>OZ005655.1:14263109-15655609 GCA_963930645.1 Salticus scenicus
TTTTTTATTCTGGGGAGAGAAAATTTTGAACAAACATTTCAACGCTTCTATTAAATTTATTTTTTATTTTAAGGTTCTTTTTTGAAATAAAGATTGGATTTAAGTATATATTTACAACGGAGGAAAATTTTCACTTTTATATTCGGAGGGAGAGAAGAAATTATCCTTTGTCGAATGCCCAATTTCTTATGCGAGTAACGGCGTGTCGGTCAGATAATTTTACAGATAAAAAAGGCAATAGAACTTAGAGATATCAAGCAGAATATTGAAATTTCATTTGAAAGCTATATCATCATAAAAGATACAATTATTCTTTCTTTATTTTTATTTTACTTACACTGCTGTGTTTAAATTAGATTCGAATGTGTAGAAAATCGTTTAAAGAAACCATTCATAATAATAATTATGGATGGTTTGATTACGGATAATATTGGTTATTAATAATTCTGGTATTTGATCATCTGTTTCTTGCATTCGATAATCCTATAACATATTTTATTAATTTTGGCCTTTCCTCCTTCCTGGTGTTTAATCATTTTAATATATATGTATATATATATTTATATTTAATTTAATTAATCATGAATTATGAAAAAATGACAGCGAAATGTAAAAATTTAATATAAAGAGTGCTAATAAAAAATGTTAAATTAAGCCAAGAATTGAATAAATTTAGTATCTTCATCAGCATATTAATAATAACGTTAATTATTAATAACTAGTTAGTTGTAAGGCGACTAAGGCGTCCGTTGAAAAAATGATCATTTCATTTTATTTATTTCTCGCTTCACATAATTCATTTGCTAACAAGCTCGAGCGAAAATTTCGCACTTTATTTATCTCTTCGTTACCTTTAAAATTTAAAATTATTATTATTTATAGACATCATTTTTTAATATGCATGAGCAAATTCAATATTTTATAATATATATATATATATATATATATATATATATATATATATATTTTCCACGTGAAAGCATATTTCATTTTATGCTGGAAAAAATAAATAAATAAATAATAATAATAATAATAACAATAAAAATGGCAACAATTAAAAATTTAAATGTCTATTTTAAAGCTATGTCTTTTTTCATATTTTAATTAATTTTAAAAAATTTAATCAAAAATTCGTTACAAATAAGGTACCAAATGAAAGGGGCAATTTTTCTGAATTCGTTGGATTAAACAGCTTATGGATCGGACAATTAGATTTTTTAAAATTAACTAAAATATGAAAATTAGATGGCAACTTGCGTTCACACACAGACAGAGTTCAAGGAAATCTCTTAGCCTTTTTAAGCGTGACAGAGTCAGTCAGTGATGAGCGTGACTATATATGTTGATAACATATTTTGAAATCGCGTTATTCCCACCTGCTGATAAAGATTATTCAGTATTTATTGCATTTTTGGCTTAAATTAACATTTTTTTTTTTACTTTTATATTTTCTTTCGTTTTCTTTTCTTCTTCTTCTTCTTCTTTTTTTATCTTGATTAATAACACTGTTTATATAAAGCTATTGCATTCTATTGTTATTTTTAAAATTTAATCATTAATTAAATTAAATTTATATATATATATATGATTATTATTGTTATTATTAGAATGAATAAAAGTACAGTCGAAAAAAAAAAAAAAAAAAAAAAAAACGCAACACTCGACGTATCTTTGTTGCTAATTGATACACAAAAATGTAATATGTATCATTCGGCGGGGGACTGTGAGTAGTTTCAGAAAATTAAGTGAAATTTTGAATTGGGGTGGTCTACATATTAAAACGCGCGCCAACTTTGATTTTTTTCAATGGTAACGCCCCATTTTTATTTTATATTTGAATTCCAGGGATCGCGAAAACGCGAAAAACTATATTGGTTGTATATTTCACTTATTTTTTCACAGAGTTATATCGTTCAAAGTTTGAAGGTGCTAATGTTAAATTCATATTTGAAACTTTTATTAATATCTTCACAAAAAATAACTTGATCGATATTTTTTTACGAGATACAGTGAAGAAACCCAAACATAATCCACCATTACTTTTAATTCTGAAAAAAAGTTTGATTCTGAAAAATATAAATAAATTCATATTCATAAAAATTACGAATTGTGACCTATATTAATTTTTACATGAAATGAATCCTAATACTGAAAAATATGGGTGTGCAAATTTGTAGCTCATTCCAGTTATTAGTTTTCGAGATATAAATAAATCTTTCTTTTGGAGAGGTTTAGGGTACCGTCTCTTATAAAGTTTTGAGATAACGAAGCAAATCTTAAAATTTAACAGAGAAAATTAAAGAAAATATTTTTACTTTTTATTTACGAGCCAAATTATATAACAACAACGCCAAACGCAAAGAAATGAAACAAAAATGATAATTTCTAGACATTATTGTTAGCATCAAGAATTCCTGTTTTTTTTTTTTTTTTCCTTCAAAACAAAACAATACAGAAAAGAAAAGTAAATATGATTTTGAGTGTTCGTGTTAAACCCCTTATTTTACGTTGACAAAAATATACACAAGTAATATTTACTTCATCGACTATTGGTGATAGATTTTGAATCCTTTAAACGAACACTAGAAGAAAAAATATAACTAAATAGGCGAGGTTTACCGTTTAAAATAGAAAAATACGTTGAATGTAAAAATTGTCAATTAAAAAAGAGAATGAAATTGGAATGCAAGACAGACTTGTAAAATCGTATCTTAACTACCGTCATAGTTAAAGACTTAATAATTTACTTCATATATTGCATTATTTTATTATTTATTTATTTATTTTTTTTTTAGGGGGGGGGGGATTATTATTTTAAGGATATTTTAGTCTTTAAAATTTTATATATATATTTTAACTTTATATATTTTTCCTTTTTGACAGTAAGGTCCATCTACGGGCGTTATTCTCTCAAAATACTTCAGAACAAATTTCTGTATTCACAATTTTATTACAAATGGATATACATTATAACTATATTCTTCCTAATCAATATATTTCTATCCATAGTATATTTTATTGCAAAAATATGAATACTGGGTACATAAGAAATAAGCAACACACAAATTACGAAAGAAACACCCACTGACCGAGTTAGAGATTTTCAAATGACGTGAAAGCGTTAATTAAGAAATTGTATTTTCGTAGATTTTATAAAACAAATCGTATAGTTCCAAAGAGTTCAACTGATCCAAAACTGATAAATGCGATTAAAATTGTTTAATATTTTCCTCATGAAACCTTACAATAATTTATCCGAAAACATTTAGTTTATGTGTCGTCCCACATAGCAATTTTAGTTTGCAGCAAAACTGAAACAGTCTTGCTTTGTAAGCCAACAAACTTGCAGCAAGTTCAGCGTGACAAGCTTGTAAGTTCATAACAAGACTGAATCAAGATAACGCAAACTCCGAAGTCACCATACGCAAAATTTGCAGCAAACCTGTCGTGCAAGTTGCACTTTTACTGTATCAAATTTGCTGCATATTCGTTGCAAACTAGTAGAAAAGTTAGTATTGTCGTATCAAGATTACTGCAAATTCATTGCAACAAGCAAACTTTGTCATGTCTCACCAACTGCTGACGCATTACAAACTCAAATTCTTGCTACGTCACACTATTTGCAAATAGGCATAAAAATATATAAACATAGCACATATCTCACAGAAACCTTGTCAATACAAGACTTCGAATATTTTGAAATCCATGTACACAACGCCACGCTCCTTCCTCCAATAAACAACACGAGGAAGATGTTGCGGAACCGCTTCAATATTATTCTTCAAACACTAATGTTGCATTTCAAATTACTTACATAGCAATTTTAGTTCCCAGCATTAACGGTGTGAAAGGGAAAAAAATAGATTAATTAAATCGAAAAATAGATTTATGTTCCGTCCACTTTGTGACAGTTTCACTGCAAATTTGTCGCGTCAAGTTTGTCATGGCAAGATAATATCAAGAAAAATCGAACTTGCTGCAAATGTGCTTGCTATCTGGGGTTGTATATATATAGCTATATTATTTCAGTTCGTATATTATGTCACACCTACGAAAGAAAATTTAAGTTTTATTGGAGATCAGTATAGCCGTGGTAGACACTTTTTAATTGAAAAATATTGCACTTTTTTTTCAAAGAGTATTAACTGATAAACCGTAAATGTAATGTATTTAAATATACCTAAAACTATCTAAAAAATTACTGAAGTATATACATATCTAATAAGCTGGTGTGTCACCGACATAACTTTCTCTTACCCTGAAATTTAATAGTATAAATACAGGTTGGAGATTGAAAGGTAAGATAATGAGTACTGTTATGTAAATCTATGTTAAACAATTCAAATTAGGCTTCAGAAGAGTTTTATATGATAATTAGTTCTGTGTGAGGGGGGCTATCCTTAATGCACCTACATTTATACAGAATTTAAATCTGTTACTAAATTTAAAAGTTCACTTAAAACTATAAAGACAACTTTCACATGCAACATTCCTTGAAACGTATCAGTCTTGATCGAACTTTTCCAGCAACAAACTTGTATTGACTTGAAAATACAACTTTTGGATCTCTTAAATTATTGTTTTTTAAGTTACTCTAAGAGACACAGATAAACATCAAACGCTAAAAAAACTTGACTTCGGTAATCAGAGAGCTTCAAAACGTGTAAATATGCAAAAAACCAGTGATGAATATTTAACTTAAAAACATACATATTTTACCATATGTCTATGAGGAATTCATTTCAATTCTTGAGCAGCTTTCCTGGAAATGGTAAAATGTTATAGTACAGCACTTCCACTAACAGTAAAAAAGAAGGTTGTAGCTTAAACATTTGCAGCCCTGTATATAATTTGAAGATTATGTTCAGATCACATGGTGCACCTAAATATAATCCTATAGTAACAATACACGGCATAACCTGAAATACACTTCTGTTAATTTTCAGCTATTGCCGCACTATAATATAGTTCTTTTATGTAGCCCTGTAAATGAACAGTGGATGATTTCCCTACCATATTCCATATGGGACATGTTTTTACGCATATAAGAAATATATATTCGTTTCATTTTGTTTAGCGCAGTCTATAGATGTTAAACTCTACTTACCTGCATTTTCCCCCATAGACGTAATGTATTTGAATTCTCTTGGGTGTCCCTGTATACGAACCATATGCTTCATCTCAGCGAAAAGCTTAGTGTAGTATCCGTATACGATACACATTAAGTAAAAAACTGAATTTAGGGTAATTAAGGTAGTGTAAGTGTACTAATATTTTTATTAATTTTTATGACTCTTTTTTTCTTGAAATATTTCCGGTGTGAAACAGTAAAATTTGTCTAATTCTTGTAGGACCTTAATTTTATTTTTCTACATTTAACGATAACACCCTAACACATTTTTGATTATAACTCTATGAATACTAAAGATAAAGTATACAAATAGTATACTTTTCCGAGCTGCCGGACTCTCAAAAATTTGAATATGAAGTTAAAATTGGGTGTTGCTGTTTGGCTCTCATTTCATTATGTAGATAACCCCTAATTCAAATTCGATAGCATTTTCAGAAAGTGCATTTAATTTCCTGTTGAATTATGTGTATTAGATTTTCTTGCGTCAATTAATAACGAAATTACAGCGGGTGTTGTGTTGTGTGTGTGTGTGTGTGTGTTTTTCCCGACTGTACATATATATATATATATATATATAAAAGACACCGTAAAAATTAAAAAAGGCAATTCAAAAGTAAAATATACCGTAGGTGGGGCAAATATGTCGGTATATTTGAATTTTATTTTGATTGTCTTGATATCAAAACCAGGGGTCGTACTCTCCTCCCTTTTTTCAGGAAACTGTCAGAAATAAGAAATTTTCAAACTTATCGCTACTACTATATTTGTAGAACCATAGCCTCCTAAACTAGATGCCTTCCGCGTGGCTCGGAAACTTGCGGTAGACAGCGCCACCTGGTACACATTGCGCAACGTTTTTATTCAACAGCCACCAAAAATATTTAAAAGTGGGATTTGAAATACATAAAAGACGAATAGAATCGAAGAACGATTACATATATCATATATTACTGTGAAATTATTGGTGACAGTTGAATAAAAACGTCGCGCAATTTGTACCAGATGGCGCTGTCTACTGCTTGAACTGTTGCCAAGTTTCCGAGCCAGGCGGAAGACATCTAGTTTAGGAGGCTATAGTACAATATGGTACTCTACTCTCTATAGTCATGGCACTTTACTAGAAATATGTCCAGAAGTAATTTTGCATGAAATTAGGGGGGCAAAACAGGCGGACATTTCTTATCTCTGAGAGGGTCCTGAAAAAAAGGGCGGAGAGTAGGACCCCTGATCTAGCTTAAATGCATTCTGAAAATATAGTCTTTTACAAGATCGATTTCTTTTTATTAGAAGTTATTAATATATAATACGGCATCGAAATTTATACAAATTCTGAGTTAAAAGTAGAACATGTCCACAAAGGTTAACAATTTCGCCTTAAAACCTTTGAATACTACCATTAAGACTTTTAGTAGAATAAATCTAAGAATAATTAAACGACTGATTTAAGATAATTAAATATAGAATTTTAAAATTCTAATTTCTAATTAAACATGTATTTCAACTTTGATTTATATTAGAATGAGGAAGATAATTATATTGTTACAAATGTATTGATACTAATAGCACTTTGTTTAATTATTATTATTATTTTTTACATTTACTGATATCAGTATTGGATATTTGACAATTCTAATAAAGGGAATTCACCTGGGTGCTGTTCCATCGATTTTAATCCTCAATAGATAAAACATTTAATGGCATTGTATACATCAAAGGTAATAATTTGCACTGTAATGAAATATGTTAATTTAATATCTAAATGAGCATTTTCTAAATTTCAATTTCAATTTTAATTTTTTTTTTTTTTTTTTTTTTTTTTTTTTTAAATTAGAGGTATAGATGAATAGATGCAAATATTTTAATTTATTTCGGAGTATTTTTAGCCCCGCCTATATTTCGCACCACTTTATTTATAGGTGCTGTTCCATCGATTTTAATCCTCAATAGATAAAACGTTTAATGACATTGTATACATCAAAGGTAATAATTTGCACTGGAATAAAATATGTTAATTTAATATCTAAATGAGAATTTTTTAAATTTAAATTTAAATTTAAATTTTTTTTTAAATTAGAGGTATAGATGAATAGATGCCAATATTTTAATTTATTCCGGAGTATTTTTAGCCCCGCCTATATTTCGCACCATTTTATTTATAGAAACATTTTCTCCAATATATAACTTCGATATAATAAGAAAAAATTATCCTTAAAAATAAGTGGTATTTAGAAAAGGCGGGGCTAAAAATACTCCGGAATATATAATAAATTAAAATGTTGGCATCTATGCAGATGCCAAATCTCCCGCCATACCAGAAATTTTCTATGATAATTGTCACTTTGTTTAATTGTAGAAGAATAATATGATATAGTTCTCTATTAAAAAACAGTGTTAATAAATCTGGTTTAAAAATCTAAAATGTTGGTAAATGTGCTGAAACCAAAGTTTCCAACTTTTATAATTTATTCACGAGCATTTTTAGCCCCGCCTCTTTTTCATACCGGAAATTTTGAAAAATGATTTTCCTATTATTTAACCGTTGTCACATATTAAAGAGAAATAATCAACAAAATTTCTGGTGCAAAAGAAGGCGGGGCTAAAAATGCCTGTGATAAATTATGAAAGTTGGGACCTCTGGCAGAAACCATATATAACTAGACAGGTCCAAACTACATATATATTTGTAGAAAGCGTTTAAAATAAAAAAAAAATAAAAGAAATCTTTTTTCTTTTTCTTCGCTTCTGCTTAAATTTTTTTCATTAAGAATAATTGTTATGTAGGAGAATGTCTCCTGTTATGAGCACTCTCTGGTTATGAGCACCCCACCATATTTTTTAACAGAAAGCAAATATTGTGGATTTACTGCCAAACTTGTATTTTGACAGTACACAGTTTTTGTGCTAACACTGAAGTGAACAGACGTATTTGCTTAGTAAATGCAAGCAACGAAAGGAAAAAAAAAAAAAAAATCACACAAAAGTAATTTGGGAATGTTTATAGAGTGCATTAAATCGAAGTGAATTAATTAAAAAAATGTGAGTGCAATGTATATTCATGCAGTATATTCATTATATTTTGTAATGCAATATCGAATGCAGCCAAAATATGGACAGAAAATTGTTTTTTCCGTCATTATAAAAAAGGCTGCCATTCCTGGTTGTGGGCACCATCATGTAACCGGTTGTGGGTACCCTTGTTTCTTTCATTTAAAGCGCGTGTTTGACTTACAAATTGTCAAACATGGTCATTCATGTCAACATTACATATTTTATTAGTGCTTTTATACGTTTTTAGTCATTTTTAGCAACTCGGAAATCAACAGATCCAAAAGAAATGAATTTTGAACCCGTGCATAAAATGAGTTTTAATGCGCTGGTTAAATCTATTAAGGATTACTTAGTGTATAAGAACCCCACAAAATCGACTGTCCGAGAATATGGACGCCCTCGCAACGTCTGTGTCCCTCCACAAGAAGCCTGGAAAATATAAAGCAACTCCACTTGCCAAACTCTCGGACAAGCTCGCTAAACAAAGAAGTCTCTACCATCTGATGATGATGTCTATTTCTGTATCATCTGTTTGGAGCACTTGCCATCATGTCTAACAAGAGCCAACTCAATCAAATGCAACGAGTGCGGTCGTCTGGTGCGTTTCAAGTGTGCCAATCTCGTGCATTTTAAGTGTGACAATATACATGCACGTTATTTTACTTGCAAGCATTGCCTTTCTTATTTAGAGAAAGAAGAATATGACGAATAAAATTTTAAAAATGCCATTTTCTGCTGTTATTTTGGCCTCGAAATTCTTACAAAATAAATAAATTTTGTTATTTTCTGTATTTATGGTGGTTTTCTTATTATTTTCCCATTTTTAATGGATTTTTCAGGTGCGCCCACAACCAGGTACACAATTTTTTCTTGGCCAAAAATGACCACTTCACAAAACTGGTGATAAAAATTTTCTGATTCACGGAATCAATACAGTTACTTCATCAAACATTATCCAATGACCCTAGCTTTCCATTGGTATTCATATATTTGCATTATATCTACTCTATCAAAAGTTATAAGCCAAAATCAAAACCGTGCCCATAATCGGAGACATTCCCCTAATTTTTTCAATAATGTTAGTTTTAAAATAAACTGGACATTTTAAGTAAAAATCCTATTACTGTTGGTTATAAGAAGGTAGAAAATAAACATGTTTTTTTCGGCTCAGTAGAGAGATATGCGGTTGATATGTTTGCTTTTATTTTTTTTAGTAAATTAATTATTTCGTTTAACATAACCTAAGCCGATTTCTAATTTAATTAATCTAAAATATCCCAAAGTATTACACATGCAGTTCCAAGCATAAATTTAAAAAAAAAATTATTTTCGATATCAAATAAATAAATAAATAAGAAAGAAAGACAATCTCTTGCATGGGATTAAAAAAAAAAGGGAGAAAGAAAGAAAAAGAAAAGAAAAAGAAAAGACAATAAAATAAAATAATCCCTTTTCCACCCTGTTAACAATGATTTTATTAGTCCATTCTTGGAATTACAAATCTGAAAATTTTGTTTACATAATTAGGTTTAAAATACTGGATTTTCCTTTTCTATTTAAAAATACGTTAGATACACTATTTCTTTAATATTATACAAGTAAAATCAACGAGAATATTTCTAAAGAATAAATTTTTTCTCATGAATTGTCTCTCTAACATCATCATCATAATAATAATAATAATTCTGAATTATTTTAAAACCGTAATAGATATATCCTCAAATCCATCCCTGAATCACACAAATCTTATAGATATTAGTAAAATATTAAAGAAAATTTAAAACACGAGCTGATTTTCTTTTTCTCTCTGGAATTAACTGGAACTTATATAAGATTGAAATTACAAACTAAGGCATACTTTATAAGAAAGAAATAAAATAAAAACAGTTCAACAGAAATATTTGGTAAAGGGTTACAGTCTGAGCGATTGTTTTTCTTTGTCAAGCTTTTGGTCTTTTTCGGAGGAGTCGGTCGGTATGAAGAAAGGGGAGCACGACAGGTCATTTTTGACCTTTTTAATCTATCTCGCTGTTTTGTTTTCATTTGCAACAGAGTTGCAAAACCTGACTTTGAGAGAAAAGGGGTTGTCAGAAAGGTCAGTATTCTGATACTGTGTCTATCTGATCCAAATTCTTCCATAAAATTCAAAAATTTTTAACCATTTTTGAAAACACCTGCGTTCGCGAGATCATTTTTTCACTCTTTTTTTTTCTTTTATAATGCTTTTGATCTTATCGTCGAAAAACTACAGTTGTAATTTCATGTAGTTGAAAATGTAAAATAAGCCTCAAGTTTTTCTTTTTTTAACACGCTTTTATTAGCTTCACCTGTATGTATGTTTGTATGTATGTTTGTATGAATGTTTGTATGAATGTATGTTTGTAACAGCTCTGGGAGCAAACAAAAAATTTATATTGTAAAAAAATACTTTCTCTACGTGAACGATGTGGCGTTGAGGTAAAGTACCGCGCTACGAATCTAAAGGTCCAGTGTTCGATCCCAGTCAGGGGAGATTTTGAAAAAGTGGTTTTTGTTTAATTCTAAGTTATTTTAATGAAAGATTTAAATATATGTAAATATTGCGGTGTGTCACTCACACGATTTTCTCTTACCCTGCATTTTAATACTAAGATAGATATTTTGTGCTTTTTAGTTCACATTTCTATAAAAGCGTGTTCTTTAATCTTTTAAAACTGTAATATTATTATTTTATAATGTTTTTGATCTTATCGTCGAAAAAACTATAGTTGTAATTTCATGTAGTTGAAATTGTAAAATATGCCTTAAGTTTTTCTTTTTTTATATTTGTCATTTTATTTTATTTTATTCTAAGGTTAATAAGTGGAATTATATCAGAATCACAGGAAGAATTTTTAAGCAAGTCATTCTCAATATTGTCGAAACGCCAGAGGTGGTATGGTGTTGGAATTGCAGTTGGCAATCGGCAGTCTACACGAAGGGTGTAAGTCTGTGCAGAATGTTTTAACGCAGATGTCTTTCTAAGGCAGTGGGTTCTCAAACCTTTTGAAATCGGGGTGCATACATTATTAACTCATAATAAAAGTGTTTTCATAATAAAAGTGTTGTAATACTTATTGAAAAATCCCAATTCACATAAATTTGACGTTGAATATACTTTTTGTTAGATTTTTCGAGTGTTTTATTTACATACTGGTACTTTACTTATGTTCAATTCCAGAAATGAATGCATGGCTATTTTCTTTTGCAAGAAAAATAGCTGTCAATAACACACACACATACACAAAAAAACTTTATATTTGTAATGAAATTATATATTAGAGTAACTATTTTTATGCCTAGATACATATATCTTTAGGATACTAGTGGACACATCTGTACATCTTCTAGGGCACACAAGTGCATCCACACAATTTGAAAACCGCTGTTTTAAGGTGTCGTAACAAATATTCGCTCTAGTGTCAGAAAAAGGCACGCAAAACTCCG
This sequence comes from Salticus scenicus, assembly GCA_963930645.1. Classification (NCBI taxonomy): domain Eukaryota; kingdom Metazoa; phylum Arthropoda; class Arachnida; order Araneae; family Salticidae; genus Salticus; species Salticus scenicus. The sequence goes on from OZ005655.1 coordinate 14,274,754, forward strand.
ATCGGTTAAGCCAACGAGCGTGACAAGGGATCGAACCCAGTACCTCTCATCTATCAGTGTTCAGAGTAGAATATCTCGACCACTGGCCTTCTTGTTGTTGACACCCAAAGGGTTTTGGTGACTGTGTGTATATATCGGTATATGTACAGCAAAAGCGGTCTCAAAAGTTATCCGAATGACTTTGAAATTCGGTACGAATATTCATGAGTTGCATGGAATTACCTGTATTTATTCTACATGGTATTAGTGGCAATTTGCCATAAATTTTATTGATAATTTACACTTCAAGTGGAGATAATCATTGCAGAAAACAAACTGCTTGACAACTTCGATGAATTATTTGCAGACTTTTTTTTTTTTTTTTTTTTTGCAAGATTCAAAATTGTTATTCATTCTAATGTGAAAAACAGTAAATCTATGACTCTAAATTTAAATCTTTCAAAGATATATAGATATATATATATTAAGTTTCTTTTCTTTTTCGGCTCATAAAATGTAGGAATACATATGATATATGTATGTAAGAGAATTACCTGAAAATAAATATAATTTATTTATTTATTATTATTATTATTAATATTATATATATATATATATATATATAAAATCGTTTACTTTTCATACATGCATATGATTACAACAAGAATGGTTTTACATATTCAACATTTTCATTTACAGTTTAATATAGTTTTTTTGTTTTCTTACAAACGTAATTTATTTTTCAAAAAAATCTTAAGAAAACCACGAAATTATCTTTTTTTAAAATGGCATCTTATTTGATTAATATTTTGACAATGATCCACAATTTTTTACTTTCTTTTACTCATACATAAGGTCGAAAAATTATTGTTTTCGTGTCAAATTTTAGAAATTGAGTTTTGTAATATTTACACGTTTTGAGGCCCTCTAAATCCAAAAATCATGTTTTTAGTAGTTGGTCTGTCTGTCTATCCGTCTGTATATTTGTCTGTGTATGTGTATTTGCTATCAGCATATCTCAAGAACAGATAGGAGCAGCAAGTCCATACTCGGTATTCTAGATATGTATCATATAGGGATGCTACACTGAACTTTTCGTTGAGATCATGAAAATGGTTCGTGCACAGCCAGAACAATCCAACAGAATTCAAATACATTATGTCTATGGGGGAAAATTTTTATTAAATATACTGAAACATCTATAAGCTGTCGTAAACAAAATGAAAAGAACATACTTTTTCGTATACATAAAAGCATGTTTTGTGCAGCTTATGATATGGAAATCATTCATCATTCGTTTACAGGGCTACTCAAAATATTTGGATATATTGGAGCTATGCGAGGAAATTGCTGGATGTGTATTTCATTTTGTGATAGGTTTTGTCATATAAGATTTAACTTAATTACACAATGTGACGTGCATATAGTTTATAGACAATATACAGGGATACCAAAAATTAAGCTAAACGTTCTTTTCTGTGGAATGTAATTGATGAAAGTACTTTGCCACATTTTACTATGTCGGTGAACATTGCTCCGGAAGAAAAATAAATTTTCATATCTGAGCTACAAACAAAGTATTTTTTAATTTTATATTTTTAATTCTAGTTTTTTTTTATATATAATATTACATTTTGGGATGCCCTGAATATGAAAATCCAGTTTTTAGCGTTTGATGTGTATACGTGTGTGTTATCTGCATAATTTAGAAACAAATAGCTGCAGGAAATTCAACTTTTGTATTTTAGGTTCGTATTATTTTCTTCTTGAAAAATTTAATCAAGATTGGGAAGTTTGAAGTCAAATTAATAACAGAATTTTTTTCTTAATAAATATAGGCACGATAATTGAATAGGGGGTTGATGGGAACGGTAGCCGCCCCTCATACAGAATTATATGTAAAATAAAACTGTTCATGAACCTATTTTAGATTATTTTTTAAAGTAGATTGGACTTTATTACTCTACTTTATTGATCTTATGACTTAATTTGCAACCTATCTTTATAGTATTGGAAATGCAGGGTAAGTGAAAGTCGTGTGAGTGACACACTAGATTATTTCTCTAATTCTAGTAATATTTATGGGATTTATTTTGTGTACAATAAATGGATAATTCTATTTTATAAAATAATTTACTTATTACATACATTTATAATAATTATTATTTTTGTTTGCTTTATTTAATAATAAACACACAATAATTAAAGTATTTAGTATAATACTTCTATAATTATCATATAACGGCTATAAGATCATTTCTAACCAAAGCGTCATTGCAATAGGTCGAACTGATTTAGCAGAGGTTGAATTTGTCTCATCTTGTCTAATAATAAAGAGTCTTTTAGTTTTGTTCAAGAGATACTTAATTATGATTAGAAACATGCACCCAGAAAATTCAATTTTAAATTACGGAAACCCGACCCCAAATTAATATAATAATTTTCGTCACAACAAAAAGAAAATTTCATCTACAGTAGGGTGACTGAGGAAAAAAAAAAACTCGAATCCGAAACACATTAACCGGATCTGAATCCCGAATTGAAATAATAAATGTTATGACATAGCTCTCGCACATGGCGTGAAAAAAGAGTACACTATCTACCAATAAGTATTTGGACACTTTTGAATTTAGACTTTTTGCTAAATATCTAGAAAAATTATTGATTCAATTATTGATTAAATTATTGATTAAAAAACTATCTTGAAACTTTGGGCGTATAGAGAACACGTTATACCTCATATAGTTCAGGAAAAGTTTGTCCGGAGAGGGAAAGGGGACCATTAAAAAGTTAAACAAAAGTCAAAATGTTTTGAATCGTCTGTTAAAAAGTGATGCTTGAAAAACGTTATTGCTGTAGCATGTGATATTTAAGGATTGTTCTAATTATTTGTATAATTTTTTATGAAGTTACCACATATATTCATGGAGATATAATTTTTTTTTCTAAATTTCTAAATTTTAAATAATAATAATAAATAAATAAATAAATAAATAAATAAATAAAAATAAAAAATGAAATGTCACCTTTTTTATTATAACATGTAGGATATTAGACACATTACAAGATTGTTTTTGGGAAACATGCTACATTACACATAGCATACTGCAATAAGAATGCAAAAATTTTAAATATCTTGCAAAATACGAGCATTTTTACTAAATAACTTTTAACTACACATCAGCAAGCTTTGGCGAAATTTCTTTTACATAATTTAATAGCAAAATGTATTGAGCTACTGATATGAAAGCCCCAAACAAATATCGTGCAAAATCAAAAAGTTATGACAGACAGAATAAACGCAATTTCAGTTCCTCTCAAAATAAAAGCTAAACTATGAGGGGGTTTACTCACATTTTCATTTTGATTCAATCAATGCCTAACGGTAATACAGTCCTCGTTGATTATAAATAAATATTGATAAAATCCCCTATAAGTAGCCATGTAAGTAGCTCAACACTTTTGACTATTAAATTATGCAAATGAAATTTTTTAAAAGCTTATGAATGCGTAGTTAAAAATTATTCAATAAAAATGCTCGTATTTTGCAAGATATTTGACACTTTTGCATTCTGATTTCAGTATGCTGCGTGTATTATAGTATCGCCAAGTTTTCTATAAAAGGCTTTGGCACTGGGCCTAATAAGTTATGTATTATAATTTTAAAAGTGGTAATTGTTTTTTGCAATTTTTTTTAAGAAACCGTTATATCTCCATGAACATATGTGTTAGCCTCTTAAAAATTTATACAGATAATTAGAAGAATACTCAAAATCACATGCTACTGCAAAAACACATTTCGAGCATTTCTTTTTATAGGATGATTCAAAACATTTTGACTTTTTAAAATTTTTTACTGGTTCCTTTTTCCTCTTCCGGACAAACTTTTGCTGAAATATACAGGGTGTTCTAAAAGTCCCCCCCCCCCCTCCTAACTCGAAAATGAATCGGAATTGTGAAAAATGGCGAAACAATGAACTTGAGAGGAACCTCTTTTGGTGAAAAAAATTTGAGCCCGGGTGGAGGGGGGGGGGGCTAGGGGGGCCGATACTGAGGGCAACTTTGAAATTTCAAATATGAAGGCACGTCTTGTGATACATCCCTGGAAACGTCTCTTCAAAACAATGAATTTGATATAAATAGTTTTGCCCAAGGATGATTATTAAGGGAGATACATGAGTTTTTAAACTTTTGAAATGTGAATTTTATACTTATGTATCCCTTTTAATAATCATTGCAGGACAAAACTGTTTTTATAAAATATATTGTCTTGAAGAGACGTTTCCAGGGATGTTTCACAAAACATACTTTGCCCAAAAATGTTTGGGCCCGGGCAAGGGGGTAGTAGTAGTAGGGAGGGCAACTTTAAATTTCAAACAGGAAAGTATGTGTTGTGAAGCATCCCTGGAAACGTCTCTTCAAAATAATGAATTTGATATAAATAGTTTTGTACTGCAATGATTATTAAAGGGTATACATAAGTGTAAAATCCACATTTCAAAAGTCTAAAAACTAAAGTATCTCCTTTAATAATCATCATAGGTCGAAACTATTTATATCAAAATCATTGTTTTGAAGAGACATTTTCAGGGATGCATCACGCGATATAATTTCCTATTTAAAATTTTAAAGTTGCCCTCCCTAGCGCCCCCCCCCCCCGGGCCCAAACTTTTTACACCAAAAGTGGTCAATCACACATTCATTGAACACGTGTTTCGCCATTTTTCATAATTCCGACAACTTTTCGAGTTAGGAAGGGGGTGTGGGACTTTTGGAACACCCTGTATATGCATGTTCATTATACGCGCAAAGTTTCAAGATAATTCTTCAGTAATTTTTCTAGATATTTGACAAAAAAGTCTAAATTCGCATGTATCCAAATACTTTTCGGTATAGTGTATAACAACACTCTATGTTGTTGTTGGGCCACATATGCCAAAGTTCAATTAGCACCAATATTTCGTCAAATTATAAAAATATAGTTGTGAATAAAGAAAATTAGTTCCACCCAGTCCTTTGTATGAAACCATTAATCAATGTATAAACTAATTGAAATTTTCGGGAACAATTTATAATTTTTTATAGACACAGAAGAAAATTACAACAAAAATTTAGTCTTTTTTGATCTTTTTCAAATCCTGTTTCTTTTTCTATTTTTCTTTTTCTTTTTTTTTTTTCGTAATATGTCATATATAGTCCCGAAATTAGGCATATAATTTTTTTTTCCCTTATGAAGTCGTATTATAACATAACCTATCAAACCACTTAAATTTGACAATTTACGCTATAAAACTTTTTTTCATCAAATTACTGTCTTAAAAATTATGTAATTTGGATACGTATGCTTTGAAATACAACTATATTAAGTATACTAAATTTTTTTAAAAACTATTTAAATAATAAAAAAAAAAGTGTTTATCTGATGAACATATATGCTATGCAGGATTTTTCTTTCTTTCTTTCCTTCTTTATCTTCTACTTCTTTTTTTTCTACCTCTTTCTTTTTTGTAATATTTACGTACCCAAAATCGAATCCATCTCAAATGGAGTTTTAACTTAAAAAAAATTTTACGTAATGCATATAAAATAATTTATATTAGTCAAATATTTATTAAAATGGAATTCATCAGGAAACTAATAACTAGCTTTTTGCCTGAGAATATTATAAAAAAAAAACGAAAAGGAAGAACAAAAAAGTCATTTAACACAGGCAAAAACAAAATGAGACATATATGACCTTCACTCGTTTAAATTAATTTTTTGAATGATAATAACAAAAAATTCTCATTTTCAGTAAAGAACATTGAAACATACGATTTTTTTGCTTCCTTTCTTCTTTTACTTTAAGACACTTCCGTTTTATTTATTTATTTATTTATTTATTATCTGTATATTAATTCATTACTCCGGTTTCTTACATAAGTGTTTGTTATTTTACTCAAGGTAATGAAAATTTGGTTTTAGATTCATTTAATGTTCGTGACGTACACGGAATATGACATGTGATTGCCCAGTATTTTAATAAAATAATTGACTTTATACATGTACATAGGTGCCAACTTGTACGTTTTTTTTACACCAGAAATTCTTAAAAAAAAAAAAAAAAAAATGTTTAATCGGAGAAAACTGCTTACAATCATATTTAAAATTTCGATAAAATTTTTTTATCGGTATCAAAAAAAAAAAAAAAAAAAAAAAAACGTACAAGTTGGCAACAATGCTTTTAGCAGAACTAAAGTTGCTGGCGTTACAGCTCAAGGAATTCTATACCTAATTTCACAGTTCTATTGTAGAAAGTTGATAATTTGAAATTTCCGGTACAAAGGCCATTTCGAATTTTCTAAATTTTTCTTCACATTAACTTAATTTTCGATTAAAATACACATAATTATTTAAATCAACTAAATTTATTAAAATATTCTAATAGACATATTGATAAACATGTTTAAAGTCTTTTAATAATGCAATATTTCGATATAATTAAAAACAGTTCAGTTATTATTATTATTGCTTACAAGAGATGCGTTAACTTGGCCCCCCCACTTTCGAGTTTTTAAATTTCAAATACATCAGGAATTAGCTCTCAATTAGCTATAATTTGCTCTCTAATATTAGAATTTGCTCTGGGTATGGAATCGAGATATAACAAGTTTAAAGGTGGGGGGGCCAAGTTAACGCTAGCCCCCCCACATTCGAAATTTTAAATTTCAAGAACGTCAGGAATTAGCTCTCAATTAGCTCTAATTTGCTCTCTAATATTAGAATTTGCTCCGGCTTTGTTAACGAGATATTTCAATTTAAAAGAAAGGGGGGAAGGAAGGGGGGAAAGCAAAATTGCAGATATCGAAATTTCAAATACGTCAAATTTTAGCTCTCAATTAGCTCTAATTTGCTCTCTAATATTAGAATTCTATCTGAGTAAGTTATCTAGATATATCAGTTTGTTTGTGGGGTGGGGGGGCTAAGTTAACGCTGGTACACCCGACTCCCTATTACAAATAAAAAAATTTCGGTAGTGCCAATATTTAGCTCTCAATTAGCTCTAATTTGCTCTCTGATATCAGAATTTGCTCCGGCTTCGTTAACGAGATATTTCAATATAAAGGAAAGGGGGGAAGGAAGGGGGAAAGCAAAATTACAGATATCGGAATTTCAAATATGCCAAATTTTAGCTCTCAATTAGCTCTAATTTGCTCTCTAATATTAGAATTCGCTCTGGGTTAGGTATCGAGATATATCATATTTTTGGTTTTGTGGGGGGGCTAAGTTAACGCTAGTACACCCGACTCCCTATCACATATAAAAAAAATTCGGTAGTGCCAATATTTAGCTCTCAATTAGCTCTAATTTGCTCTCTAATATCAGAATTTGCTCCGGCTTCGTTAACGAGATATTTCAATTTAAAGGAAAGGGGGAAGGAAGGGGGGAAAGCAAAATTACAGATATCGGAATTTCAAATATGCCAAATTTTAGCTTTCAATTAGCTCTAATTTGCTCTCTAATATTAGAATTCGCTCTGGGTTAGGTATCGAGATATATCATATTTTTGGTTTGGTGGGGGGGGCTAAGTTAACGCTAGTACACCCGACTCCCTATCACATCTAAAAAAATTTTGGCAGTGCCAAAATTTAGCTCTCAATTAGCTCTAATTTGCTCTCTAATATCAGAATTTGCTCCGGCTTCGTTAGCGAGATATTTCAATTTGAAGGAAAGGGGGGAAGGAAGGGGGGAAAGTAAAATTGCAGATATCGGAATTTCAAATATGCCAAATTTTAGCTCTCAATTAGCTCTAATTTGCTCTCTAATATTAGAATTCGCTCTGGGTTAGGTATCGAGATATATCATATTTTTGGTTTGGTGGGGGGGCTAAGTTAACGCTAGTACACCCGACTCCCTATCACAACTAAAAAATTTTTGGTAGTGCCAATATTTAGCTCTCTATTAGCTCTAATTTGCTCTCTAATATCAGAATTTGCTCCGGCTTCCTTAACGAGATATTTCAATTTGAAGGAAAGGGGGAAGGAAGGGGGGAAAGCAAAATTGCAGATATCGGAATTTCAAATATGCCAAATTTTAGCTCTCAATTAGCTCTAATTTGCTCTCTAATATTAGAATTCGCTCTGGGTTCGGTATCGAGATATATCATATTTTTGGTTTGGTGGGGGGGCTAAGTTAACGCTAGTACACCCGACTCCCTATCACAACTAAAAAATTTTTGGTAGTGCCAATATTTAGCTCTCTATTAGCTCTAATTTGCTCTCTAATATCAGAATTTGCTCCGGCTTCCTTAACGAGATATTTCAATTTGAAGGAAAGGGGGAAGGAAGGGGGGAAAGCAAAATTGCAGATATCGTAATTTCAAATATGCCAAATTTTAGCTCTCAATTAGCTCTAATTTGCTCTCTAATATTAGAATTCGCTCTGGGTTAGGTATCGAGATATATCATATTTTTGGTTTGGTGGGGGGGCTAAGTTAACGCTAGTACACCCGACTCCCTATCACAACTAAAAAATTTTTGGTAGTGCCAATATTTAGCTCTCAATTAGCTCTAATTTGCTATCTAATATCAGAATTTGCTCCGGCTTCGTTAACGAGATATTTCAATTTAAAGGAAAGGGGGGAAGGAAGGGGGGAAGCTAAATTACAGATTTCGAAATTTCAAATATGCCAAATTTTAGCTTTCAATTAGCTCTAATTTGCTCTCTAATATTAGAATTCGCTCTGGGTTAGGTATCGAGATATATCATATTTTGTGGGAGGCTAAGTTAACGCTAGTACACCCGACTCCCTATCTTAATTAGTCTTAATTTGCTCTTAGGCTTAATTAGTCTTAATAGCTCTTAATTAGTCTTAATTTTCTCTCTAATGTTACAATTTGCCCCGGCTATGTTAACAAAATATTTTAATTTTAAGGAAAGGGCGGAAAGCAAATTTTTAAATATGGAAATTTGAAACATGCCAAAATTTAGCTCTTAGCAAACTGTAAATTAATAAAATTAAAATGTTTTAATTCTTTTAAAATATGCAATAGTCAGGTGAATGAAAAAGCCGACAATACGAAATTTTATTAATATCAATAATGTTTTGTATGGATTAATGTCTGCATAATTTAGTTAAAAAAAAAAAAAAAAAAAAAAAAAAAAAATCCATATCTAATATCTAATGATTTATAATCTGAGAAACAGCATCATGTTGAAATCCATTAGCTATAGCATGGTAAATTGGAAAATGGAATGTACTTTGCACATGCACATTATTACAAATATTTTTGCATTTTAAACATTTTTGTCTTTTACATTCAATAATTTAATATGTGATTTGGAAAAAAAAAAAAAATCATACAATAATAATTCTAAGATTTGAAAAAAAAACTTTTTATATACCATGTTTTTAAATTTTCTGTTGAATCATATAAAATTGACACATTACCAGAATAATTACAAATGCATTGTCATCGTGTTCTCAGCTACTCTTAAAGTTTCAAATTTTCAGCTAGTCGGAAAGTTAGCCAAAAAGCGATTGCGAGATTTGTGCTGGACAGACAAGAAAGCAAGTTCAAAGCAATACAAAAAAAAAAAAAAAAAAAAAAAAAAAAAAGTTGGTTTTAAAAATAAAATGATAATCCTTTAAGAACAACATATATTAGCATCATAAACTACATTAGCACTTTATCAATGCGTAAAAAAAAAATTTTTTTTTGTTATAATGACGTCAATTTTTGTGAGATGCCTAATTTAACTTTTTATAAATTTTTAATGTTCATGTTTAATTAAACATATTTATTTTTACGTCAAAAAAAAAAAAAAAAAAAAAAAAAAAACTTTTTTTCTTTTTTGTGGGGGGGGGGGGGGGCAACAATTAAATTATAGTTAATATTTGAATGACTAATTTTAAAGCAAATAGGAGGATATTATTTTCATATTTTAATTAATGAAAAGAAAACTAATCAAAAATTCGAAAATCGGGCTTCGAGGCATTGCGTTGTCATCGTGATCTGAGCTATTCTAAAAGTTTTAAATGTCCAGTTAGTCGGGAAGTTATTTAAAAATCGATTGCAAGATTTGTATTGGACAAACAAACGAGAAATCGAGTTAATATAAACATGGTAAAAAGAATCACTAATTTTGTTCGTCTTTTTTTTTTTTTTTTAGCTTACATTCTGTGTCATAAACCTTCTGCCGAATCCGGGTTAAAAACGGAAAGAGGGGAAAATAAATTAGAAATATCAGTCCTACCGTTAGAAATCCAGTATCAAATGAAAGGGGCGGAAACAGTTTTTCGTTACGACTATTAGAATTTTTAAAATTTACTAATGTATGAAATTTAAGTGACAACACTTCATTTTAATCTTTTCATAATTTCTAGTGCGAATCACGCTAATAAAAAAAGTCTTTAATTTAAAAATTCATTTTTATATTTTAAAGACTTTTTTTTTATTTAAAGACTTTTTTTTAAATCTTACATTCTCTGCCATAAAACGTCTGCCGAATCCGGGTTAAAAATGAAAAAAGGGTTAATAAAAAATGTTGCTCTCATCTAATTCATTTTTTTTAAGACTTTTCTTATAAAATATATTTTTATTTGTACATATTAATTGGATGTTACGTTATAATTGCTCAAGTCTGTAGAAAATAAATTAGAAATATCAGTTCTATCGTTACAAATTCGGTACCAAATGAAAGGAGCGATTTTTCTGAATCCAAGGGTGCAAACAGTCTTTTGACACGACAATTAGTTTTTTTTAAATTAACTAAACTATGAAATGTAAGCTACAAAGCTTCATTTTAATTCCTTTCAGTCACTTTAAAAAGTAAGTGGCTCGTTACAAATTCGATACCAAATGAAAGGGGCATTTTTTCTGAATCTAGGAGCAGTTTTTCCACACGACAATTAATTTTTTACTTTCCGAACACTATAGTGAGGAAAGTATTGCAATCATGTCAAAAATCCGAATTCGAGATTTTGATGTTTCTATACGTTTTGAGGTCCCCTGAGTCCGTTTTCACTATTTTTACGATGATGTATGTATGTGTGTGTGTATGTGTGTATGTGTGTATGTCTGTGAGTGAACACGCTAGCGTCTAAACGCTTTGTTCAATTAACTTGAAAGTTGGTACGCATATTGTAAGTCACCATAGTACGAACCCTATAGATTTTGGTGAATCTAGCACTTATAGTTTTTTTACTTGGACACAAAGAAAAATTCTTTATCATTATGCCTATGGGGCCAAATTTTTAAAAGTGTGATAGCGCCTAAACGCCTTATTAATCTGAGCAAAAAATTTGTACACATGTTATAGATCACAGTTGAACTAACTGTATAGACTTTGGTGAATCTAGCACTTACAGTTTTTTTACAGGGACACAAAGAAAAATTCTTTATCATTATGGCCTATGGGACTAAATTTTTAAAAGTACGATAGCATCTAAACACCTTATTGAATTGAGCTGAAAATTTATATGAGTATTATAAATCACTGTTGCACTAACTATAAGCATTTTGGTGAATTTAGCATTTATAGGTTTTTACAGGGACACAACGAAAAATTCTTTATCATTATGATCTATGGGCTCAAAGTTCAGTAGCGTTAAATAAAACATCGTGTAATAGATGGAGAAAAATACTCAAACACTCTAATATGGTTTTCTCTCTTTTGTTTGTTTAAGAACTCCTCTTTCTTTACTTTATCTACAAAACTGTTAATTACTCAATGTTCGGAAAGTCGAGTGGAGTCACTCCAGATTTTTTTTTAATTAAGTAAAGTATGAAATTTAGGTGGCAACACTCCATTTTTAACTTTTCATACTTTTAAGTGCAAATCACGCGAATAGAAAAAGTTTTTATTATTATTGTTATTACATTTTTTTTATTTACTTTATAAATGAAACCTTTAAAAACCAAATCCATATAAATCGCTCAAAAACTTGCTTCAGGTCCCTGCTGCCTTCGGTTGCGTTTTTTTCACCCACAATATTTCGAGTAATTGATAGGAATCCCACTCCAAATGTAGTGGTACAATATGTTATGAAGTTTAATTTCCTGTCAAAAGAAAAAAAAAAAAAGATCCATTAGCAAACGAACGGTATTTTATAGCACCTTATAGCGTATTCAATGAACAGCAGAATCTTCGGTTTTTCACCTCGCAGTGTGAAAAGAAATGTCTTACGAAAAGGTCTATAGTTAACCATTTTGAATAAATAAATTGATTCCTAATGAAAAGTATAAAAATTCGGTTTCGAAGTGCACTTATAGACGTTGCAGACGGTATCGTGCGGTAGATTTTTCTGGAGACATTTGACAGAGGGGAAGGCAAGACGCTATTACGGTTTTATTAAAAATCTACTAGAATAATCTAAATAAGCATTTACAATAGAGAACAGCGATACTATAGGACCTCGTTGGCGAACTTTGAAATTTAAACAATAGCTGGGACATTTCTAGCCGATGACATTGCTTATGCAATAGTGTCGTGACAGCTATATTTTTACTTTCATTATCCATCTACCGTAGATAATGGAAGTATTGTATTCGGTCCAAAAATTCGGTATCAAGTTTTCACCAGATTTATACGTTTTAAGGTCTTCTGAGTCGAAAAATTCACTTTTTGGAAACTGGTCAGTGTGTGTGTGTGTGAAGGGGGGGGGGGATCTTCTGGTTATCATATCTCCGATAAAGATAGAACTACGAAACTTCAGAATTGAGGCATGGCTGTTGTACAGATGATTTTTCCAAATTTTGGGGGAAATTGGAAAATCGGAAGTGGAACATAGGAAACCGGAAGTGGGATCGCAAGTCTGTATCTAAAAAACGGCTCGAACGATTTTCTTCAAAGTTGCTACATAAACACTCTATTAGATGCCTTTTTCAATGATATAGTTGGTTTATTCAGAAAAAATAATAGCCGTTCTGTATAAATAGCTCAATTCTGGTCTCGCAAGTGCGTTCTTTAAAAACCGTTCTACGGATTTTTCTCAAACTTGCCATTATAACTCCCTTTTAAATATCCTTTTGTAGGTAATTATTGATTTCTTGTCAATAACTAAGTATGCCAAATTTTGGTAAATGTTGGTATCTCAAAACCGGCTCTAACGATTTTCTTGAAAATTATTACAAAAATCCATTTTAGATATCCTTACTCATGTACTACGTGGTTATTACACCAAAATTAAAAGTCATACTAATTAGGTAGATCCGTTTTAGATTTCGGAAATTGGTGTTTCAAAAAATAACTGTACAAATTTTGCTTTCTTATTTTTTTACTCACTATGTATACTTTTTTTTTATATGTCTTTAGATGTGTATAAAGTTTCTCTTACCGGAAAATTTTTTGGTGTCAACTTCGTTAGGTCAATTTTATGTCCTCTGGTCACATTATTTCCAAAAAATGAATATAATACATTTAATAGTAGGTAAAAAAAGTCATGTGATTGTTTTACACCAGATTTTTTTCATGGCAAAATGACAAAAACGATTAAAACTCACCCAGAAATTCCACTGCCTTCTAGATAGAGGAAACGCTCCCTTCGCGCTTTTATAGAAAACTACCTTAAAGTCACTTTATTTGGTTATTTATCGCTCCTTTAGCAAGTTTTATAAATTAGGAAAAAGCGTTTGTTTACAAATTATTCCGTTCGTATCATGAAATGACACAGTACCAAAGCTAAGAATATACAGAAAAATGTGCATATTAATTAAGGGAAAAAACAACAACATCATATAATTTACTAAGTAGAATTACACAAAATTCATGGTACTTTCTTATATACAGGGTAGGGTTATTATTAAAAAAACTACCCCGATATATGAGACCATAGCTGTCATACCATTCACAGTAACTGAATAAAATTTTGGTGGAAGGTACGTTGAGGTATGCGCTCAAGAATTACTATATAAAAAACAACATTTAAACTCTAACAGTTACGGTTACAGTGACAAAATTTCAAAAATTTCAAATGACAACACCTACTTTTTTTTTTTTATTGAAATGGAATCTCCATAGCAAAAAACCATAAACAGCGTTGGAACGGTACCTGTAACATGAAAATCGTCAGCGCTAGCAGGCTAAGGGAAAAAAAAAAAAATTGTTATGTGCCTACCAGAGCACGACTTTCATTTTTTTTAATGACGTCACATTCCACATTGAGTCTTTGGATCAGACTAAAGTCTACTGATTCTGCTTCGAAACGAAAAGAAGAGATCACGGTATCCTTAATTTCTTGTAAGGCGACTGAATAAATGGCTTTAATTTCGTTGTTAGTTGTAAGAAGCCGTCATGACTGACATCATTGCAGTACGTGAAAAACAAGGCATTGTGAAATGGCAATCAAAATCGATTTTGATGATGATAATAATGTTTCCCAGTAAGCGGCATATTGTTCACAGAGCAAGAAAGCAAGATAAACATCACGCATTTCACAATGCCTTATTTTTCACTTAGTGGAATGACGTCAGTCATGACGGTGTCTTACGACTAACAAAGAAATTAAAACCCTAATTCAGTAGACCTACATTAAATTAAGGATACCATGGTTACAGCGCCTAGAATAAACAGTGTGGCAATCGCCTATAACCGTGATGTTAAAATGATGCTACAAAAATTAAGCTTACCCAGATGTCGCTGTGATCGAAGCTATTGCTCAAATCGAAGACCTGATTGGCTTTTCCCAGTTTCGTCAGTTTAATCACGTGATCTAAGCATATAATTAACCAATAGGGAGTCTCGGTTTTGTTGTCGTGACCCTAGCTTCGATTACAATGTCATCTGGTGGCAGGCTTAATTTTTTTAGTACAATTTTATTCGCCGCTTTCCACACTGTTTATTCTAGACGCTGCACCATGGTCTCTTCTTCTCGTTTCGAAGTAGAATCAGTAGACTTTAGTGAGAGACGAAGACACAGCGTGAAATTTGATGTCATTAAGAAAATGAAAGTCGTGCTCTGGTAGGCACATCACAGCTGTTTTCTCTTTTTTTCTTAGTGGTGATTTTCATGCTAGAGGTACCGTTCCAACACTATTTATGGTTTTTTGCTATGGAGGTCCCATTCCAATAAAAAAAATGGTGTTGCCATTTTAAATTTTCGAAATTTTATTACTGTAAACGTAACTGTTAGAATTTAACTGCTGTTTTTTATATAATTCTTGAGCGCATACCCTAAAATACCTTCTACCAAATTTTTATTCAGTTTTTCGGAACGGTATGGTAGCTATGGTCTCATATATCGGGGTAGTTTTTTTTATAATGACCCTGTACATTATTTACAATATTAAAAAAAAAAAATCCAATTTGCCGTTAGCTGACCTCCAAACCCTAATTCAGTGTCCTTTACATATCTGATGAGGGAACCAGTCAGACAAAGCATTAGACTAGTATGCATGAAAACTAGTGTACATGAACGTTTTGCGTACATGAAAAAAAAAATCACGGAATACCCCCTATCTCAAAAATGCATGAAATTACATATTGCAGCAATTAGTAATACGCACGTCTGTACGCTTCGCGTATATGAAAACAAAGAAAAAAATCACGGAATACCCCTATTTTAAAATGCATGAATATCAAACATGCATGAAATTACATACTGCAGCAATTAGTAATACGCACGTCTGTACGCTTCGCGTACGTGAAAGCTAAAAAAAATCACAGAATACCCCTATCTCAAAATGCAAAAATATGCATGAAATTACATATTGTTGCAATTAGTAATACGCACGTCTGTACGCTTCGTGTACATGAAAAAATGCATTTTAAAATTAAATAATCAAAATAAAATATTAAAATTAAACTAAGAGCAAAATAAACAGAAATAACAAAAATAATAAGAGCAAACTCTAAAAGATGCTTTTGGCTGCTATGCGCATAACGCCAAGCGTGAATTCTCGCCAAACTCACTTAGCTCCATAGGGATTTTCCGCTACAAAGAGACTCTACTCATCATTAGACTCCTATAATACGAGCTGACTCACAGCTGATCATTGTTGCCCAGCGGAAATATAGCTTGGCGACGTTTAGTTACAGACGGATTACTCAGCGTCTTTATCGCCTAAAATGGCGAGTTTGCCTAAACAGAAGAGCGAATGATTGTTGGTACTTGATAAGTTTGGCGAAATTTTCTTATAACCTTTGTAAAAAGTAGCCATCACTGTTGCTATTAAATTAGTTAATTTTAAATATTTATATACGTTGAAAAGTAGTGTAGGTTGTAAAATACAACATTTAGATAATCGAACAGCAATAAAAAGAAATAATTGATACAAAAAATGCAAGAAAACATATCATAATTACACTTCATATTTGTGATTGAAAGCTAAGCGTACAATTTTCTTTTGGACAATTAATAGCCCATTTCTTTTGCCTTTCTTCATCTGTTGGAAATCTAAACGGTCTTAAAGCAGTTCTGGTATGATTTGAGCAATTTTCGGCTGCAAAACCTCCATTCTATGTGATTTGATAACACTTGAAATTCAGACCGCGCAACTCGGGAATTCGGATGGGCAACAATCACTGAGTGGGAAACAAAATGCCTGATGAGCCAGGTTGTATTGGAGGAGCTCTACTCACCATACACCACATTTCACGACGCAACTATCACACTATTTAAACTTCTGCAAAATATACAACACCATTTACTTCATTTCCCGCAGCTACTTCTTTAAAGTTAACCATATTCAATCATCTTTCACAATCTACGTAGATCCTAATTTCAATTTATCTAACTACGTTCCAATAACTAAACATTCCATGCTTACCTAAAATTCCCTCTGCTCGACACCTTCAATCTAGCAATTTCACCTTTAACGTCGCCAAACTATGCTGGATCCAGCTAGACTTTTGCATCCTCAACCAACATTTTAATCCGAAATCGACGCTATCACCTTCAATACTGACTTCCTTCGACGACCTTTATTTCCTCAACTCGACGTTACGTCTACGTCACACATTTTCCTCCAAAACGCAGCTCCAGTGCTCTGGACAGGGTCTCGAAGTTATACCGTTCTTCCTTCGAAATAGTTTCTAGTATGTCGACTGCATCGTCCCGTAACACTGCTGCTAAATAAACTTTCTTGGCAGTTGTGTCCCAGGTGTTAGCTTCAGCTACGATGGTAGACTGTGTCTTATATACTTGCCAAGTTGATCTGCCATCATAGATGGATAGCTTAATTGATCTGTATTCTTTTATATCTCTTTTCATCTTCCTGGGTCATGGATGCTAACTTTCCTTCCAGATTCCGGATCTTCTTTTGCACTTCATCACCTAAACATTCTTGAAATTTCTTATCATGTTTTCCTATCAATTCTTTGTTGCATTCTTCTTCCATTTTCCTCAAAAATTCTACATCTGTTTTTTAAAGTTTGCTATCTGTTTTTGAAAATCTTCTTTTCAGCTCTTGATAAAAGTTTTCTTCTATTTTCTCTTCAATACATCCTTCTATTCTTATCTTTTATCTTCATAACTTTAACTTCTTTCCCAATTTATTTTTCCACAATTTATTTTCTTATTCTTCTTTGACGGATATCACTTATTCCTGAGCAGCTCCCACTTTTTCTTGAATGGAATCCAGTTTTCATCTTTTCTTGTCCTGCACACATTTCTTTCGTCAATCTGGTTTTAATCCGCTCATTTGGGCGAACTACCTTTCCAAAAGTTTCTTCATTTCTTGTTCCATACATCGAGTTTTGATCAGTCAGCAGACAATCTCACTTCTGACACCAGAATTGTTGCGAACTCGGGGTTCGTGAATTGTCGGTGAATGAACAGGTTTTCCACAGGCTTAAAAATTTATTTACAGAATATTCCAGAAGATTTCAGGACTGTTAAACAAATATAAGCTTCAATTTTACTAGAAAACACAGCT
Organism: Salticus scenicus; assembly: GCA_963930645.1. NCBI lineage: Eukaryota > Metazoa > Arthropoda > Arachnida > Araneae > Salticidae > Salticus > Salticus scenicus. The sequence continues at coordinate 14,292,588 of OZ005655.1, forward strand.
AAAATAACAGCTGACAACTTAAGAATCATAGCATTTACGGTAACAGAAGCAAAACACACAGCAAATGAGCTGTAATTGATAGCAGAGGCTTTGTAAAGCAGAGATCTTTATACCGCGATATATTGGCGAAAAACTGACTAAATGGTCGGAACGTGATCCTTTTATATATTTATCCCTTCATTTAGTTATATCCTTCTCCAATATCTAGCAGAATAGTCCAGTTACAGCTTAGATAATCGATAATTAAAGTTTTCTCGTGAAGGTCGCTAAAAAAAGTCCCCAAATTCGTCCCCGAATCAGCTTATTTCAAAGAGCTTCTAACTGAGACCATTTTTGCTGTTTGTTTACAGTCTGTTGCTTTGTGTTAACGCGATGGTACTTCAGAAGTGCATGTGGCGATAGGTTGTATCTGAACCTGGGACTATCGTGATAGAAATCCTGCGTCGTGCCTTTGGGCAAAAGGTTAACCCGTTGTCCATCGGTAAGTTAGGATAATCTACCCGAGAATGGCCCGCTACAGTACTCCCCTCCCTAGTGAGTACGAAATCGTACGAGCGATGTCACTCGTTTGGACGGTAGCTGTGGCCAGATTGTACTGTCAGATGTCCGCGTGTAAAGTTGATGTGCGGTGTGACATGCTTTATGCTGTGAGCGTTTCACAGTGTCTGATGCTGCCATCTGTTGTCCGAGATGAAACTTAGTTGTGTCGTTTTTTCGCACGTCCGGGTCACCAATACAGAAAGTGCGTGTGGCGATAGGTTGTATTTGAACATGGGACTATCGTGATAGATATCCTGCGTCGTACCTTTGGACAAAAGATTAACCCGTTGTCCATTTGTAAGTTAGCATAATCTACCCGAAAATGGCTCCGCTACCGCTACAGAATAATTCATACTGCGAATTTTATGTTGTCAGCTGTTATTTAAGCTAGGCTTTCTGACGAAACTGAAACTGATACTTGGTTTACAGGCATAAGTTTCTGGAAACTTCTGTAAATAAACTTTTAAATCTCTGCAATATCCGCCTTTCATACACAGACAACTCATGAACCCCCGAGCATGCAACATACACATATTGTTACGAATTTGTTAATAATAGTCAGTGTTGCCAGATCTGACAGATTTTTTATTCAATAATCATCTATAACTTTGAGATGTGATATTTGATATACATAATAGACTGTCAATCTTCGAAGTGATTAGGCAAGCGTTACAATTAAAAATTATTCGTGATTATTGAATAAAAAATCCACCAGATCTGGCAACACTGGTAATAATAGTTATTTTTGTGTAAATTCATTTTAAGAGGCTTAGTCATGTTACCAAATATTAATTTTCGGCATTTTTAGTTTGTTTTCGCATTAAAAATGGTCATTTCCCGTTAAAAACACGCTAAAAATCTTCACCAAAGCAGATAATTGCTTTGGTGCCAAATTTGCCTCCTTTTTTGCTTTTTGCTTTTTTTTTTTTTTTTTTTTTTTTTGCCGACTAAATCTTTGCTATCGATATACCAATTATCCAAACTCTAACTTGAATATTCTACGAGTAAATTCTGGATTAATAGAAGAGTATATTATAAAGTATTCGGATTTCGGCCTTCAGACAGATTTCACGCCAACTACCTTACTGGAAGGTGCTCCTAACTGAGTCTTGTTGAATGCAGCCAATTGCTGTGTGTTAATGCTATGCTACTGTTTGTACTGTGAAATTGATGTTGCCAGCTGTTATTTGAAATTTAAGCTGTATTTTCTGGTGAAACTGAAGTTGATACTGTTATGGTAAGTTACAAATCAACTCTTGTAATTGACAAGCTACAACTGAACTCTGTCACTGTCTAAATTGTATTACCCGACTGTAGTATGCAATAATAATAGCGGTTATATTGCTTGTTTTGAAAATGCATTCTAATTATTTATTTGTATGTTAGCTTTTCGTTATTTAGCCCATTAATTAATGATAACCTTAATAGATACACGGTGTCCAGATCTGTAATCTTCTGAAATTCACATTTGGAAATGCCAGTTACCATCATATGGCCTATGTAGCTGACATAGGAGATCCTCTATTCCTTGGACTTGATTTCCTAAGAAAGTATAATTTTTAATTCGATTTTAAAAATAATGAACTGCATTCACATTCAGATGGTTGGTTGGTTGATTGGGTTTTATGTCACACTAGTGCTGCGCAGTGGGCAATTGGCGACGGTCTGGGACCCTTGAGGTGGTCCGGAGACATGCCATCACAATTTTGATCCTACACGGAGAGGAGAGCTCCCCCGCTTCGGTAATCACCAGAGGTATAATTTTGATGGGAACATGGAGGATTTTGCGGCCACGACAGATCGTACGTGCACCAGCCACCATTAGTGTAAACGACGGTCTTTGGCCAGCTCGAGTACCGAACCCGCAATCTTCCAATTACGAGTCCGGCGCTCTACCGACTGTGCTACCGCGGCCCATTCAGATTCAGAAGACATAGCTGTGTTTAACAATGAAAATCCAGACATTCAAGAAATCTGCCAGATAACAGCAAAGTCCGAAATCTCCGTCCCTTCACACAGCGAGACCATAGTTTCCGGGACACCTAAAGAGCAATACTTCTGCTATGGACAGAAAGAATACCCGAATCCTGACGATAGCCCAAGAGCAGTTCTGGTGGCTTCATCTCTGCTTGACCATACAAAAAACATTATTCCTGTGAGAGTCGCCAACATAAACGATAAAGTAAGGACCGTGAAGAAGGATGAGGTGCTAGCAACTTGCACTACTGTTACATGCATTAACCGGCACACGCAATCAACTGAGTCCAAGTCTTCTGAGTTTTCAACAACGGAATTACTCAAGAATGCAGAGTTAGGAATCGAACAGAGACGTACTGCGGAGAAGCTACTCTATGAATTCAGAGACTGTTTGAACATCTGAAGACGTCAGGAGAGCGAACATCACCCAGCATAGAGTTGACACAGGAAATCATTCTCCAATTAAGCAATACTCAAGAAGACTTCCATTTGCTAAGCAGGAAGAGATGGCTGAGCTTTTAAATGAGATGCAGCATAATGATATCATTGAACTAGCAACGAGTCCTTGAGCTATAGTTCTTGTGCGAAAAAAGGATGGTTCAACAAGAAGATTCTGCGTGGATTATCGTCGTTTGAATGACATCACGAAGAAAGATAGTTACTCTCTTCCTAGAATTAACGACACATTGGACACACTTGCTGGCAATGAATGGTTCTCGACGTTGGATCTGAAGAGCGGTTATTGGCAAGTAGAGTTACATCCTGATGACCGTTAAAAGACTGCATTCACTACGGGACAAGGATTATGGCAATTCAAAGTTAAGCCATTTGGATTATGTAATGCACCTGCAACTTTCGAGCGCCTGATGGAGACAGTGTTAAAAGGACTTTCCTATGAAGTCTGTCTGGTGTACTTGGATGATATTATCATTGTGGGGAATACCTTTGAAGATCATCTAAGAAAGATCCATAAGGTTTTGGAAAAACTCAAAATGGATAACCTCAAATTGATTCTTAGCAAGTGCAACTTGTTCCGTCATGAAGTAAGTTATTTCGGCCATATCATCTCTGCTGAAGATGTGAGAACTGATTTCGAGAAGATCTATGCAATCAAGGACTGGAGTCACCCTGAAAACGTCCATCAACTACGAAGTTTCCTGGGGTTATGTACATACTACTGGAAGTTCATAAAGGGTTTCTCGAGTTTTGCCAGACCACACACCACAAGCTGACGGAAGATAAACTGAGGTTCCTGTGGACAGAGGAATGTGAAAAAGCGTTCAAGAGACTTAAAGAGACCTTAACATCATCGCCTATTTTGACGTATCCACAGCCAGACAAACAGTTCATACATGATACTGATGCAAGCCATGAAAGTGTCGATGCTATTCTGTCGCAAGAAGTTGATGGCCAAGAATGCTTCATTGCTTATTGGAGTAAATGCCTGTCTAAACCAGAGCGATACTACTGTACCACCAGGAAATAACTACACGCCATAGTAAAAGCCATAGAGCATTTGCATCATTACCTCTATAGCAGAAGCTTCCTGCTCCGGACTGACCAAACCACGAATCTTTAACCCTGCTGCTGTGTTCGGGTCCATTTCGACCCAGCATCGACATACATGAAATTTTGTATTTATGTAAACTACACTCCGTAAAAAGATTATATAAAGTGTCATATAAATTTAATTCAAAAATAGGAATAAAAAGTACGGTTATATATTGAAATTAACAACTTTTGGTCTCGTTTAAATTCCATTTCGTACATTTAAAAGTGAATGTCCATTTTGTTGATTCGTAATGAACACAGCAGCAGGGTTAAAGTGGTTGCTTAATTTCAAGAAACAGGAAGGACAAATTACCAGGTAGATACGCCTCCAGAAATATGACTTCAAGATACGCCATCGTAAAGGGATTCTACATAGTAATGCAGATGCCTTGTCACGGAAGCCCTGATCGAAAGCTGCAAGCCGAAGAGAAATACCAGCAGATAAATCCGGTTGCTCGCCAAGCTACAGTCTCAACACTATCAAAACTGGACAACTGGAGTGACCAGGAACTTAGAGAAGTGCAGTTGGATGATCCTGACATAAAGACAATATTACAATTGAAGTAGACGACCAGCAACAGACCTACCTGGAAGGACACTTCCACATTTAGCCCCATTACAAAAACTTATTGGGCACTCTGGGACTCTCTTTATATTAGAAATGGCGTACTATACAGAAAATGGGAATCTGACGATGGAAGGAGTTTCAGATGGCAGACTTTATTACCAATAACGAAGATTCAGATGTTCTAGCATAGTAGCCCTACCGGTGGCCATTTCGGGGTGATGAAGACTCTACAGAAAGTTCGAGGAGAACGTTTCTACTGGTGCAAGGCAAGCGAGGACTTGGAGAAATGTTGTAAATCCTGTGATGCTTGTGCAGCATATAAAGGCCCAAAGAAACGAAGCCGAGGAAGACTACAACGATATAACGTAGGAGCACCATTTCAAATGATTGCACTCGACATCTTGGGTCCTCTAACACGGACCTCCAGTGGAAATAAGTACATCCTCGTCGTAATGGACTATTTCACCAAGTGGCCTGAGGCGTATCCCATTCCCGATCAAGAGGCATGCACAGTTGCAGAGGTTCTAGTGCAGCAATGGGTATCAAGGTACGGCACGCCCCTACAACTTCATACCAACCAAGGTACGAACTTTACCTTTGCTGTTTTCAAAGGACTGTATCAATTACTCGGCTTAGGCAAAACTCAGAAAACACCCCTACATCTCCAGTTGGACGGCACGGTCGAGAGGTTTAACCGCAGCATCCTGAATAACCTCTCTCTTCTAGTATCAAAGAAACAGCAAGATTAGGATTTGAAGTTGCCGTTGTTTCTGCTGATCGAAGTGCAGTCCATGAAGCCACTGGCTATACTTCAGCTCAGATGCTGTTTGGATGCGAACTTCGTCTCTCATGTGATCTCCTGTTTGGTTTTCCACCAGATGCGCCTTCATCACCCAAGGAGTACATCCAAGATCTTCAGGCACGATTTGAAGACGTACACAAGTTTATTTGGTAGCGGATTAACATGGCAACGGAGAAAATGAAGACAAGGTATGATCTAAAGGCTACACAACGTAAATTCGGGGAAGGAGACAAAGTTTGATTGTGAAACCCTATTCGACGCAAAGGACTCACTTTCAAGCTACAGTGTAACTGGGACGGTCCCTACACAGTCATAAAATGACTGAATGATGTCGTGGTGAGAATTGCTGAAACACATTCCTCAAAACCGAAGGTGGTTCATTTTGATCGGTTAGCCACATACCACAGCTAACGGTAATGTTGAAATTTAGATTGTTTAGTTTCGCCTTCTGACCAACGGTTGTACTTCCCGGGATGTACAGTCCTTGAGAGGGGGGCAGCGTTACGAATTTGTAAATAATTCGTAGTTATCTTTATGTAAATTCTGCATTTCTAGCTCTTTTTCTCGTTAAGATTGCTAACTTTCCCTTAAAAACGCATTAAAAAACTCCAATAAGGCAGTAAATGGATTTGACGCCAAATGTGGAGATTTTTTCTTTCTTGGCGATTTTTTTGGCGACTTCGGTGACAAAATCCTTTTTATTGATATACCAAATATGGAAGGTCTAGCTGCAATATTCTACGAGTTACCAGAACATTCTGGGTTTGATACAGGGGTATAAAATGAAGCCCAATGCGCGAAATCAGTCAGTCTGAGTTGAGTTTCGCCAACTACTATCATTGCTACTGAATGAGCTCTGAGTCTCTTTGGATTAATGCCTCGCTGTGTGTTGCTCTAATACAATTCGTACTGTGAATTTGTTGTTGACAGCTGTCATCTAAGCTGTGTTTACTGGTGAAAGTGCCGTTGATACCTATTTTGTAGGGCTGTATTCTTCTGGAATTTTTTGTAAATAAAGTTTCCAGCTTTTGCAAGATTCGCTTTTCATTCTTGGACAACTCACTAACCCCCAAGTACGCAACAATATATATATATATTTAATCCTTCAAAAAGTAATCTGGTTACAACTTTAGTCTAGAAATTTGTCGGTGAGTTTTAATAATTTTTGGCATTTTGGCGATGGAAAAATCTGGTGTGAAACAATCACACGACGTTTTTTATCTACTATTAAACGTATTATATTCATTTTTTTGAAATAATGTGACCAGAGGACATAAAATTGACCTAACGAAGTCGACACCAAAAAATTTTCCGGTAAGAGAAACTTTATACACATCTAAATACATATAAAATATAGTATACATAGTGAGTACAAACAAGACAAATAGTTATAAGATTAAAAAAAAAAACTTTTTATATACCATGTTTTTAAATTTTCTGCTGAATCGTTGAATCATAGCTATACGCAAGCGAAGTGTGACGTCACTAACCATCAGTGGGGCCAAATAAAAAGATTTCCTATGTTAATTATTCATTTGATTTTTTGTAAAACATTATTAAAAATTAAGAAAAATTATTTCCTGATTTTAACCCCCATATTTGGATAAAGTTATATAGAAGTTATTGTGTACATGTGTTAGATTGAGTTACTTTTGCTTTAAAATTGATAAGCTTTTAATTTTAAATTTCAAAATTGTGTCGTCCTTGGCGATTTTTGTATTTGGCGATCAAAATCGTAATACGAAAATATACATAGCAGATGTATATTTTTGTAATATGCATTCTACGATATATTGTTTCATATTATTGATTGCCCTCTTAATATACGTTGGTGAAATATCCATGATTTTTGAAAGGAACTAAATATGTTCGCCAAATAATTTGGCGATATTTTTTTTTTCTGCCAAGGACGACAGCTATCAAATATTCCGCTGCAATATATTAATATCTTATATCAGACACTTTATTTAGACATTTGAAAACAAAGTTGACTTCAAATTATGATTCAATATATATCATTTTCCTTTTAATTAGTATATTAGTTGGATATTTATTGTGTAAATATAACCCTTTGAAATGAAATGTTTATGCTTACATTCGAAAATGGAAGTTAGAGATTTTTTTTCTACTGTTTTGAAATTTAAAATTAAACTTTTATCAATTTTACAGCAAATAAAATTTTTAAAGCGACAATGACGTCAGTTTTTGTAAGATGCATAATTTGACCTTTTTTTTACAATTTTTTAACGTTCACGTTTAATTAAATGTATTTATTTTTATGTCGAAAGGAAATGAACTCGTAATTTTTTTGGCAACAATTAAATTATAGCTAATATTTTAATGCTTATTTATATGCTATCAGGAGGTTACTATTTTACTACTTTAATTAATTAAAAGAAAACTAATAAAATATTCGAAAATCTGACTTCGAAGTATTGTGTTGTCACCGGGTTCTGAGCTACTGTGAAAGTTTCAAATGTCTAGCTAGAAGGGAAGTTAGTTAAAAATAGATTGCATGATTTGTACCGGACAAACAAACAATCAAACAAGAATCGAAATTAAATAAAAACATGGTAATAAAATAAGAAAGCAAAAATTGTAGTTATTTTTTGAAACACCAATTTCTGAAATCTAAAACGGATCTACCTAATTAGTATGACTGTTAATTTTCTTGTAATAGCCACGTTTTACATGAGAAAGGATACCTAAAACGGATTTAAGTAATAATTTTAAAGAAAATCGTTAGAGCCTTTTTTGAGGTACCAACATTTAACAAAAATTGGAATACTCAATTATTAAATAGAAACAATAATTACATACAGAAGGATATTTAAAAGGGAGTTAATATGGTAAATTTGAAAAAAATCCGAACAGCCGTTTTTAAAGACAGCAGTTGCGAAACCTGAAATTGAGTTATTTATACAGGACGTCTATTAATTTTCCTGGACAGACCAACTAATCATTGAAAAAGGCATTTAATAGAGTGTTTATGTAGCAACTTTGAAGAAAATCGTCAGAGCCGTTTCTTAGATACGGACTTGCGATCCCACTTCCGGTTTCCTATGTTCCACTTCCGATTTTCCAATTTTCACCAAAATTTGGAAAAATCATCTGTACACCAGACCTGCCTCAATTCTGAAGTTTCGTAGTTCTATCTTTATCGGAGATATGATAGCCAGAAGATCCCCCCCCCCCCTTTTCACACACACACACGCACACACACTGTCCGGTTTCCAAAAAGTGCATGTTTTTACTCAGAAGACTTTAAAACGTATAAATCAGGTGAAAACTTGATATCGAATATTTGGACTGAATACAATACTTCCATTATCTACGGTAGATGGGTAATGGAAGTAAAAATATAGCTGTCACGACACTATTGCATAAGCAATGTCATTGACTAGAAATGTTCCAGCTATTGTTTAAATTTCTAAGTTCGCCAACGAGGTCCTATAGTATCGCTGTTCTCTAATGTAAATGCATATTTACTTTATTCTAATAGATTTTTAATAAAACCGTAATAGAGTCTGCCTTTCCCTCTGTCAAATGTCTCCAGAAAGCTCTACAGCACGATACCGTCTGCAACGTCTATAAGCGCACCTCGAAACTGAATTTTAATACTTGTAATTAGGAATCAGTTTGAAGTGACACACTGCTTTAACCTTCAAATGATTCACCTTTCACACTGCGAGGTGAAAAACTGAAGATTCTGCTGTTCCTTAATTGAATACTCTATAAAATACCGTGCGTTTGCTAATAGATCGTTTTTTTTTTTTTTTTTTTTTTTTTGGACAGGAAATTAAATTTTATAAGTAGTATTACATTTGGAGTGGGATTCCTATCAATTGCTCGACATATTGTGGGCAGGCCCCGACTTACGGCAGGGCGTACGGGGCAAATGCCCTGGGCCCCCCTTCTGGAAGGGCCCCCCCTACAGGCGAATACAGAAATTCTGCAACCTAAAGACCTCTTATGCCACTGCAAGGGGGCCCCCCAGAATAGGCTTGCCCCGGGGCTGCAGGTAGTCTAAGTCGGGCCCTGATTGTGGGTGAAAAAAACGCAACCGAAGGCAGCTGGGACCTGAAGCAAGTTTTTGAGCGATTTATATGGATTTGATTTTTAAAGGTTTCATTTATAAAATAAATAAAATATTAAAAAAAAAAAAAAAAAATAAAAAAAAATAAATAAAAAATTTTTCTATTTGCGTGATTAGCACTAAAAAGTATGAAAAGATTAAAATGAAGTGCTGCCACTTAAATTTCATACTTTAGTTAATTTTTAAAAATCTAATTGTCGTGTAGAAAAATTGTTTCCGCCCCTGGATTAAAAAAAATCGCAGCTTTCATTTGGTACTGGACTTGTAACGGTAGGACTGATATTTCTAATTTATTTTCCCCTTTTTCCGTTTTTAATCCGGATTCGGCAGAAGGTTTATGACAGGGAAGGTAAGCTAAAAAAAAGTCTAACAAAATTAATGATTCTTTTTTAGCATGTTTTTATTAACTCGCTTTCTTGTTTGTTTGTCCAGTACAAATCTTGCAATTGATTTTAAATAACTTCCCGACTATCTTGACATTTAAAACTTTTAGAATAGCTCAGAACACGATGACAACGCAATACCACGAAGCCCGACTTTCGAATTTTTTATTAGTTTTCTTTTCATTAATTAAAATATGAAAATAATATTCTCCTACTTGCTTTAAAATTAGCCATTCAAATATTAACTATAGTTTAATTGTTGCAAAAAAAAAAAAAAATGTTTAACTGAACATAAACGTTAAAAATTTATAAAAAGTTAAATTAAGCATCTCACAAAAATTGACGTCATTATAACTTAAAAAATTTTTTACGCATTAGTAAAGTGCTAATGTAGTTTATCATATTAATATATGTTGTTCTTAAAGGATTATTATTTTATTATTAAAACCAACGTTTTTTTTTTTTTTTTTTTTTGTATCGCTTTCAACTCGCTTTCTTGTTATTTGTCCAGCACAAATCTCGCAATCGATTTTTAGATAACTTTCCGACTAGCTAGACACTGGAAACTTTAATAACTGACAACACGATGACAATGCCTTTTTGTAATTATTCGGGTAATGTGTCAATTTCATATGATTCAACAGAAAATTTAAAAACATAGAATATAAAAAGTTTTTTTTTTTAATCTTAAAATTATTGTTATATGTTTTTTTTTTTTTTTTTCAAATCACAAATTAAATTATTGAATGTAAAAGACAAAAATGTTTAAAATGTAAAAGAATTTGTGAAAAGTACATTTCATTTTCGAATTTATCATGCTATAACTAATGGATTGTAACATTATGCTGTTTCTCAGATTAATAAGTCATTAAATAATAGATACGGATTTTTTTTTTTTTTTTTTTTTTTTTTAGCAAAATTATGCAGACATTAATGCATATTATTGCCTTATTGGTATTAATAAAATTTCGCATTGTCGGCTTTTTCACTCAACTGATCATTGCATATTTAAAAAAAAATTAAAGATTTTATTACTATTAACTTAATTTGTTAAGAGCTAAATTTTGGCATGTTTCAAATTTTCATATTTCCAAATTTGCTTTCCTCCCATTCCTTTAAATTAAAATATTTTGTTCACGAAGCCAGCGCAAATTCTAACATTAGCAAACAAATTAGAACAAATTAAGAGCTAAATATTGGCACTTTCGAAATTTCGTCATTCGAAATAGGAGTCTCGGTGGGACTAGCGTAAAGTCCCCCCCCCCCCCAATTTATCCTCAACCCGCAATAAAACTGATATATCTCTATAACTAAGCCAGAGCGAATACTAATATTAAGCACCAAATTAAAGCTAATTGAGAGCTAAATTTTGGCACATTTGATCTTTCGATATTTTCAATTTTTCTCCCCCCCCCCTATCTCTTTTTATTTTACATTGAAATATCTCGTTAACGAAGCTAGAGAATATTCTGATATTAAGCAGAAAATTAGAGCTAATTGAGAACTAAATATTAGCATTACGATTTTTCTTTCTTTTTTTTTTTTTTCTTTCTTTTTTTTTCTTTTTCTTTCTTTCTTTTTTTTTTTTGTAATAGGGAGTCGGGTGTACCAGCGTTAACTTAGCCCTCACCCCCACCCCACAAAAAAAACAGATATATCTCGATAACGTACCCAGATAGAATTCTAATATTAGAGAGCAAATTAGAGCTAATTGAGAGCTAAAATTTGGCATATTTGAAATTACGAAATCTGTAATTTTGCTTTCCCCCCTTCCTTCCCCCTTTCCTTTAAATTGAAATATCTCGTTAACGAAGCCGGAGCAAATTCTGATATTAGAGAGCAAATTAGAGCTAATTGAGAGCTAAATATTGGCACTACCAAAATTTTTTTAGGTGTGATAGGGAGTCGGGTGTACTAGCGTTAACTTAGCCCCCCCACAAAACCAAAATTATGATATATCTCGATACCTAACCCAGATCGAATTCTAATATTAGAGAGCAAATTAGAGCTATTTGTGAGCTAAAATTTGTCATATTTGAAATTCCGATATCTGCAATTTTGCTTTCCCCCTTCCTTCCCCCCCTTTCCTTTAAATTGAAATATCTCGTTAACGAAGCCCGAGCAAATTCTGATAGTAGAGAGCAAATTAGAGCTAATTGAGAGCTAAATATTGGCACTACCAAAATTTTTTTAGGTGTGATAGGGAGTCGGGTGTACTAGCGTTAACTTAGCCCCCCCACAAAACCAAAATTATGATATATCTCGATACCTAACCCAGATCGAATTCTAATATTAGAGAGCAAATTAGAGCTAATTGAGAGCTAAAATTTGGCATATTTGAAATTCCGATATCTGCAATTTTGCTTTCCCCCTTCCTTCCCCCCCTTTCCTTTAAATTGAAATATCTCGTTAACGAAGCCCGAGCAAATTCTGATAGTAGAGAGCAAATTAGAGCTAATTGAGAGCTAAATATTGGCACTACCAAAATTTTTTTAGGTGTGATAGGGAGTCGGGTGTACTAGCGTTAACTTAGCCCCCCCACAAAACCAAAATTATGATATATCTCGATACCTAACCCAGATCGAATTCTAATATTAGAGAGCAAATTAGAGCTATTTGAGAGCTAAAATTTGGCATATTTGAAATTCCGATATCTGCAATTTTGCTTTCCCCCTTCCTTCCCCCCCTTTCCTTTAAATTGAAATATCTCGTTAACGAAGCCCGAGCAAATTCTGATATTAGAGAGCAAATTAGAGCTAATAGAGAGCTAAATATTGGCACTACCAAAAATTTTTTAGTTGTGATAGGGAGTCGGGTGTACTAGCGTTAACTTAGCCCCCCCACAAAACCAAAATTATGATATATCTCGATACCTAACCCAGATCGAATTCTAATATTAGAGAGCAAATTAGAGCTAATTGAGAGCTAAAATTTGGCATATTTGAAATTTCGATATCTGTAATTTTGCTTTCCCCCCTTCCTTCCCCCCTTTCCTTTAAATTGAAATATCTCGTTAACGAAGCCGGAGCAAATTCTGATATTAGAGAGCAAATTAGAGCTAATTGAGAGCTAAATATTGGCACTACCGAATTTTTTTTATTTGTAATAGGGAGTCGGGTGTACCAGCGTTAACTTAGCCCCCCCACCCCACAAACAAACTGATATATCTAGATAACTTACCCAGATAGAATTCTAATATTAGAGAGCAAATTAGAGCTAATTGAGAGCTAAAATTTGACGTATTTGAAATTTCGATATCTGCAATTTTGCTTTCCCCCCCTTCCTTCCCCCCTTTCTTTTAAATTGAAATATCTCGTTAACAAAGCCGGAGCAAATTCTAATATTAGAGAGCAAATTAGAGCTAATTGAGAGCTAATTCCTGACGTTCTTGAAATTTAAAATTTCGAATGTGGGGGGGCTAGCGTTAACTTGGCCCCCCCACCTTTAAACTTGTTATATCTCGATTCCATACCCAGAGCAAATTCTAATATTAGAGAGCAAATTAGAGCTAATTGAGAGCTAATTCCTGATGTATTTGAAATTCAAAAACTCGAAGGTGGGGGGGCCAAGTTAACGTATCTGCTTACAAGGCATTTTTATTATCATAGTTATCATATTAGCGGTCACCAGCTCCATTTTTTCTGTATTTTGTCATTTGTGATACTTGAACTGACAATATTAAGCTGACTTGAAGAAAGGAGACTGCCAAGATTGTCTGTAAAATTAAAATGAGGAGAAAGTATAATAACAACAGTTAATGTCTTTAGGTGCCTGCCTACAGTCGGTAACAAAAGTGTCCGAACACTAGAAAAAATTCCTATGTAATAAATATAGTTTAAAAAAACTAAAAAACACGCTTTTAAAGCACATCAAACTAAAAGGTGAAAAATAATTCTTAATATAAGCTGAAAACAATAATGAACGAAAAATACTAGTATAATTGTGAAAAAAGCGTGGGGTGCTTTATGCTATATTTTTCGTATATCGAGCAACCCATGCTTTTTTCACAATTATACTAGTATTTTTCGTTCATTATTGTTTTCAGCTTATATTAAGAATTATTTTTCACCTTTTAGTTTGATGTGCTTTAAAAGCGTGTATTTTAGTTTTTTTAAACTATATTTATGTTTCACTTTTTAGTTCGATGTGCTATGAAAGCATGCTTTTAAAACTATATTTTAAACTATATTTATTATTTTATTATTTATCATATAAATAGCTACAGTATGTAAGTTTTGGTTAAAATATTTACACACAATCGAAAATATCCCCATTCGACTTGCAGGCCTCTTAAATCTATCTGTACCAATTTTGAAGGGCCTAACTGTATTTCTTTTTGTTTTTGCCCCATAGCCTCCCCCCTTACCCCCTCACCCCCAACCCGCCCCTCCTAATAATTTTACAAATTCAAAAATATCCGCAATCGATTTGTAAGTATCGAAAACCTCTATGTACCAATTTTGAACGATCTGACACTATTTTTATTTTTTTGCGCTCCCTTTCTCCCCCCTTCTTGCCCCTCCTAATAACTTTACACAATCGAAAATATCCCCATTCGACTTGCAGACCTTTAAAACATATCTGTACCAATTTTCAACGGCCTAACTGTATTTCTATTTGTTTTTGCTCCATAGCCTCCCCTTACCGCCCCACCCCCTCCACGCCCCTCCTAATAATTTTACAAATTCAAAAATATCCGCAATCGATTTGTAAGTATCGAAAACCTCTATGTACCAATTTTTAACGATCTGACACTATTTTTATTTTTTTGCCCCCCCTCCCCTCCCCCACTTCTTGCCCCTTCTAATAACTTTACACAAACAAAAATATCCCCATTCGACTTGCAGGCCTCTTAAATCTATCTGTACCAATTTTGAACGGCCTAACTGTTTTTCTATTTGTTTTTGCCCCATAGCCCCCCCCTTACCCCCTCACCCCCCCCTACCCGCCCCTCCTAATAATTTTACAAATTCAAAAATATCCGCAATCGATTTGTAAGTATCGAAAACCTCTATGTACCAATTTTGAACGATCTGACACTATTTTTATTTTTTTGCCCCCCCCCTCTCCCCCCCCTTCTTGCCCCTCTTAATAACTTTACACAATCGAAAATATCCCCATTCGACTTGCAGACCTTTAAAACCTATCTGTACCAATTTTCAACGGCCTAACTGTATTTCTATTTGTTTTTGCTCCATAGCCCCCCCTACCCGCCCCTCCTACTAATTTTACAAATTCAAAAATATTCGCAATCGATTTGTAAGTATCGAAAACCTCTATGTACCAATTTTGAACGATCTGACACCATTTTTATTTTTTTGCCCCCCCCCCCCCTCCCCTCCCCCACTTCTTTCCCCTCCTAATAACTTTACACAATCGAAAATATCCCCATTCGACTTACAGGCCTCTTAAATCTATCTGTACCAATTTTGAACGGCCTAACTCTATTTCTATTTGTTTTTGCCCCATAGCCCCCCCTTACCCCCTCACCCCCTACCCGCCCCTCCTAATAATTTTACAAATTCAAAAATATCCGCAATCGATTTGTAAGTATCGAAAACCTCTATGTACCAATTTTGAACAATCTGACACTATTTTTATTTTTTTGCCCCCTCCTCCCTTCCCCCCCCCCTCTTGCCCCTCCTAATAACTTTACACAATCGAAAATATCCCCATTCGACTTGCAGACCTTTAAAACCCATCTGTACCAATTTTCAACGGCCTAACTGTATTTCTATTTGTTTTTGCTCCATAGCCCCCCCCCCCTTGCTGCCCCACCTGGGGGCTGAATTTCTAAAATTCCAGAAATTGGTTTTTAGATAGTTGCCTTAGCTATATTTTAGAGTAAAAATTTCACGTATATCTATTTTTTTTTTGTTTGGGGTTTATAGGATTATGCGAAATCACGTTTTACGCCTGTGAAATCACGTTTTGCCCCCCTCCCACCGCCCCCCTTGGGGACCGAATTTCAAAAATTCCAGAAATCGATTTTTAGACATTTGTATTAGCTATATTTTAAAGCAAAAATTTTATGGATATCTGTTTTTTTGTTTGAGATATGTGGGATTTTGTGCAATCACGTTTTGCTCCCAGAGAAGTTACGAACAAACATACATACATACATACAGGTGAAGCTAATATAAGCGTGTTAAAAAAAGTTGACTTCATACGGTTTTGTTAAATAAATCCTTATTGAATCATGTTCTTATACTGACTAAGAACAGGACTCGACAAGGATTTATTTAACAAAACCGTATGATGTGTACTTTTTTTCCATAGGAATTTTTGCCAGTGTTCGGACACTTTTGTTACCGATTGTACCTTTAAAATGCAATTTTCGGTCAAAACTCCGATTTTCTATTTTTGGGTTAGTATTAAAGCCTGACATTTTAGCTTTCTAAATCAGTTTGGATTTTGTTTCTATCTCGCTTAGAACTTGAGTTACAGGCATTTTAATATTAGTCACTCGCCAGTTTTTGAAACCGGAAGTGACCGGAAATGACCCGTAAATGTTTGTTTACATAAATGTTTTACTCAATATAAGCATCAAAAATTGTTACTGAATATAAAATGAATTTAAAAAATAAAATAAAAAGCTTTGAAATAAATCAGGAACTTAATAAAATTATTTTTTGTTTAATAGATAAAATCTTGTTTTTAAATTTGTTTTCTGCTTTTTCTCAAAATGAGATTTTTAGCATTTTGCTTTATCCCAAAACATCATAACTAGAAATGTTATAATTGAAAAGTTATGAAACTTTGACAAAATACTCTCGAGGAGTTGTTTTAGGGTTTGAACTATGACAATAAATCTAGCTAAATTATTATTATTATTATTATTATTATTATTACTATTATTATTATTATTATTATTATTATTTTTTTTGTCGATAGAAGTTATGAACTGCCATGCATATTCATGATTTTTTCAGCATGTAAAAATGTTATCTTCTCTAAATATTAAATAACATGGTTATTGTTTTGAGAGTAGTTCATTCCCTTAAGGACCTTTCAATAATCTAAATAAAATTTACAGAATAAAAATATCTGTATTTAAATTTGACTTATGATGTTTTGTAAAATTGCTTTTTTTCCCCCACAAATTTTATGCATATTTTGAGCCTAATTATCAAAATATTTTAAAATTTGCATATTTTTTTTCAGGTTATTCACTGTTTTTTACTATATTCTATCATATAATGCACATAAATAGGCAATTTTTTAATTATAAAAAGAAAAAAAAAAAATCAAATAACCTTTCAAATTAAAATAACCTTTATTGCGCTATAATTAGAAATTACTGGCTATAAAGCATTTACTAGATTTATTAGAATTTTTAATTAGGCTTCGCAACCATACTCCTCTTTTCTTTTTTTCTGGAGAATTTGCTTCAACGTTTCGGTTTCATGTCAGTAAATATTCTAAAAACGGAAAGAAAAAAGAATTTTAATTATGAAAGATGATAAATTCAAAATACACAGAATAATAAGCTACATGCACTGAACTTTTACTTTATTTTTCAATTTTTTACGGATCATGCATATCTGGGAAAGGGGGTATATTTGGGGTACTGGTTGTATTTTGGGTTGTATAAGGTCTATTGACTACACGAGGGTCCAATGCCTGGGATGGTATGCCCTTTATTGAAGTCTTTCTAAGGGGTCCTAAGTCGTATTTATGCGAGTTTCAGAGAAAACCATGGAAAAATACAGAATAGCTATGCTGAAGGACGCAACATGACATTGAATCTGGTACTTCCCGTCTACCAAATTTGCATGCATCTCTGGAAATAATAAAAAGGCAAAGACAAAAATTTCTTAAAATGCAATATACAATGCAGGGTTCAATTTAATCACTATTACAGCTCAATTTATAATTTAGAAACCATCTGAATTGCGTGAAAATGTTCATTTCCATAGCAGTTCCTGCGATACATTTTATTTGTCCTATTTTTTTTTTTTTTCACTCTTCAATAAGCATTAAAAATATTTCGATACGTCAAGTAAAATTCAATCAGACTACCTGGATTGGTAGATAATTTTTTTTCCTGTTTTCAATCTGGTAGACAGTGGTGTCTTCTCTAAACTCAGGTTGCAATAATTATTTCTTATTTTTTCCAAATTTCACTAATATGTCTAGGATCTTTCAGAAAGTCTACTTTTTCATTCACAGAGACATTCTACAAACGCCAAAGCAATAATTGCTTAATATAACCAGGGCCTGATTAACGCATTTGCTTGCGGGGAACGTACCCAATGCATTGAGTAACAGGGGGTCATAAAAACCGCATTTTGTCTTTTTTGCCCCTAAAAATGGCAAAAAATCGTATCATAAAATGCAAAAGTCTGTTATTTTAGGAGGGAGGGGGCTGGGGCACAAATGTGTGTGAGCCCCAAGCCCCACCGGGAGTTAATCAGTCTCTGAATAGGGGCTCCAGTGATTGACATGCTCCAGTAATTGACATCTATCCCTAAATAATTAATAAATAAGAAAAATAATAAAATAATATATTTTACATGTAATAATTTTAATATTTTACGTCAAACACTGAAGCATAGGGTGCTAATAACTGTAAAATGAATAACTAGCAGTGTCAAACACTGGAACATAGGGGGTCAATTACTGATAAAATGAAAAACTGGCAGTGTCAATAACTGGAACATTGAGTGGGTGTCAAATAAAAATTCATAAAAAAAAAAAGTTATCAAATGTATATATTTTAACATATATGTGGTTCTGAATGTCTTTCATACCATATGTACTAACTTAAGATTTCTAAAAATATTTTCTGATGTCTAGAACATTAAAAACGTCAGAGATTGCTCTAAAAGTGTCAATCACTGGTACACTTACCCTATAATCATCAAATTTGCTCTTCGGTTTTTTTTTTTTTTTTCCCTAGAGCAGGACTTGAAATTTATTTTATTTTTCTTTTTTAGAAAGATAGTTGAATTATTTAGGATTAGAGTACATTAAAATCCATAATTACTTTAAATGTTACTTAGGTTCCTTATAACCTTAAACTTACAAACTAAAGAATAACATTTAAATAATGTAAATCTACACATGAGAATGATTATGCAAAATATTTTAATAAAAAATAAGTAATGCTGTTTTTAAAAAGAAATTTTCTATTTCAGTCAAATGCTATGACACCTTAACAGTTTTTTCTCATTTAATTTTTCGGATTCTGTTTCAAAAAGTATCACCCTTTCTGCAAGTTTCTATTATTTTAAGACATTAATATATATATATATATATATATATATATATATATATTAATGAATGATGAAGGGAGGTGGGGCTAAAATTAGAAACTAATTTAGAATTTTTTTTTCTTTCTTTAATTTTGTAGCACCACTGCATTGAAAGCTTAAGATATAGCAAAATAAATAAATAAATAAAAATAAAATACTTACTGCTACTTTTGAAACAACGCTCGGTGCATTTTAACATATCGCATCCTGGCAAGAAAAGTGATGAAAATCAAAAAACGGCAGATTTGGGTTTATGTTACTGAAAAATGTATCGGAAATACCCCCAACATGCACGGAAAGCGTCACAGCTCTATATCGTAATTTATCAAACTGATAGGCAATTATGTTAATTTTATTGTAAGCTAGTTACTGTTTTATATTATTCCTTTGAATTTGCTTCAGACGTTTCAGCCTTACGGAGTTACTGTTGTATAGAATAATTGATTTTCAGGCATTAAATAAGTATTAAGACATTCTATATGCTCAGCAACGAATGCCTATTATAATATTATATTTTTTACTCTTTTACTCTTATTTTGTATATATATATATATAAGGTGATTTTGTGAAAATTTAATCCTTTTATTGTACATTCTTAATATATGATACAATATCACCACCTCCTTCTTCATTAAATAATGAAAACATCAATCACCCCCCCCCACACACACACAACAGTTTTAAAAAAAATACATATTTATAAAATTACACAATATATACAGTACCGCCGTTTATTAAAATCACATTTACTCTGAGCCAAAGTGATTTCTTTAAGCGGCTGATTTTTACATCCGGCGAACATTCCTGCACACAAGGAGAACGTATTACTTCCCTAAATTACGAAAAACATTTAAAAGATAATAAATAATGGATTAATAAACAATATTAATTGAATTTTGAAAATTAATTAATTGTTCCTTCAAAATAAGTAAATTAAACGCATCCCAAGTTTCGATGCACTTTCCTTTGAGGAAATTCATCATTACTTTGCCAAAATTTCACGCTTTTCTTTCAACTTTAAAATCGTTCCATTTAAACCTCTTGCTTCTCAATTATTTCCAAATAAGAACTAGAGATTTTCTTTTAATAATGCAACACTTAAAAAATATATATATCACTTGCGAACTAAATCAAATTTGTAACTGCAAAATCGTACTCTGAATTTTTTTTCCCCCCACTGCGTTGGGTGTCTCTAATTTGTTTTCATTCGCTGAATTTATAGATGCTTGTCCTTCCTTCGTATCATGTAAGGGTTTTTCACAAAGTAAGGATGAAGAATGGAAGTATTCACACAGAGGCTATAACAAATTCGAAACTATTTATGCATAAAATACTTTCAAGTACGCTATTACTTATACATCATCTTTCTTTTTTTTTTCTTTCTTTTTACATTGAAGCTCTTTTTAGAGCTTTTTCTCTTGTGCACGGTTTGAGGGCCTTGAAAGCGGGGGATTCTCTATGCAGCATCTAATAACTATCCGCTTACATGTTAATACTGCATCATCCTTAATACCTCCTCTACATTTCTTTGATGTCTTGCTTATTGGTTAAATACTCTCCTTATTATTCACTCACATCACCCAGAATTTCCAGAAAATATCCCAGATAAGAGTTTAAAAAGTGGCATTTTAAGCTCTAAAAATCCCATTTATTTTTATTTATTTATTTATTTATTTACTTTTATTTTTATGTTTTTTCAAAACTGTACGTGATAGAAATTTTTGAATGGCTTTTCTTAATCAGCATCTAAAAGTACACTAGAAAAATACATCACGTTAAAGAAGAAAAATATTTCCTGTGTTATTCCAGTGGTCTTGCAGGCTCGAAAACCACAATTCAGTCTTTCAGGCGGAATTATTTGCCATCCTTAAGGCTGTCGAATGGGCTGAGGAAAATGCTCACTCTTACCCAAGTATTAACATCTTTAGCAACAGCTTTTCGGCCCTGCAAGCCATTGCCTGCTACAGGAGCAGGCACCCCATAGTATTGAAAATTAAACTTAAACTCTATAACCTAAAATCCATAATCTCCCTGGCACACGTTTCTGCCCACAGGGGTGTCATCGGAAACGAAATGGCAGATCATTTAGCAAAAACTGCCACAGAACATGCAACGATTGATATTCACTTGCCCGCCTCCCCCCCCCCCTTCCTATGTAAAATCTAGACAAGGACAAATTAAAACAAAATTGACAATCCTTATGGGATAACTCCATCAAAGGCAGATATACTTATAACCGGATCCCAAATCCCACTTCAAACACTTGGACCCTTACTCCCCCTATCACGGCCTTTCTCACGGGTCATGGCCCATTTCAAGCATACCTTTATAGGTTCCACCGACGACGCTCACCCCTGTGCCCTTGTGGTGAGGAAGGCACTGCTGCCCATTACTACTTCAACTGTCCTCTTACGTCCAGTTTTCACCTACGAAACCCATCCCCAAGACCAGTAAACTGGTTAGATAATATCATCACCAGACCCTCTCTAATTCAAAAACTAAATAAAATCTACTCACTTCTAGAAGATATTACTAATTTAACAGATTAACATCCAAGCTTCTTCCTACTGGCTCAGGTTGCAACCTACAATTGTGATCATCCCAAGCCACTCAGTTATGCAGCACAACTCCAAACTAGTAGAGCAACGTTACCAAATTAACCACTGTTGCCCTTTGTCGCGTGGGGCGAAAGCCCGGCAACAATATGCAAATGTAAAAAAGACTTTTATCAATGCTTCTAAACCAACTCAAAGACTAAAACGAATGAACTGAAATACTTAATTATGGACTCAGCTAATGAAATCATAGTTTAAAATTCTCATTGCAAAGTCTTAACAAAGCTTTATTCCTCCTTGTGCCCTCTGTCGCGTGGGGTTTAATCCCGGCACACCTGCTATAAATAAATTATCGCCCTCTGCCGGTTGAGGCTCAATGCCTGGCGAATTTTGTAAACGCTTGTTGAATTCTCAATAAACGTTCGGAGCAGTTCCCTCTGTCTCGGACACTTGTTGCCCGAGACACTGAAGCGCTCAACATCGCTCCAAGAGCGATGAGCGGGGACTGTCCCCCTGTTCAGACGTGTTCAGGAGTGATCAGGAAAAACGATCAGGAGTGTTCAGTTTGTATACATGCGCAAACGCAAAATTTCCGACAAAGAGAGATAACGGGGCAATTGCTGTGTTTTATTTTCTTTTTTATTTTAAAATAAAAAAATTACAGCGTAAATAAAAATTTGTTTAGCGTACATAAATGGAATTTTTGCTGTTGAAGCGATTTATTTTTAATTTATTAACCGGCAATGCTGATTTTGTTAAGCAGCGGTTTTAAAAGTAGTTTATATTAATTTGAATCCGGTTCTGCTAATTTGATCAGACTAAGCGGCTGATTTTATTAATCAGTGAATTCATTTAGCGGCGGTTACTGCATATATAAAAAAAACTATATACAGTTTTAGATTTCGGGTGATTGCCAAAATACTGAAATATTTCTTACAAATACAAAAATTGTACATTTTATTCAATTACTTGCTAAAATAGTCAATTATTTTGATACTAATTCACAAAATTGTTTTTCCCCCCACAGGTCATTCTTAAAATATGCAGTTATATCATCACTACAAATCAATGAAAAATTATATTTATCGTATCATTATTAGATATGTGATAGCTCGTTACTGTTTGACAAAGTTTGCATGTAACCCGCTGAGACGTGCACTCCGAAGATGCTGAGTGTATTTTTACCCAGGCAATGCTTTGATTCATACTTAATAATTTTTTCGTGATAACGTTTAGTTAAGCGAATCAAAAATATACTATAATATAAAATAACTTTGAAAAAAAAGTCTCTTAAATTTTTTTTTTCTCTTAATCTTACGATTTTGAAATACCCCAGCGCATTCTCGCAGATTGATAACTGCTAATTTCTTAAGTATGTTCTTTTTATTTTTATTTATTTTATTTATTTATTTTTTATGTGTAATGAATGTTAAAATCGGTGATAAATTTTTCCACTAATTTACAAAATTTGCATTATTTCTTCAAAACAGATTTTTAATAAAAGTAATTAACCACAAATCAGCAAAATTTCAATTTTTCGGGGGCCGCGGTAGCTCAGTCGGTAGAGCACCGGGTTCGTAATTGGAAGAGATTGTGGGTTCGGTACTCGAGCCGGCCAAAGACCGTCGTGTACACTAATGGTGGCTGGTGCAAGTAAAATCTGTGGTGGCCGCAATGTCCTCCATGTTCCCATTAAAATTATGCCTCTGGGCCACACCGAAGCGGGAGAGCCATCCCTTCCGTGGAGGATCAAAATTGTGATAGCATATCTCCGGACTACCTCTATGAATGAATCCCAGACAGTCGCCAATTGTCCATTGCTCAGCACTAGTGCGACGTAAAACCCAACCAAGTAGTAAAGGGGAGGATTAGTATCTGCCCCTTTTTTCACACTACTTTATTTTTAGAGTAATTTATTCCAAATGTAATTACCATTAAACAAGAAGAGAGATACCCTAAAAAAATATTGCTGCTACGGTACAATACTGCGATATATTAACACTTTATCGGTTCTAATGCTTTAAAGTGCTCTAAACAATGTTGTAAATTTAGGGACTCTTTTATTCAACTATCACCAATAATTTCGAGGAGTGATATTCGATATATATATAATGGACGAATAATCTTTGAAGTACTTATGCAACCATTACAGTAAAAATTTAGTGGGGGTTATTGAATAAAAAAGTCCCTAAGTTTGGCAACTCTGAGCAGAGAAATGAAATTAAATAGGACTGAAGAAGGGTTAATTAGAATGTTGGCAGGTATGCATTACAGAAAACAGTTTTAGCCATATTTTGGCTATCCTAAAATAACATCAATTTTATGGAGTTTCTGGCCAAAGGTCCAGACTCGAACCCCAAGGAGAACATGTGAGGGATCGTTGCAGTTATTGTGTAGAGAAATAGGTTACTGTATGTATGTCATATTATATTGTAGAGTACTTCTAAATTAAGTGTTTTTTGGCCGACATTGTTCGAGTGTAACTTTTTAAACACTTCTGGTATTAAAATTAAATGTGCATTGAAATTATTAGTATTTTAGCAATATTGTTGTAAAATATACAATAAGGAAATAATAAATGAATTTTTTTTTTGAGAGGATAGAAGATTTTTATTTACGATTTTAATTTTGTGGCAATTATCAGATTTCAAGATGTGAATCTCTCCATGACACTTTAAATTCGAAATTCTACTTCTAGAAAGTTGAAAGGTGAGCAGTATATTTTTATGAAATTTTAATTGAGATTAATATTATATTTCGAGTTTATTAAAATTTAAGTTGATTGTGGGAGAAAATTCCATAGTGTAAGTTATCCGGGGATTCCAGTTATGTATTTCGATCCCTGGTTGTACGCACAGTTTATGAAAAAATAGGACTATGTTGAACTGTTTTAGAGATTAGATTTGTTATTTCAATAGCGTGGAATCGAATATTACTTCTACCAGGCAAGACTTATTGCCAAAACGTTTTTTAGAAGTAATCAAATATTTCTTATAATTACAAAGGTTCAATTATAAAATTTTATCAAGATTTATTGTGATTTATAATTTTATTATTATTAAAAATTTATTTATTTTTAACAAAATTAAAGTTACATCAGTTTTACATGTGGTCTCAAAGTTCTTTTCATGACTAGGAAAGTTTCTGAAAAAGAAATGCCCATGTGGAACTAGTGACACATGAACTCGACAAACAATTTTTATCTCCCCCCCCCTCCCCCCCCCAATCCGAGAAAGAAATAATATAATACCGATGGATTGGCAGAATCAGGAGCATTGAAAAAGTGTTATCGATAATATAGATCATCGATTTGGAAGTTCACTTTAGTACAATAACTGGATGTACGAATACATAGTTATGGACATATCTGATATGCTTATGAGAGCTATGCAGCGATACTTCTGTCAAAGAATATCTGCTTATTATTGTAATTCTTTTAAAACATGTTCTCAACTCTGCCCAAGCTCGAACTCGACGTACAGAAAAAACCTATCAATAAACACTACCGACAAGGGAAAAAAATCTGGTAACCTTACCTAAACACAATTCCTCCCCCCCCCCACCCCTTCCAAAAAACAAAAAACAAACAAAAAAACAAAAAAACAATGAAGCCGACTCGAATACGACCCACAGAAAAGAATCATTTTGTATTTACTTAGATTTAACATATTCTGTAGTAAAGTTTACCTCAAAATTTCTGGCAACGGCCTTGTTCTTCAGTCTTTGAACTTTGGATCAAGTTTTACCCATATTACTAACATTCTATGAAACTAAACTGAAATGTTTCTCAGTTGAAACTCAATTAAAAATCTAGTTTTATTCCTATAGGCCATTTCCTATAGGGATCTTGGTAATATTCTTTCTAAGCAAAAACAATAAATTGTAAACTAACGAATTAATTGTTTCGGGTCGAAGTAATTAAACATGGCCCTTCAGCAAACAAAAGAAATACAGTAGACTCTCGTATAACGCGGGTAATACGTTCCGCGTAATAGAAAATCGTGTTATAGGAGATATACATTGAGTAGACGATTTCATTCCGCAATGAGACCAAAAGCGTCGGATGTTGGCATAGTAACAGAGCAATCCTTCCTTGAACAGATTGAAAGTAGAAAAGATGTCGTCACGTGCTTCCTTTATTTCACGCGTTATACGAGACTATTTATCGCGTTGTATGAGTAATAGTCGCTGGTTTTTCGTCGCGTTTTGTGGGAGTGCGTTGTACGAGATTCTACTGTAGATATAAACGCAATGTGACAGGTGCCGTTTTTTCAATATTTTTTTCAACACCAGTTCTTCTGTATTTTAATATTAAGGGCCCCTCTCCACTCACCGCCGCCGGAAGCCCGAGCCAATGTTATTCTATGGGGAAATTTTCTTTACAAATAACTAATTAACTAATACATATTTTTAAATTCTGTTTTCACATTCTGAAAATTCCCAACTGTTAAATTGACGGACCTTTTTTAAAAAATTATTTTTTTAATTTTTTATATTTTATTTTGAAGCTGCAAAATACGAATTTTCAGTATGTGAAATTTTTTCATTTTGCAATTTCAAAATAAAATATTTAAAAAAAAAAAAAAAAAAAAAAAAACATTTTTAAAAAAGGTCCGTCAATTTAACAGTTGGGAATTTTCTGAATGTGAAAACATAATTTAAAAATGTGTATTAGTTAATAAGTTATTTGTAAAGAAAATTTCCCCATAGAATAACATTGGCTCGGGCTTCCGGCGACGGTAAGTGAAGAGGGCCGTTAAGCAGATTTATAACCTACAAAGGTAGAAAAGACTAAGAAGCTTCTTTAAAGTTGATTCATTCTTTTTTAACGTACGCTTACTTTGTCCTGTCTGATGAAGAGAGATGTTTTTTCAATTCTTTGAAACGGTACTCATGTTTCTTTATGCTTTTTCAAAGTGAACACTCCTCATTTATTATTATATTAATATTGTTATTTTTTACAACAGATTTTATTGATTGTAAGCTAACACAATATTTATTAAGTATAAAATCAATTATTTTTTAAGAACATAAAATTTTTGTATAGTTTTGATAGAAATTATTTTTCTCTCCTAGACATACATTTCTTTAAAATAATTGAGTGACAGTTAAACAATGGAACTGCTGTATTCTTTGTTTAAGCTTTTGGATTAGAATCTTTTTTTTTATACGTAAAACGAGGGAAAACATTCCTCACTCCCACTTAGTATTTAAATATCTGCTTTGAACAGTACACAAGTAATTACATTTGTTTCAAAGTACATTATCTCTAACATCTGCCCACTTTAGAAACTGTCAAACTAAATTTATCTGACACTGCCTCTATCACTTTCGACATCAGACAGTAAACAGGTGCTATTTAAGTAGAATTCAGTGGCAACACCGTTCTTTCATTTGAAAAATATAAACTGAAAAAAAAAAAAAAAGTTTAAAAGTAATGTGCATTATTTTCCAGTTATAAACAAAACTTTAGGAATAGCTGCCAACTGTTTCGACTTTTGAATACCGATATTTTTTTATAGAAATTTTTTTATAAGCTTTCTTAGCAGATTCTGTGATTAAATTATGTAAAAATCTCTATAAAAATACCTGGACTGGATACTAATGTCCCGAATTATGCCCGGCAATGTTTTTTATCTGTACCGACGAAGGGTTAGCTGAACACCGAACTTATAATTGGAAGATTGCAGGTTCAATGTTGGAGCCAGTTGAACACCGTCGTGTACACTATTGGTGGCTGGCGCACGCAAAATCCATCATGCAGCAATGCTCATCATGATCTGAAATCAAAACCTTTGGGCATTACCTAAAGCGGAGGATCAAAATTGTGATGACATGCCTCTGGGCCACATCTAGGGATAAGTTCTAGACCGCAGCAAATTGCCCATTGCGCAGATCTAGTGCGAAGTAAAATGCACTCAACCTTAACCGTGTAGACGCGACTCTTGCGTTCACTACTTACTTTTTTTTTATGAGGAACAGATCAGATCCATAAAAAGGAGATTTTTAATGATCGGTAAATTTCTATGCCTCCAACCCTCCCCCCCCCCCCCCCCACTTCCCCCACATAGGATTTTCGAATAAGATGTGACAAAATTTAGGATTTACATTTATTAGTTCTACGATAAAATATATCTGAAGACTTTAAAATACAGTATATTACAATATCTAATTTTCATTTACTCCCTTTTTTTTTTTTTTCTAATCAGTAGGATTGACTTTCTCCCGAGAAATATTCGTAATATTACCGTCGAGTTTTATGCATCTATAACTTACGTATTAAATATTGAACTAGTATATAAATATATTTATCAATAAGACAGGTATTAAAACAACTGTTTATTAAAGAAAAATAAATAATTAAATGAAATTGATGAATTACATAGATATGTGTTAAAATTTCCTACATAACTTAAGTTTTAAATTTTTAACAAATTTAATGTAAGCACTTGTGAGGCAGAAGTCAGTCATGGAAGAAGTAAATTTAGACACTAAATTTTATCAAGACCGCCTCAGAGCAGGGCATGATTAAGTCCGGCGTACCATTACTTTTTTAACAATCGCTTTTAGCTTATAATAAAAAATTCTGCGGTAGAATAGACAACCACTATTATAAATAGTGGTGTCTAACTGGCGATGCATGATCTCGCTATTCTTACAACATTAATTTTTGTTTAATGAAAAATAATTTTGTAATGAAATCACTGTGTTTCTATCACAAATAAGTTAAGAATTATTGTAAAAATTTAGTGTTGAGAGTGTGCCCCAGGCTCAGCCGTAAAAAGGCTCTGCCTTGGGGAAAAAGAAGAAGAAAACAATTAGTCCATCCAGTGGCCATAAAAAATAAGAGTGCATATCTCTTTAGGGTTGAGGTCTCATACAGCTGATTGGGCATAGAGGGCTGCAACTATGTTAAGATCTATTTACATTAGCTGGAATTAAGCTAATCATTTTAAAAATGATAATTAATCACTAATTTTATTTAAAATAATAATAATAATAATAATAATAATTAAATAAAATTAACTAAATCATTTTAATGAAAGAAAAAGTTTAAATATTTATATTTTGAAACGTGTCGGAAGGCCAAAAGTTACCTCTGTGTCATTTACTCGTGGGACAGAGGTTGCGTGCACCACAAACATAAAGCCTTATGCATCTAAATCTCTTTAATTACTTATCACATCTTGATTTTAACATTTTTATACAGGTTCTAGTTAATTCTAATTTCTACATTTTGTTTCTCGTTACCACAAAACAGTTTTTTTTTTTTTTTTTTTTTTTTTTTTAAATAAAGTGCAGAATTGTTTGCAGACTACAAAAGTCATAATACGTTCGAAAAAGAATACTTATAAGTATTCAGTTTGTTCTATAACAATTAAAATTTGCGTTAGAAATGTAATTGTTCTAAGGTTGAGGTCAGATGTAATTGTTTTAGGTCGAGGTCGAAAACTTCTCAATGGGAAATTGGTGATGGTCAATCCCTAGAAGTGTTACGGAGACATGCCATCACAAATTTAAATCTCACGTGGAAGGAATAATGATTGTTTTAACAGAGCTATACTTTCACATATGCAACAAAATATGACATTATTATTATTTATTTATTTTTTTTTTTTTTTTTTGATTTGTGAAATTATTGGAGAAGAAATTAGATGCGTGTGAAAGGGTAGAATTTATTAATTGAATTCTATACAGTTTTTGGGCGCATTTTAAAATTTCCGAAGAGAAGATAATGTGCGGTTTTAGAAATTGTCTTAAACGTAAAAATTCAATAAAATATCGAAAGAAACAATTTGATCTGCATCAATTCTGAAAAATGATGTCAAAGTGATATAAAACTTTTTCTTTTACTGAAACCTCTTCTTGAGAGAAATATTTATTCGAAGAACGAGAGTGAAATGAGTTTTACGAACGTTTTGCTGCATTCAACTCGTTCCGAGTTGCCGTTTTCTACCGGGATTCGAGGAAATATGCTTGTTGTGACAAATAACTTGCGTAATTACTGATCAAAGAGGTGGCAGCACCCAATCGTGATGTCGTGCTCTGCGATTCGTTCGTCCAATCGAGGGAGTCAGGCTGTCGTTTACAGGACAAGTGGGATGGAATTACTGCTGTGAATGGAATTTAGATTGCTGAGCAACGCTTGGCAGATTATCGTCATGCTTGGCGAATGTAAAGTTAGGTTAGGTTAAAGACAAAGCATACGAAACAAAATTAATGATTTAAGTTAATTCATAAAAAAGTGTAGATAAATTTAAATTATGTTTCTAAGAAAAATTAAATCAAATGTAAGGCAAAATTTATGTTTGTTATGACAGAATGTCGAGGATATATATATTTTTAAATGATCTCAACCATCTGAATGAACTATCTTTCTTAAACACACTGAAATATCGGATTTTGGGTAGAAATATTTGGTTTCTCTCTTGTAAATGTGTCTCATTTTCACACCAGAAATCATTAAATAATATTTATTTTTATTATTAAAAAAAAAAAAAAAAAAAATCTGTAATGATTTTTTATCTGTAACATAGATAGTTACTTTTTTAAGTTAACTATAATTTTGCAAAACATAAACAAATAAACCTTCCCGATGGCATATTTGAATTTCAGCTGGGGTGTTACTTAGTACTTAATTTAAGCGGTATGTCTCGATTTTTAAAAAGTCTTGTTCCCGAAACTATGCTATAAATTCCAATTTCTAATATATACAAATGCTTTTAATTTTTTATTTTGTAAGATTTCTGATTTTAAAAATGAAAAGATTTCTACTTAAAACCTATTGCATTAATTGATGAAATTTTTAATTATTGCATAATGCCACTGTATTAAAACTTCTAACTGCTCTTAAAAGACTGTAAAATCTCTGAAGAGTGTACTTTGTATCAATATTTTATTGTAAAAATTTTGAAAGATTTCCGTTTAAGATAATATTTTTTGAAGAATAAAGAATATGATTTATGACTGAAAGTTCTAATTGTTATTACTAGTATCGCCCAGTGGTCGAAACTCGACCATTTTTTGCAAAAGCAAAATAATAACCTTTTCATAAATGGAATTAAGTTGTAGCACAGCAACGACACTTGTCAGCCGATATGCACCCAAATTAAAACAGCATAGTTTTACGTAATATCCATCTCATACACCATGTTTGGTTTGAGGGCGTTTATGCAATACAGAAGTTGAGACGAAGCCGGTCGAATTGAGTTCAGGAAATCTCAAAACGTGTAACTTCGTCGAAAACCGGAAATCTAAATTTTTTTCTGAATTGCATGCTTTCTTCTTATATATGCAGAAGATAGAATAATAAATCTACTTAAAAAAATAATAATTATAGTCAATTCCTCTTAATTTAAATGCAAGGAAATCTCAAAACGTGTAAATTCATCGAAAACTGGAAACCGAAATTTTTTTCGTTCTTCTACTTTCTTCTTATGTATGCAGAAGCTGGTAATAAATTCACTTTTTTAAAAATAGGTAGGCAATTTCAGTTAACTGAAATGCAAGGAAATCTCAAAACGTATAAATTCATCGAAAACCGGAAATCAAAAGTTTTTAAAAATCTTATAACTACCTTCTTATACATGCAGAATATATAGTATTAAACCCATTAAAAAAAAAAAAAAAAAAAAAAAAAAAAAAAAAAAAGTAGTTAGTTTCAGTTAATTGGAATGCATTATGTTTCAGTTAAAGTAATATGTTTTTAAATTACAGCTGATATAAATCATTAAAAAGAAAAGAAAAAGAAAGAAAGAAAAAAGAAAGAAATTAGATCTTTAAAAAAAAAAAAAAAAAAAAAGAACTTTCATAAGTTAAATCTTTTTTTAAATTACGTATATTTTCAACAGTATAAACTTTCGATCTAACACTCATTCATTCAAATTTCTAGCACTCTAATGGCTGTTTTCTCTTAGAATAAAAAATTTATAGTCGCGAGTATAGTGATTCTACACTATACAAATTACTGTGTCTATGGTTTTACTTGTGTTTTAAGAATTGTCAGATTTAACAACTTTCTACTTTAGGTATTTTTTAATATAAAAGAATGCGTGTATAAAAGGGAAAAATACATAAAAAATAAAAGTTATTTTTAAATTCCTTCTTGACATAGTAAGAAAATAATTTTTGGCTAATCATATATTTCAAATGATACCATTTTCAACCCTCTACTCCCATAATTAATATGTTAAAAGTGCACCACAAATTTCATGTTTGCCTATTAATATATAGATTATTATTATTATCATTATTACTATTGTATGATAATTATATTCCAGTGGTGGATTTAAGGGGGGTGCTAGGGGGCTGAACTCTCCCCCCCCCCCAAAAAAAAAAAAAAAAAACACTGACATTCACAATTGAATATTGCAATTGTAAATTTTTTATTGGTCTAGAATAACACTTTGAAAAATCTTAGCCCCCCCCAAAAGTCAAGTTCTGGATCCGCCACTGTTATATTCTTACGTTTGTACGCAATTTTCGGAAAGCTAAATAACCACTTTTTTCTTTTCTTTTTCTTCTTTTTTTTCTTTTGCCATTAACTATGAATATTCTACTTTGAAAATTTAGTAATTTATTCGAAATTTACGAATTTCTTAATATGGAAGAATAGGGCAAAATGTCGTATAATTGACCATATTGAGGGAAATTTTCATCTTAAACATGTCAGATCACTTTTAACTTATCATTTATGATACTAGCTTGAACATAATAGACTTCGAATATCCTAATTTGAAATGTTCGTAAGTTATTTAAAATTTAAAATTTCTTCAACATAGCAGAATTGATCGAATTTCGTATAAACTTGCATTACAAATTGCATTGGAAATAGCATGAAAACTGAAATAAGAAACTAACCCCAATAAAATTAATTCAAAAATTAGGATAAGGGAAATATATTGAACTAAACGGCGGGTAGCCTGTTAGGTGGGACATTTCAGTCTGTCACCGTGCCAAGCGATCGGTCAAACTGGTTTCTCTTAACATAAATATAGTACGTCTTGTAGTAAAAATTTATGCGAACAAATATATGATGGCGAACTTAGCCAACTAGTTTTGTCGATTCTTCGAACAGATATTTTTAAGAAAAATTAAAGATAAAGAGTTAATACTAATTTCTAAGTTATTCTCCATGTCGATGTTATATAACATAGATTAATGGATATTACATGTTAAAATTATGGATTTGTGCATGAATGGCATTTTACTTTTTAAAAAATTATTATTGAATATCCAAATTTCTTTATTGCACACTATTTTAAACAAATAATAATAATAATAATAATAATAATAATAATAATAAATGCATTCGAATTAACGCATTCCATGAAGTATGTGTAGGACGTTTGAGTAATTAAATATTATACATTAAACATTATATTTCATTTGAGATAAATTTGTTAGTTTAAAATAAAGATAACTATCCTAAAAATCCATATATATTTAATTTGTTTCTTGTTTTATTCTTAAGAGATTGTTTAATTTGCAATAATAATAATAATAATAATAATAATAATAATAATACGATAAGAGTAAATTTGTTCATTTAGTAAGCAGTATTTATTAATTTTTCCATCTATAATGTGTAATAATTTTTAAAATACTAAAAGTTCATCCGCTGTCGCTGTTTAAAAATTTCATGCATAGTTTTGCCCTCAGCAAGTCAAAACGTATTAATAGATTTTAAAGCCTGGATCAAGTTTTGCTGTGTACCTCTTTAAATGATTTTGAAAACTGATTTATATCGGTAATGTGTTGCAAAAGTGTATACACAATGAAAGCTTTTTTATTTTTTGCTAATGCAAGATCATTGATTAGCATGATTTAATAATGTTACGTGCAGTATATTATTAGCGAGTTAAACTATACATATTGCATGCAATCTAGTCTAAGCTCTTTATTTTCGAATCATAAAGTGCTTTTAAAATTTCATTTTATGTGTTACTAACATGCGAATTTGGCGTATAACTCTCATCAATTTTTATGAGGCTTACTATTAAACCGTTAATAAACCTACATGAGACTTCTCTTTCATAATACAAAATTCATATTTAATTTGATGCGCACACTTTGAAAAATTAAATCAAAGCCCCTTTCTCCCTTTAATTTTCCTTTTCTTTTTCTTTCTGTCTCTCACTTTTTAATATGAAAAATAATATATATATTATACATAATACGTACTAACATGCAATTTCGACAAGAAGTTTGTTATAAAATTATTGACATTTTTAGGACTGTGGGGATGTTCACAGTTTACAAATATTTTTAAAATTTAGCCATGAAATCAAAAGATAAGTGAATAAAAAAAGAAAAAGCCGATAGTAGTTTAACATTTGGAGTCATGTGTATCGTTGTCTAATTATAACGCATTCTCATTACCACCTTTAATTTAATTTTCTATCTAAAATCACGCATTTTTTTATTCATTTTTTTTGTTCATGTTAGCTTCTAACTATGTAATACTAACATAATTTATTAACCTAAAAAAAAAAGGATAAAATTATTACTATATAAATAACTGATAATATTGATTCAGTCTACAATGGTATGTTGTTGTAAGTAGATGCAGTAATGTTTTATATTGTAGTCAGCCTATCCTTTCCCTTGATGGTCATTTTAAGAATCTCAACTTGAAATTATTGCCTATGCTTTTAAATTTATGGTGTTTGTTTGCCATTTCTTTTTCTTCATCATTAAACACCAATTTCGGGCCCTCCGTGGCCGAGTAGTTATGTCACCACACTGCTAATCGCCTTCGAGCGTAGGAAAGCGGGTTCGATTCCCGTGCTGGCCGTGGGTGGCTTTCCAATTCTTCGTACTGTAATTCTGTCATGTGCTATCTGTCTTAATCTGACGAAGATTTAGAAGCGGGCTTCGAGAGTCAAGCATACAAATCTGATGTATATGTTATCAATGAATGAAATGATAAACACCAATTTTCCAGTTTATTTATTTTTTTAGTTTATTTATTTTTTATGAGAGATTTTACTGTCAGCATTTAAATCAAATCTGAAAATTTTAAAGTCGTTTTTAGATTCGCGTGATGCGGATATTTTAACGAAAAGATAAATTGTTCAGTTTCTGGATAAATGCAAGCCGTTAACTTAAATGACGAAGAAGAAAGCGGTTACAGTATCCATAAAATGCTAATGAAGGATCAAAATCTGCACTTAGGGGCTATTTTGTGAAGACAGTTCCAAGTAAAAATCCCCCTTTACTTTTCTGAAATTGGCAGAAAAGAGAGGTCAGCGTCAGAGATCAGGGCTGTCCAACGAGGCGTTACAGGTGTAATGGGCGCCCAAACACAGTCGTGCATGACTGGGGCTCAACTATGCGACGGATAGGTGGGAGAACGTCTTCAGCAGAGAAGTGGTGTAGATTTAGTGGTTGCACGCAAGGCGAAAGGTTGAGACACCTGTGCCTATGCTGCAACAGGTGTAGATGTCTTGACCTTGGCACACCGTAGCCAGGGGCTTAACAATATTTATATGGAGGGGGGGGGGGTTAAAGTGGTGTGTAGATGATTAATAAAACGGAAGTTGTCCATTAAAAAGAAAAGGATTTTTTTTAATCTGTAATTTGATCTAACGAATTTTGGTCTCAAAGATGTCATGAAGACGTTGGATAGTGAAATAAATGCGACATCGATGAAAACAATTATCCTTAATTATGATTTATAACTTGATGCAAATTTATGGAAAATCTCTTAAAGATCTCATGCATAATTATAATTTGAAAATTATTTCAAAGCTAATAAATGATGCATCATTTGCAGATAATGTTATACATAATAAAAAAATGTATTTTATTTAACAACAACACTTATGTTAGGAAACTAACAATAATTAAGAAAAGTTTTGAAACTAAGAATAATTAAGAAATGTTATGAAACTAAGAATAGCTGTTAAATAGTGCATTAAAAAACAAACTATTAAATAATAATGCTTTAGTAAAATTCTTCCATTAAGTAAAATGCTCGATTTATCGAAACGTAGCAAATCGAGAAAAAGGAGAAATTCCTTGTCAATTCCTTCGTTCTCCTTCTTCTCCGTTGACGAGTTTCCTGAAAGTAAATGAAAGAGTCTAAATATCCAAGCATTGTGCCAACGTCTGTGGTCAATTTCTTGAATCGTAGGTGGACGATGTTTACATTAATGCTACTTTAAGAAATGTTGAAATTGTACTAATCTGTAATAGCATATTATCAACATTAATATTACTTTTATTATTTTATGTAGTTTGATTCACAAAATGCACAATTTGTTGAAATGCAACTAATCTTAAGAGATGGACATGTGCTGGTACGTGGGGTGCACTGGGTGGGAAGCTGTAGCTTCGTAGAGACTTGAAATGGACTTGGGGTCATTAGTAATGGACCGAATGTGCTCTTAAGAGCCTGGTATGATTGGTGATGTGTGTTTGCAATTTTCACATGACAACCATTTAATGTAGTTTCTAACATTGGGCATAACCCATTGCTAGTAATGTAGAAGTCGTGAGTATGTTAAGCGGATAGTTCGGATGAAATGGTAGAGGCTGATTGATGAATCTTTGGAACAGTTCAAAAGCGAATCGATGGGGTTAGGAAGTTATGTATTGTACTCCACTAATTTAATTCTTTGAGGCTTCGACTTGATACCTATGATGAAGATTGTCGTAGAAAGTAGTAACAGACATCCTCTTCAGGTAGGCAAACAATAGGCTAAAAGATTTCATCTCTGTGACTCAGAGCGAAAGCAGACTCCTTGTCAAATATGTGGAAGTTTGTGTTAACTATGACTCCCTCAGACGGATTTTTTAAAAGTTTAACTGTTAAAAACACAATGTATTGATGTTTTGAAATCAGGGCTTAATGAGAGTCAATTTTAAGGTCTGTCCATCTGGTGGTTGAAAGGTTAATGATCTAGCATGCACTTAACGGATACCAGGTTCGAAACTGCTTCATGTGTGAATGCTCCTAGTGTTTCAGAATCCCCTTTAAGCAGTTGGTGCCGGTCTCATTAAACTTGTGCTAAACATGAACGAAGAGGAATAATTCAGATCCAACCAAATCAAGCCCTTTGGAAGTTGAATGCACAATTGTCATTGCTTTTCTATTGTTCACTTCACATGCGATATTTTGAACTTCACAACATAATTAAGACTAATGAAAAAGTTGCTGATATGGCGTAGAGACCAAAATGCTGAAGTCAGTTGTAAGCATATTTTTCTTTAAACAGTGATTTTTGTGGCTTCAAGGCCAAATTTAACAGACATGGAGTATAATTACTTTGTCATTGTACAGTTAACGACAGACATCGGACTGACTGCGCAGTCATTAGTCTTTTACAATCCTATAATAAACTTTGGATAACATCTTCAAAGGTTTAGAAACTCAGCCACATAATGAACCTGGATAACATACATCAGTGTCAATGCATTTTAAAATTATTTGCGGAAAAGAAAACGTGGACGGGGGATTCACAGATTAATAGACAGGCAAGCAAATAAACAAAATTTAAAACTTCTAAATTTTTTTGGAATGTTTTATAAATGATTAAAACTTATTAACTGTAAAGCTTAAACTGTAAAACTTATTAGCTGCAAAAGCTGTACCGTGTAAAAGCTTTTACTTCTTTTACTACAACTGATCTGTATTTAAGTACTTTTCATCTTCGTATGATTCCTTTAATTTGGGTTGTTAATTTTCCGCCTTTTTAATAAGAGTTGTAGGTACATTTATCAATAACAAAACACATATTTTAATAACATCGAATAAACCTTTTTAATAAGAGTTTTAGGCACATTTATCTATAACAAAACACATGTTTTAATAGCATTGTTATTTAGGCAAACTGTTATTATTTTCTAGTAAAAGCCATATTCTCAAGAAATATAGTTTTTCCCTATCGTTCTCTTCATCGTTTATTATTGGTTAAAAAAAAAAAAAAACAAGCATATGTTAAAACTCATTTTTTAACCCGTTAGTAGTCGCTATAGACAGCGCCACTTATTACAAAATGAGCATTTTTTATTTAACTGCCACCAACAATTTTAAGAAGTGATGTGATCGACGTTTCTTCGATTTTATTCGTGTTTTATGTATATCAAATGCCACTTCTAAAAGTTTTTGGTGGCTATTGAATAAAAAAACCTGGTAACACTGAAGGATGGGTGGCAAATCGACCAACTAGCGATTACTAACGGGTTAAGTACAGTAAAAGTATTTACTTCTTCCGTCACAGTGTTTTTTTATTATTATTACTAGCAGACCCGGCCACGCGTTGCTGTGACTAAGTTATACGTTGAATTATACGGCTGTAAACTATTTAGTACAGTCAAATTATTATTTACGAACAAAGACGAAAACGTTGTAGCCGATGTAAAAACCCACAGGGTTGAGATTTGAAACTTAGGTCAAAATTTGGAAGCGATTGATAAAAATTTTCGTAGTGTTGATATTAAGCACAAATTAATTTTATTGTAGGGTCCTATAAATTTTAATGGAGAAGTGATATATATTATTTCTAATGCTACTTTGGATAAAATTGCTAAAATGACTAATATATAAATTAAATTCTATTAAAATTCTATTAAAATAAAAGAATAAAAGAAACAGACGATTTTAAAATAAATTTTTATGGAGGAGTGAAATATAATTTATGCTATAATGGATAATTTTACTATAAAATGACCTCATCATTTTAAATATTTTAAAGAGGGCAACAGCTGTAGTTATAAAAAGGAAAACAATAAGGCTAAACCAGAAAAATAAGTAAATTTGATAAATATTTTAAAACTTTAAAATTGGAAATCTTATGAAATATTGGACATTTAAAGTAAATACATGTATCATTTTAAATAGAAAAAGATTTTGGAAAAGTTTAGTGTATTTTAACGAAGTGATGAGAAGTTTTTGAGTATGTTAAAATTTTAATAGTAAATTCAAGTTAATAAAGATGGGAAACATTGAGGATTAAGATAAGAATAATTATAAGATTAAAAAAAAAAACTTTTTATATACCATGCTTTTAAATTTTAATATACTAATAATATACTAATTAAAAGGAAAATGATAAAGATTCTATCATAGTTTGAAGTCAAATTTGTTTTAAAATGTCTAAATAAAATATCTGATGTAAGATACTAATATTTTGCAGCGGAATAGATTTCATTTCTGTCATCCTTGGCGAAAAAAGAAAGAATATCGCCAAATTATCTGGCGAAAATATTTAATTCCTTTCAAAATGTTGTTAAATGGTTAAAATGTTGTTAAATGGTTAAAATGTTGTTAAATGGTTATTTTAACAACTTATATTAAAAGAGTAATGAATAATATGAAACAATATTTCGTACAATACATATTACATGTCATACATACGTACAATGAATAATACATATTACATTTCGTACAATGCATACATCTGGCATGTATATTTTCGTGTTACGCTTTTGATGGCCAAATAATAATAATAATAATAATAAAAGCCAAGGGCGACAGAGTTTTGAAATTTAAAATTAAAATTTTGTCAATTTGACAGCAAAATAATTCAATCTAACACCCGCGATAACTAATACATATCTATACCCAAATATAAGGATTAAAATCGGGAAATAAATGTCCTCGATTTTTAATAATTTCTTACAAAAAATCCAGTGGGCAATTAACATAGGAAATCTTTTTCTTGGCTGCACAGACGGTCAGTGAGTCACACTTCGCTTGCGTATAGAACTCATAGATATAGTATAGCATATATAGAATAGAGTGATCATTGGAGAGAAAACGTTATTCCTTTTCATTTGGGAAAAGACAACGTTTTTACCAAAATATGGCCGTCTTTCCCCGAGTGAATACACACGGGAATACATACTAATATTTTAGCAAATAAAATTTATGAATAATTTATTTGCTAAAGGGGAATGGAAGACTCCAGATACAGTTTCAAATTCATATTTCTTTCTTTCTTTTCTTTTTTTTTTTTTTTTTTTTTCAATACCACTTAATGGCTGTTTCTAAAGCTTTTATTTATTTTTTTTTTCGGCATCAAAAATCTTTGTACGATAACATGGGGATGAGAGATCTATATATATTACTATATCTATGATAGAACTACATTAGCACTTTATCAATGTGTATAAAATCTTTAAATTGATTATGACGTCAATTTTCGTGAGATGCATAATTTAACTTTTTATAATTTTTTAACGTTCACGTTTGATTAAATGTATTTATTTTTATGTCGAAAGAAAATGAACTCGTATTTTTTTTTTTTTTTTTTTTTTTTTTTTGGCAACAATTAAATTAATGGAACTCACAGATAATTTGCAGCAACTTTAATAAAGGTCTATAATTAACAAATAATTGCAATAAAAGAATATTGTGACAATAAATTGAGATAAAAACTATCCTATCTCTCAAGTTGGACCAAACTGCACACAGTGTGCAAAATTTCATTAAAATCGGTTCCTTAGTTTAGGAGTTTACCCCGGACAAACATCGTGACACGTAATTTATATATATATACAGATTATTATTATTATTTATTTATTTCTATGAAGTTCGATTTCCCAATTTTCCTCGCCGACGACTTAGAGATAAAAACAAAAATGAAGCTGCGATTACAGAGTAAACCACAAAAAATGACGGCCATGAATTTAATGTCGATTTATTATTACCAATATTATAAATAAGTTCGTTGCAACTATAAACTGGCAATAAAAATCTATTGCAGTACAAAAATGTATCACACAAACAAACTATTTTTAAGTAAAAGATTTTAATGATCCAACCAACAAACCATGATAAAGACATTTATCAGTTGTATAGAAAGTTACAAAAGATGGATGATGCATTGCAATTATAACTCTGAATAATTAAACTTTGGCTAATAATAATGATTTATCTTTAGTCATCGATCATGCCAACTAGTAATTAGTATGCTTGGGCATATTTAGTCCTCCCTTGAGATACATAGTCGCTAATGTATCTCACAATAAGAGGGGAAGAAATGCTGCACTTTGGATTAGTTCTTTATAATTAAAAGAACAATGTACGTTGAAAATTATATTAAATTCATTACATTTATGCATGTATGACGAATGTTCAAATGTGTCTTCATTTACATTCGTTTTATTCATATATATTTGACTTTTTTTTTCTTTCACTTTCGTACACATTTTGCTGATTTTAAATAATTTAAATACCCAATACCTTATAAATTGATAAAATTTAGTAATTAAAAAAAAAAAAAAAAAAAAAAAAAAAATTCTTCTGTATGTGAAAACTTTAAGTGATATTTTTAAATTAAATATTTTTTTAAAAATTGCAAAACGCAATG
This sequence comes from Salticus scenicus, assembly GCA_963930645.1. Classification (NCBI taxonomy): domain Eukaryota; kingdom Metazoa; phylum Arthropoda; class Arachnida; order Araneae; family Salticidae; genus Salticus; species Salticus scenicus. Next base: position 14,333,636 of record OZ005655.1, read on the forward strand.
AATGTAACAATAAAAACACTTGACAATGTTTAACTCACAAAAAAAAAAAAAAAAAATAAATAAAAATAAATAAATAAATAAAATAAATAAAAAATATATATAATTAAAAGAAAAGAAAAGAAAGAAAGAAAGAAAAAAAAAAAAAAAAAAACAGAGAGAGAGAGACAGAAAAAGAACTTATTACTGACATATCTTAATTTTGTGTCAGATACCTTTTCACATTATTAAACATGTTGTTATATTTAACCACGCTTTGTCCAAGAAGTGAGTAAATACCTCTTTCTTTATTTTCCTATTCAAAGCATGATTTTTCTTTTTGATTCTTCTAAAGCAGATTGTTTTTACATATTATGACTTGATTTCACGCTAAAGGTAAAATATCCATTTAAAGCTTTGTTAATGTCTGAGATTATGAATGAAAAATAAAAATATCTGGAAAAGAAAGGCATTAAAATATATAATTTGCTCATAGGTAATATCATACTTCATCCAATCGTTATATTTTAAAGAGGAAATATTCTAAAACGTATCAAAAGTTCCGCCTAAGTACAGCCTTTATTTAAAAACCAGTTTCATAATCAAAATCTATATCTTGTCTTTTTACGAGACAATTAAGTGTGAAAACGTAAATAAAATGATGACATCATAAAATAATGTAATTCGTATAGTGCTTTATGAAATAGATGAATTCATTAACGAATTGGTGTATTTTTGAAAAAGAAAAACATGAAAATGTTTTTAATATGTTTTAAAAATGTGCTTAAAAGTGGAAAAAAATTTCTGTACTGTTGCAACTTTAAAAGTTAACTTGCATTTTAATAAAATCTTTATTTTTTCTAAAAAAAAAAAAAAAGAAAAAAGAAAAAAAAGAAAAGAAAAAACTGTAGGATATCTATATAGAAGTAATAGGACCGCTGAAGAGAGAGAGAGAGAGAGAGAGAGAGAGAGAGAGAGAGAGAGAAAGCATATAACACTTCTGTCCAAAATTATCTTTACATGCATTTCATGGATTTCTCAGAAACTGAACTAAAATTTTATGAATTTTTCTGGAATGATATATAACATTATCAGTATTGGCAAATTTAGGGACTTTTCTGTTTAATTATCACCAATAATTTTGAAGTGTGATATTTCATATACATATTAATAGTATATTAATTTTCGCAGTGATTAGGCAACCATTACAATTAAAAGTTAGTGGTGGATATTGAATGAAAGAAGTCCCCAAATATGGCAACACTGAACATTATGAAACATAAATACAAAGGAAAAATTAAGAGCACTGTATATGATGTATAATTGTAGCATGAAAAAATGAAAATAGTAATAAAATATGATAAAAAGAGAGTTCAGAATAAAAGGAATAACTTATTAAAAAAAAAAAAAAAAAAATGATGCCTTACGAGTTTGTTATAAAATGTGATCTCCCCTGATTTGTACACACAAATCGCAACGTGTTTTCATGATGTCAATAACGTCGTTAACCACAGTTTTTGAATTAAGCTCCACTTTTCTAGCAACACTGTTTTGAGAACGTTTACATCTCTAGGAGAAAGGTGCCTACGTAAAATTGCTCTTTCAAGGTAGTCTCACAAATTCTCTGTCGGGTTAGGATCAGGTGACTGCTGGCCACGGAATTCGTTCAATGTAATCACTTTAAAGGAATTCGTCAACGAGGTTTGATCGATGTCGACCAAAAATAAAAGATCAGATCCATAGATACGTCTGAAAAGTCGTATATAAGGCTCTAAGGCTTTCTCCTGATATCTCTGGACGGTCATAGATTCGCTGTTGAAAACGTGTAGGAGTGCACGTCCATCGATCATTATTCCTCCTCATACCATCCCACCCATAGACTTTATACACTGAAGTGACAAAAGTCATGGGATAGCAATATGCAAATATATAGATGGCAGTAGCATCGCGTAGAACAGGTATAAATGCGCAGTGCTTTCGCAGGGCTTTCATTTGTGTTCAAGTTATTCATGTGAAGAGGTTTTGACGTGATTATGACCGCACGACGGGAATTAACAGACTTTGAACGCGGAATGTTAGTTGGAGCTAGACGCATGGGTCATGCCATTTCGGATATCGTTAGGGAATTCAACATTCCCAGGTCCACTGTGTCAAGAGTGTGCCGAGAGTATCGAATTTCAGGCATAACATCCCACCATGGACAGCGCAGTGGTCGACCGCCTGTACTTAACGACCGAGACCGGCGACGTCTGCGAAGAGTTGTAAATGCTAACAGACAAACAACACTGCGTCAAATAACCGCAGAAATCAATGTGGGACGTACGAGGGACGTGTCCGGTAGGACTGTGCGGCGAAATTTGTCTTCCTTGGGCTATGCCAGCAGAAGACCGACTCGAGTGCTTTTACTGACAGCACGACATCGCTTTCAGCGACTCTCGTGGGCACGTGAGCATATCGGTTGGTCCCTAGATGAATGGAAAACCGTGGCCTGGTCCGATGAGTCACGATTTCAGTTGGTAAGAGCTGATGGTAGGGTTCGAGTGTGGCGCAGACCCGACGAAGCCATGGACCCAAATTGTCAACAAGGCACTGTTCAAGCTGGTGGTGGCAGCATAATGGTGTGGGCTGTTTTTACATGGCATGGACTTGGTCCTCTGGTGCGACTGAACCGAACATTGACTGGAAATGGTTATGTTCAGCTACTTGGAGATCACTTGCAGCCATTCATAGACTTCATGTACCCAAACAACGATGGGATTTTTATGGATGACAATGCACCATGTCACCGGGCCACAACTGTTCGCGATTGGTTTGAAGAACATTCTGGACAATTCCAGCGAATGATCTGGCCACCTAGATCGCCCGACATGAATCCCATCGAGCATTTATGGGACATCATCGAGAGGTGTGTTCGTGCCCAAAATCCTGCACCATCAACACTTTCACAATTATGGACGTCTATAGAGACAGCATGGCTCAATATTCCTGCAGAAGACTTCCAACGACTTGTTGATTCCATGCCACGTCGAGTTGCTGCACTTCGCCGGGCGAAAGGAGGACCGACACGATATTAAGAGGTATCCCATGACTTTTGTCACTTCAGTGTATAGATAGACCACGCATCCGCCTCATTATCTGTCCGCGAGATGAGCTAGCTTCCTCAGCTAAATTATCAGTTGATGCGGACCTGGAGAGAGAGACGAGAATGAATATTATGTGATTTTTCCTTAGGAAAGAAAGTACTTTTGAATTTTTTGAATTTCTGTATTGTGCACATACTTTTCATTTAAGCCTTTAAATTTACGCATCGTTGGAAAGCTAAAATGTCATAGATTAATTATAAAAAAGTTTCGTTTGTGAAAAACCATTTTGAAGGGGAGAATTTTTTTTCATTCTTACAAAAATAAGTGCTTTCTTAAAGAAGAATCTCCCTCAAGTCTATGTCACGTGACATACGGAGCTGACCGCAAAGGATGAAGGTATCAGATTACACCCTCATGTTGAAGACATTCACTATAATGGGAAGTTCTATTGGTGGCGTAGTCTATATAAGGTCTATGATCCCACCTCCACTACCAAAACGTTCGCGTTTCATAATGTTCGAGGTGTAATTTCATGTTCCTTTCTCCCTCCAGTTGTAAACATGTATAGAATCACCTGTAAAACTAAATCTCGTAAAGAAGACATTAGACCAGTGGTATTCACTTCAGTGTTGGTGTTCTTTGCACTAATTAAAGCGATTAATTGGATAATGCTAATTAGGCTCATTTTCCACATATTTCCTGCAAACATAGATCACATGATTAGATATTTCATTGAATATCGTTATTTTTGGGTACGTAAAGATTAATTTGGACATTAGTGTACATCGCGTGACAGTAGTTATAAAACGCATTGCGTTAGTATTTTGTGAAAGAATTAACTAAAAACTAAAAGTTGAGGTTTTATTTGTGTTATTTGCGATTCATTTAAAAATCCCACGCAATAAAGAGTTATCTGATTGCGAAGTGAACAAAAATATTTTATAAGGATGTAAATCTGAAAGGAAATTGTTAATTTGATAAAGTGTTTTAAATCTGACATTCACAATGTCATAATCAGAAAAAGTTATTCAATCAGAGTAAAATGATCTCGAAAATAAATAATTTTGATAGCTCTGGACGATTGATAATTTTTTCCTGACAACCAAATAAACATTATTATCTTTCGGCTCAGAAAATTTCTAAATGGTTGAAAAAAAAAAAGTCTTAGATACAGTTTGAATAGAGTCTTAAATCAAATACTGATACGTAATTAAGGAAACTGGAGAAAACACCATATTTATCAAAATCACTATTGAAAAGAAAGATTAAATAGAAAGCTAAAAATGTCATGTAATTGAACGATAAATCTAAGTAAACAAATTATAATTTCTGTTGAAACGACATTTAACCTTGATAATCCGGATGACTACAAATATCATTGACATGACTTGAGGAAAAAGCTTGAATAAGGCTTCAGTTTGGTTAGCATTTAGGCATGATGGATTATGCAATTTACAACAAAATTCAGGGCGTATGGTCTCGCGGTACAGAATTAAGCTATATTACATAGTTATGTGATACCGTTTGGGAGTTTATTAGTTGGTGCTAACTGATTTCTACAGCAGGACAAGGAATCTTGTCGTGCATATAAGTCCAACCACGGCGGGTTGAAAAAATAATATTTTGGCATGATGAAATGGAAATCTAGATTTAAATTCCCCTGTAAACTTTTGAGGCATATCATATCGCAAAGTTTGTACTAATAATAAACAGCTTTATCTGCCATTTAAACTACCAGCGAATGAAGTAGAAATTGTAAAAAAAAAACGATATCACAATATTTCTGAAATTAATCACTTGGTCACTTGAACGAAAAATTGATTGCTATAGGCTATCAGAAAAAACCAAAGGACTGATATCATATGATATTACTTTTCGTATTATTAGTATTAGTTTCTTAAAATGATTTAATAATTTGTTGAAAGTGTATTTTTGAATTATTTCTATTATTTAAATTAATTCAATCTTTGGAACCTAAGCATAATAAATATAATGTAATATCAAATTTTAAGTGTTTAAATTATAATTAGAACTTTAATTTATTTCATGACTTCTAAAATGAAAGTGATCTTCTAATTTTTTAGCGGACTGAAAATCATTGTAATCATCACATTTAAACACCGTGAACATCTTTAATGATATTCAACCCAGTTCTTCATTACTTTAAACATTTGCAAATTAAAAACAATTTTTCATATTGTACGAAATAAATCTACACGAATAAATTTCATGAAAAATTCACATATATTAGTACTACGAAGAAAAAAGAAAGAGGTAAAACCCACTGCAGAACTAACGACCAACATAAAGAAGAAAAATGTTTAAAATAACCCTAAACTTTAAGAACAGGTACCAAAACAAGAAAACAAATTCTTTCTCTGACTTACGCCACTGCGGCACGAAAGCTTGCCAGATAAAGATCGCGACACGGTGCTGTGTGCTGTCCGGAAGACAGGACCGGTCTCCCTTCGCGTGATCGTTTGCCTGACCCCTGACCCACCCTACTGGAGTAATCAGTTCCGCCAGGGCGGTGCCTCCTCAATTCCCTCAGTATATAACGGTGAACCCCGAAAACTTATAAGAAAGGGTAGAAATAGATAAAAAAAAAATTCTCTAAGAAAGTTGGATAACCGTTCATATCTTAAAGGTTGCGTGTTAAAAAACTATAAGAGAGACACTTGTAATTTTGTGTTTTGTATTCTTTTATTACAGTGATGGGGTCTAATAGATGAAATTACAACAACGCAGTGGGGTGGTTGCGTAGTTTTTATTGCATGAAAAGGAATTTATTCATTGTGGGGAGAAAAAAAAAAAAAAAATTCTTTCACTTTTTCTATTTCTGATATGAACTACCCTGATAAAACTGTGGATGTCTTTTGTTTTTGTTTTCTATTAAACTGGGTTGTTTTGTTTTTATATAAAGTTAAGACACGTCTGGATGAAATTTAAATTAAGTCTTTAAATATTAACTATTGGATTAAAATTATATTTAAATTTTAATCTTTTTGGAGAAGTGTTAGTGCCTTCTATTAAACTGGGTTATTTTGTTTTTATATAAAGTTAAGACATGTCTGGATGAAATTTAAATTAAATCTTTAAATATTAACTGTTGGATTAAAATTATATTTAAATTTTAATCTTTTGGAAGAAGTGTTAGTGCCTTTTACCAGTAATCTAAAAAAAAAAAAAAAAAAAAAAAAAAAAAAAAAAAGTGTGAAATAAACTTGAACGCAGCAGACATTTTATGTTACATAAGTGCGTTATTTAGGCTTTTGATATATGTTTTTAATTATTTTATGTTCAGTTAATTTATTTAGTTATCATGACCAAAATATTTAAATAATAAATGTGATCAAATATTTAAGAACTTAGTCCTTCCAGTTACCTTAATTTTCAACAGGAGAAAACTTTAATTGAACTCTTTTTTTTTTTTTTTTTTTTTTTTTTTTTTTAACTTAATATACGTTAAAACAACATAAAAAAAATATTATTTAAAGATATGAAATAAAATGCAATTTTAATAACACCAATAAAATTTATTTTAAGTATTTATAATTAAAGTAAATTATAGATTAATACATCAACATTTCTCAATTTTATAATTAATTAACTGTTTCATTTATAGCCAATAAAAGGTTTTCCCCAAGGAGGAATTGTCACTAATATTTCTTTAATTATCAACTATGTTCAAAAGAAAATATTTTGTAAAATCATTCTTTTAAACGAAATATATTAATGAAAATCATTTTAAATTATGTGTTAATATATTTTTTTCTCATTTTATTATTTTTAAATTCTCCAATGATATTCCTTGTGCACAATTCATTGAATTTTTAGACTAGTAGTTACATTGGGGAAATTGCATGTTTATTATTATTATTATTATTATTATTATTATTATTCTGACTAATGTTTGATACTGATAGAGAATGAAAATAAAAACATTTTGGTACCATTTTTATGTATATTTGAAAACTGGATTCTTTAACAAATTAACTTCAAAAGTCTTAGTTGTCATACATTTTTAAAAAATTAATTTAAGTATTGTGTATAATAGTCGCTACCATCACATAGAGCCAAGATTCAATAACCAGATAATTTTCAGAATTTATTCACTCTTAAAACAAAGTTTGAATGAAAGAAAATAATTTCGATTTTTAGAATGAATTATTTTCGTTGCTATGTAGAATTTTCATACGCTAAGGGAAATTAATAAAAATATATAGTATTCAACTATGCCATGAGAAATTAATAATGTAAATAAATAAATAAATATATGGTTATAGAATTTGAATTAAAGGATTACTTTATCATTTTTATTTTCTTAACGACGCTTGAACTTTAATAGAAATATAATCTGTATAATCTGATGTAAGATATGAAGCCCTTTGTTTTAAATATCATGTAAACCAAGACTTAGTAATTTGAACTGGCAAAGAAAAAAAATTATGGAAATACATAAGTAAAAATAGAGCGCAATAAATAAATTATACCTTTATTTGAAAAAAAAAAAAAAAGAAAAAAAAAAAAAAAAAAGAAAAAGAAATAATAATAATAATAATAATAATAATAATAAAAATCTTATGAATTATATGAGAAATAAAAGACTTAAATTTTAAAATAAAATTTAAATAGAAAAGAGGTTATTATCTTTGAAACTGTACCATTTGCTTTTGAAGGGAATTTAATATTAAAGTAAAAATACTTTTAATGGTACTAAATTTGTTTCTCAGAGTGATCCACTGTCATATGAGTCAATATTATCACTCTTCTTGCTTTTATTGCAATCCTATATTAATAATGCTTATTCGTTTTTTTCTACCCTTAACTAAAACACGAATATTTTCTAAAAATTTGTTTCAACTAGTTAAAAATACCAATTTTTAACATTTTTTTCATTTATTTCGGAGCACTGTCAGTACCCAACCTGTATTTTCACACCACTTTTCTTGAAGAGTATTTTTCTTCATATTCAATGATAATTACATATTGGAAAAAAAAAATTCTACAAATCACTGCTCGACATTGAAAATGCAACACCAAGAAGGAATGATTATAACGGAATGAAATTTGTTGGACACATAAATTATAGTAGGAAGAACAATTGATTAAAATTTCAGGAAATTTGGAGTAATATGTACTGAGAAAACAGCACATAAAGCAGCGACCTCTGTGAGCAATAACAGCACATACCTGCCTAGGCATTGAATCGAACAGCGATTGGATGACATGTACGGGTAGAACACTTCATGAAGCTTCAACACGATGCCACAATTCATCGATCGAAGTTACTGGTGAGTGGTGGGGGGCCAGTCGCTTTTCAATGATTAAACAGTCATTTTTATTGGTGCGAGATCAGGAGAACGCGCTGGCCAGAGCAACAGACGAACACATTCTGTATCAAAGATGGTCCGGACAATACAAAAAACTTACGGTCGTGCATTATCTTGCTTAAATTTTGCGCTAAGGAGGCCTCGAATACAGGGCAGAGGGGCGGGCCTTAACTTATGAGAAATTTAATGGCCGCTCTTCAGAGTGCCAGGAATACGAAAATGAAGTAATCGAAACGTGTGTATTCAATGGGAACCCATAGCATCATTGCAAATGATGGACAGTATGATGATGTTGAATCCCAGCTGGCAATGTGCATTATTCATAATGCCGTACGGATAAGTCAATCTTGATACTGTAAACAGGATTGTTATTTGTCTGAAAAGTGACTTTGCGCCATTCGTACGACCGGGTTCATCGTTGATCACACCTTAGCGGCGCCCATATCAGTGATGCAGTTTTAAGGGTAATCAGAATTTTGGTAGCCGCATACTGAGTCACCACCTGGATTGATGGTATGTTGTACCATTGGATACACGTCCCGGTCACCTCTTCTTTTTATTCCCGCCACTCTGAATACCAGCCATTATATTTCTGACGAGTTAAGGCCCATAGCTCTACCCTATGTTCAAGGCCTCCGAAGCGCAACATTTAAGCAGGACAATGCACGACCGCAAGTTGGCCATATTGTCTGGACCTTCATTGATGCCGAATGTGTTCGACTGTTGCTCTGACCAGCGCGTTTTCCTGATCTCGCACCAATGAAAATGACTGTTTAATCATTGAAAAGCGACTGGCCCTCCACCACTCACCAGTAACTTCGACCGATGAATTGTGGCATCGTGTTAAAACTTCATGAAGTGCTCTACCCGTACATGTCATCCAATCGCTGTTCGATTCAATGCGTAGGCAGATATGTGCTGTTATTGCTCACAGATGTCGCTGATTTATGTACTGTTTTCTCAGTACATATTACTCCAAATTTCCTGAAATTTTAATCAATATTTCTTCCTACTATAATGTATGTGTTCAACAAATTTCATTCCGTTATTATCATTCGTTCTTGGTGTTGCATTTTTAATGTCGAGCAGTGTATATATATATATATATATATATATAATGTACTAACATTAAGTATTAACAGTTCTCTGGAATAATTAAAAAGTTTGCATGCCTGATAATAGTAGTTTGTTATTACAATCTAAGGATATATCATTTAAGGAGATTCAGTACATTTTATTTGGCAAAAAATTGAAAAAGTACCAATTTTCCATTTTTCTTTTTTGGGAATCTTTGATTAAGATTTTTTTTTTCCTCTACAAGTAATTAAGATAAATATATTGTTTCTTTGAATATTAAAGAGCATAACTTCGCTGGTATTTTCTTCAAGAAATTTGTAATGTAAATTCTATTTTTTTTTTTAATTATTCTGCCAAAATTGCCTATTTTTACTGCATAAGAAAAAAATCACTTAAGAAACTCATTCGAGTGCAGGGGTTTAGTAACACTGAATATGATAGAAAACAGTTCTTTTCTTAAATTATAACAAACATGGATCAAGAAAACTAATTTAAAAGGGTTTTATAGTTTGTCTACATCTATGCTACCTCTATTAAGTACCAAGTCTCCCCTTTTCGAACCATATAATATCTTGTAACAAAAATAAATAAATAAATAAACAAAAATAAACTACATATGATTAGAGGTGCATATTGAAACCCAAAGCATAGGAAAAGGCAAAAAAATTTGGTGGGATTCACATAGCGGCGTTAAAGGGGTTAAAAACCTTAAAATGATTTTTCTCATTTCGGGTTTTTCAGTAAATGAATATGTTTAAAATAATAAATCCTAAATATATATTTCTCAAGCGACATGATTTTTTTTTTTTTTTTTTTTTTTTTTTTTTTTTTTTTGGGGTGGGGGGTCTTTATAGGACATTTTAGGAAACTATGAACAGTATTTATAATAAAATCTTTATATAGATATATATTGAATAATACAATAATAAACTTAATATTTTGGGAATTTATACATATACCTATATCATCATAACATTTAACTTATTTTCTCCCAAATTCCTTAATTTTTAGAAATCCGAGATTTTATTTATTTATTTGTTATTATTATTTTTTAAGTTCATTATTAAATTTCAGTGCACATAATTAGACATTTTTAAGTCAGAGTTTGTCAGTGAAAGCCGATAGGCTACCTTGTCTTCGATTCGATGCATTTACGTTATCCTAATTTGTTGATAAATCTTATTAAGAGTAGTTAGAAGTAGAATATTCATAGTCGATGATGGTAATGCCAGTATCATAAATGATATACGATCTTATATGGAAAATATTCCTCACAATGAACATTTAAACAAAATTTTGACCATTATTTGCAGTTAAGAAAATCCTAAATTTTGAATATTTTTTTAGGATTTGAAAGTAGAATGTTCATAGTTAATGGTGTTCATACATGCATCCCAAATGATACTTTTAAAGTGATCCGCCACCTTTATAGTAAAAATAATCTCATAATGGTCGTTTGTGTGCAATTTTACCGTATTTTCTCCAATTATAAATTTAAGTTAACATACGAAGTTTTTAAATTAGTATGCCGTAAATCAATAATGTTCTTGCCAGTATCACAGTTTATTTTAAAACTGGTTTGACGCTTTTTCCCATCATTTGTTCTTGAGATAATGCCGCCACAGGCTAACAAACAAACAAACTAATGTACTAATTAACTATCGAACAAAATCACTAACCCACGCGTAGACACCACACAAATTTTGTAAATTTCGATTCCTCCCACCTCAAAACTTTCAAAAATGTTAAAAAAAAAAAAAAAAAAAAAAAAAAACCTGAGTTTTAAATTTTTTGCGAATACCCAAGACCCCTGGCTATATATATAGCATAGTCAACAACTTTCCCGTTTTTTGCTGGAGAATTCATACCAGAAAATTTCTGTAACAATTTTCCAGTTAGATAATGGCAGAAAATAAATATGACTGAGCAAGATTGTGCTGCCTGAGTGTAGTGAGTGCAGTCTGTGTGCATTTTATCCTAAAATGATAATAATAGAAATAATAAATTCTCTTAAAAAATACAAAAATATTCTAACTGATGACCGCAGACTTCCTACTAAATATATAATGCTGTCCTTAAACTTTCTAATTATCACTGTAGTTCCATCTTCCGATAAGCTCCAAAATTTGTTGCGTATGTAATGCTTTTCTATTTATTTATTTATTTATTTATTTTTGTTCACCATTCGGCTGCAAATTTAAATTCAGGAATCACACCTCGTTAGCCTCTACTCTTACACAGAGGAAGATGAGTGACTTTGTCATTGGTGCTTTCAGCTCACAGTTTTCAAAGTCGAAGTCAAACATAGCTGATTTCCATTTAAAAATAGTGGTGATAAATCTCATTTAAAAATTCGAAGTGTTGGCAACTATGTCTTTAGTATGATGGGGAGACTGAAAGGTATTTGGGGAACTAAAAGGCATTTTAAACGCAGAAATTATTGCTGCATGAAACGAAGAATTCTAAACTACTTTTCTTTTAGAATGAAAACTTTGCCCACATATAAAAAATTTTTAAGGGTTAGAAATCCAGTTACTAATGGTTATTGCGAAAACAGTTAAAAAAAGAGGGCAGCAATAATTACAGAAGTGAAATTATGTGCTTATTTACTCTTTTGAGAAAAAGCACTTTAAACCATTAACTGCTTTATCAACAAGATCTTCCATTTACTTATCATTCATGGCATTTTTGCCTTCAATACAGAAAATTTATACCTGTAAAAACCATTAGCTTCAATTAGTTGCCCATTCAATTCGCGTCTACACGTAAACGTCATTTTGTACAACCATAACTTATGCTTCAGAAGCAAATAAACACACAAATATAATCTGAGCAATTGAATAATTTTGAGTCACATTTGCATAAAGTCGTGACTAATAGAATGGCCACGAACCCGGCTTCTGCTGCCGCGCCGAGGGCTTGATGTCTGCATCTGCTATTGATGATTTGGGGGTAACTTTTCCAGACATTAAACTGCGGAAAATAGGGAAATTGCGTCTTTAAGAACAACAACAGGTATAAGTTAAACAACGCTTCCGACTTCTGATATTTGATGAATCATTTTAAACAATAAAATGGTGGGGATTTTTACACTCCTGTTTGTAAATTCAGATTATTTTTTAACACCAGTAAAGGAAAGTCAGAATGAGGTTGTAAAATGATAGACTAAATGTTAGTCTAAAAGCACAGGCAGTTTACAAAAAACTGACAGTGGTGTAATAAATGATATATCACATAAATGAAATTAGACTTTATTAACAAGTTATATAATAACAACATTCATTGATATATGAAGAAGCCTTATTAGCGTCCGCTTGATTTTCGAGTTAATGACCTCCAGTATTGCCAGATAGTCGACAGTCAATTTCCCAAAATCAGGGTTTTTTTCTCAAAAAATCCCCAACCCAATTTCTACTGAAAAAGTAATTTTTTTCAAATTTTTTTTTTAAATATTTGACAGATTTAAGCCCAAATGTTTCCCCAAATGACCCTCATTTTTGAAAAAATTCCCAAAATGACCCTCATTTTTGAAAAAATTCCCATATACAAAAATAACTTTTATATACATACTATTTTTCAGAAAATTTTAAATCTGTGTAAAGTTCTTTAGTGCTGGGGCTGTACGCAAGATGTACTTTCATCCTCAGGCTATCCTGATGATGTCCCGAGGAGAAGGGGTACCTTCAAAAATCCTTACATGCTAAAGAAAACTGTTAAAAGTTCCTACTCGTAGTGACAAATTCATACAGTGGGAAATGCTGTAAACTTAACAGGCAGACTAAAAAAAGTCAAAAAAAGTTTAAAAATTCCCCAGATTTCTTCTCAAAAGTTTCAGAAATCCCCTCGAAATTCCCCAGAAATATTCGATCTCCGAAATTGTCCCCAGAAGCCCAAAAAATTCCCAAAATGGGGGAAAAATCCTCAATCTGGCAACACTGGACCTAACATGGGAACCACAATACCATTGAGAGGCGTTTGTATACTTGAATGCATTTGAATAAACTAAGCTCATATAGGTTCTGATAGGTCGGTAATTGGAACTGTTGCTATTAAGTACTACTCAGTATCATTAATGCTCATAGTTGCCAACTTAGCACATTTTGGCTACCGGAGAAATTTTATAGAAACATTTATTTTATTTAATCAGGGAACTGTAATGGTTTTCTTTGATAAAGTAAAAAACTAAAATAAAAAAATAAAATAAAATTTTCTGGTAGACAAAAGATGCTAAGTTGGCAACTATGCTAAAGTTGCGATTTTTTATTTAACGCATTTCTTTATTGGTGCTGAAATGAAGTACGGAATTGATGTTTGTAATTGAAATTCAATTATATTCTAGTAACTCATCTTATCTTTTTGTATAATTTCATTTTATAATTAGAGTATTATTTTATGTACTAATATGCCAAGTTTAAAAATCTCTGAAGGAATCATTATCAAGGTTATAGATTTTCAAAAACTTGAAACATTATATGTACTATTTATTTTAATTAAAAAAGCTTTCTGTGCTCATTTCTTTACACATGATGCTTAAAAATACTACAAAGAAAAATTTTTTATATAACAGTAGCCTCACGCACTACATTTTTTATATGATGCAAATATATTATGTAATTTAAAATTGAGTACATGGTCGGTGGTTTCCAAATAATAAATGTAATAAAATAAATAATTCTGCATTTATTTTCGTTAAATATAGCATAAAATACGATGGTTTATATCTTTATATATATATATAGTTATATATATATATATATACACACACACAGGGGGAACAATTTCAAAGAGTACCCGTTGGTTTTTCTTATTACCCTTAAATCTGACGAATGTGGCAACTATTATAGCACTGAAGAATAACTGTCTGAACCCTGTTTAAGAGCAGGAGACAATTTCGAACACTGTTGGACTGTTACAACTTTATTTGTGAGATAAAACAGAAATGGAGAGGCACAATGTTACTTAATCCTGTGATAATTTTACTTATGAAAAACAAAATTGATTTTAAATTTTTTTACAAAAAAAAAAAAAAAAAAAAAAAATCTAACGGGGTATGGTTTCACCCCGTTAGATTTATTTTATTTTATTTTATTATTATTTTATTTTTCAGGGTTATCTCAAACATAGGGTTATCCAGAGAGGTCATGCAAACATCGATGAATTAAAACAAATCATAACTGAGGAAATCTCGTCAATAACACCAACAATGCTGCGAAGTGTGTCAAGAAACTTGGTTCAACATGTTCATGTTTGCATTCAAAATGGTGACGAACATTTTCAACATTTTCTGTAAGGAATGATAATGTAAAAAATGTGAATTAAATTATGTTTTTCAAAAATAAAATAATCACAGGATAAAAAAACATTGTGCTTCTCCATTTGTGTTTTATCTCACAAATAAAGACAACAGTGTAACAGTCCAACAATGTTGTAAATTGTCTCTCACACACACAGAAAAATGGAAAAGCGAATCTTGTCAAGAGACTTGATACTAGACGTTTGCCAAGTACATTGACAAATTTGCACAAAATTACGCAAAATTTTAAACAATCTAAACACTACATGACAATGCTAGTTAGTCATCAGACACAAAAGTCGTTTTATTTTACTATGTATCTTTAATAATTAAAACTCGAATAAACTACTACCTCAGAAACGCCAAAGAAAAGAATATTGGAAATGCATATAGCTGTTTCGGTAGCCTAAAGCGTACCGTCTTCAGTGCAAAAAGGATTCAGAAACCGGAGAAGTGCTCGTATTTATAGGAGAGGGGCCGGATTTAGTTCAACCAATAGGATTACGGGAAAGGTGGGGAGAGTGGCCAATAGGAATTTAGGAAAGTTAGATGTGTAAACAGTAGAAAAATTAAGAAAATGTGGACTGAATATAAAATTTCCAACAGTCAGACAAATAGGGAATAGCGAAATCACAATTTACAAGGATTTAAAATTTTTATAAATATGAAAAGCTTCAAAGAAATCGAGTTCATGAATGGAATTAGGTCTGCAAATTATTTTAGCTGAATTAAATTTAAAATTATGATTTTCCTCCCAGCAATGTTTAGAAATAGCCCGCAAACAAGAAACCAATAAATCGGCTGGAAAAATCAACGGGTACTTTTTTAAACTGATCACCCTGTATATATATATATATATATATATATATATATATATATATATATATATATATATATATATATATACTAGCAGACCCGGCCACGCGTTGCTGTGACTAAGTTATACGTTGAATTATACGGCTGTAAACTATTTAGTACAGTCAAATTATTATTTACGAACAAAGACGAAAACGTTGTAGCCGATGTAAAAACCCACAGGGTTGAGATTTGAAACTTAGGTCAAAATTTGGAAGCGATTGATAAAAATTTTCGTAGTGTTGATATTAAGCACAAATTAATTTTATTGTAGGGTCCTATAAATTTTAATGGAGAAGTGATATATATTATTTCTAATGCTACTTTGGATAAAATTGCTAAAATGACTAATATATAAATTAAATTCTATTAAAATAAAAGTATAAAAGAAACAGACGATTTTAAAATAAATTTTTACGGAGGAGTGAAATATAATATATGCTATAATGGATAATTTTACTATAAAATGACCTCATCATTTTAAATATTTTAAAGAGGGCAACAGCTGTAGTTATAAAAAGGAAAACAATAAGGCTAAACCAGAAAAATAAGTAAATTTGATAAATATTTTAAAACTTTAAAATTGGAAATCTTATGAAATATTGGACATTTAAAGTAAATACATGTATCATTTTAAATAGAAAAAGATTTTGGAAAAGTTTAGTGTATTTTAACGAAGTGATGAGAAGTTTTTGAGTATGTAAAAATTTTAATAGTAAATTCAAGTTAATAAAGATGGGAAACATTGAGGATTAAGATAAGAATAATTATAAGATAAAAAAATAAAAAAAAAAAAAACTTTTTATATACCATGCTTTTAAATTTTAATATACTAATAATATACTAATTAAAAGGAAAATGATGAATATTCTATCATAGTTTGAAGTCAAATTTGTTTTCAAATGTCTAAATAAAATATCTGATGTAAGGTACTAATATTTTGCAGCGAAATAGATTTCATTTCTGTCATCCTTGGCGAAAAAAAAAAGAATATCGCCAAATTATCTGGCGAAAATATTTAATTCCTTTCAAAAATCATGGTTATTTTAACAACTTATATTAAAAGAGTAATGAATAATATGAAACAATATTTCGTACAATACATATTACATGTCATACATACGTACAATGAATAATACATATTACATTTCGTACAATGCATACATCTGGCATGTATATTTTCGTGTTACGCTTTTGATCGCCAAATAATAATAATAATAATTATAAAAGCCAAGGGCGACAGAGTTTTGAAATTTAAAATTAAAATTTTGTCAATTTGACAGCAAAATAATTCAATCTAACACCCGCGATAACTAATACATATCTATACCCAAATATAAGGATTAAAATCGGGAAATAAATTTCCTCGATTTTTAATAATTTCTTACAAAAAATCCAGTGGGCAATTAACATAGGAAATCTTTTTCTTGGCTGCACAGACGGTCAGTGAGTCACACTTCGCTTGCGTTTAGAACTTATAGATATAGTATAGCATATATAGAATAGAGTGATCATTGGGGAGAAAAAAGTTATTCCTTTTCATTTGGGAAAAGACGACGTTTTTACCAAAATATGGCCGTCTTTCCCCGAGTGGAATACACACGGGAATAGATACTAATATATTAGCAAATAAAATTTATGAATAATTTATTTGCTAAAGGGGAATGGAAGACTCCAGATACAGTTTCAAATTCATATTTCTTTCTTTCTTTTCTTTTCTTTTTTTTCAATACCACTTAATGGCTGTTTCCAAAGCTTTTATTATTATTTTTTTTTCGGCATCAAAAATCTTTGTACGATAACATGGAGATGAGAGATCTATATATATTACTATATCTATGATAGAACTACATTAGCACTTTATCAATGTGTATAAAATCTTTAAATTGATTATGACGTCAATTTTCGTGAGATGCATAATTTAACTTTTTATAATTTTTTAACGTTCACGTTTGATTAAATGTATTTAATTTATGTAAAAAAAAATCAACTCGTATTTTTTTTTTTTTTTTTTTTTTTTTTCGGCAACAATTAAACTTATGGAACTAACAGATATTTTGGAGCAACTTTAATAAAGGTCTATAATTAACAAATAATTGCAATAAAACAATATTGTGACAATAAATTGAGATAAAAACTATCCTATCTCTCAAGTTGGACCAAACTGCACACAGTGTGCAAAATTTCATTAAAATCGGTTCCTTAGTTTAGGAGTTTACCCCGGACAAACATCGTGACACGTAATTTATATATATATACAGATATATATATATACACTTATAGCAGTATTTGGAAAGTGGCAATTGTGGAGGGAATATTTTTCCCAGAGTGGAGATAGATGGGCGCAAATAGGTAGCGTGTGTTCACATAGACGAGTCAGATAGATTAAAATGGCAAGTGATAAAGGGTTTTATTTGGAGGTACGAGACGTGATTCGTTTCTTATGGGCCCTGTGGCAGAAATTTATTATGCTTTCTGCGACAAGATTCATAAACACCAAAATTCTTCTGCAGAAATAGTTTGCGAAGTTAACATTTATGAATTCAAAATAAATTATTTTTAAATAGTAAATAATATTCAGTATAACCTATGTATTTAAATATTTACTAGGCACAAATGCACATATCTGCACTATTGCAAGAAATGACTTAAAAAAAAAAAAAAAAAAAAGGTAAAAAGGTAAAAATAAATCTATTGATCTTAATTGCTTCAGATTTTTCGTTCACATTAATATACAATATTTTTTTTATAAAATACTAGCAGGCTTTGCCCGCTTCGCTGGTCATTATATTGAAGTGAATCCCCAAAACAGCATATCATTAATAATAATAAAATATCTTTATAAAAAAAAAAAAAAAATCATTGAAATCCGTCAAAATCTAAGTTTAAGTTGCCCGATGCCTTCGGCAGTCCCTTACCTGCTTTTTACTCCCCCTCCCTCGCGGTTACAGTTGAAAGTTTTACAAAATCTCATCAAAGTGCATATTTCGCACACTTAATAACACCCACACACCAAAATTCGCCATTCTTAGGTAATTTGGACGGATTTAAGCTTCAAAATGTGGTTTTTGCCCCGCCCGCCCCAAGAGGAAGGGGGGGGGGCTAAATTTCCAAAATTACTTTATATTGCATGTTGCATACACATACCTAACCGACACATCAAAAAATTGAGATCATGAAATTATTTAAAGCTGAGCTATGCTTTAAAACTTTTTTTTTTTTTTTTTTTTTTAATCTCTCCCCCCGTTCTTAAAGGATGGAAGGAGGAGGGAATTTCGCAAAATCTCTTCATACTATGAGTTAGATACATATAATCGTCCCTTACATAAAAAATGTCCAACCTTAGATAATTTAGTGCAGCGTTACGCATGAATACATGTTTTTGCCCCCCATTCTCCAAAGGGCGGTGGAATTTCATAAAATCCTTTTGTAGTGTGTGTTCAGTTCGATTTCCTCGTGTGTTGAGTACCCTTCTTCCAAAACCTTTTCCCTTCCCCCTTAAAAATCCAAAATTCCAAAATCGCAGAAAATAATTTTTTTGTACTCAAGTCTGGTCTTTCCATCTGCAATTTCTTCACCGTTAAGTAATTTGGAGCCGAGTTAAGCCTTCTGCCCCCCCCCCCAAGGGAGACAGGGGGGGGGTATTTTGCAAAATTCCGTCTTAGGTGGGGGTCAGGCTCCGAAAACCAACCTGGTCACTAAAATTTGTGACCCTCTTTCCCACAGAATCGTCATGGCAGTGTTGAGTCAGTGAATCATTGAGTTTACTCTTTTATATGTACAGATTTGTTTATATTTTTTATGGACTACTTGGCTTAAGGTTGCTGTCACAAAAATTAGAGTCCTTGGCGAAAAATGTCCTATCTACTTCAGTATTAAAATTAAAAATATACCCAGGATTATCAACTAATAAAGCTCTTTGATACAGATCTGAATTAGCTTTCATTTTCTTATTATTTAATTTTGATAATGACGTTATGTTATCATGTGCCTAAGCAAATTTAATATTTATTATTTTTTTTATTATTATTCGCGTGAAATATTCTTTGGCAACAATTAGAAATTAAAACAAATTATTTTAAAGTTTTATTATAGAAGAAATATTTATATTATATAGAAGATTAATTAAAAGTTTACATTTTTTCCGGTATAAATAGTAGCCTATGTCTTATTCCAGACTATTATCTATCTCTGTACAAAATTTCATCCAGATCCGTTTAGCCGTTGTGGCGTGATTGAGTAACAAACATCCATCCAAACTTTCGCATTTATAATTTTAGTATAGATTAGTTATCATGTGCAGGTGTTAGATTGAGTTATTTTGCTGTCATAATGACAAAAATTTAATTTTAAATTTCAAAACTCTGTCGCTCTTGGCGCTTATTGCATTTGGTGATCAAAAACGTAATACGAAAATATGCATGCCAGATGTATATTTTCGTAATATGCATTGTACCAAATATTGTTTCATACTATTCATTACTCTCTTAATATAAGTTGTTAAAATAACCATGATTTTTGAAAGGAATTAAATTATTTTCGCCAAATAATTTGTCGATATTTTTTTTTTTTTCTGCTAAGGATGACCGATATCAAATCTATTCCGCTGCAACATATTAGTATCTTATATCAGATACTTATTTAGACATTTGAATACAAATTTGACTTCAAATTATGATAGAATATTTATCATTTTCCTTTTAATTAGTATATTAGTTGGATATTTATTGTGTAAATATCATCTTTTGAAATGAAATGTTTGTGTTTTCAATCGAATATGGAAATTTGCCATTTTTTTCCCCCGTAGAGTTTTGAAATTAAAAATTCAAATTTGTCAATTTTACCACAAAAATAACTTAATCTAACGCATGGACATGATAATTAATACATACCTAAATATGGGGATTAAAATCGGGAAATAATTTTCCTCGATTTTTAATAATTTTTTACAAAAAATCCAATGGACGTTTAACATAGGAAATATTTCTCTTGCATCCACGTACGGCCAATGACGTCATCACTTCGCTTGCGTATTAGCACTTTATCAATGTGTAAAAGAAATTTTTAATTAAAAATTACGTCAATTTTTGTGAGATGCATAATTTTTTTTTTTTAATTTTTATTGTTCACGTTTAGATAAATGTATTTATTTTCCTGTTGAAATAAATAAATAAATTCGTTTTTTTTTTTTTTTTTTCTTTGGCAACAATTAAATTATGGATAAATTTAAATGGCTAATTTTTTGCTATTGATAGCTTACAAAATTGCTATTTTATGCATAAAAATCGCAAAAACAATTTTTTTTCGGAATAAAAAGTAGCCAACTTTTTAAGTTAGGGTATAAGCTATCTCCATAACAAATTTTATCGAAATCCATCGAGAAGTTTTAGCGTGAAACTCAGTCAAATAAACGGACATTCACATTTATAATATATATAAGATTCAATGAATTCAAACCATAAAATGCAGTAAAACATCAAAAATAATCTGCAATTTTTTTAAGGCATGTAAATCATGAAATGTCTAAATTATACAAATATTACAAATACTTTTAAAAATTCATTACTTTTTTTATATTAAATATATATATATTTAAATATACAAATGCACTTATTTCATAAGGTGCAAACTAAACAACATAAAATATAATACAGAACTCAAAATTAAAATACAACAAATTAAAAGTAAAAATTAATATAGAATACTGAATACCATAATGAAATATAATATTTTACAACATTTATAGTTTTTGATATTATTAGAAAGATGCAAGATAACATTCTAATACACAAGATTCATTTTTATATTACATACAAATAGCATAAAGATGTATATTTGAAATCTAAAAAATGCGATTTGACATCAAAGAATTCAGAATGCATAATTATACCATCATTTAAACACATTTAAAGTAAAACAGAATACAAGATCTAAGTAATAGAATACAAGATCTAAGTAACAGAATTATAGACAAAGTATAGTCGAAATAGTTTCATAAAGATTGAGGCAAGTGAAACATTTAATTTTTTAAGGAAATGTTGAAATGGGAATAATAACAGATTTCATGGATAATATCTATAATAGAAAATAATGATTACAGATGAATGAAATAAATAGAAATAAATTAAAAGTAATATTTGATATTGATATCTATACGAATAAGTAAATAAAAATAAATAAATAAAAGCATTTGCTGTTTAATTAGTATTTATTCAAAACAACTACTATTAGAAAGAATTCCTTTTGCTTATATATATATATATATATATATATATGTTCAACAAAACCTTTGGTTTGACTTTTATTCAAAATAACTATTTAATTTGCAATATTTCAATTAAAAAATAATAATAATAAACATTTTCAAAAATTCTAATGTTTAAAAAATGAAATGAACAAGCTGTAGAAACTAATGATAAGAGTATTTTTGTAAAATAAATAAACAATTTTTTTAACGACTTCATATGCTTAAACAACAAAATTTAAAGCTAAGAATTTTAATCACAATTAAAATAATTAATGACTAGTAAAGAAAAAAATTAGAAAAGCTATCAATTTTATAACTTAAGATACCCATTAATATTTATTGATAAGATCCTTTACTATATATAATATGCTAAAAATCAATAAAGTATTTTTAAGATTAATTTCTTAATTTTCTATTTTGAAGCAAGGTTTGAAGCTTCATTTCTTATTTTGCGTATAACTACAGACGTTACAAATTTCCCCATAGTCTTATTTCTGTATATATTTGTGAAATGCATTGCATAGTTTGAATCAAACATTAAAATTAATGCAGATTTTAAAAATTAACGTGCATTTACAGTCGGTAACAAAAGTGTCCGAACACTAACAAAAATTCCTATGTAAAAAAAGTACACTTCATCCGGTTTTGTTAAATAAATCCCTGTCGCATCCTGTTCTTAGTCAGTGTAAGAACATGATTCGATAAGGATTTATTTAACAAAACCGTATGAAGTGTACTTTTTTTACATAGGAATTTCTGTACCACCACGCACATGTGCACGCTTAGCATACATTAAAGAAAAAAAAATCACTAGATACAACTAATTTGTCGTGCGTAAATCAGAAAATGTGTGAAAATCGGTACGTCAGAAATCACGCACTTAAAAGAAAAAAAAAAAAAAAATCACTGGATGCAGCTATTTTGTTATCATGAATCTGAAAATGCGTGAAATATGAAATTCGGAAAATGGTCGCAAAGCCACATTCTTTCGAAAACATCTTTTTGTAATACAATAAATACACACGACACGAGCGGCAGGAGTGGCGTGAAAACAAAATTTGGAGACACGAAAATAAAGTTCCGATGTCAAGAGGTTACCAGTGAAAAGTGTCGATACTCCGAATCATATCACCGCATCACGAATCACTAAAGCATGCCGTATCAAAGCTAACCCAAGTGAGTTACATCCGCTTTATCTCCACCTCTCCTTATTCAGGATTCAGGGGATCATATCAGCAGAAACGAAAATTTGTTCTGCAGAACAGTTTATAAACCATTCTTTAAGTTTCTTTCTCTCTCTCTCTCTCTCTCTCTCTCTCTCTCTCTCTCTTTTTTTTTTTTTTTTAAACACAATGACAAATTTATTTAAGTAAAATCTTTCTGCAAGAACATTTCTGTTTCTGCGACATTGTCGCCGTGTCGCCGTGTTTCTGCCACGGGGCTTATGGGCATGTAATTTTTGCATCACAATGCTACGCTCTATATTGCTTGTTAAACGTAGGAAATGCTAAATGATGAAAATAATTTATAAATTATTTTCATCATAGTTACCACTTTTGTTGAAGCATATTTTTGAAAGTATGAGCTTTGGTTTGCCCTCGTTATAGAAAGATGCCGCCTGCAGTTTCCCAATTCATGAAGTGAAACACAATTTGATGAACAGGTGAATGTAAAATTTGCAGAAAATACTTTGATAGCGTCGTCATTGTAAATCTTCGGTTCTTCTTAATCTTCTCTTCAATTTCTGTAAGAAAATCATCATCAACAAGAGACCGCCGCCTAATTTCGTTCTTCATCGCGTTTGTTTTCACATTTTTTATTGAAACATCGTACCTACCTCCTTACTAACGAGTCACTCATTGCGTTACGTCCATAAACTTCACAAATTTGTCTGTGAATTTCAAATAGTTTAATTTTCTTAGCATTCAGAAAGCGGATGACAGACCATAAATCATCCGCTGCGGGATGCTCAATTTTTTAAAAAAGATTTTAAGCACTCAATATTCAACAGATATGTATCAAATCATAGAGAAAAATATTACTCTATCTTTAATTACAAATATTAATAGATATATTTATAGAACCATAAATTATTTAATAATCAATAGTTTACAAGTATTTTCATTTATATGCAATAAATTTTATGTGGAACTCACTTTTATATAAAAATCATTTTTCTGTTAAATTTACTGATGTTTCTTTTTTAAATCTAGTTGATCCGGGGTTGCAACAATCTGTATGTCCCCCCCCCCCTGACTCTTCCACCACTATATTTATAAAGTAATCTGCTATAGTATGTTTTTACGATCAACTAGGGGAGGAAACTTCTATATAAGTGCAACACTAGAAGAGTAAGGAAAAAAGTTAACCCTGTAAACGCGTTTAAATTAATATTTGAAATTTACAAGCTCAAAGGTTTTTTGCTTACAACATTTTGGCAAAAAAAAAAAAAAAAGTACTCTATCTAGTTCTTGTCAAAACTAGTTACATATCACCAAATCACATCTTCTTTTCCAAATTTTCTCAAACCGGAATATAACAACATCCTACGCTAAGTGTGGCGAAGAATGAAAAAATAAAATAAAATAACATAAAAATAAATAAAAGAGCAAATTTAATTACTGACTAATAGACATGTACCAAATCTTAGAGAAAAACTCCACGAATTTTACTCTAATTATGGCCAGAGCAGCAGGGCCGTAATGACGGGCTAGCAATCAGAGTTAAGTTGAGCTGAAGACGAAACGCTGGTGGCAGGTTCCAACAGTCACGATTTTATGCGAATGTTATTTGACTTCATTCAGCTGGGTGGATTCATTTCCCATTTACTGCAACATTTTTTTTTCTCTCTCTTTTTCTTCTGCTTCAGAAGTATAGAAGGTTATCAGTGGTAATTTTTGAATAAGATGCAGAATTTCAACTAATTGTAGCCGGCTTGTCAAGGAGTTTATCTCGTTCTAGAACAAAAGTTAATGAGAAAATTTTCAAATTATATTACCTTGCAGCACGAGATGTTTATTAAAAAATCATTAGTGATTATTAGAAAAATTGTGAGAAAGATTAGAGATTTTGAATTCTTTATTAACCAATTCATAGAAATAATTTTTGTCGAAAGTTATTGCAAAAGTTTAGAAAAAAAAAAAAAAAAAAAAAAAATCAAGCAATATTCTATTAATATTAAAATACTCTATAAAAGATATTTAGGATATTATAAATTTTATTTTGAGATTACCTTATTTTTACTTGAATAAACTAATACGGAATAGTTTTCATAAAATCAGATAAATAATACTAATTTCTACTACAGCTTAATCATTTACACTCAGTTATTGAAAATACTGATAGTAAAATTCAAATAGTAACTTGCACCTCACGTGAAGCAAAATTAAGGCTTTATTTGTGTGTTAATAGGCAAAGTTTCTTTAGTGTTGTTATCACGAAAAGGTTCGGATATTAATTGGTAAAGCTTTTTTAATTCTTTCTTCCTTTCTCTGCCTCTGTCTCTCTCTCTCTGTCTCTCTCTCTTTCTTTTTTTTTTTTTTTTTTTTTTTTTTTACAAAGATAAAGCTATTTTTAACTTGTAAATATCTAAGAAAAGCAATGGACTCTTCCCACCTGACGTCAGAGGTCACATGATAGAGGAAAAACAAATAGCAGACGAAGTCTTGTTTATCTAGAGCGATTGCTGAAATAACATATTTTCTATTCTTATTTTTGATCAATCGTATTTAATCTGAGTCATTTTTTCATACATCATCATTTTTAATCCATTTTATATCATTATTCATCATCTTTTGTTTGCTGTATACATTTACAATCATAATTTAGTTTATAATTGTTATTTATATTAGTGAAGAACATTTTAAATACTCTGGTTTTGGGTACTTAAATCAGTTACAGTGCAATATCGTACTGCGTAAATCCATTTAGACCAGTAACTAAGTTAATTACTTGTTGTAACACCTTTATGCAATTAAATTAAATGAACACATTTTAAAATTTCTAATTATAATCCATAAACATTCTGCAAGAACAAGCTATTATTTATTGCTAGATCAGTTAATGTAACAGTTACACTGGAACATACAAAAATCGATTCTTACAGTTGAAAATAAATAAACACAAAGTGTTTTTAAAAAATTCTTAAATTTACAAATACAACTATTCTACTGTTTACAAATGCACAATATTACTTTTATTTTGTTTTAAATTAAATATTAACATTTTTGTTCTTAAGAACAATATTTAATTGAATTCGATTCTCAGAATTCGACTATTCGTTTTCCTCTATCACGTGATTGAGCAGACAACACTGGGAAGAGCCCATTATATTTCTGCAATTCCAAAAATTTCAGATTTTGCCGGCATTTATTCCCGGGAATTAGCCCTATCAAATTACTTGGTATTTTACTGAGAGCTCGAGAACCTTATCGGAAGAACAGGTAAACAAATGCATTTCTTATCATGCATCAAACGCAAATGAAGTGACAAAGTTTTTCTATCGAGGAGGTTGATCTGCCGTTGACGTATTTATTCATGTGGCTTAAATCAAGAATTTAATTATCCTCCAATACTTAGCACAATAATAAGAACTCATGAATTCGTTCTAATATTTACAATATATTAAGAACATATACAAACATATAAATTTCAACATATAAATAGTGCTAAAAAAAGTAGCATGGGCAAGAACGGCGAAATAATACTGGAATTCATCTAGCATGAAGTATTACGTAATTCTAGTTGTCCTAAGTAATTTTTCTAGTTGTCCTAAGTCTATTTTTGCAGGACTAGACGTTGAGACACGGAAAATCCTGATACCTACAGTCACAAATTAAAAAATATACCATGTAATCATTGTTTTCAAAAGTAGGAATTTGAATACCAGTATTTTTCTATACTAGTTTTTGTAAATAGATAATTATCTATATATATATATGTATATATATATATATATATATATATATTATCGATTAGTCTTCTAGGATTAATATATATAAATAGTGTTGTTCAAATTTCCTTTGTGAGAACCCTGAATGTAATATATACATTGTAAAGAACAAAATGTTTTTTGTTTAATAAAAAGTGCTTAATAAAAAAAATTCTAAATAATTTTTTATAGAAGTTATTTCATGGCAAGAACAAAATCATGTTTAGAAGTGTATTAAAGGTACCATTTTAATTTCTTTTAGGGACTTTTAATATTGTCTGAAACTGTGCCAAAAATGTTTCTCCAGTTACATTTAAGATTTTCTTTGGAATACATTATCCTGAGATTGCGTAAACAACTATTTTAGTCAGTACCGCAATTTTACTATAATTAACTATAATTCACATTTAATTTCTCTTTTGGTCAGTGTTGACAAATTTAGGGACTTTTATTTAATATCTACCACCAAATGTTAACTGTAACAATTGCCTAATCACATCGAAGGCTATTCGCCCATTATGTATATCAAATATCATTTCTTAAAATTATTGGTAATAGTTGAATAAATATAGTTGAATAAAAGAGAGTCTCTAGATTTGGCAACACTGTTTAGAGCGCTTTAGAATGTTAGAGAAGGTTGGCAAAGGGTTAAACATTATTCACACGTCTCTTCTTAGAGGGTGTGTTAACGAGGCTAAAACAGTTCCTTCTGAGTATTTAACCATCTGACAGCAACTGACGGATATATCCGGTCATTGAGCTGCTTCTTTTTCCACATTACACTTATAATATAAAATTATATTATTATAAATTTTTAGCTTATTCTTTTAAGTTTGAAGGTCTTTAGTTCTAGTCATGAGGATAATAATCATGTGCATAGTTAGATTTTGAATCTCAAGTTGAAAAAAGCATAATTTTAGTACATTGAAAGAAGTGTGAAGTGAAAACAACATTACAATTCTACACTTTTCAAAGACGGTCAGAGGGTTATTCATTTGTTGTATAAACACTGAAGATGGCTAATTTGTAGCTGAAACGTTTATTGAACAATTTTAAGAAGCACAAAATTAAGTGAAGTAAAATAAAATAAAAATCTGTAAATTTATTTTTCTTTAATGGCTCTTTTTAAAAAGTATAAACTATTTAAGGATAACGAAGAAAAAAAAAAAACGTAAATATTAAGCTTAGCAGTAATT
Source organism: Salticus scenicus (assembly GCA_963930645.1). Classification (NCBI taxonomy): domain Eukaryota; kingdom Metazoa; phylum Arthropoda; class Arachnida; order Araneae; family Salticidae; genus Salticus; species Salticus scenicus. The sequence continues at coordinate 14,361,626 of OZ005655.1, forward strand.
TTAAAATTTCCTTTAAAGCTCAGTATGTTAAAAAGGAATAAAAAACCCGGTGTGTCACTCACACGACTTTCTGTTACCCTGAAATTCATACAAATTGGAATAAATACAAATTGGAGATTAAGGAATAAGATAACGAGTACTGTTATGTAAATCTTATGTTAGGACAATTCAACTTACGCTTCAGAACAGCTTTATTTGACAAAAAAAAAAAAAAAAAAAAAAAAAAATCTGTGTGAGGGGCTGCCGCCCCCCTCAACCTCCCGTTTCATTATTGTACCTTTATTTATATAGAAATCAAATCTGTCATTTGCTTCAAAAGTTCACTTAAAATTATCCAGACAGCTTTCACACGCAACATTCCTTGAAACTTATCAATCTTCATCAAACTTTCCTAGTAACAAACGTATTAACTTCAAAATACATCATTTGGATCACCTAACATTATTTATTTTTAATTTACTCTAAGACAAAGATCAAACGTTAAAAATTTGACTTCGGTATTCAGGAAACCTCAAAACGTGTAAATATACAAAAAAAAGACAAACGACGAATATTTAACATAAAAAAATGCATTATTTACAATATGGCTATTAGGAATTCATTTCAATTCCTGAACAGCTTTCCTGGACATGGTAAAATATTATAGTAAAGCACTTTCACTAACAATAAAAAAAGAATGATATTGCTTAAATATTGTCATCTCTGTGCATCTTCTGAAAGTTAGGTACACACCACATGGTGCACATAAACAGAGCCTGATTAAGGGGGAAGCACACATTATCGCCGCTCTCACCGGAATATTTTTAGAATTATTTTTTACTTCATGTCATAGAAATTCCACACTTTGACGAAGAAATATTTTTTATAAAAAATGAACGGTGTAAAACAATCCAATTTACTCACCGTTATTAGACACCAGAATTCTTTTAAAATAATTTTTAATGAGAATTTTCTGTTTATTATAGGAGGAAAGTATTTGTTAAAAAATAACGGTGTAAGTATAAATAATGTGTGCTTCCCCCTTAATCAGGCTCTGCACATAAATATAATCCTATAACCTGAAATACAGTTTCATCGATTTTCACACACTGTCGCCCTATAATCTACTTTTTTTGTGTAACCCTGAAAACGAACAGCTATAGAATTTCATACCATGTGAAATATGTTTCTACGAATAAAAAAAAAATATATATATATATATTCGTTTCATTTGGTTTAGTGCAGTCTATAGATGTTAAACGCTACGTACCTGCAATTTTCTTCCTAGACGTAATGTATTTGAATTCTTTTGGGTGTCACTGTACACGAACCATTTGCTTCATCTCAACGATGTGTTTAGTGTAGCATCCCTATGTGATACACAATTAGAATACCAAGTTAGGAGTTTCTGCTGAAATTTTTTTTGAGATATGCTGATAACAGACAGACACACAGACCAACCGATAAAAACATGATTTTTGGATTCAGCTCAGAACGTGTAAATATAACAAAAAGTCAATTTCGAAAATTTGACCCCAAAAGAAATTTTTCGACCTTATGGATAAGAGAAAGTAAAACTAAAAAAATAAATGTTAGAGTGCATTTTAAGTGACGTAAAATTATATCATTTAGAAGTCAGATATTTCATCAAGATATCTGTAGTATAATGATTTGAGGTTTGGTTGGATATGAAGCATCTGTGACAAAAGCCACCTATTTTGCACTCATAGTACATGACTTCCTAGAAACCTTGATTTCACATAGATTGATTTTTTTTTTTTCTGAAATAATCGAAGACATATTAAACAAAGGCGAAGACTTTAGACAGGGTGAAGAAATATATTTCCATAGTTGACAAGTCTCCCGATTTCGGCGGCAGAGTTTTCGACAATTTTCAGTTTATTTAACCCGTTGGCGGACCTATTTCATTTCACACCTCTGGTTTAAAAGGGCTAAATAAATTTTGTGTTTTCTTTATGATAACGATATTCATTATTTATACCGGAATAAACTTCTAATTTAACTACATTTATATTAATACATTGCTTGTGAGCATACTTGTCAACATCCTAATTAATATTCTGTAGTGTTGTTAGTCCCGCCCTTCTTTTCACACCAATAAATTTTTAGAATAATATTCTCCAAATGCGATTACGGTTAAATAGGAAGAAAAATACTCTAAAAAGATACTGGTGTGAAAAAGAAGGCGGGGCTAACAATACTACGGAATATTAACTAGTATGTTGGCAACTATGCTTGTGAGTATTTACTCAATTTCAAGATAAAGTTCCGCCCATTATAAATTATATATACATATTAAAACATAAATGAATGTATGAAATAGTATTTTGATACAAATAAGTATAAATTACAATATATGTAATAAATAAGATATACATTTATGTGCATATTATTATTGCCTACATTGAATTCCTGTAGTGGGGAGAAGACGATAGGAATAATGGTCCCCTATCGAGTAAAAACTCTGTGAAAATACATGTTCCACATACTACTTGTTAAACGAATATGTGGTTATATCAGAAAGTTAAGTCTCTCTTCGGAAGAAATTGTAACCATCAAATTATAACAGAATACCCGTAATTCTTCTAAATAAATTATTTTATTATAAATTATTTGTACTTAAAATGAAAATTCTTAAAATTTTTCTGGTAGTTTTTTGTTTAATAAATTTACGGAGGTTGTAACACTAGCGTTTTAGACCGTTAGGGTCGGTAGGTGACATTTGCAATTAGAGCGTTTTAGAATGTTAGGGTCAACAACGAATTAATCACAGGAAAATAATAAGACATATATCATAGATGCGAATATTTTAATTTATTCCGGAGTATTTTTAGCCCCGCCTTTATTTCAGACTATTTTATTTATAGAAAAATTTTCTTCAATATATAACTTGCATAAAATAAGAAAAATTTAGCCTTAAAAAATAAGCGGTATGAAAAAAGGCAGGGTTAAAAATACTCCGGAATAAATTAAAATGTTGGCATCTATGCATATATCTATAAAAATTACAGTGGTGGTGAATCTGATTTAAAATTTTGAAATGTTGGCATGTATGCATTCAGTTTATTTTGAAAAGAGTACAGCATTAGTTTCTTTTGGAATCAGTCATAATTACATAAAATTGACTGCAGATTTGACGTTCAGATATTTTTCTAAAAAAAAAATATATATATACATAAAATTTTTATATTGCTTTAAAAGTCAATACTTCTTTCCCCAGGGTTATTTGGAAATATTTCTAATAGGAAACGATTAAGAATGTACATAGATAATTAATTTTAGATTTCCTGCGTTTTTTTTGGATCGTTTTATTTAGCATTTAATAATAGAAAATTGTTAAATTTAATAATAATATACTAATGTTGTGAAATTGAAATATTAACTCCAATTTCCAGTATTTTGATTTTTTTTTTTTTTTTTTTTAATTTAACCTCTTAAAACTTTTCGATAAACAATAAATTTTATCATTGTCTCAAAGTATATTAATGTGCATACTTATTTAAATTTAAATTTTTTTTTTCAAAAATGTCGTGCTTTATATATTGAAATTGAGGTAATTAAGTTTGCAGATATTGTTATTTCTAACTCATAAATAATTTTCACTGTAATAAAAATGTACATTCATTTTTCTTGTTTCAACGGTAAAAAGTGATATTAAACATATACTAAAAGTCACTGGTCATACTCAAGAGCTAAATATAATTGAATAAATTACAGACGAAAAGTAAATAAATACGTGCATAACATTTTAAGATGGCTAAATAAAAATCAACCATCGAATTGCAGATTTAAAAAATAATAATTGTATTCTAGTTTATTCATTTAATATCTTTTGTGGTGTAAAATATGAATACTGATGACAATTCAAGTTTTCAAATAAGCCCACTTCTCTGAATTAAAACATAGATAAAAAAATAATAAATAAATGAAACAAGACTCTGGTATATCCTTTACAAATTTTATCTTCTTCATTTCAAGGTTAAAAAATGAAAATAAGACCTGGTAATAAATGCATGTGCGTTAAAACAGCCGATGCGATTATACGAGAGATTAAAAAAAATTAAAGAATTAAATCATAAAAAGAAGAAAACAAAAACAAGAAGGAAGCCCAACATTCTTAGCTCGCTGGGTTGAAATCTACCTTAAGATAAGAATCATCAACGGCTATTCAAAACGGACGTGCTTCAGGCAAGTAATTTGGTCAGCGAAGGCACAAGGTGTCCTACGAAATACAATGGACAGCCCAACTGTTATTTTCAGCCCTTCCTGCGCTCCACCGTGAATGAGGAAAACAATTAGAAGAATCTGACCTGGATCGCCCACATTATGGACAAAATGGCTGCTTCAGATCTCATTAGTTTTAGACTTTCAGTTTTCATAGAACGTGTGCCACCGTTTGATTACTAGTTTTGAGTTTCCTTCCTGAAACCCTTCGTGTTTTATCGGATCTAAACAGAGGAAGTGTCACATAGAAAGAGAATTCGGGGGATGGTAATTTTAGGGATACTATATCATTGCCCTTTTGCAGGTTGGAGTATGAGATATGCTCCGTAATCGTTCAGTTATGGAAATGTGGTAATTTTTTTGTCATTCCAAACTCTATTTACAGTGAATATATAACCGTGAAAGTTCATTTCAGTCGTTCCCCTTCTTCTTGCATTTCTAAGATCGTAATGACGACTTTCCATGTGAATATGTGCTCCTTGTTTAAATTTCGGGGCGTGGTTTATCTAACTAGTTCAACAGAAAGAAATTTTTAAATAAAAATTTTTGCTGCCATCTTAAACTCCAAAAGCAAATAATTTTTTTTTTCTTTTTAAATTTTACTGAAAAAACAAATTGCCATTAGAGCTGTATTTACTGATTGTATTAGTATGAAATGTATCTGGAGATAAATAATATATATGATATATTTGGAAAATGAGGCTAATATTAAAGTTCCGAAATGTTCTGCGCGTTTGAATTAAAATATTGGCTATGGTCTGGAATTTGTCCCACGCTTCCGAGTTCTGCTGCATCTGCATTTCACTCCTCATTTAAAATTTAAAATATTTAAAAATCATCACGTCTCATATATAATTATATTAAATTTTATAATCACATCAAAACCGAGACAATATACACTAAAAATATACAATTTAAAACATTAAAATGCACAAAACATAAATTTAAACGTTTCGAGCCTTTTACGGGCTTCTTATCAGTAAAACATCATAAAGTAATTCGTTGAGTAGAATAAGAGAACTCCTTTAACAGAGTACAGTGTATTCAGCGGGAACTGTTGCTTCGTTTACCAATCCTCGAGGAAAATTCTTGAATGATAATTTGAACAGTTAGATATGATTATTTTAGTATTGCTAAAATCAGGTAGATGGTCGGTTTCTATGGCATGTTGCACTATTTTAGAACGTATATCGTGGTTTTTGAAATTTCTTGTATGTTCGAGAATTCGAGTATGAAGGGAACGGCCAGTTTCACCAATATAAACCGAACTGCAAAATTTGCAAGGGTATAAATAACAAATGGGGTAAAGGGGGGATAACAGGTTTAAAATTAGACAGGAAATTACGAATTAGAAATTGGGGTTTATAGGATATAGATATATTAACAATGCGCAAAACTTTGGCAATAGATTCAGAATTTTTTTATAGTAAGGAATAGTAGCGAAAGATTTAGGTGACTTGGAGGAATTAATTTCATGATTATCAATATTAAAGTCATACTCTTTTAATTTTCTTTTAAGCCAGCGAGAGGGATAATTATTATGTTTTATATTTGGCAGAAATTCTGCATTAAGCTAAGGCAATAATTACATTTTGAAAATAGTGATTTCTGCTTGGTTCTATTCGCACACCATTATTTTCTAATAATCACAATTTCCTATATGAATCACAAAATTTCTGCGGGTGTTATTATTTTCCAGTCTTAATCAAGATCTCAATACAAGACGGAAACTAAAATAATAATTTCAGAAATCTCGTTCATATTGAACCAATGTCTGACTTCATAAAACGTTTCCCTATTTCTGTATATTTCCTATATAGTTGCAAATTACTTTTATATATATACAATAGTGTCTTCCGTTCTTTTGGCCAGTGGTTAAGTAAAACGTAAAAATAATTGAATGTTTTTTTAAGTTAAGAACAGATTAAAAAAAGAAGAAAAAAACTTTCACATTTACAGTTTTGTTTAATAATTATCTTTCATTTGAAGGTTTTTACTAAGGTGAAATCCCCAATTTAGAAGATTTAAAGTTGAAGAAAAGGGAAGAGGAAAAAAAAAAAAAAAAAAAAAAAAAAATCGATTTTATTACAGGAATAAAGCTGGTGTGCTAATTTTCGTACCACAATTTCCACACAGAACGTTTTCCCTAATTTTTTCAATAAAATTTGTACCGTTGCCGTCACCCATTGTTACTCTCTTGTCTTTATGAAGCTTCACTGACTTTACCTCAATACAATTCAACTCACCTGACTTGCGTTTGCGAAAATGTCTGACAGAAGCTAAGCATTCAATTATATTCAATCGTCGTTGAGATTGAATAAATTAGCGAATATTGTTAGAAAATTTCGGTAGCAAACAAAAGTGGAAAACATATCAATGATGAATTTTAGATGCTCCATGTAATTTTCAAGTACACATTTGGTAAAATTGACATCAAACTGATTTAGTTTTCGAAATAAAAATTGGTAAATCTGATACCATTTCGACTGGCGGAATATTTTTGTACTAATATATATTAGAGTTTTGTTCATTCTTTCATTGCTGAGTTCAATTTAATCATTGTGGAAGGAAAAAAGAAAGTGTGTGTGTGTGGGGGGGGATGATTCCATTCTATGTTTTTCAACTGAAAATTATAGATTACATTAGCTCAAATGACTTAATTAAATGTCACTATACATTGCCGGATAATTTTGGTAGAAACATAAATGTAGCAAATAAAACAAAGAAAATAAATTAAACGATAGCTTTTTCTTATTGTCGTGAAGAGACGTGAAATAAATTTGCAAATTCTCAACAAAATCAAAGATATCTGACGAATATTTGAAATAAAAATTAATTTTTCCTTCGGAACAGAAACAGAAGCAAAATATATGTGTCAAACCTCACACTACACCTTTTATTTGGTATTTTAATGATTCGTGAAAGATGAGCCGAAGAAATCGGCGTGAGAGAGTGGTGTTTCATTTGTGAATCACGATGTTCGTGATCGTCTGCACCTCTAACTAGATTTTAAATGTAAAATTTGGCAACGTTTTCAGAAGAATGAGCATGAATTTGTATTATTTAGATCCAAGAGAGAGAATTTGTTAAAGGTGGAAGTAAGTGAAGACTTCCATGAGCCGAGGGTTGCAGGTGAAGATTTCCTTGTGTGGTTCCTTTGTTTTTGTTCGTTTCGACTCTGCGATATGTTTCTTATTTATTTTTTTAAACAGGCAGCAGTCATGCGTGAACACTATTTATCCGATTTACGCACAGTCTTATCATTGATATTTGGAGATAGAATAAATTAAGCCTGTAAAATTTTAATGAGTTTGTTTTTATTTGAAATTCTATTAAATATGTATTTATTCTATGTCTATATTACTAAAAAATAAATTATTATTGCTCCCTGTATTAACATTTGAGTAAGCATTTTTTAAATTTACAAATTGAATTTATAAAATCTGTTTAATCTACGAATTTTTTAAATTGAAAATAAAATGATAAAATAATAATAATAATAATAATAATATTTTTTAACGAAGATTATCTAAATAGCTGCCGGCATTCAATTTCACATGTTATGCCTTTGTCATTTATAAAACTTCATCAGTTCTCTGCAAAGCGCCATGTAGTGAGCATTTTAGAACTTAAAATAAATAAATAAATAATCCTAGAGCGCATCTTCTGAGACGTGTAAATATCAATTTCGGTGACAATCTGCTCATCTGTTTTGGTTACAGTAAGCTCTTTATAAAGAAAGTTTAACTACCATGTATACTCCTATTTTGTAATCCGCTTCATGTTACTCATTTTTGGTTGGATTTATCAGACAGCGTGTTCACTAATGGGCCCCCGATTTTAATATTAAACTATTCCTAAACAAAGATAGATAGAACGATGAAACTAACGGCATGTTTATTATGAAAGCTGTAAAAATCTTATGAACAAGTACCCGAGAATATCCATAAGAAGAATTGCAGCAAAATCAGGATTGAAACCATCTAACACACATAAATTTCTGAGAAATAACCTACGCATGTTTCCGTCACCACGCCATTCCAGTTCAAACAGTGCAACAAAGATAAAATTTCACACAGAACATGCTACACATGATTCATGAAGATGCTTTTGTCTCTGGATGCATATGATTCACAGACGAATCGCATTTTTACGTGAATGGCAACGTGAATTGCCACCAGCTCTACTTCTTGGCAATACTTTTAAGAAATTTCGATTCTCATGTGAAAGATTTTTACAGCTTTCAAAATAAACATGCTGTTTGTTTCATTCCTCTACTTGTTTTTGTTTAGGAGTAATTTAACTTTAAAATCGGGGACCGATTAGTGGACATCCTGTATGTTTATCTTATTATATCATTTTAAATTGTTTTAAATAAATCCTATTTGAAAAATTTAGGGCTTTTTTTAGCTGATATGATATTTGAATTTTTGTTTAACAGGATGAAAACATAAAATTAATAATTGCATTTATAGGTTAATTTACTTAGTGTTTGCAGAAAAAAAAAACTTTGTAGACAATGCTAATAAAATGTAAAATGCCACAAAAATTTAATCAGAAATAATTAAGCATGACACTTTATTAAGGAAAGAAATATTCAAAAGGCAGTTAGAAAAATTTCTGTAACTGACATCTAGAATCTAGTTTGTGGCTCTAGTAAAAATAGTTCCATGTCATCCTTATAAATTCTAGTCCCCTTCGAAAGCGATTTCTAGAAACCACTATTAGAATTCTAGAGCGTTTGCCTATATTACCGAGGTCAAAGTTATTTAAAAATCTCTGTAATTAAATGTGTACACAAGAGGAAAGTTTCAGCAACTATAATCTTGGCTTATGATCCAATTCTAGAAAATCAAGCGAGAATTTCTCGCAATGCAAAGGATTCAGAATATTGTTTCACCATCTAGAAATGTATACACTAGAAATTTTCGATCATTTCGTCTATTCAGCTTATTGGCGTGCCTTATACGCATAGCTTGGAAATCTGTGTTTCTAGTTTAGGGATTTCGAAACTAACCACTTATTTGTTCTAGTTGAAAGTGGTATATATTTTTTTCTCAGTGTGAAAGCTGCAAACAGAAACAGGGCAATGCCATCAGCATTCAGTAATAAATATGTGTATCATAACATATTTCCATATGCTCATTAAAAACAACATCTATTTATAAAATGTATCTTTTTGTTTTTCATTTAAATGATATAAATAGAGCATAACTACCAACCTTTCTAATTTTTTTAATCAGAATTTACCCCCAATATATTTTTTAAGGAATATGTCATATATATGTTTTCGATGATTAGATAAGATGAATGCAATTATAAAGAATTTCCAGTATTAAGTCTCCCTTGAAAAACGGGAGACTTAAGCACCTATGAAACAGAGTTGCTAAGATCCTTAACACTTTGCTTACTGGTCACGTAAAATTACGTTTTTCATAAGAGCCGAGCTCCGCCTACAGGCGTTCCTCTACGTAAAATCATTTTAATAAATTATATAACGTTTTAAAGGAACGCCAAAAGGTGGGCTTACTGTTCAAAATAGGAAAATACCCCGACGACAATGTGTTACTTTATTCTGGAGCACTTTTAGCCCAGACTTTATTTCACACTACTTATTTATAAAATGATATTTTATAGTATATAACTGTGATACAATAAGAAAAAATAAAATTTATAAGAAAAGTGGTATGGAAAAAAATTGCGGTTAAAATTGCTCCGGAATAAATTAAGGAATTTGGCAACTCTGATGAAGTACATACAATCTTGATATTAATCATTGAAAAATGCAACAAAAAGGTATAATGGTAGTCTTATTAGTTCCATTTGTCTATTTCTCTTAATTTGCAACTTTGCTATATTTCCTTGCAAGGACCTCGAATGAATTTCGATGTCTGCCATTTTGCTTGGCTTTTGGAGACACATTTTAAAAATTTCACCCGAGAGATCCAGTAGAGCTCCTGGTAGAACTCGATATACTCCAGTTTTTAACCCTTTCAGTGTTCCCGCTGATGGAACACCTAATTTTAATTCTCAAGTGAAAAAACTCATCCCGGAAATTTTTTAGCAAAAATTTACATTTATAACATAGCAGAAAAGGCCCTTTTTTTAACTTGACAATTTAAAATTTCTTCTATTGTAATTTTGTTCGTAAATTCCGGTGGCAGTGTAATTTAAATGATCCGAATTACCTTGCACCGCAAAGGGTTAAAATACTCCGGAATAAATTGAAATGTTGGGATCTATGCAACTTTTACGAGTTTTTGTTGTCGATAATGTTTACTTATAAAGTGATTTATTTATTAAATTAAATATTATTTGAATTTAATAAGGTTTACTTACAGATGTTTCAAACCGAAAATTTCTCGAAAAGGAATAATGTTAATTTTTTATTTTTTAAATATTTATGATCAGCTATGTGTCTAAAAGCCATTTTAGAAATTAGTTTAGTAATTTTTAAAATAAATTAAGTAGTGAACCTTAAAGGGTTAACGCTTTCCAACCAGGTTGAAAAGTGTTAATGATGACGGTTTGTCTGACTGTCGGTCGGTCTGTCCGTCTGACTGTCCGCGCTCTAACTCTCGTAAATATTCATGGAATTTATTGAAAGTGATATATGTTATTCAAGTTCACTATCTAATGTACCCTATTGAAATAGGAGTGCATACCTCTACTGGTTTGTGTACAGTGACACTCGAACGTATTCCAAAGCATTGTTTCCTATGAGAGGTATTTTTATAAACTATATTTTCATACCCTTAATTTACACAAATTTTAATGAAATTGAAATATGTTATTCAAGTTCACTATGGGATGTACGGTATACAAAATAGAGTAAATATTATCACTGGTTTGTGTACAGGGACACCCGAAAGTATTCCAAAGCATTGCGTTCTATTTCTATAAACCAAATTTTAGTAATTTTATTTTGCACAAATCTTAATGAAATTAAAATATGTTATCCATATGTACAAAATAAAGTTTTCTAGAGAATGTAGTATGATTAGCATTAAGTTTTACAGGGCTACACAAAAATATTTAGTAACATTAAGAGATATTATTGGAAATTTGCTGGGATTGAATTTTCGTTTGCATTAAGCGTTTTTAACACTTTCTAACAAATTTTAAGTGTGAAGTGAATATGATTTGAGTTTCTTTATCGTCTGTCCGACTGCCCATCTGTATATCTGTCCGTCTGCCCGACTCCAGCGTCCGTAAATATTTTTAGAATAATTTAAAAAAAAAAAAAAACTGTATATGTTATTTATGTTCCCCATGGAATGTTTCCTATTTAAAATTATATTAACAGGTCTTGTACAACCAGTTTGTGTGCAAGAACTTAAAAAAAAAAAAAAAAAAAAAAAATCCGTTTTAGGACAGACATTTAAATAAATCACATTTAAATAACATTCTACTGCAAAATTCATAAAAAAAAAAGAGAGAGAGAGAGAGAGAGAATGACATTTATTGTTACTATGCAAAAATATTGTCTTGTATAGAATAAAATGTAGCTAAGCTACCAATTTACAGGGTTGCATTAAAATATTCAAGTACATTAAGTGCTGCAATTAGAATCTAAGGGCTGCCTTTTCTTTAGCGTTAAGCATTTTTAACACCTTCCAACGATGTTTAAGTGTGGTTATGAATTCAGTAAATCTATCTGTATGCTTTTCAGTCCTTCTGTCTAACTGTAGTGTGATAACGTAGTGAAAGAACATTGAAAGCTATATTATACAACAAGTACGTACAGTTAAAAAGTGTTAATAATCAATGCATACCGCATGATTTTTTGTTCTTGTTAATTTATTTGTTTACCTGTCTATTGATATGTTTCTCTTTCTGTTTGGTCTTACTTCGTTTAATATTTTCTACAACAACGCTTGGACTTTCATTCCCCTATAATGGTTCTCATTTATTCAATGATATTTTTTTAATTGGTTGCACCTCTATAAATCTCACACTACGGAGATGGTGAATTTTCCCTATTTTCGGCACTCTAATCGTCTGAGATTGATTTCCAAGTAATTAGACATATTTAATAATTGTTATAAATACAAAGGATTATGAATTTATAGGTTTAAAAGCGATCTCACAGTTTGTAAATTTTTAAGATAATTATTCTTCCAGAGTAGATAGAGTTCCACTAGGAAACCCATATGCGCTGGAAGAGTAAGCATAAAAACAAACGGCTTTAACTCTTTCAATAATAACTAATAATAAATTAATTTTTAAAGAGTATTTTAAATATAATATGGAGGTGTAAGCAAAACATAAAAGTATACTTAATGGATTGGATATAAAGCTTTCAGCAGTAAATTATAATGTGTGAAAGTAAAATTTCTTTATTATTATTATTATTTGGTACAGTGTGATTTAAAGGAATAAAATGGTTTTCCATCCATTTAAAACTCTATTTCAGCTATATTTCTCCAATGAAATTATAGATCTCCATTTCGAGATTTGGTAAAAATTATTTATTTCAGGTATGCTTAGAGCGCGGCTCATTCGGATAATCTATAAGCGGAAGGAGAAATAGACTATCTGGATCATCAAACTATCCTTTGATGACAACTCTTGATATAACATTTTCCTTGAGGACCTTTGCACTGCGGAACATTTTAACACGCATGTCAGTCCGCAGCACGACATTTGAGCCTTAAAATAAGAATATTTCGATGAATCTTTTTCCTGGAGTTCCAAAAGAGTTCGATTGTGATCCAGGGGTCAGTAAAAAAGGGCGCCAAATAACATACGCCATCGTCACGGTTCACGATATGTCGTCATCGGTGACTGCTCACGCATGCTATATGGATCGCCAACTGTCACATGACCTATATATGTCTAGTTTGAGGTGCCGATATATTCTCAAACTTTTTTCCATATCATTGCCTACCAGTGCGAAGAGAAATAATCTCATTCGTTTCTGTGAGATGTTAATTGGTAGAGCGGAACGTGACGCGGGGAACAAGTGGACGCTAATTGGTCGACTTTGATCGGCCGCGTGTGCGATCTTTAGCGGAATCATCCGTGACGGGAATAGGAATGACGTCTAATAAAATGCGTATCAATTGATTGCTAGAGATACAAGGGCCCAATTACTCTCCATCCATCGCTCGTAAATGAATTTCGAGAATAGAGTGTGATGTTAAATTGTTGTGGTAAGAAGTTTCGCCACACGCAGACCAGAAAAACATAGCGGGAGAATTGCTTGTACCAATTCAATTAGGATTTTTCGTTTTGCTCACCATAAAAATTTTGAAACACGTTTTACAGTTAATCACAATGATGCATCTGTATTTTAAGTTATTAGATACGGTCGACTGCGCAAAATGTTAATTAACTTATCTAGGAAAAGGTCTATTAACTTATCTAGGGAAAAACCGAAAAAACTAAGAAGTACATTTTAACTTTTATAGATAACAACTTCATCTTTGAATTTTACTTTTAATAATTCAAGTATTATAATTTTATCTTAAATTACTTTGTAAAAATGAATCAAATCAATTTATATTTGTTTCTGAAGAATATAAATATATATATTTATTATTGTTAACACTTAGAATTTTCTTAATATTCTTCAAAATCCAGTAATACAGGAACACGTTCTGAGAAGCATAATGATAAAAATGCATAAAAAAGGAGTTAAAGTTCTCTTTTCAGGTTTTATTTATTTATTTATTGATTGATTGATTTTCAAATAAAAAAATAGAGTCATTCCATAAAATGTCACACCCATCACAAAATTAAAAAAAAAATATTTTACAAAATTAAGTAGAAGAATTGTTTTTGATATTGCTTTATACTATAACATATGAAGCTGAGATATTGTACTAAAGAAATAAAAAAATAGTTCAACCACTTAATTTCCTAAAATTAATTTTTAAACATTTTTGACAGTTGGGATATTTTATGGGATCAAAAAATAACATGATAAATCACTGTTAATGTTTATATATAAAGGAAACTTCTCCAACATTAAATATTAATTCAATACACGTAAATGTGGATTTGATAAATTATTTTCCATTTAAAGTGTGTGCGTGCGTTGGGGGGGGGGGGGGGACCCGAAGTGTCAATAATAGTTTCAGATTCTACTCTATGCAGAGAGTAGAATTTCTTATATAGTAGTAGTATTTCTTATAAGAGATAATCCAACTGATCACTTCTATTAGACGATGTCACATATATATCATATACATCATATTTCGCGTAAGTTTCTATTAATATGAACAAACAAATTGTACAATGTCACTATTCAGGTATAAAAATATCTTGTAATTAAAATATTATTACATCTTTTAAATGTAATTCAATATTCATAATATTCACTATATAATAATGTAACTTATTCCAAATTTTCTGTGTACTCTTGTTATATAAATATTAAGTAAGCCTTCCCCAACCCCCTGTTAAAAACAAAATGCAAGATTTGTAAAATTAGAATAGTTAAGTTAATTTTGTTTAAAAACTTTATTGGTACAGTGTAATAATAATAATAATAATAATAATAATAATACTTTACTATATAGTCAAAATGCAATAAATAAATAAAAAAATAGCAGAGCAGACCGCTGTTTCAGTAGCGGTTAGCGTACAGTCTTCATGCTAAATGCTACTGAAATAGCTGGCTGTTCTACTAATATTTTTATTTGGTCTTTTAGACGTTGTTGTTTGTCTTATTTTTATACTCATAGTATACTACTTTAACATAAATTACTAGACATTTAGTGAAATATTTAAAAATTACTGGCTGAATAATATCGAAATATTAAGAGTGTAAAGAAAGCACTACATCTCCTTTTGCAGTGAAAATTTTGCCACGAAAGCAAAAACGAGACCAGTAAAGAAATAAAATTAGAAATTCTAACTTCTAAACTTTCATTAAATTATTTATTTTAATTTATAATTGTTGCCAAAAAAATTAAACTTTAAATTTTACATCTACTTTTTAAGATAGCACGCGATCTTGTTTTATATAAAAATTAAACCATTAAATTCATTTTTTTACTTATTTTATTTCATATTGCTCGTTCACTTCTTATTTCCTAATTCAAAATTATTAAAAAAAAAAAAAAAAAAAACTTTTTCGATATCGCTTGTAACGATACTGATTATTATTAATTGTCTTTTCTCTTTCTTTCAATAATAATAATAATAATAATAATAATAAAAAAAAAAAAGATTCTGATGAAATTCTGGCAAAAGCAGAATCTAGTTTAGGACGGAGGACTATTACTTTTTTTTTTTCAAATTATAACATCGCTTTCAAATTATTCAATTATATTTTCGATAAATTTTAGATTTCGACAAATGTCCAACTATCGAAAACGACAACGCAAAAATCCCAGATTGAGAATAATAGGCCCTCAGTCCTAATAATATATATATATATAGTCCGCACTGTCGAACTTTAGCCGTAAATTTTATGGTGACATGAAAGCATGCAATTTGAAGCAAAATAAAGTATTCAAAGTACTGCTCAGATGTAAAATTTATGCCTAAAGTTTGGCAGCGAGGTTTCAAATTTTTATGGTTATTAAAACGCATTTTAAATAATAAGCGCCTGTAAATCGGAATGTGTCCAAATTCTTTTGTAAAATAAATCAATAAACAATAGATTTGTTACAGTATTCTTTAAAGATTTATTAATGCTACACAAAGCACGATCTATCAAAAGTGTCCTGCAGATACTATGATATATATCACTATGCAGTACAATGACATATATCACTTTCATTTTGATTTTAAACATATTACTATCAGCAACTCACACATCGAACAACTACCGTCCATTCACTGATTATGTATTATAATTCTTTTAAGTGCGTTTCTAAAAGAGTTAAACTGTTACACACAAATTTTTTAACAGGGAGTTTAATACTTAAATGACATATTGTAATTTCATGGCGATCCAGGTATAATTAGAAATTCGCAGCGCGGACTGATAGTCAGAGGAATTGAAATCATAATTATTTTCAATTTAGTTGGAATGCAGTAAAAATATAGTGAATCAAATAATTCTCTGTTTCAACGTATGAATTATCTACGCTGTTGTTTAAAAAAAAAAAAAAAAAAAAAAAAAACAATCTGTTTTCTACTTTTTCTTTTCCAATTCTTCACAATTTTTTAGCAAATGAACGTAAGAATACTAAATTTGGATGGCTAACAAATCATTAATCGGATTTTATGCACCTTACAAGGGAGGCCCAGCAACTGTTCAAAAGGTATTTATACATATTATATATCACCTGAAAGGTCTTACTGAGCTGACAACGAAAATGTCCATCTAATCGGCAAATGCGCCCTCAAGCGTGAGTTATTCTCAACTAAAGATTTTAAATTACAGATTCTTTAACAATGTACTTCGTATAGTTTATATCATTATAATAAGTTTTATAAAAGATTCTCATTATAAAAACCATTGTATATATTATTAGTAAAGGTTGGACGTATATTGTTGTGGTTAGCGTCCGTAGCTCCCTCGCAGTAGGGCCGGGTTCAAATCCTGGACAAAGCATGGATTTGTTACCCCTGTAAGCGGCGAGGATGGCCTACCACTAAGTACTCCTTCACAAATGGTTATCAGTTCAGCGACCGCACAGTCAATGCTCATTTGCAAGAACGGGCCATTGAAAAATAAATAATTAAATATACGTTAGGCTTAAGTGTTATGTGAGTCATTTCTCTTCTGCGTAAGTACTTTAAAATGTTTACTACTGAGTGTAATTAAATTAAATTATCATCGTGACAATAATTTTATACGAAATACATCTCATTTAAAATTTCATTGTTGGTATTTTCATCTATCTTTCATTTGTCTGAGTGTTGTAAAGGAATTAAATTATTCATGTTATTATATATATATTATTATTATTATTATTATTATTATTACATGTAAAGTATTTTATTGTTTAATAATTACTCTGTGTCAACAATAAATTTATACATGCTAAGTATTAAAAAGAAAAAAAAAGCAATTAAAGTAAAAAAGAAGCTATTGCAATTTTTATAATAACGAAGAAGACTATTAATTTCTATATTCATTTTCATTAAAATATATTGTAGGTAATAATATAATTATTAATTTTGAAAAGTAAAAATTTATTTGTCTGCTTATCCTCCCCCCCCCCCCTCCATTACTATGTTAGTGCATTGAATTTCTTTTATTGTTCTCCCATGCAATGTTAACATCCAAAATATCGATTATGTCGATGTACAGAAAAATCTTTCTAATTGTAAATATTTTACGAATGGCTACATATATAAAGTATTGGATTTATAAATTCAATGCTGTCACAAAATAATTATTAAACATATAATAAAATACTAACAATATAAATAGTCATAATTAGCACAAGAATCTGTGAAAAAAAAATATTCTAATGAAATAAATTCTTCAAAGTACATTACTGAAGAGCCTGCATTTTACAAACTTTAATTGAGAATAACTCACGCTAGGGGACGCATTTGCCGATAAAATGGATATATTTATTATCAGCTCAGGTAGAGCTTTAAAAGGATATATAACATGTATAAATACCTTTTGAACAGTTGGTGACCCTCCCTTGTTAAACATTAAAAATAATTTTTAAATAGATATGAAATAAATTTTTGTCAAAAATAGGCTCTTGAAAAAATTAAAGAATTTTATGAGGGGAAAAAACCCCTAATAGATGAATAATATAAAAGTGACGATACACAAAACCCCATTAAAAACCACATTTTTCTTTTTCCTCTATAGGAACTTTTGAAATATATAATTACTAATTTATAAACAACGAACAACAACAGAATTACAAAAGTATCAGTAAATAATTTTATGAAGAACATCTCATATAATTTTCACTTCCTTATCCTTATGTATATTCTTTAAATGGTTAGTCACACACACACACACACACAAAAAAAAAAAAAAAAAAAAAAAAAGACAAAATCAAAAGAAAATACAGGAAAAATATTTATTTATTTAGATTTTATATAGAATAATTTATTAGTTTAGTTTAGTTATCTAAAATTGTTTTAATTTTTCCTTTCTTTCGAAACGTACTTTTGAGAAACTATGAATTAATATCAGTTCATAAATTATTGTTTGAGTTAAAATTAAATAAACTTCAATGAACGATTCGATAACTAACACGCCATCTAAATTTTGTTCATATACTCTTTTGATTTCAAACAATGCTCAAAAGAACAAAACGAGGAAATAGGATGTTTCTTAACTTTTGAACACCAGTGTAGAAAGACATGAAATAATATTTGTTTTCCCTATAGTGTAATTGAAGAATACTTTTGCAGGACATGTGTGTAAATTTAATCTTGCATTGGTGTTTCGAGAGAAATGTTTTATTTCTGTCTACTATACTTTACTATATTTGATTGAAAAAAAAAAAAGAAAAGAAAAAACCTTTATCGTAAAATGATGGTAAAATGGCGTAAAATGAAATAATAGTTTGAAATTCAATACATAAAAAAATTATTAAGGAAACATCGCTGGACAAAAAAATTATTTAGTTAAAGTATTTATAAATCATAGAATCTCTTTTTTTTTTTTTCAGAAAATTTTTAATTAATATAAAATTAAGACAATTTTATATTAATTAAACTGATCATTTGACTGATGTCCTACCTATTATACACTGTTGAAAATTTTGTCCTAGGTTGAACCGAAACATATTGCACAGTAGCTGCAACCATGAGATATTGAAAACTTCTACTACGATTTGGTACTTGGTTTTACCAAAGTGTGGGGTACTTGACACTTTGGTACCACCGTTTTCTCCCGAGAAAATTTCGGCCCCGCCGTTTTGGTCCCGCCATTTTGGTACCACAATTTTGATCCACGTTTTTTTTTTTTTTTTTTTTTTTTTTTGTCCCAATCAAAGTATTACAAAAAAAAAAAAATCATATTTCGATTTTTTGTCATTTGACCTGCAAACATGGGGGTAAGAAAAGTCAAAGTTATTATTATTATTTTGCAACAGAAAGTTGTAGTAACAAATAAAACTGAAAAAATTAGCGGGACCAAAATGGCCAGGGACCAAAATTTCCTCGGGACCAAAGGGGCAGGACCAAAGTGGCGTCCCAAAACGGCGGGACCAAAGTGTCCTGCTTCGCAAAGTTTGGTACTATAGTTGTTGTAACCGTAAGATGGGGGTGATGTTTTATCATGATTTGGTGCTTTGTTTCAACAAAAAATACAAAATCATGGTAGAAGGTTGCATATCGCATAGTTGTAGCTACTGTAACAACAAGTTTTGGTTCAACCTTGAACTAAAATTTTTAACAGTGTACAAACTGACCATTTGACTAATTTTGATGGAATTAAAATTATTGTTTCTAATTCTTCAAATTATCGAGCCAGAATATTCCTGGATGATTAGTATTCTAAGTTTCATGCACAGTGAAAGCAGAGTACGCCACACTGAATTCTGTTAAAAACTAGTTGGCATAGGTGGACTCTGCTCAGTTCCCCATCATATTTATGTTCTCATAAATTTCTAGTGCGAGACATATTATAATCATGTCAAAAGAAATGAATTTGACCAAAGCTTGATACAGTGACAGAATGAAATCCCCGCCTAATAGGCTATCCACCGTTCACTTCAATATATTTATCTTATTCTAATCTAATAATTTATTTTATAAGGGTCAATTCCGTTGTTTAGTTTTCATGCTACTATTTCCAATGCAATAATCCTCAACATTCATATTTATATGAAAAATTTACAATTTCGCTCTGTTGATAAAATTGTAAATTACGAATTTTCCTATTAGAATATTTGTATTCAATCATGTTCCAACAAATATCATAAATGTAATTTTGAAGTTGTCTAATGTATTTACGATCCTCAAAATGAAAGTTTATGCTCAATTTTGCCTTATTCTGATATGTTAAGTAAATCGTAAATTCCAAATAACTTACGAATTTTTTAAATTGGGAAAAATCAATAGTCTATGATATTCATGCCAGTATCCTAAATAATATTTTGAAAGTGGTTTGACATCTTTACGATGAAAATATCCCTCAAGATTGACGTATATGTGAAATTTTGCTCTATTTGTAAATTTCCGATAACTTACGAAATTTTTATATTGGAAAATTCATAGTCATTAAAATTTATGCCAGTGTCCTAAATAGTCTTTCAAAAGTAGTCTGACATCTTTACGATGAAAATATCTCTAAAAATTGACGTTTATGTGAAATTTTGCCCTATATACTGCCATGTTAAGAAATTCGTAAATTTCCAATAACTTGAGAAATTTTCAAAGTAGCGTATTTATAGTTACTGATGTTCATTCCGGCATAAAAACTGATATTTTAAAACTGGTCTGATATTTTTACAGTAAAAAATGTCCATTTAATGCACGTTTAAGTGAATTTTTGTCATATTCTCCCATGTTAAGAAAATCATAAATTTCTAATAACTTATAAAGTTTTTTAATTCGAATGTTGCAAATAAATAGGGTTCTTCCTAGTGTTGAAAGTAATATTTTAAAACTGATCTGACTTCTCTGTGATCATTTGTTCGTGAGATATCGTGTGAACAGACTAACAAGCTAACGGACTAACACACTAACACACTAACAGACACCCTACAGACAGACACCATACAAATTTTGTCATTTTCGGATTCCTCACACCTGAAAATGTATAAAAAAGTAAAAAATCGAGGTCGAAATTTTTCACGATTACCTAAGTTCCCCATATCTATAGTGTGATGGGAACTAAAATGTCTTTGATATCTTTACTGTTGAGGTGGCTAAATAAGCTCGAAACGTATAATTTTACGTTTTGTGTAATATATTATATATTTTAATATTATAGATATTTTTATTGTATGTAGTTGTCTCAATTTTATTGTAATTAAAATTGTCTTTATGCATTAATTCTTATTAAGCAGAAATATTTTTGTGTTTGAATATTGAAAATCGGTTTAATTTCTTCATTCAAACAAAAAAATCTTTCCAAAAAAATTAACTTACCCACGAATCCACAAAGTAATTACTAAATACGTTTGGAATTTATTGTTAAACAACAATCATGTAAAATTGAAGGATGAGGAATAAAAATTAATTAACTAGAAGTATTTTGAAAAATTATTATTATTATTTAATTTAAATAGCTTGCGAGAAAATTTAATGCAATTAATATTGTCATATATAAAATTAATATTGTCATGAAAATGTATGCAAATTTACAGAGCTCTGAGACAGTAAATAAGTAAAAAAAAAAGTAATAAATGCTTACATTTCTTTTCTTTTCTTTCTATCTTTTTTTTTTCTTTTTTTTTTTTTTCAGAGCATTTATCTTATATTTTATTTTGAAGCATCAGCTGTTCATTCATGGCAGTAGTTTGCTTACAGAGGTAAGTAGCTAAAACCCAAATACAAAATGAAATAATCATACACACAGAGAAACAGACACACACACACACACGTATATATACTACAGAAGAACAGAAGAAACATAAACAATCAACTTGCGAAATGTCGTAAAAGCCAGCGTATTCTGAACAAAATCAAAAAGTTGCGAAGAAATATTAATATTTTACGAGTTCAATTAATTAATAAATTATTTTCTACGATTGATAAATTTCGTTTAGTTAAACAGCAAATACTCAATATTTTCCATTCACCGAACTTTGAATATTGATTCAAGATGAATTGGAACACGGCGTATCAGCCATATGGCTACCGATAGTAGCGGCTCTGCAGCAGTGTTGTTGAATACACCAAAACATACATAATGGCTACTGCTGCTACTAATACTGCTGTTGTCTACGCAGTATGCATGCCAACAACCTGCATGTACTGCGCATGCATACCCTGTACGCTCTACAAGGCAAATGAAATTAACTGTTTTCTATTCAAAATGGCTGCAGCAAAAGCAGTCAAGACTTTAACGGGAGCCATACTGAGTCTATCAAAATATTGGCTAGTACTGCGCTATTTTATTTATTTGTTAGCTTTGAGACTTATAGTTGCAAAGACTTTAGTCTCGAATGATCCCTATTACATAATTTCCCAATAACAATGCAAAATTTGTTACATAATTGTGCTACTTATTGGCTTCTACGGTTACGATTTTGGCTTCATGTTTCCCGGACATAGCATCATCCTTATATCATTCCTGCAAGGCTGTTACGATTTTGACTTACTGCAGGGGTCGCAATGTTCTTATATCTGTACGATCGTTTTATTATACTGTCAACCACAATTTTTTGAAAGAAACATTTCTAAGAAGGTTTAGTGCTATATAGCATAAATCCGAAGAGCATAAAATACTTCGCTGTAGCTAAATACTTTCACTTTCTTTTAACTTTAGACTTTAATAATTTTATTTTAGTTCATTATACATCTTAAAATTCTCTTTTTTAAATTAATAGACTTATGTATAGTTGCTGAAAGGCGCTTTTTTTTTTCTTTGGTCTTGGATCTTAGAACTATTTTTATTTTATATATTAGTAGTAAGCGCAGCGCTATAAGGGACGGAAGTGACGTCATAGGTGGGGGGAAGGGTGGGAAGGAAACCGGAAGTGACGTAACGGTTGGTTGGTTGCTTGATCGTGAAAGATGACGGGGGTAGAGTTTCGTTTTATCCGTTGGCAATCTGGACTTCTTGTCGAGACATGTGACGGAAGGGGTGGTTGCTTGATCGTGAAAGATGACGGGGGTAGAGTTTCGTTTTATCCGTTGGCAACTTGGACTTCTTGTCAAGACATGTGACGGAGGGGAGAGTTTTCTTAAAGGGACAACACAGAAACCTGTCAGAACATGAAAGAGAATGACGTCATCAACCGAAAAGCGGACAATGTAGTATATTTTTTAATCAGTAATTAATTTTTAATGAGTAGTTCATTAATCAATTTTAATAAGTAAATTTTATTATGTTATAGATTATTAATTAATTATTTAACTGACTATTTTAATTCGCTAGATTTTTTACAAAACGATATTGCACTGTAGGGGATTTGAACCCACCATCTATAGCATGCGAGACCAACGCGCTACCGACTGAGCTACGGAGACGTTACCTTCAGCTTTCTTCTTTATGTTTTCACCTCTTACGAGATAGGGGTGGGAAGAGGTTTTCTCCACATGGCTTTTAACTTCAAAGTATAGTCCAAGGAGATTGATAAATGACATGATTTTCTCAAAATATTCATATGATATTGGTGATTTGTTCATTTTTGTGAACATTTTTTTAAACAACTAGAAAATATTGTTCGAGATATTTCTTTCTTGAAAAAATATTAAAACAATCCCATTTTCTTAAAATTTTATTTACATTATTAATAATACGATCAGATTTTATTTTTTAAACATGCAAAAAAAAAAAAAAAAGATTTTGCACATGTTCCTTATTTATTTTATGTTTTTATAAATTGCAAAACACACACACACACACATATATATATATATATATATATATATATTATTTATTATTATTTATTTATTTATTTTATTTTATTTTATTTATTTATTATTTTATTTTATTTATTTATTTAATTTAATTTAATTTAATTTATTTTTATTTATTTATTTATTTTTTATTTATTTTTTATTTTTTTTATTTATTTTTTTTTTTTTGAGAAAAAAATTGAATTCTTTTTCTGGAAAATTTATAAAAACAATTCAAAAAACTTATGTTTTAGTCATTTCTTTTCTAAAAAATTTAAAACAATTTTATTTTCTTACACTTTACTTACAATAGAAAAAATACTATCATATTTAATTTTAAACCATGCGAAATTTTATTTAACAGTTATTCATTTTTTATTTTTAAGTTTAATAATAATAATAATTTAAAAAAAAAATATTTTATTTATTTTTTTTTCATTTTTTTAATTCTGTATTTTCTTTTTTCTGAAATTTTTAAACTTTTTTTTTTTTATTATTATTCATGTAACTGTTTTTTAGGTTTAATGAAATATTTTTTAAAAAATATTTCTCTTCTTTTTTCAGTTTGTTAATTTTATATTTTCTTTTTCTGAATTTTTTAAACTTGTTATTTTTAATTTTATTAATGTAACTGTCTTTAGATTTAATAAAATATTTTTTTAAACATATCTCTTCTTTTGTTTCAGATTGTGAATTTTATATTTTCTTTTTGTGAATTTTTTAACTTGTTATTTTTTTTTTATTTTTATTCTTATTACTAATTTTTAAGTTAAAAAAATATTTAATTAAAAAAAAAAATCTTTCTTTTTTTATTTTATAAATTCTTTTATTTTCTTTTAGTGAAAAAATATAACAAAAATTACTTATTATTACTATTTAATGAAACTTAATTGTATTACTATAATTATTATTATCATTATTTAGCAATATAATGAGATTTTTTATGCAATGTTCTTTTTCAGTTTAAAAAAATTATATTTTATCTTGTGAAAAACTTTTTAGTCATTTATTTATTTCTTTAATGTAACTGTATTTTCTTACTCGCAAATTTTCAAAAGAGTTATTATCATTTAATAATTTGGATTAAGTAAGGAATCTGTTTAATACTGTCATATTTTAAAAGATATTTTAAAGAAAAAATGTTGAATGTTCTATTTTAAGGAAATAAAATTTAACTTATGCATTCTGCTAGATTTGCTCAGGGAAAAATTACATTGAGTGACTAAAATTATAATTGTAGTCCAATCTAAAACAGAATTCCACTCGGCATGTATTGAACTAAGGGATTTCCTTATTACTATTATTATTAAATAAATTGTTTTGGTATTACTATATACCCATTATGATACTTTTTTCATCACACCACAATATAATTCATCATATTCACAAAACTTTCCATTATTTTCATATTACTTCTTAAATATATAAATCTACTGAAACAGACACTGAATCTTCAATAAGTTAATTAGTTTTAAAAATAGTTTATCTCTTTTTGGGAAAAAAAGTATGACATCTTGTATTATTTACACATAACTACATCAATATTCGAAAATAATAATTTGCGAAATTTTCTTGTACATAACAGTTTTTCATAATTCTGATAGAAATTTATAAAAATGAATTACCTTACAATGACCACCTATATCACTAAAGTCTTCAAAACACAAATCTTCATTCATACACATGAAATATTTTCATTATCTTATCACCTTGTTGACAATTCGAGTTCATGCTATCCTTTTTATTCAAAAGCATGTTAACAATTTAAGCCATGACACTTACCTATGTTTGCATAAAGTTACAATTTAAATGTCCCATAGTTTTTACAATTATTTTTTAATAGCTAAAATAATAATAAAAGTGTTTGAAATTATTAGCTTTATACATTTTTAAAAATAACGAAGTTTTAGTATCATTTATAAACTGGAAATATATTGTGTTAACTTTCTTATACGATAAATAGTTTAAAAATAAATATTTACATAGTTTTTATATATACGATAGTTTTATACACAATGATTCATTAAAAAAATATATAAGTTATAACTGATACCTTTTTATTAGAGCAAGAATCTAACTAAATAACATTTATCTAATTTTTAAGCGATCAATAATAAAAAAGTGGCAGTACATTTTTTTAACAAACAGAACATTATATATGCATTCTTTAACTTATTAACTTAGACAACACATTCTGTTTATATTTGTACACATACATCATCTCATTTTGGATTTTAACTTAAATAAATAATGTTTATCACTGTGGTTTACAAAAGAAAAGAAATTCTACACATAAAAGTTCTAAATTATAAATATTTACTGATTAAAATAAATATATCTTATAATGAAAATCATCTTTCATAATGTTCATTAAAAAACTTAATAAAAATTGACAAAATTTTCTAAAAATAATTTTTTTCACATAAATATTTTTTATACAAATAAAAAATATTTTATTATGTTACTATCTGTTTTGACAATTTTTTTATGTCTGAGTGATATTATTTTAGCATAAAGGAATTTATATCAGATATGAGATTTGTTGGAACTTTCAACATTTTTTGATAATTTTTCAGATATTTTGTTGTAGTAAAATTTATTTTATTTCTCATGCAAGCTGTCAGAAAACGCGATGCAATTTTTATTTAATTTTTCTTATTACTTTTTCCTGTATCTGAGCATTCTACTTTCAAATATTTTCTAAGTTTATACTCGTATATTGAAAATATGGTACCTTGCATACGTTTCATTTCACTTTTGGGGAAAATCATCGAGTTTATTGAGAATATTAGAAAAATCGCACTATTTTTAAAATTTATGCACGGGATGCGAAATTTTTACTCATTTCTTAATATCTGTTATATTCCATTTAGTATGTTTTATGGAAGATCATAATAGCACACTTACAATAGAAAAATAGATATAGAGCACAAGAACTTTAATGACTTAAAAAAAACCGCTTGCCACGAATCTTTTTTTCTTTTCACTTGAATGACATTTTAATTTTTAAAAAGTTTCTTTTAAAATAATTTTCTAATAATCTTAACATGAATTAAACACAATCGATTATTAATTTTTCCGGCAAATTAAATATTTTGAACAAAGTTGACTTTTATGAAAGTTTTGGCGTAACACCAAATGAAATTTCGAAATACTGTTTTTATAAAAAATACGCTAGATTACTAATAAAATCATCCAACCTATACAGAAAAACGCTATGAAATTTTTAAATTGTGAATAATATAAAAAATAATTTATTGTAAATTGTGTTTATATAACTTAGTTTGTAACGAAAATAAAAGTTGAACTATGGCTTTATGCAATTTTATTATTATTAGTTGTATTATTAAATATGGAAGATATTATTATTATTATTATTATTATTTTTTTTTTTTTTTTCAGAAAAAAAATATTTCGTAAATTATATGCTCGAATGATGACCAAAAGCATAATATTTTAATGTGTCTTATAATTAGCTCTTTAACGAACGATAAATGTATATTACCTTAGATTTTCAAATATGTTTTTTAAAAAGTACATTCAATCGCATTTATTTACTACACATTATTATAAATGCAAAGGGAATATATCTATCATTTATAGACAGGATATTTTTTCTAAAGAATATTAACATAAACTAAAATATAATTTTTCACAAAGCCTTTTTGTCAAAAGATAAATTTACAAATAATAATCTAATAAAGTAAATTTTTCCATTAAATTGTCGCATAAATAATAATTATTTACAAAGCAGTTTTTTATAATTTTACATTTTAAAAATCTATATATGATATCGTGCGTAAGTGTATGACTTTCATCATTGAAATAACGAAAGTTATTTTTAAATGTTTAAACTTCCAATATGATATTTCTAATAAGTTTACAGAGTCGCCTCTCCATTCATCTATTAAAATTAATAATAATTCAAATAGATACTCAAATTCAAATAAATACTCATACCCCAATTTTTTTCTTTATCCTATGACTCAGCATTTTAATGATTGGAAATCCATTAAGTGAATGGATAATTTATCTTTCAATTGAATGAATGCTTTACACAAGTTACCATCATTATCAGTAAATAAAAAGTCTTTCATACAATACAGCTAAGATAACTAATAATTACATTTTAAAGTAAACAGAGGTAGTATTTTAGAAGTATAGCACTTAGTAATTTTTTTGTTTAAATTGTTTAAATGCATGTCTTTTAAAAAAAAAAAAAAATATTATAAATTAGTACGTTTGAGAGATAAGGTTTTATTATAAGAAAGTTTTTCCTGTTGTTTCAAGCAAAATTAAACTAATCATTGGTTAGATATTTTTTAATCTTCAAAAAGATATCATATTTTTGATAAGGAATTTTTAAATAATGCAAAAACTTTTGTTAGTTTTGTTTATATGAAAATATTTGATAATTCTCTCAAAGTTGATTTATTTTATAAAGTTGTTTTCATTCATATAATGCAGTTCACTTTTAGTTTAAAATGATAAAAATACTTTTTCTATTACCCTCATTATCGTAAGAGTATTTGTTTTATACTAAATAAATTTTAACATAACGTTCAACGGTAAAAAGTGAAAGACACTTATCGAAAGATCGATTGGTAAATTGGTTAAATTCAAAATCTCAAATTAACAAAACGTCTTGTTAAAAAAATTTTTAGAGAACACTTTGTAAGTTTAATTTTGAGTAAAAGCTATGTTAGTAGTTAAAATATATTGGAAAACTGCTGTTGAATCTATAAAAAATAATAAAATAAATAAATAAAAATCTTAATAAAACGTTATGAAATAAATAAATATTTGGATGTGACTTTAAATATATTCGTTTTTTGTAGAATTTTTTCTCTTATGAAACTAAATGCTTAGGATAGAGGAAATGGATTTTTTTACTTTTTTGAATAAAGTTTTAGGATAAATAAAACATTTTTTTTTTTTTTTTTTTTTTTTTTTAATTTCTTGCGAAAAGTAAGTAAATATTTTATTTAATATTTTAAATAAAATTAGAAAAATATATATTATTTGATTCTTAAAAAATATATCTTGAATTTTAAAATTACATTTGTATTTAAGTACTTATGAAAAGTACTATTTTCTGTTCACTTATTTAAATCCTTTGTTAATATTTATCCATGCGAAGAATTGTTTTTAGCTTAAAATAAAAATGTTAGTTAATTGTGATCGTGACTGTTTAGGAGTATAATAAAACCTTATCTCTCAAACGTACTAATTTATAATATTTTTTTTTTTTTTTTAAAAAAAAAGACATGCATTTAAACAATTAAAACAAAAAAATTACTAAGTGCTATACTTCTAAAATTCTACCTCTGTTTACTTTAAAATGTAATTATTAGTTATCTTAGCTGTATTGTATGAAAGACTTTTTATTTACTGATAATGATGGTAACTTGTGTAAAGCATCCATTCAATTGAAAGATAAATTATCCATTCACTTAATGGATTTCCAATCATTAAAATGCTGAGTCATAGGATAAAGAAAAAAATTGGGGTATGAGTATTTATAATTCTATTTGAATTATTATTAATTTTAATAGATGAATGGAGAGGCGACTCTTTAAACTTATTAGAAATATCATATTGGAAGTTTAAACATTTAAAAATAACTTTCGTTATTTCAATGATGAAAGTCATACACTTACGCACGATATCATATATAGATTTTTAAAATGTAAAATTATAAAAAACTGCTTTGTAAATAATTATTATTTATGCGACAATTTAATGGAAAAATTTACTTTATTAGATTATTATTTGTAAATTTATCTTTTGACAAAAAGGCTTTGTGAAAAATTATATTTTAGTTTATGTTAATATTCTTTAGAAAAAATATCCTGTCTATAAATGATAGATATATTCCCTTTGCATTTATAATAATGTGTAGTAAATAAATGCGATTGAATGTACTTTTTAAAAAACATATTTGAAAATCTAAGGTAATATACATTTATCGTTCGTTAAAGAGCTAATTATAAGACACATTAAAATATTATGCTTTTGGTCATCATTCGAGCATATAATTTACGAAATATTTTTTTTCTGAAAAAAAAAAAAAAAATAATAATAATAATAATAATAATATCTTCCATATTTAATAATACAACTAATAATAATAAAATTGCATAAAGCCATAGTTCAACTTTTATTTTCGTTACAAACTAAGTTATATAAACACAATTTACAATAAATTATTTTTTATATTATTCACAATTTAAAAATTTCATAGCGTTTTTCTGTATAGGTTGGATGATTTTATTAGTAATCTAGCGTATTTTTTATAAAAACAGTATTTCGAAATTTCATTTGGTGTTACGCCAAAACTTTCATAAAAGTCAACTTTGTTCAAAATATTTAATTTGCCGGAAAAATTAATAATCGATTGTGTTTAATTCATGTTAAGATTATTAGAAAATTATTTTAAAAGAAACTTTTTAAAAATTAAAATGTCATTCAAGTGAAAAGAAAAAAAGATTCGTGGCAAGCGGTTTTTTTTAAGTCATTAAAGTTCTTGTGCTCTATATCTATTTTTCTATTGTAAGTGTGCTATTATGATCTTCCATAAAACATACTAAATGGAATATAACAGATATTAAGAAATGAGTAAAAATTTCGCATCCCGTGCATAAATTTTAAAAATAGTGCGATTTTTCTAATATTCTCAATAAACTCGATGATTTTCCCCAAAAGTGAAATGAAACGTATGCAAGGTACCATATTTTCAATATACGAGTATAAACTTAGAAAATATTTGAAAGTAGAATGCTCAGATACAGGAAAAAGTAATAAGAAAAATTAAATAAAAATTGCATCGCGTTTTCTGACAGCTTGCATGAGAAATAAAATAAATTTTACTACAACAAAATATCTGAAAAATTATCAAAAAATGTTGAAAGTTCCAACAAATCTCATATCTGATATAAATTCCTTTATGCTAAAATAATATCACTCAGACATAAAAAAATTGTCAAAACAGATAGTAACATAATAAAATATTTTTTATTTGTATAAAAAATATTTATGTGAAAAAAATTATTTTTAGAAAATTTTGTCAATTTTTATTAAGTTTTTTAATGAACATTATGAAAGATGATTTTCATTATAAGATATATTTATTTTAATCAGTAAATATTTATAATTTAGAACTTTTATGTGTAGAATTTCTTTTCTTTTGTAAACCACAGTGATAAACATTATTTATTTAAGTTAAAATCCAAAATGAGATGATGTATGTGTACAAATATAAACAGAATGTGTTGTCTAAGTTAATAAGTTAAAGAATGCATATATAATGTTCTGTTTGTTAAAAAAATGTACTGCCACTTTTTTATTATTGATCGCTTAAAAATTAGATAAATGTTATTTAGTTAGATTCTTGCTCTAATAAAAAGGTATCAGTTATAACTTATATATTTTTTTAATGAATCATTGTGTATAAAACTATCGTATATATAAAAACTATGTAAATATTTATTTTTAAACTATTTATCGTATAAGAAAGTTAACACAATATATTTCCAGTTTATAAATGATACTAAAACTTCGTTATTTTTAAAAATGTATAAAGCTAATAATTTCAAACACTTTTATTATTATTTTAGCTATTAAAAAATAATTGTAAAAACTATGGGACATTTAAATTGTAACTTTATGCAAACATAGGTAAGTGTCATGGCTTAAATTGTTAACATGCTTTTGAATAAAAAGGATAGCATGAACTCGAATTGTCAACAAGGTGATAAGATAATGAAAATATTTCATGTGTATGAATGAAGATTTGTGTTTTGAAGACTTTAGTGATATAGGTGGCCATTGTAAGGTAATTCATTTTTATAAATTTCTATCAGAATTATGAAAAACTGTTATGTACAAGAAAATTTCGCAAATTATTATTTTCGAATATTGATGTAGTTATGTGTAAATAATACAAGATGTCATACTTTTTTTCCCAAAAAGAGATAAACTATTTTTAAAACTAATTAACTTATTGAAGATTCAGTGTCTGTTTCAGTAGATTTATATATTTAAGAAGTAATATGAAAATAATGGAAAGTTTTGTGAATATGATGAATTATATTGTTGTGTGATGAAAAAAGTATCATAATGGGTATATAGTAATACCAAAACAATTTATTTAATAATAATAGTAATAAGGAAATCCCTTAGTTCAATACATGCCGAGTGGAATTCTGTTTTAGATTGGACTACAATTATAATTTTAGTCACTCAATGTAATTTTTCCCTGAGCAAATCTAGCAGAATGCATAAGTTAAATTTTATTTCCTTAAAATAGAACATTCAACATTTTTTCTTTAAAATATCTTTTAAAATATGACAGTATTAAACAGATTCCTTACTTAATCCAAATTATTAAATGATAATAACTCTTTTGAAAATTTGCGAGTAAGAAAATACAGTTACATTAAAGAAATAAATAAATGACTAAAAAGTTTTTCACAAGATAAAATATAATTTTTTTAAACTGAAAAAGAACATTGCATAAAAAATCTCATTATATTGCTAAATAATGATAATAATAATTATAGTAATACAATTAAGTTTCATTAAATAGTAATAATAAGTAATTTTTGTTATATTTTTTCACTAAAAGAAAATAAAAGAATTTATAAAATAAAAAAAGAAAGATTTTTTTTTTTAATTAAATATTTTTTTAACTTAAAAATTAGTAATAAGAATAAAAATAAAAAAAAAATAACAAGTTAAAAAATTCACAAAAAGAAAATATAAAATTCACAATCTGAAACAAAAGAAGAGATATGTTTAAAAAAATATTTTATTAAATCTAAAGACAGTTACATTAATAAAATTAAAAATAACAAGTTTAAAAAATTCAGAAAAAGAAAATATAAAATTAACAAACTGAAAAAAGAAGAGAAATATTTTTTAAAAAATATTTCATTAAACCTAAAAAACAGTTACATGAATAATAATAAAAAAAAAAAAGTTTAAAAATTTCAGAAAAAAGAAAATACAGAATTAAAAAAATGAAAAAAAAATAAATAAAATATTTTTTTTTTAAATTATTATTATTATTAAACTTAAAAATAAAAAATGAATAACTGTTAAATAAAATTTCGCATGGTTTAAAATTAAATATGATAGTATTTTTTCTATTGTAAGTAAAGTGTAAGAAAATAAAATTGTTTTAAATTTTTTAGAAAAGAAATGACTAAAACATAAGTTTTTTGAATTGTTTTTATAAATTTTCCAGAAAAAGAATTCAATTTTTTTCTCAAAAAAAAAATAAATAAAAAAAATAAAAAATAAATAAAAAATAAATAAATAAATAAAAATAAATTAAATTAAATTAAATTAAATTAAATAAATAAATAAAATAAAATAATAAATAAATAAAATAAAATAAAATAAATAAATAAATAATAATAAATAATGTATATATATATATATATATATATATGTGTGTGTGTGTGTTTTGCAATTTATAAAAACATAAAATAAATAAGGAACATGTGCAAAATCTTTTTTTTTTTTTTTGCATGTTTAAAAAATAAAATCTGATCGTATTATTAATAATGTAAATAAAATTTTAAGAAAATGGGATTGTTTTAATATTTTTTCAAGAAAGAAATATCTCGAACAATATTTTCTAGTTGTTTAAAAAAATGTTCACAAAAATGAACAAATCACCAATATCATATGAATATTTTGAGAAAATCATGTCATTTATCAATCTCCTTGGACTATACTTTGAAGTTAAAAGCCATGTGGAGAAAACCTCTTCCCACCCCTATCTCGTAAGAGGTGAAAACATAAAGAAGAAAGCTGAAGGTAACGTCTCCGTTGCTCAGTCGGTAGCGCGTTGGTCTCGCATGTTATAGATGGTGGGTTCAAATCCCCTACAGTGCAATATCGTTTTGTAAAAAATCTAGCGAATTAAAATAGTCAGTTAAATAATTAATTAATAATCTATAACATAATAAAATTTACTTATTAAAATTGATTAATGAACTACTCATTAAAAATTAATTACTGATTAAAAAATATACTACATTGTCCGCTTTTCGGTTGATGACGTCATTCTCTTTCATGTTCTGACAGGTTTCTGTGTTGTCCCTTTAAGAAAACTCTCCCCTCCGTCACATGTCTTGACAAGAAGTCCAAGTTGCCAACGGATAAAACGAAACTCTACCCCCGTCATCTTTCACGATCAAGCAACCACCCCTTCCGTCACATGTCTCGACAAGAAGTCCAGATTGCCAACGGATAAAACGAAACTCTACCCCCGTCATCTTTCACGATCAAGCAACCAACCAACCGTTACGTCACTTCCGGTTTCCTTCCCACCCTTCCCCCCACCTATGACGTCACTTCCGTCCCTTATAGCGCTGCGCTTACTACTTATATTAATTAGGCCTTTTTCTATCTATCTTTATATGCAGTCTTACTGCACACTAACACTTTATTTACAGTGGGATCTAATTAAAGAAAATATATTTAAGACCGGGTGTAAGGAAAATATTTTCCAGAAATTGCATATCACTTCCAGTTCCAGCATAAAATCTATTAAGAAAATTTTCTGTTTAAAAATTATAGTGGCATTATAATAAAATGTTCATAAAATTATAAGAAAGCTGCGATTCCTGCTTCATGTTTTTCTGCCTATGCCAACTTATCTCAACTCATATCTCCAAACTCCCGAAGTTGCAAGAGTACAAGAAGATTTTTGCAGTAATGTTGATGAATTATATGATAACTGCAGTAATGTAATGCACTGATATCTATATATGCATATCAGATAGTACACCCTACCATAGCTGCCAACTTCTCTAAATTTTTAATCAAATTTATCACCACTAATTTTTAAAGGAAAAACTCACATATATTTTCGACGGTTAAATAAGTTGAAAGCAATTATAAAAAGTTTCCGGTATTAAGTTTCCCAAAATCCAGAGATTTTGGCACCTGTGGTATACCAACAGATAGTGGCATAGAAGTGGCATTTTATGTAAGCGCACACATTCTACGCATTAAACTTGTTCGATGAGTTCTAAGCGTGCAGGTTGTCGGGGTGAGGGACATTTTTTCATAATTCATTCATTTCAGCAATACGTGGACAATAACGTGTCACAGCAATATGTTAAGCTTTCTCATTGATTTTGCACACTTATCACTCACCGCCAAAAGTAAACGTAATCGAAATAAATGCTATAAAATATTTATTAAAAAATACCATCCTTTTTGCAAGGCAATATATATATATATATATACAAAATATATTAATTTTTAATTATTTTTAATTCAGCCAATTTGAAGTCTTTTTTGTTCAAATATTATAGAAAAACGTGAGATATGGAAAAATGCAAGTGGTGGGCGAAGTCCCATCCGTCTAGAATAAAAATTGTGTTGGAATACCTCTGGATTATCTCTAGGTGTAACTGCTAAATGGTAGTCAGTAACCATCTGCGAAGTTCCTATTAGGACGTTAATCCACAATAACCAATCGACCAATCTTTTAAAAAGATTTACTTTTTACTTTATGAGCTAAAATGTACGTTAACAATATTACTATAACAAATAAATAAATTAAAAAATAAAATAAACTGCAGCATTGTAAATATTTTTTGCCTTAAATGGTATTAATAAAAAATAACTTATAAAATTTCTAATGAAATTTTCATTATTACCAGAAACTATCCATTATCTCTTTGCTACAACCTTTTCCCTAGATACCCACAGAATTGGATTTCTTTGCTGATTTTTTATTCAATAATCACCAATAATTTTGAGAAGTGATATTTGACATACATAATAGACTATCAGTCTTCGAAGTGATTAGATAAACATTACAATTAAAAATTATTGGTGATTATTGAATAAAAAATCCGACATATCTGGCAACAATGTCAGGGATATCACTCCTATTTTTAGTAGGTAGTGCTTCAAAAAACAAGCGTTGATTTAAAACCCTGTATAACAAAGATTAAATATTAACCGTTTGTGAAAAAGCCGTAAGTAGTAAAAACGTTTTCACACTAATAACAATTTCATTGTAAAAAATATATATTATACACTTTAGCAATATATTGTATATATTTATACACCTAATTTACACTTCATCATGACATAAATATGTATAAATAAATTCTTCTTTTTTGAGATGCGGTTTGCGTTCTGATCATTTTAAAAAAAATCGCGTTTTGCGTTCTGATCATTTAAAGCTCCCTATGTGGGAAAGGTAGGCTAATTCAAATATTCAGTTCGAATTCCCCGGAAAGGTGTCTTAACTCTAACCATTTGGTTTATCTGACGTTTCTTGAAAAGTTTTATCATGGATTGTAGTCTCCGCCTTTTTTTCAGGACACTTTCAAGAAAGAGATATTTTAACCTCTTTTCCCACCACTTTCTTCTTACAGAAATCTTTATTGTATTTTTAAAGTAATATATCGTGATTAAATAGCATAAAAATTATCATATAAATATAGTGGTAGCAAAAATGGCATAAATTTTTAATTTCTCAAAGTGTCCTGAAAAAATGGCGGAGACTACGACCCTTTGTTTTACGTAGTACAGGGAGGGAACACTGACGCATAATTCATACCACTATGAATGAAAGAAAATTTTCTACTTCTTAAATCAACGATATTATGGAGAAATTTTTTAAACTAATATCAGTATGAGTTCTGCGCCGGTGTTCCATCCCTGGTAGTAAACAAGATGTTTCGCATCAAGAACAAATTTCTGACGGGAATAAAAAAAAGTATTATCTCCTGTGCAATTGTATTTGAGCTACTACTATACTTAATTTGTATGTAATACAACATACTTTAAATGGAAGGATCGAATTAAATTCAACAAGAGAAAAGTGAATAGGTCAAGAATAAAACTTGGTCCCTGGAATAACACACCACTGATCTGTCACTGAGATAGCCTGTCGCCATATGATTGGGACGATTCTTTCAATAAATATACGTTCTGTTAACTATATCGATTTACTTTCCTTATATGCTTTATTAAATTTTTTGATAATTTTTATCGTTTCCAGGATCCTGTGTATTGGAATATATAATTCTTTACCAATCTAAGCTTTCAAAAGATATTTTAAGGCAATGATTGGACTTCGATCACTTAAGAACATTTTTTATGGCGTACAGTCAATTCGAAAAATTCTATCTCATTATAAGCGATCCTTATTGAATTTCCAGAAAAATTTCTTTCTTACTGCTTAACCAACGGAAAGGTCACCATCATAAAATTCCATCATAAGAGAACGGAATTTGTTTTCTTACACGGAGTACGAATATCACGACTTCCTTTTATTTTCTTTTTTCTTATTTTTCATCTGCAGTCGCATTTTCGGCTCTTATAAGAGTGTCATAAATCCAGTGACGAGAGGCCACAAACTGATCCGAAATTTTCGGTTAACGACGATTCTACCTGGAAATCCAGGGCTTCTTAACTGTACCCGTACTTTGTCTGCTTCTGTGGAGTGGGCGGATCTGACAACTGGTCGAATGCGAAAAGAGCACGCCGCAAAATGGCGCGCAATTTGGACGTCAAATTAATTGTGATAAATGGACGGAGACTGTCACGGTCCGCAAGCCACAAGGACCGTAAAATTTCGTCACCGCACATACAAACACAGTTTCTGCACTTAAATGACTCGAAAATTAAGTAAGCATCGACTTCTTAGTGGAGCCTCAGGATTTTATATTTTATTTTTATCTTCTTTCTTATTCACGTTTTGGTTGAAGAGATTACTCTGGCAGGATGGTTTACAATTGTATGACGTTCGTTTGCGAAACTCTTTTTTTTTTTTTTTTTTTTTTTTTTTTAAGTAATTAACAGGTTGTTTTTCTGCTTTATTCTAAACCAATCTGATGTAATTATTTGTTAGATAATTAAATCGATAAACAACGCTTTTTCTTGGTACAGTTTTAACTAATTGTTTTAAAAAAACAAGAGATTTTTTCTAAACAATAAACTCTAACGAAGTCTATTTACGAAGACTTGTTTTAATAGATGATGAATCGAAGTGTTGTATTTATTGTATAGAATCAGCAAACAAGATGGATGAAAAATTAGTTTATGAAAATATAATTAATACTAATAGCTATTAATTATTTTATTTTTAAATGTTGATTCAAAGTTTATTTTCGACACAGATATTTTAAGAAAAAGTTAGAAAAGAAATAAAATTCAAAGGATAAAATCACTTTCTTTTTGGCAAATATGTAATATGTTAATTTTAAAGTTCTGTAACTGCAGTTAAGAGAATAACTGATATGCAGTAAAATGCTTCAACATGTTGATGTTAAATAATGACGAATAAAAGTTATTAAAGAAAACGAAAAAAAAAAAAAAAAAAGCAACGCAGTTGTTGCAAATAGAAACAATTAAACACCTATCTAACAATTAAACAGGACCTTTCATTAGGATTTAAAAAGCGTGCACTCATGCAGACTTAAAGAATCATCCTATCCTGGGAAAAATTCGATATTACCGCTTTGCTACTCTCAGACTGCGCATGAGTCTACGTTTATTTTTCGCTGTATGAAAAACCATATTTAATTATTTCAACCAACGAGTAATACATGTTATTCGTAATTTATAATTATCGTTTACAAAGTTTTTATTAATCATCATTTAACGCTATTTTCTGTGCATTTTACTGCAATTGTGTTTTAATACACATGTGTAGACTAGGTGTTTTATTATAATTTTCTGAAAATCTGAGAGCAGTTGTTGACATTTTTGGAAGGATATGATATTATTTTTAAAATCCTTTTTTGGAACTTTTATTGTTATTTTCTTCTACACAATGAATGCAATATGTGTTCCGCGTGCGTCATTTTGCGCATCGTAATGTCATATGCATTTTCAAAGAAAGGTAACGTAGAACCAACGTTAAAAACATCAAATGAAGTAAGTAAAAATAGCGTACTACTTTTTCGGCATCATTTAGCCAATGTTCTACGGTCCAGCCTTTTTTTTTCTGATTCTTCCACCAAAATATTTATAAAGGAATATTTCCCTTTAATTGATCATTGAAACATGCTACAGACGATTACTATATAAATATAGAGTTTAAGAGTCAGAGAAAAAATACTTACCGTAGCAACCTTGTAAACATACAACCATCAGTGCAAGGTAGTCACAAGGCCATGTGCTCCTAAATATGGAAGGTTCACGTATTCAAGGGATGAATTAATAGCCAATAGAATTGTTAGTATTTATAAGATTTATACAATAAAACATTGAGAAATGGATAAAATGATAGGTAAATTTCATTACACCCATTATTTAATTTTATTTTGGTTAATTTCTTAAATCTGAACAATTATATTGGTCATTAATCCATCACTAGAATTCATTTAACTTTTGTATTAACTGACAATATTTATGACAAGGGAGCCGTCACTCTAGCATATACACTTTTCTCGGTGATACGGAGGATCTTATTTTAGAAGTAGCAAACACGATGGCACATTTGTGACTTGAAATTGGAAAGTCTTACATTAGAAATCTGGGACGAGTAAACAAACAGGACATTTTTCAAAGGAACTCATTCCTCTAGTTCGTTTCGGACTTTTTTATCTAATATTCACCATTAAATTTTACTGTAACAGTTGCTTCGTCACTTCGCAGGCTATTCGTCCATTATATATAACAAATATCACTCTTCAAAATTATTGGTAATATTGAATAAAATAGTTGGCAACAATGCTTAAATTTGGCAACAATGCTTACAGCGTTAGGATCACCAAAGGGTGAATACCTATATGCCGAACTGCTACAAAAGCAGACAATGAATCACTCATAAATTTCCTTGTGTTAATAAGATGTTATAAATTCTTGGTTGACGTGCCAAAGAGATGTAAATTACTTTTAGGCATTCCAAATAAAAACCAAATGCATTTACAAGATTTCACGTTTGATGTACCAAAAGCATTATCTTTTTCATAGTAATTAGCAGTCACTACCAAAATTGGCAGGACATCATAACTCTATTTCAAGAACATTAAAGAAAAAAAAATTAAATCCTTTAGTTAGGTATCTTATAAACATAAGATTTCTTGGACAAAACCACGTAATGGAAAAAATCGCATATCAACAGAGATGTAAACTTAAAGATTGTAGTGTATGTTGTTTACAGCAGAAAACTCGTTATAGTGAATATTTAATTATTTATTTATTAGTCTGACTTTATTTAAACAATTTGATGTACTTAAAATGAATATAAAAGAACTAATTAGCAGAGACTTAACATACTGATATCTTTTTTGTGTGTCTATGTTAATGTACTATAGGCTTTACATTCGCTATTTTTCAATTTAATGAAATTTTGTAATGTTTTTTGTATCACAGGTCCTATCGAAGCCATGCAACCATGTCTATAGGAAAGTTTACAGACGCACAAATGCACAGGTAAATTGTAGTTATGAATATTACCGATGGTTATAACATATGTGAAGAATATGTTACAAATTAGGTGTTGTGAAAGAAAAGACAATTAAATTTGATTCCATATTTTAAATCAAAGTTATTTAAAAACAATTGTCATTAATACAGTTATAAAATTAAATAATTATTCAGTGTACATTGTGATAGTGAGTATTTATGAGTAAACAATTTTACAGAAAAATATATAGATTAAACGTCAACTAAACAGTTCAATTAACATTTCCATACATTTAGATTTGTAACATAATTGTTACTAAGCTCTGGACAACGAACCGTAAAGGTTAGAGAGCAAAAATAGAGATGAATTATGGGGATTAAGGTCACGCTGCATCGAGCTACTACAACTTCAACTACCGCATCGACAACAATGATGTTCTAGTGGAATGCTGGGATATCTGACATTTAATGACTTCATTTCATGCAGTTTGTATTTTTTAAGAGAAAACGCAATTGAATGAAAAAAAAAAAAAAAAAAAAAAAAAAAAAAGATAAGTCGTGGGAAATAATTTTTACGAGTTTTGCAGTAGATGATTTTCTTTTTCTTCTTGTATTGACAGTTTGTTATCGTTTATTTATCTGTTTTGTCTAAGATGATATATGTATAATAAAATAATCTTGTACTTTTTTTGTGTTATAAACCATTTTATAAAAGGAACAGTAAAATGCATGTGTAAAATATTGTAAATGTCACTAGACGAAAAAAAAAAAAAAAAAAAAAAAAAGAAAGAAAGAAAGAATTATTATTATAACAATATTGTTTTGAGGTTGAATCAAACTTTTTGTGGCAACCTAGCAGCAACATAAGAGAACAAAACATTATACTGTTTTTGATATTTAACATGCAAGGCTGTCATATTTTTTGTCATTATTATTATTACACATTATTTTCGTACCACTATTTCTAATAAATAAAATTTATAATATAGTTCCGCAGGTAAATTTGCCTTTTGCCTGCATAAATCTGTTATAAATTTTATGTTATGAAAAAACAGTGGTAAGAAAATAATTTTAAAAAGTCGCCTGTGACAGTCCTGATCATAGATTACATTGATGAATCTCCAAGTTATGTTAAAATCCTTTCAAACTTGTGTTTGGAGTCATCGCCTACTAATATTTGGTACGATCTAACAATTTTTTTTTTAAATTTTTTAAAAATTCAAGGCCCCTTAATTTTTAAGAGCAGTCCTATAATCGAATACTACCCATAATAAACAAAAACAGTCCCTTAACCCTTCCAGGCTCAGTATTCCAGCTTCTGGACCTGAAGCACATAATTTTAATTCCCAAGTGTAAAAACTCATCCCGGATTTTTTAATCAAAAATTTACGTTTATAACGTAGCGGAAAAGGCCGTTTTTTTTTTTTTTTTTTTTTTTTTTTTTTTAAACTCAAAATTTTAAATTGCTTTTATTTTAATTTTGTTCGTGAATTCCGGTGACAGTATAATTTAAATGATCCAAATAACACTGCGCCACAAAGGGTTAATTGAATAATACTCTTTTATAGTAAACTTCGTTAATTGTTCGCAGTGCTTTTCTTCGATTGAATAATACGAAGATTGCTACATAAAAATATGGTATTCAATTAAGGGACCTCTAAAAGCCCTGATAGTGTAGTTTGAGCATACTGCTTGCAATTTTACTCAATCTTCTACCAAAACTTGAATAATATAATACAAAAATTTGCAGGGTAAAGGGCAATATTTTTGCACATGTAGATTAAATGGCGTAACGAAAATGGACAATAAAATAATAAAATAATTAAAATGATATTAAATTACTTAAACATACACAGACGCACATTTACTGACAATTAATTTATTTAAATTTAATTTAGCCATTACCTATGTGTCATATCTGGCAACATTCTAATTAATATTCCATAAAATTGTTAGTACCCGCCTTTCTTTCCTCACCACTTTATTTTTAGTGTAATT
Organism: Salticus scenicus; assembly: GCA_963930645.1. Taxonomy (NCBI): domain Eukaryota; kingdom Metazoa; phylum Arthropoda; class Arachnida; order Araneae; family Salticidae; genus Salticus; species Salticus scenicus. Next base: position 14,403,641 of record OZ005655.1, read on the forward strand.
TTCTCCAACTGTAACTACGATTAAATAAGAAAAGCAAAAATACTTTAAAAAACGATTGGTTTGAAAAATAGGTGGCTATTAACAATTTTATGAAACATTAATTAGAATGTTGGCAGGTAAAGTGTGACTTTATTTTCCCTTTTTATACTTGAGTTCCCCCCCCCCCCTTTTTCTTTTTAAATATGCAATACTTTTTTTTTTTTTTTTCACTTCATATTGCCAAAAATTTTTAATAAGACTGAATGTTGCTGAACTTTTATTTTAATATTATAGGAGGAAAACAATAGTTGATTTTTTTTAAATGTTTCATTCCAATATTAGAAAAAAATGATTAATTTGGCATAGTTTAATAATCGTCAGAAACTGCTAAATTGTCTACACCTCACTGATATCTGAATTTTCTTTTTGTACAGATCTTCCTTACTGACAGCAAAGTTGCCAACTTTTCACATCCATTACCCGACTACCGTAGTTGATGTAAGTATTGTATTCTGTCCAAAAATTTGATATCGTATTTTCACCTGATTTACACGTTTTAAGGTGTCCTAAGTTTAAGAGAGTAGTTTTCGGCAATTGTTCAGTGTGTGTATGTGTGTGTGTATGCATGTGGAGAATTTTCTGGCTGTCATATCTCCGAAACTAATAAAGATAGAACTATGAAGCTTTAGAATTAAAACAGGTCTGATGTACAGATGGAATTTCCAAATTTTGGTGAAAATTGGAAAACCGGAAGTGGGACCACTAGTCCACATCTCAAAAACGACTCTAACGATTTTCTTCAAAGTTGCTATAGAAACTCTACTAGATGTCCTTGATATAGTTGGTTAGTTCAGGAAAATCAATAGGCGTCCTGTATAAATAGCTCAATTCTCGCAAGTGCGTTTCTTTAAAAACGGCTGTACGGATTTCCTTCAAACTCGCCATATTAACTCCCTTTTAAATAACCTTTGGTATGTAATTATTGTTTTCCAGCCAATAATTGAGAATGCAAAGTTTTGGTAAAAGTTGGTATTAGAAAAACGACTCTAACGATTTTCTTGAAAATTGTTACGTAAATCCATTTTATATATGCTTTCACATGTATTACGTGGTTATTATAGGAAAATTAACAGTCATCCTGATTAGGTAGGTCAGTTTTAGATTTCGGAAATTGGAGTTTCAAAAAATAACTCTACCAATTTCTTTTTCTTATTTTTTAACTCGCTATGTAAACTCTATTTTATATATCTTTACACGTGCGAAATAGCTTTCTTTTGCAGGAAAACGTTTAGGTGTCTACTTCGTTAGGTCAAATTCATGTCTTCTGATCACATTATCTCCAAAAAGTGCATATAATATATGTAATAGTTGTTAATGGAAGTCGTGTGGTTGTTTCACACCAGATTTTTAAATTATTTTGAATTATTTTCTCCAATGTGACTGCTAGTAAATGGGAATTTCCATCTTTTTATTTCGTCATTTCTGAAAAATTCAGTGGCGTCCATTACTGGGTTTTTAAGTATCGACTACTGTCTCTCTGGCTAAATATATTTTCCCGAGTATAAAAATGAATCAACTAGTTTTTTCGAAGTACAATCGCGCTCAGAAACAGCTAATTGAAGTATCGAACATTGGCTCATAGTTGCCAACTTTTACGCTGTTTGGATACCAGAAAATTTTTATATATTTCTGTAGCAGTTTTCATTGATTAAAAAAAACAAAAATATGTATTAAAATTTCTGGAAGTCAAGAAGCGTAAAAGTTGGCAACTGTGTTGGTTATTGACATATTATCATCGATGAACACTTCATCTAATTAAGACATATTCCAAAAACTGAAATAAGTCTTCACTTACTCACGAGCTGTCAATTAAGCCTGAATAAAAATCTGGACTGCATTTTCTTCTATGCTCGTGATTCTGATCATCTCATGACTAACATTAATGAGTATTGCTCGCTGTTCTTCGAGGACTTGCATTAGAAATACGTATTGACTGTTCTACGCGAACTAAAAACATTAATTAACTTTTTATTATTTTATTATATCCAATTATATTTTTCAGTTTGTAATCTCTTTCACTTCTCTCTTTGATTCCATAGTGAAAGGATGCACAATAAGATGCATCCCAAATTAAAAATAAATACTAAGATAAAATTAAATCTCAAATGATTTATTTCTAACACTTATACTCCTTTACTATTTAGAGTGGTTTTTTCAAAAGGTTCTGGTATAACGCATTTTAGATAAATGGATCTACAGATCTGAAACCCCACGGATATTCGGATATTACTTTGTTGTGAGACGAGACCTTGCGCTGAAACTGCTGCATAGAAGGTAAGTGAAGAAATTATTATTATTATAAGTCTTACCTTCCAACAAACATGGTTTGAATTTATTTATTTAATTATCTCTACATGATTTAATTAATAGTAACTTATTCAAACGTTTTTTTTTTATCATGATTATGAGACTGAAGAAAGTCTCTAACTAAAATAAACGAATATCCATAGTTTTATATTATAATAAATAAATAGCCAAAATGGCATTAAAAGAAAATATAACAATCGATAAACTTGACGATTCAAATTATACTACTTGGTCATTTAAAGCTGAAATGCTTTTGACCAAAGAAGATTTATTTGAAGTCATAACTGAAGCTCCACCAGAACCACTGACTACTGACTGGTCGAAAAAGAATAACAAGGCAAAAGCTCTGATAAATCTATCAATAACTGATTCCCAAATTTCCCATATTAAAGATTTAACTAGTGCTAGAGAGATTTGGCAGAAATTAAAGAGTATTCACGAACGCCCAAATCTCTCAAACAAACTGTATTTATTAAAAACATTATACAGTTGCAAATTGTCCGAAGGGGAAAATGTGAACACTCACATCACTAAAATATTGGAACTCAAACAAAAACTGTCTGCAATTGGTGAAACTATTGATGATGCTCACCTGTCCGCACTGCTTTTATGTTCTCTGCCTCCGTCTTATGATCCTTTAATTACTGCGTTAGAAGGCAGGGATGAACAAGATCTAAACCCGACTTATATTCAAAATAAAATTATTGATGAATATAATCGCAGATCCTGTAATAAAAAATCAAACTCCTATTCGGAAGATAATGCCACGGCGTACAGGGTTAACAAAAATAAATACAATTTCAAAAAACGCCCTAACAAATTTTGTACATATTGTAATTCAAAAAGTCACAATACCAGTGAATGTTGGTATCAAAAAAATAAAAAACCGAACAACGCATCAGGAAATTATGATAAGGGTTTCAAAAATAGAAAATTTAATTCCTCATTATGTTTTGAAACCAAATCCCAACGTATAAAAGGGGAACACTCCACCAGAGAGTTAAATAATTCTGATGAAGAGGTCGGGACAACTGTAAACAAAATAAAAAATTTAGCGTTTATTGCCAGTGACGAACACAAATCTAGTTGGATAGTCGACAGTGGCTGTTCAGCACATATCACGAATAATAAGAATCTATTTGAAAAAATTAAAGACACTGGTGTTTCAAACGTAGTTATCGCTAATGGAAATGTCTTAACCTCGCAAGGTTCGGGTGACATAATAATTAAAACTGAAACTGAAAACGGGGAAGTAAATGAAATAAAGTTATTAGATGTTCTTTTCGTACCAGATATTGAAACAAACTTACTCTCTGTTAGTAAAGCCACTAAAAGTGGTTGCACACTGATCTTCGAGAAAAATAAATGTCAGTTGCAAAAATATGGGAAAACTTTCCTTGAGGGGGAAATAAAAGGAAATCTTTATGAAGTAATACAACCGAAATATGATGCAAATGAACAAGTTAGATTAATATCTAATTGTAATAATAAGAAATGTATTACATTATGGCACAAACGTCTAGGTCATAGAAATTTCGCAGATATTAAAGAAATCATAGATAAGCAACTAGCTTTAGGACTTGACATAAATTTTTGTAAACACGATAAAACGTGTGAAACGTGCATAAAAACTAAATTAACAGATATGCCATATCCTAAGCAATCTAAGTACCGTGCAAATAGGGTACTTGAACTAATTCATACTGATATCTGCGGACTGTTTCAGACACCCTCTATAGGGGGAAAAACCTATTTCCTTACCCTTATTGACGATTATAGCAGGTTTACAATTATTTACCTCTTAACACATAAAAGTGAAGTATTGCAAAAATTAAAAACTTACATAGCATTAGTCAAGAATAAATTTGGCAGGCTACCTAAAAGAATTAGATCAGATAATGGTAGAGAATATGTAGGCAACGACATAGAGAATTTTCTTGAACAAAACGGAATCAGACATGAACTTACTGTTCCTTATTGTCCACCTCAAAACGGGGTTGCCGAAAGAAAGAATAGAACCCTTGTAGAAATGGCCAAAAGTATGTTATCTGAAGCGAAATTAACTAATAAATTCTGGGGGGAAGCAATCCATACCGCGAACTATTTACTAAACAGAATCCCCACAAAATCTAATGACAAGACTCCCTGTGAGTTTTGGAACAAAGTTAAACCTAACCTCTCGCATTTGAGAGTATTCGGATCTAAAGCTTTCGCTTATATTGATAAACATAATAGAAAAAAACTTGATAACAAGGCTCAAGAGGGAATCTTTGTTGGCTATGATTACCGATCCAAAGGATATCGAATTTATACAGGGGGAAAAAATATCATTATCGCGCGAACAGTAAAGTTCTTAGAAAATCAAAATTGTGAACATTCATCACAAAAGGAACCGACTAATGATAATAATCAAACGCAGACTGTAAATATTGAATTTAATGATACCTCTGAGCAAACACAGGACGATTCTGAGCAAACGCATGATTCAGAAACTCAGCTCAGAAGATCATCGAGATCTAACCTAGGTGTTCCTCCGGACCGTTTAATCTATTTAACTAAACATGATTTAGTAGATGAACCAAAAAGTTGGTCCGAGATACAAAATATGACACATCCTGTTGAAAAGAATAACTGGATTAACCCTTTCAGGGGCACTAAGTAAAAATGATTGAATTTCCTTTTAAATATATATATATCATAAAGTAAACATCCCCTACAAGTCATATTTGATGAAGAAAAAAATTCAGCATGTGGGGATTTTTTTGTGGGTGGTGGCTAGGCGTTCTAGCCACTGTGTCTATCCACCTAAAAGATGCTCCTAAAAATCAAACTAAAATTAATGATCTAAGATAATATGTAAATCTGTTGTATTTAAAAGGTGCATTACAGTATATTTACACTACCAAATACTTTTGAATAAAAAATTATTTTTCATAAAAATATATAAAAGAAACTTCAAAAAATTTTCCCGCAACTTGTCCATTTAAAAAAGTCACAGGCACATGCTGCTTAAAGTTACTGTAGTTCTGCCATCTCTATTTCAATTTTAGAAGTACACATTAACTTTTCATAAAAGTGGATAAAAAAAGTAGCCACTGCACACTTAGAGAAAAATTTCTAAAGTAGGTGGATAGACCCTCTAGCCACCGCCCCTGAAAGGGTTAAAGCCGCGGAAGATGAAATACGGTCTTTAAACGAGCATAACGCATGGACCTTAGTCGATCCTCCAGAAGGGAAAAAAGTTATCGGTTCTAAATGGACTTTCAAAACTAAATACGATGATACGGGTAAACTACAAAAATACAAAGCGCGTTTAGTCGCCCAAGGTTTTCTCCAAATGTTTGGAGAAGATTACGATGCAACTTTTGCGCCAGTAGTTTCATACACAACAATCAGAGCTTTTCTGAATTCCGCAGCTCATCACAAACTGAATGTAAAACATATAGATATTAAGACTGCGTTCTTGTATGGAAATTTAGATGAGGATATCTATATGCGACAACCTGAATGGTTCATAGATAAGGGCAATGAAAACAAAGTATGTAAATTAAATAAGTCCATCTATGGATTGAAACAGGCCGCGAGAGCCTGGCACATGAGAATAGGAGATTTTCTAAAAACCTTACATTATAAAGAAAGCTCAGCAGACTCGTGTTTATACATTCATAATGATCCAAACATAACTTCATTCATTATCGTGTATGTCGACGACATTTTAGTCTCCGGAGACGAAAACCAAATAAACAAAATCACAAAGGAATTAAACAAACAATTTGAAATAAAAGATTTCGGAGAAGTAAGCTTTTATCTAGGAATGCAAATAACCAGAAATAAAAAAGGTGATTTTGTAATAAACCAAAAATTAAAAATAGCAGAGTTAGTAAAAAAATTAAATCTTGAGTGCTCCAAACCTACAAACATTCCAATGGAGCCTAATTATCTCAAATTTGATGATAACGATAATCTGCTAGAAAATAACATTAAATATCAACAAGTAATTGGAAGTTTATTATATTTGGGTACAGTTAGTCGGCCAGATATTTTGGCAGCTGTAAATATTTTAAGCAGGAGAAATTCGAATCCACGGAAAAAAGATTGGGAAGCAGCTAAAAGGGTTGTGCGTTACCTAAACACCACAAAAGACTTAAATTTCATAATTAGCGCAAACCAAGACACCAAACTAACAGCTTTCGCTGATGTCGATTGGGCAGGCGATAGAACAAATAGGAAGTCAACTTCGGGAAATATTTTCATGCTAGGAAATAATCCCATTCTATGGACAACTAAAAAGCAAACTTCCGTGGCATTGTCTTCTGCAGAAGCGGAGTTCATTTCTGCAACTAATGCTGCTAAGGAAATCACTTGGTTAATCAAATTATTAAGTGATCTGAATCTACAGCAAGATACACCCATCACACTATTCGAAGATAACATCAGTTGCATTAAGTTAATAAATTGTGAATATTCTGCCAAGTTAAAACATATTGACATTAAGTATAATTATTTAAAGGACTTGAAAGAGAAAGAAATACTTGATATGCAATATTGCCCGAGTGAAGAAATGACCGCCGACGTGCTCACCAAGCCTCTAGCAAGACCCATTTTTGAAATTCACCGAAGGAAATTGAACTTAACCATAGAGGTTTAAGAAGTGTATCCCGATGAAGGGGGAAATGACATATTATCATCGATGAACACTTCATCTAATTAAGACATATTCCAAAAACTGAAATAAGTCTTCACTTACTCACGAGCTGTCAATTAAGCCTGAATAAAAATCTGGACTGCATTTTCTTCTATGCTCGTGATTCTGATCATCTCATGACTAACATTAATGAGTATTGCTCGCTGTTCTTCAAGGACTTGCATTAGAAATGCGTATTGACTGTTCTACGCGAACTAAAAACATTAATTAACTTTTTATTATTTTATTATATCCAATTATATTTTTCAGTTTGTAATCTCTTTCACTTCTCTCTTTGATTCCATAGTGAAAGGATGCACAATAAGATGCATCCCAAATTAAAAATAAATACTAAGATAAAATTAAATCTCAAATGATTTATTTCTAACACTTATACTCCTTTACTATTTAGAGTGGTTTTTTCAAAAGGTTCTGGTATAACGCATTTTAGATAAATGGATCTACAGATCTGAAACCCCACGGATATTCGGATATTACTTTGTTGTGAGACGAGACCTTGCGCTGAAACTGCTGCATAGAAGGTAAGTGAAGTAATTATTATTATTATAAGTCTTACCTTCCAACAAACATGGTTTGAATTTATTTATTTAATTATCTCTACGTGATTTAATTAATAGTAACTTATTCAAACGTTTTTTTTTTTATCAGTTATAATTTACAGCATCTAAATTTAACACTTTCGCGGCCGCATGTTTTTGTCTTTTTTACAGTAAGGTACGCCTGTGGGCGTTATTATCCCCAGTTACTATATTTCCGAACAAAATTTTCCGCATTCACATTTATATTACAAATGGATATACATTATAGTTATACTATTTCTAATCAAAGCATTTATATCCATAGTAAATAGATAGTGCAAATATGAATATTAGGTATATTTTTAAGAAATAAATAACAGATAAATTGTGAAAGAAACGCCCACTGATGGAGTTAGAGATTTTCAAATGACGTGAATCTACGTCAGCGGTCGCGGAAGTGTTAAGAACAGTAGACAAAAAAATAATAAAAAATAATAAAATAAATAAAATAAAATAAATAAATAAAATATAAACAGAGAATATTCTTAAAGTGTTCATTACTGGTACAGTTACCATATGTACTGTTTGAATATCTTCTAAAAAACGTTAAATATTTTGTCAGAGTTTGTAGTAATTGATTTTCTTTCCTTTTTATTTAAGTGGATAAGTCATGAAACTACAGTAAGTTTCTGCCTTTTTTGAGAACACTTTGAGAAATAAGAAATTTAAGCTATTTTTATAAAATAATTTCTATACTGTTTAATCACGACATATTACTTTAAAAATACAATAAAGATTTCTCTAAGAAGAAAGTGGTGGAAAAACAGGTGAAAATTTCTCATTCTTGAAAGTGTCCTGAAAAAAAGGCGGAAATTACGACCCCTGCTACAGTATTGTATTTTCGTTAACATATGCTTGAAGATTCAATCTGATATTTATACAATTAGTGTTATATGTAATGAGTACTAATATATATATACACATATACATATATATAATAGTAATAATAATAAAAATTAAAATAAAATAAATGAATGTAAAAATATAGAATTATTTTTTGTAGTTGTGAAAGTTAATTTTAAAGAGTGATGAAAAGCAACAAAGTAAGCAAGCCACTTTAAGTAGTGGGCGTATTGGTTATGAAACGCTTAAATTCAAGGTGTGGTTTATAAAAATAAAAAAGCGGCTCTTTTATAATTAGGCTTGCCTGTCATCTTTGAAATGAAAATAGATGCAATGTACTTGTAAATCCTTAAATTGTTGCCATAATTAAGCGTATAACTTTTTATTCGTGTTAGAACTTCCCTTCTAGGCATCTTTTACGTTTTCTCTCTGAGGAATTACGTATAATTATATTTCTTTTCAGCCCAAATTAAAACTAAACTTCTTTCCTGTTAGAAAACAGTTTTACAATCAGGGATGGAACACGGGCGCAGAATTCATACCGGAATCCGTTTAAGAAATTTCTCTACCTATAATATCGTCGATTTAAGAACTAGAAAATTTTCTTACATTGATAGTGGTATGAATTCTGCGCCCGTGTTCCATCCCTGTACAATATTTCATTACGGCGATCAAATACATTAATTCAGGAGTACGATGCGCAGATAATCCTGCTTTTGTACAAATTTATTTAACTTTGAATGATTATTTATTTATTTATTTCAAATAAAACAGAATTTAACACTTTCGCGACGGCTGACGTAGATTCACGCCATTTGAAAATCTGTAACTCCAACAGTGGGCGTTTCTTTCGCAATTTATATGTTACTTATTTCTTAAGTATATATCCAATTTTCATATTTTTACAATGAAATATACTATGGATACAAATACTTTGATTAGTAAGAATGTAATTATAATGTATATTCATTTGTAATATAAATGTGAATACAGAATATTTTGTTCTGAAATATTGCAATTTGGAAGAATAACACCGACAGGTGGACTTTACTGTCAAAAAGTCAAAATCATGTGGTCGTGAAAGCGTTAGGATTGAATAAATGAGTCAAATTCTCATAAATATTAAAAATTTTAAGAAATGAAAATTATGTATATAGTGATTTAAGAAGCTCTTGAAATTGAAGTAAGTTCATGGTGTCAAACTGATTACGTTACGTAAAATATCATCCTATTCCGATAGATATCTTTGAGATAAGAATTTAAATAATTTAGATGTGGGGTTTCGAAATATAGCATCACCAGGAGTCAGGGGTCATACTCTCCGCCCTTTTTTCAGGACACTGTCAGAGATAAGAAATTTCAGCTTTTTTTGCCACCACTAATTTCATGAAGAAATAATTGTGAGTATGTTTACGTTAATATGCCACTATTATACTAAGTAGAGATTATTTTATAAAGATTGTGGTGGCAATAAATTTGAATATTTCTCATCTATGAGACTGCCCAGCAAAACCACAGATGACGGCCAACACGAGGCCAAGTGCTGGTTGCCAGCAGTAGCTGCAGCTGGGCCGTCGGTGGCAAAAGTTACGGTGCCGCAGGGAATATGTTACGCCGGCCGTCAGTAGGCCGTATTCAATCGATCCACTGTTGGCAGCCTGCAGTAAGTTAAAAATAAGTTAGTGGGCCAGTGAATGGATCGCTGCTGGCAGCTAGCAGTATGATGAAAATAGGTAATGGGCCAATGTCGGTAACCGACATTAGGTTGGAAATTGTTAGTGGGCCAGTGTTGGACTACCTGGTGGCAAACATAATTTTTCTATGTTATTGCTGGCAGCCTGCAGTGGGCCAGCTGAGGCAAACATAAAAAATTATATTACTGCCGGCAGTCTTCATTGGTCCTTTATATTTTCCCATTAAAGGCCCGCTTCACTCACCGTCGCCGGAAGCCGAAGCCAATGTTATTCTATGGGAAATTTTCTTTGCAAATAACTTATTAACTAATACATATTTTTAAATTCTGTTTTCATATTCTGAAAATTCCCAACTGTTAAATTGACGGACCTTTTTTAAAAAATTATTTTTTTATATTTTATTTTGAAGCTGCAAAATACGATTTTTCAATATGTGAAATTTTTCATTTTGCAAATTCAAAATAAAATATTAAAAATTAAAAAAATACATTTTCAAAAAAGGTCCATCAATTTAACAGTTGGGAATTTTCTGAATGTGAAAACAGAATTTAAAAATATGTATTACTTATTCAGTTATTTGTAAAGAAAATTTCCCATAGAATAACATTGCCTTGGACTTCCGGAGACGGTAAGTGAAGAGGGCCGTTAATAGGCCAGCAGTGATTTAGTTATAGCTAGTATATTTATTTTATTGGTGATACCTTTAATTTTATTAGTGCTTTTTTCTTTTTCTTTCTTTCTTTTTCTTTTTTTTTTTTCTCTCTCTCTCTCTCTCTCTTTTTTCTGATGAAGTAGCAGCCAGTTTTTTCTATGCATCCAATATTTAATTTGATTTTGTACATATTCATTTTTAAATACTATTTACAAGTATTTGATTCATACACTATGGTTGTAAATTCAGGATTTCTAGTGCAGCATATAGGAAATATTCAGTTGATCCATTTTCCTTATGATAAAAGTTTAATTTGTTGCTTTCAGGGCAAATGTTTCTCTATATAACATTTTTTGGAATAAAGGAGATTTTTTTTTTTTTTTTTTTTTTTTTTTAAGTGTTCAAATTTCAATATGTTTAACTTTGTTACGCTATTTGATATAAATAAATGTAACTTTACATGTGAAAATTATAGAATATTGAAACAAAAACTGTTATAAAGAGAACATTGTAAAAAACACCATAAACTAAAAATAAATAAATAAATAAAAAATGCAGCAATTGTTTCCGGTTGAAATAGCACGAAGACCCTTCATCAGGCGAAACAAAGTGGGCACGAGTGCAGCAAAAGTAATTTGCTGCAATCGTGCTTTTTGTTAAACTCACGTAAGGATGTGTTATTATTTCAACCTAAAAGAACTGATGCATTTTTTTTTTTTTTTTTTTTTTGGAGGGGGGGGGGAGGGCAATGTTTATGTTTATTTACAAATTTTTCTATTTATTACTACAGTACAAAATCTGAAATCCGAAATCGTTCGGACCATGGCCTTTCCGGATTTCGGACTTTTCTGGATTTTAGGTCACTTTCTGATTTACGGCAATAAAAAAACGGACATTTCCATTCCGAACGCCCTTTTAGTTAATAACTAGCTTACGCCGCCCGAGGGTGCGATTTCTTAAGAAATTGGAGTATACTCTCAAGTAACATGTACAATACTTTGAATAAACACCATAAAATTTTGCAAACAAAACGCAGGCAGCTACGCTTGCGCTTTGTTTGCCGCACTCGTGCCTACTTCGTTTGCCTGATGAAGGATCGTGTTTTCTTTCCATCCGAAACGAGTGTCGCGAGCTCTTACATTTTATGGTGTTTACTCTTATTACTTTTAAACACCAATTCTGTGGTGCTTTTTTATTATAACTCTTAAGTGTCCAGAAAATCTTGAATATTTGTCTTTTCCCCTACATCAAATGGTACCCAACTGATAATTTTTTCCCTTATTTTTAAAACAGCAGGCAGATGATCAAGTCAGAAAAATCCCAGAAATATACTGACATATATGCAGTACAGACACACAGACCACTTGCCAAAAAACCACTTTTTTGACTCAGGAGACCTTAAAATATGTAAATTAGGAGAAAACTCGATGTCGAAATTTTTGATCGAATACAATGCTTCCATTATCTACAGTACTCTGATTATGGTTACTACTACTACTACTACTAATAATAATAATAACTAGTAGGCTACGCCCACTTGGCTGGTCACTATGTTTAAATGAATTTTCAAAATAATTGGACCAGTATTTATGTTTTACATCACATTATTAAAAAAAAAAAAAAAAAAAAAAAAGAGAAAACTAAAATTATTTTATTGAAATTGCTCTAAACCTCGCTTCGGGTACCCGCTACCTACGGCAACTCTTTTTCCATCCGCATAGTAGTGTGAGCACCAGAACACAGACAGACGCATAGATACTTCTCTTTATTTATATAGATTAGTTGACACAAATCCTGGCATAATTTCAGATAGAAATTGTTATTTTATTGAAGTATTTGTACTTTAAATAATTTAATCTATACGCTGTTAATAAATAAATATCCTCCTTTATAGTTCCTTAAAAAATAGAGGTCCCATATTCCCGCTCTTCGTTGTAATTTCTAGTCAATTTTGTCCTTTTATTACTTCCGGTGTGAAACCGTACTTTTCGTTTTCATCCCATGCTAAATCTATGGATTTTTAGCATCCCCCCCCCTCTATTTATACATTTAAAATACGAGAGGTTCCAAAATAGAGGTCACTTCATGAATCTTTATACTATTCATGCAATGATGACATATATTACACCGACAAACTTTTAGCTGTATACTTACAATAATTTTCATTTAAAAATAATTGATGAATTGACTTTTCTTCTCTTTTATTTTGTGAACACTGTTGCTCATCATCTTGATAAACAAATTTCCTTCCTGCCCAATAGACCAACAAAAATAACGCTGATGCGACAACTCTCAGTTAAAGTTTGTTGTTTTTAAGTGCAGCTGGTGTTCTGATTTAATGAGTAGTCAGAGATATAAGTGTGGGAGCGTGTGAAGCATGCAAAAATTCAAGAAAAAGAATTTCACTTGTTAATATAATGTATAATTTTACTTCAAATATATTTTTGAGTGTGTTTATTTACATTTTTCGACAAAATAGGAAATTGCTTAGACTTCTGTCCATCTTACGCTAATTTCCTTCTTTAAAAATGTTTTTAGAATCCCATAAAACTCATATATGTCATTACAGAATTTCCAGATTTATTGTAGGAAGCTTGTCACAAAAATTTGTAGAAGTAGCACAAATGGTTTCAGTATAAAAATTCATAAAATAATTTTGATACATTACAGTCTAAGAGAAGTTTCTTATCAGCGCACGCAAAAATTTTTGCACAGCGTTAATAATATAGATGAACATAGGTTTTAAAGATGCAATAAAAAAATTTTCCAATCAAAAATAACAAAATAAATATTTGCGTTTCATTTATTAGCGATGCACAAAAACATTCTTATCCTTTACGGGAAATTGATGGGGGAACTATTTCAGTTTCGTAAAAGCGAAATTATTTTTCTTACTTGCATTCAAATAATAACTATTATTATTATAAATAAAATAAAATAAAATAGTTTGTTATGGTTACCACTTTTTTTTTTTTTTTTTTTTTTTTTTCAATAATAGTTTATAGAAATTACATATTAAAATTATTATTTATTAAATTTATTTTCTGCGATGAAGGCAGGCGATTTGATTTTCATTTCAAAGAAGCATAATATATTAAATTTCGAAAAAAAAAATCAATTTTTTACCAATATCCGAGAAATTTTTTAAGTATTTTACTTTCTTATATGTATATATATATGTGTGTGTGTGTGTATATATATATATATATATATATATATATATATATAAGAAGAAAAATTTCGACTTCCGGTTTTCGATGTATTTCCATGTTTTGAAATTCCTGAACACGATTTGACCATTTTTAGAAAGTTTCTCTCTGTGAGTGTGCATAAAAAAATTTGTAGACGCTGTATCTCACGAACCAATGGACGAAATTAACCAAACTTGATTGGTCAGACCATGATTAAAATCGTTCCCGATTACATTTGTGGATCATTCACTCAACACATAGCTCTATATTTCTACTTCTTCGTAATTTTCAGTATGACACAGTGTAGGAAGAAATTTTCTATAAATGTACTAATTATATTTTTTTTATTTTTAAAATGAATTAAAAAAATAAATATTTAAGTAACTAACAACCAAGGACGATTTCTTTTTTTTTTTTGTATAAGTTGAGAAATCGCTCGCCCTTCCCCATGATGGAGTAAATTTTCAATGCTGGTATTTTTCAAAAGAACTCGTCAGTACCTTTTAAGTAAATAACTGAATGAAATTTGTAGTAAATTAAAACAAAGTTATAAATTATTAAAAAAAAAAAAGTATTTTTTCAGATGTTGGCACAAAATTGTTTTTTTTTTTTTTTTAATTGAGAAACAGTTTCCTAAGATGAAAATCGTTTGCATGCATTCGGGAAAATAATCTTAACAAATTATCTGCATTGCGCAAATTTGCATAATAAAAAATATAGAAGAAAGTTTTGTGGTGCTACAACATACTAGTTTTTGTCAAAAATTAAAAAAAAAAAAAAAAAATAAATAAATAAATAAATAAATTTTCCTTAAAATATCACAGCTATATAATTCACCCTTTCGTTTTAAAAATACTGGCGAAATCTTTTCAAGGATACTCATATTGGAAATATACTTTATCTGGTATATTTCTCCCTCAGGGGTGGGGAAGCAACGTTTGTACATTTACAAAAAAGAAAAACAAAAAAAAAGTAGAAGTAAACTTTTTGGATTTCTATCACTTTAAAAATTTTTTCAGCTCACACCGAGGGACAGACAGACAATTTCTCAAATTAAGTTCATCAAAACAACCCAAAAAGTGCAAAATCTGTCGAAAACCGGATGCCGAAAATTTCCCGAACCTAATGCTTTCTTCTTAAATACACTGAAGGAAGAAAAAATAAAAATAAAACATTAACTATAAATATTTATATATATTCTAATAACATTCTCCCGTTCATATAATATAAATATATAAATTAAGATTCATAATTTTTATTTTATGAAATTTATGAAATTAATAATAAAAATAACAAATGTAACTAGAACGTTAACGACTATCATAACTTACTTAAAACGGATCAACTGAATATTCGCTTTCTAGAAATCCTTTTATTATAATAATGACTTTAGATTCAAACACCTTTAAAAAATAGTATTTAAAAAATAATAGAAAATCAAATTAATAATTGAATTACTTACTCATATAATATATTACTTTTTCGTGATTTAACATCTTTCAGTCTAGAACCTACATCCGCAGACTACAATAACGAACAAACTTCGTATGAAATGGCAGATGGCGAGCGAATTTCAAATCAACAGAAAATAAATCACAGCGCCCTCTAGGCATACAAATTGGTTATGGCCTAATAATTTGTGGCCACAACATGAAAAATATTATGTTGGCCTTTTGGTGATAGCCTGCATAAGGCCAACTGTGTTTATGCCACTTCTGGACAACCGACCATTATTCTTTAGGCCTCCAATACTGCAGGCAGCCATAAACGGCCCACTGGTGGAGTTATGTGAGGCAACCGGCAACTGATGGCAAGTGCAGGATGCCGGCTGTAGGCCATAATGAGCCCATCAATATAAGTTTTGCTGGGTGTCCTGAAAAAAGGGCGGAGAGTACGACACCTGCCAGGAGTCGTAGTACTCTCCTCCCTTTTTTCAGGATTTTCTCAAGCATGAGAAATTTTCTCCTTTATTGCTACCACTATTTTTATACAAAAATCTCTATCCTTTTCGATCTCGACACATTACTATAAAAATACTATAAAGTTTTCTGCATAAAATTAGTGGTGGTCAAAAAGACAGATATATCTCATCTCTTAGAATGTCCTGAAAAAAAGGGCGGAGAGTACGACCCTTGCATCACAGTCTAATAATACAAGTATGTAAAATTACTTGGACAGTGGGAATTTCTAAAAAAATATTTTTTCAACAATTTACTATTACAGAGCACATCCCGAGGCAAACTGTATAAGTTAAGAAACTTTAAAAACGTCTGATTTCAACCTAATTTTACAAATTGTATAATCGTTCAACAGTAAAATAAATTTAAAGACTTGGACGTTTTATGGGATGTCCAACATATTTAATTTTCTCTATTACAGGTTTAGTTATTCCTGCCAAGTGTCACGATTTTTCGATACCAGTATTTTTTTATTGAAATTTTTTCGGTTCAATATTTGAAGTTATTTACAAACCGTCCAGTTATTAAAAGTGCAAAGTTTGGTATCTTTTTTACTAATTATCTGTCGTTACGAATAAGATTTTTTACTTCTGCTTTTGTTAATTTTCTATGGGTTATTGCGCACCTATGTTACAGTAGGTGGGTTCATTTTTAATTCCTTAAAACTGTATGTTAGGATTCATTCAAGTAGAATTTTTGGTACAGATTTCTCCTGATTATCATTTTTTTTTTTTTTTTTTTTTTTTTTTTTTTTTTTCGGAAAGAAATCGTTTTATAACGCAACTTTCGTTGTAGGTACACTGAAATTAAGAATAATAAATTTATTAATTTATTTAAACTGTAATCATTAATCTAACTTCTTTCGAGAAGAAAAGATATTGCTAAGTTTTAGAACTGAATGCTGTAATTAAATGAAAAATAAACACGAGGAGTTGATAATTTGAATCAGAAACCCCCTTAACCCCTTAACGCGCGCTGTCCTCGCTGCGAGGACGAGGACACAAAATTTAAGATCCAGCTGCAAAAATTCATCCCGGAAATTTTTTAGCAAAAATTTATGTTTATAACATATCAGAAAGGCCGGTTTTTTTTAACCTTAATTTAAAATTTCTTTTAGTTTAATTTAGTTCATGAATTCCGGTGGAAGTATAATTTAAATGATCCGAATTGTCTTGTGCCGCAAAGGGTTAAAAAAATCAACTAAAACATATCTGATAAAGGGTCCAATAATCTGCTGAAGACAGTAGCACGCAAAAATTACCGATTAAAAAAATAAAATGGCTAACATTGAGGTACAGGTCACCTTGTGGCTCATTGAGAAATAGCATCCGGTGATGAAGAACGATTGCTCAACACTCAAGTGAGTGGATACCTTCTGAACATGAAGTTGTAGGAGGATTTATGAAGCACGATCAGCGGCCCTTGCTGCGGAACTGTTTGTGCCACGAAGGACAGATTTAATGTACAGGCAAGTCCTGCTGTCCTCAATCTGCCTCCGGTGCCTTGTGCTGATTTTTCTTTTCTCTCTGACTCGAAATAACTTTTCCTACCTGAGGGTCGAGTCAGGTGGACAAATTTGCATGAGAAGAACTTGCAGATCTATGCACGGGATGACAACATTAGGCAAGGTCTAATTTTCGCAGACTCCAAGGACGCGAAGAAATACGTCTCTCGGTAGGAATTACTTGTATTCTCAGATGTAGATAATCGCTTATAGCAGATAAGTAAATCGACTATAAAACAAACCTTTGTATAAATGTTTTTAGCACATATCACATAATGCTACAGTAAAAAAAAAAAGAAAAGAAAATTACAAAGAATAAATAAACAAATTGTTCAAATTGCCTTATAATATAGAAATCACATGTATTAAAATACTATTTCTAAAATTAAAAAAAACCTGATTTAATTCAATTATATTCTTTTTATTCTGTAACCAGATGATATTTTATTCACATTTAATATTTTGACTGTTATATTTTCAGAATTGAATTTACGGAAAATGTTTACTTTTTAACTAAGCGCACTTCTTTTAATGATGGTGTGTATGACAGTTCTGAATATTTTTGCAGTAATCAGATTTTTAATTTACATTTACACGTACTCTTTCTGAAAAATCTAAAATGTAAATAGATCACATTTTTAATCCCTCTTTCAGGGTTTGCACTGTATTCAAAGATGTTAAAATTTTAATTTAACCCGGAGTTACGTGCCATTTTTTCACACCATTTTTCTTTAGAGATTTTTTTTTTTTTTTTTTCGTATCAACTTTGAATATTTAGTAGCTTGGAAGTACCTGTGTTCAGTGCTACTCATTTTCCTCTGCATAATAAGAGCAGAAAATAACGGGGTGGGGAAACAAGGAATTGAATTACCTGCCAGAAGAGAAATAACAAAAATGATAAGTTAAATTTTCTTCTTATTCAATCTTAATTTGGAAAAAATTTCATTATAAAATAAGGGGTGTGAGAAAAGGGCTGGTCTCGCAGCGTTCCTAAAATTTTACTCGTATTTTATTGTGTATACCACTATCATCAATACCACTATCATCAATAAGAAAATTTTCTTAAATTTTCTTAAATATTTTTGAACATTTGAATGTTAAAATATTATGTATAAAAATATTGTATTAAAGTACTGGTGACAGTATAATAAAAGTAACATTTTAGAAATGCTGCGATGCCTGAAAGGGCGAGTACTAACAGTGCTCCGGAAAGAAATAAAATGCTAGCATGTCTGGCTGGGTAATTAAAACTACATACCACTAATTTTGAATAGCAATTTTTATAATAAAAGAAACCTATAAATTAAAATGAAATTCATGGTTACAGAATAGAGGTGGAAGAGTCCATGAAAAAGTCGAATCCGTACGAACCCTGCTGTTTTAAGTTACTTTTAATCTCAAAGCTAATTTGTAAAACTGCCTATTCTGAAAATGGCAAAAATGTTTTGTAAGAAAGAGCATTCTTATAACAGTTATGTCAAAAAGAAGAAAATTTGCTGTAGACAACAAATTATTTTATATAATTTGCCCATGATAAGGTCTTCACTCAGTCTAATGAAAATTTAAATTAGTATAATTAAAAAAATGACACATGGCTAAAAAGGTAAAACAAAATGCATAGCCGCTATTTGTAAGTTTTTCTGTTACCGGAAATTCTCAACAGGAGTTCTTTTTTTTTTTTTTTTTTTTAATAAATTTTGTAGAAAGTTACACAATTAAATAAACTGAAAATTTTTACTTCGAAAAATTGGTGTTAAAAAACATAGGAGTTGGCAGCTATAAAAATGTATTTGTAAGTTTTGTAATATACAATGCGTTCTCAGAAAATATTGAAGGAGAAAGTAGGTTTAAATTTAATGCGTTATGTGTCAAATATAGGAAAATACAAACTGATTTTTTTTCTTTCTTTTTTTATAACCTTGTGGGTCATGTTTGAGTCGATTTAGCTGAATTTTTGTCTTGCGCTTGAGTCGAGTTTGCTAATTTTTTACCAGTGGGTCGAGAAATTTTGTTTAAAGAGCATTTTTTCGTGGGTCGGATTTAATTTTTAGCAAGTCGGATTGAATTGAGAACATGTTTTAAACAGAGCCTGATTAAGGGGGAAGCACACATTATCTCCGCTTTCACCGGAATATTTTTACAATTATTTTTTACTTCATGTCATAGAAATTCCACGCTTTGACGAGGAAATATTTTTTTTATAAAAAATGAACAGTGTAAAACAATCCAATTTACTCATCGTTATTAGACACCAGAATTCTTTTAAAATAATTTTTAATGAGAATTTTCTGTTTATTATAGGAGGAAAGTATTTGTTAAAAAATAACGGTGTAAGTATAAATAATGTGTGCTTCCCCCTTAATCAGGCTCTGGTTTTAAAACATTCTAGAAGAATATTAACTTTGATAGAAATATGATTGCATAACCAGACATGCTAACTATTTAATTTATTCTAGATCACTTATAGTACTCGCTGTTTTTTCCACACAACTTTATTTGTAGTAAAATAATAAAATTTTCTCTTATATAACATTCAAATATACATTTTTTAATCCCTCGTACTGTTTCCTTCTATTTCTTAGAAGACCTATTGTATATTAATGCTAATACAGAAAATAAATTTTGCAGAATATTATAAGGTGACATGCAGGTACTATGCATAAGTATGGCGTATTTTGTTGATAAAGAATGGAACTTTATAAGAAAATGCAGTTAATTAAAAAAGGCTTTCATGTTGCATTCATGCCTAACTATGATATGCTCTCTTGTATCTACTTAATCATGTAATTTAATGTGCTTATTCACAAAGTGTCATAATGAATATTGAACAACATTACTATGAAACAGAATATTTCATGATTTCTATTAAGTTCACAGTAGGGTAGCCTTGCATAATATGTATACGCTCTTCACAGTGAATTTAAATTTAAACATAATAAGAGAATCTCATATCACTACTTGAAATATACAGGGGTCGTACTCTCCGCCCTTTTACAGGACATTCTGAGGAATGAAAAAATTTTTAATTTATTCCTACCACTATTTTTCTGCGATAATCTCTACCCTGTATAATCATAGCACATTACTATAAATACACTGGTCAAAAAAATTAAGGAACAGCCCGTTTCTCTTCTTTTGCACATAATTTTTAAACAAATAAACATATGAACATAAAATTTGGATGGCCTGTTCATTATCATATTATTAACAGAATCTTATGTAATTTTAGCATAAGAATAATTTTTAAGCTAATAAATATTCATTTTTCTCGCAAAAGTAAGCTTTGGAAAAAATGAAAAATTTCAACAAATTGAGGAAAGAACACATAATGAAAAGTGGTATTAAGGATGCATTAGAGATAGGTAAAGACGCTCATACCTTGAAATGTTAAACTAAATCTCGATTTTTCTTTTTGTATTAACTTTTTTTTTTACTTTTATAACGAACTTTTTAAAAATATACAATTATTAATTTGTAAACTATACTCAGCACTAGAATAATAATGATGTCGAAAAATAATTGTATAATGAACATCTTATCCAATTTTCATGTTTGTATGCATATTTTTTAAAAAGTTATTCACATGCGAAAAGAAGAAGAAAAAATAAGAAACAGAAAATGAATGCAGGTAGAAAGATTTGGTTGTAATCTAACATAGGAACGCGTGTGCGTCTTTACCTATCTGTAAGGCATCCTTATGACCATTTTTCATTAAGTGTTCTTTCCTAAAATTATTGAAATTTTTCATTTTTTTCAAAGCTTACTTTTGTGAGAAAACTGAACATTTATTAGCTTAAAAATTATTCTAATGCTAAAGTTACACGAAATTTAGTTAATAATATGATAACGAACAGGCCATCCAAATGTTATGTTCACATGTTTATTTGTTTAAAACTTATGTGCAAAAAAAGAGAAAAGGAAAACAGGTCGTTCCTTTAATTTTTTTGACCAGTGTATGTGTAGAAGTATTTCTGCATAAAATTAGTGGTGATTAAAAGGCAGAAATTTCTTATCTTTGAGGGAGTCCTGAAGAAAAGGGCGGAGAATATGACCCCTGAATATATTTCGAGGAACATCCAAATGCAATCCCAATAATTCCGAATAATTTTATGTGGTCCTGTATACGAAAGGCAAATTCTTTTCATACTATATTCTATATGAAGCATGCTTTTGGGTTTAAAAAAAATATATAAGTTCGTCTTATTTTGTTGAGTGCGGTCTAAAAATGTTAAAATGCATAAGAACAAGAAATCGGATCTATAAACGAAATGAATTTGAATAATTTCATGTGGTCTTGTACACTAATTATTCGTTCGATTTCAATGAAGAATTTCAACTAAAATTTCCATATAATGTAGATTTAGAGCACCGAATTTGATATTCTGCTGACAGTTATTTTTCAGTTTTGTTGATAACAAATACATACATGGGCACACAGGCCAGCTGATAGAAACGTGATTTTCTGATTAAGGGCCCTCTTTACTCACCGCCGCCGGAAGCCGAAGCTAATGTTATTCTATGGGAAATTTTTCTTTACAAATAATTTATTAACTAATACATAATTTTAAATTCTGTTGTCACATTCCGAAAATTCCCTGCTGTTAAACTGACGGACCTTTTTTAAAAAATTCATTTTTTTTTTTTAAATTTTTTATATTTTATTTTGAAACTGCAAAATACGAATTTTCAATTTGTGAAATTTTTTCATTTTGCAAATTCAAAATAAAATATTAAAAATTAAAAAAAATACATTTTTAAAAAATGCCCGTCAATTTCACAGTTGTGAATTTTCTGAATGTGAAAACAGAATTTAAAAATATGTATTGGTTAATAAGTTATTTGTAAAGAAAATTTCCCCATAGAATAACATTGGCTCGGGCTTCCAGCGACGGTAAGTGAAGAGGGCCATTAAGTTGACAAGTGTAAATGTGTGAAAATATAGGAAAAACTCAGTTTCGAAAACTGGATCAAAAAAACATCATATGGGTAAGAGAAAGTAAAAAAAGTATGGTATTTATTGAACTTATTTCTAGAGCATTTTTTAAGTCATTATCCTTTTTAAAGTTTTGAACTAACTGACAAAATTAAAAAAAAAAGAAAAAGAAAAGAAAAGCATTAGTAAATGTTTGTTATGTGGAAATAACTGATCTTGCGGGCGAATGATTATTCTTGGCACAATGGGATAAAAGAAAATTCAAAATATTAATATTTGGATTTGGATAACATTTTATATTTAGTGAAATCATTCTTCGGAATTATGTCTGAAGGGAATTGATTTTTAACTATTTATATAAATGCAAATTATTGGATCCAGAATTTTTTTTCGGTATTTCGTTTACATATTTTGGGATATCTTTATCAAGGTTTTATTACATTTAAACATGTTTTTCGCCTCTATTATTATACAAGTGATACAAATTTATGTTTATGTTGTATTAGTTATATTATGTTTGGCACTAAAATTTATTAGTTTCGAGTAGATTTTTCCGTAGATCATTTACAAAGTTTTCTTTTTTTGTCGTGAGTGTGATAGACATATTATTATGCAGAGCTGCCAACTTTCTAATTTCGTAACACTGCCAGTATTCTTCAGTACTCGCCCCCCCCCTTTTTTTTCATAGCATTTTTTTAGAAGATTTATTTTCTTCAACTGTAATTACATATCGGAGAAAATTACTGTACAAAGAAAGTGATGTGAAAAAAAAAAAAAAAAAAAAAAAAAAAATCGGGTACTAACAATGTTTCTGAATACACTTAAATAATAGTAGCACTATTATTATGAAAAATCTTAACTTCTTGGAAATAAAATGAAGTCCTTACGAAATTCCTAATTTTTTTTTTTTTTTTTTTTTTTTTAACTTTATTTATGATTATTTTTGAGCTAAGGAAATTTGGTGGAATACACTAGTCACAATAATTCCTAGTAGTCCGGAACGGTTTTTTTTTTAAGCTATGCATATCATAAAATACAAAATAACTATTAAATATAAATATGCTGCGCATTTTCCAAAATTATGAACAATAATGCCGTTACCTGAATGCTGATTGAGCAGCTTGGCAATTTTCAGTCCAAAGACAATAAAAGTTAATAAAAATATGGACTGTGATGTTATTGACAGATATTAATTGTAACTAGTATCGCCCAGTGGTCGAAACTCGACCATTTTTTTTGCAAAGCGAGGTAAAGCAAAGTTATTGCCTTGTCCTAAACGGAATGCAATTGCAACACAGCTGCGGCAATTGTTTGCCGATATTCACTCTAACTGAATCAGCAGAGTTTTACTTAATATAACTATTTCTCTCTGTAGATGTTAGCCTTTTCTGAAATGAGAGAAAATCGCAACGTGAAAACGCCCCTTGTTGTGTGATACAGCCCAGAAGCTAATAGGTACCATGTCAAACCAAGTATCGAGTTCTGTTAAATTAATTCGATTGGTTCATAAAGTACAGTGTTTGAACAAAAAAAAAAAAAAAATAAAATAAAAATTATACAGACACGACATTATTTCATTATTTAAAACATGAAAATCTGACATTGACAGATTTTAATTTAGTGCCAGAGGCCTACTGCTAAACTTGTTAATATCGACAAATTCTTCTTTAGTTAATTCGTGACGATCTAAACCAATGTGTTTCAGCTGCAGATATTGTAACAAATAACGTTGGAAGTCCAAACTGTCTTAAACAACGTTTTTTCTCTTTTTACCAATGAGGGGGAGGTGTACCTTGGGGGGACTCATGTCAAAGGTGTGCCTTGGGGGGGGAAACTCATATCAAAGTTGTACCTTGGGGGGACTCATGTCAAAGTTGGGCCTTGGGGGGGACTCATGTCAAAGTTGGGCCTGGGGGGGGGCCTCATGTCAAAGTTGGGCCTTGGGGGGACTCATGTCAAAGTTGTACCTTGGGGGGTACTCATGTCAAAGTTGGGCCTTTGGGGGGACTCATGTCAAAGTTGGGCCTTTGGGGGGACTCATGTCAAAGTTGGGCCTGGGGGGGACTCATGTCAAAGTTGGGCCTTGGGGGGACTCATGTCAAAGTTGTACCTTGGGGGGGGACTCATGTCAAAGTTGGACCTTGGGGGGACTTCATTCAATAAATCCCCATTCAATAAACCGACTGAAATAGGCCCTTAGCACTATTAAGAGTGTATTATAAAAATTCGACAACGCTGTACCGACTGAAATAGGGGTACCTTGGAGGGGACTCATGTCAAAGTTGGGCCTGGGGGGGACTCATGTCAAAGTTGTGCCTTGGGGGGGGACTCATGTCAAAGTTGTACCTTGGGGGGGGACTCATGTCAAAGTTGAGCCTTGGGGGGACTTATGTCAAAGTTGGGCCTGGGGGGGAACTCATGTCAAAGTTGGGCCTTGGGGAGACTCATGTCAAAGTTGTACCTTGGGGGGACTCATGTCAAAGTTGGGCCTGGGGGGGCACTCATGTCAAAGTTGGGCCTTGGGGGGACTTCATTCAATAAATCCCCATTCAATAAACCGACTGAAATAGGCCCTTAGCACTATTAAGAGTGTATTATAAAAATTCGACAACGCTGTACCGACTGAAATAGGGGTACCTTGGGGGGGACTCATGTCAAAGTTGTGCCTTGGGGGGACTTCAGTCAATAAATCCCCATTCAATAAACCGACTGAAATAGGCCCTTAGCACTATTAAGAGTGTATTATAAAAATTCGACAACTGTACCGACTGAAATAGGCCTCTAGCACTAAAAAAAAAAAGATATTTTTCAAAAATGGTCGAATTGAGTTCGGGGAATTTCAAAACGTGTAACTTTATCGAAAACCGAAAATCTAAAACTTTTCTGAATCTTATATTTTCTACTTATATATGCAGAGGAAAGAATAATAAATCCACTTTTTAAAAAATAAAAATAAGTAGTCAATTTCACTTAATGTAAGGAAATCTCAAAACGTGTAAATTCATCGAAAACCGGAAATCAAAAGTTTTTATGTATCTTCTACTTGCTTCTTCTACCCACAAAAGCTAGCAATAAAGACACTTTTTTAAAAAATAAGTAGCCAATTTCAGTTAATTGAAACGTAAAGAAAGCTCAAAACATGTAAATTCAGCAAAAAACGGAAATCGGAATTTTTTCCGTATCGTCTCGTCTACTTATACATGCAGCAGTTAGTAACAAATCCATTTTCCTTTTATTTAGTATATTAGTTAAATATTTACTGTTTAAATATCACCCTTTGAAATGAAATGTTTATGCTTACATTCGAAACTGGAAGTTTGCCATTTTTTTTCTGGAGTTTTGTGATTTTAAATTAAAATTTTATCAATTTTACAGAAAAAATAACTCAATCAAACACATGTAGACAGTAACTTATATATAACTATACCCAAATATCGGAATTAAAATTGGGAGATAATTTCCGTTATTTTTTAATAATTTTTTACAAAAAATGCAATGGAAGATTAACACAGAAAATCTTTTTCATGGCTCCATGGTCTCCTTTCCTCCACTTCGCTTGCGTATAGTGATGCTGCTACATTATTACTGTGTCTATGGTTTTATTTGAGCTTTATGAAATTGCCAGATTTAACAACTTTCTACTTTTTGGTATTTTTTAATGTAAAGGAATACGTGTATAAAAGGGAAAAATGGGGAAAAATGCATAAAAAATAAATGTATTTTTAAATACCTTCTTGACATCGTAAGAAAATAATATTTGTATTCGCACCTTCCGGCTAACCATACCTTTCGAATGATACCATTTTCAACCCTTTACTCCCATAATTAATATGTTAAAAAGGGACAACAAATTTTATGCTTGCCTATTAATATATAGATTAATATATAGATACCTATTTAACTCTAATAATGGTAATTCTAACTGTAGTCAAATTGCTTGAATGTAATTGTTATTGCAGATATTGCAATGTTATCATAGCTGATGATGTATTTGATTAACCGTGGTAAATGTAGTTTACCTGCTTTTAAATTTGAAAAAAGAAATATATATATTAAATTAAATCTTATTTTATTTTATTTTTACATAACGTATATGAAAATGCCTATCTTAAGTTAATAGCTCGTAGTTTATTATTATTATTAACATAATTTTTTAGTTTTAAGAAATGAAATTTCATACGAAATTCTAATTGCAATATAATTTTCGTTTAGATTACTCAAATGAAAATGCGATTAAGCTGATCTTTTTTTTTTTCAGTATTTATTTTTTTTCTTCTAAAATAAATTTTACAATTTGATTTTTAATTCTATTGTGTAGTGGATAAAATATACTTGTACTAGGCACAGAAAGTGTAGAATTTATTACATTTTTATTACACAACTACGTTTATTAAACGACTGAAATATATTGTAATGGTATGAAATTTTGTGATGGAAACTGCTAGTCAGTTTTCATAAAAAATGATTCTTGTGTTTTTAAGATTCTACAACCGGCAGCAAAATTAATCGAGCGCTAGCAATTATTCCTATTTAAAAAAAAGTACACTTAATATTGCTTTGTTAAATAAATCCTGGTCGAATCATGTTCTTAGTCAGTCTAAGAACATGATTCGACAAGGATTTATTTAAAAATACAATATTAAATGTTTTTTTTTTTTTTTTTTTTTTTTTTAATATAGGAATTATTGCTAGGGCTCGAATAATTTTGCTGCCGACTGTAGATAAATTTTAATTAAAAAAGACATCCTTCTGTAAATCTAACTAATCTAAATTTTTTTCTTGTTTTCTTACCAGTTATTTTACATTTAAAAAATGCGTAAATTGAAAGAGAACTTAAACTATTAGATGAACTGTATCATACTTTGAATTGTAAAGAATGTATTTAAAGCATATTATTACCGCCTTAAAATAGTTTAGACTATGCCAATACCGAAATACGTTATTATACTGTTGTGAAAGTGTCTAGTATTATCTTTTTAAGGGCAATTATTAAAAAAAAAAAAAAAAAAACATTATTATACTTTTAAGACATGTATAACGAGTATTGTTATGTAAATCTATGTTAAAACAGTTCAACTTAGGCTTCGGAACAGTTTTATTTGACAAATAATTCTATGTGAGGGGGGCAGCCCCCCCCCCTCAAACCCCGTTTCATTATCGTACCTACATTTACAGAGAATTCAAACCTGTTATAAGTTCAAAAGTTCATTTAAAATTATT
This sequence comes from Salticus scenicus, assembly GCA_963930645.1. Taxonomy (NCBI): domain Eukaryota; kingdom Metazoa; phylum Arthropoda; class Arachnida; order Araneae; family Salticidae; genus Salticus; species Salticus scenicus. Next base: position 14,431,265 of record OZ005655.1, read on the forward strand.
AAGACAACTTTCAGACGCATCATTCCTTGAAACTTATCAATCTTGAACAAATTTTTCTAGTAAGAAACGTATTCACTTCAAAATACATCATTTGGATCACCTAAAATTATTTGTTTTAAATTTACTCTAACAGACACATTCAACGATCAAACTATAAAATTTGACTTCGGTATTCAGGAAGCCTCAAAACGTGTAAATATACAAGAAACCAATTGGTGAATATTTAGCTAAAAAATATAAATATATATATATATATACAGTATTTACCATATATCTATGAGGAATTAATTTCAATTCCAGAGCAGCTTCCCTGGACATGGTAAAATATTAAGTGATATAGTATATTATAGTAAAGCACTTCCACTAACAAATAAAAAAGAATGTTATGGCTTAAATATTGGCAGCCCTGTATATCTTCTGAACGTTATCTACACATCACATGGTGCACATAAATATAATCCTATGTTAATAACACATGCCACAACCTAAAATACACTTCCATCAAATTTCAAGTATTGTAGCATTATAATTTAGTTCTTTTGTGTAGCCCTGTCTACGAACAGTGAATGATTTCTATTCTATACCATATGCTACATGAAAAATGTTTTTACGCATATAAAAAATATATATTCGTTTCATTTGGTTTAGTGCAGTCTATAGATGTTAAACTCTACTTACCTGCAATTTTCCCCATAGACGTAATGTATTTGAATTCTCTTGAGTGTCCTTGTATACGAACCATCAGCTGGATCTTAACGAAAAGTTTATAGTGTAGCATTCTTATATGATACGCATTTAAAATACCAAGTTGGAACTTTCTGCTATAATTTGTTATTGAGATATGCTGATAACAGACAGGCACACACACACACACACACACACACATACGCACACAGACCAACCGCTGAAAACATGATTTTCTGATACAAGGGACGTCAAAACTTGTAAATATAACAAAAACTCACTTTCAAAAATTTGACCCCAAAACAATACTTTCTCTACCTTATGGGTAAGAGAAAGTAAAAAACTTAGTACCTATTTTGATTATACTTTTTATTATTGCGTTTTTTTGTCACTTTATGACAAAAGTTCATATGGGGCTCATACTCGTATCATTAAAATATTGCTAGATTTAAAATGACGTTTGCCAAGATTGTAAAAAAGCAACTTTTAAAAATATATTTTTCTATAAAATGATCTCATTAGAGAAATGTCTTTATTTATTATTATTATTATTTGTTTTTTTTAGATCACTGAACTGAGTTCGCGTGCTTAAATATTGCTTATGTATTATTTTTTTCCTCGCGTATTTCATTAAGTTACTATCGTATCGTTTCAAAAAAAAAATAATCGTAACTGGACCACATTAGAGAAATATTATATAGATATTACGTCTGTTGGCAAAAGTTCTGGTAGACACAATTTATCATTTTTAGGTTGCGCTAAAGAAAATGAAATATATTTTGACGCATATTTTTATATGCACAAAGGCATATTTCAAGTAGAATATGGTATATAAAGACTTCACTATTTGTTTATATGGCCGTACAAAATAATTCTGATATAATAATTTGGAAGTGGCTTGATGTGAATTTCAAGTTGTGCATTATTTTATGTGCTAAATTTATACATACTCTTCTGTGCGTATCAATATTATTTTAGAATGCACAGAATGAGGAGAATAAATTTCAAAGAGTGGTGTGGACGACGTTTGAGTAATTTGAAATATGAATATAAATTTAGTGTTAGTCTTCAATGTTTTCTGAGTTTAGTTACAATATGCAAACGAAGGTTTGAGGGGCGTAAGTCGCCTTCACATAGAAATGTTTATTAAGAACTGCTTCTAAAACTATTTTGAACAATTGTTGTGAGGTTGAGACGACAGAACGTCACCACAGTTTGTGTAAAATTAAGCTGGATCCAGCAATGTACAAAGTTGGGACGGTTAAATCACTTCGTCGCCAGTGACTCGGCGAAAGTTGAGGTCGGGTTAGTTTCGTGTCGGCATGGTGCTGCAACGAAGGAATTAGGCAGTGAGAGGTAGACGAATTAGAAGTGATTTTAAAAGTATTGATTGAAATGAAGAGAAAGGAGGTTAGTAGGAAGAAGTATAAGAAGGAGAGGGTTTTAGTAGATTATGGTGGATGGTGATGTATATTATAGTGGATTGTGGAGAATCTTATTTTGGCGAGTATTGAGAAGTGGAGTAGTGGAGAATTAGTTGCGTGAAGATTAAGTAGTGATGAGTGTTGGTGTGCGTATCTACTAGCATTCGTAAAGGTAATGTTGGATCAGAAGGGAATCCTCTGATCCACAGTGAAGTCGCAGTAGCGGAGTATACGAGTGCAACCGTCTCTACACCTTCGACTATTTGCTGGGGTGAGATATTTAAGATTATCTAATTTAATTTCTGATACATATATTTTGATAAAGTAATTAAATACGCTGACTGAGCTAGCTTGATTGCCAGACAGCCCTCCCCGTTAATCTGTTCAAATAAACTCTTATTTATTGTTTAATTCAAGTCTTGTGCTCTCTTTACTTATCCATTTAGTAATCTAATTAAGTAATTAGGGATCAAATTGGAGCCACCGGTCAGTGAAGTCATGCTATTCAGCACTCCTGAAATGGGCTAATTGCCACTGGGAACGGGGTAAGTACCAGTCGCAAATTATGTCTCATTTTGTTCTTGAAAGTCTAAGCTTCATTTTGATACCTCATTTAAGTAATTAAGATTACTAGAACAAAAGTTAACAATAAAAATGTAAAAGTGTTAAAAGCTAGCTAAATGAAATTCATTTCCCTAATCATCCCTAACATGGCGGATGGTAGCCTATCACTTTGACCATGTTTTTAACAAAATAAAAGCACTTAACCATTTAATTACAGTAAAATGATGATTGTTGTGGATGCTAGTAACCATAAATTAACTTTTAAAACTGGTCTGGTGTTTCTATGTTAATTTTAAGTTAAGTAAATAAAATTTTTAAAAACGCAATTTTTCCCCAACTTCTTCCCTAATTTGATAGTTCAGCTGCAATATTTGTACTCTTTTCCCTAGAACACCAAGTACTTTTCCCTAATAGCTCAAATTTGAACTCGAATTATCTGATTGGTCGAAATAACGTAAGCTAACGTATTCAAACCAAAACAAAAATCCTTTGGAACGCAACTAGAAAATACATCATTGAACTCACACTTTAAACCTTAAGCAAATACTCCTTAAACTATAATTACCGGTGGTAATTAAGTGCAACCTCCAAATTAAAGCGAACAATTATTATTAAAGGAAAGAAAGAAAAATTAAGCTTAACTCTCCTTATAGACTAACATCTACACACTCATGGGACCCTCAAGCTGTTTACTTTCTCTTTCCATCTTTTCCAGTGCTTTCTTTGGGAGAATCTGCTCTACCACATTAATATTAGTAAAAAAATTACGAACGAAAAGTAAATTAAAAGATAAAAATAAACATCTACATACTCACGGGAAATCTGATACATTAGAAACTCGTAAGACAAGATCCCTGTTAGCGAGATTTATTAAACAGAAAACAAATCTTAATCGAGATAATTAATGCTCCTATTAAGGAAATATCAACACATTTACGCAGTCTTTACCCGACTTTCCTCTCCCAGCGTAAACCTAATTAATACTCTTTCAGGAAGTAACTGCTTTAGCATGTGAAATCTCACAAATACGCAAGTCAACCAATGAAATAAACTAATACTTACATCTACACACTCACGAGAAAATTGACTTTTCTACACATGAACTTCTCAAGCTCTCTGCTAGCGGTTTCCATCAAAAAGAATCTAAAGAACAACAAGAAAATCCTTTAGAACTCAAAAGAGTGAAACAAACAACACTTTTACGTACATTCATACAACACGTTTTAAGAAACTGACTCCTTTCATCAACAGATGCTAACCAACTTTAAATACGATGCGTCAAGAATTATTCTCAACAAACAAGAGAAATAGAATTTCTCAAACAAACAACTACACATTCACGGGGTCTACATGTTTTTACCATTCCCTAGCTGTCTTAAACTTTCAATGGTATGAACAGCTTTACTAAGCTAATTCCCACAATTAAACAAGACAATTAATTAAATTACTGCAATAAACATCTACACATTCACAGGCAAGCCGACTTCTCTAATCAAGAACGTCATACGTTCCCTGCTAGTAGGAATTGACTTAAGTTAAAACAGAACAGTCCGACAATCTTTTAGAACTTAAAGAACGAAACATGCTCAACAGCATCGACACATTCACACAAGCTAAAGAAAGAAACTCCTAACATTAACAACAGCAGCAAACATACACCATTAACACATTAAAAAAAAAAAAAAAAAACCTAAGTAATTAAGATTCTTACACCTAACAATAAAGCAACAACACACTCATGGTGTCCACACGCCTCAATAAACTAAAATTAACTGGCACACCAACAAACATAAATGCTATAAGCATCGTCACACTCACAGGCTGAATAGTTCTCTCCACCCACAGTTTCACATCACTCAACACCAATACACTAGTAAGCAACTAGCCTATATAATATGGGTCCACAACCAAACTAAAGTCAATCTCCAAACGAACAGCTTCACCACAAACTCTTCAGTAATTGTACAAGCAGTGTCACAAGCATATACTAGCAACTCTGGAAACTTTGCTACCCCCCCTCTCCTTGAGGTCCCATGGGTCTTCCAGCAACTCTCAGTGGCCCTTAACATGAGACTGTAAACCACATTACCCCCTCCCCCCCTCAAAATTAACCTCTATTATTTCTCATTCTCTTCACTTGTGTCTGGCATCAACACCAATGTTCATCTTATTAAAATAAAAAAATGAGAAGGAAGGGAAAATAATAATAATAATAATAATGTTAATAATGAAAGGAAAGAGGGAAAGGAAGGGATTTTTTTTTTTTTTTTTTTTTTTTTTTTTCCCTTTTAACCCCCTTTTATTTTATTTTATTTTATTTTATTTTATGATTTTTTTTTTTTTTTTTTAATAAGCTCAGTCTTCTTCCTTCTTTTAACATTAAAGCTAATTCCATAAATTAATAAATATATATATATATTTTTTTCTCTTTCTCCCCGCAATCAACAGTTAACAGTTGCTTTTTCATTCAATAGAACTGATAATGACTTTTTTTTTTTTTTTTTTTTTTGAGACATAATGCGACTGGGAAAACCCCATCCACTCTTCTGGACGCTTCTCTTTTTATCCATATTTTATATTTGTGTTTTATCTGGTACTAATTACAAACTTTTACTGTTTAGTATCTAAAATTAATAGCTAATCTTGCTAAATTAAAAGAAAAAAAAAAAAGCTTTTCTTAAAGCTACATTCCCATTTTCAACATGGCAGATGATGACAACACTCCCGTCATCAGACCTAAAGACGTAGATGCAGTGTTTTCGGAATACGAAACAGAAGAGGAGACTGATCCTCCAATCACCCGCTCTCGAGCGACTCGGGTCTTATTCAACAGACAGGAGACCTTCAGAACATTTACATGCATTGATGAAATAGCCAAGACGGCAATTAACATCATAACATTGGTTAAGAACAATAACGACAGACCCCCCCTTGTGCTACTTAAGCATGCTTTTCGTCAAATTAGGGCTCTTCACAAAACCAATGACCCTTCCTCGTCTCAACCAACTTCTCCATCTCAACCAACCTCTCCAACTCAAGCAACCAATCTAATAGCCCTTCCTACGACGGAAAATGCAACCAAGAATATCCAACTACAAGAAATTCAAAACTCTATTATAAACAACTTCTCAGAAATGGACAGAAGACTAAAAGAAATTAAAACCCTGCAGGAACTTATGAATGAAAAGTTACAGCAAGAACAACCCCCACAAAACACTGCCAGTGTTCCACAAGATACTCCTGCCTCCTATGTAGAATCAAACATTATTAACCCCAGCTTCTCACAGGTCACAGGTCACCAAGCGGCAGCAGCACAATCAAACCAAAGCACACAGAACCAAAAGAGAAACAATAAATCTGCACATCCACAGAACAGGCAATTCCAACAAGCCCTACAGGCACTTAACATTTTCAAGAAAACAGTATACATTACTTCTGTCAAACCCACAGACAGAGGAACAGAAATCATGGCACTCTTGAAATGTAAAAATTTCAACACTCATGCAAAAATAGTAAAAACTAACATATACAGAAAATCCATAGACGTTACATGTGATTCAGAGACTGATGCCCAACATTTACTAAAGGACCTCGCCTCTCACAGTGACATTCCACAATATCTGAAAATGAAAATGAAACCTTGCCCGATGCAACGCTTCCTAGTTCTAGGTTTGCCGGAGGAAGCTGAAAGCAACCAGCTACTAAAATGCCTCATCGAACTAAGTGGTCTACCTAAAGAACTAGAAGAAGCCATACAAATCATCCGACAGCAGCAATCCAGAATCGCCGACCTGAAGAACTGGGTTGTTCAAGCACCCTCCCCTCTGGCAGAAGCCTTCTTAAACCTCCAATCAATACAACTGGGCCTGCAAATATATCCAATAAGACCACTAACACAAGTCATCAGGTGCTTTAACTGTCAAAGCCTGGAACACCCAACGACTACCTGCTCAAGCAAACAATACTGCTCTCATTGTTCAGGTACACACAAAAATGAGCAGTGCAATTCCAGGCCCAGCTGCATAAACTGTCAGCGGGAAAACATGTACAGACTGAAAAATGGATTATCTCCAATAAAATCAGACCACCCGGCTTACTCCAAGAAATGCCCCATCTATGAAGAAAGATATAAATTCTGCCGTGAAACACTGGACAAAAAATATTCTATGGTAGCCCTAGGCGCAGCAAGAATTTCGAGAAGAGATGCTGCTACCTGCAACCGCCTAACCCATCAGTCCAACTCTCGCCAACGAAGTAACCAAAACAACCAACAGAATAAATCTAGGATCCGTACAGTCCAACAATCCAGCTCCCGCACAAGGAGCTACAGGAGATCACAGGAAACAAGATCAAGAAGTCGCCAGACACGCCAAAACTCCAGACCAAGCCTCAATCCAGAGTCCGAAAGAGTCACTCCACAAGACAAAGACTACCCTCCATCAGACAGCAGAGAGCACCCATCCACTAGGCCAATATATCCATACCAATTCTTCCCAATCCCACCTCCATTATCTGCAGATTCAAATCATCTTACACAGCTCTTCATGGACTACCTCAGAAAATACTCTGCGACAACCTACCAACCCACTCCTCTCGGAGCCAGCAGAAGTCCAGGCATCAGTAACTCCGACGAGCTATTATCTTAACTATGGAGCAAGCAGGTAAACAACGTCCTAATTTATCTAATTCCGTTTCAACCCCCAATAAAAATTTTAAATTCAAAGCAAAACGCAAAAAAGTTCTCTCCTCCTCCTACCAAAAAGCAGCATCTTCTTCGACCACCCCACAATCAAACTCCATAGACAGTCTTCGGGTCCTGCAGGTCAACCTCAACAGATGCAAGGCGGCAAACTCGGCGGCGCAAGTATATATGGAGAAAAACTCCATTGATATTGCGCTGCTGCAAGATGCCTATTGCACTCGAGAGGGTGACCTGTATGGTTTCCCTGCCTCCTGGTCCAGATTTAGCTCTAATCAACACTCCGCGCATGTACTCATCAACACACAAAATCTTAACTACACTCACCTTTTCACTGGGGAGCATTGTGTCTTTCTGACTTTGACTACACTTGAAGGCGAACTGATCCTTGGCAGTGCCTACGCTGCCCCCTCTTCTGATTTCGAGGAATGTCTGCAAGAATGGCAATTTCTCATCACTCAAAAATCTCTTTTTCTCTGTGGCTGCGACCTCAATGCGAATTCCCCATTATGGTGTTCACCGCGTGAGGACGCTAGAGGAAGCAGCCTAATTGAATTCATAGCTTCTAATAACCTCTGTCTAGCCAATATTGAAAATTCCCACCCAACTTTCGAAAAAAATGAAGCCAAGGGCTGGCCAGATTTTACCCTTGTTAATCCTAAAACTTTTGCAATTATTAACGACTGGTCAGTCCTGGATATCCACAATAGTTCTGATCATAAATATATTACTTACTCATTAAATTCGACTCCCTCAACCACTTATTCTAAAAGATTTGCAACCGCACATGGTAATTTTAATAAATTCAAAAAACAACTCAAAATTAATACTTCCTCTCTACATAATACAATGTCTTCAGTAACAAACACTAATCAACTAGAGCGCGCAACTTCTGACTTAATCAAATCCATACACTCTGCCGCCTCCTCTGCTTTCAGACTCAAAAAATCGGGGAGGCAGTTCGCCTACAACTTCTGGTCCCCCCAGCTACGCTCCATGCGTAACCAGCTAACCGCGCTTAAGAGACAATTAAAATATCTAGACCCAACATTACACCCGCAACAAAAACTAAAGATTAAAGAACTCTCGGCCCAGTTCAAAAAACAGGTAAATACTGCTAAAACTTGCGCATGGAGAAAGTTCTGCTCCACACAAACCAATAAATTTGGCACCGCTCAAAAATTCTTCACCAATAAATATTTTACCCCAACAGAGCTGAAACTTCAACGACCTCCAGCTCGATCCTCTAAACGTAATAACCTAGAATATATCACGAGCATTCTTTTTCCATCTAGTAAATACCCTAATTTCAATCCTCCTCCCTTCTCAGCTCCCTCGGATGACCCTTTCACGGAGCCTGAGGTTAGGGCTACTCTGCACAGTTTCAATGTTAAGAAAGCGCCAGGTCCAGATCATATAGATTTTAAAATACTTAGACATACATTCTACACAATTCCCCAAATCATTACTGACTGGACAAACCTCTGTCTTAAATTCCAATATTTTCCAATAATTCTACGAAAAGGAGAGGTGGTGTACTTTCTGAAGCAGGGGAAGCTCCCCTCTGAGCCAACTTCATATAGACCAATCTGTCTTTTGCCCACTCTAGGTAAACTACTCGAAAAACTCATCGTTACTAGATTAAATTACTTTTTAGAAACCAATAATTTACTGCATACACACCAATATGGGTTCAGAGAGGGTAGATCGTGCGAAATGCTTTTGGAACAAATCCGGAGCTCCTGCGCCCTCAACGCAAGTGCTAAAGAATACACCACTCTCATCTCCCTCGATATTAAAGGTGCTTTCGATAACATAGAGTGGCCCCACATTCTCAATACTCTACGCGATCTCAACTGCCCGGGCAATATAGCGGGAATCATTGCTTCCTACCTTTCCAATAGAAAAATTTTAATTAATTGGGGTAACGGCTACTCAGAAATATCTCAATCAAAAGGCTGCCCTCAGGGATCATGCCTAGGACCAACTCTTTGGAACCTCATAGCAAACAAAATCCTGCTGCGCATGAACTCTGGGGGTTTCAAAACTTACGCATACGCAGATGATTTCTCGTTACTTCTCTCGGGCAGAATTAGAAAAGATCTGGAGGTTCAGGCCCAGGAGGCTCTCTCTCTTTTCAATAATCTTCTAAAACAACTAGATCTATCTCTCTCCCCAGGTAAAACACAGGCCTTAACATTCTCTCACCCAAGACAATTGAAAAGAATGCCTGTGATGAGAATTGACGGCGTCAGTGTCAGACATGTTCCTCATATCAAGGTCCTTGGCATCACGGTCGACAGGGGTCTCAAATGGCTAGCCCACATTAAAGAACTTAAATTGAAAACTCTCACACACTATCACAATGCAGCTAAAATGGTTGGAAGGAGGTGGGGAATCTCCACCTCCTTTCTTAAAATATGGTACTCAACAATAATAGAAAAAATATTAACTTACGGGGCTGGCATTTGGGGGGGTAACCTGTCGGTTGCTGCTCAGACAAACTTAAACTCAATCCAGAGGAACTTCCTCCTCCAGTTATCAAGAGGATATAGAACAATCTCCACTGACGCCCTCACTGCTGTTACGGGCATTCCCCACGTCCATCTTCAGCTTCAACAGACGTACTTAAAAACAAACATTCTTCAATTAAAAAATATTTCTTTGGCAAAAACCCTTTTTCCAAACACAGAAATACAACCCACAGTCAATAGTTGGAATATTCATCCCGGCAAAGATGTTGCTTCACAAATAGTAAATTGTAACAAAAATAGCTTTTCTCCTTCTGCTCCTGTGGCTATCTACACTGATGGCTCCAAAACGGACCACGGTGTGGGTGCGGCCTTTTGTGTGATGACCGATGGTTCGGTTGTCCATCAGTGGGCGGGCAGACTGGCCAACTATAACTCTGTTTTCCAAGCGGAATTATTCGCGATCCAAATGGCCATAGACTGGGTTATGACTAATATTAATAACTATCCCTCCCATAATATTTTCAGTGACAGTCTGTCAGGTCTTCTAGCCATTGCTCGCCACAGGAGTAAACATCCACAGGTTATCTCAATTAAATCAAAACTTATTAATCTGGCTAAACATCTTTCCCTGGCACATGTTTCTGCCCACAGGGGAGTTCTCGGCAATGAACTTGCTGATTCACTGGCCAAGGCAGCCACCGAAAACAACTCAATAGATTTTTCACTCCCTGCCCCTCCCTCATACGTTAAACAAGTATTAAAACAACAATTACTTAGAGATTGGCAGAAACTGTGGGATACTTCTCCAAAGGGAAGATATACCTTTAATCTCATCCCACTCGTAAACTTAAATTCTTGGTGTTTTTCCCCCCCCGTGACTGCTTTTCTGACAGGTCATGGCCCATTTCCATCCTATTTATACAGATTTCATTGCCGACGCTCTCCTCTGTGTCCTTGCGGGGAGGAGGGAACTCCTAATCACTATTATTACTACTGTAGTTTAACTTCTGCCTTTCACTTAAGAAATCCCACTCCCAGGCCAGCCGATTGGCTGTTTAATATCCTCAATAGAAAAAGCCTGCTTTCTAAACTAAATAATATATTTGAATTCCTTATGAATATGACTAATCTCACAGATTAATCTCACATCTGCTTGCTCTTGCTTTAAGCCACTTGCTCTGCCTTGCTCTACTTGCTTGTCACTTTTACAAGCCTTAAGACACTTGTCACTTTTCCACCAGCATAGAACATGCCGCTCCTTGTCGTGTGGGAGACCTGTCTCTAGCGGCTTTTGTAATTTTTTTTTTTTTTTTTTTTTTTCACTTTTCCACCAGCATAGAACATGCCGCTCCTTGTCGTGTGGGAGACCTGTCTCTAGCGGCTTTTGTAATTTTTTTTTTTTTTTTTTTAGAGTTTAAATAAACTCCGGAAGAGGGGCCTAGCATAGCTGGAATCGCTCGACACTGCTCCTAGAGCGGTGAGCGGCACCTCTTCCCTGTTAATTAAGTAATTAAGATGGAGTTTGCATCAACGCAAACCTCACATTGTTTAAAGTACATTGGAAAAGTTCAAATATAGTTCCTTATATCTTAAACTTTAAACTGGAATAAAATGTCTGTAGTAATACAAGTTAAGAGAAAGCGGTATGAATGCTCCACCCACAGCCTGACACACCCCCTGGCCGGGACACACTATCACCAGAATTTTTTGACAATTGCGATTTACTTATTTATTGTAAATTTCCATGCTTAGATTAGTAAATTATCTTGATAAAAAGCGAACTGTGTGAAATAATCAAATTTATGTATCGCTAGTTAGGCACCACTATATATATATATATATATATATATATATATATATATATATATTAAATAATTGTCTCCTTATTTTAACATGAAATTTCTGTTTATGCGTAAAAAATAGAGTTTAATTATCAATGTATGCATTATAAATTTTAAGTAAAAGTTCCATAAATTTATTAACATAGATATTGTATCTTTATTTATTTATTATTATTATTTTTTTAATGTATTAGTTGATATTTGACATGGAATTAAAAATATTTAGGTTCAGTAATGCTTCACTAATGACTAATTTAACCGATAAAATGTACTCATAACCAATAGTGTAACTTGTTGCTAATGAAACAAATACAAGAGTTGGAACATTAATAGTGGCGAATACATTTTTACAACTAATACAAAATGGCATCTTTCAAAGTTTTTCTGTCTTTCAGTACAATCACTAGCGATGTGCATAACAAGGATGACCAATGTGGATCGTGATGAAATTCCTGAAGCTTATAATCTGACACGTTATCACAGCAAGTTTTAAAAAATATGATCTGACACTTCAGAATTAAAATGCATTAAGCATTAAGCTGGAGAAATAAATATCGCACTGATTGTTCTTAATGTATTATTTAATCGTTTTATCAATTCGTCATGTTATAGTTTTTTATGTATGATTATAAATTTGTAATTGTTCTAATGTTATTTTATGAATAAAAATAAATTTAATGTTAATGTATTCAGTTTCAAAAGTTCACGCCACGCTATTTATATATATGTGTGTAATATACTCAAACACCCCTGTGACTTAAATCTGGGTAATATATGTTATATTGTTATGGAAGGCAAATCACTTCCCTGGTCCATCAATTCGCTTTTGAACTGTTCCAAAGATTCTTCTGACAATAAGCCGCTCCATTCAAACTATAATGCAACAGGTGCTGCGAATGATATTACAGTCGGCAGGAAAAGTATCCGAGCACTAGCAAAAATTCTTATGTAAAAAAATGTACACATAATGATGTTTTGTTAAATAAATCCTTGCCGAATCATGTTCTTTGAATAATAGGATTCGACAAGGATTCATTTAATAAAATTATATTAAGTATACTTTTTTTTTTACATAGGAATTTTCTCTAGTGCTCGAATACTTTTGCTGCCGGTTGTATATTCGACGGCTTTTACAACGCTGCCAATGGGCTAGACACAGTGACTATACTACAGGAGAGCAAAACTTTGAAACGTGTAATCTATTTCGTATCAGTTATATATAAAAATTTGCCTATTAAAGTTTCAATCCTTGTATAGTCCATTCAGAAGTTAATGTATTTGAACTCCTTCCAATTTCTTTGTTTTTAATTGTTACACTGAAACAATCTAATTAAAAAATTATTTAGATATTGTCTGTTAAACGCCTAAGCATTTCATTCTAATTTTCAGAGAGTGAAAGAGAGAAAAAGATCTTACTTCGCTTAATGAAATAGAACACAGATCAGTGAAACTAGGTGTGCAGTTGCAAGTTCTCATAGCAAGCGCACAACTTACGTTTCGTTTTTCCTCATTTCCAGTAAAGTTTAAAAGTGTTTTATGAATTTTATTCGTCTGTTTGTCCACACTTCTATAATTTTATCCTGTCATTTCTGTTAATATATGATATCCAAGGTCCATACTTTTTTTTGAAAACTGTAGAAATTTTAGTAATCGTTTATGGATAGGGATTCACAAAAGAATTCGAATACATTAAAATTTAGGAAAAACTTTTCATTAATTTAAATTTTAACATTTTTATACTGCACGAAATATATATGAAGAAATTAACAGGTATTATTCAGATCCACAAAAGCATACTTCCTGTAAAACATGGTTTGATTAGTACCAACGATTGACTTATAGGGCTACACAAAATTATAAAGATGTTATGTAGATTATAGTAAGCAGAAGTTATTCAAAGTGCATTTTCTGTAGTGTTATGATATTTTCAATACTATGCAAATTCTTTTAAAACTTTATATCGCAACGCTAAATTATTTCAGACATACAGGAAAATACATTCTATTTCCTTCTTTCTTATAAAAACAACGTAATAAAGATGTTTTTGTGAGATTACTTCATTCATAAATGTAAACAAGATATATTTAAAGGAATCATCGCGGAGGTAAAATATATTGAAGTTTAAATAATGTAAAAGTACATACACCAAGTACATACTTCTGTATTTATAGTTACTACATCTGAAAGCGTATTATAATCTAAGCAAGTCCCAGAATTTTTCTTTGTTGTTTAGTAATGACTTTTTACTATTTACTGGTGTCAAATCACAGTGTTCCTAATATTTTAAGCCCCTTTTATTATGTTTTCATAACTATTTAAAAACCGTAATTTTTTACATAATATTTTTGCATAAAAACGCGCAACAAAAATTTTCCCTTTTGATGATAGTGGTGACTATATAATGAAACTCAGGTAATCTTTTTCGAACGTAGCGAGGCCTGAATTTAACTGTTATTATTTACGATTATCAAATGCTTATAGAGTCTTGCTTATCCGAGGTAATGTGGACCGAGAGTACCTCGGATAATCGAAAACTTGGATAACACGGACTCTATTGTAAATTGGAGGGAAAACATACGGCAAAGTTTAAATTGGATGAAAATGTAGTCAATGACGTACATATACTACGTAATTAAATGTAGTCAGTTAAAAATGCGATACAATATCATACTTGCTAAGCTATCTCGGAAAATTGTTAGTCCCGCCAGTTTCCGCCTATTTTTTCGCACCAGTCTTTTTTTAGAGTACTTTTCTTGTTATTTAATCGCATACTTGCCAACCATCTCATTAACAACCGTACAATTGTCAACGCCCCCTGAAAAAACGCCCCTTTTCTCACACCACTATATTATTCCCTCCAAATGTTATTACGATTAAATAAGACTAAAATTACTTAAAAAAATTATTGATGTGAAAAAAAAAAAAAAAAAAAAAAAAAAAAAAAGGCGGCTACTAAAAATTGTACGGTTCATAATGAGATGGTTGGCAAGTATGTAATCGTAAACATATTTGAAGACTCTAAAAATTAAGTGGTGTACTAAAAGGGGGGAGGGGGGTGATAACAATCTTTCGGGTTAGGTTGGCAAGTATGCAATATACATACATACATAAATTATAAAATACAGTGACGAATAGTAAAGTTTCTCAACGTTATCTACGCCATTTGTCAAAAATCATGCCTCCTCTGGGGCATGGCCTTTTCGGGACTACCTCTGTTAACCTAGAACTCGGTTAATTTTGACTCGGATAACCGCGGCTCTACTGTATGTAATGTCACGTGCAGTTTATACATTTTAGCATTACTCTAAACGCTATGAAATGCATTTAAAAAATACTTTAAGATATGAAAACAAATAAAACAAGACTGTGAATTTAAATATTAAAGTACTTTAATAACTACAACAAGGTTGCTCCAGATAACAAATTTTCGTGATATTCAACAGTTGAAAACATACACACAATTCATTTTGACAGACTTCTGGAACAGCCGGCAGTGACTGCATGAAAACAGTACTGGAAAAAATGAGTGACATGAGACAATGTCAATTTTCATACAAAGTATATTGTCAGTCTTACAGAATGAAAACGTTAACATACATATTTATTACAAAAATATGACGTATTCACAACATGAGAAAATCAGTAGTCTTGAGTATTTTACAAAAAAAAAATCGAGATATTATTATATTTTTTATTTTTATTTTAACAAAAATATATGATCCTCTATAAATATAATTTCATAAAAACTATGGCACAACAATCTTCTTTGAACTTGTACGAAAAATTGTGAGGTATTTTATCATAAGGCACTTTGAATGAAATCATTTCATTTTGTTTGATTGTCTAATTCAGGATAGATGCTTAAACATTTTGAAATTCTTTTTATATTACTAGTGGCTTTTATCTAAAAAATTTAAACAAAAATTGGTGTTAAAACAGTACTATTTATGGAAAAGGTATATTTTCAAGGTATTTTTAAAATATTTGCTTAAGCATTTTCATTGATATGTTTTAAAAAAGTTTTGTAACATTCTTAATTAACATGATCTTAAAGGACATTAAAAAATATTTAGAAAGGTAGATAAACAATGTCAAAATTAAAGTTTGTAAACGTAAAACTCCTTTTTTAGATTACTTACTTGATTCAACTACAGAGTTTAAATAGCAAATAATTTTTAATACTCACACACTTACAAAAAGAGAAAAAAAAATAAATAAAAGAAAAAAAAAACTGAATCATTTATTTATTTATTTTGAAATATAAATGATTAATTATGCTGGATGTAATTTATATAGTTTAATATCATTCAAAAGATCTACAAAATGAATGATATTTTGTTATCTGATTTGTTAAATTACAATTTAATATACAGCCAACAGAAAAAAGAAAAAAAGAAAAAGCCAATAACCGATTAATGTTTTTGCAAATTGTCATATAAATATGCAGTTGGTGTCAATCTATTAGTAATGACGCCTAGTTCATAATGATATATTTAGATTTTTGTTTAGGGGTCGTCACCATATTAAAATTTACATCAACTTCATTTTTTTTTAAGTGACCACATCTATCTTTGACAATTTTTAGGCTTACTTGAATCATATGATCCCGGAAAATGGTATAGTGTATATTTTTATCACAATTTTTCATGCCGTTATAAGATATGAAAATATGAGGGGGTGTTAAATTTTAAACGAATGTGACAAACATTAATTCATATCTTCCCGAAAAGTTATTATTTTTGAATTAGATTCTTTTATGCGATTCTTTTATAAAGTCATCCAAACATATTTACATGCATATTTTTGATTGAAAAAAATTTTTTAAGTAAGAAAATTATTAATCAATTCATATTTTAAATTCATATTTTGAATTATGACACATTAATTTTTGCACGAATAGAACAGGCATCTTCAAAAATATGGGTTTTAAATTTTTTTTTTTTTTTTTTTCGAGTTAAAGTGATACATGTTTCTTATTGCTATTAAGGGGCCGTTACTTTTTCTCGCCTGTGCCATCTATAACCTTGCATACTCATGATTTAAAATAGTTTTTCAATTAGGTTTAGGTTAACACTTATTTCATATTCAAAATTGTTACACTTCTTTTCATGTTATTATCTGAAGGAATATAATATTTTTCTGTCGAATAACATGATTTATTTATTATTATTATTATTATTATTATTATTATTATTATTATTAATGTAGGAGTGAACCCCTAAAATATATTTTGGTTTGTAACTCTATCTAAAATTAATTAAAAGTATTTAAACTGTATCCTTTTCTGAACCGCCTTGATGTCAGAAAATCGAATACAGAGTGAAAAATGGGTGTTACTATTCGAAAAAATTAAGCTGATGCAAATTTTATTATGTTGATTAAGCACCTAAATAAATTTTAACTATTGTATTAATAACTAGATGTTATTATCAATCGATCGGCACTAGACACATGTTTTTAAGATAATTTACGGCTAAATTAGTCGAGGTGTGTGTGGGGGGGATTCTTTCATTCTTTCTTGCTTTTTCATTTATTATTTATTTATTTTTCTGCTGACTATACATTTATTCAGTGTAGATGCAGTTCAAAATAACCATTTAATTTTGAAGGTTTTTTTTTTTTTTTTTTTTTTTTTAATATAAAATATTTTTAAATATTTTCGATTATTTCATATAAGACAACAAATGAAGCACATAATATACTTAATTAAAATAAATAAATAAATAAATAAAGTTTTTATAAGATGATTTTCATAAGAAAAGCCTTAAAAATAAAGTTACTACAGTACACATATAACAATAAATATTTTTAGATTTTTATATATAAAACAATAATATAAATAATAATTTTTTAATAAAAATTTACATTGTGTAATTTTTACACTCTAAAACATAATTAATCACCGGTAAAGCGAAACAACTCTTTAACAAAAAAAAGAGATTTTATTATGTAAATTTTATTTAAAATAATTTTTCACCATTATCATTTTTTAATTAAAAAGAAATTGTAATTTTATGCAATAAGTTCAACATAGTTAAAAAAGGTTTCTAAATTTTCACATATCATTAGGGATTGGAGGTTATCTAAATAGTGCATATCATACATATATAAAAGCATGATTTGCATAGCTAAACATGCTTATAATGTTTTCTTTTAAAGGCCTATTCACTTGATTAGAGAAAGAAAATTGCATAAATTAAGGTTTATAAGAAATGTATTCGTTAATAGTTCTAATCATGTGTCAAGAAAATAACTGAAATTTAAGTATTCTGTAATATTAATACAAAAAATGATTGATTTATTGCTGTTTATTATAAAGAACCAATAACTGATATGTAGAGTACACATAGTTTGCGTATCGTTACTTTTACAAAAGATCTATAAGTCACTGGAAGCAGATCTTTATTTCTACACAAGATGCTGAGATATGACTTTGTAAAACAGTAATGCACAAAAACAATAAAACCAATATATACTTTCTAGTACGTATTTATTGAATAGGACGTATTGTGTTTGCTCGTTAGTTTTTTAATTGAAAAAGAAAACCACAAGCAATTATCGGTGGTAAATCTGACTAGGAAATAACATTATAGTAAAATGGAAAATTTTTAATTATAAGCACTGGGAAAAAATATAGTCAAATACACCGGGATACAGATTTCTCATTCTAACAGACATAGCAAAATTGTACTATCTTCACTTATTTAAAGCACCAATGTATATATATGTATATAGAAGTGTTTTCTTTTAATAAATATATTTTTTCGATACATGCAAATGTAAAGAAATGTATTTCATTTTTTCTTAATATATTAGGTGTACCGGACGTTTCCATCATTATGAAGTAGCAAAAGGGAACCGTATTTTTTTTTTTTAAGCAATGCTTATACGACTTTTTACGAAACACATTCCTAAAAATTATACAACTATTGTCTTGAAAGAATTTCCGGTGTAAAGATTTTAAATTAAAACTACAGAACTTCCCGATACACCTAATATTTCAAAATTTAGTATCGCAAGTATAATGTAAAATTCTGAAACATATACAAAAACTAACAAATAAGTAATTTTGTACTTCGACTTACTTCTTCATTCATAACAGAATGACATATTCAAACTGATTACTTAAAAGATGCAGTTTTCGTCCGAATACAACTATATTTTGAAAAAAAAAAAAAAAAACCTTGAATTGCCATCTTAAATATAGTTTCTTGCGTGGTTATTCGCAATAAATTAATATTGTTATTGAATAAGAAAATTTACTTCAACTGTTTTATTTTATTTTATTTTTTAAAATTATTATTCATTTTTAGAGAAATTTGTGTTCTATGTATTTCTTTCTACCACAAAATGGTGCTGTGTTACGCAGTACTAATTAGATTTTGCAACTTAATTTTGTTAATTTAATCGAAAATTTTATGACAGTTGATATGCATTTATTATTCATAAACAATTTTTCTGAAATAATTTCCATTTCCATTTTTTTTTTCTTTTTTTAAACAAGTCCCTAAAACTATCACTGCTTTTCTGCCTTATCCTTTAGTTTCAAAATCAGGTTCCTTTACAGTGATAACGATTACGTCTTGATTGTAATATCAAACAAAACTTTAAAATTGATTAAATAAAGCCCGTGTGTTTTAAATGCTCCCGTGAAGAAACGCTAAGAAACAATAATTAAAATATTATATGAAAATTTCGCAATGTAACGTAGCTGTATAGTTCATATTTTATTCACGCCAAAATGTTTAAAAAATAATTTGACGTGGGGAAAAAATTCTCATTACACATCTATTATTATTATTTTTAATATCAAATTTATTTAGTATCTTTTGGTCCACTAATAAATGGCAGTATTTAAGTTAAATTTAAATACAATAAATATTTCAACTAACTTTCTTATACTTTATTGTGTTATTAATACTGAGTCTATGCATTATAATTTTGCATAGAAAATTCTTACACGAAAGATTTCCAACTAGGACTGATCATTATGAGAGTAGTTATGTAACTTCCTGAAGCAACCACCAAAATAATACTTAATTAATTACAAACAAATCTTGTCATAAATCTCTTTACATTCAAAAAACATGGACACAATACAAACATTAAAATGGAATGTCCGAAAAACAAATTTCTTCCAGCAGACACCCCTTTTTCGTAAACATACATTTCATAGAAAACCGGGAAAAAGATCATTCGAAGGGGGTAAAGGGGGTACTGTCGTTGAAGAAATTAGAAATAAATGAAAGTACCGGGAAAAATTGTGTTATACAAACACACATTATTTTATTATAGCTACGTATTTATTTAATGAAAAAAAGTTCAAATTATAAATAAAGAGAAATTATTTTTATTTGAAATAATTATTTTTTAATTTAATGAGATAAGTAATATTTTCACAATCTAGATGATAAAAAATAAGTAATATATTTATTTAATTTTTTAAGATTGATTTTACGTGTATAGAAAAGAGTATAGATGTGTTGATTTCATGCAGCAAAGTCTTAACTAAAAAAAAAAAAAAAAAAAAAAAAAAAAAAATGAAAAAGCTATCTCAAAATGAAATTTGATTACATGGAAATCGCATCGTAATCTCTAAAATATTTTGATATAATATCTTAAATTTGTAAGGTATTTATATGACTGAATTAAATTACATTGAAAAAAAAAATCGTGTAATATTTTTTTTGAAGTTTTAGTAGAAACTACACATGTTTGAGGAAATTATTTTAAAAAGAGGGAAAAGCGACCACATCACGAAATGAACATGGATTCTTTTGAATAGAAGCAAAGTTGTCAATTTTTCCCCTTTTTCTTGAAGAATTAACACCACTATTTTTAATATTAATTTTCGATAAATTTAATTTTAGAAAACCTTTACAAAACATTTTTATATGTAAATACTTGTGTTTTATACGTAAATACTTGTGTAAATACTTATTTAAATACTTCTGTTGCCGAAAAAAATCGGGAAACTTGACAACTATGAATACAACGATATTCTAACAGTTGTTGACTTAATTCGGTTGACTATTGAGGCACAGTTTACTTTAAAATAAAAATTGTAATATTTATCAGTCCTGAAAAATAACAATGCTATCATACTGGTCGATAAATTGAGTTCAGATGAATATGTAAGTTAAGCATAGAATAATTAGTTTAAATCTTTATTGTGTTAAATTTTTAAATGTAGCCGGCACATTTTTTGTGACATTAAAAAAAAAAAAAAATGTGCACGATTTTTTGTGATTAAAAAAAAAAAAAAAAAAAAAAAATGTGCCCGATTTGAATTAAAATTATATTATTTTAAATTTCTTAATTAACACAAAGGAATTAATTGACTTTACAACTTAAGAAAACTTGATAATTTTAATATAAAACTGTTACAATGGAAAATTTAAGATAAATTTATTTTTCAGTAGTCTTGCAAAAGTTTAAAAAGTAATCAGAATCACTAACCTACATTGAGATAACAGGGCAATCCAAGTAAAATGATCAAGAATTTGTCTAAATCTAATCCTATATTTATTTACTAATAATTTATTTTTAATGGTTAAAAAGAAAAGACTTTACTGCAATTTCATTTAAGCATTAAAGAAGAGATACATAAAAGTATTTGTTCATTTCTGAAAATCGTTTTTATAAAAATTGAAATCCTTTGTATTGTTAATATAGACATTTACAGCTTTAAACAGATAAAAGTTAACAACTAATAAATATGTTTGATCACAAGGTCACATTCTGAGATCTTCGCAGTTTGCTGATTGTTACACAGAGGTATATATATGTATTCACAGGACGGAGAATGGATTTGAAAGAAGTAAAAAATACAAACAAGTCATGAATCTATGGCCAATTCATAAAAATATATCATTCTAATTACAAAAATACTGCAATCTGAGGATTTAAAAAGACATTTGGACTAAACACACGATTTTTATATGTGTCACACATGATGTGGGATTCACTTTATATAAATATACAGATGTCTATAACTCCTTTCACACAAACACCACAATTTGCTTTTCACATTTTAAATATGATTCGTATTTACATTTTGTTTTTTCTCACATACGTATAATCTAATTCAGAAGTTTTTATTTTCTTTATTATTATTATCTTCTCAATTTAATGTATTGCACATCTTCACTGCAGTGAAACTAAGTCTGCAGAAAAGTATATATAAACATTCAGAAGGAAAAAAAAAACTTTTTGCACTTAAAGTGGGAGAAAGCTTTTTTGGAGTGCAAGATCTGAAGAGCGTTAGCATAGACAGAAGTAGATACAATGCATACTTAAAAAGTCCTCAATTGATGAAATTAGATACAACAAGCATCTACAAAAATATTTTTCGTAGGATGTCAACTTTTTCAGATTATTAATTATCACGTTAAGTCGTTGACTTACTGATTCTAATAAGAAGCGGTATCGTTTAACATATCAAAGCAAAGAATTAGAACAGCTTTTAGAAACTAAACTGTTAAACAATTGCTTGTGCACCATTTTTTTTTTTTTTTTATAATTTTTTTTTTTTTTTTTACAGTACAAGAAATTCACTGCAGTGACATATCCTTTCTATCGGCACTCGGAGAGAAAAAGGCACTTGTTTTGGTTTGTCAGAATGCATCTCTCGCATGAAGAGTTTGTTATATACAAAATAAAATATAACACTTAATGCAACACCTATAACATGATTTGTCTAGCTTCGGATAAGGCAGCTATGAGTCCTGAGTTTTCACTTTTTGTAGGTGAACCTGAAGTCCCATAAAGAGATGAAATGTTCGTCGTTCCGGAAGAAGGACGAGCGAAAGTAGGCACATCTTCTACAGAATTGTCCATAGAAATACCTAAAAATTGTTTGTCCGTATTAGTGCTAGTATCACCATGTGATTCTACAAATGTAGAGCCTTCAGGGCATTGATATGTTTGAGAGAATTGTTGCTGAGATATCACTTGTTGATTATTGAATGTACCCTTCAGATATTTCTCGAATTCATTCCTGTCCACGTCATCTATACACTCGTTTTCAGGATAAGCCTGGTCAGGAAAATAACCACCGTCGCCTTCTTGCTGAAATCTTGATTGTTGATAGTACACGGCATTTTGATATGATGGAGCGGCGAATGGGTAGGACGGAAGTGGACGAGAGGGTTTGACATCAGTGACTGCATATGAATAATTGCAGGAACTTCTCTCATCTGATTCTTGGACTTTTACTGCAACCTGATGCTGTTCTGGGGATATCATGTCCGTTGAAAGTGAATATTGTGCCAGCGAATAATTTGGACTATTGGCAACCAAGTCTCTAAGTGAAAAGCCATTTGGAGGGGGTTGAGAACCTCGAACGGGAAACGGAGGTCGGACATTTCTCAGGAACTTTGATGAGTCACTAAAGCGATTGATGAGTTGGCTAACAGGATTTTCATTGCCATCACGAGCAACGCCTTCCTTTTGGAACATAAAGCCTTCCTGGTCCCTTTCGATAGGTGACATCTCAGGAGTAGGTAGCGACCGGATTGAATCTGGGCTAACATTGGAAGATCCAGATATTTCGCCGTTAGGTACTGGATGGGCATTGTTCACCGACATATTCATAAATTCGGGATACCTAAAAAAAAGAAAAAAAAAAAAAATAAATGAAATAAAAAATAAGTAAATGAAATATATTGATGTACAAATTTAAATTTCTCTAAAATATATTTTGAAAATTGCTTTTTATCAACATAATTTTTATTTGAAGTTTTTCCGTGTTAAATAAAGAAACAGTAAATAATATTTTATAAAGAAGCAGTAAATAAATTCATAAATAATAAATAAAGTTGTAAATAAAGAAACACAGGGATAATGTGTTAGTCCTTATATTTGATTACTTTAGGAATAGTTAAGTAAGAACTGAGAAGTTCTTTTTTAATTGAGGCATTAGAGTATCTCGGTATAGGATTGCATTAGACAACAATTAAATAGGACTTTATAAAGGGCATAACCTGAACTTTTGTACTTGAAATTAGGCTAATATCTCACTTATCAGGTCATTATAAGCGAAGTGGCCCTATGTCAGTGCGACTTTATATAAAAGTTTGACAACATTGAGAATTAACGTATCAAGATTTGGAGACATCATAAATGTTGTGTAATATAATAATAATAATAATAATAATAATAATCATAGTAATCAATATTAACAGGAGACTTGGCGTTGGAATATTAAAACCCGAATAAACTTAAATTCATTCAATTTCATTCAACTTCATTTCATTCAATTTCATTCAATTTCATTTAATTCAACTTAAATTCATTCAAACTTAAATTCATTGCAATTCAAACTTTAAATTCATTTGAATTGAAGTAACATTCTTCTTCTTTAATTTAACCAATAGAATTACTATACTGATTGTAATTGCAAATAAGATTTTTTAAAGTTTTATCATATCTATTAGCAATCCTTATATTAAAACTGTTTCTTAAAGGAAATAAACTTTCACAAGATTTCAAAACATTTTTAAATTTAATGGAGTCAAAAATTTTATCTTTAAACGATGAAACTAAATTTTTTTGAGAGTTTTTAGATAAGAAAAACATAAAAAAATTGCAATTCTCCTTTTATGTTTTTCTTATCTTTAAACTCATAAATTCGTTACAATAGTTACCTATATATATATATATATATATATTAAAGAGTGCAATTTATAAATATAAATTTATAATTTTTTTTATGATACGAAAGCGAAATTACAATGCTTTTACTCAACTTAATAATAGTACTTTTTATACAGAGATCATAATTATATTTAAATCGATAATATCTGAAAGCAAAACTTTTACATGTGTAAAGTAATATCTGATTTTAATTTTTTTGATTTTGTATTTTTAATTATTTATTTTAAAGATACCATTTAAACAAAATATATACACATATATAAATAACCTATCTTAAAACAAGAATAATTTATTTTAATTTATTTTGAATGGATTTATTTTATATCTGTAACAAATTTTACGAAATATGAATTTAAACGAACATATACATGATTCAAAATTATTATATTAAAATAAATATTTCATTGTACTGATAACATTGAATTACTATTTAATTATTGATTCATAATGAAGATTTCCGGGTCATTCCAAGGAAATATCTAATCTAATATTGGAATGGCCTTTTTCGATGAACTTTATTTCTTCCATTACGTTAATTAAAAGAAGAAAAAAAATTCCTTTAGAAATGTTGGCTTATCCGTTTCGAATTTCTGTTGTTTTCTCGGAAAGTTGCTTAAATATGTGCTAGGACCTTTTAGAAAAAACCCACTGAATACAACTCATTCAGTCCCCATTGTAGACATTCAGCCTCAATTTCCTACACCAATACCAACACCCTTCTGGATTTAATAGCTTACCTTAAAATGTATAAAATTTGGCTTCAATATACTCAGTCTGAATTAAACGATCCTAATTTAATATGCGCTAGGACCCTTTAGAAAACCCCCATAAAGAATATAACTCATCCAGTCCCTATTGTAGACATTCAGCCTTAATTACCTACACCAACACCAACTCCCTTGCAGATTTAATAGCGTACCTTAATATGTATAAAAATTCTTTCCAACATACTCAGTCTGAATCAAACTTAAATGATCCTAATTTAAAAGAATAATTTTCTTTTTAGTTTTTATGCGTTCACTCCTTTATATCGCTAGTATTAATGGTGATAATGTAAGCTTGTTAGTAATATTAGTACGTAAGTTTGTTATAAACTAAATTTGCTAGTAATATTAGTAACTTTTAACTTACTATTTACTAGTAAGTATTCATTTGCATAGTTTTAAAAACCTAGCAGTCCCCTCCCCCCCCCCCGACAAATTTCCATTTCAAGAAGTCATGTTAAAACTATGCGTATTGCACACATGTAGCCGAATAACTTACATCATAAAATAAAAACTAAAGTAAAATAAAATAAAAAAGCTGCAAAATATAAACAAATATGATATATTTTTAATTAGATGAAAGCGTGAAAATACGTTTACATTTTTCCTTATTTGGTTGAAGAATAGTTCTTTGAATTGAAGTACAATGAAAAAAAGCATTTAATTTGACGTTATTCTGAGTTTTAATAGAAACTGTTTGCTTGAAAATTTCAATTTTAATATTCCTTTGGTGATTGCTATATTCTCTTGAAAGATTCCACAAGAAAACTTCAACACTGAAGTTAATGTTGGTGACTATCTAATATATATAGAAACAAAAGAAAGGTCACCAAAATTTTGATTCTCCGCAGAGGGCATTCTCTCTCCTCGATAATCAGGGGTGGTGCGTGAATGACTTTTTATAGGGGGAGGGAGCTGCATTCAAACGAGTAGAAAAGTGCACATAATGGAATCTTTATTCATCTTATTGACTGATTCCTTTATCTTGAGATAGAGAGTAGACATGATGACCTTTTAATAATCAATCACATAAAAAAAAAAAAAAAAAAAAAAAAAACTTTCCATATTAACAGATTATTTTTAGTCAATAGCTTGCAGCCACTGTCGGTATTCCCAGAGGCATTATTTTTATAAAACATGTGGAAGATTTCAGCCAAGACGGATTTTACTTACTTTGCCACTATTAATATAGAAGACGGTTTGTAAACCAGCACGAGTATTGAACTGACCCCTTAAATTTTCGTCAAAGTTTTGGGCAAAACGCGAAGAGATGGTTCTAACTTCGAGGTCCGTGATTTTTTTTTTTTTTTTTTTTTTTTTTTTTTGAACGTGGGTTTTACGTCACACTATAAAGCTACGCAATGGGCAACTCTTTAAACGAGCGCTCAGGAAATTAGATTTTTTTTTCCAAATTTTTTTCCCTTGAAAGGAGTATTACACTTATGTGCGCATGTTTCTTGAAGCTCTACAAAAGTCGTTGTATTAGTTTGAAATATTTCGTTGTCGTCGTTCAAAAACTGCTATTGAAGGTAACATAATCTATTTATTTATTTGATCTATTGAAAGTGAAAGCCCGCTAGACGGGCGATGTTGGGTCGGATATTGAATAAAGTAAAATAAAAATTAATATTTGCATTTTACGAAATTCATCGGACACTAATATATTTTTGAATGCATTTTTCTTCAGGTTCATTTACTAATTGCCCTTATCATCAGTGCGACGTAAAATACACTTAACCTCAGTTTCATTTACTATATGATATTTTATACTTGATAAAATTCTTCTACGCCATCATATGGAATTTATATATTAAATTTTCCCTCTATTTTAATATATAATGTTACCTATAATTGTCAAGTCTTCGGTTGTTAGCCTCTGAACATGGACTTCCATGGGGAGATGAATCAGGTGTTTGCAATCCACAGACGTCCATTCCCATGGCAGAAGACCTTCCGTTACCGCCACCATATGCCATTAAATGACCACTGCTAGTTGGTGGGAAAGAGTATGAAGCGGATGGAGATGGAGATGGAAATGGCATCATAGGGGGTGATGCTGGAGCAGCTGGAGCGTTTTTTCGAACGCCACCTCTTTTGGTGTTTTTTCGCCTTCTGGGCCGGTATTTGTAATTTGGATAGTCATGCATATGTTGTACTCGTAGACGCTCAGCTTCTTCAACGTATGGTCGTCGATCATCATGACTGAGGCCTCGCCATTTTTTACCTATTAAAGAAAAATATAAGAAATATTAATGATCGTTTGTTTTCCTTTAAATTCATTATTTAAAATAGCTGTAAATTATGTTAGATGTAAAGCGTATTATTTTATACTTTACTATTAACTTTCAAAGTATCATATACAATGGAAAATCTAGAAATTATTATCATGAAGAAACCTTACATTAATCTGCAATCAATGTTCAGATATATATTTCTACAAAAATCTCTGAAAAATTTATCATATTTACAGCACAGTTTAAACGGAAACAATTCAGACTTTCATACTTCGAGAAATTGGCATTTTAAAGTTGCTATAGAAAATCTAGTTTGCCTTACTACAATTTAGAACTTATACCATACGTGTAAGATACGTTGCGGAATTTATAGTTATTTTAATCGTCCAAAAATTTCATTTTCAAGTAAGGCTAGTAGAATTAACATTAGAAACAGAGTAGGACACGCTAGTAACAAGTTCAAATTTAACAAAATTCTAGATTCAATGACGAAAATGAAATATTTGTTTGGTGTCACGTTATAAATCCATTAGAGTATTAAAACAGGAATAAACTACTACGTCAGAAACGCCAAAGAAAAAATATTGAGGTGCATACAGCTGTTTCGGTAGCCTAAAGCATACCGTCATCAGTGCAAAAAGAATTCTGAATCTTGAGAAGTGCTCGTATATATAGGAGAGGGACCGGATTTAGTTCAACCAATAGGAATACGGAAGAGGTGGGGAGTGTGGCCAATAGGAATTAAGGAATGTATAGCTTTGTAAACAGTAGAAAAATTAAGGAAATGTGGACTGAATGTAAAATTTCCAACAATCAGATAAATAGGGAACAGCGAAATCACAATTAACAAGGTTTTTAAAATTTTTATAAATATGAAAAGCTTCAAAGAAATCGAGTTCATGAATGGATTTAGGTCTGCAAATTATTTTAGCTGAATTAAATTTAAAATTATGATTTTCCTCCCAGCAATGTTTAGAAATAGCCGATTTATTGGTTTTTTTGTTTGCGGACGTAATTCATATGTTCTTTTAGACGAAATTTAAGACTGCGTTTAGTTTGGCCAATATATGATAAACCACACTGACAGGAAATACTATAAATGCCCCAAGAATTATGCATATCAATAGGATCTTTTAACTGAGAAAAGGTGAGTTTATTGGAAGGCGAAAATATTATTTTAAAATCATATTGTTTGAGAATTTTAGCTATGGTTTGACTGGTTTTAGAAAAATAGGGTAAAACAATACTGATATTAGATGTGACTGATTTAGTAGACGAAATACGAGGGAGTTGTAATTTTTGGATAGCTTTGTCTATAATGGAAGGGTCATAACCTCTGTCAATTGCGATGGCTTTCAGGTATTTAATTTCAGATTTCAATAAAATAGGATTTGAACAAATATTAAGGGCACGGTTTACAAAAGTATAGAAAGCAGCCATTTTTTGGTTAGGTGGGTGACATGAACGCGCATGGGGAGGAAGGGAGACTGCAAAATTTTTACGATAGACAGTGGTTAAATCCTATTTTATTGAAATCTGAAATTAAATACCTGAAAGCCATCGCAATTGACAGAGGTTATGACCCTTCCATTATAGACAAAGCTATCCAAAAATTACAACTCCCTCGTATTTCGTCTACTAAATCAGTCACATCTAATATCAGTATTGTTTTACCCTATTTTTCTAAAACCAGTCAAACCATAGCTAAAATTCTCAAACAATATGATTTTAAAATAATATTTTCGCCTTCCAATAAACTCACCTTTTCTCAGTTAAAAGATCCTATTGATATGCATAATTCTTGGGGCATTTATAGTATTTCCTGTCAGTGTGGTTTATCATATATTGGCCAAACTAAACGCAGTCTTAAATTTCGTCTAAAAGAACATATGAATTACGTCCGCAAACAAGAAACCAATAAATCGGCTATTTCTAAACATTGCTGGGAGGAAAATCATAATTTTAAATTTAATTCAGCTAAAATAATTTGCAGACCTAAATCCATTCATGAACTCGATTTCTTTGAAGCTTTTCATATTTATAAAAATTTTAAAAACCTTGTTAATTGTGATTTCGCTGTTCCCTATTTATCTGATTGTTGGAAATTTTACATTCAGTCCACATTTCCTTAATTTTTCTACTGTTTACAAAGCTATACATTCCTTAATTCCTATTGGCCACACTCCCCACCTCTTCCGTATTCCTATTGGTTGAACTAAATCCGGTCCCTCTCCTATATATACGAGCACTTCTCAAGATTCAGAATTCTTTTTGCACTGATGACGGTATGCTTTAGGCTACCGAAACAGCTGTATGCACCTCAATATTTTTTCTTTGGCGTTTCTGACGTAGTAGTTTATTCCTGTTTTAATATTCCAACGCCAAGTCTGCTGCTATTATCCATTAGAGTATACCATCTTAGCGAACTATTTTTTTTTCTTGCTTTGTTCGGTTTCAACGATAAAATAAATATAGGAGCATTAAATAATTATAGAAATTGAAAATTATAATTAAAAAAAAGGAAAATTATGCAGTTTTCCATTAAAATTTCTTCATTAACCCGTGCGAAAAA
Source organism: Salticus scenicus (assembly GCA_963930645.1). Taxonomy (NCBI): domain Eukaryota; kingdom Metazoa; phylum Arthropoda; class Arachnida; order Araneae; family Salticidae; genus Salticus; species Salticus scenicus. The sequence goes on from OZ005655.1 coordinate 14,461,178, forward strand.
AAAAAAAGAAACATTATTTAAAATTGAGTAGAATAATGATAAGAATCGATGAGTACGATATTTTTGATGACGATATCTTAACGTCTAGCGCACTCTTTACTGAAGATATCGTCATGAAAGTGATAAATGGTCAGAAACAGAAAATGTAGATGGTTGTAATGACTCGGAATAGGAAATTATACTTAAAATACCAACATGTATTTGTGCCAAACAGTCATTACAAAATCATGAACAGGGAACATATAATGCATTAAATATTTTACAGCAAAAATTATTTGAAGCAAATTTTTAAAGTCTAAGAATCAACTTTCTTAAATATGTTTCACCTTTGAATAAAGATTATTAAACAATTCACTTAATTTTTTTTTTTTTTTTTTTTTTTTTTTTTTGCGTGTAAAGTTTTTTGTACAAACTTCAATTCGGATTTAGAAAGCGATAGAATTTAACACGCATTTTTCTGTATCTAAAAACCGTCGTTATATACGCATTCTTCTGTATCAAGTAACGTAGAATTATGAATATTAAATAGCTGCCAACTGTTTCACTTTTTTGGATACTGGTGTTTTATTTTCATTTATTTATTTATTTTAAAATTTATTATAATCCTTACAGCATTTTTCTATGATTAAATGAGATACAAATTTCTATAAAGTTACCGATAAGAGTCGGAACGTATAACAAGTAGTAGATGATAGTATAAGCACAATTTAGAGTTATTATTGTTTTGCTCTGTTAATGGATTAATTGGCCTTATCAAAATATATTTAACTCATAAAAGTAATTTTCTTAGTAGTTTTCCTTTTCAACTAAGAAGTCTATATACTAAAATAACAAATGTAAAAATTAAATAAATTTTACAGAGATCACTTAATAATTTTTTTTTTTCTTTAAGTTTAAAAATTCTGAAAAAGAACATAATAAAACAGATCCTTGATTTTTTTTTTTTTTTAATTCTCTCTTTCGTATTAAGTACATTCAAGAATCAATTTATAGGGTTACGTGACCCTGGGGACCGGTTCGATCTCGTGATCTGCGCCACCCTCGGACCGCTCCCAGGCACCTATTTTTCGATCTGCTGCCAATGACACAATACATACAGGCAATTAGCTATCATTATTTGTAGTGTCGGCTAAACACTGGATATCATTTTAGTTTCTTTGATAATTGATTTGCAAAATGGACGCCGAACTTTTATTTCATTGAATTCCTGGAGATTTTTACAAGGATTTGGAGACATATATAATTGTTATTCAAACATATCTTCTGTCGAAATCAAATTTGAATGTAATAATTTAAAAATATATAATTATGATTATTTCACTATTGGTCAAATAGATCCTTTGGAATATTTTTGAAAGGACAAAAGAATTTTCTAGGGAACTTAATATACACTAAATGTTATATACTTGGAAATATTTTTTTCACACTGGTTTATTACTATAGCCAAATTTTGTTTGCCATGATTGTGTTACATAAAAAGCATACTTCAGGTACCAAACCTCTTGTAAAGAAAAAAAAAGAACTTTTTAATTTGTAAAGCAAATTGGAAGAGAAGTAGTGAAAATATCCTCTTTACCTTTGTATTATAAAAGATGTTTTTACTGATATTTTTTTTAAATAATATTTAACCATGTAAAAACTTTTTGCAGAGATCTTTAAATAATATCTAAATTTAACCTATAAAATGTATTTAAGTATGAGATAGATACATAAATGGACACTTTAAAAATTTTCTAGAAATTTGGAATTGCAAAAAGTCTGTTCATCCTTTGGATAAAATGCTGTTATTACTTTATAATTGTAGTAAGTGCTCAAAAAAAAAAAAAAAAAAAAAAAAAAAAAAAGTTGAATGATGAGGAATAAGTACACTGTGTGTAAACAAAACCATAAAACTAATTTTTCATTATAGCATAGTGTATTTTTAGAATTTATAATAGAGAAAAATAACGTAAATTGTGAGAAGTCTGTTAATCTGTGTATGAAAATATATTAATGACTTTACAATTGCTGTAAAATGGTCCGCAAAACTGATGTTGAATGGCAAAAGATAAGAACTTTGCAAACAATAAATTCAAAATTCATTTTCGCTCATATTTTATTTTCATTGCCCATTTTCGGAGTTGATAATAGAGGAAAACAATGTAAATTCTGCGAACCTAATTAATCAGTGTGTGTTAAATGTATATTGATTACTTTAGACTTCCTGTAAGAAAGTCCACAAAACTGATGTCGAATGATGAAAGATAAGATCTTTGTAAATAAACACTAAAAAATGCATGGGCAATACATGTAACTAAACGCTAAACAATTGTTGTGCACATTTTTAGGTGGTGTGTTTCCATAATTTTTAATCATCATTATTTAAGAATTTGTCTAAAATTATAAGTGGGCATAGTCATATTCTCGTAAGTCTAAATATTAAATGAATGTAGTAGTTTATAACTTTTCAATGCTTATAATTCTACTAAAGAGATTGAGACATTAAAGTATATATTGTGTAAGAAATTTAAATAAAGGAATAATAATAATAATAATAACTTATTAAAATATTTTTTTCCCTTTCCAGTTTGTAGGTATGAACGAAATTGTAACTGCAGACATGTAACTCATTCATTCTAAATTTGAAATGCAGATTCGGTGTTTAATTCTTTTTAAACCATGCCGCAGATTCATACACATAAAGTCAAAAACCGACATCTACAGCTGACGACATGTTTATTTACCAATCCTTTGTCTACGTTCTTAGTGCGACAAGGTGGTACAAAAGTACAAGGTCGGCAAACAAGTGCTGTCTCGATCTACCACATGAAATATCGCTTGCAGAAAGAAAACCTGATTAATACTGAGATAAGCAGTTAAAAAAAAAAAAAAAAAGATAGCCAGCGATTTCATGCATTTATGCACTGTCACCCTTTACTCGCTGATAAACATGAAAAACGAAATTGGTTATCAAGATTTTTAAAAGTATCTAGACATTTTCTATTAATAATCAGGCAAATAGTAAGATTTTAATTTGCAAATTATCTAAGTTTATCAAAACATTTTGCTGGATTTTCTACATATATATATATATTTAGTATAAAGAATATAAAAAATTAGTTTGAAGAATAGTGTAAAGAATTAACATTAAAGAAATACGATTTGTATAAAGAATATGTTAAAAAAGTAATTTATTATGTATAAATTAATATAAAAAGAACCACAGTAAGCCTGCAGACAGGGCTTCATTTCCCATGAGACAAATGTTCCAAGCCACCTGGCTAACATTTAAAAGAAGGCATCAAAATTAGCAACAGAGATAAACATATTACGAATTTTTAATATCCACTTTGTGCCCTGTATGGTACAAGGAGGATCCCAATTTTTAATTTTGCCCTGGGCCCCATTTTTGTAAATCATTTTCTTTCTATAGATGTGGATTGAAATCCAGCAGACTTATTTGCAATTCTTGTACGAGTTAAAAGTTTCTTTTATGTTGTTTATAAACACACACACACATATATATATATAATTTGATTCGCATGAAACTTTTATTCTTTTTATACAATTGCTGTTAGCACTAATTTAATTGCTGTGAGATTGTGAGAATAATAATAATAACAATAATAATCGGGCAAAGATTCGAGTTATCGGCATTAGATGATTTCTTAAAGTCTCTTTTTTCTTTAAGTTTTACGACTTTTAGTTTTCTACATATACATAATTAGAAATGCTCTCTCTAGTATTTATATAACCTTAAAATAAATTTAGCTTGATAGAAAGTTTTCAGAATGATGAGAATTTCAAGGCAAAGTTTCGAGAAATCGGAATAAGATGATGTCTTATATATATATATATATATATATATATATATATATATTAATTCGTGTTTACGTCATACTGAACATAAGTGTTACAGTTGATTATCATTGGAAATAACGTGAAATTAAAATGAGATTAAAGAAGAATTACAAGAATAATAAATTATTACGTACAAGTGAATATTTTTGTTGCGAAAGTATGGGTTAGAGGTTAAACGAAAGGAAAGAGGGAAACGAGTCATGTATGATATATGATAATCAAGATAAGAATAGACACGAAAACTCAAAAAATAATACTGAAAAAGAAAAGTATCACAGCATCATAGTATTTAAATCTTGAACAACACTTCGAAAATATTATGTTTGTATATAATATAATCAGTGGTCAAAGCATTCATATATTTTTACGTGCGTTTTGTTATTGTGTCACAACTGTTTTATAACACTATTTTTTAAACTATTATAGTATTAAAGCCTTCAAGAAAAAAAAATTTTATTTAAAAATCGTGGCAACAAAATAATAAAACACACATAAAAATATAGGAAAGCTACGATAACCTAATAATTGAACTTATTCGACTGTTTAAAATTTTTATAAAGTTCTCATTAAAATAAAAATCTGAAACATATCAGGAAGCTAATTTTGTCAAAATACAACCTTTATACAGATGCCCAGTGATAGATCTCTTATGTGTAGTAACTAACTAATTTGTTTTAGTTAAAAGCATTTTAAAACTTGTGAATTTCGCTTGGCATGTGTCTTATAAAGCGTTTTCGCTGCAGAAACAATTATTATTCAAACTTCAATTTTTATAAGCTACACATTTATTTTCGTTTTTGAGAATTACTAAAATAACGACAGGAATAATTTAATGTAGAGTGAAGGGGGAAAAGGTGTAGTCTCGACTCACTGTTCATCTAATAAACTGAAATTTGAACTAATAGTCATATCTATTTTTCTTCTTCTTCTTTTTTTTTAACCTTTCTTCGTTATATTTAGTCTTTGGAAAGTGTTTGAAACAGTCATAGATAAAGAAATTGGAAAAATTGCTTACAATTCCGCTCTCAGAGTTTCGATGTCAAACTTCGAAATTTTGCCACTGACGTACTTGAGAAGAAAAATCTACAGATTTTGGTAAAAAAAAAAAAAAATCTATTTTGATTTTGGATATAACTTCAGAATTGTTCTATTTCTTAAACATTTTTAATTTACTACCCCTGTGTACGCTTGTTCAGGAATTTTTTATGCTAGGCAAGTATAACCAAGGTCGTTATAGTTTAAAGGTATTGTGATGGATATAGTTAGAGACCCTGAATTCAGAGGGACTGGGCAGTGAATAAAAATGGCAGACGTTCATTCAGAGACAACTCGTTCCTCGTGAAAAGTAATATATTTTATTTGCATCTGGCACTTTCTTTTAATTAAAATCTGAGGGAAATACTTTTTTTTTTTTTTACATTTTTTTTTTTAAATCTCCAGGGGGTCACACAGAAGCCATTTAAATAATTTACAGAGCGTAATTTTATCGTATGTAGCAGATTGAACAAATATAGAGAATCGGACGGCGTGCCATTATCTAGTTTCTTATCTTGTAGGGTCTCTAGGTTTACTGACCCATGAAGGGCTGACACACTAGGTTGGCTGACCCATGTATTTACTTCAACCCATGAAGCAAGTAGCACCTTTAAATTCAAAATTGTTCGTCATTTTTTTAAGCAGTACTTTGTTAAATTTTAAAGCGCTCATATTTTCTGAAAGCCAAGTTGTTTTTGTTTATGCCTAAAAAATTCCAGAAGTGTAAACATAGTAACAAATGAGCACAATAAAGTTGCACTACGCTAAAACAGGATTACACTTAGAGGTTTTTAGGAAAGAGATATATCTACTCAAATATGCCGGCATTAAGTATAGACAAAACTACTTTCGTGTTTCTATGCTGTTTTTCATCAGTATCAGTACTTGAATAAAATAAAACTGAAATTATAAAAAGGCATGTAAATATTGATAATGTTTCTGCTCAATGCGTTTTGATTTTGGGAAATAAAGATAAATATCTATACTTGGCTGCCAAGATTTATTCTACATAAAACATTCTGAATAAATCGAGCTCCTCCGTATTGCTTTATCTGATAAAAGGAATTATGAAAGTTAAGTACCAAAGATATCGAACTTATAATGCAAAATCTTACACAATGATAATGAAATCGCAATTTCATGCTACCATAAGTACCTATAACTGATTTCTTAATTTTGTTTTCAAAAGTATCTCTGATAAGATATTTGTTTCAGATGGAAGTTACAGATAAACTATAAATTTAGTTTAATTGTACTTTTAAATTTTCTGAATTTAAACTACCTAATTACCATTGTCTTCTGCTTTTTCTGAAAGATTATTACTACTAATTTTTAATAGAAGTTTTTAGTTACATTTTTTAATAATTATCTATAGTTAATAGTATTAAAAAATACTATTAGAAAGAGTATATATTATTCTTAAAAATAAATAAATAAATAAGCTGAAAGTGGGTAATTATGTCACACCTTTAGAAATATTATTTAATAAACTATCATAATAATTCAGTTTATATTGCAAAAGCGATAATGATAACTAGAAAATATAACTTGTGCTTGAAAGGTTGATATCTAAAGTATAACTGATTGCTATTTTCGAAAATAATTTTACAGATAACATATTTGTTTTAGTTTAATGTCATAAGATTTTATAATATTAAAAAATCTTATTAGTAATTGTTAATGTCATCAGTAAGTATATGCCAAAAGATGGACTAATATCTATTGCAAATAATTTATTTTATTTATTTATTTATTTATTTATTTTTTTTTTTTGCTTTGCTTTTTAAAAATGTTGATAATTGTTTCAGATTAGAATAGTAAATTCACTTTAAATGTATTTTTCCAGCAAGTACAAAATAAGTAGATTTTGAATTTTTGAAAAAAAAAAAAAATTCACATATTATAGCCGTTTATTACTTTTCTATTAACAAAGTTGCCAAAATTTTAAGTTTTCTTTCAAAGTGTAAAAACCAGTATTTTCTAACAGCATTTTGCTGTACAATTAACTGCAGAATATTAATAGAAAATTTTTACTAAACATTGCTGTGAAAAAATAATGGTAATACATCTTTGGGGTAAAAGGAAAAAAATCATATTTATTGAAATTTTATTTTTCCGACTGAGTGAAAATAATGCCTGGACCGGGACTCGAACCCCGGATCTTTGACTTACAAGGTCAAGGCTCTACCAATTGAGCTATCCCGGTCAGCATTACTCACTCAGACAACCTTGTAGGCAGAAACAGAAAAAAGTTAACAACTGCTCATTAAGCATTGTATGTTTTATAACGTGAATTTACTTACTTATTTTTTTTTTTTTTTTTTTTTTGTATAGAAACGGTATTAAACAATAGAAAATAAGGATATATCCACATTTTTTTACTTACATTTATTTTGGTTATACAAAATTAAAACAAACATTATGAAAGCAACGAGTGCTAATATAAAATTTTTAAATGCCAAAATAGTCTGCGGAGCTATTTATTCAACGTACTTGATGTAGTATATAAGATTCTGAACCGAAATTTTTAAAAGATTAAAGAAGGGCGGATTTTAAGATGCGAGGTAAAATTTTCATAATTTCCTTGCATGATTCCCAAATAAAAATAGTTTTAAAATTTCTAAAAATACGTGACAACAATTGAATACATGTTAATAAGATAAGTAGAATGCTCAACCGTTTTGTTATCTTAGAACTAAATTATCATCTAGTTGAGACTAGTATAATGCTATGAGGATTGTTATCTAAGTATTTCTAGAGGTTATTATAAAATCAAAACGACGTTTTTAAACGATTTTATACTATAAAAGTTTAATATTTATGCATATGGATGTAATTTTACTTAGTCAAGGCTTCGAATTTATTTATTATTATTTTTCTTTTCTACTGAAACCCTATTTTTAAAAAAACTGAGTATCTTGAAAAATATATGTATATAAATACTAAAATGTTATATAAAACATTTTATTATTATTATTATTATTATTATTATTATTATTATTATTATTATTGACTTGATTCAAACAAGTGTCGATAATTTGTCGATAATTGCCCTGTATGCTATAATTTAGCAAAACCAAATCATCTGAAGCAGATATGTTACGTGATATATGCACTGTTGTTGCGTAAGAAAAGGTTCTTAGTACACTTTTACAATTAGAATTAAATTAATATTAAAAAAGGCTATAATTTCGAAATTTTATAACTGTGGTAAAATTTGAAATTGTGAATCAATGATGAATAACTAGAGTTACAAAATAATAATTATTAATCTTAAAGCATTCGTTACAATTGCAATTTTTTAGGCTCTATCTCGAATCAAAATGTCAATGATTGTTATTTTTAACTACCGAATTCTTAAAATATTATAGCCTATTCCCTCACTAAAGTAAAAAAAAAGAAAATAAATAAATAAAAAATTAAAGTTGAACCCGACATACTTTTAAAATGAAAGGTAAAAAAATGGTTCAGACCTTTTTTTGTTATATGAAGATGGGAGTAATTTTTTCCCATAACATCTCTGTGAAATATTGTGTTAAAAGAACATAGCTGGAAACATTGTGTAACAATCATAACAACGAATCTCGGGTCATTAGAAACAATGCTTTTCGGATTCTTTTTCTTTAATTCCCGGTAAAAGTTCAGGGCACAACTTTCAGAAGTTTAAAGTCATTGCTACCTTTAAATCTTTCCACAGTAGTTCTAAGATGGACAAACTATGAAGCAGAGGTTAAGGATTAGCGACAAACCAGTTGACAGCTACAGAAAACATGAAGACAGCAAGAACAAAGTGGAAGATCATGACAGATTCTTTTTCTTGCAAGTTGACCCTTGGGCCCTTCACAAATGTCCGGCCCCATATTGGGTGGTCCCCCCTTATGGCCCCGATTTCTTTGCGAATGGCGACCTCTAACATCTTAAAACATGTGATCCATTCAGAAGATGACAGCCTGTTGACTAAAATTTCATTATTCACGTCTTGCTTCCGATTGTAGAGCCATGTTGTTGCAACCGTGAAATATCCAGTTGCTCATCTTATATCCTTTTTTGCCCCTGATTTCCAGGACTCAGTGAAATAGATTTTAAGATTGGAGATAGGTTGCGTGGGTTGAGGTTTCAATCATATAGTATTCCGGAACTCTAAAAATAAGGGGAGGCTCGTTGAGGTAAATCTTGCAAAAGTAAGGTTAAAAGTGCATGGAAGATTTGTTAGCTGGGGAACTGAAGAAAATATTTCAGTTTAGTCACTGTTATTTAAATTTAACGCAAGAAAATATATTTTATTATTTAGAATTAGTATTTTATAATGAGTATCCCTTACAAGAAGCAACTTGTTGAAAAACTAATATAGTATAATAAATATAACTGACAAATAATAAAACGTTTCTTTGAAAACGAACATGAAATTTAAAGCAGAGACAAGTAAAATTATTAAAACAAAGTTCTTTAGAACAAACATAGAAGAAAACTACTATATAAACTAACGTCAAAAGATTTTTTTTTTTTTTTTTTTTTTATTTGTCTTTTTATTAAATTTGGTTTCTTTAACGTTAAGTAATATTTAAATAATTAAAACTTAGAAATTTTCTGTAAAATTACTGTCTTTTCAATGAATTTCACAGGACTTTTAGCTATTTCTTTTTCATCGTTAGTTACAAATTATTTCAGTTCGTTTTAAGAAAATCTTTACATACATTAATATTAATATATATATATATATATATATATATATATATAATTGTTACCACAAACAGCTAAATATATATGCGCAGAAAGTTTTCTAAACTTTAATGGAACTTTTCTATAATTTAATAACATAATAAAATTGAATATAATTTCAATATTATGCTTTGCATACAAAACTGTACAAAATTGCAAAAAGATAAATAGATATATATGTAGTTTAACTCAGTATTCTACGAGAACTATGTATGTCAAGTGATAAATTTTTTAAAGCAAATCTTTATGATTAACAATCTGAACATGAGTTGAAATCTTAAAAACGTTCTCTCATACATAATAAACTTTACAGCCTTTCACTCAAACTGATAAAATGCCAGAATGTATTTCTACACACTGGCGTACGCGTTTCTTTAAGAGGATTTCATTCAAAATTTTACGCTATAAATTGGATTCATTCAGGAACAAAAAACATATGCTTGCATATTATAGATCTATGAAGAATTATAGTGTTGAATGAAAAAAGTCATATGCTATTGGAAAAAAAAATCATCTATTATGTAAACAGGCAAGAATTGTTTTATGTTTAAGAAATTGAATGCACTCCTTCATCAAATGAAGTAAAAAAAAAAAAAAAGAGGAGGGTGGTGGAAATTTACTGTTAAAAATGGTTCTCAAAAATGAGCTAAATTGTCTCAAAATAGCTCCGAAACAATAAACACTTAAATTTGAAAACCCATGCACTCATTTTTGAGTATATTGACATGCCCAAAATATGGGATTGACCAATAAGAATCTCAATATCCCCAAGTTTGACACGTCAGTGTACTCGAAAATGCGTACATGGGTTTTCAAATTTAAGTATATATTGTTTCGGAGCTATTTTGAGACAATTTAGCTCATTTTTAAGAAACCATTTTTAACAGTGTTGCAAGTGTGAAATATGTGATTGCTGCTTTGACGCTGCACGTAAGCTTCTTTTTTCCCTCTAAAATGGGCCATGCTTAGCTACTTTGGCTACATTATTGCAGGTTTTTAGAATTACTGTTCTTTAATTATTAACTTTAATTATTAATTATAATTGTATATGTCCAGTAATTTATAAGTTAGTAAGTTCACTTAAAGCTTAAAATAAAAATCTTATTTGATAAAAGATAAAATAATGTGTAGTTGTGATTGAAGCCATGTTAACATTTATGATCTACAATTGCTCTAGAATTTTTTAAAAATTGAAAACGTTTCGCCGATCAAACTAAAGCAGTTGTTAGAAGTGATCGCTAATGCTTTATTTTTTCGTTTTTTAAATTACAGCTACGCTTGTTAAAGCGATTACAAACGTAATGACAGCTAATCATCGAAAGGAGCTGAAATCCCACGATTCACTTAGCAAACAGCAGAACAAGAAACGTCCAGATTAAAAATAAAATAAAGCTCTACTTGAACATAAAAAATTATGTCATTGATGTTGACCGCTTTGCCTTGTGGTTGGCTCTAATCATCCAATACGATCTACAACAACGCATCTGCCGGGGGATGGTTTTTGCAAACATTCAAAGGAGATCTTCTCATGGATTAATTACCGCTTGTCAAAGTTTAGTTGTCATTTGTCATCGGTATCACTCATAATCTAAATTAAATAATCACTAGATTCTGTTTCCCGCGGTTCACTAGTCGGGTTCATTTATTAATTGATTTGTGCTAGTAATCTTTAGGTCATTAATCAAGAGAGAGCAGTTAAAAGAAATGTAATGCCCGAAATTTTAACGCGAATCAGTTAGAGCAAAACACTACGCTAATTGTCGAAATTTAGCAATTATTAGTGAAGTAATTTATTTTTTTGTGGACAGTTTGGAACAAGAATGAGCTTGCGTTCTAATTATGAGAACCTTTGTAATTATTCGTAGAAGTTTAGTAATTAGTTCTGTTGAAGAGTTTTGTGAGAAATTGTATTGGTAAAAAAATTAGAGCGTTTTTTCTGTGTTTTATATTTAAAGTGTCAAAATCGGAATAATATATTACAATTAGTCAAACTAGCGGCTTGAAAAGATCAGTAAAATAATGATTGATTTAGTAGGAAGCAATGAGGATACGTTTGATTCGCGAGAATTGATACTTTTATTTTATTTATTTATTTATTTACTTTTTAGATTAGATGGTATATATGAAATGCTTTGTGAAACGCTGAAAAAATTAAGAGAACTCCCCACTCTTAATCTATCTCAGGTTGAGCTGGAGTTCTATGGAATTCTCAGGAAGTAATTAGGGTAGGTGCTCCAGTGATTGGCATGCTCCAGTAATTGACATATATCCCGAAATAATTAATAAATAATAAAAATAATAAAATCATATATTTTACATCTAAGAATTTTAACATTTTATGTCAAACACTGGAGCATAGGGTGCTAATAACTGGTAAAATGAATAACTAGTAGTGCCAAACACTGGAACATAGAGGGCTTGATAAAATGAAAATGATAATTACTGATAAAATGAAAAACTGGCAGTGTCAATTACTGGAACATTGAGTGGATGTCAAATAACAATTCTTAAAAAAAAAAAATATCAAATGTACACATTTTAACATATATATGGTTCTGGATGTCTTTCATACCATTTGTACTAACTTAAGATCTCTAAAAATATTTTCTGATGACTAGAACATTAAAAACATCAGAGATTGCTCTAAAAGTGTCAATCACTGGTGCGTTTACCCTATAATAAAAAAATATATATATAACATAAAAGTTTATCCCATAAATTATTTTACTTTATCGTTATACACGAATAAGAGAAAGATTTATATATAAGATTTTAACTGAACAACTTAAGAAAATTAAAAACGCATATCAATTTACACTTTAAGCTTCCGTTTAGCTAAAATTTCCTCAATTTCCTTACAATGAAATTTATGTTTCGAAATCAAGTTATAGCTTATTCCGATATATTGCATTTGTTCTTGCTGATTAAAAATTTCAAAGAAAGAAAAATTTAATTAATTTTTTTAGAAAAATAAAATTGCTCTATATAATTGGTCATCAACAAATCATTGGGATTCTTTTTAATTAGTTGATAATTAATCAAACTATGTCACATACATGCCTTATGTCAATATACACATATTGCGCTTAACGACGCTAATGTAGTGTGCAAGATTTCAAACTTTTCGATAAAATCAATTTAAATATTTTTTTTTCTTTAACTGTCATCCCTTATCAGTAAGTGAAATGCAAAAGAATAAAAACATTAAAGCCAGTCTAAAATATTAAGCTGAAATCAAGGAAGTGATTTTAAAATATTTAAAAATACTTCAAAAAATGACGCTGTAAACACTATTATTTCTCATGTTTTAGCAATTTTGATTTATTTAATGAAAAGTTCAAAAGAAAAACTAGGTGGAGGTAAATGCATATCATAAATTATATGTTCTATGTAGCACATTTTTTGAACTTAAAATTATTGAATTTATCAATATATCTTTTACTTTTTTCTTTTCATGTCGTTAAATTCTTCAAAAATGGAAAATTTGATGTATTCAGTTCTTGTTTAGTGATTTTACATGCAATTGTTTTTTCAATCTCAAATGCATGTGATACTATAGTAATAAAATTATGGATTAAAAAAAAATTACAGGGTGTCCGAATCAATTGTCCCAAATTTGGAGAGTCTGCTAATACTTAACAGAAAGCTAAAATGTATAACAAAAATGTAAAATTAGATAACTATTCATAATTTTTTAAAAAGAAAATCAGTGCACTTTCACTTTCACTCCGAGTACACTTCGACGCACACTCCCAGAACACTTCCTGTGCACTTTTTGTTTACCCACAATTTCGCGAATAGTTTTTTTGACACTTTTTAATTCTCTTAGCATTGGGTGGATTTCTTTTATAAATTGCTTTGAACATTCTTTGCCCCGTCATTACGTATGTGTTCTGCATACCAGAGAGCAATTTTTTCCTACTTCTACGGTAACGCCATATTTTCGTTTGTCGTCTCAGTGCATGCGCACATGCACGTGCGCTACACGAGCAAATGAAAAATCTTAAAAATGCTAAGAATTCAGCAGACGGTTTTGTCCATGGATTAAGAGTCTTAATCCGTGGTTTTGTCTAATATCACCAACGTACCGCCAATAGATTTTTTTCAATCGACTGATGAAATTAGGAACATTCGATTAGGAAACCTTGAATAATTAGTAAATGCCTATATGTAATAACATTTTTAAAAAGTCATCTACACATATTTAAAACAACTGTTCACAGAAAACAAAAAAATTATTAGAATATTTAAATGGAATCAACGTAGCTACTGTTCATTTTTCTTTTGCTCATTTTTTCTTCCACTATGAAGAAAATTTGGCAGCCCATCCTTTAGTGTAATACGGAAGCAAACTAATCCTTTACAAAATCCATTTCCACTTATTAAGTGTATTTTTTTTCTTTTTTCCCCACGAATTCAACCCTTTCAAACAGCCAAATCTTTGAGACGTCATGAAGCACGTTTAGTTAAGATGGGCCGGTGACCCTTGCTCCCGTTCGTGACTGAAGAAAGTCACATTCGTGACTATGACCACGTGGAAAAGCCGTTCCCAGGATTATTTTTAATTATCCTCCGCTGTTTTAATTTTTTCAAGGGGGGTGGGGGGAGGGTGGAAAAATCAATTAATCCATGGTTAGCATCAAGTGCAGAGCAAAGTGTGAAAGTATTTTTTTTATTTTTTTTTTTTCTAGGTAGTAGATGTTAGATTGATTTTTTTTTTTTTTTTTTTTTTTTTTTTTTTTTCTGGAAAAGCTAAATAAAGTAACTGTTTGATTAATAAAGTGAAAAATAATTGTTCACTGCAGTATAATTCTTTCCATCTTTGAACTTAATAGTCCAAAGGCAGTGCTTTCGGACAAAAGACAGACCTACTAAGGGCTCAGATAGGAGAAGTGCTTTAATTGAAAATCATAAATAATGTAAAGAATATCATTAATTTAAAAAAAAAAAAAAAAAAAAAAAAACTTAAACATTTTGCTAGTGTCATTAATTACAGTTCATTAATTAGGTTTGGCTTTTGATTAAGAATTGTAGCTGCTTTATGCTAGAGAAGTGAATGTTCGTAAATGACATTAGCAATAAATATCGTTTTTAGATTAAACGCCGAGAACTTCTCCCGGGGGGGAAATCTTATTCTTAATTTTTTATAGGAATAAAATAATATCTTGTGATATTAGTTGAAAATACTGAAATTTTGAAGGGAATTGGGTTATTTTAATGTGTGTATGAATTTTGTAATTAACTACAGAGCTAAATGTGAGTTTAAAAAAAAAGAAGAAAAATGGATGAATTTTCATCACCATATTGTGCTGTCGATGAAATGGTCAATTAAATTAATAATTAGTAATTAAATTAATAATATGTAATTAATAATTAGTCGTAGCAATCAGAATAACTGAAGAAAAACTGAGAAGTCACTATTCAGTAAAATTCGATATTTTACTTATAAAAATATTTTTCATAATTGATATTTATAATGATAACGTATCAAAAATAAGTAAAATAACTTTAATCATAATTCTTCTGTGTTGAAGTTATAAGAAAATGTACAAAAGAAATTAACTTGGCTTAAAAAAATTTCGATTAACTTTAAATATGACTTGGATTAACTTTTAATATAGTGTAAGATATTTTCTGCTATTGATATGTGTTTTATGATTTGCGTATCAATAATCTCTGGTACATTAAAAAAAAAAAAAAAAAGCATGACATATATCTTTGAAAATTTTCTAAATTAAATTTCATTATTTCGCTTTAGAATATTTTTTTTAATGAAATGATTATGCAAGAGTTACTTACAATGAATAACCGTTTAATAACAAATTACACAACTTTATTGTGTTTATGAAAAACGTGTAACAAGAAAGTACTATATATGCTGGAATATTTTTACTAGATGTTTTGATTTTAAAACTCGACAAATAAAATCAGATATTTTAATCATTTTTAAACTATTTCTTCCATATAGTTCAATTATGAAATATAAGAACAGTTTCATAGAAAATGTTATCCTGTTAAAAATATGGTAGTTTTTTTTTCCCCTTAGATTATTATTGTTATTATTATTTAATTCTCGGAACTACATTTTTATTTCTTGATCTGTTTTATACCTTCAAATTACAGCAAATATCGTGGAACTTTAAAAATACATATATATGTACATACATAAGTATATGTTATTTTTAAATATGATAGCATATTAGAATTTGACTTATATTCTTATTGTTCATAGAAGGCAGTATTCTAGTATAAGGAATTTAATTAAGACTGCTATCGCCCAGTGGTCGAAACTCGGCCACATTTTTGCAAAGCAAGGCAAAGCAAAGTTATTACCTTGTCCTAAACGGAATTAAATTGCAACACAGTTGCGGAAATTGTTTGTCGATATGCACTCTAACAGAATCAGCAGAGTTTTACTTAATATATTTCTTTAAGTTTGGTATGCTGTAAATGTTGAGCCTTTCCTGAAATGAGAGGAAATCGCAACGTGGAAACGCTCCTTGTTGGATGATACAGCCCGAAAGCTAATCGATACCATATCAAATCAAGGTCCAACCAAATATCAAATTCTGTTAAATTAATTCCATTGGTTCATAAAGTACAGTGTTTGAACTCAAAAAGACAGATATTTTGCAAAAATGGTCGAATTCATTTCGGGAAATCTCAAAACGTGTAACTTCATCGAAAACCTAAAACCTAAAATTTTTCTGAATCTTATACTTTCTTCTTATATATGCAGAAGAAATAATAATAAATCCACTTTTTTAAAAATAAGTAGTCAACTTCAGTTAATTGAAATTCAAGGAACTCTCAAAACGTGTAAATTCATCGAAAACCGGAAATATTTTTTTTCCCCATAACTTCTACTTGCTTCTTATACATACAGAAGCCAGCAATAAATTCACTTTTTTAAAAATAAGTAGTCAATTTCAGTTAATTGAAATGCAAGGAAATCTCAAAATGTGTAAATTCAATGAAAGCCGAAAATCAAAAGTTTTTCTAAAACTTTCTTCTTATATATGCAAAAGATATACGCAAGCTAAGCATGACGTCACTGACCGTTGTTGGGGCCAAGTAAAAGATTTCCTATGTTAATCGTCCATTGGATTTTTTGTAAAAAAAATATTAAAAATTGAGGAAAATTATTTCGTGATTTTAATTCCCATATTTGGGTACAGTCGGTAACAAAAAAGTCCGAACACTAGCAAAAATTCTTATATAAAAAAAGTACACTTAATACTGTTTTGTTAAATAAATCTTTGTCAAATCCTGTTCTTAGTAAGTCTAAGAACAGGATTCGAGAAGGATTTATTTAGCAAAACTGTATTAAGCGTACTTTTTTACATAGCAATTTTTGCTAGTGATCGGACACTTTTGTTACCGACTGTATAGTTACAAATTAGTTATCGTGCTCATGTGCTAGATTAAGTTATTTTGCTGTCAAATTGATAAAATTTTAATTTGAAATTTGAAATCTCAGAAACAAAATGATCACAGATTTGATATCTGTTCGTCCTTGGCGTTTTGTATATTTGGCGATCAAAAGCGTAATACGAAAACATACATGTCTGATGTATATTTTTGTAATACATATATATTGTAAGAAATATTGTTTCATATTACTGATTGCTGTCTTAATGTACGTTTTTAAAATAACCATGTTTTTTGAAAGGAATTAAATATGCTCGCCAGATAATTTAGCGATTATTATTATTATTATTATTATTTTCCGCCAAGGACGACAGATATCAAATCAGTTTCTTTGAAATGAATCTCATTCTTTTGAACTGATATGTTTATGTTTATAATCGAAAATGGAAGTCTGTCATTTTATTTTTCTAGAGCATTGAAATTTAAAATTAAAATTTCATGAATTTGACAAAAAAAAAAAAAAAAAAAAAAAACCACAGAATCTAACACTCGCAGACAGTAACTTATATAAAACTATACCCAAATATGGGGATTAAAATCGGGAGAAAATTTTATTTGATGTTTAAAATTAAACCAATCCATGCTTAAAATCAATCCAATTAACTATGAACATAGAGAATTTTTGCCTGGCCCAATGAACGGTCAGTGACGTCATCGCATCGCTTGCGTATAGTAATAAATTCATTTAGAAAAAAGTAGTCCATTTCAGTTAATTGGATTGCATTATGTTTTTGCTTAAAAATATGTCTTCAAATTAATTAGATCTTAATAAAATTAGAAAAAAAAAATATTACTCTCATAAATCAAATCCTTTTTCAACTTGCGTTTATTTTGAACAGTATAAACTTTTTATCTACCACTCATGCACTCGAATTTCTGACATTTCAATGTCTGCTTTTCTTAGAAAAAAGAATGTGTAGTCGGGAGTATAGTGATGCTACATTACATAAATTATTGTCTATGGTTTTACTTGAGTTTTAAGAAATTGTGAGATTTAACAACTTTCTACTTTTACGTATTTTTTGATGTAAAAGAATACGTGTATAGAATGGAAAAATAGGGGAAAATGCATAAAAAATAGAAGTATTTATAAATACCTTCTTGACATCGTAAGAAAATAATTTTTATATTCTGCACATCTGACTAACCATACCTTTCGAATGACACCCTTTTTAACCCTCTACTCAAATAATTAATATGTTAAAAGTGTACCACGAATTTTATGCTTGCCTTTAAATAATATAGATACTTTATAGTGTGTATTGTTTTATAAATGTTTAATTTATTTTAATTCAATTAAATTTATTTTTATATGCTTATTTATACTAAGTTTTAACATAAAAAAAAAAAAAAAATGAATTACATACTGTATAAATATAATATAATGATTGCAGATTTTTAAGTTTAATATTAAGTGATAAACTATTAATAATTAATTTTTAATAATTATTCATTAATTTTTCATCTTATAATTTTATATTTCATGGTTGTATTATACAGTTAACAACTGTATTCTGACAATTCCTTTTCATAAATTTTCTTTATGGCGTGGTTTTGATGTGTCTGGGTGAACGTTCATATGAAAAAGCCTGGCTTAAACTCACTATGCAAACACCAATCGACATGGCACATCAATTTTGAAATCAAGAATTTTATTTCACTTTATTAAAAAAAAAAATATTTACTTTATGGCAAAATTACCATAATATATGTATGTACAGTCGGTAACAAAAGTGTCCGAACACTAGCAAAAATTCCTATGTAAAAAAAGTACACTTCATACGGTTTTGTTAAATAAATCCTTGTCGAATCCTGTTCTTAGTCAGTCTAAGAATGCGATTTGTTAAGGATTTACTTAACAAAACTGTATGAAGTTTACTTTTTTTATATAGGAATTTTTCCTAGTGTTCGGACACTTTTGTTACCGACTGTATATTTTAAACATATATTAAATGAAAAGTCTTGTGTGACACACATTTTTCCCGCAAGTAATAGGATATATTTTATTATTGAGAATATTATTGAAAGTAAAACGGTAATACACTTGTTCACGTGGACAATTTATTACACGTTACTTATAAATATTACGCAACAGAATGTACCAAAATAGATGTGTTTTAAGAATTAAAATGAAGGAAAACTTGGCACTTGTGAAATCGTTTTAAATTTTAGCTAAGGTAAAGAAAATTCAAATTTAAATAATACTCGTAACTTTTTTTTTACGTATAGACATAGATTTGTTCAATTTACAATAACAGATTCATTTAAAAGTATTTAAGTATTTAGAATTATATTTTTTATGAATATAATTATTTTATTTAGTATTACATTTTCCGACAAAAATTATATGTAAAATAGGCGTTCAAAAAACATTTAGATTTTTGACTCATAAATTATTTATAATTGATGAAAATTAGATTTATTAATCGAGTTTTAATAAGGACCCGAGTCCTTTCTCTTTCAAACCGGAAAAAAAAAATCCTCTTCATCATTTGTAGTAGACTACCTTGAATTTTTCATAATCAGAAATAGCCTATTTCAGAATATATTGCTTCACAAATACAGTGGAACCTGTCTAAAGTGACCACCCTAGGGACCGGCTAAAATGGTCACTATACGCAGGTGGTCACTTTATAAAGTCTCTTTAAAATTGGAAAATGCTCACTTTAGTCAAGAAAATGGTCACATTAGTCAAGAAAATGGTCACTTTAGTCAGGTGGTCACTTTACCAAGGTGGTCACTTTTACAGGTTCCACTGTACGTGTAAAGAAAAATTCAAAAATAAGACACCGGTAGTAAATTCAACTACGTTTTGTGAAAAGAAAATTTAATAATAATAATAATAATTATTATTATTATTATTGGTTCGTTATTACGAATTCTAGTACCTGCAACAGCAATTTAGCCCCAATTGTAAAAATAATCATTAAGTGTCTTTTTTTTTTTTTTTTTTTTTTTTTTGCTACAGGAGAAATTTTACAAATCACATACAATTCAAGTAATTATATATTTTAAGATATAGAATTCTATACTTTTATGATTCGCACACTATAGATTATACCTACTGTAGACTTATATTGTAAGGTTAGAAATTCCTGTATTTGCAACAATCATTTAGCTTCAACAAGAAAAAAATTAATAATGAAGAATTAAAAAAGAGATCATTGTAAAAGAGATCATTTTTTGTAAAAAGAGATAATTTTTTTTTAACTATAAGTAATTACAATTAAGATTTCAAAATAAGTCTACTAACCAATAGTTATTGAAATTTAATTAAAAGTGGAATTTTTTTTCGACGTTCAAAATGGAAATTCTGCATCAGTTCTTTTTCAACTCGCTGTAATAATTTTGCTTCAAAAAACTAATTACTTTTCGAACACGGTTTTATGACTGATATTCCATGTTGCCAGCAAAACAGTTTTTTTGGCCTTAACTAAGGTTGAATTTATGAGGTTAAATTACACCCTGGAGCAAAATATTGAGTTAATTATTTATAGGAAACTCATATGAGACTCTTAGAATGATGAAGCTGGTCTATAAAATTCATTACCTTACAAGAAAATGAGGGAATATCGTGTTTTTTGTTTTATTTTTCTTTCATTATTAGGAAAAATCTGGTTTTAAGAAACAGCGTAATAAGGTAGCTACATAGATAGGATTTTATTAAGTGTAATCCGTTAGCTATTTGTCATCTTTGAATGTTATTAATGATAGAAGCATTACGGAATACCTTATATTATATAGCTAAACGATTGCAGTATTAAAAAAAAAACCATTTTACGGATAAGCGATATTTAACGCTATGCTATCATCAATGTCGTAGTAATTTCGTATTTGGTAATGGAATTCAACCAGAAATTATTTTAGACAGTGATATAGATGCATATTATAAAAAAATTTTTAAAAGCAAAAAAATGTTGTTAGTTTCATCTTATTGTCTGATAGTTTTTCTGAAATAAAAGTTTTGACTTTTTGAAGAATTGGTGATACCCATTAAAACATATTTTTAAGTTTTAGAATACAGTAGAACCTCGATTATCCGAAGTAATTGGGAGCGAACTTACTTCGGATAATCGAAATTTTCGGATAATCGAGAATTCATCAATAATCATCTAAAATATTTATCAGCACTCGTAGTTTGGAAAGGATGGCTTGCATACAAAAGGAATGTGAAAAAAAAAAAAAAAAAAAAAAAAACTTTAAAAATACATGTTTGTTAAGAGAAAATTTTGGATGATAGTAGAAAGTGAAAAAAAAAGTGAAGAAGAAACCGACTTCGGTTAACGGAGAGTTTCGGTTAATCGAGGTGAGTTTCGGTTAATCGAGGTTCGGATAATCGAGGTTCTACTGTACTTTGTTAAGAAATGTTTGTTTACAATCAACTTAATGTTAAATCTTATTTGGCTAAACTATATACCGCGAAACAAAAGTGTTTGTACGAATAAATGCACTTATATATGGTGTACGTGTGTTTGTACATAAGTATGTATATTTGTATAAAGTATTAAAAATAGCATTATGGTTGAAAAAAAAGGTACACCATTTTAACTTCCCCTAAAAACTATACAGTCGGTAACAAAAGTGTTCGAACACTAGAAAAAATTCCTATGTAAAAAAAGTACACTTCATACGGTTTTGTTAAATAAATCCTTGTCGAATCCTGTTCTTAGTCAGTGTAAGAACATGATTCGATAAGGATTTATTTAACAAAACCGTATGAAGTGTACTTTTTTATATAGGAATTTTTGCTAGTGTTCGGACACTTTCGTTACCGACTGTACATCGAAAAATGACATTTTGAATGTCTAGAACGCGTTTTAGAACAAGAAAATGATAGTCTTGACATACAGTCAAATTATCATCTTAATGTCGCAATTTTCGCTTGTTTTTTCAGCGTGGGAATCTTATTTTTGCAAATCTTATTAACAAAAATAAAAACTGTGAGAAAGAAAATACGGATTAAAATTTCAATTTCAATATTATTATAAACTCTGTCTTTCTCTCTCTAAAAAAAAGGTGAAATTTTAGAATACGCCAATGAAGGAATAGACTAAAGTCCTAGTTAATTTATAAGCTGATGAAACAAAAGTAATGATTTGGAAGAGTCAGAAACGAAATCGCTATGAAATTATCTAAAAATAACTTTAAAAATAAAGTCAGCTTTAGGTAATTCAGTAACTAAAGTTAATGAGTTAATATACTCGCATTTATAAAATTTCATTCTCTTTAATATTTATTTGGATTATACTCATATTTGATATCTAAATTGCCCTTTTGCGCTCGGCATATTTTCTTATTTCGAACAGTATGACAGGCCTTTTGGCGTTCCTTTAAAACGTCACATGTATAGTTTCAAACTTACTACCTTTTGACTACCGAAAAATTGTAATAATTTGTTTTATTGTACTTCATCATTAAATAAAATAAATCTTTCTGTTAAAATTTTCCGGTAGCCGAAAGGTAGCCTATAGTTACACGTTTTAGAAAAATGACTTTTCATTTGCAGAGGAACACCTTAAGGCGTGGCTCGATTTTTTAATGTCCCCTCAGAAGGTACATACGAGCGCAAAGGGTTAAGTAGTTAAGAAAAAATGTTAAAATGTTTTGCGTTGACGTTTTACCATATGAGTTACGGAAATGATTTTTTTTAAATCTAACTCTACGTTTATGACACTTGATATCTTAAGTTAAATGTTTTATTTTTTCACAAATTGGTGTATCATAACATATCGGGAAAAAAAAAAGAAGAAGAAGTTTTGGAGTGCTTTCTTACACGGTTGAAATAGCTGGGAAAAAATTTTGGAGATTAGCAATTGAAAAGTTTTTGTTCAGTTTTTTGTTTTATACCACACTCTTCATTCAAAAATGAATTAACGTTGTGTAACACATTATTATTATTATTATTATTATTATTATTTATGCAACAAATCTACAAACTTTTAAAATACGATAATATAGTTTTAAATGATATCTTATTTAATAATATTATTCAATTTTAATAAGGCACAGTTTCGATTTTATCGAAAATCCCGTTTGAGCGCAATTTCATGTTTTCAATTTCAATTTTATGTACGATGCAGATAAGATATTTCTTTGTGTGGCAAGGTTGCTAATTCATTATCAGAAAGACTTGCAGTACATTAATTACTATAAAAGATCAGGAAACATCACAATATAAATTTTAAGTTTGCGGCAAAATATCCCCACCTAACAAAGAAATAAAAAAAAAAAAAAAAAAAAAAAAAAAAAGAAAGAAAGAAAGAAAGAAAGAAAAATCGAAATAAAGTGTAGCTTACATAGTTACAATTTTTGCGCTTTTTGAAATTTACGTTTTATCTAAACAATTAAAACTGTTACTAAACAGTTACTAAAACTGTTATAAAAATTTCTATTATATTTTTCCGGTAGCAAAAAAAAAAAAAACATAAATGTCAACAACTATAAATTCACTAAAATAATTAAAAATTTTATTTAATGACGACACATGATTTCAGAATACGCAAATTTGCTCGTTATTGTAGCACAAATGCCAGCCTAAAAAGGATATAAAAGAAAAATAATTAAAAATTAAAAAATAAAATATCTAAACAATTAAAATTGTTACTAAAGGGAGTGTGTTTCAACTGGTAAAGGTGTTGAGGAAGACAGGTACAGATAAACAAAAATCTGCTGATCCTATGTCTGATTTTTTCATCAGACCAAGACTTAGGAGTCGAAAAGTAAAATATACCTTCCCGTTCACAATTACTGTTGGGCTACCGGGTAAAACTAAAACTGTACATCTTAGAAATTTACAAATCAATGACTCTGTTACTCAGAATCTGGACTCGGGTCAGGAGTCACAAAGTATTGTCACTATAAATGAGGCTCATTGTCAGGAGAGACAGAGGATTTCAGAATACGCAATTTTGCTCGTTATTGTAGCATAAAATGTTAAAAATAAAATTTGTGTTAACGACGATGGGGGATTTTTAGATTTGCGAACTGTTCGTAATTGGACACTATTTGTACCTCAGGATAAGATTGAAAAAAAAAAAAAAAATGCAAATCATTAAGACAATTTTAAAAATAGTTCCGTTAAAAAAAAAAAAAAAAAAAAAAAAAAAAAAAAAAATGGATGAATTTTAGAATACGTAAATTCATCATTACTGTGGCACAATATGCCTACCTAACAAGGAGAGAGAGAGGAAATAAATAAATAAATATCGTGTAGTTTATAAAGAAAAATTACATAAAATGAATGGGTATCAATAACGATAGAAATTTTTTAGAATATGTTATTTGTCCGTTATTGTGGCACAATCTTCTTACTTAACGAGGAGATGGGAAAAAAAAATCCAAAACAAACAATAAAAAAAAATAAAAATAAAAAAATAAATAAATAAATAAATAAAAATTGTTTTCTTGTTTTACTTTTTATTTTTCGTACTCTCGACCTGTGCTTGTTGAGACCAACAGATAAAAAGCCTATACCGTGCAAACAAGCCCTATTATCAGTTTTCTTCCTTTAAAAGAGGGAGAATTTCAACCCGGAAACGAGTGTTTACCGATGTACAGATAGGCCAGCCTACCTACAGACTGGACGGAGTCCCTTCTTATCTAGCATGGCAAATACTGTTCCAGCGAAGAAGAGTAAATAGGAATTACCTGTGGAACATCAGTGTTTAAGAATGAAAAGTGACTATATGTTTTGGATTAAAAAAAGATTTTTGATGAGTGTAATAAAACGCATTGAAAATTATAAAATAGGAATAATAAACATAGAGTAGAAACATCTTTTTATTTACAGTAAGGTATTTGCCATGAATAACACAATAAAAAAAATGCCAAAAAGCACGCAAACTGTTTTAAATTAAAATATTTTCTATTTAAATTTTAGGCATATTTTACATTAACTATATAATGTGATTGAATATATATATATATAAAGGAGAAGAAGAAAAAAAATGATTGAAAAGTAACACAGTAAAGACGTATAATCAAATTTCCAATAAACAATAACATGTATGATTTAGGTTTTATATTAATGCATATATCGATTATAAATTTTGTGTTTAATGCACAGTTTTCTTGGAAGTGAATAAAATTTTTAAGTATTTATATTTATGTATCTGCCTGTCCTTACATATTTTTCTAGAAAAAAAAAGAGAAATCAGCGATTTATTTTTTGAACAAGCGTAGGTTTAAATTCTATGATTTCACGGAAAGCGAAATCTAAAAACAGAAAAAATTGCAAACTAATTGCAAATTTAGCAGTGTCTTTACAAGTTATAATTCATCAAAAGAAAAAAAAAAAATCCGCATAGGTCGGTTTGTCAGAATTACTAAAGCAGTTCGTGGAAGGGGGGTGGGGTGGGGGCAAACGTTTGAAGTTAAAATGGATACATGGACGATATTTTCTCTAAGATTTTGAGAAGTAATTTAATGATAAACAGACCTCAAAATGTCATTTCAACGTTTTGTTTACATTTGACGTATAAGATAACAACAAAATATTTACAAACATAACATAGCTGTTTTTTTTTTTTTTTTTTTTTTTTTTTTTATGATGCTCTTTTCCTTTGTATTGCTGACCCTGATACTTGAATTGTTCGTAGCTTCGGAAAACATCTAAAAAAATATAATAACACAAAAACATTGATGATATGAAAATTATGCGTCGAAAATTCTCTATTAACATTGCTACAAATAAACACGAGTGAAGATGTATCTCTAAGGGAAAGAGATAAAGCAAGACCAGATATATTCTGTATCTATCTCTCAACAATTTTATCTTTACGAAATCATTTACTTATGGTTATGTGATAGGGAACATAAAATGGGTCAGTAGGGTTTATTATTACGCATGTTATCAACGACGCACCGGCGCCTTGTACAAGATATTTTTCAAGTAGTTAAAGGTAAAGTTTAATCAACCAATTTTAAATTATCTTTCTTGTAGTACCATGAAACTTCCATCCAAAGATACTATTGAGGAGGAGGGAGAAAAGTCGAGTCGTCAAAAAAATTCCTTAGTATAAAAATCATGCAGCATATGACGTCAATACAGAATTGAACAATGGACTTTGAAATAATAATAATAGTAATACAACTTGTGGTTCAAGAGGTTACAAAACTTAACATCCCTTTTGTATAACAGATTACTAAATACTTAACTTATAATTATATATATATAATTAACTCGCTCAATAACGATATGTATCACTGTATGAGAAGGTGGACTATCCCATTCCACAACCTCCTTTAAATATTTGTTTATTAATTCCCTTTAGATTATTTGCTACAGAAACTATTGTTTGCATGATATTGATTTCAGTGTAATGATGTTAAAATGAACTCAAAAGAAATGTCATCAGTAAACTGCAATATATTAAAATTCTTTTGTGTCCACTTCACATAAGTCCGAAATACAATATCACTTTAAACTGCACAACTTATTCCTTATATATCTGTATTAAATTTCACGTCAATTGGAGAACTCTAAAGGTTACTATCGCAACACATACAGACGTTTATAGAAACATACACAGAAAAAAAAAAAGTTTCAACAGGGAAGTTTTACTGATGTTTCAACAACTACTACTTTAAATAATATCTGACGCAATTGAATTCGAAAAGTAACAAACCAACCGCCTTTTCTCGGGAAACGAAAAAGAAAAAAAAAAAAATAATAATACATTTGGAATTTTGTCTAAGCACAAGCAATGGGCCTGTATGGAAGTTTCTAAATCCAGCTTTGAGCTCTAATCTCTAAGGAATTATTATAAAAAGCGATGTCTGCAGAAAAAATAAATAAAAGTAAAAATAAAAAAATATCGTGATGATGTATCGTGATACCATTAGAGAACACCTAAAAATATATATGTTTTAGGCAAAATTAAAAAATAACACAACAAATGAAATCTTTATACTTATTTTAAATATATGAAGGCAGTAATACAAGAAATCAGAGAGAGTTCTAAATAAGCACATTTTTTGTCTTATTTCAAATTGGAGACTGTTCAGAACTGAGGAAATACACTCGTGGAAACATGACTAAAGATCTTGCTGTATCATATTTAGGTTATGTAATGAATTGTTTCTATATGCTCACATAATTTAAAGTTTTTTACTTAACTACGATTTCTCTCGATGCTGCATATACATAAAATTTAATCAACCGAGTTTCATGTAATAAAATTTCTTACATTTACATGCTGAAATACAACATTACGTAATTTTAAATGGTTTGTTTAGTAGGATATTACAGTTTTTCATGTACGATTATCAAAATCATCTGTCTATTACCTTACTAATGCCTCATCTGTTAAGTGTCGCGTATCTATCGCCTTTTGTATCTCTACACGCTTTCAGAACCCGGGCGGGGGTGGCTGCGTTTTTTTTCGTGCTCGACAGCTCAACCGAAAAAACAGTTTTCTCTGCATGCATACCGTTGGATACACCGTTACATCGTACACCAGATGGCCGTGTGCTTTGTCTAACTCACGTATGTTTTGTGAAGCTATTATGCGCTTCAGTAAACTACACTTAAATATTGTAGTTTAGACAAGCGGTACATGCTAATTGTTCCCCTATCGAAACATTTTTTTTTTTTTTTTGTCATTTTAGACTTTTTTTTAAGTGAAATTATTCAAATAAGTGCATGCAAACAGGTATTTTATTCCTTTTTAATAAATTTATCTATTTTCCTTGTTTTTTAAACTTACTAATGTATGATAAAGTTGTTGTGTAACGTATGAATTCGTTTGCGTACAGTCGGTAACAAAAGTGTCCGAACACTAGCAAAAATTCCTATGTAAAAAAAGTGCACTTCATACGGTTTTGTTAAATAAATCCTTCTCGAATCCTGTTTTTAGTCAGTGTAAGAACATGATTCGATAAGGATTTATTTAACAAAACCGTACGAAGCGTACTTTTTTTACATAGGAATTTTCGCTAGTGTTCGGACACTTTTGTTACCGACTGTATATCACATTGTACATATCATTTTATCAGTTTTTAAGTACTCTTATTTTATATAATATAATGAAGAAAAATATCACGTGCGGAGTACTAAGAGGGTATTAAGGAAAAAAATACAAAAATTGGTAATCGTAAAGTAATAATAATAATAATATTATTATTAATAATAATCGGGTTGATTCTCCATACAACCGTCTATCAAAATCAAATCACTAGATTAATTCTAAAACTAAAAGCTGTTGACACTGCCAACAAAGTAAGTAGAACTGAAAATTGCTGCAATTTATTTCAAACTAAATAAACTTTAAAAATTTGGGGATCTGACCTTCATACAATAATTTAATGAAAACAGATCACAAAAATATTTCTAAAACCAAAGTTTGCACTTTACTACAAACTGAAAAATAGAAAGAAAAAAAAACTTAAATCGGTTATATTTCATAATTTAAAATTCCGGAAAAATGACACACAAAATAAATAAATAAATAAATAAATAGAAAAATAAGCCTATTTTTCTTTTCTAAGTAATAGACATAAAATTCTGCATAAAACAGAATTTAATTTAGTACGATAGAACTGATTTTAATCTATTCTTCTATATAAAGGCATACAGTAATTGTGTTTTATTCCCTGGTATCGGTTACCATATTCATTTATTAAAATGTCTTTGGTATAGTTTTAGTATAGGAGCCCCTTGGCAGTTTTTATATTTTTGTTGTCATTTTGGCGATGGACTAAAATGGATATCACAGTTGCGTAAGGTTTTGGAAAGAAACGACCGAGATACTCTAGTGCAAAATTTCAAATTTCACGAAGGATTTGATAATGAAGCTGTTCCATTTCATTAGCCCAATTTTTCTCAATTTGATTTTAATTATTAAAAACAGAATATATTTGCATCTTTTTTTTTTTTTTTTTTTTGACATGAAAAGAAACATATTTATTTATTTATTTTTTACACATGAATCATAGAATCTTTCGATGCACAATTTTTATAGTTTTAGTTAAATTTTTAATAGTCATATTTTTGTCACAAAATATGCTTACTTTCAGAAATTTCCATTTCTTTTATTAAATTTAAGCCTTTTCCATCTCTTTTAAATTATTAATAATTGTCATCATTATTTTAGAAACCTCAACTTCTTTTTCAGTAATTTGAAAATGTGACCTAAAAATATTCTAAAACAATTCTTTTAGTTAGCTAATGATGTCATATTCTTCTAAAATCATAATAAATACATGCAAATTAACTTTACGTCAATTACTGGAAGATTGAGTGGGTGTCAAATAAAAATTCATAAAAAATAATAATTGTTATCAAATGTATATATTTTAACGTATATGTGGTTCTGAATTTCTTTTATTCCATATGTACTAACTTAAGATTTCTAAAAATATTTCCTAATGACTAGAACATTAAAAACATCAGAGATTGCTCTAAAAGTGTCAATCACTGGTGCACTTACCCTATATATATACATATATATATATATATATTTAATCTTTGGAGAAAAGACAGTTTAATGTTTGCTCCTTATCTTTGGATTAAAATGTAAAAATAAAAGCTATATTTTGAAAATGGCTCCTAAAATTGACAGATGGCTCGAAGGTTACATAACTGCACTTTCAATGATATGAGTATTTCTCAACAAGTAGAAATATTCGTAGAACAAAATTATAAAGCGGTGTAAAAATCGCGGTTATTGCATTTCTAAAAAAGGTATTTATAATATAATAAATTTCGAAGGAAAAAAAAAGTCTAAGTGTGAAAAAAAAAAAAAAAAAAAAAAAAAAAAAAAAATGAAAACAGGACCACGAAACCAAAGATTGTTTGAATGCAGGTAAATATCAAGAAAGTGAAGTCTCGGACCCTAAAAGAAAATTCGCCGGCTCAGAGTTCCATTTCAATATGAAACTAGGAATGTCCTCTGGCGCTGAAAGTAAAATCATTCATGAAGATTTGAAGATTTGAATCTGCCCTTTCTGATATTTTTATTTCTTTATCCTTTGTTCAGGCGAAAATTTTCTAATAATTGGAATAAAAAATCAAGTAATGATATAACAATAAGAAATTAAACAATTCTATATCACTTACATTGATTTTATATCATGTGCATTTGTAATAATACTATACATTATCACAAAAGTTTCTGTATGAACGCAGCATAAAATTACACATTTGTATTTGCTGTAAACATAATTAAGTTTGAAATTACACCACAAGTTTCAGTGAAAGTTAATACAACTTTCTACAGGCATGAATTTTCAGTTAATTGTAAATTTTGTTTTCATATTAGTTGTGTTCCAATTAAAATTGCAATTATTTCTTTTCATCTTAAAAAAAAAAAAAAAAAGTTAAACTATTTATCCTACTAATTAAAAAACCCCTTTAAGTAAATTACATTATTATCTACACATTTATTTATTTTCTTTGTTTGCTTATTATTTGTTCAGATGAAAATTCCGCTTAAAATCTTCTTCTAATAATCGGAATAAGAAGAATAAATAAAAAGAAATAACAATAAGCATTCTATTCCAGCGTTGTTAAGCCTAAAAATGATACGTTCACATCTTATCTTTTGTAATCTACGATCGCAAAGGCTCGGAATTCGTAATTAGGCGTTGGATAAAATATAATTCTACTTTCTGTTCAATAATGTCATTTTTTAGCTCAACATTTCTTATAGCATACCCCTCTTATTAAATAAACGCTATGTATGCAATTCAATATCCTCTCTCTTTTTTTGTTTTCTCTGTCTATATATATATATGTACCTACATTTCGTTTATTAAAATATTTTTTTTTCTTTAATATTACCCCTCAGTCAGACCTAGCCTATGTCAGTAATTTGCTGACAGCTGCACAGCTACTGATGCTGAGAAAGAAGCTGCCAGTTGCTCTAATTGATTAAAGGTTAAGGGGGATTGTAAAAACTAAGAGAGATACAGGGAAAAAAATATATAAAGATAATCATAGCAGCTGGGAGACTAGGGAGGATGCTATTTTTAATGGGTGGTTGGGGGGGGGGGGTATATGTAGGATCTTCGCCCGCATGCATTTTCATTTTCATTTTTTTTTTTTTTTTTTTTTTTTTTTGATGATGTTACTACAAGAAACTGAAATGGTAGTCTGTAATTGTGGATATACCTTGACAAATTATGATAATGTTTACTAGGAAATACGCATATTAGTATACTATCCATATTAGTTTAAGACATGACATATCTTAAACTATTATGGAAATAATAATAATTTACCTGCTAACATAAGATGTTTTTTTTTTTAATAATAAGAAATTGTAATAGCTAAAATTTCTTAATAAATATTTAGAAAAAAAGTAAAATAAAATAATTTAAATTTTTAGAAAAAATTATCCACATTTATATGTATATATATATATATACATATATATATATATATATATATATATATGGATAATTTTTCCCAAAATTTATATATACATATATATGTTTCGAATATTAGAAACTGAACTTAGACACTTACATTAAAAAGTAAATATTTCATTAAAATTCATTCTTTTTAATTAAGAATTATCTTATTTTGAAAAATTTTGCCTTCTATTAAAACTAATGTAAATATATTAAATGGTTAAGTAAATAATAATAAACTAGTTGCTAATATATTTTACAACATGTTTTAAATATAATTATTTTCACGTTTTAAATTAAATTTAGTGAGGAACTAAGGGGTATTCAGAAATTTTAGAAACTTCCGAGAGTTTAAACTATCTTTAAGAATTTTAGAGTTCAAAACTGATTAAAAAGGTATGAAAATGTTTGAATGAATTGAATAATTTCAGAAAGAACAGAAAGTGTATGTTGTAGACATCGTAAATTAATTAGCTTATAAAGTTTTAATAAAGACAGATAGGACGTATGATATTTTTGTATGGGGATTTATTAGCTGTTGACGAACTTCATTAGCTAAGTTTATAAAACTCTGTATGTAAAATGAAGGAATATAGAAAGGAAGGTCCACACATTTGCATACAAAATTATATTACGTTAGAAGAAACGAGTTAATTTTTATCAGAGTGACAATTTTCTATGATGATAAGTTAATTGTTGATAATTGAATGAGCTAGATCATAAAATATCACAATTAAAACTAAGAAATGAAAAGATGCTCCATTGATTTAAGAGAGAAAGCAGCTAAAGTTAAAAGAGGTGAATTAATTTTAGACAATGCGGCAATTTTCTATTAAAATGACTTCACTGTTATTAAACTGAATTAGGTAAGTCATAAAATAACACTACAATTAAAATTGAAGAATGTTGAAAGTGTAGTTCTCTGATTTAAGAGATAAATCGTCTGAAGTTAAAATAAATGAGTTAATTTTAGACAATGCGAAATTTTCTATAGGGATTCGTTCACTGTTGTGAAACTGAATTATCTAGGTCATAAAAACACTGCTAATTAAAAAAAAAAATTAAAAATGTGGTCTACTAATTTAAGGGAGAAATCAGTTGATGTTAGAAGAAACGAACTGACGTTTAGAGAGCGTCTTTTCATTTAACTAATAATGAAGTATGTAAGTATTTATTTTGCCTTTTGTGAAAATCTCTATGATTTCTTAAATATGACATTAAACTTTAACGAGTATTTTTACATATAATACTTTTTGATTTTGCATATTATATTTTGATGAAATGTTTATAGCTTCAAAACTAAGGAAAAATTCTGTAACTGACATCTAGAATCTAAATTGTGGCTCTAGTAAAAATAGTTCCATGTCATCCTTATAAATTCTAGGCCCCTTTGAAAGCGCGTTCTAGAAACCCATATTAGAATTCTAGACTGTTTGCCTATATTATCAAGGTCAAACGTATTTAAATATCTCTGCAAATAAATGCGAATACAAAAGGCGAGTTTCAACAACTATAATCTTGATTTATGGCAAAATTCTAGAAAATCGAGCGAGAATTTCTCGCAATACAAAAAATTCAGAATATTCAGAATATTGTTTCACCAACTAGGACTGTATAGACTAGAAATTCTTGATCATTTCGTCTATTCAGCTTATTGGTGTACCTTATACGCATCGGAAATTTATATTTCTAGTTTAGGGATTTAGAAAGTGACCTCTTATTTGTTATATATGAAGGTGGTATATATCAATTTTTTGTCAGTGAATGTGAATATCTAAGTGCAGTTTCTAATACTCAACAGGGATATATTCATAAATCTTTTTATAAAACTTTTAACTTATTTATTTCTTTTAAATATATTTTAAGAGAGTTAAGGTAGGATTGAGACAGCTTTTATGCATGTTTGTGTAAATAAAATACAGGGTCTTAGTAACTTTAAACTTAAATTGAAAAATTAGTTGTAGTACATAACCTTGTCTTCAACATTATCTTTTAAAATTTATTTCTAATAGATGTCTACTTGTAGATCTTCTCTCTAAAATTTAATATTTCATAGCTTGAAATTTATGCATTTTTTTTTTTTTTCTACCAGAAATTTTTAATAGAATTTTTTTTATAAATTTTGTAACAGTTTTCTAATAAATAAATAAGATGATTCATTTACGTGGTAAAGGGGGTGATAAGAAACTGCTCAAGTTGGCATCTATGGTGTTTTATACAAAAAAATAGTCTCTTATTTACAAAGACTTATTCTAAATTATTGGAAGGCTGTCTCCTTTATTTCGAAAATAAATGCAAACTCTCCGAGGACCGCGTAAATTAATTTAGCATAGGCAGAAATTTTAAGAGTGGTGAAAGATTTTACAACATTACAGTTAATTTCAGTTACAATATTACAGTTAATTACAGTGGCCCAGGGGGTCTTCAACCCGTGGCCCGTGGGCTACGGATTACAGATCCCTACTCTATCTTAATAATCTGCTTTATATGTGTCTCGTCTAAACCAGCCTCACAGAGAATGAATAGAACGTTATTTAGTGTGCCTCTTTAATATTAATGTTAACTCAAAAAGTATAATAATTTATCAATATTATTTTAGTTCAAGGTAAAATAAACTAAAATTATTTATAATTAGCGTCGATGATTGAGTGAATATAAATTTCATACAAACTGAAAAAGAAAGACAGAAAGAAAAAAATTATACTTAACAAAAAAAAAAAAAAAAAAACTAAATAACACGCTTTTACTGAAATGTGAACTAAAACTTAGCGATTGATCTAAATGTACTTATCTGTTATTAACGTAACTTAAAAACAAATACGAGTAGGAATCTATCTTTATAGTATTGAAATGTGGCGTAAGAGAAAGTCGTGTGAGTGACACATCAGATTATTTGCATATTTTTAAATCTTTTTTTTTTTTTCAATTAATTTTTGTCACTCCCCGTTATAGATAAATAACCAAATTCTGTGAAGCATACGATAGTGTTTAATATCTATAGATTTTTTTTTCCCCCTGAAACCTGCCCCTGATAAGAAAGGCGCCCCGAAACACTTCTATATAGTATTGTCATTGATTATGAAGTCATGTGAAAAATTTCAAGGTTCATCGGATGACCAGAAGTGGCCGAAGATTGAATTGCAAGATTCCGTTACATACATTAATAGTTATATCAGATCAAGTTAATAAAAGCGTGTTAAAAAGTTACTGAATTATTACGCGCACCGGAAAGTTCTATCATTTTAATTGGAGATTTATTCTAATAAAATTTTTATAATTTTTAAGATGTGATATGGTAAGGAAAATAAAGTAGAATATAAATATTGTTTAAGAAAAATTTCCGGTGTCATGTTACTAATTGAATACAACAGAATACTCCAGTACACCTATATGACAAATTGAAACAAATTTATAGAAGTACAAAAATTTTTCTAATCTCATAACACTCTTAATTCTTAATTTTCTTAAACTCTCTCTCTCTCTGTGCAGGTTAGGTAAAAATACTTTTGTTTATTTATTTATTATTATATTATTTTTTAAAGAAGAAAGGATTTCCATTTTTAGGTGATCTTTTAAAAAAATATACTTTACTTTTAAAAGCGATTTTACATATTCTTGTTTAGCTCTTTGTTCTGCCGGTACGTGTATATTCCAGTGGCATTTTAAAAGAACGCTAATACACGATGAATACTGTTCAAAACAAAAACATTCTCAGACAACAATGTATCAAGGGGTACATACAAATGAAACACTTCCAGTTGCAAAGCCGTTTGCAGGCGTTCCAAATGTATGACTGCAGTCGGCAGCAAAAGTATCCGAGCACTAGCAAAAATTCCCATATGGAAAAAGCACACTTAACACTGTTTTGTTAAATTAATACTTGTCGAATCGCATTATTAGACTGACAAAAAACAGGATTCGACAAAGATTTCTTTAACAAATTTGCATTAAGTGTACTTTTTTTACATAGGAATTTTCGCTAGTGCTCTGTTACTTTTGCTGCCGACTGTATTTGCAAAAAATTTGCAAAAATTTACGGCATCGAAATTGCAAGCGTTCCGTTTGTATGTAACCCTAAATTTGCTTCAGATTTGCTTCTTTGCCTTTCCATAATCCAGTTTTCAGTTTATCTGTCACTACACAGCTTCTCATTTCGTTTTCGCTGTTCAATGTTTTATTTATTCCACTTTTGAAGATACCTACAGCATTAAGGATCCAATATGTATAAATTTGATTTCAGGTTCTATCTTATCCTATTTGGAACTGTTTACTGAAACATCTCGAGAACTGCGGCCGTGTTATCAGAAAGAGTTCGATTTCATCACTTTGGCAAGGGACGGTTCATCTCGGCTATCACTTTACTTACATGTGTGAGTAGAGATATCCCTGTCAGATAACAAACCAATCAAGTTAGCTATAATCGATGGGGTGAGGAAGTCCGTCAATTCCCCGAGGCATTAATTGGATCTATTTGTCGATTTTGATGTCTAAATATATTTTTTAATGCCTATCTTAATTTGACATTCAATGCGCTGTTAATCATGGCGATAACTGTCTTATCTTTGCAAAGTCGGTATGAAGTATATATGATTACTTTTCTTTTTATCTGTAATTGCAGAGAGAGGATGTGTGTCTATGAAAAAAAACTGTCTTGAATAGGCGCAGGTGAAAGAAAAGATTTAAAACTAACAGCATATGTTAGAAAAACTCGAAACACTTGTTTCAGGTCGAAATAGTTAAACATGGCCTTTCATCAGATTAAAAATATAATATTATATTTTAAAAAAATTAAAGAACACGCTTTTATTGAAATGTGAAGTAAAAAGCACAGAATATCTATATTTATAGTATTAAAATGCAGGGTAAGGAAAAATCGTGTGAGTGACACACCATAATATTTACATCTTTAATAAAAAAAATTAATTGATTAATTGTTGCCACTCAACGTTATACAAATACGACCAAATCCTGTGCCACATACAATAGAGTTTAATATATATATATATATATATATATATATACATATATATATATATATATATATATATATATATATATATATATATATATATATATATATATATATATATATATATATATATATATATATGTAGAATCTTGGCTGGGCGTCTAGGGGTGGGGCAATGAAGAGGTGCGATTAAGATAACTAAAAACATTTATTACGTACACAACACAGTTTACACAAAGATAAAATGATAATATTAGCAGGGTTTCCATCAATAACATTTGCTGGTTTCGAGGCCTAATACACATAACAAGCTCTCTTCATTACTAGGACTAACAGAATGTAACATATATGAGCACTGACTCGCTCTACAATTCACATTAGTACCTACGCGTACTATTTCTAATAAGTGAGATTATGGTATAGAGCTCTCCATGGCTCTACACACTTATACAGAGCACAACAAGCTCTAATTAGCAGAAAAATGAGCCTGTCAGCCTACGCGCTGAAGGTCTCAACCGATCTCCACTGCAGCCAGATCTCAACTCCTCCGTTTGTCATCTCGTTCAATGATAAGCATCAGAGACAGCGCCATCTGTTGGCTCTGCAAGGAACTTCCCACAACGCTCTGCCATTCTGATGTTGCGGTGACCTCACCGTAAACCAACCTGGGATACTAAAGGATATCTGCAAAATACAATTAAAAGAAAAAAAAAAAAAAAAAAAGAGAAACAGACATTAAAAAAATTATGTACATAAAAATTCACAGTTAACTTTTTCTGTAATGTTTATCAGTCCATTTAGTTCAGTCTATTTAGTTTGTGGACCATAATTTCATATGGTCTGCAGAAGTACTAGTATGTATAGGTCCTTCGTGATCGCCTATCTTCTCGACTTCATATCTGTCTTTGTTCTTTACTCGCACAACTTTATAAGGACCTAAGAATTTTGGTCTTAGTTTCATGCCGGTTCCAAACTGAGTTCGCTGGATGGCAACTAGATCATTAATTTTATATACATGGGCTTTCTTTCTCTTCTTGTTGTAACATCGGCGATTTTCTTCTTGAATCTTAAGAATGTTTTTTCTTGCTTCTTCACGAATGGTGTTAAGATTATCAAGCATGGAATTTATCCTTTCCTCTTCGAGAAGTTCTAGTATTCTCTTATCTTCTTTCCTTCTCATTGTTACTCCAGTGAGTAGTTCAAAAGGAGTTCTTTTGGTACTTCTCGATGTGGTGGAATTAATAGTTCTCTGAACAGCCTCAACAAACTTGTACCACTTGTTAGGGTCATTTATACATAACTTGGATAATACAGGAATGATTGTTCGATGAAGTCTCTCAATTTGACCATTCCCTCTTGGGATTCCAGTTGTGATGGTGTCATGTTCAATTCCCTCTGATTTACAGTAATCTGCAAATTCCTTAGATATGAACGCAGGTCCCCGATCGGATATTATTCTTGCGGGATTACCAAAAATAGCAGCTTGCTGTTTTAATTTTTGCAAGGCGTCTGCTGAAGAAGTTGATTTGACTGGATATAGCCACGAAAATTTACTAAATCCATCGATTACGGTGAAAATGTGATTGTAGTTTTTGTTAGTTGTTGGTAATGGACCCACAAAATCGATGTGATACGTGGATAATGGTATATCCCCTTTAGGGATAGGGTTCAAAAAACCTTCTCCTTTTCCCTGTTTCTTATTTACGAGAATACATTCTACGCAACTTTTTACAACGTTATCTACGCATTTTTTCATATTAGAAAAATAGTAGTCGTTTTTTACTAACTCTTCAGTTTTATTAGCCGAAAAATGTCCTAAGGCATGACATTTCTTTACGACCTCGATTTGCATGGTCTCTGGGACAATTAGTACATCCCTATCATTTAACACTTTATATAAAACATTATTTTTTAACACATATTCGTCATTTTGGTTTTGTTGTAAAAGAGATTTCATAGTATTGATAAACTCATCATTTTCTTGAGCAGTAGCAATACGATGAGTAAGGGTATCAGTATTTACAGCCATTACAGGGTGTCTGCTAAGAGCGTCAACATGCTGCATTTGTTTACCAGGTCGATGTTCTACTTCGTAGTCGAATTCCTGTAGCAGGAAAGACCACCTGGCTACCTTAGGTGTCAATTCACGTTTATCTAAAGTTTTAGTGAACGCTTGACAGTCAGTATAAATTTTAAATTTACTACCTAACAAATAGTTCCTAAATTTTTTAAGGGCTTCTACTATCGCTAACACTTCTAACTCATAACTACAGTATTTTTCTTCTTGTACAGAGGTCTTTTTACTCATATAATGGATTGGATAGTACTGTCCATCGTCATCTTGTTGTAATAGGATTGCACCGAATCCTAATTTAGATGCATCTGTATGAACTTCTAACTTATAGCCTTGCTTAAAAAGGTGTAAGACAGGTGCATTAGATAAAATGTCTTTAAGCTTTTGAAAAGCTAATTTCTGCTCTTGCTCGAATTTAAATGGAGTGGAAGCACGTAATAAGTCACTGAGTGGTCTTGCTAGGTTGGCATATGAACGAATAAATTTTCTAAAGTAACCCGTTAAACCTAAGAAACTCTGCACTTCCCTAGCATTACGGGGTTCTGGGAAATTTTGTACTGCGAGAGTTTTTTCTACTGAGGGTTTAATCGTGCCATTCTCAATTATGTGACCTAAGAAATCGATCTTACGTTTCAAAAACTGACATTTCTTTAAATTTAACTCTAGACCAAATTTTGATGCCGTTTCTAACACACGTTTTAATTTATCTAACCCTTCATTCTCATCTTTAGATGGAATAATTATATCATCTAAATAAATAATTACAGTACCATCTTTTAATAAGTCTTTAAACACATAATTTACATATCTTTGAAATACTAAGGGACTATTACATAATCCATAGGGAACTTTTAGAAACTCATACTGGGCATTATCGGTCACAAAAGCTGTATATTTCCTACTTTTTTCCTCTACATCAACTTGTAAAAACGCATTCTTTAAATCTAGTGTCGAAAAAACTTTACCCTCCCCTAATCTATCAAATAAATCCTCAATATTTGGCAACGGGTATTTATCTTTAATAATTTTCTTATTTAAAGCACGATAATCACAGCATAACCTTATTCCTCCATCTTTTTTCCTACACACCACTATTGGCGAAGCATAATTTGATGTACTTTCTCTAATTATACCATCCTTTAACCACTGGTCAATTTGTCTGTCCACCTCTGATTTCTCTACAAATGATAATCTGCGAGAGCGTGAACACACTGGTATATCATCAGATAAAATAATGGACATTTTTAAATCAGTACTTTTTGTTTTAACTGGCTTATAACTTTTTATTAATTCGCTTAATTTCTCTTTTAACGACTTATCTAAAATATAACTGACATCGAATTTTTCTTCTTCTGAAAAATTGCACATACTTGAAAAAAAAGAATCTATCTCATTTTCCTTTCGATCGAATACAGGAAAAGAACACCCACCTGCTTCATCGAAATTGCTTTCCCCCGAACGCGAAAAATTTTCTTTCCCCCCTGCTACGTCGCTGGAATTCGAAACATGTGTTTCCTCTTTATTTTGTTGTTTCAAAATATGAAAGATATTATTAGGCAGAATTACGTCGCATGTCAAATTGTTGCATAAAGCACCGATTATGTTTATTGAATCATGATTAGGTAAAGATATTTTAAATTCAGTCAGATTTGCATCTTTCTTTTCATTAAAGCAGCTAACTAGAGTGGTTGAAGAAATAACATTTTTAGTCTGTGGAATGCTATTTTTATTTACAATTAGAATCGAAGAACCAGAATCTTTTAACCCTTTAAGTGGAATATCATCCACTAAAATATCAACATATTCGAGCTCATTAACAATTACGTTAATCGGACTTGTTTCGGATTGAACTACTGAATGTGTAGGAAGATTTTCACGGAATTCTTTTTTCTCAGCAATACGTTTAGGACACACTCTAGCGAAATGAAATGTTTTCCCTTTTGCACCACAAATATAACACATTCTTTCATGCTTTTCGTGAGTTTGATTAGATACCGAATTACGTACTATGGGATCTTTATTATTATAATGTGTCTTTCTAAAAGGAGTTTTGTTTACAAACCGCTTATTCTCTGAACTTTCGTTTCGCGTATTATTAGTTTCAATTAACGATTTGCCTCTAGAAGAGTAGAATAAATCACACTCCCGACCTAATTCGTTGGGTTTAAACCAATTTTGACCTTCTCGAACACTAATATGTTCCTTAGTTCTAGAATCCAACGTTTCATATAATTTATCAGAAACTATAAGATCACACAATTGTTTAACATCGTTAACCCCTCTCAATCTACAATAGTAATCAAAAGAAGCGCTTAGACGCGAAGCGAATTGGACATGAGATTCTGACGGATTACGCAACGCATTTTTAAAATTACTTAAACATTCACGCGGCGTTGGTTGAAACTGTCTTAAAATTAATTCCTTAACTTTTTCATAATCGTTAATCTCTTCGGAGGTTACGTACGCAAGAACCTGATTACATTTATCTCCCAATAAATTAATCAATATTTCCGATTTAAATTTAGGGGGTACATTTTTAGAAACGAATGCTTTTTCAAGGGATTGAAAGAATAAGTGCAAAGCTTCCGGTTTCTCAGGTACTGAAATGGTTAATGTTCGAATACTTCTAATTAAATTTTCTAATGATTGTGAAGTAGTTTCTGAATTTGATTGCTCAACATTATTACTAGAATTATTTGCTGCAGCCTGTAACTTTAAATTCTGTAACTCTATTTCTTTTTCTAACTGGGATAATTTAATTCTTTCTATCTCAATTTTGGTTTGTTCTTCTACAGATTTCAACTTTTGTTCTTCTAGTAACATTTTAATAACACCTCTAACAAATTCTAAATCATTTTTATAAATATCAGAACTCTCAATTAAAGTTTTGATTTCAAGTACCTTAGCTTCCGCCGGAACAGTTAGGCCTAATTCTTCAGCAATTGTTCTTAAATCTGCTTTTCTAATACCTTGTAACACGTTTTGGGCCATTATAACTCTAAATAATTACTTATACCAAAAAATATTTCAATATTTCTACCAAATTAATATCATACTTAAATAGGAACAAAATAATATGAGAACATATTTCTTAAAAATGATTCTATGCTTTTTGTTCTCAAATCAAAATTATCATGATTTTTAAATAAACACATTCAGAACAATTTATACCATTTAATAGAATATTTAGAACAACTTATATATTTCTTAATTATTGCTATATACACATATTTCATATAATATCACCATTATCATTATTCTTTCTTTAATTATTGTTTTCACTTTCGTTTTAAAATAATATTGTTATAATATTGTTAAAATATTATTGCAAACAGTAATAAGCAAAATTATAAAAGATTACTCAGAATATTTTTTCAATCATAATTCTTATTTCTATTCATTCTTCTCAAGTAATATATTTATTTAATTTCATCACACAGTGAAACCAAAAGTGTTCTCAAAAGTATTTCACCATTAATTTCTAATTCAAAATAGTAACTCAAACTCTTTTCTCAATTTATGCATTAATCATTATTATCCACTATCAAACAGAATGATAAATATATAACAATAACAGTTACCTTTTTTAACTTGTTGGTGGTAATATCGCGGCAGAGCCCCCACTTGTAGAATCTTGGCTGGGCGTCTAGGGGTGGGGCAATGAAGAGGTGCGATTAAGATAACTAAAAACATTTATTACGTACACAACACAGTTTACACAAAGATAAAATGATAATATTAGCAGGGTTTCCATCAATAACATTTGCTGGTTTCGAGGCCTAATACACATAACAAGCTCTCTTCATTACTAGGACTAACAGAAAGTAACATATATGAGCACTGACTCGCTCTACAATTCACATTAGTACCTACGCGTACTATTTCTAATAAGTGAGATTATGGTATAGAGCTCTCCATGGCTCTACACACTTATACAGAGCACAACAAGCTCTAATTAGCAGAAAAATGAGCCTGTCAGCCTACGCGCTGAAGGTCTCAACCGATCTCCACTGCAGCCAGATCTCAACTCCTCCGTTTGTCATCTCGTTCAATGATAAGCATCAGAGACAGCGCCATCTGTTGGCTCTGCAAGGAACTTCCCACATATATATATATATGGATTTTTTTGTTTGCCCCTGATGGGATAGGAGCCTGGAAACACTTGTATGTAGTATTGTCATCGACTATGAAGTCGTGTGCAAAATTTCAGGACAATCTAACGAACAGAAGTAGTCGAAAATTTAATTCCAAGATTCCGTTACATACATTAATAGTTACATCATATCAAGTTAATAAAAGCATGTTAAAAATAACATAATGAAGGAATGAGAAATAATTAATTTAGAATTAAACAAAAACCATTTTTAAAAAATCTCCCCTGACTGGGCTCGAACGTTAGACCTTTAAGTTCGTAGCCGGAGCTTTACCTCCCAGCCCCAGCGTTCACGTAGGGATACTCTTTTTTTTCAATATAGATTTTTTGTTTGCTCCCAGAGCGGTTACAAACATACATACAGGTGAAGCTAATAAAAGCGTGTTAAAAATAGACACAAGTGTTTAATTATTTCTACAAGTGAAAAATGCTGCGAGATTTTTCAGTTTATGGTGTTTGTTTACAGAGAAAATTCTCAAGATCAATAGCTTATGGGAAGATATGCAAAGTCATTATAATGGAGGGGACTAGAGTTTAAACTGAATAATATACGCTTCATTTTAGTTTCATAGGATGGTGGGAATATGGTAAGAAATGGGGATCCAGAAAATTATTTTAAAGGAACAGTGGGCTTTAAAATTACCAAAGAATATTTGTTTTAATTTTAGTAATGCGATACCGAGTAAAAAGATTAATAATTAAAAATGCATCGAAATTATTTTGAATATTTTAGAATTTTAATAGTTTTAAAGAAATTATACTATATTTCATATTATTATATTTCCATGCATTTATATAATAAGCTTGCAATCTCTAAAAAAAAAAAAAAAAAACTTTTCTTAATGTACACCATCATCTTAAATTCTAAATCCTACCTTCTGAATAAAATTAGGCAAATAGTACATTATAACACTGTTTTTACTTTTCTCATTTATACATCTTATACTTTTATGCATTGATTTGGCATAGCTCTAATTTATTCTCATTCATTTTAATACGACAAATCCTTAGTTTATACGATGAAATACGTAGTTTCATATGTGGATTTTAAATTATTAAAATTACTATATTTTCTACTTCAGTCTTTATTTCACTGCTCATCCTCTAATAATTTTCTTAAAATTCGTTAGAAACATTTTTTTGTCTCATTAATAAAAAAAAATATCCAATAAACTCAATTCGATCCATTATGCCCTTCTTGATA
Organism: Salticus scenicus; assembly: GCA_963930645.1. Classification (NCBI taxonomy): domain Eukaryota; kingdom Metazoa; phylum Arthropoda; class Arachnida; order Araneae; family Salticidae; genus Salticus; species Salticus scenicus. The sequence goes on from OZ005655.1 coordinate 14,504,955, forward strand.
CTCAGAAGCAATCAACACTTCAGACTATATATATATATATATATATATCACTAAACTAAAAGGGAACATACTCAAACAAGATATTTAAAAAACAGAATTCGAAAAACTTGATTTTTGAATGTGATTTTCTTTTAAAACGAAGCACCAAAAATCCCATAGGATAACATGGGAAGGGAGAAAAAGGGAATGTGACTGATGTGCAGCCTTAACATTTGCAATGTAAGTTATATTATTACTTAGTATTGTACATATGTTTATGCGTGTAGGCTAAGTAACTTCTATTGGTACCTAACACATTACTATGATCACATAAAAGTATATTTTTAAAGGAAAACATGATCCGGTTTCAGGCGTTCATCTAAAATAAAATTTTGCTGTAATAAAGGACTTTGCGCATTCGTGTTAAACATTTTGTGTACCACAGGCTTATATATATATACCAGCTGCATTTACCGCAATGAATGCTGAGGATGACTTTTAATTGATCTAATCACAAGTACGTAAAATCCCTTTGTTAAACAGTGTAATGTATTAGATAAACGCCAAAAGGCGGGGTTTACTGTACAAAATAGGAAAATTACCGAAGACAATGTATTATGATATGCAACCAAAGTGTGATTATACTCACTTTTCTGGTAAATGTTTTATTTTTAATTTTCTTTATTATTTTTAGAATAAATCGAATACTAAATAACACTGTTTTGAAACACTTTAAAAATATCACTTTTGCATAAATACATTCAATTACAACAGTTACGCATAAATATATATACTTCTTTTAATTTCAAGAAAAAATGAATAAAATAAATTAGAGTGCATAGATGTTTTTTATTACTGGCATCAGCAGGATATTACATGTTTAAGAATTCTGAAGCTATTATGAAAGTTTTAGTTAATATAACTAAAACTAACTAATTTGAATAATTTAATTTAAATGGCTAATTCTAAATTCCTTGGATTATTTTTCATCAAGTTATACTGATAACAGATATACAAACAGATCAATCGCTTAAAATTAGACTTTCGTAATCCGGGCACCTCAAAACGTGATATTATTAAAAAAAAAAAAAATTAGAGATGAAAATATAACTCAAAAATACTTTGTTTATAGTATGGGCATGAAATATTAGTTTTTCTTCCAGAGTAGTGTTTGTTGACATAAAATGAAGTAAAGCAGTTCCATTAATTACATTCCACAGAAAAAAAAATTTTAGGTCAATATTGGGTAGCCCTATATATTGTCTATAAACAACACGCACTATAAGCAATATTGTGAACTTAAGTTTAGTCTTACTTGAAAAAAACATCTAACACAAAATGAATTAGAATTTCAGAAAATTCCAAGTATAGCCTTAATATATACAAATACATTAAGTGGCCCCGTAAACGAATGATGAATCTTTTCCATGCCACAATCTACACAAAACATGCTTTTATGCATAGAAAAATGTTTATTCCGTTTTGTTTAACTCAGCCTGTAGGTCTTATGTTGTACTTACCCATAGGCATGATGCTTTTGAATTCTCTTGGTTATCCCTGTACACGAACCATTTTCTTGATCGCAACGAAAATTTTATTGTAGCATCCCTATATTATACTCATTTAGAATACCGAGTTTGGACTTTTTGCCTCTATTTGTTCTTGAGATATGCTGATAAAAGACACACACAAAGACCAACTGCTGAAAACATGGTTTTCGGATTCAGGGGACCTCAAAACAAGTCTATGTAACAAAAACTCAATTTAAAAAGTTTGACCCAAAAAACAATACTTTTCCTATCATATATATGGAAAGAGAAAGTAAAAAAACTTCAAAAGTATCATTTTTACATAAAATTGTTAACCTAATGATCAGGTTTTCGAGTTTCGAGTTAAATTTGTAAAAATCATAGTTGTTCATTAAAAATCGATTATACGTCTTCTCATTTGTAAGTAAATAAATCTCATTTGTAACAAAAAGAAATTTATATTGAGTAATTGACATTTCCTTTATTTACGGTGCACTTTTCAGAAAATAAATTTAATGATGTTGTAAAACTTCAGCTCATGCACATTAAGTAGATTTGTTAGTGGTTATTACGCATCATCATTGAGTGCATTCAAAAAGAGGCTTTTGTTAGGTAGGCACTAGAGCATGAAATCGGCTGCTTCATTGATAAGCTAACGCTTATTAAGTTGAATGAAGTTATTTTTTCTGACTTTTATCCAGTGGAATTAAGAGTTTATTGTTTCAATTCTTCCTTCTGCTTCTTTTTCGTATCGATACGCAGAAGCACTACAACTTCATTTTCTAAAAATATTTGAATAAGCAAAATGAGGAGGCAGTTGATATTAAACAAATCTGTGTAGATTAACAAAAATGTAAAATATATATAGGGTGAAGTGGAGTAAGTGTAACTATGGGGTAAGTATAATTTCGGCTTAAAACTTAACTGATAAGCTAAATTTTGACGTAATACACTGGTGTTCAAAATTTAAGCAATAACTTGTTTTCTCGTTTTCTTCTTTTGCGCATAATTTTTAAACAAATAAACAAATAAACATATGAACATAAAATTTAGATGACATGTTCGTTATCATACCATTAATCGAGTTTTATATAATTTTAGCGTAAGTAATAATTTTTAAACTAATAATTATTAATTATTTTTAAAAGTATGCTTTGGAAAAATTTCAATAATTTTAGAAAAGAAAACTTAACAAAAAAAAGTGTTAGAGATGCATTACAGATAGATAAAGACGCACATGCCTTGAAATGTTACTCTAAATCTCAATTTTTCTTTCTGCATTAACTTTTCTTTTACTTTTATAATAGACTTTTTAAAAAATATATAATTAATAATTTGTAAACTATGAGCATCACCAGAATAATAAAAATGTCGATAAATAGTTTTATTAAATATATTTAAAACACTTCAAACACACTTAAATATAAATTTATTTAAAAGATGTTAAAATTTTTTTATCCAAAGCTTTTCGCTTTAATAGTAAAGCATCATCAGGGATTTATGATCCGTTTCCATTGCGCAGTTTTAAATATGTTTTCTTTTTACAGTCAACAGTTAAGTCTTTTAATAACGTGATATATTTTAAATATCAGCAAAAAACAATATGAATTCCAGTAGAGGTTGGGCCAAGGAGTTAAGAAAAGTGAGAGAAGCTGGAACTATTGCATATCATACGAGGTTATTGTAGGAGAAAAAACATCATGAATTAGCAGAAATAAACTATTAACTATTTTATAATATTGTGCCAAATTCTTGGTAAAATTGCAGCATCTTTGGAATTTATTGCATTTTTGCATTTAATTATATGAATAGCTTCGGAAATGTAAAGTTCTTGGATAGTAGATGGTGCTGTAATAATTTTGGCTTTATCCTATATTCTTATTGTTTTTTGCTGATATTTAAAATATATCACGTTATTAAAAGACTTAACTGTTGACTGAAAAAAGAAAACATATTTAAAACTGCGCAATGGAAACGAATCATAAATCCCTGATGATGCTTTACTATTAAAGCGAAAAGCTTTGGATAAAAAAATTTTAACATCTTTTAAATAAATTTATATTTACGTGTGTTTAAAGTGTTTTAAATATATTTAATACAAATGACACGTGTTCAATTTAACTCTTTATTTTTTAGAGATTATTTAAAATAGTTTTATAATGAACATCTTATCCAATTTTCATGTTTATATGCATATTTTTTAAAAAGTTATTCACATGCAAAAAAAAGAAAAAGAAAAAAGAATAAACAGAAAAGTGAATACAGGTAAAAAGATCTGGTTTTAATCTAACACATAGATATACGCGCATCTTCAACTATCTGTAATGCATTCTTATGACCATTTTTCATTAAGTTTTCTTTTCTAAAATTATTGAAATTTTCATTTTTTTCAAAGCTTACTTTTGAGAAAAAATGAATAATTATTAGCTTAAAAAATATTACATATGCTAAAGTTATATAAAATTCGGTTAATTATATAATAACAAACATGCCAACCACATTTTATGTTCATATGTTTAACAAACGAGAAAACAGGTTGTTGTTTAAATTTTAAACACCAGTGTAGTTATCATATCTGTTTCTTTGAACCTTTCTCGTTTCTATTTTGCCTTCGAAAACCAAACCAAATATATCTGTACTGATTAGTATAAAGGATTTAAGTCCAAAAATGTTGATTTTGAGTTAAGTACATAGTCAGACTCAGAAAAAAATACTATATCGATTGGTATAAAGGATTTAATTCCATGTTATTTAGTTTTTCAGAAAATCCATTGGTAAAAAAAGATTCAAGTCAGAAATTTAGCATTAATCTTTAGTATAAAATATTTAATTAAATTTTTTCCCTTTATTAAATGAAGGTTGACAATCACTGAATGATATGAAGGGTATAAATCAACATAATCCCTTTTTCCTAATCGATTCATCTGATTAGTTTCTAGTTAGTTTAACTTTATTTTTTGTCTCCTGAAAAATCAAGAATATGGACTTAAATCCTTTATACTTATCAGTACAGATATATCAGTGATAGTTTTTAGGTATTTGAAAAAACGCTTAAATTTTCCTCTCCGGTAAAGTGCCCTTCTAAAAATGCGAAGCTTTGTCATTGCTGTATTTGTGAAGTAAACTCTACAGTTTTGGTAAGGAAACTAAGTTTTGTATACAGATTTTGAATAAATCTTCAGATTTTTTCTATTTCTTAAGCTTTTTGGTTTATCACTCATGGTTACATTTACAGACCAGAAATGATGTATGTCGGGCGAGTGTAACCAAGATGTTTACACTCATCCCCAGCACTTTCTCTTCATTACTTGCACCGAGAAAAAATTCTGTAACTGACATCTAGAATCTAGTTTGTACTCTATTAAAAATAGTTCAATGTCGTCCTTATAAATTCTAGTCCCCTTTAAAAGCGAGTTCTAGAATCCCCTATTAGAATTCTAGAGCGTTTGCCTATATTATCGAGGGCAAACTTATTTAAAAATCTGTGCAAATAAATGTGTACACAAGAGGCGAGTTCTAGCAACTATAATCTTGGTTTATGACCCAATTCTAAAAAATCAAGCGAGAATTTCTCGCAATGCAAAGGATTCAGAATATTTAGAATATTCAGAACATTGTTTCATCGTCTAGAAATGTATACAATAGAAATTCTCAATCATTTCGTCTATTCAGCTTATTGGCGTGTCTTATACGCATAGCTCAGAAATCTATATTTCCAGTTTAGGGATTTAGAAACTGACCACTTATTCGTTCTAGATGAAAGCGCTATATTTTTTTTCTCAGAGTGAGGAAGGTTTTGTTAAAGTGTTAAAAGTTTAAGATGTGAAGTGCTCGTTGATGGCGAACGGAAAAGTTTGTAACTCAGTAAGAAGTTGAGATACTTTAAAAATTTGAAAAATCCTAGATCCATGAAAGTTTTCACTCTCTGGACACTTGCCTTAATGTACTGTATATGGATACAGTAGGCTGAGACTACACTTACTCCATGCTTTGGAATAAGTGTAGTCACGAAACATAATTTTTTTTCAATTTATTTTTATTAATTTATTGTTATTGTTAAATTATAAAATACCCATATTTTTTAAAAGCGAATTAGTTGTAATGTATGCCTAACAATTTTCAGAAGAAAAGTTTAAATTGTAATTGGACAACATGAGGTTGAAGTCAACAATGCCTAAACGTAGTTACTCTTACCCAACTACACCCCTAGCGAAAATTTTCCTAAAATGTGAAAAATGATCCCTTGAAAAGTACTAATAATTTTTATTGCATATCGTAATTATTTACTGTTAAAAAATTGTGTATTTGAAGAAACAAAATACAAATTATACAAGAAATAAACAGATATAAAAAGTATATTATGTCCATGTTTTTTATTATTTTTTTTTCTTCTATCGTACCAATTGCTGTCGAAATAAAATTTATATAAAGCTAGTTTTGTATGACTTTGCGCTTACATAAGTTGTTTACGCAATGAAAATATGTCTATTTTTAAATGATATTTTTGCAATATATGCAATTTATTGAATTATTTTGTGAAAATGTATTTCATAAATAATATTATTATTTAACAGTTAATTAATACAAACTCCATTAATTTTGTAGTAGCCTGTGTCAATATCATTTGTCTATCTTTATTAAAATAAACAGCATTGCGTTAACTAAAATTTTCTATTACCAGTACAGATAGTTTTGCATTAAATTCCATCAGTACTAATTGTTTTCATTTCTAAATATTTAGTTAATATTATGAACTAAATGCTATTCTTGTTACTAATAATACTCCATAAAGAAATTTAAGTAACTATGGGAAAAATATATTTTACCTTTCCCATATTTAAAAGACATTAATAGATAGCACAAGTTTTCCATCCCTTCCGCGAAAGCGAAATTCATTCAGGTTTAAAAGTGACATGGGAATGCTACAGTTCATTGCCAGTAAGAGAGAGAAGGAGGAAACTAACATAACGAAGTGTTTTATATTATGTCTTTTGTGGTGTGAAATTAAATTGAGTAGAAAATTATTACTTTGCTTAAAGTCTTTTTTTCTTTTTACAGCGATAAAAAGAAAATAATATTGTGGAAGTTTTGTTACGTCACCTTTTATGATATTCTTTCATCTCTTTCAGAAAGAAAAACAACTTTTAACTTAAATAAAATTAAAGGAAAGTGTATTTCTTTCATCCATATTAATTTGAGAGCTTGAAATTTTATTAATATTTCAACAGAAAACATTCACAATAGCTCAAATCATAATGGAGTGTAAAATCATTGAGGAAAAAAAAGAAAAAAAAAAAAATCAAAAATATGGAAAAATTATTTCAGTTCGATAAAATACGGCCTACTTTATGCGAGAAAAAGTAGGCATGAGTTCAACGCGAATGACACAACAAACAAAAGTCCAAAACATTAGTTTAAGAGAAGAATAAAAAAAAAAAAAAAAAAAAAAAAAAACTTTTCTTCTTCAATACAAATTATAATAAAATCCACTTTATTATTTTTTGGCCTAATATGAATTTTTAAAATTTTTATAATATATTTTAAATGCGTTATATTTGTATAATGCTTCACCTAATCATTGTAATGAATTTATATATATATATATATATACGTACACACACTTTGTAAAAGAAGTAGTAGAATTTAAAAAAAATATATATATACATAATTTATTTCAATTTTAAATTGTTGCCAAAAATGTTTACGAGTTGGTTTTACATTTTTTTTTTAATGAAAAGAAATTCACGCGTAAATATAAAAATTGATATAAAACTTTGTGAAAAATTAAACTTGCAGGGTAAAATTGACGTCATTATAGCTCTAAAGATATTTCAATTTTAAATTGTTGCCAAAAATGTTTACGAGTTGGTTTTACATTTTTTTTAAATGAAAAGAAATTCACGCGTAAATATAAAAATTGATATAAAACTTTGTGAAAAATTAAACTTGCAGGGTAAAATTGACGTCATTATAGCTCTAAAGATATTTCAATTTTAAATTGTTGCCAAAAATGTTTACGAGTTGGTTTTACATTTTTTTTAAATGAAAAGAAATTCACGCGTAAATATAAAAATTGATATAAAACTTTGTGAAAAATTAAACTTGCAGGGTAAAATGGACGTCATTATAGCTCTAAAGATATTTTATTTTTAGTTCTCAGCTTTCTCAAAATATTTAGGAGGCGCACGTCCACACACTTCTCTGCGTAATACAGTCATGAGCAGAACATAAATTCAGAAAAATTGCTCTAATAAAATAATAATATATTTTACCAAATACCTTCTTAAAGCTTATTTAAATGTTGTCCAGGAAACTTTCCGTGGTCAGTTTCTTTAAATTCAAAAAGCAACCGCATTCTTCGGTACACCTGATATTTTTATTTATGTATTTATTTATTTATTTTTTTTAAATATAACATTAAAAAATTACCAACTCAAACTTAATTATCATGTTTTATTTTTTATTTCATTTTGCACGAGCGCTTTTTATTTCCTAATTCAAAATTATATTAAAAAAAAAAAAAAATCTCTTTCGATACTGTCCGTTTTCGAAACTTAATATTATTAATTTTCTTTTATTTTCTTTCTTTTTTTTTTTTTTTTTTTCAAAAAAAAAAAAAAAAAAAAAGATTTTGATGAAATTCTGGCAAAACTCAGAATTTAGTTTTTTCGGAGGACTACCAGATTTTTTTTATTTTATTATTATAACATCGCTTTAAAATTATTCAATTATATTTTCGATAAATTTTCTGGTATCGTAAAAATCCGTAGATTGAGACTAATAGTCTTCACCCCCCCCCCCCCCCACCCAAAAAAAAAAAAAAAAAAAAAAAAAAAAAAAAAATACAATGCTAAAAGAAATAAATTTGAATTAAGGAAATAAATCAATTTTAAATATCAACCTAAAACCAAATTATATCTTTCTCGAGATTAATTAATTAAATTAGTACCAAATTAATTTAGTATTAGCTGTAAATATTAATACTAACATATTAGGGCTTATCGCGGAATAAATAATGTTAAATAATGGTCTTAAACTTTATTAGTTAATAATTGCTAATAATGTTTTTAAACGCTCGCTACAAATTTTTGAAACAATAAAGGTAAATTCGAGAAAACAGGAAAGTATTAAAATATACAAAATTAGATTTTAACATTTAGTATAGCAGTGGCTTAATTTTCTTCTGTCAAGGTTGGCGCTCGTTTTTTTTTAATTGATGAAGGAAATTGTTTGAAGAAAATTAGCTTCCTTAAGTTTAAAAAGTTTCTATAAATAGCTCTGTGATATATCACAGAAATTATGCGATGAACTAGAATGTTATGGCTATGACAAATCTTTCTTTTACATTTTCTATAAAAATTCCCAGAGTAGAAATTATTTACTAAATTTATTATTTATAAAAATTGTTTTCCATGATGATTGCAGACGATTTGCATCATAGAGATATATAAAACTAAATTTCGTGAGAAAGTAAAATTTGTGCCCTACAGACGGCATCTGAATTTTTTTTTTTTTTTTTTCATCTGCAGGATTTTTATTAAACAAGCGAAAAATCGTTATCATTGTTACAAATTATCACAGACAGTTCAACCATTCATTTTTTACGAGTACTTTTGAAAGACACTCATATTAAAACTTTACATTCACTCTATTTCTAGTGCCAGTGATATTTGCAGTCTAAGTACAATTAAGTACAATCCATAGATCAGATGCTACTAACATCAATGTGACGAATTTGTAATGAAAAGTATTTGGCTGGTTTTAAACTAAATAAGTTATGACTATTCTCTATTTCTTTAATTTTGAAATGAAAAAAAAAAAAAAAAAAAAAAGACGATAGGTTTTTTTTTTTTTTTTTACAATAGTGCAATCGTTAAGTTAGTATTAACCAGAGTAAAAATATGCTTTAAAAAATAAATAAATAAATAAAAAGAGTAATTAATTACGAAAATTTTGTGAGCAAACAACCCCAAGCTACCGAGTTTAATTATTTCGAACTGAAACAATTATTGCGTGTTTTTAGCAATTTATAGTATTTTCTACCATAATTTTATTGTTCATTAGTTCAACACAAATTTTCCCGCGCATTTTAGTATTACAATTGGTTTTTATTTTATAAAATCTACAAATAGTGAAAAAAGATTGCATACAAAAATTAAAATCATCCGAGTACCATAAAAAAAATAATCCAGAGCACAATTGCATTTTTAGCTTTAACAATGGAATGAAAATAAGCAAATACAACTAACAAAAACCCATAAAAACTCGCATCAAACGCCCATTTGTCAGCAACAATTCATTTTCAAGTGCTCGCAAAAGTGGCAGGATCGAGCAAAAATTTTTACAGTCGACGTTAATGTACGTATAACAACGATATATAGCATCGTCACCGGGCCCCTTTAACAAAAATAAATTGGAGATGTGCCAGGCAGCTATGCCACCGTAAGCCAAGTCTGAGTTAATCTTTTCACCTGATGTTCTGTAAGGCTTGGGAAAACGAGGTTCTGCGTTACCTTAATCGAAAATAAAGTGGGTTTCCCCTCTTTTTCCCAGACAGTAAAACTTAAACAAATTTAAGAAAAATAAATAAATAATTGAACGAAGTTCTGACAAAATTGGTCTATTTAGAGGGTAATTCTAAAATATTTTTGGGTTTCTAAATTTGATTAGACTAAAAACCGTGAAATTCTTAGCATTTGTAATTTTGACTGCTATATATTTACTAATAATTAGGACAATTATGAAGAAAATCAAACATTTTAGTAGTTACATATTAAAAATCCTGTATTATCTGTGGTACGGCTGAATATTTGCATAAAGGTGTTCTTCCTTGGAATGATACTACATAACATTTAATGATATTTCAGAAGTTACTACAATTTCCTGTAATAACTTTAAAAAATAGGTTATTTTTCAGAAAAAGATTACACATAAAAAAAATATGTATATGAGAAATGCTGCTGGACATTTGCATAGATTTTGTTTTTTTTTTAAATGTTACTACATAATGTTTTATCAGTAGTTACCTGTATTGTTTGTAATATCTTTATATTTTGTAATTTAATTTAATTTAATTTTTATTTATTTATTTATTGAGAAAAATATTCCATATTAAAAATCCTGTATTTGTGTCACGGTTGAACATTTGCATGAAAACGTTCTTTCTTGTAATCTTACTACATAACACCGAATGATATTTCAGTTGTTACTGGCATTTTTCTGTAATATTTTTAAAAAATAAATTGTTTTTCAGAAGAAGATTACGCATTAAAAAAGCCTTTACTATAAGAGATGTTTCTCTGAACCTTTGCATAAAGATGTTTGTAATGTTACTACATAACATTTAATGATATTTCAGTAATTATTGCAAATGCCTATAATATCTTTATAAAAAAAAAAGTTATTTTTAACACGCTTTTATTAGCTTCACCTGTATGTATGTTTATAACCGCTCTGGGAGCAACAAAAAATCTATATTGTAAAAAAGGTCTTTACCTACGTGAACGTCGTGGCTGTGAGGTAGAGCGCAGCGCTGCTAACCTAAAGGTCTAGCGTTCGAGCCCAGTCAGCGGAGATTTTTTTAAAAATGATTTTTGTTTAATTCTAAATTATTGTAATTAAAGATTTAAATGTATGTAAATATTATGGTGCGTCAGTCACCCGATTTTCTCTTACCCCGCATTTCAATACTAAGACAGATATTTTGTGCTTTTTAGTTCACATTTCTATAAAAACGTGTTCTTTAATTTTTTAAAACTATAATATTATTTACAAGAAGATCGTACATTTAAAAACTTTTATTAAAAGCGAACTTTTATATGAAGAAGTTATTTCTTGGAATGTTACTATATAACATCTAATGTTTTATCAGTAGTTAACTGCTTTGTTAATAATAGCTCTAAAAGAAAAAAAAAAAAAAAAGTTTACATATTAAAATTCTTGTGTTTTGGTAGTATTGCTGAATATTTGCATAAAGATGTTCTTCCTTCGAATGTTACTTCATAACACTTAATTACACTTCAGCGGTTTCCGTTAGACCACCTATAATACCTTTTCCCTTAATGTCTCTATCGCTAAAGTTTCAGATAATAACAGTAGATCTACAAGACAAAGTAATGACAATTTTTTTTGCAAACACGAAAATTAACTGCATTACACTGTCGCTTTCTGTTGTTTCTCCAGATAACTGACAATGATATTAACGTCAAATTAAATGGCAGAACTCCCAGATTCTCTGAATTAACCTCGTTTTTGGAGAGATTCCAATATATTTTTGCTGAGACCTACGTTTTAGGCAGCCTGCTTAAGAAAATTCATGTTAAAAATTTTTTGATGTGGATGAATAAAACCTGTTTCTCTAAAACAGAAAAATAATGATTCTACATAATAAAACAATAAAAAACTATTTATAATAGCAGAAAATTAGACAAAAGATACAAGAAAATGAAAATTAAATTAAACAAGTTCACCTTCCTAAAAAAAAAAAAGAAAGAAAGAAAGAAAAATCGAAGGAGATCTTGCTTAATAAATAACAGAAGTGAAAAAGATTATTTAAAGCTTTTTAATGTAAATTTTCTCAATAATTATTTATTGCTGAAAGTAGATTATTATTATTATTATTATTATTTATTTATTTATTTATTTATTTTTTTTAGGGGTGGGGTGGGGGTGGGGGGGGTCAAATTATGCAGTTAAGAAAAATGCTGTGCATACATTTTATTAAAAACTTATTATCAAAATAAAACATTTTACACAAAAGATATTACAGAAAAAGCTTATTTCAAGTGAAATATGTGGAAAATATAAGTAAATATATGTAGAAAAAAATTCACAGCTTTTAAATTTACTATATACAGTAGAATCTTCTACAACGCGCTCCCACCAAACGCGATTTTGTATAACGCGAAGAAAAATCTGCGACTGTTACTCATACAACGCGATAAAGACTCTCGTATAACGCGTAAAAGAAAGGAAGCACGTGACGACATCTTTTCTACTTTCAACCTGTCCAAGGAAGAATTGCTCCGTTACCATGCCAACACCCGACGCTTTTGGTCTCATTGCGGAATGAAATGATCTGCTTAATGTATGCCTTCTATAACGCGATTTTCTATTACGTGGAACGTATCCTCAGCGTTATACGAGAGTCTACTGTAATTTATTACCTTTAATCTGAATTTTGAAAATACGCATTAATTGGTGAAAACAAATTATTTGTCAGGCTTTGAACGCTAAGTTTGGTACTTTTAACACATTAAGTGGTACTTAAAGTTTAGGTGTATGTACACGTCATGCATTAGCCGTACCTCAACATATATGACGAAAAAATTACTTTACAGGGGAAAAAAAAAAAGTGTTTTGAACAAATGTTAAATGTTTTGCATATAATAATAAAAATAATTAAAAAAAAAATTCTCAGGCAGACCAATCACTCATTCCCTCACTGTTTTGCTTCAGACTTTTGCGAAGACTTTTTTTCATTATTGAATCTTTTTTTTTCAATTTATTTTTGTGAATATCTAGTTTTTATTTTGAGATATGACTAATTTATTCGTGTATAGGTCATATAAAAATTTGTTTTTGATTATTTAAGTAATATATATTTTTCTTAATATTAAATTTATAATTTAAATACATCAAACATCAAGTAATAAAAATATTTCATCAACCAGTTTAATTCTTAATTCGAAAATAGTGTTTCAATTTCATCTTTTGTTTTAAATTTTTGTTTATTTAAATTTAATTGTTTATGAATGTTTTTTTTTTTTTTTTTTTTTCAATATATTTAATTAGTCTACGTATCTTATATAAAGTTTTCCAGTTTTTTGAAACATAACTTAATATTAAATTCTGTAAGTTAAATAATCCCAACATATGCTATTTAGTGAGCTCGGTTTAAACGTCTTTTAGACTTATGCATAGATTTTGTATAGTCCAAATATATTCCATTTAACAAAAAGATAATTCATTTATGTGAAGGAAATATCGACTATACAATATTTTCCAACTTTCTAAAAGTTAAAAAAGATGTGTACCTCGATCTTTATTTCTTTGTTCTTCCATTATTAATTATCTTAAATTTCGTTAAAAACTTTTTCCTTCATTGCATTCGTAACTATTTTCAATTCCCGATTTTCGATGGATTTATACGTTTGGAAGGTCCAGAACATGATTTGACCAATTTTAGAAAATCTCTGCATGTGTAAATATTTTGTGACAGATCTGGCTCAAGATCTAATATACAGAATTTCATATAAGTTTGTATGTAGCACCTTGACATAAATTAGCGCCTTCCTACGTTTGGTGAAAATAACATCGAGTAACATTACCATCCCCCACCCCTTTTTTTTTTTTTTTTTTTTACTTTCTTCTATTTGTAATATAGAGAAAGTATTGGATTCTTGAAAATTTTCGACATCCGTTTTTTGATGGATTTACACGTTTTGGGATGTCCTGAACATGAATTGATAGTTTTTAGAAAATGGCTGTCTGTCTGTGTGTGTGTATCACGAATTTTGTGTCCACTGTATCTCATGAACCAATGAATGGAATTTAACCAAACTTGGTATTTAGTTGCACCCTGACATAAACTAGTGCTGATTGGATTTGGGGATCAATCGCTCAACAGTTGGCGCTGTGATCGCATTTTTGTAAACTTTTAACATGGCAGTATAGGACAAAATTTCGTATAAATGTGCATAATGAGAGTTATTTTAAACGTGTGATTGTAAAATTAATATGAATTATTGATAATAGTAGTAGCAAACTAGGAAAAAAAAATTGTGCATGTGGGGCATCGGTCCTCTCCCTGGGGGGGGGGGGGGGGTAAAAATCGTGTTTTTTTCTTTTCTTTTTTTTTTTTTTTTTAAATATTGTTACTGAGTGAATTTGTATAGGAAAACATAGAAGAAAGTCTTGTGGTGGCCACAACATACTAGTTTTTTTTTTTTTTTTTTTTTTTTGATTTGGCAGTATAGGACAAAAATTTCTTACAACTGCATGCAATGAGAATTGTTTTTAATCAATTATTGTAAATATATATATATATATATAATAGTAATAATCAACTAAGGAAAAAAATTGTACAAGTAGGAACATAGCTGTCCACCCTTGGAAGGAGTTACCCCATGGGGTATGTAAATTTCCTATAAATGAGAATTTTTCTAACGAACTGTTCAGTGTCCTTAAAACACTCTGACCGCTTTTCGAAAGGGCAAAATTGTAACGTTGTTTTTAGCAGTTTTTTAATATATTAAAATAAGGCTTATTTCATCTTGAGGTTAAAAATGTAACTGTACAGACGATTTTAATCGTCATGACTATTATTTAAGACCTTCAAATTTTAAAAATAAGTTAAAAAATCATTATTATATACTTTTGAATTATAAGTTTTATGTGAAAGAAACAACAGCTTAGTGACCGGATATATCCGTCAAGGGGTGGTCAGATGGTTAAAATGAATGATTAAACCACTGATCTGTAATAATTTAAGACAAATTTATCGATTTTTTTTTCATTTTGAACAAAAAATAGAAAATAAAAGCATTTCTTCAGATATCCTCTACAGTGTTCAAAAATGGCTTTCGTTCCATAATTAATTGTATAATTTTCGGAGAAGATAATCATCAGCATTTCCTCAGATGCCGTCTAAAATGCTCAAAAATAACTTTTTTTTCACGCTTAGCTGGTTGTTTCATTTTAAAATTTAATTCTAATTTTCAATATAAATACTACTATGAAACAATAAACTAACGCAATTAAAAAGAGTTAAATCCGTTGCATGAAATTGCATAGCCAGCCAGAGTTAAATATATGAAAATAAAAGTTTTTATTAGAAATTCGATAACACATCTCCTCGTTTATATGTCGTTTTATGTCAATCACAGACGTATAAATGGCACTTTACGGTAAGATAAGTTTAAAAATCCACCGAAGAACTAGTTTCAAAATGTGACAAATACGAAGAACATTAATTGCAAATAATTCGAATATAATTTTGGCCGAAATAAGAGCATGACCCTTTAACAAGACATAAAATTAAAACGAGAGTTAAAAAGTAATGAATAAAAATTTGTGCATTCAGATATCACAAATTCCAGAAAACTTCCAGTAATTGTTTGGTATCTAAATGATAACATGACCCGTCATCAGGCTGTTCTGATGCTTCACTCGTGCCCACTAAAGAGTCGCGCCTTTATTTCGACACAAAACAGATGTTGCATGCTTTTTGCATTGTATGTTGTTTTTTCATTTATTGCTTTATATTAATGTCAAAATTACTAAAAACATTTCACTAAACAACTCTATCACTAATTCGTAAAATTTACTTTTTACAAATCAGCGATAGAGTTTTTGGCGCATTTACCGCCCCTAAAAGTGAGTATGAATGAAGAAAAAAGTCGCTTAAAAAAAAAAGAAAGAAATCCCGATGAAATTAATATGCAATTTCGGCTACTAAATACGAAAATTCCGAAAAAGCAAACTATAAAATAAAAAGTGACAGTGAAGTTGATATACATTTCCAAACAAGTTTTTGTAAACATTTTTTTTTTCTTTTGGGGTTAATTTAATTTTCTTTATTTCTTTTTGTCCGTTACAAGTTTAAGAGAAAACGAGTTAATCTAGAATTTGCAGAAAAATCAGACGATATTATTCACATCTTCATCAAAATATAATCAAAATAAAATGCACAGTTATCTCTTCGTATTCAGAAAAAAAGTAAATAAATAAAAAGTGAAATGAATGAATAAAAAAACGGACGCTCGTTTGAATGGAACTGACCCAGTTTCGTTTTTCCATCGAGCAGTGACCCTCTCATACTCTACAACCACGCCTCACCCCTCTAAGTCAGGTAGAGAGAGAGAAACCCCGAGTTAAAACCAGGTGATGATGGTTTCTCGAAAAGAACTAGTATTACGCGATGAAACAAACAGGAGAAAGTGTTTTTAAGTGAATGGAAGGGAAAAAAAAAAACTTATTTTTTTGTTCGTTGTATACATCACATTTTCTGTTTTATTTGTTTAAAATATGACTGCTATCAATATCTTTTATTATCATTTTTATATGTATATATCTTTTCCCTTGTTTTATTCCTTATTTTATTTTTTATTAATATAATATGGTAAATTAAATTTTACATATATGTATATATATGTGTGTGTAAAGATGGGCTTGGAAATAAAAAAAAAAAAAAGTTAAATAAGTCTGTTTTATTATTTTTTTGCTATCAAAAGGATTTTAAAAAGCGAAATAAAATAACACATACATTCACACACACACACAAAAAAAAAAAAAAAAAAAAAAAAAAAAAAAAACACTTTGCAGTAGTATGACAGTTTATAATTACTTTTCTAAAAGCAAATGATAAAGGGTAATTTCTTACATAAAAGTTTAATTGTTTATTTTATTTAAAGATATTTTATTAAAATAATTTCTTATTATATTTGACACACACGCACACAAATATACATTATATATACAAATTTGTATTAGCAAACCAGAGAAATGTTTTTAAGCGAATATATGTATACCCCCCCCCCCCCCCAAAAAAAAAAAAAAAAAAAAAAAGTAGTATTTTAAAAAACTTTCTTTCTTCAAAATGAAAAGTTGACCTCTATAAAAAAAAAAAAAAAAAATGTATATATATCATTGTATAATTAAATTTTTGTTTCTTTTTTTCTAGCGTTTTTTATTTTATTAAAAGACATGCTAAGCAGAATACAATAAAACTATGACGGTCTGTAAATATAAATAACAAAAAAAAAAAAAAAAAGTTGATAAAATGAAAAAAAAATCTGTTAACATAAATTCAAATACAATAATTTTTAAATATTTTCTTTCTACAATACTTTCAAATTACTTCCAGCGAAAGGATTAAAAGTGAAAATTTTAAAGACGTCCCGCGCCTCTCTGTAAATGGTAGCTTTTTTTTTTTAAACAAAGAAAGATAAAAAGATTAGCATCATTAGATCACAAATCAGCATCATTAAAAAATATTTATTTAGCATTGTGTCTTTCAATTTCCATTTCATTTTACTCTTCATTAAAAACGTTTTAATTTAAACAATTAAATTGAAAAATGAATCGATAACAGCTTTTTATTTTTTTATTTTAAATGATACTATTCTTCTATTATACATAATTCTTTAGTAACTCATCCTTTTATTTATTTGTTTTATTTGTTTTATTTATTTTTATTTATTTATTTATTTATTTATTTTGTTAAATAAGAAAAGTTTGTTTATTACAAAGGAATAGTTTTTATTTATTATTGTTATTTTTTTTTAAGTTTGTTTATATAATTTATATATATATATATATATATATGTGTGTGTGTGTGTGTGTGTGTGTGTGTGTAAATTATTTTTATATTTTATCAAGCAAGTATTTTTCTGTTGGAAAGTTTTCATTTACTAATTTATTAAAATGATGGTATTTAGAATATTCAATAACGATACAGGTAAGTTACTTTATTTCCCTTATTATCTTTCCGTTAAAGAGTGTTATTGTTTTGTATTTTGAAAACTTAACTAATGAAATACCCCCCCCCCCTCCTTTTTTTTTTTTTTTTTTTTTCTGAGCAATTGTTTCAATTTTTGTCTATTTACATGTTTGGAAAAACAGAAAAAAAAATCTTTTTTTAAATTACACTATTCATTAATTTTTTTGTTGTTGATGTAAAGAAAAAAATAGCTCATAAAAATATTTATTAATATCATTATTTTTTAAATTCATGTTCCAGTTTTTTCTCCCAATAATAATAAGAAGAATAATAAATAATAATCATAATGAAAACAAATAATAAAGTCAAAGAATCTGACGTGATTAGCTACAATAACCTTTGCATTTATTTTATTTATTTTTAATTTATTTTTTAAATCGCTCATTTACATAAAAGGTATTACATTTAGTGTTCCATTAATACTTTCAGCTTAAAATATTTTCTTAAAAGAAAATTGATAAAAAAAAAAAACAGAATCTAAAAAAATTATTAATAGAATAAAAAATACCTTCCCTACAAACGACTTTTTTTTTTTTTTTTTTTTTTTTTTAATATTTATAAGTACTTATGAAAGATTTAAATAATGAGAAGGGTTATTCCATTTATTTTTAAAATAAATGGTAGTCTGAAAAGTTACACAATGTTTTCTTCATTTTCGTTAAAATATAAAATAAATGAAAGGATAACACAAGAAATAAAATAAAATAAAATAATTTCATGAATGCAATGAATGAATGTTTTATTTGTAAAATAAATAAATAAAATGAGTTAGAAAGATTATTTATTTATTTATCAACTATTATTATCAACTATCATTTAATAATTATAATTATCATTATTTACAGTAAGAAAAATTTATTTCTCTAAAGATTTTAATTTTTTTTTTTTAATTTTTTTTTTTTTTTTTTTAGTTACAAAACTTGCATTTTTATCTATGTATTATTATTATTTTTAATTAATTTACTTTAAAAAAAAATCTAGTTATTCCAATGAAAATATAGCTCTATATTTTTGTGCAATATGTTTTCAAAAAAAAAAAAAAAATGTTATTTATTTATTTATTTTTAACTCAGTATTTTGATACCCTTTAAACTTGTCTGTTAAAATTTCTAAACAAAAATTTTCCTTAATTTTCATTTTGTTAGAAAACAGAGTTTGTTTGCTATTAGAAGGATTAGAGCGATACCAATAAACGAAAATTTTATTTCACAAAAACAATTCCTTTAAAATTTTAGCTAACAAGGTTTTTCTAGAAATTTCTAAAAATTATACTAATTATGGTAATGATTAAATTATTGATGGTTAATTGTAAAGAACTATTATGCATATTTAAATTACAAAAGTTTTAGTTATATACTCTACCGAGAAATCCCGTTATAAACAAAAATATTGTCTTCTTGACACGCGAAAGTTCAAAACAAGTTTTTTTTTTTTTTTTTTTTTTTAATCAGAAATTAAAGTATTATTTGTAGGATTTTTGAGTATTAATTCCGGTGTGATATGAATGCATAATATTTTCTCGGTACATCTACATTTATTCTACATTTCTCCCATGCTTTCTCCAATCTTGATTTGTATCAGCAAATAACTGGCACCATTTTCCGAGAAGATTTATTTCTTATTTATTTCTTATCATCTTATTCTTTTCTTTAACCCTAATTCCTCCTCCGCGATTTCTTGCTAGTCTTTCTTCGCTGTTTCACGGCTTTACAGCGATCTGGAATACAGGCCTGATCCCAGGAGAGAGAGAGAGTTGGCTAGAGCATCTCTACCTACAGGTTGAATAGTGTTAGCAGAAGAGATAGCGCCGATTGATAACGTGGCATGAAAAAGCATTTGCATCATATTCCCATTCCGCCATGTCGCAGTGATTGGTAAAAGTACTTGGCATTGTTTCTGGCGGATTATTTCGTCTTGGCCTAATTTGATCAGTTGAATTTTGGAAATCGAATAAACGCTGCAAGCAAACACGAGATACTTTTTATTAAAATTAAATAAAATGAGAGTTTGATATTATAATTTTAGCTTAGTATGAAGGTGAGAATGTATCCCTGTTTATTTAAGGTTATCCCTTATTAAGGTATCCCTGTTTATTTAAGTTTGCTTCCCCTAGGGTTGGTTTGCACAACCAACCCAATGAGACAAAGTACACAGACCACCTGAGTATTTAATATCTAAATTTTTATAATTTAAAGTTCTTTAAAATAAATATCAATTTTTTATATTTAATTTTTGCGTTCAGAATAATATTTACAGAGTTACTATTTTTAAAGTCCATGATATTATATGATTAGCTTTTTTCTAAACAAACTATCATAAAATTTGCATATTTTCTTTTTTTAGAAAATAATTTTAATGATAAAAAATATAAAAAATTATAATAATTGCTTTAAAACTATCTATATAATATCTCTTTAACGTGGACCAATTACGATTATATTTTGTAGAAACGATATGATAGTGAAAATAAAATACGTGAGGATAAAAAAAATAATATACAGGTACTATTTAAACACGCTGACTCAGTTCAATGATATAATAAAATAAAGTAAAATAAAAATGACGACATTTGTCTGATTGGATCATTTTATAGAAAAATTTATTTTTAAAAGTTGCATCTTTACAATCTTTGCAAGCGTCATTTTAACACACTTTAAAGACATAAACAAAATATGAACTTTTTCAAAAAATTGAGTGAAAAACGAAATAATGAAAAGTATAATCAAAATAGGTACTAAGCGTTTTTAACAACAACAACAAAAAAAAACAAAAAAAGCCAAAAGGAATAAATAATAAAAATAAAAGGGATCTCGAAAACATGGCGGCAAAAATTTAAAAGTCGCCATAGGGGTCATTAAAGCTGTCTTGCCGGGAAAAATATCGAAACTGGGTCGTCAATCATGAATCTTATTTTGAAACTTTCCTTTGAATGATTTGGTTTAACTACCATTAGCATTTCATCTCACAGAAACTAATAATAATTTGGTTTCTAGTGAATTAAAACTTTAATTGGATGGTGAAATTGGTATAAGACTTATAAGTTTCAAATTTTAAATATTAATTTAAAAAAAGAATAAAATAAAAAAATAAAAGAGACGGCGAAAATTTTGCATGGATTTGCTAGTTTTTAATACGGTAATTAAAAAGCGTTTTGAATTGCATTGTGTTGTCTCTAAAGTCTGTACATTGCTGCTAAATTTAGTTGCAAATAACACTATCATTTTATATTCCGATATCTTGTAAATATTTAGCATTAAATACTGTTAAAAGTTTTTCAAAGAAAGCGATTTATTAAAGTAATGATAGTATACTTTTTTATGAGTTCTCTATTCCTCCTTAATTGAAGAGAAACTTGTTTTGCTTATTGGTCATTGAATGCAATAATAAATACTGGCGTGTAAATTTCTACGATAAAGTCTCATTGCAATTTAGAAGTTATTTTGAATGCTTTAATATATGATTTAAGGCCTCTTTTACCAATTTTTAAAATAAAAAAGTACGTATTGTCGATGTAAAGCTCTATTGTATTTTCTAATACTTTTTAGAGTTAATATTTTACTTTATCAGATTTATTTCTGTTTTTTAAATTTATAAAAGGAGGTTCAAGAAAGGAGATAAATATTTATGCATTTAAATTTTGACAACAAAATACTCAGCAACAACATCCTGCATCAACCCATATACTGTAAAAATTATTTACGTACATCTGCTTTACATAAAAATGTAATTTTATTATTTACAGCCCATAATCCTGAAAATAATGAGCCATGATTGTTAAGCGAGCCTATTTGGAGAAAATAATTTATTTTAAAAGGATTTCTAGTTTATCGTTAATGCTTCATGGAATCTTCCAAAAATAAAAATTTTCTCTCAACGTTAGCTTCTTTTTCTTCTTCTATTTTTTAATGGTTAACATTTATTTCTATCATATGTATTTCTCTATTATAAAATAATAAATGAGATATTAAAAAAGGAAATGGATATGTATGTAGTAAAGCTTTTAGCAATAATAAAACAAGCATCGGTATTTTGAATTATCTAAATATACTCATAAAGTCTTTCATTCATATCAACTTTACATATAGATGAAATAATGATTATCTCAACTCCAGTATCCTGGAGATAATAAACCAAGATTATTTAGCAAGCTTATTGAGAGGGAATATTTTATTAATGCTATACACTATTCTATCGTGAACTTTCATCTTTTATTAACGTTAATTGTGCATCAGAAATGCTATGCTAACTTATTATTATCATTATTATTATTATTATTATTTTAAGATGTAATTTTCTAATATATTATAGTTTTTTTTCTCGCATATAATTTATAAATTTGGTTCAAATGGATGGAAATAGATTGCATTAAAAAATTCAACAAATTAATGAATAGCATTTTGAATCAGCAACTATATTCTTAAAATCCTTTCATATCAACTTTACCTATAGAATAAGTTACATCTGTTTTCAGTCCAATATCCTAGAAATAATTGGCAACAATTATTCAGCAAGCGAGCTTATAGGGCGAGAATATTTTTTTTTAAATACTAGGGGGCTCTGCCCCCTGCTCGCTCCGCTCACCAACCCCCGAGGAAGGCTTCGCCTCCCCCCGACTCGCTTCGCTCATTAATCCCTGCGGGATTCTACCCGACTGTTCGCAACTTTGCCTTTTATTGAATTGGAATATTAATAATGCATAACACAAGAGAGTTGAACAATATTATAGAAATCCACCATATTTGGTGTCGCATTGAAATACAAAATATTTAATGTTATATCGTTTATAATATGTAAAAAAATCTGTTATAGCGTTCGACAATTTAATAACAATTTGCAATTATTTTGAGAGAGAACATAAAATAAACAACCATAGCACTAATTACTTAGAACAGAGAGAAATTCTTGACATCTAAATCATAGCGTTACAACTTTAGTATATGATCGACTTGTTAAATTTTTGTCACTGTTTGACGATGAATTTTTTGGGTGTTATTGCTTGATTAAAGGAATTATGAACTTATTTTTTCTAATGCCTATATTTTTTTTACTATTGAATTTTTTTAGTTAATTTAGGACAATATGTAATACTCTGCATTTATTTCCAGCGTACAGCAAGGTTTAAAATGGTGCTTCCAACACTAAAGATGCAACTTTTTAAAGTGCACTTTTTCTAGAATATGATTTAGTCAGGGTGAAGATAAATATCTTATGCGAATATTGCAATTATTTTAAAAAATTCTTTAGTAGTAGTAGTACGACAGGACAATTTCTTTCAGATAGCGATTTTGCATTGTCGCCACTTATTGTACTACACCATGAATTTGCCAAGATGCCTGTCAATATCTGATTTTACCATTTAATTTCTTAAACTGTATTAAATACTAAGGAACAACTTTAGTATATCCCCACAACGATATTTCGCGATTTTTTGTTGGCGATTGTGGCTAAATCATAAATTATAAATCATAAAATCATAAATTATAAAACATAAAATATAAAATCATAAATCCAAAATAAACAACATATAGGCTGCCATATTATATCGCAAACAGTCCAGAACGACATCGTTATCGTTCAAAAGGACGCCAAAGAAAAATCGCCAAATTCAGCTGTAGGGATATACTAAAGTTATATCAATACTAAGTTAAATCGAAAAAAAAAAAAAAAAAAAAAAAAAAAAATCGAAATCTACTGATAAGTGAAAAATTCATCCTTGATTGTATTATAAAAACGAATTGCCGGTTTGAAGTATTCGAGATAGACCATAACCATTCATAAATTGGATGGCTTTTGAATATTTGTTGACGATATTTTCTGAATAAGTGTTGATGATGGTTCCTGAATACTTGTTGGCCATATCTACTTGATATATATTGATCATGACATCTTAATAGTTGTTGGCGATGTCTCCTGAACTTGTGTTGATTTTGGTCTGAATATTTGTTGGCTACATCTTCTGGATATGTACTGATTACACCTTGATTTTTTTTACATATATATTATGTAATATTAAATTTATAAAATAAAAAAATGAGTGTGGAGAATGAAATTTAACGATATTGGATAATTTAATTTAATTTAATTTAATTTATAAAGATATCAATGGTACAGGAAAAACTACTTCAGCCATTTTCTTTCTAATAATGAACAGAACGAAAAACTGTACATTTAGACCAAATAAAAAATTTTCTTCTTTTCTCCCTCGTGAATTAAGTTGAAAAATATTTAAAATAAAATTGAAAAAAATCGTTCTAAAGCAAGGGTACAGTTTAACCTCTTGGCGAAATTTGAAATTTGGCACCGAAGTAGCTTAGACGTTTCCCGTGAAAATCTTGACATACATAATTGCGATAGATAATTTAAGTCATCGTCAAAATAAATGAAAAATTTAAAATCAGTCAATGAGGTCCTGTATTAGGTGTAACTACAATATTTTAGCAATGCAGTTATATATATATATGCCTTTATATATAAAAAAAAATGTCCTGTTGTATTAAATTCTGTTTTCTGCAAAGTTTTATATCAATGCTTAAAAAACAAAAATAGGTTGCGGATTTTATTATTATTATCATTATTATTACACCATTTTATAATTTATCTCTATAGGAAGGCATGGCTAGAGTTAAAATGGCTATTGTTGTTGCGTAAATGAATTCCTTGGCGAAAAACGTACGAGCTTCATTTCTAAATTTTGAAAATCGCTAAATTGGTCATAGTAAAGATCTATCCTTTTAAATATGTTTTGAGTTAAAAAACTAAATCTTTACATAAATTAATAGAAATTTTATCTCATAAATTCCATTTAAAAAATGTCTGCGCTTAACCTCTAACTCTATACCAATAATTGTTGAACATAATCATGGTATTCATTACTAAATCTTTTTCGCCTAACGTCAAAATAAAGGAACAACTTCAGTATATCCCACAACGATATTTGGCGATTTTTTGTTGGCGATTATGGCTAAATCATAAATCTAAAAATCATAAACCATAAAATCATAAATGATAGAATCATAACCTAAATTATAAAACATAAAATCATAAATCCAAAATAAACAACATATAGGCTGCCATATTATATCGCAAACAGTCCAGAACAACATCGTTATCGTTCAAAACGGCGCCAAAGAAAAATCGCCAAATTCAGCTGTGGGAATATACTGAAGTTATACCATAATATAAACTAAAATAAAAAATAAACTAATTTTCGTTTCATCTTTATTAAATTTTTACGCAATATTTTTTAAATATCGGTTATTTTCAAATGTTTTGCTATTCTAAATATTTTTCTTCTTCTCTGGAGCATCTCAAAGATGCCATTTATTCAATTTTTCTTATTTACACCATTGATCACATTTTAATTTTCCTGAGGAAAGTGACGTCAGAGACGCAGGAAAAAAGTCATAAGAGAAACTTTTCCCTCCGGTGGCAAATAGAGTACTTTTATAAATCCGCGTTTTCACTTAATAACTTACTTAATTAAAATGATAGAAATTTCTAAGCAGCTGAAATGTCTTCCTTAAAGCAGTCGGAATACACTTATATATCTCATGACGCGGGGAACCCTGCCCTCCGCGAGAAGTTGCTGTCGCAGACAAAAAAAAATTGACGCCAGCAACAGTTACTTTTTTTTAATATATAGAGAAATAATACTAATATATTGTTATGTTTTGTCCCCTTTTAAAAAAAAATCTGAAAATGATCTATTATAAATGCAATGTTATTTCTTTATTTAATTTTTATTTAATATTACATTATCTGAAATTTATTTCATTCGATAAACTTATAAATGAAGTTTCAAAAAATAATTATTCATACAAAAATTTTAACAATAACACTTTTAATTGCTTCAATGGGCTCTTCCCAGCGTCGTCTGCTCAATCACGTGATAGAGGAAAACGAATAATCGGATTCTGAGAATCGAATTCAATTAAATATTGTTCTTAAGAACAAAAATGTTAATATTTAATATAAAATAAAATAAAAGTAATATTGTGTATTTGTAAACAATAGAATAATTGTATTTGTAGATTTAATAATTTAAAAAAAACATTTTATGTGTTTATTTATTTTTACCTATAAGAATCGATTTTTGCATATTGTAGTGTAACTGTAACATTAACTGATCTAGCAATAAATAATAGCTTCTTGTGGAATGTTTATGGATTATAATTTGAAATTTTAAAATGTTTTCATTTAATTTAATTGCATAAAGGTGTTACAACAAGTTAATTAACTTAGTTACTGGTCTGAATGGATTTACGTAGTACGATATTGCACTGTCACTGATTTAAGTACCAAAAATCAGAGTATTTAAAAACAGGTATAAACTAAATGATGATTGTAAATGTATACAGCAAACAAAAGGTGATGAATAATGATATAAAATGGATTAAAAATGATGATGTATAAAAAATAACCCTGATTAAATACGATTGATAAAAAAAAAGAACAGAAAATATGTTATTTCAGCAATTGCTGTAGATAAACAAAACTTCGTCTGCTATTTGTTTTTCCTCTATCACGTGACCTCTGACGTCAGGTGGGAAGAGTCCATTGGCCAAAATTATCCATCCATATCAATGCTACTAATAAATAGAGTTACATCTATTTATAAACCAATATCCTAAAAATGATAAGCAAGAATAATAAGTAAGACTAATAGACAAGTAAGGAAGAAAATAATAAGCAAGTCTACTCGCAGAGATTACTTTATAAAAGAAGTAACGCTATCCTATTGTTAAAGTATCGTTAAAGTTTCCCATCTTCTTCAGTACAAAAGACGGGTTTTTTGTTTACCTACCATTAATTGCGTTAAAAAATAAAAGTCTGCGCAAAAACATTAATGGTATCGTAAAGCCTGATTTACACAGTGAACGACGAGCAATGCTCTATGAATCAGTTTAATAGATGTTTAGTGGTTTGACTAAAGCTCCTCGTCGCATTTAATTTATTCTTTTTGCAGTAACTTGAACAGCAGGAAAAATTTAAATAATGACCTGCAAAGCATTTTAAAAATTCGATTAAATATTATTAGTAAAATAGTAATAAATATATAATTTTACAATTAAGTCAAATACGATTTTACTATTAATAGTAAAATATTAATGGAGGGATTAACGGGAATATAAATAAATTAATGTTCTTTATTTAGTCACTCCAAAGATTTACATAGAGTAATATTAATAAAACAATAAAAAAAAAAAAGATAATTTTTCATTTAATTGTAAAATAATAATAGAAGTATTAATAGAATTAGAAATAAGTTAGTATTGATTACACAGGCCTACAAAAATGAAGTTGACAAAATTTGATTTGGTGATTTCAGCTGATCTTTATGTTTTTTGATATGCTGAAACAGAAAATGCAGCTCATTTTTCTCTATCACGTATAGATTTTTGCCAATACAGGGTGTTTACCGACACAAATGTTTACATATACCATCATAAGAACAGGTTGGTTGGTTGGTTGGTTGATATGGTTTTAAGTTGGACTAGTGCTTCACAATTACAACAATAGGTATCTATGATTAATTAATCATGGAAAAATACTATAAAACTTACCATATAATTATACTGGTGAAAGAGTAATGAAAGAAATTGTATAGGCAAGCACCCTGTATTGACAAAAAACTGTACGTGATAGAGAAAAACTGGCTTCCTTTTCGGTTTCAGTACACCAAAAAACATAAGGAACAGCCAAAATTGTAAAATCAAAATTTTACCTGCGTTATGTAAGTGACTAACTAATAATTTTCTTGAGATAAGGAAAATATATAATTCAATATTGCATTAACTCTTCACAGTGTTTAAATAATAATAATAATAATAATAACTTTTAAAATCATTTTTTTTTTTTCAATTTAGTATTATTTCTTTTTCAGTAAGATGTGTCAACAGCAATAGAGGCAAATTTGGAAAAATTTCGAATTTTAAAAATAAAACCAGCAGTTAGTCTAATTAGTTATACAAGAAAAAAAACTTCAATTTTAATCAAATTAAGACGTTCTCTGATTCTTCAGAGCTAAGATTGTATGTTAAAAAAAATTGTGTAAATTGATACGCCTTTTTCCTTGACTCTCTTATCTCTGTACATGTTGCACTAACAAATCAAAATTTGCTAGATGACAAAATATTTCGTATATTGATATGAAATTTTACCAGTGTGACATCAGTTCGTTCAATATTTAATATTAGCTGTAATATATTTATTAAATAACATCAGCTTATACTTGTAAATTTATGTTTCTAAAAAGATTCTTTTTATTTTAATACAGCATATTGTTAAACTGGTTTTTTAAATATCTGTTGCACAATAAGCTATAAATAACCCGATGCCACTAATTTATAGCATGAAATATTTATTATAAAAATACTTCATCGCAGCTTAGAACATTATGAGAGGACTAAACAGTTACAGTATGGGAAAAAATAAAGCCCTGGAAAACTGGAATGATCGTATTATCTATATTAATAAAATCAGACTTTTGTCTGTAAATTTGTCGGAATCGAAAAATTTTGAGATATCTTCACGTTTCACACCCCATGAAAGCCGAAAATGACTTCAGAAAATTTTGCCTGTGTGTGTGTGTGTGTGTGTGTGTGTGTGTGTGTCATCGTGTCCGTATGTCGCTTTTTTTGTCCGGGCATCACTCGATAACGGTTGGACAGAATTCAACGGCGCTTGGCAGGAATTTGGGGCTTCACCCAACTTAAAATTATATCTATCAACTTTTCACAAATTCCCTCCCGTTCCCCCCTGGGGGGTAAAAGACTAAAACACGTTTGTCCGGGCATCACTCGAGAACGGCTGGACGGAATTCAACGGCGCTTGGCAGAAACTTAGGTCTTCACCCAACTTAAAATTATATCTATAGAAAATTTCAAAATTATGATTAGTGTTTAAATTGTGGGTAAAAAACGCTTGCGCATGCGCCATAAATATTTTTTCACTAAAACACATTGAATGCAAAAATAAAATATAAAAATAAAGTTTTAAGTTAAAGACTTTTTTATTCGCGTGATTCGCACTACAAATTATGAAAAAATTGAAATGAAGTATTGCCATCTAAATTTCATACTTTAGTTTATTTTAAAAAATCTAATTGTCGTATCGAAAAACTGTTTACACCCCAGGATTCAGAAAAATCCCCCCTTTCATTTGGTACTGAATTTGTAACGATAAGTCTGATATTTCTCATTTATTTTTCACTTTTTACGTTTTTCCGTTGCCACTTAAATTTCATACTTTAGTTATTTTTAAAAAATCTAATTGTCGCATGGAGAAACTGTTTGCACCCCTGGATTCAGAAAAATCGCCCCTTTCATTTGGTATCAAATTTATAAATATAGGTCTGATATTTCTAATTTCTTTTACCCTTTTTCCGTTTTCAACTCAGATTCGGTAGAAGGTTTTATATTTATATACATTTTTATTTTCCAGAAATAAAATGAAATATTTTCAATTTCACGTGAATAACAATAATAAAAATTAGAGAGAAAAATACCTACAAAAGTTTTTTTTTTTTTTTTAATCAGGAATTTGTATGTGAATAAATATTTTCATAGAGATATTTGGCATTAGTTTAATATTTTTATTTAATTAAGCAGCACTTTTCTTTCCTGCAGTAAAACAAGATTTTTTGTTGTTATTATGTACCTTATGAGGTTTTTTGTATGTTTTCCCGTTAATTGTAAATGATTATAATTTGGATTTTATTAAGATTTTTTATTTTTATTTTGTAAATACCAGAAAAGAGTTTTTATTTTATTTTATTAGTGCTAGAGGCCTATTTCAGTCGGTACAGTTGTCGAATTTTTATAATACACTCTTAATTAGTGCTAGAGGCCTATTTCAGTCGGTTTATTGAATGGGGATTTATTAAATGAAGTTCCCCCAAGGCCCAACTTTGACATGAGTCCCCCCCAGGCCCAACTTTGACATGAGTCCCCCCCAAGGTACCCCTATTTCAGTCGGAACAGCGTTGTCGAATTTTTATACGTCACTCTTAATTAGTGCTAAGGGCCTATTTCAGTCGGTTTATTGAATGGGGATTTATTGAATGAAGTCCCCCCAAGGCACAACTTTGACATGAGTCCCCCCCCAAGGTACCCCTATTTCAGTCGGTACAGCGTTGTCGGATTTTTATAATACACTCTTAATTAGTGCTAAGGGCCTATTTCAGTCGGTTTATTGAATGGGGATTTATTGAATGAAGTCCCCCCAAGGCACAACTTTGACATGAATCCCCCCCAGGCCCAACTTTGACATGAGACCCCCCCAAGGTACAACTTTGACATGAGTCCCTCCAAGGCCCAACTTTGACATGAGTCCCCCCCCAGGCCCAACTTTGACATGAGTCCCCCCAAGGCCCAACTTTGACATGAGTCCCCCCCCCCAAGGCACACCTTTGACATGAGTCCCCCCCAAGGCACACCTCCGCCTCATTGGGAAAAAGAGAATAAACGTTTTGCGGCTATAAGACAGTTTGGACTTCCAACGTTATTTATTACAGTATCTGCAGCTGAAACACATTGGTTTGATTTAATGAAAACTTTATCATGGAATTTAGATCGTCACGAATTAACTAAAGAAGAATTTCTCGATATTAACAAGTTTAGCAGTAGGCTTCTGGCACTAAATTAAAATCTGTCAATGTCAGATTTTCATGTTTTAAATAATGAAATAATGTCGTGTCTGTATACATTTTTTTATTATTTTATTTATTTATTTATTTTGTGTATGGAACAGCTTTAGTATTGGATCCCTTTGGCAAAATTTGAAATTCGGAACCGAAGTTGCTCGGACGTTTCTCGCCAAGATCTTTAATTGCACAATTGAGATAGCCAATTCAGTTCATAGCAAAAATGGATTAAAATATTTAAAGTCATCAAAGGTTTCCCATACTAAAGCTGTGCGTTTTGTATTTATTTATTTATAATATTTTCTATTAAAGACTTCTGTGGTCACGAAATTTGGTGCGTAAATTGTTTGTTTGCATCCGGCAATTATTGTAATTGGATTTCACGAAATTCGAAATCCCCCCTCCCCCCCCTCCTTTTGGGATCGGAGGGCAATAAACAGTATAACTTCAGTATAACCCCCACAGCTGAATTTGGCGATTTTTCTTTGGCGCCGTTTTGAAGGATAACGATGTCGTTCTGGACTGTTTGAGATATAATATGGCAGCCTAATATGTTGTTTATTTTGGATTTATGATTTTATGATTTATGATTTGCATTATGATTTTATCATTTATCATATATGATTTATGATTTTTTGATTTATGATTTAGCCATAATCGCCAACAAAAAAATCGCCAAATATCGTTGAGGGGTTATACTGAAGTCGTTCCCAATAAACATGTGTAGAAACATGTTTTTCCGTTTGAATTCGCTTTGAATTATCTTAGAATGGCGAATTTTGGTGTGCGGATATTTATTAAGTGTACGCATTATGTACATTAGTGGGATTTTGCAAAACTTCGAACTCACCCGCTGAGGAAGGGGAAGTAAGATGTGGATAAGTTTACCAAAGCCAGTGGGGACCCAGACTGGATATTGATTAAGTGTACGCATTATGTACATTAATGTGATTTTGCAAAATTTCGAACTCACCCGCTGAGGAAGGGGAAGTAAGAAGTGGGTAAGTTGTGCCGAAGACACGAGAAAACCTCTACCAATCACAGCGAGAACTTAGGTTATTAATAAAGATGTGGGATTTTGACAACTCATTTAAGTTTAATGTCTAGCGAAGCGGGCAAAGCCTGCTAGTATATAATAATAATAATAATAATAATAAAACACTCTTAATTTTGTATTCTAACGTTCATTATTCACGGTTGCGATAGTATCAAATACCTAATGCCTATGAATTAATGATTTTCTAATTCTGTAATATTTCAACTAACAAATGAAAATTTGCCAGGTAACGAAAATAATTCAGGTGATAGTATAAAACTTTAAATATTTTTAAAATCACTTATTTTAAGTGTTATCATGGCATTTGGTTATTCAGTATTAGTTGTACATAATTGTTTGATAATTTCAAGCCATTTACAATTGTAAATATATTTTAAAGGTGTATATCTTAAAAATATTTATTTTATTTTATTTTAGTTGAACTGGTTTTAAAATATCCATTACACAGTACGCTACCAGTAATTTAATACCAAGAATGATAACAAGATTAGAGTAAAATGGGGGGGGGGGGGGAAGAGAGAGAGAGAGAGAAATGCAACAGAAGAAAAAAGTTGGGGGGGGGGGTATAATAGAAAAAGTAAATTAGTAAAATGTATCAATGCGTCAAAGTAGGAAATCAGCTGCTGGGACATTTTTGAATCATTTACGAACCTTTCTGACTGGTTAAACTGTACATATTTTAGAAGAATTTAAAATGTGTCTCTTTAACTTAATAAATGTAGAACAGCTATATATATATATATATATAACCATATAATAATTTGTAATCATTTTTTTTTTTTTTTTTTTTTTTTTTTTTAGAAACAAGTAGTTAAAAAATAGATTTAAGTTTAAGAATTGATAGAATGAGACATGAAATTTAACTGAAATACTTGCTTAAAAAAAAATTAAGCATTAATTAAGTATTAAGTATTAAAAAAGATTAAGTATACATTTAAGCTAGATATAGTCATTGTTAGGCAGAACTATTAATTTTTATTCTTTTTGAATACCATTAATTCTTATTTAATATCAGTTAGAACTTTCTATAAAATAATTTAATTGATTAATAGAAATAAGAATTTTATTCAATTAAAGGGATATTAAAAAGTATAATAATTGGCAGCTTTGGTATAGGATGTATTATGTATATTTCAGCTTCGGAGCACACAATTATCAATAGAAAATTATAACCAAGTCATTAACTTAATAAATTTTCATACCAAACATATTTCCCAGCAATTTATTATTTAATTATTTAATCCAAAATCATTCTCATCCACATAACCAATAAAATTGAACATGACAGCGACTAAATGATTTTGAGCTTTGATTAATATCTTATCGCAGCTTTGCTATTAATTTTAGATGCATCATTTCTCAAGGGTCAAAGGAGAAGGTCTAGAATTTCGTCCCATTTCAAATTATTCATTTAGCAGGTAACAGTTTTTTGTACGAAACCTTATAATTGCCGTATATAGAGTAGACTGGGATAAGGGGAATTTCTTGACTGTCTTATGTAGTATGTCATAGCAGGTTTTATGAAAGTACTTTAAAATATTAATCTAGAACATTACTTTTCTTTATGTGGAATCGTGTTAAGAGGTTGAAAATAATTAGTGTTTTTCAAAGAATTGAATTTAATCTGGGTTTGTATTACTAATCTAAAAGGCGTAATTTACTCGTACATCGGTTTAATGAATTTAGCTCGATTACACAAGTCTATGTCGTCTTTAAAGATTATTATGTCATTTTGATGGTAATCAGACAATTTCATTCGGGTTTAATGCATTTTTTAGGGTTGATAAAAGCAGAAAAGAAAATTAGATTTAATCTTCCATGAATATTTTGTAAGGTTTACTTTTTATCCGCTTAATTTATCTATATTTTTTGAGAATATATATATTTATTACTGGGTGTTTTCATGTACAGTTATAATACTGGTTTAATGCATTTTTCAGGGTTGATAAAAGCAGAAAAGAAAATTAGATTTAGTCTTTCATGAATATTTTGTAAAATTTATTTTTATCCCTGGAAAGATCCCCCCCCCCCTTAGTTTATCTATATTTTTTGAGAATGTATATATTTATTATTGGATGTTTTCATGTACAGTTTTAGTAGATAATAAAAAATTTGTGCATTTACAATATATATTAATAAATATTATAGGCACAAGTTTTTACAGTTTTAATTTGGATTATGTGTATTACACATATTTCTGCGAAAATGTCAAATTACTTTTTGAAAGAGCAGAAAGGGATCAAGCCTGGCTTCGAAGGTTCGAATCCTGGTTTGATCACTTTTACCTCTTGTATAAATTAATTTTTGCCTTTATATATATATAATAACATAGTATAGATTAGTGCTTTATGTTATAATTACATGTGTTTCGGAAAGCGGATTATTATTTAAATGCATAAATACAAAAATTAGAATTTTAATAAATCATAGCTATTATTCTGAAATTTAGATTATCAAAAAAGAAAAAGAAAAATAAAGAAAGATAGAGAGAGAGAGTGAGAGATTTGTAACATTTACTAATTTATTTCATTATAAATTTAAGTTTTTACATTTAAAACATTACCCTTTCTTACATCTTTGTCATTCTTTTAATTGCAATAAAATATTGTTATATATATATATATATATTATTTATTTATTTATTTAATAATAGGTGCAAATAGAGTTTGAGAAAACTATTTCTAGCAATAATGTATTACCAATAGCGTAGCACTAATATGTTGTAAAACCCATTCACTCTAGTAATTAGTTTTTAACTAAGGAATCTAAACTTCTCCTCAGAGATTTTATCATTCAATTTTATGCAATTGCTACTTAAATTAAAATTACTAAAGAATATCACAATGAGTAATGTAAAATTTTCTCAAACATTTTCAATATAGTGTAAAGCCATATTTCAATATTATATACTGAAAGTTAATTTTATCATTGCTATGTTTATGGATTTATTTTAAGTGAATGTTCATTTACAGTTTTAATGTGTTAATGTATTGTGATTTGTATAAGTACTATCGAAAATAAATATGTATTTTGCTAAATTTGAACTATGTATGATACTAGCAGTTAATGAATACAGTCGAATCTGGTTAACGTGAATCTCAAGAGGGATAAAAAATTTGTTCATGTTATCAGTAGATGGTGCTATCAGTAACTAATTTTCATATAATTAAACTAACCTTCATTTTGACGGGGATTGTAGAAACAGTTCATGTTAAAAGTAATTCACGTTAACGAGTTTCGACTGTATTTGGATTATGAGTTTATATGCATGGGAGGGGAGAGGTACTTAAATCCTTTACAATGCATTTTCAAAATATTTGACTAAATATATTGTAAGATCAATAGTTATTTGATTCCTACGTCAATATCAATACCAATAAATATGTCCTGCATTCTTTAAACAAATACCATCATCAGAAAATAATAATAATAATAATTTTACTAAATTTTGAATCTTTGAATCCGCAAATATCTATTAATAGATTTGTGGAGTAATCAAAATTTTAATTTATTCCGGAGCCTTTTTAGCCTCACCATTATTTCATACCACTTTTTATTTAACAGTAATTTTTTCTCATTTTATTGTAGTTATATATTGTAGAGGATTATTCTATAAATAAATTGGTACGAAATAAAAACGGAGTTAAAAATGATCCCGAATAAATTAAACTGTTGTCATCTATCTATATTTGTATTATTTTCGTGTGCACAGACTCAAAAAAGAAAATTCCGTGTAATGGAGACACTTGAAATGATACGGTGGGTCTTTATTTGAAGGCGCCACACAAATTACTCAACTAATTTCTGTTAAAATTGTGTTACGCTGCATGATTAGAAATCATAAAGCTACATTTTGTTGTGTTAACGTAACATTGCTCTGACTTCGAAATGATGTATAGATTTAGAATTAAATATCTACAAATTGGAATTGAGTAATAATCCACCTACGTAAATTAACCTAACAAAATAATCCAGATTATTTTTTCCTTTTTCAAATTTTCTGTACTATTAACTTTGAAATTAATCATCTCACTTTTTCATGTTGTGTTATTACATCTTAAATTTCAGTCTGACTAAAGTCTTCTTCTTCTTCTTTTTTTTTTTTTTATACGACGAAACCCTATAATTACCTTTCCGCGTCAAAAGCCGTATTCTTTCTTCATCGTAGGTCAAAAAAGTTGATACCAATTCATAAAGCTGTGGCAGAAACAGTAAGGAACTCTTTATCTCGCAGAGATATATGACGCCGAAAAGTAAAAATGATGAGTTAGTAATAGACTGTATTTCAAGCCACTTTTTTCTATTTTCAATTTCAAAGTGAATTAGTACAGTCATGTGATGTTGACGTAAAAAAAAAAAAAAAAAAAAAAAAAAGTTGTATGATGCAGTTGTCGAAATGATTGAGTTGTCTTTCAGAAGTCAGTTAATCCTTTTTAATTTCTTTTGTTTCAGATATTAAATAAAGTGAATAAAAAATAGAGTTACATAAATATTATTTAGTTTTTTAAAGAAAGAGGTTAATTGAGGATATACATTGCGGAGGAATTAAAGTAGGCATACTATAAGAAAAAGTATTGTGATAACATTTTTTATGATATGCAAAGGAGAACTTGTGTTGAAATGCAACAAATAAAACTAGTATGGTGTGGCCACCACATGACTTTCTTCTATATAATTTTACACAAAATTTATTCAATACAAATTATTTATTAAATTATCAAATTATTTTCCATTATAAATGCATACGATTTTTATCCGACAGTATTATATTATCACTCAATTCCGAAAGATGTCAATTTTTTGCAAATCAGAAGAAATAAGATTTTTGCCATGTTTTTTTATGTTAAAAGATAAAAAAAAATCGATAATTTTGTTTCTATAGTTCAACCATGTATTGACGAGATCTTTTGAAAGGTACCCATATTGAAAATTTACTCCCCCTGGGGGGGGGGGGGGGTTAAGCGATGCTCCCACACGCACAATTTTTTTCCCTACTTAACTACTACTATATCAATATTTAATATTAATTTTACAATCATACCATTAAAATAACTCTCATTATGTACATTTATACGAAATTTTGTCCTATACTGCCATGTTAAAAACTTACCAAAAATTGCGATCACAGCATCACCTGTTGAAGAATTTTTCCAAAAATCTAATCAGCACCAGTTTATGTCAAGGTCCAACAAAATACCAAGTTTGGTTAAATTTCGTTCGTTGGTTCGTGAGATACAGCGTCCACAAAATTTTGTGATACACACAGACAGACATTTTCTAAAAACAGTCAAATCGTGTTCAGGACATCCCAAAACGTGTAAATCCATCGAACACTGGAATTTGAAAATTTTCACGAATCCAATACTTTCTCTATATATACATATAGAAGAAAGTAAAAATGTGTAGGAAAATACCACAAATTGCAAAAAATTGCAACATTTGTTTCGAGGAGAAATAATAGTGTGACTATTCGCCAAATAAACAATTATTGTGAAGTTTTTCTTTCTTCTTCTTTTTTTTTTCCACCAATTAATTGTGTTTTTAGTTCCCCATCATACTACAGGTACGGGAAACTTAGGTAATCGTGAAAATTTTCGACCTCGGTTTTTTGACATTTTTTACACATTTTCAGGAGTGGGGAATCCGAAAATGACAAAATTTGTATAGTGTCCGTCTTTTGGGTGTCTGTTAGTTTGTTAGTCCGTTAGTGTATTAGTCCGTTAATTCGTTTGTTAATCTGTGTACACGATATATCAAATATCTCAAAAACAAATAGTCGCAGAGAAGTCAGATCAGTTTTAAAATATTACTTTCGACACTGGCAAGAACACTATTCATTTGCAACATTCGAATTAAAAAACTTCGTAAGTTATTAGAAATTTACGATTTTCTTAACATGGGAGAATAGGGCAAAATTTCACTTGAACGTGCATTAAATAGAAAATTTTTACTCTAAAAATGTCAAACCAGTTTTAAAATATCAGTTTTGATGCCGGAATGAACATCTTTAACTATAAACATGTTACTTTGAAAATTTCGCAAGTTATTGGAAACTTACGAATTTCTTAACAGGGCAGAATAGGCCAAATTTTCACATAAACGTCAATTTTGAGGGGTATTTTCATCGTAAAGATGTCAGACCACTTTTAAAATATTACTTAGGATACTGGCATGAATATCATTGACCATGAATTTTCCAATATAAAAATTTCGTAAATTATTGGAAATTTAAGAATTTCTCAACATGGCAGAAAAGGCAAAATTTCATATAAACGTCAATCTTGAGGGGCATTTTCATCGTAAAGATATGAGATCAATTTTGAAATATCATTTAGGATACTAGTATGAATATCATAGACTATGAATTTTCCAATTTAAAAAATACGTAAGTTATTTGGAATTTACGATTTACTTAACATGGCAGAATAGGACAAAATTGAGCATAAACGTTCATTTTGAGGATCATAAATATATTAGACATCTTCAAAATAGCATTTATGATACTTGTTTGGACATGGTTGACTACAAATATTCTAAGAGGAAATTTTCGTAAGTTATTTGTAATTTAATATTTTGTCTACATAGCAAAGTTCAGCGATATTCCATGTAAATATTGTAATACCTGTGTGACAGTTGCGTCATCAAACCCACGTGACCTGGCACCCAATGAAATTTAGAGAAAAACGTAACTGTAATAAGTAACTGTCTTTTCTTTCTACCGAAAGGTTCGCAGAGTTGTCGTCTGCTTGTTTCATTCTTTTTGAAATGTTAGTGTATATATTATGTTTGTATAGTGTATATATTATGTTTGTGTCTTCATTAAACTTTGTCATGTGCTAAAATGGTTGCTGAGTCTTCATCTGAGTCTTCATCTTTTATTTGACGCCTAAAATTATTATTATTATTGTTATTGTTATTTTATTTTTATTATGGAAAAGCAAAGAATAATGTCTTATGCCTGCATTTAGTGCTCTACTGAGCTAGCCGAGCAATACAATATGCATTTTGAGGATTGTTGCATTGTAAACAGAAGCATGAAAAGTAAACTACGAAATTGACGCTAATAAAATAAATTAATAGAATAGAAAAAGATAAATATATCAAAGTAAACGGTGGATAGCCTATTAGGCGGTGATTTCATTCAGTCACTGTGCCAAGAGTTTGATCAAATTAATTTCTCGTAACATAAATATGATATGTCTTGCACTAGAAATTTATGAGAACATGCACATGATGGGGAACAGAGCAGAGTCCACTTAAGTAATGTTTCTTATTTATTATTTACTAACAGGGTTCGCCCGCTTCGCTGTTCTCTATATTTAAATGAACTTTCAAAACAAAAAGAAAAAATTAAATCACTTGTTTTTTGTTGTTATCATTTTATGAATAAAACTAACAAATAATCCATTTCAATTGCTCTGATCATCGCTTTCGGATAATAAGTACAAAACTTTGAATAAACACCATGAAATGCAATAAACTCACAACAGTTGTTTAAGGGCCCTCTTCACTCACCGCCGCCGGAAGCCGAAGCTAATGTTATTGTATGGGAAATTTTTTTTTACAAATAACTTATTAACTACTACATATTTTTAAATTCTGTTTTCACGTTTAGAAAATTCCCAACTGTTAAATTGACGGACCTTTTTTAAAAAAGTATTTTTTATATTTTTTATATTTTATTTTGAAGCTGCAAAATACGAATTTTCAATACGTGAATTTTTTTCATTTTGCAATTTCAAAATAAACTATTAAAAATTAAAAAAATACATTTTTAAAAAAGGTCCGTCAATTTAACAGTTGGGTATTTTCTGAATGTGAAAACAGAATTTAAAAATATGTATTAGTTAATAAGTTATTTGTAAAGAAAATTTCCCCATAGCATAACACTGGCTCCGGCTTCCGGCGTCGGTAAGTGAAGAGGGCCGTTAAAGAAAAAACATGCGACCTTTGTTAGGCGAACAAAGTATGGAACGAGTTCTGGAATCAAAACCGCACAAAAACGATTTAAACGAAAAGCAAAAATACATAAAAACGAATGAAAATATAAATACTGGTGTCATCCGAATTATCAAATGAAAGAAGAAAATAAATAAGTAATTAAGTGTAAAATATATAGCAAAATCTAAAAATCTTAAAAATATCAAAATTAAGCGAAAATCGAAGTTATGTGAGTAAATTCCACGCATCAGACAAGAACGGAGTGGAAGAAATATCATTAAAAATAATTTTCGAATTTTTAAATATGGAAAAAGCTTTTTCGTCTTTATATACTTTTGCTTTTCACTTTAATCGGTTTTGCGAGTTGTCGTTTTTATTGCAGCACTCGTACCTGCTTTCTTTCCCTGACGAAGGGTCATGTGTTTTTTCGACCCGAAAGAATTGTTGCAAGTTTATTACATTTTATGGTGTTTATTCAAAGTTTTGTCCTTATTATTTTGAAAAGCCAGTTCTGTAGTGCTTTATTATTATTATCGCTTCGGATAAACACTGTTTAGAGCAGCGTCTTTCCTGGCTGCACTGAATCGGATCTGGGTTTCCAGTTTCCACTGCCTGCATCAATATCTCTCCTGGGCTTTTCAGTTTGGAAATTTGTCGGACGACAAATGGAGCTCTTATTATTCAAGAGCATAGATTATAAATATAGCTATATCTCAGCACTTATTAAACATTTTAGTTTTGGCGCCATGTACATATTTCATAACCCTCGCTGTTTATACTATCGTACCACTTGATTACCATTTGACCAATACATTAAATAAAAAAAGAAGATTTTTCATTTAAAAGGACTTAAATAAATAACTTTTAATTAAACTTAAATTTTAATAAGTTTAATTTTTTTAACTATATTACCATTTTTTCCGATAAATACAATAAATAAATAAATAAATAACTCTTTTAAAGGAATTAATTAAACAAATAAAATTAAATATTATGACAGCCGTTGTTAAGTAACGCAGATTATTGAAAAGAAAGAATAAAATTAAGAAAATGAAACAGAAAAGTAAATGGATTAAATCGAAAAATGAATAAATAAATAAATAAATAAATTCAAACTCGAAAATCGAAAAAATCTCAATGAGGCGCACCCCGCACCCCGCAGGCTCCAAGCTACAACTCTGCCAAGTTTTGAAACTCTGCGATCTGTAGTCTGGTCTCCTGAGCGCAGACACATACACACACACAGACACTAAACTTGTTTATAAAGATTTACCTGTAGTAGTAAATATGAGGCATATATTTTAATATTCATTTATCTTTGTTTTGAAGCATGCACAATTGGGTCACAATCTTCATCATGCGGTAGCAATGACACATCAAATGCAAAACACCTTCATCTTCTTATGCAAATCTTTTAACGGTTTATAAAATAAACAAACTATCGATAATATACTAGTATATGGAAAAACATTGTGATTTTATTTTTTTTAGCTTCAAATTAATATTAAAGGGGTATTTGAGTAGACGTGCAGCTTTAATTAAAAATATTCAAAACTAGGCAAAAAATTCATTCCAGTTGGCCTAATGTTTGAAATGCAGAATAACTTCAGATATTTTTGATGAACGATTCAGATATTTTTGAATATTTTGATTCGCCTGACCAAAGGTCGTGTTTTCTTTCAACCCGAAACAATATAAAATAGCCTAAACAACTAATCATATAGGAAGCAAACAATTCATAAGAAATATCTGTACTGATAAGTATAAAGTATTTAAGTCCATATTCTTGATTTTTCAGGAGACGAAAAATAAAGTTAAACTAACTAAAAACTAATCAGAAGAATCGATTAGGAAAAAGGGATTATGTTGATTTATACCATTTATATCGTTCAGTGATTGTCAACCTTCATTTAATAAAGGGAAAAAATTGAATTAAATATTTTATACAAATATTAATGCTAAATTTCTGACTTGAATCTTTTTTACCAATGGATTTTCTCAAAGACTAAATGACATGGATTTAAATCCTTTATATCAATCGATAGAGAATGTTTATTCTGGGTCTGACTATGTACTTAACTCAAAATCGACATTTTTGGACTTAAATCTTTTATACTTATCGGTACAGATATAAACCACCTTTCAATTCTCATCGTTTGTAATTTTCTCACAATTATTATTTTTATTATTTTTTATTTAAAAAAAAAAAAGAACTTGTACAAAGAAACTTGCATTTTTGTAAGAAATAACTAACTAAATAAATAAATAAATAAATAATTGTACTTGTTGAAACCAGAAAAAATATTGAGATTGTTTAAATAATTAAATAAATAAATATAGATTTTTTACTAATTTGCGGCGCAGTGCGTCTTTGCTGCGAGGACACAGTTACTAAGTTCCAACTGCAAAATACCCATCCCGAATTTTTTTTAGAAACATTTTGCTTTTATAACATAGCAGAATAATACTTTTATAACATAGTTCTAGTGGCAGTGTAATTTTAATGAACGCAATTACCTTGCACTACAAAGGGTTAATTAAATAATATGTAAAAGAAATAGTACTAAAAGATCTATAATTTGTTCTGCTACATGGATATGATTACAAAGATGTGAGATGTGCTTCACGGAGCGCATCATACGGCAAAGCTTGGTCATATCACCTTTGTATAATAAAAATGATGCTTGACTAACACCAATCCAATTTGTTCAACAGCTTGACGTGGATTTCACGTTATAATGAAGAAAAAAATTGATATTCGCTCGACAGGCTAGGCAAATGCTTGAACCGGGTCTATTCATTTCCACTTCGTCATATCTGCTAATTTATTATTAAAAGAAACAAATTTCGAACAGCTATGGAATGTGAATAATTGTGTAGAACCCTCGTTGTTAAACTATTTAAAAACCAAGCACTTTTAGCCATCATTTATAAACTTACAATGTTTCGACTTACGACAGACATGACTTCTCGAGAACCTTTGTCACAGAAGCAACCGAAGTAAGTGCATTGGAAAATCGGAAAAGACCCCAGTTTAAATTTAGCCCCGAGAGAGTGATGATGGAAGCGCAAGAGAGCTGCCGCAGCAAACAAACAACTCCGCTTGCCAGCATAAGTAACCTCGCGA
This sequence comes from Salticus scenicus, assembly GCA_963930645.1. Classification (NCBI taxonomy): domain Eukaryota; kingdom Metazoa; phylum Arthropoda; class Arachnida; order Araneae; family Salticidae; genus Salticus; species Salticus scenicus. Next base: position 14,547,732 of record OZ005655.1, read on the forward strand.
TCCTTCTTCATTAAAGATTTCTTGGCCTCAGACAGCCGACTGGGTAGACAGCAGGCATACTTTCCCCATAAGACGATATTTTTGGACAGATAAAAAAGCACTGGAATGAAGGGAAGGATTAATGTTTTTTAGCGGAAAGGATTATCTGCATTTCGCGCTAATTACTGGGAAGGGAAAAAATCCTAGCTCTACATCTGCGTAGTAATTTACGCATGAGAGGGAAAAAATCTAATGTTTTTGCCAAGATGCTATTACAAAATGTAATGGATATAGGGTTTTTTTTTTTTTTTTTTTCTTTGAGATATTTTAATTTTTAATCCTTGGTAAATTTAGGTTTCTAAGAGAGGCAAAATACTAGATTAAAATCCGTCTATTTGTTTGCTTACAAATTTAGTTTCAAACTTAAAAATCTCTCCGTTAAATGAATGCCTAAAAATTTCCAAACTGATTTATAAATTGTGATATTGCTTTAAAACAAAGTCTGTTTGAATTTTTTATCAAAATACAAATACTGTAACAAAAAATTTACATCCATATTATAAAAATTTAAACGAATGCATAGTGATAATACTTAAATTCTACGTTTCATCTCTGTTATGAACATTCATAAAAATTTAATTAACATTAGCTGTATTTATTCTACGGTGATAAATGTGAGTAAAAAACGTTGAAAGGTATTTATTACAACATATAGCGAGTAAGATTTGTAAGTCTTTATTGTTTTATTCATTATAAGAAACAATGCCATGAATAATATTAGAGAGATCAGTGAACGAACGGCAATATTATGAAAGTGAGAAAGCTTAAATGGTCTTTAAATATTTCTTACTTGTGTTATCATTTCTCTCATTGCATAACATTATATGAAAAAGATAAGGCATGACCTTGTATGCATTATTCTTACTTTGTATGTAGATGCGTAAGATATATGTGTAAAACGGTACATAATCTCGTTAGAGACATGGTAGCTGGTAAATCGACATTAGAGAAAAGCACAAAAGAAATTTTTGTACTAAAAACATCCAAAAAGTGGTCCTTGATGATGCAGAATAAAAATGTTGTACACAATTATCATAAATTACAAGCACACGCTGCAATTGCTGGGTATAAAAAATAATTAAACATTGAATAATAGTAGTAACATGTGCAGCCTTAAAGTTGCAATCCTTTAAACACTTTCAGGGGCGGTGGTTGCATAGTGTAACCGCAAATTTTAATTCAAAATTGCACAAACTGGCCACGGAAATTTTTTATAAAATTTTTCTTTTATAACTTAGAAGAATAACTTCATTTGTTTCTTGTCTTTTCATAAGATTGGTGATTTCTGGTGGTTGTTGGTTTTAAATGAAAAAAAATCTTGTCCCTGAAAGGGTTAATCAAAGGAGAGTACTAGGATTGACCTGTAAAACGAAATTCACGGTAGAAAGCTCATGAATAAAACGAGACAGCAAAAGTCGCAGGAAAGCATGAGAGAAAATAGCATAGTCTTTAAGGGACTAGTGAGTTTACAGGCCGAGCAACCTCGAACCCAATAAGTGCTTTGATGACCCACTGGTTTGTTGGAGGGAATAGGTTACCACCTACCATGGGTTGGTTGGATGAGAACAGTGATGGCTAACGGGAATGACAATCTTACAGACTTCCAAATAAAAATGGTAGAACACACGTGAGACTGTTATAAAGTGATGTTTGGGGGTACATACAATTTAACTATGATTTACAATACCCATTTGGAATCTTAATGTTTCCTGGCTAATTGCTTTGTACCCCTAAAAATCTTATGGGAAGATCTATCGAAAACTATCACCAATTTTAACAGTGTAACTTATCGTCAGCCTGTTTTATTTAAAAATGCCGTCAGTAGTTGATACATATTTACTTTGGTACTTTGCACCCAATTTTACTCATGTTTCTATCATCATATAAAACTGAAATGAAGTTTGCATTACTCAGCTCAAAATCTAATTTCATCCACAAAAAAGTGTTGCTTACCTTCCTATAGATAATTTTCTATAAGAATCTGGCTAGCTTACAATGTGCAGACATTTTATGAAAATTGATTATAAAAGTAAACGACATTTTCTTATCCACCATGCAAATTGTAAATCTAGACTGAAATTTAGAAATAAAAAAGAAGATTTGATCAAATGTAAAATTTTTGAACATCAATGCAGGTGAAAATAGTAGAATACACATTATGGATTGGCCAGTTTGCTTAATTAAAATGCACAAACAATAAGCATCTTTCTTAGAATCAGCCCATTTATGTCTAATTTTCATCGATAAAGTGATTAAAAAATGTGGTAGTAACGACAACATTATATTATCATTAGTCATTTTAACATTTAATGTATGTACAGTCGGTAACAAAAATCTTCGAACTCTAGCAAAAATTCCTATGTAAAAAAAGTAGAGTTAATTTAGTTTTGTTAAATAAATCCTTGTCGAATCATGTTCTTAGTCAGTGTAAGAACTTGATTCGAGAAGGATTTATTTAAGAAGACAGTATTAACTCTGCTTTTTCACATAGCAAGTTTTGATAGTGTTAGGGTACTTTTGTTACAGAGTGTATGTATGTAGTTTAATTATATAATTAATATATATAATTTAAAAATCTTAGGGTTTTAAAATTCAGTTAAAAATGCATCAATTAATAATAAATCTTTTTATTTATTTTTTAAAAAGACTGTAAATTATTCTCTTAATTATTTAGTTAAAGACATGTTTGTCTGAAAAAGTTATAATAATTTCTAAAAAACCACCCCAGTAATAAATTGTCATTTCAGTGCATTGGTTATCTAGAAATTTAAAAGGTACTTTTTAAAAATGTGTGCTAATTTCTCCAGCTGTTGACGCACTGTATTTGAAAATGATGTATCACTTCGTGTCCGCTTGTGAAATAATAGTTTGCTACTAAATTTAATTACTATTTAGTCTATCACATCTGGTTATTTTAACATTTTCCAAAAAAATAAGCACACATAGATAATAATTGCGTTTACAAGCAAGCAACTTAAATTCGATTTAGTATGGTGATGGAATAATTTTCTCTGTAATATCAATATTTTATTACTTAATTAAAATTTAATAGTTATAAAAATGATTCATTCTTGCCTTACTTGGTTGTTTAAAATTTGTTTTTAACAATGAAAATAATATTTTTATCAGGTTAGGTTTCCCTATTTAAATGTAAAATGATTAGCAATTTTTTTGAATATTACATTTAAAAAAGTACCTTTCAGAAATCTCTATAATACTGATTGTAGTATTACTTTTAATTTCAAATTTCATATTACATCTGTGTTTAAAATGAAGCGATTATTTTAGATATATTTTTATTTTTAATTTTATTATCATTAGCAATATTCTTTACTTGAACCGATTTGTTTTTATTTCCATTTAAAATTCTTTATATAGATATGGTAAATAAATTCTTTAAAGAGTGTTTATATATTTAACAGTGTTTAAAATTGTTTAATATTTAACAAGGCAGTTTTAGATAACTTAAGGCGACAGTGGACTATGTGGACAATGGAAAAGAATTTCACAATTATAAATCCATTATAGCAAAAAATTACTTTTCATATAGTGTTATTTGCATACGAGAAATACCATATTGAAATTAATATTCACATTAGAAGTAATTGATTTACACATGTTTTTTGACTAAGACGTCCACCTTTTTTCTTTTTTTACAGGTAGCTTTAGGTGATTTTAACAAAAGTTAATTGACATTTTTAATTTCAATCCTAATGCGGGGGGAAAAAAATCAGTTTTTTTTTTTTTTTTTCGAAAGAGTTTATTATTATTATTATTATTATTATTATTATTATCATCATCATCATTTTTTATTTTAAAGATCTTATAGTTTTAAAAAACAAAACTTTTAAAGTAGTAACTAATGTGCAATGGTATGAAAAAAAAAAATCATGTAATAAATTGTCATGAAGATTTGATAAAAAATAAGACGCATGGAGCATTTCAAACTTGACGCAACTGCGTAAAAAAAAAAAAAAAAATGTTTAAAGTTTTTATTTTGAAATAGAATTTATATGTATATATATATATACAGTCTTTAACAAAAGTGTACGAACACTAGCAAAAGTTCCTATATAAAAAAATACGCTTAATACATTTTTGCTAAATAAATCCTTGTCGAATCCTGTTCTTAGTCAGTCTAAGAACAGGATTCGACAAGGATTTATTTAGCAAAAATGTATTAAGCGTACTTTATTTATATAGGAATTTTGCTAGTGTTCTGACACTTTTGTTACTGACTGTATATATAAACGCTTATAATTCAGTATTAAATTACTGATACTTATTTTTTTTTTCCACACATTACCAGAGCTGCCAACCTAATTCGGAGGATTATTAGTTCATCCCCTTTTTCCACACCGCTTAATTTTTAGGGTAATTCTCTACAAATGTATTTACAATGAATTAAAGAGAAAATATTCCAAAAAAGACTGGTGGGGAAAAAGGGGAGGTACTAACAATCCTTCGAATTAAGTTGGCAGCTCTGCATTAATATTGCAGGGGTCATAGTCTCCGCCTTTTTTTTTTTTTTTTTTTTTTTTTTTTCAGGACATTTTCAAGATTGAGAAATTTCTGCCTGCTTTGCCACCACTTTTGTTTTTACAGAAATGTTTATTGGATTTTTAAAGTAATATGTCGTGATTAAACAGAATAGAAATCATTATTTAAAAATAGTGGTAGCAAAAGAGGCTTACATTTCTCATTTCTGAAAGTATCCTGATAAAAAACACGGAGAAAGTGACTCCTGCTATTCTTGTGTAGTTTCGTATTTTAGTAAAACTGAAATATTGTATTTTTAGTCCAATAATGCAATTTTGAAAGTCCATTGTCGCCTAAACCTTCAAGTTTTATTTCTCAATACTATTTTTATTACTCATTATAAATTTTCATGGATGATTTTAATTTCGCTTCGTTGTTTCAAAATAATAATAATAGCAATAATAGTAATAAATCTGCAATTAAAATTGTTTCAATGCAAATAAAATAAGTCTTATAGAAATTTAATTTACATCAACCATTGGTAACTCTGTATAACTATAATACAGAGGTTGAAATTTTACAATTTATTTGCGTTCGTTCATAGCATCAGTTAGTGTAAAACACTTTATAGAATTGCATCACATAATATTTCAAGTTATAGGATGTAATTTTATGTTGAACGCAAGCAAAATATAACGTAGCGAATAGTATAACGTAGCGAACTTAAAGACGTATAAGTCGAGTTCCATTACGAGATTCAAATCGTTATGAAAAAATTCGATTTTACTTAATTCATACTTTACAAGTAAAATGCTATTAATTTTATTGGGACACATTTTTTCATTCTGTAAATTTTTCTTATAACAATAAGCTGGTGCGCCCTACATTTTTAATACTGCCTAATTACAAATAATAATAATAATTTGCAATATTTATTTTTAAGTAGGACGAAAGTCACTACTTCAATTAAAAGTATTCAATGTATAATAGAGGCAGAAGCATACAAACACTAGTAGAACTCGAATGCTCTACTGAAATTTTATTTCTTTAATTTAAATCCAAGGCTTAACCATTAGAGGATGTATTTTCCTTTGGTCTAGTTTTTTTTTTTTTTTTTTTTTTTTAACTAACACTCTCATTTTATATTGGAGTTTAAAAATTCCCTTCCTTTCTAATTTACAATGTTATTGAAACGTCTCAGAAATAAAATTGTATTTTTAGTCCTTTCTTCTTTCTCTTATAAACTAGGAATAAAACAGGACTTATTTGGTTCTGTTGTTCTTGTCAGATTTTGTGCATCTGCTCTTGTTGCAACTTTGTAGCTGCCCTTGTTGTTACTGTCTTTTTCTCACTTGGTGATATCTAGATGATGCCTCATCCCGATTCTTGTACATCTCACTCTCCACAACATACATAAAGCGAAGCTATAAAATTGTCTGACCGACCGGCTTACCTGTTCCGACAACCCTGCGGAGAGCTTCGATGTTTTTCCCACGGGGCGGGCAGCCGCTAAAGTCGCACCAGGTGACCCGTGGCGACCCGGAAAGAGGCAGACCGCGGGGTGACCGTCGCACGGGAAGCCAAAGACGGTCCAACAGGCCAACCCCTTTAGCCAGGTGGAAACCCCTCTTACTATTAGTAATCGGTTTCGCAAGTGGGGGAAAGGGGGGGCACCCTTTGCAAATTAGATACAAAAAAGATACAAGATCACTGAACCTGAGAGCAATGCACCAAAAAATATACATCTAATCTGGATGGACGTTACATGTTTATTTACATCCACTGATCAATGCATGAAATTTGAATTTTCTTATCTATTAATATTTTCTATGTGGGATATGTTGTAAGTGGTTTGAGTATCCAAGATCATTTGGATTTAAATGTAACTTTAACTATTTCAACTCAAGGTGGAGAATTTAAAAATATTTATATTTATAATAAAATTGTGATTATTGAATAACATGATCAAAGCTTCGAGTATTTCTCATACTTCAAATTTAAATTTACAAGGTGTTACAAAAATGCGAAAACGTATGTAAAATTAAGCAATGATAATTTCAACGAATGCAACATAGAAAAGAAAATTAATTTCTTAGACTATCACACCACAATAGCGAAGGGCGTCTGTAGATATTGCTATGTCAGTAGATATTCTTTCATACTAAATCCATAAAGAGCTCAAGCAAATGTAAATGCTTACTCATAATACGTTGATATTCATAACTAAAAAGGGATAAAATCTTGGAAATGTATCGGAAGTGCAAAAGTTTTTATTTTTTCACAGCTTTCAATCCTATGTTATACATATTTAGTTTCGGACTATTGTCTTAATGACTTTTTTATTCCTTAAAATCTGACTGAGGCGAGCATCAGGTCGGGCACCCACGCCTACCCGATTTGTGGGTCGTGTGTGGGTATAAAAAAGTTATTAGCCAAAATTTTTATGCTGCTTTTTTAAGAATCTAACCTTTAGAATGCAGAGATTGGATGATATTATTTCTATCAACAATAATTTAAAACAACATCATGACTGAAAATATAAATTTATTTATAACATATTTAACATTTAAAACTTTATATGAAAAATTTATTAGTCCTTAAGTATACAGCTGCTTTTTTATTTTGCCTTTTTTGTATCCTGTATATATATATAAATATGTATATATAAAGTAAACTTAAATGTATTTGAAATTTCGTTAATTTGTACACTGAAGTTTTGTTCATAATTAGATAAAGCAAACTTATATATAAAGTAAACTTTAATGTATTTGAAATTTCGTTAATTTGTACACTGAAGTTTTGTTCATAATTAGATAAAGTAAACTTATATATAAAGTAAACTTTAATGTACTTGAAATTTTGTTAATTTGTACACTGAAGTTTTGTTCATAATTAGATAAAGTAAACTTATATATAAAGTAAACTTTGATGTATTTAAAATTTCGTTAATTTGTACACTGAAGTTTTGTTCATAATTAGGTATCATAGTAGTAATTCTTTATGTAATATTTAATTATTTGTAAAAATGTTCAATAATATAAATGTATTTTTTGTAATGGGATTTTGGTTCAGTTTCTTATACAACAATGCTTTATTGTGGACAGAGGTCAGAAATTACGACTTGGGTGCGGGTCAAGTTTACCTGCCCTGTACAGATTCTATTTGATTCTATTTGATTCGATAGATTCTATTTGATCTATCTTAATTTTTAATAACAATTCAATTACAATATACACTTCTTTAAGAATATTCATTTATAATTTTTTATTACTCGTAAATAAAATTGAATTTTACTTTCCTTAGGTTTCGCAGAGCTAATACCACTATTTCCATAAAATTATCTTCGCATATTTCATTACAGAATTCTCGTTTTCAAATAAAGTGATCATTTCAATTGAAAAATTTGGTATTGAAAAATTTGAAGAACTGTCAATTTTATTTTCCATATTAAAATATATATATATATATATATCGGGATTCTAATTGTACAATCTATTGTGAAAGTTAAATTAGGTTGTAAGATCTGGAATTCTTTTAAAGCTAAATCATTATAATTACCATATCGTAATGTTTATTAATTATTTCGTTAATACTCGGAGAACTAAATTAAATGTTCCTTTGTCATAAAATCCTGAAAATTGTGGGATTTCACTGGCATTACCTTTTGTATCAGTGTGAAATAAAAAAACAATATATTGATAGTGTATATGTTATGTTTACACAATGTTTGGCAAACTGTAAATTTAGTTTTATATAAAGACAGTATAATTTTGATATTTTCTTACTTAAATGTTTGAAAATACGGAAAAACCATTTATTATATTAAATTCTTTAGAAGAATAACTTTTGTACTTACATAGATCGTTTATATTGCAAAAATGATTTGTATATGCTGCAGGAATGAATAATGGTGTGTTTATAAAGTAACTAAAACAAATGCTTTATAATATTAGCTTAAAAAAAAAAAAAATCTTACTATGCGTTTTTTGCATTTTTTATAGAGTAAGAATAATGAACATTCTATATTGAAAGGCATCATAAGGCATTGAGAAATTAAAGGCACTGAGATAAAACATTGTGTTGTGATCACAAAAAGAACGTAAGTATAATCTAGATTCTAAATTTTTTACCATTAACATGAAATCTGAGTTAAATATTTTTGAGAAACTATGAAATATTGCAATATTTTGGTTTCAGTTTATGGCAACAGTTGACAGCTTCCTGAATCTAAGACTCTTCCGGAGGTGCCTATTGTCTTTCGGCAGATAGAGAAACAGAGGTGGCAAGCAGCTGACAAAATGAAATGTCCTGAAACAAAGGGCCTTTAAGCGCCGACGCTTGTCGTCGGTAACCGATTTGTGAGTGACTTAACAGTAATTAAGACATTCTGGCGATGACGCGCGGAACGGCACGGAAAATGTTATTGGGAAAATTGAAACTGTCAAAAGAGCCAGCTAGTCACTACTGAACAAAGTTAATGTGCTTAGAGCATGAAAGCATTGCATCACGAATAGACGTTACTGCGGTTTTGTCTGACGAAGATATCGTAGTCGGTAAAGGTTTTTAAGTTTCTGTTTGACTGTAAAGGTAAAAGTGCTGTATGAGTAAAATACATAATAGTCTTTAATGCAAATAATTGGAGAAGAATATGGCTGCGGAAACAATTATTCGAGGAAGTGCAATTTTAAATATCGATATCTATCATAGGTGAACGGTTTGTCAGTTGCTTAGTAAATAAGTCACTTTGATATTTAGAGATATGAAAAGAAGAATTAAAATTTTTTAAAAGTGCCACCTTGGTCCTACTAAACAAAGTTAATGGTCTTAGGCAGGAAAACACTACATCACGAACAGGTATCACCGCAGCTTTGTCTGGTGCAGGTATCGTAATCTGTAAAAGTTGATTATGTTTTTGTTTCAGAGTATAGGTAAAAGTGTTCGTATAAGTGAAAATTCTTTTAGTTTTTACAGCAAATAAAGAGGAAAATGACTATCAAAAAATTATTCGAGTAAATGTAATTTAAATATCCACTTTTTTTTTTATCGGCAACACTTTGTCAGTTACTTACCAAGAAAGTCATTATAATATTTAGGTATAAGAAAAGAAAATTTGGTATTTTTAAAAGTGCCAGATAGACACTACAGAGCAAAGTTAATGTACTTAGAGCAGAAAAGCACTGCACCATAAACTGACGCTACCGCAGTTTTGTCTGACGAAGATACCGTAGACTGCAAAAGTATTTTACGTTTTTGTTTCACGGTCAAAGTAAAGGTGTTCTATAAGTCATATTTATAATAGTCTTTAAAGCAAATAGTGTGAGAGGAAAATGGCTGTCGACAAATTATTCAATAAAATGCAATTTTAAATATCGACATCTATTATCGACAACAATTTGTAAGTTACTTAGTAAAAAATACAGCTAATGTGCTTAAAGCATGTGGAATGTTAAAAATAAAATGGACGAGAAAAATGGTTTCAGTTTGGTTTAACTGTAACCAATATTTCACCACCTAAAAGTGATTACTGCTAAAATGACACTATTAAATGGTGAAAATTAGAACCAAAATATTCATTGCAGCTAAATTTGAATAATTTTTTTTGTGAAAAATACCATTTTCATTTTTAACAGTGTAAGCACTGTATCACGAACGTATGTTGTTGCAGTTTTGTTTGACAAAGATATTCTGTGTTTTGTTTGAAGGTAATGGTAAAAGTGCTCGACAGGTAAATTTTATAATGGATTTCAAAGCAAATAGTTGGAGAATAATAATAATAATAAAAATATGTTAAAGAAAGTGGAATTAAGTATTGACGCTTATCAGTCTTAACAAATATGACAATTATTTGAAAGTAAATGAGATATTCTGATATTTAGATATGTTACACTAAAAATTAAAATTTTCAAAAAAAAAAAAAAAACAGTCATTACTGAGCAAAATTAATGCATTTATGTTACTACATCAGAGTATGTTACTACATCAGAGTGAGATGTTGATATTGTTCACTTGATCACCAAGATAATATAACAAGCTACAAAAGTACGCTACATTTTATTAAATGCTACACAATGAAACTGAGAGTACTTTATAATCTTTTTTTTTTAATCATAATTTGTAAGAGTGATACATAGAAATGAAAAAAAAAAAAAAAACGCAAACAGCTAACGAAAAGTTATCATTCCAAAAATTGGAACCTAATTATGACAATCTATATAATATTTCTCTAACGTTGAACAGTTTCAATTATTTTTTGTCGAAACGATACGATACGCGAGGATAAAAAAAATAATATTTATGCATGGACAATATTTAAGCACGCGGACTTAGCTCAATAGACTACTAAGAAAAAATGACGACAGTTGTCAGATGAGATTATTTTAAGAAAAAAATGTATTTTTAACAGTTTTTTCTTCAGAATCTTTGCAAGCGTCATTTTAAACCTAGTAATATTTTAAAGATATATACCGAATATGAACTTTTGTGTCATACATTGACTAAAAAACACAATCATAAAAAATATAACCAAAATAGGAATTATTTTATTTTATTTATTTATTTATTAACAAAAAGAATATACCAAAATTGATAAAAAGTCATCGCCAACATGGAGACAAAAATTTAAAAGGCGTTTTGAGTCCTATATAAAAACTGTACTGCCTGTGGAAGTATGAAAATTGGGTCGTGAACCATGAATTTTATTTGGAAACATTTCTTTGAATGATTTTGCTTTCACTGTTGTACAATATTAATTTGGTTTTAATAATATTTTGGCTTCTAGTAAATTAAAATTTTAATTAGATGGTGAAATTGGTATAACATTTATGACTTTCAAATTTTAAAGGTAAATAAGAAAAGAAATGAAGTGTGAATATTTCGCACGGGTTTGCTAGTAATAATTAATAACTGATTTGTAACTTAAAAGTAAATTAAAGATTTTATGTTTGCACGTAAATTATTGCGAGAAACGTCACAGAAAAAAAAAATAATAATCTCAAAATATCTAGTTAATGACCTTGCAAAAAGCTTATGTGCAAAAACTAGATAAATATTAGTTATACGTAATAAACACACAGATGTTGTTCTGTTTTATGCAATATTACAAAGTGACAGTTTATAGAAGTAAGATGTATTTTATTGAATGTTGAAAATAACACAGCAATGTAAGAATATTTAAAACAGACTAAAATATATTATTATTTTTCTTTTTATTATGTATTTTGTAATAAGTAGAAAGGTATTTCATGGTACTTTTTTTGAAATAGATTCCATTGCAAACATTTTAAAATATGTACTTTTTTGCACAAAAAATAATTTTATTCGCATTTTATTTTAAAAACAATTTGCCGCGATTTAAAATTTTTTTTGATATTTTAAAACGATACCATGTTTTTAGATGTTATTAAAAAAAAAAAAAAAAAAAAAAAAAAAAAAAGAGAGAGAGAGAGAGAGAGACAGACAGACAGACAGAGAGATCTTAAGGAATACGATGAACACTTCATAGTAACAAATTAACTATAGCATAAAAATTATTTCTTTGTTAAATTTTTGATTAATGTAAACAGATTAAAAATTTATAATATTTATTTTTATCTTTTGAATTAAAATATCATTAATAGTTTTATAAACATCATGAAATTACACTTTTAAGAGTTGATCACTGCTTTCTTATCCAGAATAGGGAAATATCTTTATTTAAATTTTAGAGAATTTAAAAATTTACTGCATAAATATCTTCGCATTTCTGCAGTATCTATTTATTTAAAAAATAAAATTAATTTTTCACTATAAAATACAATACTCTAATAACATATTACAAAATTTTTGTTTGAAGCTAACTTTAAATAACATTTTTTTAATTTCCATAATAATTCGAATATATTAGAGGTAATGGGGGGAAAAACAAAAATTTGCCGAATCCATAATAATAATAATAAGAAAAGGAATTAGGACAGCTGAAATAAAAGAAAATATTGCTTATAGTAAAGAATATAGCAGTTTAATGAATAATTTAAAAGTCTTCTATTGTACGCTAATAATGGTAATTTTTTTCTTAAGTTTACATAGAAGCATGCTAATGGTCAATAATATTTTACAGTAACTAAAAAAAAAAAAAATAACAAACATGAAATTTGACATTATTCGCATAACATATGTAAAAATAGCCGTTTTATCTTTTAAAAATAGCTATTATATAATAGTAAATTCAACTTTTTTGTTGTTGTTGGTTAAGTGCATAGGAAAGAAAAAAAAATTAGAGCTTCATTATGTTAATCGAATTCAATTTTCTTTTGTTCTATAGTTATTTTATTGCATTATATGTCAAAAATTTCTGCAACATGATATTTTAGTTGTATTCATCATTATAATACATACTATTAAATAAATAAATAAACAAATCATTTGTTTTAACTTCGGTTAGAGGCCGTCGCTGTTTTAAAATTTCGCTGCTATTTTAAAGTTTTAAAACCAATGTACATGTTCACCTGAGAATTCTAAGGATATTATGTTGTATTGTAGAAATGTACAAATAACTGCCGCTATTATTAAAAAGAGAATTATGTTAATATAATAAAATATTAAAATTTTGTACTGATATGCTACTTATCCATAGCCTAGCTATATAGAGAGGTATAACAACTTTTTATATAGTTTTCAATTTTTCAAGGAAATCTATAAATTCGCATGTTTTTCTGATTTAAGAATGGTGTTTGTGAATTGGATTTGGAAATAATATGTTCAGTGAATTAGTGACTGGGTTTTATGTCGCCCTTGGGCTACGATCTGGTCAATAATAATGTGTTCAGATTTAGGATGATGTACATATTCAAACAACAACAACAATAATAATAAAAATGTGTTTTTAAAAATATAACTTTTATTATTGATGGTACACTGTTAAAAAAGAAATAGTTAAAAATGATAAGATAAGCATTTTCATATATTTTTAAGATTTTTCTGAAAAATACGACAGCCTTGATTTCTCAAAAATCTGAATATTAGTAAAAATAAGTATAATTACTAATAATTAAATTCATGAAAGGTGTTTCGATAAATGCTCTTAATTTGTTTTATAAAGCCCTTGAATAATGTACATTGTTAAATCATACTTCTGAAAAATAAGTAGGATCTGCTCATTTTTGAGAAATTTCATGTTTTACAATAGCTACGAGTAGAAATTTCTCATTTTTCATTTTTTTTTTTTTTTTCTAATTTAACTATTTATTTCATATTCACTCTTGGACTACAAAACTAGAGATGGTGAGTTGGATCCCCGTCAAGGGGAAATTATTTTGAAATGGTTTTTATTTAAATCTAAGTTGCTTATTTTTCAATTATTCATTACGTCATTATGTTAATTATGTTCATGTAAATTATTCAGTTAATGTTATGCATTTTCTAGATTTCTAGAATTCTAGAATATTCTGTTCTAAAAACTCATCAGTTGTTGAATTTTCTAGATTTTCTGTTGAATTTCTTAAAGTGGTGTAAAATTTGAAAGGAATAGTTAAATGAGAAAAAATAAAATCCTTAAAAATGAGAAGTTCCTAATATGAGCTATTATAAGAAATGAAACATCTCAAAAATGAGGAAATTCTGCTTATATTTGAGAAGTGTGTTTTAACGATGTATTTGTTTACAAATTTTATTATTTATGAAAGATTCTTATGCATAAACTGTATGTCATAGATGATGAAATTTAACTTAATGAAGTGTTTATATATATTACGTTAGCAAAATGCACCATCTTATTTATACAAATATTTATCAATAAAATAATAAATAAATAAAATAAAAATAAACACGTCCATTCTTTGAGATAGAAACTATGCCGTTGGCAAGGAAAATAAACACAATCACAGGAAAACCCAAAATTTAGCACGTAAAACACGGAATCACTGCATCTCAAAATGGAACAAAAACAAACGCACACACACAAAGGGGGAAAAATCAACCTCCAAAATTTGCTCAAGAGCTTCCGTTACGGGGTCGTGACCATGCTTCTGTTTTAATTTTTATTTCATTATTGGTATTTTTTTTTTTTTTTTTTTTTTTTTTTTTCATCTCTGTAATCTGCAGGAGAGACACACTGTTGCCGCTAATTGTAAGTCAGAGTAACATGTGAATGAGTGGAGATGTGACCCCCGGCTACGGATGTGTATGGGACAGTAAAAAAGGATGAGTTGATAAGTCAAAAGCTGTTTGTCAACTTTAGTTGGGAGTAAAAGGAGTGAAGTCCTCACGCGATGTTTTTGGGATCGGATGCCCTCTAGAAAATTTTTGTTTCAAGAGATTTTGACGTGAGCAGCATGTAGAATCTAATGGGATTCAGTTTTAAAGACCACTGATTTTAGAATGCACAGGTTAGATATTTTAAGAGAATTATAAAGAAAAGGGGAGGCAAGGAGAATACATTTATTTTGACAGAACGCAAATGAGAACATATACTAAAGTTTCTTATTACCTAAATCGGGTATTGATTCAAATAGTTTTATATAATGTTATACAGTTTGGATAGGTTTGCTTCACCGTCCTCTCAAATAAATAAGAAAGAAATTTACTAATTTACTTTAACTTTAAATAACGCAGTTTGCTTAAAATCTTCATTAAAATTAATCGAATAACGCCTGTAATGCATAATTTAATTAAAAATAAATAAATAAATAAATAAATAACACGTTTAAGCTTAAATTATTTAAACAAGGTGTTACGATTTTTTTCCCGACTCTTCCACCATGTATATAGCAGTTTTCTTTTTAACTGATAGGGGAAACATATTATAGAAGATCACTTTATAAATATAGTGGTGAATGAGTTAGGGAAAAATCACGGACCATAGCAATATTCATAGATAAAGTTATAATACTTTCCAACCTACCTCGACAAAATTTTAAACTATACTACATTATTAAGATTGCGTATACATTTTTTATTATGGTATAATCTTAAGGTACTTAAACATTGTATATCTTTGAATCATAAATTAAAATATACTTCTTTAAATATTGGGAGATTTAATTTTATTTTGAAGATACTTACGCAAGAAGTCAGTTATATAGCAGTCAACTATAATCAAAGTTTTACTGGGTATAAAGATTTCGCATTTCTTGAAATTTCAATGTGATTTATAATTGCATATATATATATATACATATTATAAATAAAAGAATATAATTCATTTTCCATAAGTTTGCTGAAGTAAATATTGTCAAAAAAATCAAATAAGTAATGAAAGTTTGTAGTTATTCTGTAATCATAGTGTAAAAAAAAATCATAATTCCCTCGGGCCGTATGAAGCATGGGCCAACTTAAAATAACTTCATCGAAGATCAAAAATAAAACTATTTCATTTTTATGTTTATTTAAAAATCGCAATAAAAATTCAAATAAATAAATCATTTAATAATAAATAAAAATGTTGATACAGAAACATTTTCTTTTCTTTTAAATACAAAATTTTCCTGGACATATAATTAAAAATGATTCTCTCTCTGTGCGTGTGTATTTGTGTATGTAAATGATTGATTGCTTTAATTTTTTTTCTCTTTTCATTTGCTTATAAAAATTTTCCAGTCAGTTGAAAAATTTCGTATTCTTCCATGCGGTAATTTAAAAAAACTGTTTTAACGTGAATTCTGTCGACTTGCAATACACATGTGTCACCAGAAAGCTTTTACTTGTACAGTTTTACTACGTATTCTAAAAAATATATAAATCTGTACTTATTTAAATATGTACTTTGGCCCAACAAATCCTTAAAAGATAAGCTTGTTTATAAACACGTTTCTTTTCTTTTTTTTTTTTTTTTCCTCGGAATACTTTTTAGTTAAGGTATAATACTTCCAAAAGTAACTTTTGTGACCTATATCATTCAGTTTTTTATTAAGTTGTAAGCGAAATATATATATGTAACATATTCTTTAGTCCTTATTTTTACATCGAGACTACAATTAACATCTTCTTCTTCTTCTTTTTAGTAAATATATTTATAACTTAATGAAAAATTCTAAAACAATTAATCACTTAAAGTAAGGGTGGAAAATTGGTGCAGAATTTATACCCAATAAATGAAACATTTTTTTTTTTTTCTTAAACTAGCGATGTTATAAATAAAGAAACATTTTAAACGAATACTAGTATGAGTTCTGCGCCAATTTTCTGTCCCTACTTTAAGTGATTAATTGTTTTAGAATTTGTATTAAGTTATAAATATATTTACGAAGAAGATATTGTAGTCTTAATGTAAAAATAAGGACTTTAGAATATGTCATATATATATATATATATATATATATATATATATATATATATATATATTGCACTTACAACTTAGTAAAAACTGAATGAAATAGGTCGCAAAAGTTACTTTTGAAAGTATTTAATTTTAACTAAAAAGTATTCCGAGAAAAAAAAGTGTTTATAAACAAGCTTATCTTTTGAGGATTTGTTGGGTCAAAGTACAGATTTAAAATAATATTTCTTAGAATACGTAGTAAAACCGTACAAGTAAAAGCTTTCTAGTGATACATGTGTATTGCAAGTCGACAGAATTCACGTTAAAACTTTTTTTTTTTTTTTTTTTTTTTTTAAATACCGCATGAAAGAATACGAAATTTTTCAACTGACTGCAAAATGTTGATAAACAAATGAAAAAAATAAATAAATAAATAAAGCTATCAATTATTTACATACACAAATACACACCATCACACACATATAGAGAGAAAGAAAATGTAACTTAAGTGACTGTATCTTAATTTAACTGTAACTTACTGTAATGACTTAAGTTAGACAATAAAAATATTAATTGCATAGAGTGTAATTGGTCTTTTTTTTTTTTTTTTTTTTTTTTTGTTAACTACATAATGTATTATCAAATAGATTAAAATATCAATAGCCAAATTTTGTAAATAGAAAAATAAAAATAAATAATATTTTATTAAAATTTTATGCAATATTGGAATAGCGATCTTTTAATTATCATTTTGTTTATTAGAATAGAATTCATGAAAAAATGCAAGTACTATTGCGTTTTAAATATTATTGGATTTCTGCTTTCAAATATAAATTCTGTAGATAATGAGTCTTAAAGAAATAAAACAGGAGCAAATAAAATTTTAATTTTTTTTTCTTTTTTAAATATAATAATAATAATAATAATAATAAGCTTAAATTTAACTTTCAATAATTAAAACACACACACACATATACACACACACACACATACACACACACACACACAAAAAAAAAAAAAAAAAAAAAAAAAAAAAAAAAAACTCTATTTTCCTGTACATAATCCGCCCGTCTGGTAAATTATTTTCGCACCGGAAAATTTAATTAACGGACAAAGCTATTTTTAAAAGAGGTTTTTGACTCGTACAAATATACCTTTATCTGAAAAAGTGTTTTGGTGTAAAACAGATTTATCTGACTTGTAGATCATTTACAGAAATATATGGTAGTTTTCAGAGATATTATTACTCTTTTGCTATTTTGAATTGATTGCGAAAAGTATCTCAAATTTTCTTTTTGTTTTTTAAAATACACTTTGACGTTATCATGCTAAATTTAGTTAGGAAAAAACAATCCTTTTTTTTTTTTTTTTTTTTTTTTTTTAAGAAAACAAAATAATTATGATGCTATTTAAATCAGGAAAAATTTTTTAGCTAAAAATGGTGCGCAAACGTAATAAACGTTTGAAGGTACAAATGTATTAAACAGTATGTCTGCCAAAATTTACGCTTTTTTACTACAACTTTAATTGTGAGAATTATTTCAGTTTATATATTGAAATTTTATTTTTCCACCAACTGAGGGTACATAATGCCTGGACCGGGAGTCGAAACCCGGAACTTTGACATACAAGGTCAATGCTCTACCAATTGAGCTATCCAGGTCGACAACCGATCGGCATTACTCACTCAGACAACTTTTAGGCAAAAACATCTGGTCTATCATGTAGATAGCTCGACAGAGGATAGCTCAATTGGTAGAGCCTTGACCTTGTATGTCAAAGTTCCGGGGTTCGACTCCCGGTCCAGGCATTATTTTCACTCAATCGGAAAAATAAAATTTCAATAAATATGATTTACTTCCCAATCAGTTGATTGCGTGATTTTAATTAAAATTGTATTTCATTTCATTTTATTTTATTAATGAACACTATTATAGATATTTATAAAAGATTTCTATTAAAAAATATCTGGTAGCCAGAAAGCGTAGAACTTGACAGCTATGAGATTATGTTAGGTAAAAAAAAAAAAAAAAGCGCTGCAGTTTTCAGGGATACACGTTTACAGGACGTTTTGCCGTTTTATATATTTCTAGTGTATGTAATTCTAAATGATGCTTTTATGGTGAATTCCGAAAATTTCGACCTTTTTCAAGCAAAATTTCTATGCAATCAAAGGGAGGAGAACCAAAAACTCATTAGGAAGACATTTTAGGTCGCATGTTTTGTGGTTTTCTCACTTCTTAAAATAACCAGCACTAATGGATGAGGTTTCTTTAAATAATTCAGTTTTATTTTTGTCTATTTTAGCTTGTTTTCTTCTTCTTCTTCATAACAAAATTAAGTATTATTAAAAAAATATATATTTAAAAAACGATTTTTTTAAAAATCGAAT
Organism: Salticus scenicus; assembly: GCA_963930645.1. Taxonomy (NCBI): domain Eukaryota; kingdom Metazoa; phylum Arthropoda; class Arachnida; order Araneae; family Salticidae; genus Salticus; species Salticus scenicus. The sequence goes on from OZ005655.1 coordinate 14,566,874, forward strand.
TGACAAAATGTGAATTTCAAGGTGATGAAGTTCTTAATTTTTAATATGCTTATTCATAAGTTCATAATTATCTTTCAGGGAATGAATTTCAAGATTTTTAAGTTCATGATTTATTATATCAATATATTATTTGTTTAACTTTTTAAAAATATATGTAAAAATGAATCATAAAGCTGTATATTTAAATGATTTTATTTTATTTTACTGCGTAGATTAATGCTATGTTCACTAAAATAAATAAAATAATAAAAATTGTTTCTGCAGAACGACAAAATTGTTTGCCTAATTTCATTATTTCAAAATTAATATTAAAAGTTTATTATTATGGTAATCAGTTAATCGCTTTTAAATACAAGATTTAGAACAAAATTAAAAGGTTTTACATTTTTAAACATTCTTTTTTTTCATTTTACTGTTGCGTAATTCGCCCAGCCGTTTTACATGGTGTAAATAATAAGCATTGCGTCTTGAACGGAATAACTTAAACCATTTTTATTATTGACAACTAAATTGAGATGAATTCGGTTTATACCACCTTATACGCGTATAAACAGATGAATTCTACCAGTATAAGATTTCATTAAAATATCAATAAATGATTAATAGTGACATCAAGAAACACAAAATGTGCTAAGATATAAATAACTATTGAATGTTATCTACATATAATTTCACTCTCTGTTTCTATACAAGATCCTTCTTGTGAAAAATTGCTCATTATAGATGGACATAATTATTTATCTTATTTTATTTTTTGATACATGATAGATGTTTGGCGATAATGTTCAGCTGAGTATTATGGCTGTTATACTTTCATTAAAATTATTACTGGTCATTTTTTTCATACCTTTTTGAAAACTGTTACAGGTTATTATTATTTTAGTTATTTAATTATTTAGTTTGAATTTTGCGGATTTTGGTGGCATTTTATCATCTGTTTGTCTGCATTCTGCTATTTTGTTACATTATTCATCTCTCTCTCTCTCTCTCTCTCTCTACACATATATATATATATATATATATACATATTGAGAGATAGATAAATAGATAGATAGAATTTTGGGGTAAGGTTGATATTTATAATTACTTGAAAAGAAAATACGTTATATATACATATATATATATATATATATATATATATATACAGGGTGATTATAATTAAAGTTACGATTTTAAAACGCTGTAATTTTAAAACTACAGTCGGTAACAAAAGTCTCCGAACACTAGCAAAAATTCCTATATCAAAAAGTACACTTAATACAGTTTTCATAAATAAATCCTTGTCGAATCCTGTTTTTAGACTGACTAAGAACAAGATTCGACAAGGATTTATTTAACAAAACCGTATTAAGTGTACTTTTTTTTATATAAGAATTTTTACTAGTGTTCGGTGACTTTTGTTGCCGACTGTACCCATCAGAGCGTTTTGATATTTTACCAGAGCGATCGTGAGGCAATGAAATTTTCTTTTCGGGAGGAAAAAAGTAGTTCCAATATGCTCCTACAGATGGCGCTGTCAGGGTAATGTCAGGGAAAACCCCTAAATGGACTCATTAAATACAGGAATATTGTTAGCAACGCAATGGAATTGCAGGAAACAGATAGAGAAGGAATTTAGTTTGTTGAATTTGATAAATCTTGAAGGAAGGCATAGATGCGCTTTAATTTGAACACTAGAAAGCCCCTAAGGTTCAAATTAAAGCGCATCTATGCCTTCCTTCAAGATTTATCAAATTCAACAAACTAAATTCCTTCTCTATCTTTCCTTAATTTTTCCTCCTCTCCTACATGGCGAATACTGGTCATGTCTGATGCTACAGAATTCCACTGAAGTGCTCTCGGAAAGCAATCATCCTGCGCATGATGTTGCTAACCAACATTGTTCTTAGGGTGTTTGGGCTTGATATAAAGACTGCGAGAACATTGTATAAAGACTGTGAAATTTGTACATTACCTGAATGAACTTTGTAATTAGGCTTCCACTTGGCACCGGTCCTCTTCACTTTCATGGAACTTTGTCGCCTTTTGTCGCGGGAGAGCTCTGCTCTGGCGACCTTTGTAATTTTTTTTTTTTGTTGTTATTTGCTATGCAATAAACAACGGGGGAGGCTTAACCTTTGGAGACGGGCTCTTCTGATTCTCCACAGTGGCTTTGGAGCCCCTCTCTAAAGGTTAAAAACGCTCAAAACCACTGCATAGTGGTGAGCGGCTTCTTTCCGTCTTAGAATCTTAGAATCTTAGAATAGACTTCAAGGGTTTACTACAATTTGTTTAGCAAAAAGACGTGTTTACAGCGGAAAGAATCACAGTGAAAAGAGAAAAAGAGAAGCTTCATGAAACAAATACTTTACGGATAATTAAAGGCACATTTTGGAACTATTTTTTTCTTCTGCCAAACAAAATTTCATTGCCTCACGATTACTCTGGTAAAATATCAAATCGCTTGGATGGGTAGTTTTAAAATTATGGCGTTTTAAAATCGTAACTTTAATTATAAGCACCCTGTATAATAAAAATATATTTTATAATTTATTTTCTCTAATGGCACAATTTGTCGATATGGTCAGAACAGTGTTGTTCACAGTCTTACCCATACTTATCTTGTGATTATCAATTGCTAATTCCAAATTTGTGTAGCCATGACCATTCGTCTGAGGGTGTCACTTGGGCGCTTCATACAAGTGATCTTTGATCAATTTAACTTTTATTAAATTTAGTTTAATAAAAGGTAAAAAATTGAAACTTAAATTCGCCTTCATTGATGTATTAAATGTTTTGTTATCTATAATTCATAATAAAATCAACCATATGAATATCATATTGACTTTTTATACACATATGTCTTTAGAGTTTGGCTATTAAAACAGTCGCCATGTATTGCATTTTTACTTAAAATGGTACATGGAAATTTAAAAAAAAGACTTTCTTAGATGTTACTGATAGGCTTATTCAACTCAATAAAACAAGAAGCATAAAAACTAAATCCCCAGAAAATAAACTTCGGTATGCACAACGCTCTTCCAACTCGTTTAAATCCTGTGAACTAAAACGCAAGTGTTCAAAATTCCTCGATTACAAAAGCACCTGCGTCGCTGTCTATAAAATTACCTTTTTCTTATATCCGTATGTGAAAAGTGTATGTGCACTTCAGAATGAGAAGAAGAGGAAAGAAAAAAAAGAGAGGTAACTTTTGATGTACTGCCAAAAAAATGTCTTCTCGAGCCATATATCTCAGACAGGGTTTGGAGTAAAACAAAGATATTCAGAAGGGCACGTGTCTTTTCTTTTTTGCAATGTCGCGAGGCGATCAGATTGTTTACTTTACCGTTAAATCCCTGTCTTTAACACAGAACTGACATTTCAGATCTTCTTAGGTATACATAGATACAGAGATTTATAGAATAGGTGTTTCGGAATTGTTATGTTCTCTTTACTCTAGGCTAAAGAAGAGAGTTGGAAAAAGAAAAAAAATGACAACAGAGATATTTGATTAATTTCAATATATCTATAAGGCTTGCATAGTTCCTAAATTTTTACAGGATTTTAATATTTTGCCACCAGAACAGTCATTTTTTAAACAATATTATAGCATTCGAATCTTCGAGAAAAATTTCTTTTTGAAAATAGTGGTAACAATACTATAAAAATCATAATATTTCAGAACGCTGCAAGCAATATTTCTAATTGCAGAAAAAAATTGTTCAATTGCTCTCATATGCGCAAACTAATCTCAAGCGTATTTATTTGTAAATCAAATCCAAAACAAAAGTGGTTTGGAAACATATTTATGAAATATAAAATGTATTTAAGCCAAATATTTCGTCCTAACCCCTACTTTCAATTCTAGAAATTTCCTTAAAGTTTTTAATACTTTCCATAATTTTAAAAATAATTGCACTAACAATAAACTTTCCAATTTAAAAACTAAAAACTTTAAATGCTGTATGTATATATGTTATACTTGTTAATATTAACTGTATATATATAATAGATTAATATTTTTTTAAAACGTAGTAAAAGCCGAGCAACAGATTTAAGACCACTGAAACCACATAGACCAATAAGAATGGTCAAGATCCACTGACATAAAACACTATCGCTAAACTTCACTTTGCTACAAGAATACAGAAATTTAAAAATTTAAAAATTTAAATTAAATTGTATGGTACATATTGAAAAAGAGAAACAGAAATAGTACACATTATATGAGCACAAATGCAGCTATAAACGTGCGCGCGGATACACACGCACACACACATACATATATACATACATACATACATATATATATATATATATATATATAAATGATAGATATCTTAATAAAAATTTAACCTTAATATTTTAGCATTTAATACATACATGTTAATACCAACACAACAAAAATAAAACTGATTGTAACACGTATAAAGAATAAAGAAAAACAAGAATTGTTGTTTGGAAAACGTTAACAAAACAGCAAAATCAGGCACCAACATCCGAAGATTTTTTTAATAAAAATTTCCTAAACATTCTGGTAAAAATAAAAAATAAAGGAAAAATAAATAAAAAAAACCTGTTACATTATTTTAAATTCCATAAAATTGGACATATCTTTCATTAAATTAATATATATATAACAATATGTAGTGGTCAAAATAAAGATAGATTTGTGATAACCATGCTGTAACCTGTAAAACAGTGTTTCTGTATAAACCGCGACATTTTTTATAATAATTTAAATAATTCTCGAAATTTTATCAATGACATCTAACACCAGAAACAAATATACTAATTCTTAAATTTAAGGTCTGTAAAAAGTCATTGTTTGGCAAGAAGTCAACAAGAGAGCAAAGTTAGATACCAACAACCTAAGTTTAACTCAATTTGAGAGTCACTGTAACTCAATATAGAACTTTCTTAGGAAAAAGTTAAAAAACATCTTAGGATTATTGTAGCTTACATTTTTTTTTCTTTTCAAATGTTTCGAAATACTAAATAGTAATGTTTCACTCACTCACATGTATCATATATATATTACACACAAATTTTAATCTGTGAATGTATGTTTAAATATGTGTGTTTGTGTAAGATTTTACAGGTTCTTTGAAATTAAGACATTATAACAAAAGGAATTATCCTCTACTGACACATGGTTGCTATGGTAGCATTTTTTCCCCTGACTTTTTCACCACTATATTCATACAGTAATTTCCCTTTTAATCGTTTATGGAAACATATTATAGAATATCACTATACAAACATAGTGGTGGAAAAGTCAGGGAAAATTACAGACCATAATAACCCTGTCCCTGTGAAGTTTCTGGTTGCATGATGGTAGATGTTAAGCACACTAAGTGATATCTCTCTCTATCTGAGTTCTGATCCGCAAAATGGCATAGAACCCGAATCACAAACAGGCCGTAGTTTATTTAGCCGCGATTTCATGGGATAAATCTCTCTTCAAGTCGTGTTCCTGGGTTTTAATATTGTATCTTCTTAACTGTCCGTTAAAAGGAGAAATAATACCTGTTCACCTATATTAGTTATTTAACTCGAGATTTGCAATCCGGTGTTCGTTAGAAATTTATGGGCATGCATTTCATGCACTTCTTAACCAAAGAAAGGTGTAGAAAGCATCGTCACTTTTGTTTTAAAATTATGTCCATTTTATAACATCTCGCGTTATAAAGTGCCATGTCAGAAAATTACAAGAAGATAAAAGAATTAATTTCTAATGATAATTTTGAATAGTATTTTCTAAACTTAAATATATTAGATATTTTTATCCGTCCACTTATACATGCATATATATATAATTCAAACATTGCACAGAATAAAATAATAAACTTCACATAAAGAAGTGAAATTTTTTTTGAACGTAATAAGAATCTAAATTATGAAAGCATGTAATATCAATATTTCATCAGTGGTTTTGATTGAATATTGTATGCAAAATAGGTGAATTTCTGTAACTCTCTGCCAAAATATACAGTCTAAAGCCCGATAACTATTATAAGGACATTACATATGAAAACCAGAAGCAAGATTTGAAACATAAAATTCACAGGAAGTTGGGAGAAAAGTGAATGAAGGTGATCAAGGTAAATGAAGGTGATCGTTCCTGATCATCAACTGAATGAAGGTTCATATGAAGGTGAAAAAAAACTTAACGGATAAAGTAACTTGCATTCATGAAAAGTGAAAATAGAATTTCAGCATAAATCACAAAGCCACGATCCGTTAGCTTGCAATTTTAAAATTACACTGTGAAAGACAAAGTTTTAAGAATTACAGTTCGTAACTTAATTTAATTTAGACTTTAGAAAAAAAAAACTTCTAAAAGTTATTAAGTTTATAAGTAAACAATTTAATAAAAAACAAATAAACATTGAAATAGAGATACGAATCTTGAATTTATTGTTTATAATTTAATAGTAGTGTCACCACTTATTTAGAAAAAAAAAAAAAAAAAAAAAGCTATAAATAAATTAATCCAAATGATTTTCAGAGCATTACCAATAAAAATAAATGTATATTAAAAACTTAAATGAAAAAGACCCCTTTTATGTTGTTATTATTAATAATTAAAATATGAATGTTTATTTTTATATGTTATGATATCACTTTTAACTTTGATAAATATTTCTTGAATGAGACAAAGTTAGTATAAAAGTAAATTTTATTGATTAAAACTATTTGTTTTTTAAATATAATTTTAGATTATGAAATAATGAAAATTTTAATGAAGAGGAAAAATTAATTGAAAAAAAAAAAAAGTATATTAATTCTTAATAAAAACATTTCTTTTATTTTAAATAATACATAAGAAATAAAACAAACGACCAAAACCAACCAAGACCAATGACCGTCCTACCAACCTGAAATACCTCAACAAGGATAAAAATGTATTAAACACAAGATTTGAAAATAGAATATATCAGATATTAAGACAGCCATATAGTTTAGCTTGCGGATAGACATATTTTTATGTTTTTACTTACATATTTTTCTGAGTAATGATATTTAAATCTATATATAAAATTAATTAACATATTCTTACAAACTGTTGTATGTATACATCATTTAAATATATTATAAACACATTCTACACAGAGACACACTTACATACTGTAATATTAGAACGCAGACATACAAGATCACATAAGATACTTATAAGAGCAAATATTTAAACACATAATTCGTTTACTCAATGGATGGAATTTTAATAGTTAAAATTCTATGAAGAAACAGAAAGAAAGAAATAAAAGAAATATTTTGCTTTTTTGAAAAAAGATTTCAAATTTAGAAAAGAGCATTCCTGTTTGAAGTACAGAAAAATGTGTGATATTTAATCTACATAAAGCAATGACGTTCAAAATTTTATCATTTAAGATTTAATTAAATATTAGTTAATTAAACACTGGAAATTAATGACTAACTAAGAGTTAATTACGATTCATTAATTATTGAATAACCGAATTAGTTAGCATATGTTGTTTGGACCATTTCAATATCAGTATTTTTTAACCGATTGCATAGCATTATTTTTAAATTATAATGTTGGTGTTAGGTACGTTTGATATGGAAGTTTATGTTTTTTTATTTATTATTATTATTTACTATACAGAATATAAAAGTAATATGAAAGAAAAATTACCTGAATTTAGTAGAAATTTTAAAATCCAATTCAGAGAACTTACCTAAAAAAAAAAAAAAGAAGAAAAGAACACATTAACATGACAGTATAAATTATGAACATAAACTGATTAACTTAAAAAGCGTATTTTCAAATGAATAAAATGAACATTTAAACTATTAAATATATATATATATATAATCTTTGTCTCATTTGTTTCATTTCAAGGTAATTTTTTCTTGTAGGTTCGTGCTATCATTTGATATTTTGCTAAAATGCTTATCAAATACAGAAAACCTACATTTCTTTGCTCAATGCTATGGGGATAGCACTTGAAAACGTGTTATAGCATTTTGAGCTTTTCAGTTAAAATTCAATCCTATTTTGCTTTAGTCCGAAATTCTTTTGCTCATCTCTAACAAAAAGGTTCTTTTCATTAATAGAAGTTCTATTGTTTCCCCTTAAAATACTATCCTAAAGTAATCCTTCTTTTTCTCAGCATCAAAATACACTGTCCTATATTATATTTCGTTAGGTATTGTAGTCTACAAAATTAAAGTAAGTTATATTATTAAACTTAAAAATTAAATCAATTTAAGATAACTAGTTACTTTGTTCGGCCTGTGTAAATTTCTGTGGTCATTTATTTGACTGGCTATTCTTCGTTCTCATTCTTTTCTATTATTATCAAACTGATTATATATATATATATATATTAAAATAATAATAAAATAACAGTTAAAAAAATATTTAAAGGAAATTAAACAAGTGTATTATATTGTGTTTGAGACATTGATCCCATAATTTATTCTGCAATAATTTTCACGATTTCTTTAACACTAGGGGTTCTATAAATGTAATTTCGGTTGTAATACTGAAATGCATCGTTTAATTCTAAAGTTATATTTTGTTATACATCTTAAATTTCTGAATGATAGAGATATTTTTTTTTAACTAATTGCAGTTATTAGTTTTTAACCCCTAATCTGCCGATGAAAATTTAAGAGATTCGCTTCAAAGTGTCACAGCTCTCTTTCAACTCTGAAATGAGTAAATATTTCAAAAACACTGTCAAGATCGCTTTCAATGTTATTTTATTGCATTGTCAAGTCGTGTCAGTAGTTTCACTGGTAGCAGTAGAATACAGAAGATCATATTTTGGGAAAGACTTATATATACGCCCGGGGCAGTTAAGGGATTAATTTATATTTTCTAAAATCGTAAATTAATTTGAAAAATCTTTTGCATATTTTTAATTGAAATATTTTAACAAGTTAATTGACTATCAATTAATGTTTTATAATAAAATGTTTCTGGTTTCCAGTATGAATTAGTTTAACCCTTTCAGGGGCAAGGAAATTTTGCTCATTTAAAATCAATAGTTATCAGAACTAACGAACAATGTTAGAAGAGAAGAAATAAATGAAATTTCTCCCTCAAAGTTTTAAATGTAAAATTATATATATATAATTATGGGATGAGTTTTTGTAGTTGGAATTAAAATTAGGTGGGCTTGAAAGGTTTTTTTTTTTTTTTTTTTTTTAACCGCATAACCGCCTTTGAAAACGTCGAAATTTTAATGTTGTTTTCACTGTGCTAAAACTTAATTAATATCAAGAAAGATATAACTATTCACCTGAAGATCAAACTTATGACTGTTATTTATGACCATTATATTCCAAAAGCAAGTTGAAAATTCATAAATACGTTATTTTGAAATAAACATTTTATATTAAAAAAACAGCTTTTTGAACTGATATATCCATCAGCGGCAATCAACTGGTTGAGACTGCCATTGTATACTGTACGCATATAATATATTACATAAGAGCATTAAATATTAGTATGTTTAGTACGATAATGAGTACTAATATTATGGCGATAAAAACTTATTTTTCAAAATGTTAAATATAACACTAAGTACGTACATTTTATTAAGGCATCGTAACACTTAAACAGTAGTGTATATTTTCGTATAAATATGAATTTATTTTTTTTTTCAATAAATTTTTTTATGAACTTTAGGTCACTCTACCAATAAACATTGAATTAAAAATCAGCGTATGTGTCCTTAGACTGCAATTACGGAAAAAGAAAAAGAAAAGAAAAGAAAGAAGAATTTTTTTTTTTTTTTTTTTTTTTTTTTTTTTTTTTTAAATGAAAACCATGTATATTTAAACATATTATAATGATTTTTCGAATATTATAATATTCTTTGTAAAATTGAATAATAGTTGAAGTTTCTTTCAATTCTGCTTAGCATAAGCTGAAAGATAAAAATCACTTTTAAAAAATCAGAGCCCCATTCTATGGCTGGAATCTTTATATACATGTATATATATATATATATATAAAAGTACCGACATTTTTCCTGGAATAGAAAGCAACAAATAGTTCGGTTAAAAGAAAAAAAGTACTAATACTGTTGTAGCAGTAGCCTTTTATTAAATTTTATAATACTACCTTTAAGTATGTAATACATAATATTCGATTTTTATTTGTATCTAACCTGAACTTACTACTAATAAGAAATACTTACTAAAAAACCATCACTAAAAGCCACTTTCCCAAGCAACGACCGTGGGAAGAAAGTAAAAAAAAAATAGATAAAATAAAATGTACATAAAATATAAAATAAGGAGGCGGTGACTGAAACCCCCTACTCTGTCATTTTCTTTACCCTGAAAAAGGCCACAGACCACTACGCTATTCCATAACTTGTTTCGGACAATACCATACTTGCGACTTTATTTTAGATTTACGTCTCCATAAGATTCCGAGTCAGAAAAACTAAATAAACAAAAACACCAAAAGGAGCACTTAAGTACAATTTGGAAAAACTCTTTCTCTCTGCCGTCCCACCCCATTTGCCCCTTGAGTGTACCTGTCGCTGTGGTTAGAGCAGCATCAACAGAAATGATCCTTGAGCCATCCGAGCGTGGCAATAGGAGATTGCATGTGGCGTAGATTGTGGATTAGGAGTGAGAGCTAATAGCCCATAATTCGAGCCCGAAGTTTCAAAAGCGTACATTAGCATACGAGTCATATAAAAGCATTTCAGAGCCGAGTGTCTCATAAACCGTTTGTTTGTCTTGAAATCTGACACAGCGAAGATTATCCTTTGTCGTTTGGATTTAGAGAAGAAAATGTTTGGAACTGTGTAGTTTATAAGTTAAAATGTGGTAGAAATCCAGTTATTAATTATTATTGCAATTAGTAATGTATTATCTTTTATCAGCAACTGTAAATCAGTTAAATTTTGTTTTGATTATTTGAATTTTATCCTTCAATTAAAATTTAATGATTAATGACTTTATAATTTTTCCTCAAGATTTTACATGTGCAGAATCCTAAAAATTTAGAAAATGATTTAACATATCACATAATAAATAATATTCGGAAATATGGACCGATAAGTGCGCGAAGAACGACTAGTAGAAAATAATTTCCAAGGCGAGTGTCTCATACATAAATGTATTGATTATATATTTATTCAATTCGTACCTTTAATTTTAAAAGTATACTTTTGAACACAAGACATCTTAATAATATTCAGGTTCTTCTGGAGGTAGCGCTCGAAACTAACGTCATAGCTCCAAAAGTATTGAAATAAAGAAAATAAATTTTTATCCTTGTTTTGGATAAATTAATAAAATAATGGAAGAAGGATGATTTACTAAAAAAAAAAAAAAAAAAAATGACGTCACAATCTCAACAATGTATTTAGTAAAAATAAATTTTATACGTAATTTGAAACAAATAAAGTAAGTCTAAAAGATAATTTTTAAAAGAATAGACATGACGTTGCATAAGGATATATTTGGTGATTTCGCGATTTTCTTTCTCGGATGCCACTGAAAACCACCGAAACATTAAGATGAGTTACAGGAAAAAACCTTTAAAAAATAATTAAAATGATTATAGTAAATAAATAATAATAATAATAATAAGTGATATTCGGAAATATGGAAAACTAGATGGGTGAAGACCGATTATTATAAAGAAATTTCTGTGCCGAGTATCTCTTACATAAATCGTCTGTTTGTCTTCTACACAAAGAGAAAATTTAAAACAATAAAGATTTTCTCTTGAGGTTTCTATTTCGCGAAGAAAATGTTTAGAGAGGTATAATTAATAATAATAATAAAAAAAAAAAAAAAAAAAAAAAAAAAAGTGGAAGAATTATAGTTACTATAGTGAAATGATATAAAATAACTTCTATATTATTTAAATTCTGTTTTGATTGTCTGAATTTAAATCGTTCAACTAAGAATCAATGTTTAATCACTCAACATTTTTTATTGAGGATTTTGCATACGAAGAAGACTAAAAATTTAGAAGGGTTCTCATATATATATCACAATTCGTGGCAATAGTTTTAAATGGTAGCCCTTACATACTACACATATGAAATAATTCCCAAGTCGTACGTATCTTATAAATTATCGGTTTGCCTGACACACTGAAGATTAACGTTTTTATTATGCGAATAATATGTTTGATAATTCGTTATTCATAAAAGTATAAGAGTTGAAAATTTCATTTTCAATCTAATTTTTAAATTTACTGATTCTTTTTCTAAATCATAGATGATAATAATATGCAAGAAAGTTTAATATTTTTATTGTTTAAATTTATTGCTTAAATATTCAATTATCATAATTAACTTTATTAACTTTTTGAATTGTAAGTATAAAATACAGAAATTTAATTGTTAAGTTTTCCATACTTTAGGCAGATTTACGTTTGATTCGTTGGCTGGTTGATTGATTGGTTTAACGTCGCGTTAGTGCTAATTTACATGTAATATAGCTTAAAACTTAAAGTCTAATGTGGCGTAACTATAGCCCAAAGTTTCTAAAGTATATAATGACATGTAATATGTAATCAATGAAAAAATTATATCAGTAGAGTATTTTGAAAACCGTTTGTTTGTCTTCTAACATGAATATGATAATACTTAAAAAATAAATAAATAAAAAATATAAGAATTTTATTTTATTTATTTATTTGTTAAATACAGAATGAGGATATAAAGAAACACGCACAGATTATTTTAATTATATCTTTTTAGTCTTAATTTTTTTTAAAGTTTTAATGCTTCATTTCTTAACATTTTAGATGCCTTTTCTACGTGATGTAGTCTAAAATTTAAAAGCAGTATATTATGATTCAAGTCAAAATCTTTTATAGCGTATATTAATCTACAATTCATAATGTTGGACTCACTCAACCTTATGGACTCTTTGTGTTATAAAATGTTAAAAATATTAATTTTAACATTTGAAATTTGATTTAATATATTAATTTTAATTTTTGAAATTTGACTTATTATAGACTATACTTTATTCAGTTGAAATTAGATTATGAAAACGGTTTATATTCTTTTGCATTCAGAGAAATAGAAGAAATTTGAGTGTTTGAGCTTTTGTAGATAAAATTATTCTTCTATATTATAAGCAGGATAATGATATACAAAAGAGTATAGTCTGTTATTTCTAAGTATCTTTTAACTATACACAAGGTTTACTCAAATCTTGAGATCGACACAATATTAACAAATATTATTTCTGATCTTCAGTTTACATCCGAAATTTTTTATTGTTACATTAGTTGGTATCAAATTTTGTGACAATTGTTTCTTTTTTTAATTACCTATGATAGACAAATAGATTTTTCTTTATTTTTTGACTAATTCTTGTTAATTGTTTGGTCAGTTGGTTAGTTGTTTTAATCATTAAAAATACTTCAAATAAATTATCAGGTTAAAAAAAATCTGCACATGATTTCTAAATTTTACTACTAAATTTTTTGTGCGATTTTTATTTGAAAAAAATTTATATTTATATTTATATTGCTATAATAATAATTTTAAATACACAAAGAAAAAAAAATGTACAATTAATGTAATGTTAAATTTAGTACATGTATCATCCCACGTCTATAAATTTATCAGACATTAAGAGCTCCCCATAAAATTCCAACATTAAGCTCTAAAAACAGATAATTACGAATTCATTAGGGCCGTTGTAGAAGAGTTTTTCTTCTGGAATCTGGCCAGTAGATTCCAATTCTTATCTTTCTGCTCCTGCCATGCACTTACTATAGCCATTACGACAACATATAGCCATTACGACAAGCGAGATTGTGAATTCTGATAAATAAATAAAAGCAAAATCTGCTAATTGATGAGAAAATGTGAACATAAAAGTTAATTTACATACTGTTATATCATTTACGGAACAGATAGCAATTAAATTCACTAAAAAGAGTAGTTTGGAAGAAGAATAGACGTCATAGTTTTCGTTCTGTGAAATCCTTTTTGTTTATATTTGTTACTAGGAGGCTTTACCCGCTTTGTTGGTCACTATATTTAAATAAATTATCAAAACTCCATATGACTATTAGTAAAATCTCAAAAAAATCAAAACTTAAAAAGAAAATCACTAAAATCAGGCGAAACGTAAGTTAAAGTTACCGCTGCTTTCGATAGTAGTTTTCACGCTCGCAACATGAGGAGTTCCGGATCACCACTGCCTTCGGTACTGACTTAATCGTTTTCCATCCCCCTTTCCCCCACGGGTAAGTTAGAAGTTTCACGAAATCCCACCAAAGTGTATATTGTGTGCACTTCATCAACACACACATCAAAATTCACCATTCTAAGGTTGTATGAAGCAGATTTAAGCTTGAGACGGTGTTTTTTGTTCCGTCCGCAGAAAAGGAGAGAGGGGTGGGTAATTTCGCAAAATCCCTTTACAGTGTGTATTGTTTACACATAACCAAAAAACATTTTTTTTTTTTTAAATGGATACTTTTAAACAGTATTTAAGTATCAGAAGAAAATAACAATATTTTAATTTTAACTTTCTACTACGCCTCCACCACCAAAGATTAACTATATATATGAACGCTGAGTATGATTTTTTCATTTATTTACTTATATTAAAGGGGTGTGGTACGACTTGAAGGAATTGATCAGGGTTGCCAACATTTTAATTTATTCCGGAGCCTTTTTAGCCCCGCTTTTATTTCGCACCACTTTATTTATAGAACAATTTTCTCCAATATATAACAACGATACAATAAGAAAATGATTCTCTTTTCAAAAAAAGTGGTATGTAATAAAGGCGGGGCTAAAAATGCACCGGAATAAATTAAAATATTGGCAACTCTAAATTGATGTATCATCTGAAAATAGCCAGATCGTTCAACAGTACACATTACACTGAAATAAAACGGTCCGAAGTTTGGAATACTGAAATAAAACGGTCTGAAGTCAAAGACCACACAATTCAAAAACATGCAATAATTACCTCGGGTCAAAAACGAGTAAATACAGTAATACGGTCGGCAACAAAATTATTGAAACACACATCCACAATATTCATATTTATATATATTTAGTTTTTTCGCGAATTTTTATCATCAATTTACTTTTTTATAAACAGTATGAATACTAATATAATGACTCGACATATATCTACATAACAAAACAGTATTAGATGCGCATCTTTTTTGGTAAGAATTATTGCTAGTGCTTCAATAATTTTGCTGCCGACTGTAAATTAAGCACAAACCTTTATTGGAAGAAAAAATAATAATAATAAATAAATAATGCAAGCACAATGCAGTGTAAAAACAGCAATGCACTTTCTTGTCCTACTACGTATAATATTTGATTGACACTTTTTTTTTTTTTTAACAGTGATGTTAAGTTTAAAAACATTTGCGACAATTCGTCACTGAGGTACATTTTTTTAGGCCTTTCATTTTTAATTTTATATATATAAATGCATATATAATCCAAATTTTTGTAGTATATATTAAAGCTATCACCATGTACCTTTGAGCTTATTTAATTTCTTTCAAATAAATTTTTAAAAAATCTAATAATTTGTTGTTCAAATAATGCATAAAAAAAATATTGAAATATACCAGTTTGTTCTGCTACGAAAAATTCAACTGAAAATTCAAATGGTACTTAAAAATGAAATTTTGTAAGAAAATAAAATATTTTTAGAATTACTAACATTTTGGAATTACCACTATTTACGAAAAATCATTTTCTTTTTATTTAGTCGCAAAAATATCATTATTAGTTTAAGTGAATAATTCTATTAAAAATTATTGATGTTTAAAAATCTGGAGGTTTGGAAATTCTGCATTTTATAACCATTAAAAATTATTTTTTTTTTTTATGAACTAAAACTTTTTCGCCGATACTCAAGTACACAAAAAATTTAAAATTACGCTCTTACAGTGTCGCCCAAATTATTAGCGATTTCTTAAGTTTTGGCACTTTTTCCTCTTTTCTAAAAAAGTATTAAATGAAATGACATTGAACTTCGGACTTGCAAGGAGCATTTACAAACTTATCGATTTAGTCACGAGGGCAGTTAGGGGACCAACCACAAATTAATATATATATATATATATATATATATACATATATGTATATGAATTACCTTGCATCACATAATTTTACATTCTGTGCGCAGTATACTTTTTTGTTTAAAGCGTACAGTAGTTAGAAAGGTATATATATATATATATATATATATATATATATATATATATATATATATATTTTTTTTTTTTTTTTTTTAAAGGATGAATTGTTTTGGTTTTTTGTGTGTAACAAGAATGAAGTTAAACGAAATTTTAAAAACGTTCAGAAAACTTGACGGATCAATGACGAATCATTATTTCGAAACATAAAATGCACATGTGTTATTTTTACTTAGATATGAGTTTTTTTTTTTTTTTTTTTTTTTTTTTTTATAGTACGTATGCGTGAAGGGTAAAAAATATTTTAATACATAGGTTGAAAGCTCGATATACTGGGCAATTTATGTCAAAATTTCATTTAAATAGAGTAAAAACTAAACAAACTATGAATTTTAAAATTTTCTAAATAGTTTATGAGAAGAAATTAAAGAGTTCATGTCTATGTAAAAATTGACAAAAAACTATGATTTTTGCTATATTTTTATTTTTAATATTTTTCCTTTTAGTGACATTGCAAAATCCATCCCTATCTCTTTTAAATAGATTTATTAAATAAGCAGAAAAAATATTAAGACTTTTCTGTAAAAGTGTCTGTAAAAGTTTTAGCATTTTAAAGATTGAAACTGAGCAAACGCGATTTAAAGATTTCAAATCTGTTAAACAATATATCAAAAACTATAGCAATTGTTGCGTGAATATATATTTTATTGAAAAAATCTAATATAGTTAAATTTATAAGTATCAAATTGAAATATAAGGTTTAATATACAAATTTCAGTGGTACAAAGTCAAGTCAACAAACAATAGTTTTTTCTTAAATTTTTTAGTACACAAAAATTTAAAATTATGCATTCGTATCTAAAAAGTCTTTGCAGTGTCTGACTAACAGTTTTTAACTTATTGCATAAAATTTAATTACAGATCTTTGAGTTACTTCAAGAATATTAAGACGATCATAATTTAACCCATTACCCGCTGGTGTTGCGTATAATTGCGTTTAACAGTAAATTAAAAACGGTATTTTATATTAAGTATTGTTTTTAAATAAGGAAAGGACACATGCTTATTTTATTACCAAAAAAAAAAAAAATCTGAAAAACAGTTTTATATTTAAAAATAAATTTCATGCTTGAAGCACTAATCAATCCAAAACTTTTGAAAATCATCCTATTTGAATAAGTTTACATAACTTGTAAAAAAAATGTTTCACAATAAAATAATTACTTTTGAAGTCATCTGTAGTGTTTGCTTGTTTTATACTCCGGCAAAGAAATTTCCGTAAACATTTATTTGTCTTTATTATATACTCTTATTCCACTGAAGTTGTACAAATACAACACCCTGCATTGAGTAAGGTAAGACTAATTTTAATAATTTTATTTTAAATTATTGTTATATATGATCAAAGTAATGAGTACTATTGTTTGTATTTTGGAAAAAAAAATCATTATATCTAGTTTCGGCGGTTGTTAAACTTATAAAAATAAATCTTAACGGTATTTTAAATAAAGTCTAAACGGTATTTTAAAATTTGAAATTAGTATAAAAACATACTAAAGAAAAACCTAGTTTTATAGCACTTAAAGATTGTCTTCTTTCATACAGAAGCTTTTTTTTCGATATCTCACTATACAATAACTTAAAATTACGCTTTTATATCTAAAAGGTCTTTGACGTGTCTGACTAACCAGTTGTTGACTAAACGTACAAAAATTTCCTAAAAGATCCGAGTTTGTGCCGCTCCAAAAAATTCAAGACGTTTTTCAGCGCGCAAGGATTTCAGCAACGTTCAGTTGCTGAATCCAGAAAACTTCTTTCTTTTTTCTATATCGTCCTGTCAAAGATAGGCAGTAGGCAAAAAAGAAGCGTGATGCTCTCGAGGTCTTTAAATATATTAGAAATGGATACCTGCCGGCAGAAATTGGAGTATGTCCCATCTTTTTTGTTGGGACTGCTGGCAGACTTGGCAAGCTCTCCTCGCTAAAGCGGCTAAATCCGTCAACTGCTCGCTTGCTGCTCTGCTATATCTGTAGGCGAGATATACATTTTTTTGGTCTCCTTGCTCCGAGTTTTCACCCCTTCCAAGACGCTTTCCCTCCGGAGCTTTTCGTATGCCGGGCGGATGAATATCGGAGAGATGCTGAGATTGTGATATAGAAACGGCGCATTATTTTGAAGTTAAAATATTGGGTGTTTGGTTTTTTTTATTTTTATTATAATTAATAATTATTCTGTTATTATAAACAAAAATAGCGCATTTCAAAGAAAGCGAAAACAATTAATACAGGCAACAATTAAAACAACAACAAATTTAAAAAAAAAAGAGAAAAGTTTATTTTTCTCTCTTTTGGTGTTAAAACGTAAAAAAAAAAAAAAAAAAAAAAAAAAAATAACGGAAATTATTTTTAGTTAAATAAATAAATAAATAAATATTGCTTTTTTTCCATCAGAGATTTCCGTGTTAGTGCAAAATAAATATATAAATATTGCTTTTTTTTCATCAGAGTGTTCCGTGTTAGTGCATATGAATATTGGAAAGATGTAGCGATTCGGATATACAAACGGCGTTTAATGTAGAAGGTAAAGTATTAGGTATACAGTTTAAAAAAGAATAAAACATTAGAACGGACAAAATATTCCGTTACTGTAAACGAAATTAAAATTTTTTTGAAGAAAATGAAAACAAACAAAGAAGTGGACAACAACAACAATATTTTTATTTATAATCATAAAATGTTTAATTTATGGTAGTTTTCTGCTTTAAAAGTAGAATACGATAAACACAGAAATAAAAATAAATATTGTCTATAAATGCTGAAAAAGAAATATTTTACCATTACACTATTATTCATTTGTAAAAAAATTTCAACATATTTTTAGATTTTTTTTTTTTTACCTTAAATCAATGCAAGCTGAATGATGTAGAAAGTGAAAGTAATAATAATGATGAATATATAATAAGTATTAACAAATAATAGCAATGGCAATTCTACCATTAGGTTTTGTTTGTACCTTTTCAGGTATAGAATTTGGTACATATTAAAACTTACTTTTAAAAAAACTTGGTTTTGGATCAATAAAAAATAAAATTAAGCACACTCTTTTTATTCTTTAAAAGTGTACTTGATATTTATCACATTTTAGTTTTAATCTATATTTATGAATACTTTTTTATTCTATTTAAGTCTGATTAGAATTTTCTATGTTAAACCGTGAAATTCTATTTATTTTTATAAACTAGAAAGATGTGACAGTTTAAAAAAATTCTCTTAATTAATTTACTATCTAAAGTTAATTTACATTCCTTTGAGAAAAGTTTTGGGACAATATCTTTGTTAAACTTCTTAAATGTTTTATTCATACTTCACAAAATTAAACTGTTCTAATCGAATTCGATTTCATTAAATAACGGTCTGCTTATTTAAGCTATTATATATATATTATATGTGTGTAAGTGTGTAACAACGCAAAACACTTGTATTTTAAAAATAAATTAAGAAAAACAAATTTCTAAAATGTTTTTATTTATATTCTTCTTGCTTAGAATATTACAGTAGTCAGCAATATTATTGAAGCTCTAGCAATAATTCCTACTTAAAGAAATCGGCATCCAATACAGTTTTGTTAAGTAAATATTTGTCGAGTCATGATCTTAATCTTATATTATTTATCAAAAAGTAAGCTGATAATAAAAATTAGTGATCAGTAAGCTAATAATAAAAATTAGTGATCAAACTAAAAAAACTAGTTGGCATAGGTGGACTCTGCTCAGTTCCCCATCATATTTATGTTCTCATAAATTTCTAGTGCGAGACATATTATAATCACGTTAAAAAAAATGAATTTGACTAAAGCTTGATACAGTGACAGAATGAAATCCCCGCCTAATAGGCTATCCACCGTTCACTTCGATATATTTATCTTATTCTAATCTATTAATTTATTTTATCAGGGTCAATTCTGTTGTTTAGTTTTCATGCTACTATTTCCAATGCAATAATCCTCAAAATTCATATTTATATGAACTAGTTGGCATAGGTGGACTCTGCTCAGTTCCCCACCATATTTATGGTCTCATAAATTTCGAGTGCGAGACATATTATAATCATGTTAAAAATAATGAATTTGACCAAAGCTTGATACAGTGACAGAAAGAAATCCCCGCCCAATAGGCTATCCATCGAAAATGTTCACGATTATCTAAGTTCCCCATACCTATAGTATGATGGGGAACTAATATATATATATATATATATATATATATGAAAAGTGTGGATGCGTTCTTCAATAATTCTGCTGGCGACTGTATGGATGTTAAATTAACTGATATGTAAAAAGACAATTATATCACATATAAAGCCAAGTCTTTTTTTTTTTTTTTGCCATAATTATTCTTATTTAGTTTATTTCCTTACGTAAAGTTACAGTAAATTTTTAATAAAATATGTAAATTAAAGTTCATTTAATTTCGGAGACAAAAACTATTATTTAATTATGAAGATATATATCTTCTTTCTTATTTATTTATTCTTCTTTTAATAATTCTTTCATCGTTCCTCTCTAATATATTCCTATCTGTAATAGTACAACATTCAAACCTTTTAATAATTAGAGAAATAATTGCAAAAGAACCTGAATACATTAAATTAAGAATCATGACTCCACAAACAAACATATGTGTATTTCTTCTTTTTTTTAATCATCTTTCTGGCACCCATCTGGTAGCCAATGGTTAACTCTGTGCCCCTCACCATCCGGTGATGGAATCAAATCTCGATTCAGGTAAGGATTTTTGAAGTGGTTTGGAACCCACTTGAAACCGAGTACCTGGACTGGACTAATGAGCTTTAATAAACAAAAAATGACCGCAGATTGGCATTCCAAAACCAAAACATCTATTTGTCATTTCTATCCAATATATTATATCCAATGTTATCTACAAAAGGATGACATTCGGTACAACATTAAGCCTTAGGTTCAAGTGTAATAAGCCTTAATAACAAAAAATGACCGCGGGGTGACATTCTAAAACAAAACCAAACTACCTTTCTGTCATTCCTATCCAATATTATCCAATGTTATCTAAAAATGCATGACACTCGTACCGTCCAATAATTAAAGAAATACGCACAGAAGATTGTGAATGGTGGTCATCTCCACAGTCTATTTATTCTCTTTTTATTGATCCTTCTATCATTTCCGTCCAATACATTTTTATCTGGAACATTGTAGCACTGCAGTGTTTCAATAAGAGAAATGTGTGCAGAAGAATTTGAATAGACTAAATTAAAAGTCTCAACTCTATTTCTGTTATATACGTATATTGGTATTTAATGCAAAGAAAACAATTGATAAATAATTTCACCGGATGTTTACATATTTGTGATCTGAACTTCTAAGTCGGCGACCTTCAACTGTGTAGACACGCGATGTTATTTGGTCAATTTTTTCCTTCTTTTAAACATGCGGATTCTTGTCATTTTAAGCATTTCACGGCATTACTCATTTCACAAATAATTGCCGTTTGCGTCTTGAATGTCATATGCAAATTCGGCTTATTACTTTTGCTCTATCCGATGACGAAAGTGAACAAGCCAATCTTGATATCTGTCGAGATACTGAATTGAAGGCATAACTTACTTATGCCAAAGCATCTGTAAGCATTAATAATTATCGGTAGGCTTTTGTTTATTTATTTTTTTTTAGTTTAGGAATCCCAGTCTTGTTTTATAATAACATGTAAAAACAAAAACATACCTAAGATTTATCCGATAATGCAGTTTTGAAGTATAGTTAAAAGAGAATACCGCCCTGGAGTGCTTTTCTAATACCAAATATGAAGCACTGATGATTATTGGTCGGTTTTTTTGCTTATTTATTTATTTTCTTTATATTTAAAATTCTAGTCTTGTATTATAATTGAATGTAAACTAAACCGTTTTGTTTATTTTACACTACTTATTTTGAAATTTTGATCGGTCATTATTGATTATCGATAGGCATGAAAAGTAGAGTAAAAGTGTAAAGAAAAAGAAATTAAGACTATCGTGTTTTTGTTTCAAGAACTTCAAGCATCAGCTGGAGGAAAAGAAAATGACTAATGATTTTTTAAAAGTAAATCTGTTGAAATGAATTATACTTATTTGCCGACTAGTATATTTTGTGTACCAAATATTATAAAAGTTCAAGTTCTTGGACAAGCCAGGCATTTAAATTTTGAATAAAATATCTGTAATATAATGCTTGCATGAAAAATACTTCGTAACCGATATATATACATATATGTATGGAAATGAGAATAAAGACTAAGGAGTTAAAAAGAGAGAGAGAGAGAGAGAGAGAGAGAGAAAGGAAGTTTAGACTATTATGTTTTTCATTTAAGATCAACCTCAAGAATCAATAGGAGGAAAAGAAAATGACTAATGGATTTATAAAAATAAATCTGTTGAAATGAATTATACTTATTCGTTCAAGAACGTCACCGGAAAGTTATTTTTTTTCCATGTACCAAATAAAAGATTGGACAAGCCAGGCGTTTGAATTTTTGAATAAAATATCTGTAATGAAAAGCTTTTGTGAAATACACTTCGTAACCGATCTATCTATCTCTATATAGAAGTGAAAATGAGAATGAAGACTAAGGAAGTAAAAAAAAAAAGCAAAAGAAGATAAAACTATCGTGTTTTTGATTTAAGAACAGCTTTTCAAATGCTAGGATCAATTGGGGAAAAATCAAACGACTAACAGTTCTTTAAAAATAAACCTGTTGAAATAAATCACATTTATTTGCTCTCGAAGACCACCAACATCCTAAACGAAAATGAAAAAAAGAAAACAAAAGTGAAGGATAGAAACTAAATTAAAGTTAACACTTAGGGATAAGTCAGACATCTAAATTTTTCACTTCCACCGATCGTCTGTGTACTTTGGCAACGGCCAGTGTTTTTTCAAAAAAGGGGAGTTTGTCAAATATCACACGTTCTCTTGTCATACATAGCCTTCTGTAATGACCCTAATTTTTTTTTTTTTTTTTTTTTTTTTTTTTTTCATTGTTTCGTGGGACTTCGTAAAAAATTATGTTTACCAGGACACATGTTGTTTTGTTGGATTTAAAAAGTGGTGTTTTCGAGAGAAAAAAAAAATATCGAGGAAAGTTTGTCATTTTTTTAATTGAAGTTTGACATTTATACTTTTCTTATTGTTTAAGTTTGAGCTTCAGATACTAATAAAGGCACGCGCAAGGCAATATATTTCTTAGTTGAAGTAAAATTGTTGTAAACAGAAAGTGTAATATATATGCGTAAGCACGTTACAAGGTCATATTTATCATGGGCCTAATTTAACCCATTAACCGCCAAAACTAGAAATAATGATTTTTTTTTTTTTCTAAATACAAACAGTAAAACTCATTATTTTGATCATATATAACAATAATTTAAAATAAAATTATCAAAATTAGTCTTATCTTACAAAATAACAGGGTGATGTATTTGAATAACTTCAGTGGAATAAGAGTATAGAACGAATACAAATAAACGTTTACGGAAATTTCCTTGAAGGAGCATAAAACAGCAAAAACTACAGATGACTTCAAAAGTAATTATTTTATTATGAAACTTTATTTTTTTTACGAGTTATGTAATCTTATTCAAAAATAAAGATTTTCAAAAGTTTTGGATTGATTAGTGCTTCAAGTTTGAAATTTATTTTTAAATATAAAATTATTTTTCAGATCAAATTTTTTTGTAATAAAATAACCATCTATCCTTTCCTTACTTAAAAACAATACTTAATATAAAATATCTTTTTTTAGTTAACTGTTAAACGGTGTGCATGAACGCAACACCAGCGAAAAATGGGTTAATATATATCTCATCCTAACATGTATATCACGTGGTCGATGAGTATTAAGTAGGAAATAATAAATCTTCCATTATTATCACATCTGTAAATTCTGAAGAAAAAAAAAAAAAACTTTAAAGTTTGTGTATTATTGTAATTAAAGTGAATTTACATAAAGATGCTACTCCTTTAATATAAAATAAGTTTTATTACCAAAAAAAAAAAAAAAAGTTACTATTATATAGCTCCTAACTGTTGCCATTAATTGTAAACAGAATTTTTTGCTAATCTTAAGGGTAGAATTATTCAGTCAAATAAAACTAATAAAATCATTTTTAAAATAGTGATATTAAAAATGCATACAAATTTGCAAACATGATATAATTAAAGTGAAAATGTTTATTTAAATAGATAATCTAAATTTTGCATAATAAAAATGCTCAAACATATAAGGTAACGTTTATCAAGGGCTTTATTCAATATATTCCTAATTGTGAATTTCTACATGAATAATTATTAACTCTGTGTTTTTTAATATCACTCCTCTGACCAGTGTTGCCAAATTTAAGAACTTTTTTATTCGGTATCCTCCACTAAATTTCAACTGTAACGGTTACCTAGACACTTCAATTGTTATTCGTCTATTATATATGCATCAAATATCACTCCTCAAAATTATTGGTGATAGTTGAATAAAAAAGTCCCTAAATTTGGCAGCACTGTTTTGAGCATTTTAGAGCGTCAGGGCCGACAAAGGGTTAATCAATCGCTAATTTTTGAACTGTTCACATACTTGTAAATTCTTACTACACAAAACTTAAGGATTATGGCATAATTCAATTTAAAATTTAGAAAAAAAAAATAGTTTTGAATATAAAGTAAGTTATACTTAAAAATAAGTATTATTACTAAAAGGAAAAGTTTGCATCCTTCCCTGAATAAGCACACAAATTTATTTTACAGTGATTTACTTGAGATTTCATTGGTTAGTTACTCAACCAAAAACAAATGTTTTGCACTAACATCAATTGTAATCACTTTAACGATCTTAAAAATAATATGTTTTATTCCTCAAAAGAAAAAATCTACTCTATCTAATAGCAGCTTATAATAATTTTTAAAAATATCTAAAATTAAATTTTGCAATAAACATTTTTGAAACAAGTAAAAAGAAAAAAAATGCAGGAAATCTAAATATTTAAAGCATTAAATAAACACATGGTATTTTGAAAAAAGTAGTGCATAATTTAATATTCAATATTTAAAAAAAGCTTTTGGTGTAAACATGGATGGAGAACGTAAAGTCAAAATCATGATAGTATCAGTGGCAGGGATCTCTGTGTTATTTTTTTACATGAATTTATTGTTTTATTGTCACTATTTTCAAATATAATTTTTAAACGTACTATTATAGCTATAAAAACCTTTATAAAAATTTTATTTGAATATAGTGATAAAAATATTATAAAACACGCGCAAAAATATAGGAACGACGCTGAGATTCTTGTGGTATGAATAATCCATGTGTTGCTGAGGGCATAACAATCCCAATGGATCATATTCCTCCTTTGGGTTCGAGACTATAAAAAATCAGCTGTTTTCGGTAAACAATTCTCAACTTTACCATAGCAAAGCATTGTGGCTTGCAAATTTTTATCTTGCAATATTATTTCTAAGAGTTACAGATTATATGAAATTGAAGTAAGAGTGATATAGTGATAACTTTGTTTTGTTTTTAATCCAGTTTTAGCAATATATTTTAATCTTAATCAACATATGTAATATTAAAAGATGTCATGTGAACTGTGACGATGCTAACAAATTTAAATGAATGTTCCATCTAATAGATTTCTTTATTAAAATGATTGAAATTCTAATTATTTAAGCTTTGATGTCTATATATATATGTGTGTGTGTGTATAAAATGTTCTTATTAATCTTTATTCATTATATATATGTATGTGTGTGTGTGTGTGTGTATACATAAAATGTTCTGCAATTTACGTTATAGAATAGTCTTAACTTTATCATTCGATTCAGTTGTTTACATTTCTCTTTTGTTCTTGTTTGAACATTATTATTAAGTTTCACTGCAGAAATATTTGCGAAACTGTTATGCGTAACAATAAAATGGCATGTTGAATCTAATTTGTTTACAAAATATCGGCCACGTGTTCGGCGATTTTACCTACGGTGACGTCACAGGAATATTGTCCATCCAAAAAAATCACTAAAATATGATTTTTTAATATTGTAATGTTGAAATAAACACCATACTTGGGAATTCGAATCTGAGACTGTAATTTTTATCTCTTCTGAATATGATCTCGTGTTGCGTAGTTTACAGGTAATAATCTACAGAAAACTTCTATTATATTATGCTGTCCAATTTTAGTTCGTAATGAAGAATTAACAGGTGTGTTAATATGAACCGACGCCTATTTATACCATTCACGAACTGCTCTTTTTCAATAAGTGGGGATATTAAGAATATTATAGCTTAAAAGTGAAAATATGTAATTTAATCAAGATGTTATTTGAGAATATAAGCATTAAATATTCGATGTCACATATTTTTTAAAAAAGTTCTTTAAAAAATTATATCTTTACCCGGAGTCATTATTATACGCAAATAAGTAATATTTGCAAGTGGTTTTATGGTAAAATTAATAAAAATTAATCACGCCACTCCTTCGTCGATAATATCGAAAAATCTGTTCAAAGCATCCACTTAAATATATATATATATATTAAGAAAAAACAAAAACTTAAAAAAGTTTTTAATGTTTTATAAATTTTGTGGATGTAGGAAAAATAAAAGGTTCATAAATGCAGTATCACAAAACTGATAGACTGGGTTTATAAACAGTTGTAATAAATTATGTAAAAAACAATATTTCTGTAGGGGAGGGAGAAAAAAATAAAAATAAAAACTTTCTCTGTACAATTTAAGTCTTTCATTTTCCCCAAAGATATGATTAAAATTACTATTTTTTTTTCTTTTTTTTATAAAGAATTAATTTTATAACAAAAGTTGGTTAAATTTTCATTGTCGTGTGTCTGTATTTTATTATTATTATTTTTTTTTTCAGGTAATTTCAAATAATGTTGTAAATAGAATACATATATTTCTTTCATATTTGAGTCAGAGGTGCCAAATTTTTAATTTATTACGAAACATTTTTATTACTTCCTTTTTTCCCCTACCAATTTATTTGCACAGTATCTTTTGTAATATGTATTTACGGTAAAATAAGGAAAAAATTAATTGCTCTTCTAAAAAGTGGTATGAAATAAAGGTGTGTACTAACAACGTCATGAAACAGATTAAAAAGTTCGCAGCTCTGCTAACAAAAATAATAACCTACTGATCGGTACGTACAAACGAAATTATAAACATAACATTAAGTGGTAATGATGATTCAATGAAATTGATCAAAAAACATTCCTCTCCTAAAACATTAAAATTAGAAACACTTTAGAGTTGTACCTAAGTTTTGAGTAACTGAATAACATTACTAATAGAATGAATAATATATTAAGGGAATAATTCACCTAATTTGATCTGCAACGAAGAAATTTTTATTATAAATTACTTACTACGAAATGTTCTTATTTATTTATTTATTTATTTTTTATTATTATGTTTTTACATTTAGAACATTCCTAACTGTTAAAATGTTTTTTGTCATTCAAAAATTATTCTTTTAATTTTAAATCTTTCATTTTAAAGCTGAAAAGTGTGAAAAATTAATTAAGAGTGTACTTTGTACTTTATAGCTTCAAAATGAAAATTTTAAAATTTCAAAATTCATATTTTGATGAACAAGAAACATTAGTTCCCCATCATGCTATAGGTATGGGGAACTTAGGTAAACGTGAAAATTTTCGACCTCGGTTTTTTTACTTTTTTACACGTTTTCAGGTGTGAGGAATCCGAAAATGACAAAATTTGCATGATATCCATCTGTAGGGTGTCTGTTAGTTTGTTAGTCCGTTAGTGTGTTAGTTCGTAAGTGTGTTAGTCCGTTATTCCGTTAGTGTGTTAGTCCGTTAGTATGTTAGTCTGTGTACACGATATCTCAAGAACAAATTGTCGCAGAGAGGTAAAATCAGTTTTAAAATATTACTTTTGACACTGGAAAGAATCCTATTTACAACATTTGAATTAAAAAACATCGTAAGTTATTTGAAATTTACGATTTTCTTAACATGGAAGAAAAGGGCAAAATTTCACTTAAACTTGCATTAAATAAAAAAGGTTTGCTGTAAACACGTCAGACCAGTTTTAAAACATCAGTTTTGATGCCAGAATAAACCTCAGTTACTATAAACATGCAACTTTAAAATTTTCGCAAGTTATTGAATATTTACGAATTTCTTAACATGGCACAATAGGACAAAATTTCACATAAACGTCAATTTTGAGGGATATTTTCATCGTAAACATGTCAGACTATTTTAGAAATATTATTTAGGATACTGGCATGAATATTATTGACTATGAATTTTCCAATATAAAAATTTCGTAACTTATTAGAATTTTACGAACTT
The DNA here is from genome assembly GCA_963930645.1 of Salticus scenicus. NCBI lineage: Eukaryota > Metazoa > Arthropoda > Arachnida > Araneae > Salticidae > Salticus > Salticus scenicus. The sequence goes on from OZ005655.1 coordinate 14,595,399, forward strand.
CTTATCATAACAGAATAGGGTAAAATTTTACACAAACGTCAATCTTGAGGAATATTTTCATCATAAAGATGTCAGACCACTTTTGAAATATTATTTAGAATACCGACATGAATATCATAGAGTATGAATTTTCCAATTTAAAAAATTCGTAAGTTATTTGGAATTTACGATTTACTTAAAATGGCAGAATAAGGCAAAATCGAGCAAAAACGTCCATTTTGAGGATCATAAATGTATCAGACAATTTCAAACTAACATTTACGATACTTGTTTGAGCATGATTGACTAGAAATATTCTTACAGGAAAATTTCGTAAGTTATTCGAAATTTAAGACTTTATCAACATAGCAAAATGGGGCGATATTTCATATAAATATGCATTTTTGGGGTTGTTGCATTGGATATAGTAGCATGAAAATAAACTACGAAATTGATCCCAATAAAATAAATTAATAGATTAGAATAAGATAAATATATCGAACTGATTGGTGGGTAGCCTATTAGGCGAGGATTTCGTTCGGTCACTGTGTCAAGCATTTGGTCGAATTCATTTCTCTTAACATGATTATAAAATGTCCTGTACAAGAAATTTATGAGAACATACATATGGTGGGAAACTGAGCAGAGTCCACCTATGCCAACCAGGTTTAATGGTTGTGAATTTTCTACATATGAAAATATAAATTAAAAAAATACATTTGGTAATGAGTAATTCATTTAAAAAAAAAAAAAAAATCTCCGTAGAAAAGGTCGCCGTCAATTTAAGTGAAATATCCCCTTAACTGATGCATACAAACGAAATTTTGGACAAGTAAATTATTTAAGATCAACAAGATAGATTCAACTATTTTTTTACACAAGAGGGCTATTAAGTCTCTATCAAAAAGCACTGAATTCAGAAATACATTGGATTATCGCTGGATTGTAAACAAAGCCTTTAAATAACGCTACTGGTAATAGGAATAACCGGCGAATATAAACGAAATTTTGAGCATATTATTATGTTGTTTAAGATTATCGACTAAACCGCTTAAGGAAGTAGAGGCAGTAAATCATGTAAAAGACTATTCACGAATATATATATAAATTTATGCTCATATTATAAATAACAAATAAACCAGTTGTAATTATTAAACCATCAGGCATAATAATTACAAATCGAAATTTTAATTATGGTAAATCAAATTAAGAAACTGATAAACAAAATTATAAGAAAATTGTAATAGTCACCCGAACTAACAATGGCCAGTATGGGGGAAGGGGGGGGGGGTCATAACTCCTGTTTCTTTCGATAATAATAATAATAACAGTTCTAGTGCAGGGCTGCCATTAGCAACTATTTTTATATTCTTCCCTTACCACTATTTTTATAAAATAAAATTTAAAATGCATTTACGCAAATAAAATGCACATTTATCAGCAAAAGTGTATTATAAACTTTATTGTGCTTAAATATTGGTACGAAAAGAATATAAAAACAACTGCGAATGCTTTCAGTGTTAGAGTTTTTCACTATTTTATTAAGAATATCTAAAGTTATCGCTCCCCCCCCCCCCCCGTAAAAAATAAAATAAAATAAATAAATAATATAATATAAATAAATAATTAAATAAAAAGTTTGCCTAAAAATATTAAATGATTTTATAAACTTTGGGTTTTATTTTATGTGTTAAAAAAATAACTCTCCCCCCCCTCCCAACAATGAGGGGTATTTGATGATTCCATGTGGCCTCTTATGCTTCAGTTTTTCTTTGGTCATCGGTAGATTAAAACTGATAATCGAAACTTGGCATTTGAAACTGGCACAAAATATATTAACCAGTCTATAGAAAAGAAATCATGAGCATAGTATTAAATCGTTTATGATTCTGGCATTGAACCATAAATGAAGCAGAGCTAGTATATCATTTGGTTAGACATTTCGCGATCAAGAGAAAGAAAAAAAAAAAGGTGCTCACAATATAAATAACAAATAAACCAGTTAAAGATGGTATCAGATATAATAACCACAAAATGAAATTTAAATTATGAGAAATCAAATTAAGAAGCTGAGAAAAAATTACGTGAAGCTTGTAACTAGCCCATACTCCGAACAGAAAACTACCTGATGAATAAATTATTATATTATGGAGAAAAAAAAAAGTAACTTCTGCTCTCTGTTGCGCTTCTACTTTTTATACAAAACTTAATTGTTTGAAATAACTCAATCTGACTTGTAATGTATTCATTGAAATACGTGAGAAGAATACGCACAACAAAAGTTTCTATGGGACTGTATTAAATGAGAAAGTAGGGATGATGAAAATAAAATAAAAAGAATGCTTATTGCAGGTTAAAACCTTGTGCGTATAAAATGGAAAAGTGGGTTTTGAAAAGTTGTTTACATGATTACACGCCTTATCAAAACACTTTAGAGTAGCGGGGTGTGTTCGTAAGAAAATTCTTATTTTGTTTCTTAAAAAGATGAAAAAGAAAAAGTATTTCAAGCCTAATTTAGATAAAATATCCCTACGAAATTATCTACATAATACGCCAGATAAAGTACCGTAAATTTTATATTACAATTTGTTTTTAATTTAAATCTTGTTTACATTTAAGCGTTCAATGGTACATGAATAATAATAATAATAATACAAGTAATGTTTAGTCAACAATATAAGAGAGTGTATACATGAAATATAATAAGTGTAATATAAAAGAAATATTCTTCCAACAAGCAGTAAAACGGCATTTAATCATACACTTTATCTATAGAATTACAACCAAGGCAAAGTAAAAAAAAAAAAAAAACTTACTTTACGATTTAGTTCATATTTAATTTTTAAGAAATAAATTACAAATGTAAATAAATAAATAAAAAAATAAAAGAAAGAAAACTATATTTACAATCTGGATTATTTTTAAAACCTTACATTTATTTCTAAATTAATGTTATATTTAAAAATACTAATTTTAAATTTTCGTGTATTTGTACAATGTATGAAAAGCATATTAACTTCTTCTTCTGCCATTTTTTTTTTTTTTTTTTTTTTTTTTTTTTAATATTCTGAATTATTTATATATATATATATATATATATATATATATATATATATAATAAATATCTGATTGTGCATTTTATCTTTTAAATCAACTACATTACATACATTATATTAAAAAAAAAAAGTTACAAATTGTTTTTTATTTATTCTTTATTTGACATCAAATGAATCTGACTATAAACATAAAATGATTATAACAAATTGCTGATTGAAACGGTCTTCGTGAAATACTAGTGGTAAAAATGCTTCTATGAAGCAAATTCTGAATTCTAACATACTTTTAAATATTTTTGCATTTAAATTCAATCATTGAAAATTAAAAATAAATCCAAATTACTATATAAATAAGGATTCCCAAAAATTTCAGTCCTTTCGTAGTTTTTTGCCTGCAAATATTACAAAAAAAATCTGAATTATTATATAGGGATATTTTATACAGTTATCCAGTTTTAGCTTTTAGCGAAATTCTGATCAACTTGTTTTAGCAAAATATGATACCTTTTAGCAAAATGCTAAAAAAACTAATGGCAGTTTAAACCCTGGTGCGTTATACAGAGACCCTTAATGATAAACAATTGAATAAATAATTTTTTGGGGATAACCCATTTTTGTAGCAGCATTAATTATGTGAGAGATATTTTTGTTTTTAAACCTATATGAACAAATATTATGTATACGAAAGAGGTGATTGAGAATGATATTTCTGTAAACTGAGATATGAAGACAAAAATTAAAATGTGTAAACAAATTTACTTTGAAACAAAAATCTTGTTTTTTGTCATACAGATCAGTATAAATTTTACTACCTTCAAGTTTAAGTTTTAAATTTAAGAAACTAATACAATTGTTGTTGAGAAGATTATGAGTTAAGGTAAGGTGAGAAGGATATTCAAATTTGAATAAATTAGGGGAAAAATTATTGACATAAAAAATTATAATGTCACCAATGTATCGGTAAAAATAGACATTTTCAATACATAATCCCTGTTCTTAATGGTAAAGGTATAAGTCAGCTAACAAACTCGAGCTACAACCACCTTGTGGAATACCAACCTTTTGAATATAAATTTTATTACTGTGTAGAATGTAATTGTTATGAATAATAAAATTTAAAACTGTCTTAAATGATGTTGCAGAAAAGTATTTTGGTAAAGAAATTTGACTTTTAAATTTTTAAAAAAGGTTAAAGATGATATGATGAAGATCTGTTAAATTAATATTATTAAACAGGTCAGCAAAATCAAATGTCATGATATCAGTGACATTGTTCATCGATAAGACTTTATTTTAAGGCAATAAATTTTTTTTGATTTACTAATTAAGTCGTAGATTTGTTTGAGAATATCAAGGAGAATTTTGTTAGCGTTATTATTGTAAGTATTACAACCAACTATGACTGTTCTAAATTTAATAGGAGTTTTGTAAATTTTAGGAATAAGTACAATATAAAGATATTTGAAATTATTAAATGGAAGTTTCAGTAATTTATAGAAGCCGTGAATTTTTCGTTTATTAATTTTAATATCATTATTGGTAGGATGAAAGTTAGGACTCGAAGATATGGATGAACTGAGTAAAGAAAGATAAGTAGCGTTTACAGATTATAGCATAGTTATTGGGAGATTTATTTACATAAGCAATAACAAAGTTTTGTTGCAATTCTTGAATTGAGTTAATGAGATTTGATTTATTATAATGTGTGAGATTTGATCGGTGTTGAATTAATTCAGCTTTAAATTTTGAAATCACTAAAAATTTCCATTGATTGAAATATTCAATAGGTTTATTATAAGAGATGGAGAGTTTATAAATAAACAAATCAATATCAATATGTATTAAGCTATTTATAACTTGCATAATTTTTTAAATGACACAATTTAACACAGAAAATTTGATAATTGCATGGTTGTTTAATAAAACATGCGTTCAAAAACAAATAAATTATTCATATGTTATGTTTATTTAAAAATGTCAAAAAAGTATTAACATTTAAACATTTTTTTTTTAATAATGGAGCTAATTTTATCCAGTCATTCAATTATCGTTTTATAAACCTAGTGTGACCGAAAGTAAAGAGCTTTGACCATTTCGCAGAAAATCGGGGAACTTTACAGAATAAAATGAACTGACAAGTTATCAATATTGGAAAAATTAGTTTTCGCCAATAACCTGCCCTTTATCTGAAGGAAAATGTTAAAACAAAACAAATTTTTTTTTAAATTATTTGGAGGACTCTTCCAAGATTTGACTAAAGGCTTTACTGTAATCTCTGGCCTGTAACTCGTGGCTAAAAATAAATAAATAAATAAATAAAACAATAAATAAACAAATAAATAAATAAAAAGAAATTGTTAAAAAGAATTTTTTTTTTCTTTTTTCATCATTATTTCGGTAAAAAGCTTTTAGCATATAAATATCTGCACGAGGATTTTTTCTAATTTTTATTAATATTTATATATGTAGAAAAAAAAAAAAAAAAAAAAAAAACACATTTACTCATATTACTTTGCATCATCATAAACACTTTATTTTTAAACTGATTTAGTCAAATAATTTTGTCATATAGCTTTTTAAAGCTAACAGTGAAGAATTTGTCAAATTAACAGAAAAAAAGAAAAAAAAAAAAAAAAAAAAAATTGCGCGCGCATCCGCATCTAGCTTTCTTTTGAATTTTCAAGAAAATTATTTATTCATTCGACATTTCTCATACATTATTTGAAATATTGCGTCCATACATAGTTAAACTATTTGTGATTTCTTACCTATTTTAAACTGTACTATTTCTAAAAATCTACACTTTTATATGTAAGTTCGAAATAAAATTTACTTACATCGATATAAATCTAACAGTCAGTAATTTCAATTGCAAAAGGTGTACCACCCTTTCTTCATTTAATGTACGTTTTTCTAAAGCTTTATTATTATATTTTCGTTTCAAATTTATTAAATGAAATATATCAAAAGAATTTTTAATAGAATAATAAGTTTTTAATAGAATAGTTATCATCAATTTTTATTCTATTTATTCCTTACTTTCAAAGAAATTGTTATAAGTATTCTTATACATCCCGCGACAAAAAGATAGGAACAAAGGGTTTTTTTCTTTGATTTTTCATAAAATAACGTTATCTAAATTGTGCTTATCATTTATTATCATTATAAAATAACACTATTCCTGGACTAACTTTTGTTTTAAGACTAATTTAGAAAAGTTTTAAGACTAAAATTTTTCTAATTTAAGACTACACTCCGCGACAAAAAGATAGGAACAAAGGGTTTTTTTTTAATTTTTCATAAAATAACATTATCTAAATTGTGCTGATCATTTATTATCATAACAAAATATTATCATATCAAAAACATATTAAATATTTGAATCGTATTCAAAATATTCATATTCAAAATAATCATATTCAAAATTAAAAAAAAAAAAAAAAAAAAACTTTGTTCCTATCTCTTTGTCGCGTTGTGTAGTCTTAAATTAGAAAAATTTTAGTCTTAATTTTTTTCTAAATTAGTCTTAAAACAAAAATTAGTCCAGGAATAGTGTTATTTTATAATAATAATAAATGATAAGCACAATTTAGATAACGTTATTTTATGAAAAATCAAAGAAAAAAACCCTTTGTTCCTATCTTTTTGTCGCGGGGTGTATATGTCGCATATATATGACATGCTGGACTGTAAATTAAAAGAAAGTTTTTAATAGGTCACGTGTATCACACACACATACGACATAATTGTTTATTTTGAAGGGATGCGAACTTGGCGTAGAACTCCGACCACTGTACATGAAAAAAAAAATCTTCTTCTTAAATCAACGATTTTATAAGTAGAGAATTTTTTTTAAAAAACAAACATTGGTATGAGTTCTGCGACAAATTCCCATCCCTGTATTATGGGAAAAGCTATGCACTAAAAAATGTTTTGCATTTCCTGAATCTAATTAAATATTCTCAGATACGTTTTTTTTTTTAGTTTGCCATTATGCAAGCTTTATTCACACTACCCCGATATTTGTCAACTATACAAAGTTTTCAATAAAAAGTTTGCATTTTTTTTTCTTTCTTTGTTTCTAATAGATATTCACTTCCTAAAACAGAAAATATAGTAAAAAAAAGTTCTGTTTTGTAAAACTCATATTTTTTGTTTAATTTTGCGCAAAAACATGAAATCTGGTATCCTATTATTGATTATAAAAACCATCTTTAATAAGTATTTATTACTTTAAAACAATATTTATAAGAATAAATCTAAAAAATTATAGAAAATAAAAATAGCGTGTATAGGAGCAGTAGAAGGGGTAAAAGTTAAAGCGTTTTCGGAGAGGCATAAAACAAAAGAAAAGAAAGGAAAAGAAGAAGACGAAAAAGAGGTTTCACAAGCAAAAAAAAAAAAAAAAAAAAAAAGAATAAAGAAAGTTAAATATATCAGGAAAAAATTTTCTAATTATCAGAAACAATTTAGTTTAATAAACAATATGTTTATTTCAATGTAATAAAACTACTGATTATTTCTCATAAATCCCTATTGGTTCGCCCCCCCCCCCCCCAAAAAAAAAAAAAAAAAAAAAAAAAAAAAAAGAAAACTTACGTGACTGATAGAAATGAATGACATTTTTGGTTCAGCATCTTCCAAAATATAAACTTTAGCAAAAAAAAAAAAATCATGCAGCATTTCTTTTTTTTTTTTTTTTTTTTTTTTTTTTTTTTTAAGTGTTTTATGCAGACATATCCTGATTGAAATGCCATACCTTTATCTTAAAATGCTAAAGAAATGTATAAATCTAAAATAATTTCTATTAAGTGCAACTGATATTCTATACTAGCGTAATTATATCCCTGAAGATGATAACAATAAAATATGCAACATTTTACACACTTATTTCGATAGAATCCGAATTCCCTCCCTAAAATTCGTTTGCTATGTAACATCTATAAGTGCATGATCTATATATGTAAATCTGATGCCTAACCAGCAACAGTTGTATCAAAAAATTTTCCGAACACCTCATCACTAGCGTCCGGTCAGGGCCGGAATGAATTTTTTTTCTCGCATGGTTCGCTATATGCAAAAGGGAGGGTCGCAGATGGTGCGTGCACCAGGTGGTATTCAGCGCGCACCTGGAATACGCAGAGGATGGGATGGTTAGATTTTTTCAAGTACTCAACGGAAAATTAGGGCCAAAGGTTTGGAGAGTCGTTAGGAAATTGAGTGCGAAATGAAACACAGGAAAAGACAGAAAAACCATCATTTATACACTTCCTATAGGCTGTCAAACTTTTGAATCCTGACGTCATTTCTAGTCAGATTTTGAATATATATATTTTTTAATAATGCTGATGGTTGTAAAATTTTGGATAAGCCTTCTACGGAAATTGTAATTTAAAAGAAAATGTTCAAAACTCATTTAATCGTGATATCTTCTAATTATTTTCTGTTATTTTCTTCGTGGCAAAAGAATTTTGAATACAAAAATATAAAAGCGAACAAAAAAAAAAAAAAAAAAAGAATAATAAATCAAAATTAGGAAATAAATACTCAGTAGATTAACTCAGTTTAATCTTTCTTAATAAAGGACAATAAATATACAGATGTAGTGAAGTTTATGCGATTGCATATGACGTGTGTGCATATGACTTGTGTATGTTGGCATCATTTAGACAGCGCAGTTAAACATGTCATCGTCAATACAAATGTTGAAAGATTTTTCCAAGTTATATTTTAATGTACTATGAGAGAAAATAATATTAAGGTTTTAGGACATCCAGCCATGCCCGAAACTAAAATGCTTGTTCGGAGGTGGTGGTTCGGGGTGGGGTCATGACTGGCCGAAAACCTAACTGAAATCGTCGATTTCCCTTCTTCTAGCTAGTGCAGGGACCAACCACTAGAACATTTAGGATGAACATTTACGTATATATGTCATTACATTTACCGCATGAGTTGCTGATGATAAAATTTAATTGACCTAATCGCAAATACGGAAAATTCTTTTATTAAACAATGTAACATATTTGAAAAATGTCAAGAAGGATTTACTGTTTAAAACAAAAAATTAACCCGAAGACAATATGTTAATACATTGTTGATCGATTACGAGTTAATTCGTTTGATTAAACAGAGAAACCGCTCCTTTAGGTGTTCGTCTAAAACAACACATTATTTTTTTTAAAGGATTTTGCGCATTCATGTTTAGTTCACTGAGTGCTATCAGTGAATGTATTCTTCAGTGGAAATTATGGCATCGATTGCTGAAAATAAAATGTAAATGACTTAAACGCGAATACGAAAAATCCTTTTTGTTAAATAATGTAACGTTTTAAAGAAATGCCAAAAGGTAGAGGTTTACCAATAAGAATAGAAAGTACGCGGGCGTCAAAGTATTAAAATGTTAAAATGCTAAAAGAGAAAAAAAAAATCCTTCTAAAAAATTAAATATTTAAGAGAAATATCTGAATAATATAATGTCTTTTATTTCATTATATTTATTGTAAAATATAATATTTATTAAAAATATATGTATGCATCTTGGTTGAGTTGAGTAAAATTTAGTTATATGAACTGCATTACATCACATAAATACGAAGTCTGATAAATTGAGACTGAAAGAAATAAAATGAAAATAAACAAAGAAATAAATAATGACTTATTTATTTTTTTATATCGACAACATGAAAAAATAAATTACTTAAGTCTTTTAATTCATTAAATTGATTGAAATATTTCCTCATACTTCTTTATATATATACTTTTCCTTTTCTTTTTTTATATCTATTTTTTAGTAAAGAAAAGAAAGGAATTACATAAGAAGCAAATTTAAGTGATTTTAAGAGAAACCGTATTAGCGGCATCATTGATTGAAAATGTCAAAGAATGGCCAATTTGGTTGAAATATGTCTCTAAAATATGGATCATTGTTTTGCAAACAAAGAATGACATTGATATATCCGTTTTTACTTTAAATTATTTCCTATTTTACATAGTGTTTTAGTCTGGAATCAAGGAGCGACAATACTGAACGGAAGTTCATTCGCCGTCAAAATAGGAATATTATTTCCATGTATGATTGTGAATGAACAAATAATTATTAACTACTTTTAATCATTGTAATTATGTTTCATTTCCAAAAGCAAAATTTAGTAACGTAATAAATAATTTACGGCATGAAAATTTTATATATTAGTAATGTAGTGAAAAACATTAGGGACATTACATTTTGGAATGGTAATATTTTCTTAGAGTATTTATGAAGGTTTAATATAGCATTGAAAACATGTTTCGGGATAAGGTAGTCAAACTGGCAAAAGTATTTGAATTAATTTTAAAATATTTATAATGGACATACAATAACTGTTGACTATTAGTTAATACTAGTTGTGCTTCTCCAAACCAAGATAGCTTCATAATAATTGCATATTTGTAGGAAAATATTGGAAAGTATATTGAACGTTATCTGCAATTGTGCAATTTTAACATAATTGTTTTTATATTGTGCAATGGTGCTTTTTGAGATTTTTTTTTTTTTTTTTTTTAATTCAACATAACTCAAAATTTGTGCAAAAAATAATTGAAAAATAAATTATAGAGACAATTATATATTTTTGCAAAAAAGGCTTTAAAAATTTTTATTTGTAAAACCTGTGCAAATAAAAATATGAGGAAATGATGTAATTTTTCTGAAACATGATGTGCATTGTATATTTACATGATTTTATTGTACATTTGGTGAAATATACAATAAAATTTAAATAAAATTACAAAATATACAGTTTTGAAACATATAATGAAATAATATTTGCTGTAAGTATTTGACATATTATTAGAAATTATTAAATAATATATATATATATATATAAATTTGTGACTTACATATATCAACATGCTTTGAAAATTTTCAGTGTGCTCTGTAACTTGAAATTTTTAGACTTGTTAGAATTATTTTTATTATTTATTTCAGCACATTTTTGTTTTTTAAATACGTAAAGAGCTCTAAAAAGTTCTATAATTTATTTTGCGTTTTAATTTGAAATTTAAGTGCTGACATTCATTCAAATGATTGGTCTGAACTACAAAATATCTCTATTTTCAAGTGTTTTGTTTGCTCATTATATTTACACATTAACATTTTATAAAACGAACTCAGTCAAAAATGAAGTTTGTTATTGTTAAAATTTTAAATATAAGTAATTAAAATCTGTCCTAAAAGTTTTTTTTTATAAATAAAACAAAAAGTTTCTTTCTAAAAAGAAAATACTGATAAATCAATTTTACTCTCTAAAAGATACATGTAAAGATATAAGAAAATTTATTAAAATGAAGCATAACATTTTGAAAATTTAAATGAATAATAATAATAATAATAAAAACATAGATTTTATATAAATTTCCTTCAAAAAACATATTTATTTTTACATATTTGTTTATTAGTTAAAATGTGTGCAGGCATTTTAGGAAGGAATAATATAAATCATAAAATACAAATTCTTGCTTAAAAATTGTCGAAATAGTGCAAATAAACTAACTTCATTTATACAAAAGTAATTAGTGCAGCTACCTGATTAAAATCAGGGAAAACGTTTAATGGGTGGGAACTGTACTTTCTAGCGTGCTTCTAAACTGTTTCCTCTCACACAAAATACTTTTTGAAATAGAGTTTTGCAAACTGACAAGCATCCAACGATCTTTTAAGGTTATACAAATATATATTAATTAATTAATACATATTAAACGTTAACATCAAAAGCAATGTGTATTAAATTTAAACATTTATTAACAGCATTAAGCTTAGAATAACGCTATATATATATACACACCCAGGGTGGTTATAATTAAGCTTCCCCTATAAACAGAATCCTACAGCGCAAACGGGTGAACAGAATGCAAACGAAATTTGGTATATAGACCGTACACGAGATGCGCTCACGGAATTTTGAAAAAAAAAAAGTTTCAAAATGTCCACCAGAGGGCACCTTTTCCGGAAAAACATTAAATTTAACACAATAAACGACCAAAAATGATGACAAGGTGATCAGAAACTAGTCAATAAATGTTAATATTGTTTCTGTATTCCGTTTTGGTCGTTTACTGTGTTGAATTTAATGCTTTTCCTGAAAAGTCGCCCACTGGTGCACATTTTGGAACTAAATGTTTTTTTCGAAATTCCATGAGCGCATCTCGTGTATAGTCTATACCGCTTGCGTCACTTGAGACTCTATCGATTCTCTTGATATAAAATTTCGTTGCTTTCCGTTCATCCGTTTGAGCTATAAGAGACTGTTTTTAGGGGAAGTTTAATTATTTACACACACAATGTGATCCAAAAGTCACAGAAAAAATAGAAAGGTTATTATTCGAAAAGTTTTGACCATAGCACTATGCGGTTTACACTGAAATACATAAAAAGACAAGGTTTTTTTTTTTTTTTTTTTTTTAGGTGACAAAAGATTTATTAGAAAATTAGTTTAACTTTTCTAAATCAAGCGGCGCTTTAATTATGAAATTATTTTTCAATAGGGGCTCAGAACATTCAGTAATGTACCAAGGACTGTAAATGCTGCATGAGACGGCTGACATTCACAATGACCGTCTGACGTTTCACATTTGAAATTCTCTCCCCCCCTCCCCCAACCTAAAAAAAAAAAAAAGCTTCAATATTAGCAATATATCGTTATTCGACGTATTTAGGCAGATCTGTTTAAAATGTGAGAGGATACTGCGAAAACAGCGCGATATGTTCATGAAAAATTTAACTAATATTTTTTCTTATATACATGTAAAAATCACATGCTCTTGTGTACATTTTAGTGAAAATTGCGTAGACTTAAGTCAGTTCTTTTTGAATAATATATTTTTCATTTTATTTCTGTGACCTTTGGATCATGTAGTGTATATATATATATATATATATTTATTTATGTATTTATTTATTTATTGTCTGTATTGTTTGTTTGTTTGTTTTATCCGATCAACATTTACGATAAAAATTTAGTTTCAAATTTATTAAAAAATGTATTAAAATATCCACAAATGCTTGTTTAGAATTGTACATTTATTTGTGAAATTATATGAATTCATTTACCTAAAATTTTAGTTTTTTAATTCTTTTTTTCAAATATGACACTTACTTTTTTATTTACAAAATGAATTGAAGACTTTATGTGCATATAATTCTCATTTCGTTTAAATAATTCTCGGTTTGAAATTTCTACTTTGTTCGATTTTATTTAGATTTCTTTGTAATACTTTTTAAAAGATATGACGCATCTTTTTTTTTATACGGCGAGTTTAAGTCTTTGTATGTATTATACTTACACTGTCTAAAAAAATGTCTCGTTTTAGACTTTTTTTTGTCTTTACTTTTTATTCCTTTGCATTAATTTTTACAAAGTCAAATCCATTTTTGATTAATTGTAAACTTTTACCAGCATTTATAAACTCATATTTTTGTAAAAGAGTTTTCAGTTTATGTTTCTTTACAATGCGTTTATATGTAGTAATAAAAAGATTTATTTTCGCTTAAGATCTTTTATATATATACTCAATTAAAGGTGTACAACTTTTGCTTATGGAGCATATACATTTTTTCTTTTTAATCTCATAAGTAATAAATTTTTACTTAAATAAAGCAAATTTCAACCTATTGTTTTTAAATTATGCTGTCTAATTACGTATTTTATATTATTATGCATTTGTATTGTTTTTTTAAAATTGCTATTTAATTACTTTTTCAAATATAAAAAAAGTATTTTTTTACTTGTATGTCTTTAAATTAATTATTAATTAAAAATGCTATTCTCCCGCCCTTTCTTAGGAAAGTTGGGTTACCATTTCATTAACAATAATCAAAATGATATTTAACCAGAAAAAAGTGAACATTTCATCCATTATTAATATATTTTCATAATTTTTAAAGCCAATTTTTTATTAATTTTCCACAGAATTTGTTTCATTTAATATTTTAATCATATTGTGTTTTGAAATTTTAATTCATATGAAACAATAAATATAATTATTTTTCCTTTTTATTCGTTTTTTATATTCATTATATTCATTATATTTATTACTAAATTATTATAGGTGTTTCATAGGTCAGTTATTGGATCATTTTTAATTCAAAGCTTTATGGATACTTCTAAAATGGCGATAAATTCATCAAACGTTTCATATATTTATTACAGTACTTCTATAGAATACAGATAAAAAAAAAAAAAAAAAAACTACTGAATACAGATAAAAATAAAAATAAAAATAAAGATATTTTAAAATAGCTTTAGCGTTTTGGTGACCCAAACAACACATTAAAGAAAGGTAAAGACATATCTAGTTCGTTAACTGATATCACCGATTCAAAGAACTCCAAGTGGTTGAAATTTCTTGATCTCACAAAAGAAACGACTTCAAGAATGCTTTCCAAACATCAGAATACTTATTGAAGTAATGTCTGATAAACAGAATACGCAATTCAAAACACCTCATCTTGTGTATATCCAGAAAAAAAATTCCAACTAAAAGTTAGTCTTTGATCTGTTTACAATTTTTTTTCACGTGTCACTCATGAAAACAAAGATGATTCATTGGTGCATCTATTTTTGTTTGAAATGTCTTACTGCTTTAAACTTTTCAGGGTATTGTTACGTACTCTCACTTTGTGAAAAATGTTATTGACAATGCTTACTGGCGTTAGAAAAAAAAAATCTTGACTGAGAATCACTACATCTGAATACGATTTTATCTCTTCTAGAGAATTATCATATCTCGACAATGTTTCACACTGCCTTCACCTTGGACATATATTTAAGAAAAAAGTATGCAAATGTTATTTTGATCTGAAATATCTCTCATATGCTATTAAATAGTTAAAATTTATTTACTAATTCATAGGCACTGTGAATTAAATATTCTAAACAAATTCATCTATCATACAGTTATGCAACAAGATGTACGTAAATAACAAATTGAAGGAGTTTATAAATGGTTAATTTCACGCAAAATTGGACAAAATGGCCATTTTTTACGTTTCAACTAACTCAATCATTTT
Organism: Salticus scenicus; assembly: GCA_963930645.1. Taxonomy (NCBI): domain Eukaryota; kingdom Metazoa; phylum Arthropoda; class Arachnida; order Araneae; family Salticidae; genus Salticus; species Salticus scenicus. The sequence continues at coordinate 14,610,480 of OZ005655.1, forward strand.
TAATTTTTCTTGATAGAAAGCATATGAAACATATAAAATCACATAAGACATTATATATGCAGATTTCCTTATATCATTAATTAAAAAGGAATTCAGTATTGCCAATTTTAGGGAGTTTTTTATCCAATAACCACCACTAAATTTTAATTGTAACGGTTGCCTAATCATTTCGAATGTTATTCGTCTGTTATGTATATCAAATATCACTCCTAAAAATTATTGGTGATAGTTGAATAAAAGAATCTCTAAATTTGGCAACCCTGTTTAAATCAATTTAGAGCATTAAGGTCGGCAAAGGGTTAAACTTAAAAATAAGTAAGGAAAAAGCAATTTTAAAATTAATTTAACACTTTTCCCTTTCTTTCATACGATTAACTATTTTTCATTATGCTTATTTATTTAAATTTTAGAACTTTTTAAAATTACATATCAGATGAAAATCCTGTTTTGTATAGATTAAAATTTCTTAACTTTATATGTGTCTCAAATTAGAGAAATAGAGTGATACAGACTTGTCACTGAAATCATGCTTCATTTCTGTCATGTGTGTCACGCTACATTTTTACCGTATTAAGTGTACATTCTTTTTCTTAAATTAGAAGTTTTTGTACTATTTATAAGCAAGGCATGCAAATATATCGACACACCACAATTCATTAAAATTATTTAGTATTTAAGATTGGACAATGAAGTTTTCTGATGCATAGCAACTTACATTAATTAACCAAATATAATTTCGGTAGATATTTAAAGTTGCACGTTTTTAAATGTACTGTAATCTCCAGTGCATAATCCAGAAACTAGATAGATTATTTTATTCTAAAATTTTAAATCATATACGAAGTTATACTTGTACAATATACAATATGAGATTTGTAAAGAATTTGTACGAGATTCAATACATTTTAGATTCAATACATTTTGATTAGCCGAAGACAAAAAGACATTTTGCAATACTTTTATACAAATACATATATATACGCCTTTCTTTGTAAAAGTATTAAAAAAAACTCCATATTAACTCCACTCCTTTGTAAAAAACTCCATATTTTATAATTTTCTTTTTCTTCTTCTTCTTTTTTTTTTTTTTTTTTTGCTTAATTGTATCACATTTAGTAATACCTCTCATTATCAAAACGAAGAAACTAATAATTGCATCAAAATCCCATAAATGTCATTATTTGTCTTTTTCAAAGAACTAAATTTTCTAAATATTTGTTATAAAAGTGGAGTTTCTAAATTACTCCAAATCAATTTTCTTATAACCTATAAATTCTTATAATTCTAATTTGCATGAAACAATAAAAAACAAGTAACACTGACTGATTACTACTGTTTTTTCCCACAAATTTACAGAAAGCTCGTTATTTCTAAATCCATTTACGAAAAGATAATTCACTTTTACATTGAACGACTCATACATATATATACATAAATTTAAATTTCTTGAAATTGTATATGAAGAAACATGCTTTTTCCTCATTAAAACTGCCTTGAAGGTACAATTTATTTTCTACCTAATGGGATATATTGAACTTGTAATATTTTTAATAATTAAGGGTAGTGCATTTATATACTCACATATTTTTCATTTTTTCTTTTCTAAATAATCTCTAAAAAAAGAGTTAAATTGAACACGTGTCATTTGTTAATTATATTAAAAACACTTTAAACACACGTAAAATTAAATTTTATTTAAAATATGTTTAAAAATATTTATCCGAAGCTTTTTGCTTTAATAGTAAAGCATCATCAGGGATTTTTATTAAATAAAAATTCCTGATGAGGCTTTACTATTAAAGCGAAAAGCTTCGGATAAATTTTTTTAACATATTTTAAATAAAATTTAATTTTACGTGTGTTGAAAGTGTTTTAAATATAATTTTTTTTCATGTTTTTTTTTTTTTTTTGTTTCCTCACTTCAAGTACTCCCTGTTTTTATCCCTTTGGATTGAAAAAAGAATAAGTCATAAAGTTCCATTCAACCATTTCTGTACCAACAATCCAAACGAAACAATTGCAGTAAGAGGGGAATGACAAAAAATACCTCATCCGACAAAAGTGTTTTCAAGACAAATGTCTACCATCCCTAGTTGAACCTTAAGGTGTCACCACTATTGTCGAGAACGTTCAACCGCACAAGTTGAAGACCTTTGCTGATTTACTGCTACACACTGAAACTTCCATAAAACTTCCCTCATGCAACGAATTTTCCACTCTAGGTTCTAAGAAATGTGTTTCACTTCATATATTTTTTTTTTTCCTTCTTTAAAGACAAAGGTTATTGGCGCACCAAAAGTTTCAGGTATGTCCTAACTGCGGAAAATATATGCGGTTCACGAAATGGTGGTAAAGGTTTTTCTGAAAATATCCTATAAAAATGGATCTTGGGATTTTTCTTTTTTTTTTTTTTTTTTTTTTTTTTTTTTTTAATGATTGAAACTCTGTGCAAAAAATTTATTTTTTGAGTATCAAGACTGCCCATTAGTCAGATTAACCTTTTCTTGCATCCCATGTAATCCTATAGGATTTTTATTTTTTCGTATTTTGAGGATATTTAGTATTTTGAGGATACTTTGAAAAATGGAGCTTTTCACATTTTTCTATTCGAACATGTCACCTTTTATTACAGTAAGTAATTTTTTAAAAATTAATTTAAATATTTTTTTTTTTTTTTTTAAGAAAATTGAAGGCTTTGATTTTTAATATTGAAAAGGAATAATTAAACTTAGTTTCATTTATTTATTTATTTATTTTTTAAAAAGGTTTTAAGGTATTAGGCGCCATGATTAAAGAGTGAAACTTAAAAAACAAAATTAAAAAAACTTAATCTTTGAATGAAATATCCTTTAAATACGAAGCAATCTATAAGATTTCATGAAAATGGAGAAAGAGTGAATATGTCTGTTGTGAAACCTTAAAGAAATTATGTGAAGTCAGTATAAAAAAGTTTCTACATTGTTTTTGTAAATGCATGCCGAAATGAAAAAATATTGGTGGGAAAAAAAAAAAAAAAAAAAAAAAAAAGTGTATCCTAACCGGTACAAACAGAAGAGGTTTACAAAAAAAATCAGATAAATTTCCTAGAAAACTTTCATTTTTTTCACTTTTTTTTTCTCTTTAACAAAGGTTATTAGAAATTAATTAAAATTTCACGAATTAGATAATCGCAGCAAAAATGTATGATTCGTGGAGATGAGAATTTTTTTTCTATGGTAAACAGATGGAGCTTCCAAAATAGTGGGAAAATTTACTAGAAGTGCTATGAGTAAATTATGATAATTGTTCTTACGGTTTCTTTTTGTAGAAAAAATAAAATTACGCGTAGAGTTTAACTTTAAATTTTATAATTTCGATTAGAATTTTTTTTTCTGTATATTTTTAAAATATATAGTGTTTGTTCGTTTACAAATTCTTCATGATATTGCTAAGGTCTATCTAAATATACAGTTTCATAAAACTGTACTAACAAGTTTTTGAACTGCAGAATCAGAAAGTTCTAGTTATACATATCTTTTCTAACAATTATAAACGCGAAATCGTATTTGACATATCCCAAAACATGTATTATTATTATTATTATTATTATTATTATTATTATTATTATTTTAATGTTTCCCAGTAATACAAATCCTTCTTTATTATACATATAAAATAAAGTAAAAAGCATAAATAAAGTAAAAAGCATAAAATAAACTAAAAGCATAAAGTAAAGTAAAAAGCATAGTTGCAACATTTACGATTTTCTAATACCACTTATTGGTATTTATTTTTTGATATTTATTTTACAGTTTTGAGACCTATTGTTACATCGACTTTTCTCTTTATTGATCCATATTACATAATTCTACATGAACTATTCACCATTTCTTATATATTTAACACCTAAAGAACACCAGAAACGTACATGCCTGAACTCGAATTCGAACCCAGGATCTGAGGCTCCAGAGGAATGTTTCCCGAATACTTTACCAAAAGTCGGTACTGCCATATTAATCAAGTAGAAATTTGTATTGTATATAATGATCAAAAACTTTTACAGAACTTTATATTTATTTATATTTTTTTACTATTTTTTTTTTAATTACGGGTTGACATAAAGCGTAAACGTTGGAATTAATAAAATAGCAAGTAAAGTTAATAATTTTAATCTAAATATTAATCTAAAGTTAATATTTTTTTTAAATATCTGATAGTTTATAATCTACTTGAAGCTATTTCAAATGATCGAAAAAATGCATATCTTATTATTATTATTATTATTTAGCACATAAATCTTTTATAACTACTCATTTTCTTCATTCTTAAACGCATAGCAAAGAAGTATATCACAACAGGTTTGAAATCTATTATGAAACATATCCATATTTAGTATGCACCGCGAGAGTAATAACCATGGCAAAACATTGACACCGACATTGGTTCATTTAAATTTAGCCATAAATCATGCATAAAAAAGCGGCAGGTGGGTTACTCATTTAGAAAGTTGGTTTTATTGCAATACACGGATCTACTGTGATGTTGTGCCGTAAATATTTTCATGCCAAACTTCTGCTTTATAAAAGAGCAACGCACACACACACACATATATATATATTTCCATATTTACTTTCTCTCACTCATAAGGTAGAGAAAGTATTGTTTTAGGGTCAAATTTTCGAATGTGAGTTTTTGTTATATTTACACGTTTTGAGGTCCCTTGAATGAAAAAATCGTGTTTTTTAGCGGTTGGTCTCTCTCTTTGTGTGTAAGACTATTTGTGTGTGTGTGTCTGTCTGTTACCAGCATATATCAAGAAAAAACAGTAGCAGAAAGTCCAAACTTGGTATTCTAAATGTGTATAATATGGGAATGTTACACTAAGCTTTTAGTTGAGATGAAGCAAATGGTTCGTGTACAGGGACACCCAAGAGAATTCAAATACATTACGTGTATGGGGGAAATTGCAGGTAAGTAGAGTTTAACATCTATAGACTGCACGAAAACAAATGAAATAAATATATATATTTTTATATGAGGCATGTTTTTATACATGTCTCATGTAGAATATGGTAGGGAAATCCTTCACTGTTCGTTTACAGGGCAGATTATATTGTGTAAAGTGCATCGAACTCGATACGTATTGTACATGAGACATGATGAAAGACTGTGTGGATTTAGATCGGATGCATATAGACTGATAGATGTCACTGTTGTGCGGTAATTTATCTCCGTTTACTGGAAGTTAATATTTCAGTCTCTTTGATATACAAATGCATGAATTTTGCTATGCGCGGTAAATATATTATGAAATTCAAAGTTGATTTAATTTGGGTTCATATCGGACAAGAGATGGCGCTATTTTATAAAATGATAATATAAAAGATATTTTTGCGATGGACACAACGTACTATTTGTGACTTTAAAGTTATTGTATTTTTTTTTTTCTTTCAAATCACCTTTAAATTACCTTTTTAGAGTTTTTGCTCTTACACAGCTTATCCGATTATACAGTCTCGGTATAATGGCATTATGCATGCCATTTTCAATTCACAGTTAATGCACTTTTAATAATAACAACAATGCATTTTATCTTTGGTAACAATAATGCTACACGTGGTTGTGATAAGGAAGCCTACGATAAAACTATTGTTGTACACATGTGGTGGCATTTAAGGAATACATTAAGTATCTCTTTGATCTTTCAAAATTGCACTAATTAAAAATTCCTTTAAAAAAGTTATTTTAATTTTAACATTTGGTTTGCTCATTTAGATAAAAATAATATATGCGCCTACAACTGGGAATCATGCCATAAATCATGTTAAAATCTGAAAAAAGTAAATAAATAAAAACGTATTGTCATAATTAAAAAAAAAAAAAAAAATCATAAGCGTAATCATTCAGTCATAAATCTGTAGCAAATACAGATATTGTTTTCCTTCATACCAATCGCATTATTTATAAAACATAAATTTTACTTTATTTTTTTAATGATCCAGAATATATTTATATAAAATGTATAACATAACTTATCAACACAGGTGTATAATTTTAAATTTCTTTTGATAATATAATAAAAGCTAGTTAAATTGTACAATCCATTTTGTTTTTTTATTTATTTATTTATTTTCTTAAAGTTACAGGCATTGTAGAAGCATTTTGCATATTTACAAATTCACTCCTTAAATACTTGTAAATATTACGTAATTGTGAGGATAATAAATCAATTTGCCAATTTCAAAACGATTATGTAATACTTCTAAATATACAGAATATTATTTTGAAGATGATTATGATATATATATATATATATATATATAGTAAATCTTGTACATTTACGACGTACTTTGATTATAAACATATTGAGCAAACAAAATCGAGGCAAGGAAGCAGGAAAAAATCTTGTTAGGCCTTATATTCCATATTTGATTCTTAAGCAGAATGCACTTCACTCAAAATAAAAATTGTTTAACCTTCCATTCCAAAATTTCTGAATTCATATGGTGAAAAGCGATATTATATTATGAATTTATGGTGATTTCAAGTATTAGAATTGATAACTACTTCAAAAACAAAACCTTATTTGATTTATAAAGCAAAGAATACCGTATTAAATAAATTAATTTAAATATTCTGTATATTAACTGTTTATATATATTTTTTAAATACACCTTTCTTTAATTGTATAATACTAATTCCTCATAAATCTAATGTTTTAGCCTTTGTGTTTTTTACAAACAAGCATACTACTGACAGCCTCACACTTGTCAAGTTTGATGCTTAATAAACTGTATAGGTTAAATTTGAGAGGATGAAGTTAAGAGCGACGAGCCAACAACAAAAGTTACATGATTTACAAGGAAAATGACCACTTTGAAGAATATTAATCAATTTACCAAACGTTTTTGTATATTTAAAGAAATTTAATCAAATAAAAATTGGAGCATTTTCAATTTGCAAAATATTAACACATCAATTTAAAAGTTTTAATAAAACTGATAACTTTGATTTTTATCAACTGAATCATCAAATTAGACATCATTTTTTATAAGATTTTTTTTTTTTGTCAATTTATCAGTGATGTCCTTGCATATTTACTGAAATTTTCGAAGTGAGTGAAAAATACTCATTCCATGTATCTAAAATTTCGATTTTGCTCTCACCATAAAAGTGTTCAAATAATCTTAAGAAAATTTTTGTAAATATTGCATATTCTATACTCTATCATAAGACGATATAAAGTCTTCCGATATTAAAATGAACCATTGCCCTTCCGTAAAGTTATATTTAAAAAATATACCAACACAGGTGCATAATATATTTATTTATTGATTAATATACAAATTGTATCAATAAAATAGCAGAAAAAAAAAGTTATCAGTATCACTATGCCTGCTATTTTCTGAAAACATAATATAGCAGTTTTAAAATATCATTTATGATACTGGCAAGAAACCTATTGTTTTTTAACATTTTTATTTGAAAACTTCGTAGGTTATTTGAAAATTACAATTTCTTTTCAGGAAAAAATTTGCATAAACTGACAATGAGGAAATTTATTATTCGCAAAGATGTCAGACTAACATTAAACTATCATTTATAATACTGGGGTGAACATAATTAACTATGAAAATATTACTTTAAAATTTTCGTAAGTTATTCGGAAGTTACAAATTTTTTACATGGAAAAATAAAGCAAATTTTATACAAACGTCCGTTATGAATAATGATAATAAAGCAAAAGGTTTGGATCAATTTTAAAATATCATTCATGATAGTTGCATGAATAAGTAAAGGTATTGATGTGGAGGGAGGATGGCCTGTTTGATGGAAATTTCAAACCTGCGATCCTGCCTGATGTGTGATCAGCAGAGTTCATATTTCTATACATGGATATAGCGTACCCTGTAGCAGAAATTTATGAGATTAAATATGTAGTAGAAAACTGAGCAGAGTCTACCTATGCAAACTAGTTTTCTAAAGTGTTTCGATATTTTTTCCCCTGTTGTCTAAATGTTTAACCGTACAGAAAAATCTAAAATATTTAAACAGATGATAATGATGATAAACAGATGATAAACAGATGATTTAACAGATTTAATGACTGAAAGGTTATTTAAGAATCTAAAAATAGATAAGTCGATTAATGAAAGGTTTATTCTAAGTTATAATTTATTGTTATTTCATTCAAATATTTGTTTAAAATTCAAATACCTAAAAAATAAAGAATGACTCATAAAGTTAGTTAAGAATCTGGAAGCTGATAAGTTTAGATTTATTGGTAGTATTAAAAAATATTAAATAGCATAAATAAAATAAATTCTTTTGTGAGCGCTGACAATGATATCACTCAAAAATATTTTATTATGTACAATCCGAAAAAAAAAAAAAAAAGCGTCCTTAAGAATCACATTTCAAAGTGAATTTTCCTCGAGAATTAAAGAATTATTGTAATCTTGTCCAATTACTTGGACTTCTTTCTACGATATATTGTTGTGTCACCGACCTATTATTGTAAAGGAGCTCATGACATATTTCTTTTTCCTTCGACATCTTCACTTTTGTTCTGCAAAAGTAGAAATAAAGATAATCATATGCAAAATTCCAGATCAGATATTGATGCCAACTTTTAGTGAAAAATTAACTTGACAAATCTAAATTAAAGAGAAATTTCCTGATAGTGAATATACTGTTAAAATGCAAGGTGATCTTATCATTATAGGGAAAAATATAAAAATATTCTGGAAAAACTATTCTAGTGTATCATAGACTTTTATCTTTCAATCAGCAATTTTGAATGGTCATAAATTTTAAAGATTGTACAGAATTCTTTTCTATTTCCTTTCTTAGCATCATTAAGAAATGAATCATCATCTTAAAATTGATTCAAGAGCTACCTCTTTGAAAGGCAAGTTTTTTTTCCCAGTTGAAAGAATTTCTTATAGAATTTTATTTTATCTTTCGCCTTGAAATGTACGTGTACAAACTATATTTCACTTAGGGGTTACATTTCACAAGAGCAGTTGATTCTTATTTTTCACTTGATTTGAAGTGACCATTGACCATCATATAATTGAAATTAATATCTCGATGTAAGTATTGTAACCATATTCAAATAATGGAAGCATTTTCTCTTTTTGTAAAATTTTCCTTTCACATTTCTTTAACTCATAAAGTTATATGATACCATATGATAATTGTATAACCTGTCATATGATAATTCCTTTGTATGATGTTTTACAGCATTTTTGTTACACTGTTTTATTTTACACCATAGAAGAAACAAAGAGCAAATTAATACGATAAATCAGTAGATATTTTAATTAGATTTCATATGTAACCCTTGCTTTATTATCTTCCAATAGTCGCTTTATAACTCATTTGAATCGAATTACCTTTTGTCTCTTTTCTCACATATTGATATATCTAACATCATAGAAGTGACAAAGAGCAAACTAATCCGATAAATTAGTAGCTATCTTAACTAGATTTCTAATGTAAACTCCCTACTTTATTATATACCCATTGTCGAGTTATAACTCATTTGAATCGAATTGACTTTTGTATCTTTTCTCACTAGATATTACGTTTGAACATGAACATTTCTATAAATAAAGAAAAATTGTAATAATATTTTTTGTTTAAATAACAAAAAAAAAAAAAAAAAAAACAATCTGGGTTGTTATTTCTGGCGAGCTAGTGTTTTTTAAATACAGGAACTTGTGAAAAAAATATATCGTTACCTGTACTTTTTACTGCAGTGGATTAACACCTTAAGCAGCTTTAAATCCCAGCGGCTGATTCTACAAAATAAAGGCGAATAAGTTCTGTTTAAACACCGGTTGACTACCCGTTTATATCAGAGAAACTAGTGATGCAGTCACAGTGCCAAATATATGAAAAAGTAAGACTATGAAGTTTCGAATTGTATTTTCATCTAAAAAGTGTTAATTTAAGAAATTTTTACAAAAAAAGAAAAAAAAATAGTTTCAATTTTTGTGATCTAAATAGTAAGTTTTGCTATCCAGTTGAGAAATTTCGTTCATTCTTTTGACACAATTCTCACTCGATGCATTTATAACATAAAGTTGCAAAGTTAAGCCATGATAGAAAAGATTAAAGCATGAAGATGTTTTATATTGTGGTTCCTTCTAGAAGCTGATAATTTAAGAAATTTTATAATGAATTCTTTTATTAGTCGCCTCTTTTTAGGATCTAGATATTGAGGTCTGGTCACTAGCTGTGATATTTAGATATTTTAGATCTAAAATCTGGCACGTTTAGAATATGTACAATGAATTGTGTTACTGGTCATTTTTTGCTATGATTTAAGTTTTAAATGGAAGATTCTCGTTTTTTTTATTTCTTTCTTTCTTTTCTTTTCTTTTTTTTTTTTTTTCAAATTTAGTTTTTCAAAATCTCTATCATTAAAATAACTCTGGGTAAAGAAATTCTACAATAAATTGTTTTATCAGCTACATTTTGTTAGGTTCTAAATGATGAGGTCTGGTCTCTAGCTTATGTATTTAGTTATTTAAAAGATTATATTTGGATCAAAAGTCTGATACGTTAAGAAAATGTACAATTAATTGTGTTATTGGTCACATCTTGCTAAGATTTAAATTTAGGGTTCTTGCCTTTTTTTTTTTTTTTTTTTTCTTTTTAAATATCATTTTTCAATGTCTCTTATATTAACCTCACTCTGGGTATTTATATTATAGTACAATGTTGAGTAAAGATTAGTGCAAAATACATGAAAGACCAAGGTTTAAGAAACATCACTTTGAATTGTCTTTTGATCTAAAGTATGACAGGTTAAAAAAATTATAGTGAATTATTTTATTCGTCTTTCGCTGTGAATTTAAATCACTAATTTAAATTCTAGTGATTGTATAATTTAAGTGAGCGTAATTACTTCGTGCCTCAAAGGGTTAAAAAGTATTGATGACAATTACTGCGTGCAAAAATCACGAACTTGCTGTCCTGCAAAATCATAACTACGATTTTCCTTAAATCATTGCATACCTGCCAACATACTAATTAATATTCCGTAATATTGTTGGTCCCACCTACTTTTTCACACCAGTAATTTTTGAGAGTAATATACTCCAAATGTAATTATCATTAAATAAGAAGGAAAATACTCTCTAAAATTACTGGTATAAAGAAATTGGTGGGACTAACAATACTACGGTATATTAATTAGGATGTACCAGGTATGAGTTATTGTCTAATATTCTTTTAAATATCAGCTAATACGACAAATAATATGTTTTAAAAATTAAGTATATTCGTATTTACTTAAAATATCTATTTATACCAATTAGTTTATATAATTTTTTTTTAACTTATTTATATATATATATTTATTTATTTTAAATGGAAAATTCTAGTCAACATCAAATGCTTGCTCAATTACCTTTCCTAACACCTGCGCGTGGACTCTGACACGGAAATCTTTGCTTAAATGACACTTGAATATAAATCTTTGGCTTAAGAGATTCTGCAAATCTTGACACCTAACATGGCAAATGTGAACACGACACATTTTGTTCCAATATACATTTTCACGTAAGTTCAACAAATTTTGCAAAGTCAGTTTAAAAGTTTCATTTTCAAAATGAATATTTAAATTAGCGTATAATTAAATTTTGATGGGCGTGATTAAATATTTACATAGCTGCCAACATTTCCACAGATGTGTGGGAAAATATTAGAATAATTGCGAATTTTTAATTTTTTTTTTTTTTTTTTTTTTTTTTTTTTTTTTACATATACATGCAATAATTAACGAAAAATAACTTTATATGGTGATATATTTTATTTTTCATGCTTTAAGATTTAGGTATTTTAAACCCTTTTCTAACAAATTGCAAAATGTTATCACTTGTTTTCATCTGTCAACTTGTCTGCATTTCCTATCCATAAATAATTTTAATATTTCATAAAACGTTTTCTAATTATATTTATCCATAGCATTATAAATATTAAAGCACAAATGTTTTTAAGCATCATTAGAAAGTATTAAAAGCACATAACACAACTGAAAATATATCGATATCAATATCCCTTAATGAATCCGAATGCAGTAACCGCCGCTTAATAAAATCACTGATTAATAAAATCAGCCGCTTAACCTGATCAAATCGCCAGGACCGGAATCAAATAAGTACAAACACTTTTAAAGTCGCCGCTTAATAAAATCAGCATCGTCGGTTAATAAACTCAAAAATGTCTCCTCAGCAGCCAAAAATATCATATATGCATACAAAAAAGAACAAAAAAATATTATTTATTTATTTATTTATTTATTTATTATTATTATTATTATTATTATTATTATTTATTTATTTTTTATTTTTTTTTTTTTTTGAAATAGAAAAAGAAATTAAAGCACAACAAACCCTTCGTTATTGCTCATTGTTGAAGATTTTACACTTGCAGCACAATTACAAATTAAACATGCCCCATAACTTATCTCCGTAACAATTTCAAGGAACATATTCTTTAAAGCGCAATAATAAAATAGAAATTTGATTTGAAATGATTTTTTGTTTAGAAGGCAATTTATAGTTCTTATTTTGAAATTACTATCATTCATGAGGTTTAAACAGAAAGGTTTTAAATTTATAAGAAAAGCGTGAACTTTTGGTAAAGTAATGATGATTTTCCTCTAACGAAAGTGCATGGGAACTTGGAATGTCTTTACTTATATCGAAGAAAAATTAGTTCATTATCTACCAAAAATTAATTAATATTGTTTATTAATTCCATTATTCGTTACCTTTTGAAGTTTCTTTCGAAATTCAGGGAATTCTTAAGGGCAAGAACGTTCGCCGAATATAAAAATCAGCCGCTTAATAAAATCACTTTGGTTCAGAACGAATGTGATTTTAATAAGCGGCGGGAACTGTACTTTGTGCGGACCTGTAAATGATTCATTAATATAAATTACATTATTTTCTGCAAGAAACAGGCTTTACTGTTCCTGAATAATGTACTTCGATTTCGAAGGTTTAGCGCAGTGTAAAAATGTTGAAATGAGCTTATAATAAATGTGTCTCTTAGACGTAATGTATCTGAATTATTTTGTGAGTCTTTGTGTACAAACCAATTGCGCTACAGGTGTGACTTTTAATGAGAGTCTTCCTATGGTACATCAGAAAATCCTGGTTAACATATATAATTTTGATAGAATTCTAAAAGTATTTATGAATATAAAAACGCTGACAGACTGACAGACAAAACTAAATAATTAAAAACTTGTAAAATTTTTTAGAAAGCGTTTCAAATAATTAAATTATTCTCCAAACTATTCTTAAAGCATGAACGATAAATTATATCAACAAGTGAAATTATTTTTTTTTAATTATAGAATGCATAATAATAATAATAATAATAATAAATTTTTAAATATTCTAAAATACTATAAATGATTGCATTTTCTTTTATTTTTAAAAGAAATCCATTCTATTAAATTTCTGTGATTAAAAGATCTAAAGATAATTACGAAGTATCTCAGAAGTTGGCAGTAATGGAATCACCAAATTTATATATGTCCGAATTTGTTTAAAAATATGCTCTTGCATTCCCTTTTTACTAAGCATAGAAAAATTATAATCTCTAGTTGAGAATAATTAATTAGATGAAATTGAGAACAGAGTTCTCTAAGTCTTAGCGAGCAGATTACCGGGCAGAATTTTAGCTATACTGCCATTCCATAGAGTTCAATGATGTTTTATAAGATATGCTTAGGAATATTTTTAGATTTCCCCCGTCACCAAAGAAGGGAAATCAAGTTATCAGAGCTCATATATCTAACTGTAAAGGTTGAACTTAGAAATTCTTATTAATCCCCCCCCCCCCAATGCTACGCAAAATTTTGTACTTTGATACATGGTTGTTTAATGCACGAGTAACATAAGTAACATAATATATATATATATATATATATACACAACAAAAATTTTATCATTTTATTAAATAATACAAATATTTGAACGGCAATGTGCTAAAAAATTAAATAAATATTATGTTGTGCTATCACAAGAGTTTCTTTTATATCATTTTATATAGCAACGCTACTTACTGTTTAAGGTTGGGTTGAGGGAATTAAGGCCAATTGACTTCACTGGGGTCCTAGGCCTGAAGGGGAGTGCCCTTCATGGGGGTCTTTCTAAGGAGGTCCTAGCCCGTATTTACGCCAATTTCAGAGAAAACCATGGAAAACTCCGATCGACTAGGCCGACGAGCGTGACCTGGGATCGAACCAGGCACCTCACGTCTACCAGCTTTGAGCGCCCACATACTGTTTAACATGCACAATAATGTAATCATAATTTACATTTTACATACACAGTTTGGTGCAAGTTTAATCAACAAATGCTGAAATCTAACGATATGGAATATCACAGATAATGAGTAATAAGAGCCCCGCCTGTCCGCGGATATACCTTTAAATTAAGTCAGTTTTCTTTTTCATAATGTTTATCTCTCAGATAAAGATGGATGCATGTATATGCCAAAGAAATTGTTATTTAGCCTTCCTATTCACGGGTTAAATTACAGCACAACAGCGCCACCTGTCTGTGAATATGCAGCCAAATTGAACGAGCATAGTATTTTGAAATGACCCTTTCATATACAAAAGTTTTATTCAGTTACATTCAATAGAATCTGAGACATAGCCTTCTCATTCACAGAAAATATTGCAGTACATCAGAGCCGGCAAATATGTACCCAAATTAAATGGGTAATTTTTTTTTTTTATAACGGCCATCACAAATATGTAGTCTTGTTTGATTATGCACAATAGAACCTAAGATAGATATCCTTAAATAGAAAACACCTAAGGAGCGTTTTGTAGCAAATGTTGATAGGCCTTAATAAATTAAGGCCTGGTGCAACTACATATAAATTTATATGGAATTCTGTGCAGAAATTCCTGAGATACAGTGGCCACAAAATTTTTGTCACAGACAGACGGACAGACAGACATTTTCTATAAGTGGTAAAATTGTATTTTGGACAGCAAAATACGTAAATCCATCCAAAAAGTCTAATTATCTATCCACGTGTTTCTATTTCAGTTTTTATATATATTCTCTTCTCATAAATTCATTTTATTGAAATTAATTTTTGGTTTGTTAAATTTCATCGAAAATTTAAGTTTCGAAATCAAGATTCCAAGCTCCATGATTTGGTTTAAGTTCATTGTATAAGGTCGTTTTTATTTTAATTTATGTCATATGATCTATATTAGTGAAATTTTAAGCATCATTTTTAAACATATTAAAACAATTTATATCCTAATTTTAATAAATATCGCAAAAATTGTTTTCCAGTCTAACATTTTTATCGAATTTTATTTGGGTTCAGACTATCAAAAATGATTTTATTAAATCAAAGCACATAAAAGAAAAGAAAAATAAAGGTAAAGCTGCTGAAAAATTTCAATTCGCCATCATTTTGATCTTTATATGTAAATATTCAAATACCTTTTGGGGATGTTTCAGTATCATACAATTAATTAAAGTTATCTTATAAAACTAATTAATTGTAAAAGAAGTACCTAAATGGGGAAATTTGCAATCAAATTTTCAAACTTAAAACAATTTAAACAATATTCCTTATTAATTTCGATGAATAAATTACACAGACTAGAGAAGTAGGTTTGAGATATTTGATGAAACTGTTTCGATTTTTATCAATTAAAATACGATAATTATACGAGGCATAGATGAAACCTAATTTCTTCATTATATGCAATAAAAAAAATATATTTAAGGGGAATGGATGAAAATTTTGACAACAGCTTTAAATCAAACTTGAACAATATAGAGAAAATGTAATATGACTTTGCTCATTCTCACTAACGTTGAAAATTAATTAACAGGACATAATTAAAACAGGTGTTGTCAAAGTATTGGTTTTATAATCTTGACAGATCTCTTGACTAAATAATTACGCATATTAATTTTGAGTTTTTTAAACAATAATTAATGGAAATAATGGCTTTATAAGCAATCATATTAGTGAAGATGTTTATTAACTGTATCAATATGTAATCCAGTTAAATCAGATTTTATCTTAATACATTCATTATACAATAAAAATACAACCATTATATGCATGTTGTGTGATGCAGGAGAGACTGGGACACAGTGAATTCCCCTCATTTAAATCTTTCAACCTGCAACTTAATGTCATACAGACTCATGTAAGACATTGAAGAAAAACTATAATGGACACGTTTCGCAAATTTTATATTTTGAGCCATTAAAACTAAACTTTCATGTTAAATTCATTTTTGTTTTATTTTTTATTTTATAAAGAATGAACCGTTGTCCAAAAGTATTGAATAGTCATTCAAGAATAGTAAGAATGTTTTTTTCATATACTTCTACTCTCTTAATAAATGAGTTAATTCACTATATCAAGTAGGAGTTATTATTATTATTATCATCATTTTAATTGGCTAGAGTTAAAAATGCAATTCCTTGAGCTAATTAGTAGCTTTTTATTTAAGCGAACTACAGTTATCGATATTTATCGATACTTGAGTTATTTCTGCTCATTCATCCACTTGTAAGTGACAACTCCACTCTCGCTGCGACGGATTTCTGCAGTAGCACGCAAGTGCAACGGGCAACGCCATTGTAAAATGATCCAGTTTATTAAAATCATTAATAAAATAAATAAATTACTCAAATACAATAAATAACTCAAGTTTGAGCGCATTACACAGAGAAAAAATTCTGTAACTGACATCTAGAATCTAAATTGTTGCTCTAGAAAAAATAGTTCCATGTCATCCTTATAAATTCTAGTCCCCCTTGGAAAGCGAGTTCTAGAAGCCCCTATTAGAATTCTAGATAGTTTGCCTATATTCTCGAGGGCAAAGTTATTTAAAAATCTCTGCAAATAAATGAGACTAGAAGACGCGGGTTTCAGCAACTATAATCTTGGTTTGTTACCCAATTCTAGAAAATCAAGCGAGAATTTCTCGCGATACAACTGATTCAAAATATTTAGAGTATGCAGAATATTGTTTCACCATCTAGAAATGTGTACACTAGAAATTCTCGATAATTTCGTCGATTCAGCTATGCGTGCCTTATACGCATAGCTCGGAAATCTACATTTCTAGTTAAGGGATTTAGAAAATGGTCACTTATTTATTCTAGTGGAAGGCGGTACATTTTTTTTTCTCAGTGTATGTTAAGTCATTCAATTCAATGAATTTTACTCAAGATGAGAGGGTATGTTTCTTCTAGGCAAATGAGTGAAAATTTAGTAATGTTGAGTTATTTTCATTCTTTCAATTTAAGAGAGTAAAAAAGTACTTGAATATTTATAATTTATATGTAATTTTGCATTCTTATTCGTATTTCTTCTGAATTTATCAGAGTGGATCTCCTTTCAATATGTTTAAAAGAAGAGTTTTGACAGTTTAGTCAGATTTGTGTATAGAAATATAATGTTAAATATTAATATCAATAAACAATAAATGAAAACAAAAAATATCGGAAAATTACAATGAATTTATTTAAATTATGAAATATCTTAAACTAAAAAACGTTAGAAAATTGTATTTATTAATACGTCAATTTCATAAATATTTGAATATTGTAATCATAATAATTAAAATAAATAGTATATGATGGTAGCAAGAATTATGTAAGTAATTAAAATAATATTATTAACTTTAGCATTTAATAATATTATTCAGTTTTTAAATAAATATGGCATTGTCATTTAATAAGGTCACTTTTTAAAGTGATTAAGCTCCTCACTTTCCTTAAAAAAAATTCCCCAAAAAATATGAGATAAAAATTTCCTTAAACAATTTTATTTTTCATCTTATTCTATTTATAAAAAATAATAAATTGAATAAAAATATTGAATATAATCTGTAATATTGAATATAATCTGTATTTTGAAAAAAAAAAATATTGAATATAATCTGTACTGTAAATAAATAAATTCTATACAAAAATCTCACAACTGGAAATAAAAATTAGATTCTATCCTACCCTTATAAAATCCAGCTGTTTACCCCACTAAGCCTCGTTGCTTTCAAAAAGGATAAAGTTCTTTAAAAAACCCAATGTAGTTTTAATCCATTTTTTAAAATCAACTAAATTTGATACTCCTGTTTTTTAAATTGAAAATCAAAATTATGACACGAAACTATTCTTTCTAACCATGATTTTCTATGATTTATCGTTACTCTTCAGCAACTTTTATGTTTATCGGCTCTCTCGTCTATAACTGTGGGTGCAGTCAAACCGTGAAAACGATGGACAAGAGAGAGAGAAGACAGATCTCTACCAGAATATTTACTGTATATACTTTTAACTAAATGTAAGGTGGTGCACTTACAGCTTCTGCACGCATGCTAAGGTCCGTTGCACCGTTTAACGGAGGAGTGAAACTTATCGAAAAGAGAAAAGAAGGGGAGGGGGGGGGGGGTTGCCCAGAAAGCAAAAAAGCAAGCAAAGATCGCGGTGTCTTCGCTTGAGCAGCGGTTTGTGAATTCAAATGAGACCCTGGAAGTCTGTTGGCACCCGTTTTCGAGACACAACAGTTCTCGGAAAACCGAGACAAATAGCTAGATAATGACTAAGATACACTCCTGCTCAAAAGTTTAGCAAGATTTGCAAACGATCAGTTTTTTTCAGTTTAAAAACTTATCTTTCGATGAAATGTTTTCAAACGTTGGGTCTTTAAAAAACTGGGTCTCGTGTTTTTCAGTAAAGATTGGTTTAAGTCAACATTTAAGGGGCCGGTAAAAAATTGAGCAAAATTAATAATGTTTGTAATTATCCTGTATCATTAAATAAACGAAAAAATCTGTAAATTTAGGCTATGTTAATATATACCAAATACAATTTGTGGATGAATTTGTGTGACGACAGTATGGTAAATAATGAAAATATAAGTATTTATTTTAAAACTCAAAAATAAATAAATAAATAAATAAATAAATAAAGCATGTTTTTTATTTATAATATACATAGTTTTTTAAACGAAAAATTTTCCACTTTCAGATAAATTGAAAACATACTTTTGAAACAATATACTGCAATTGGAATACGAATATCTTAACCCGATCAGGTTATCGCTTTTTTCGGCACCTTGTCAGTTTATCATGGGTCTTCTATTCATAACTTTTGAACAAATTGAGATATTTGAAAAATTCAGATTGCATAATAAAATTTAAAAATCGTTTTTTTACCGAAAAAATCCTGGACACGATGGATAGGTATTTCTTCTATATATGGAGTCTTAGGTTCGACACAAAAAAAAAAAAAAAAAAAAAAAAAAATGGCTCGGGTCTCCAACGACCCACGATATCTTGATCGGGTTAAATATCTCATGAAATATGAGTATTTTTTTTTTTTTTTTTTTTTTTTTTTTTTTATGAAAAACATTTTCCCTGCGCATGCGCGAAAGATAGAAATTTTTTTATTACATAGGTTGAAAGCTATATATTGGATAACTTTTGTCAAAAGTTCGTTTGAATAGAGTAAAAATTAAGCAAATTGTTGGCAAAAGAACGGGCTAGATGTTAGGTTTTTTTCCGGAGTTTAAATTTCATAAGGGGTTTTTCACATGCCGCGTAATTAATTTTAAGATCCAATTATTTAAACCACGCTCCAAAAGTACTTTTTGTGAAATGCACCTTATAAGCTTATAAATCTAACATAATTTTGTTTATTTACTATGATATGTGAGATCATAAGGGGTTTTTCACAAAAAAATAACTTTTACAAAGACTGTAAAATAACTGTTGCTTTAATTTTATGTACGATTACATAAAATTAAAGCAAAAGTAAATAATAATAATGTTAAGAAATATTTTAGCTACAATAACTAGAAAAGTATTAAATTTAATGATGAAATACCTATAGTCGAAGTTAAATGTACAAGTACTTGTAATAAAATATTTGTCTTTAATATTGAACATCTTTGCAATCAAGCATAATAAACTGAAAAGTAAACGATAACAATTTTGGAGAATGACAATCAGTGAGTAAAAAATTTTGTTATGTGGTTAAAAAAAATAAATAAAATAAAATAAAATAAATAAAAGACACGTGTACAGTTTAAAAGCAACAACATCCAACACAACTGAATTTTGTAATGTACGGCATGTTTTCAAAATTTTCATTTCGAATCAATGTTTATAAAAGTTTGTCTTATGCTTTTCTGGTACAATTTTAAAGACAAAATGCATGTTTATTCGATGTTTATTTAATCTGCATAGCCTTACATAAGTTGAAATCAACAGTATCCGTACATTATGTTATTTAAAGAGTATGATTACATAACGTTTTATTATTTTAAACGATAAAATAGGTATGTTTGGAAATTTATAATAATAAATGTGTTGTTTCATTATTTATACGCAGGAATCCATTAAAAAAATTGCTTTTAATATACAAATCTGTTTCTCAAGTAATCTGAGGTAAAGGGCAGTTACAAAAATGTAATTTTTTGAAAACAACTACATTATTATTATTATTATTTTCAAGTTTAACCCTTTGCGGCGCAAGGTAATTTGGATCATTTAAATTACACTGCCTCCGGTATTCACGAACAAAATTAAAATAAAATAAATTGACGAGTTCTTCTGCTATGTTATAAAAGTAAAATTTTGCTAAAAATTTTCCGGGATGAGTTTTTGCAGATGAAAATTAAAATTAGGTGATGCTGTAGTGGCGTCACCGCCCCTGAAAGGGTTAAATGCATGGTTAAATGCACTTCTTTTTAAGTAGCAGTAATTGCTTTGTAATACTTTAACACATTATTAATGACATAATATACTAATTTAATAAAGCAAAAAAAGAAGCTCAAGGAAATGTTGCTAACTCTTTTCAAAAAAAAAAAAAAAAAAAAAAAAAAAAAAAGGACATGATGTTTTTTTATCTCAGTGGTAGAGAAGTTCTATTAGCATTTTTATGAGTCAGTTCAGTCACTTTTTTCAAAACCGCTATTTTGGTATTTATTTCCCACCTAACCCTCATAATTTTGTGCATTATTTTGTTCAAGACATCGTATAGGTAGAAAGAGAACCAAAGCTAAAATTCATTTATGTAGATACACAAAATCAAAATACTTCCCCCCCCCCCAAAAAAAAAAAAAAAAAAAAAAAAAAAGTAATCAAACATCATGATTAACAAACATATAAAATTTTTTGGGGTCGAAAATATTAGGTACAATTCTTCATCAAGCGAAAAAAGTAGGTACAAATAAAAGATAAAAAAAATTGCTGCTTTCATGCTATTCTTTATCCACGTTTCTTGCGACCATGTGAGCTTCTGCACAAGTGTTATCTCAACGAGTCCATTGTTAGAATAGGGGGTGATAATCTTAGTGATTGAGAGAAAATAACAATCAGGGACGGCCGAATGACTGGATATTTACCGAATTCTAATCTTCTAATCGTCAATTTCGCATCCCTTCAAGCCTTTGGAATCGTCCTTAAAGCTAGGCAGAGAAACGTGATTAAACTATACAATCGCTTTGCACTTTTTTTTTTTTTTTTTTTTTTTTTTTTATAATGGTACTATTTACAGATACTTTATTCAGTATTATTCAACAGTCTCTATTTCATTGCAATTTCTTGCAAATGAAATCATACTATTAACCCTGACTGGTTAAGTACAGGACTTACTTTCTTTTCTAAAAGTCGCCATTTCTAAAATCCTGGAAGTGCATAAGTATGAGTTAATCTTTTTCAACAGATAATGAAAAGGATTTCTCGATGTTTGACTTTCCCTTATCTTTCATTGAACATACAACGAACACCGTCCTTTTGTTGGAGATAACTCTACAATTAAGCATTTGCGTGAAGCCTATCTTCCCGCATTTGCATTAATCGTGAGCGAAGAATAATCGTGCTATTCCAATATCTCTCACTTTTAGGCATGACTATAAAAATTATGCCGTTTCCTTTGGTATTTCAGAATTGTTTGGACAACAGTTACGAAGATCCACTTGCGATATTAATAAAGTAAAAGTTGAGGAAGTTGGAGAAAAGTCTTCACAGCTGCTTTGTTAGATATAGAACAACAGGTCACTATTAAGTAAAAACAGATGGAAATCTTTTGAATGTCTTCAATATGAGGAGCTGATTTTTTAGATATAGTTCTCTCGTAATATATATAGATATAATAAAGATGATCTATTAATCATAGTAAAAGCCAAGCAACAGATACAAGATCGCTGAAACACCAATGACCAATAGTATTAAAATTTTTTTATCAGTGGATGAAATACACTAATGTGAAGAAACCAGATCTATTGATTAACAGCCTGCAAAACAAACGAATCAATAAAGTAACACAACAAATCTTAACTTAAAACCATAAACTTATCAAAATTAATGAAAAAATAATCTAAGAAATACAAGATAGGAAGGAAGGAAGCAGGCAGCAAGACTTGTGACTTGCCTGTGGGGTTTAAATTAATTTAAGATACTTAATTATAATTCTGTATCTATATATATGTATACTCTGAAAGAAAAATCCTGTTGTATTATGGAAAATTTCTAGGAGCAAAAGCTGCCAGAAAGTATCAATATACCACGGAAAAAATTTATAGACAGAAACTTTTCGTAAGGAAACAATACAGAAAGTATAAATTATCCCTAAAAAAAAAGGGTTAAATTGAACACGTGTCATTTGTTAATTATATTAAAAACACTTTAAAAGCACGAAACATTAAATTTTATTTAAAAGATGTTAAAAATTTTATCCAAAGCTTTCGCTTTTAAATAGTAAAGCATCATCAGAGATTTTTATTACTCTTTTCCAATAAACAGTTTTTAAATATTTTTCCTTTCACAGTCAACTGTTAAGTCTTTTAATAACGTGAATAGCAGCAAAGTCAATTTGAAGTTTGGTGAAAGTGGATCAATGAGCTAAGAAAAATGAGAGAAGCTGGAACTATTGAAAAACCACACGAGGCTATAGTAAGAGAAAAACTATAATGAACTAGCAGAAATAAACTATTAGCTATTTTATGATACTGTGCCGGTTTATTGGTAAAATTGCAGCACCTTTAGAATTTATTGTATTTTTGCATTTAATTATATTAATAGCTTCGGAAATGTAAAGTTCTTGGATAGTAGGTGGTGCAGTAATAATTCTGGCTTTATCCCATATAGGGTTAGCGTTTGGGTTGGCATAAATGAAGTCGACCAGAGTAGAACTATTTAATTCTTTGATATTACGTATATGTTCTCGTATTCTTTTGTTTAAAGTCCTCTTAGTTTGTCCAGTATGACTGCTTATTGGAAAAGAGTAATAAAAATTCCTGATGATGCTTTACTATTTAAAAGCGAAAAGCTTCAGATAAAATTTTTAACATCTTTTAAATAAAATTTAATTTAACGTGTTTTTAAAGTGTTTTTAATATGATGCAAAAAGTATGTGTACAAACAGATATTTTCCGAAGAACATTATGAAAAATAACTCACATTAAATAAAATATTTCTATTTTACTAGACAGGATCGAACTAAGGCCTTAGCTAGAAAAAAAATTCCGTAGAGGGGGTGGGGGTGGGGGAGGTTTTAGAACATAGTGTTGAGTGTTGAAAATGAAGTTTATCTCGGAAATTTTCATTCAATATGTAAATAGGTGTTTGAATCCTCGAGATATGCTTTAATAGTAGTTTTAATTTCACCAATGTGAAGTTTTATTTTTCTCATGAAACTTATTTCAAATAAATTAGTTTGTTCTTATTATTTAGTGCATTTTTTTTTTTTTTTTTTTTTTTTTTTTTTTTATTTATTTACTTCTGAATACTTTCTTATTATATATATATATATTTTTTTTTTCAAAATCCTACTCACAGTTACTTTAGTAATACAAATATGAGAAATGATTATGTTAATAGTCTAATGTTATATATAGATAACTAATTTAAAATTATACTTCAATAACACATAGCAATTTAATAACATATATTTCATTTAATATAACAATCAATATAAAATTCCCTCTTATCCCATATAAAATTCCTTCAAGCATTAACTAGTTCTTTTAATTTGTAAACGAGAATTAATGGGTATTATTCAAAGACGCAATGTATTTAAAGTTTAAGAAGAAATTTTTTTTTGTAGCCTATTGGATCAAAACTTATTTGCAACAAGAACAATTTTAATACGTTTGTGTGCCATTGTTTTAGAACAATGTGTAGAGGCAATAATAAAATAAACAACTGCCAATCTCTGGAAAAAAATGGTAACTTTAATATTTCTTTCGTTCTTTCTTTTTATTTATTTATTTATTTATTTTTTCAGATTAAGGGAAACATATAAATATATTTGAAGTCATCTCTGAACCTCTGAACGTATATCTGAACTGAGATTTATTTGAACATCGCTCAGTATTGAACGATATCAACTTCAAAGCTGCAGGCCCATATAATGATTTAAATGTTCTCTCCAATATATTACCATCGAACCTTACATTTATATTCCCGCATTGTGTCGGGTTAATTGCAAATTCTCTTTTGCTGGTCAGTTATAATACAATTCTTTTCTGTGAGATGGATTAATTGACAGTGTATTAAGAAAGAAATAGTTACAATACTAAGTAGAAATTTGCTTTATCTAAAGCATGTAGCTGCAAAAATGATATGCTAAATGTACAAACGAGTAAGAAAACATATTCCAATTATTACAGAAAGGTAAATTTCCTTATTGAACATTCTCAAATACCAAATATTTCTATTTAACAGACATTTTTTAGATTTTTCTGACATCGGACACATTCGAATAGCAAATTCTATGTTGCCAAATGTGGATGGAATTACTCTTTGGTGTTTTTTCCCCCCCATCAGCAATAGTGTACAAAAATAATTTATGTAACAGAAGAATCTTGTGTCTAAATGTGCAACATCACTAATTAACTTTGTTCTAAAGTTTTAAAAAATGTATGATTTTAGATGGATTATTACTTTTTTTTTTTTAATCTGGTTTTGAGACAGGTTTAGACATAATCAAAACGAGTTTTGTTCAAATGTGTGTTTGATACGTTAGATTACATTATAATTAGTCCAATTTTCTTGTTAATTTTTCTAGTGAATCTTTCTTTGTCCTTTTCATTCTTTCAATTGTTCTCCTCCCCCCCCCTTTAATTCCCCCCCCCAAGAAATTCTTTCTATATTACTACAGTGGTCTGTGTAATTGTAGAAACTTAACCACTTGATAATACAGTGAGCTGTAGTAGTAGTTTTAGAGAGGAATAAAAAAAGCATATGACACATTCAACAAATACCAATTTTCAAAATGAAACATGACGAAATCACACATTAACTGCAATCTTACTATCCTGTTAGTAAATGACACTGCTGTAGTTGGTAATATTTCTAAAATAATGTACATTGTACACGAATCATTCACTGCTTAAATAACTACAATTAAGTATTTATATTAATTGATACTCTTCCTTTACGATTTTTACAAAATGACAGCAATAACCGTCACTGCATCATAAACTTTTATTTTGCATGATTTTTTTTTTCTACGTGTGTGACTGGGTGCGTTATCATATACCATATCGCGTAGTAATTGTAATGAATAGTCAATTCAAATGTCATATTTTGCAATTAGTAACTAACTTAACTTTTCACTTATATGTACTTTTGAGGAAATAGGTAAAACTATTCTTGTGTGAAACGTTTTTCATTTATACTAACGAGATATAAGAGACAATGTAAAAGGATAACTCGAAGCAAAGGGGTATTATAAAACAAGGCATTTTTAATGCAATAATAATGTACAAGATTAAGAATTACCTTTTAAATTACATACATTAAAACTAAATAATTCATACCTTTCAGAAACAGCATTTATAAACAAAGTATGATATCACTGATATCAATCGAAAAGTTAATCAAACTGTTTGAGATGATCGATTATAAATTGTCAAAAACTGAAAAAACTAGTTGGCATAGGTGGACTCTGCGCAATTCCTCATCACGTATTTTTTTCCATACATTTTAATTAAACAAGTAAAATTTTGCCCTATACTCTCGTGTTAAGAAAATCGTAAACTTCGAATGACTTACGAAGTTTTTAAATTAAAATATTGCAAATCAATAGGGTTCTCACCAGTATCTTAAAGTACTGGCAAGCTAGTATATCGCTAAAAAGGTATATTTATGCAAAATTTTGCTCTATTCTGCCATGTTAAGAAATTTGCAATTTCCAATAACCAGTTTATAGTTAATGATGTTCATCCCGTCATCAAAATTGATATTTAAAAGCTATTTTTACATCTTTACGATATATATTTTATTTCCCTATTCTCCCATACTAAGAATATTGTAAATTTCGAATAACTTCTGGTGTTTTTTAATTAGAAGTTTGCAAATGAATAGGGCTCTTGTCAGTGTCATAAATAATATTTTAAAACTGATCCGACCTCTTTGCAGTCATCTGCTTGTGAGATATTGTGTGCACAGACTAACAAACTAACATACTAACGGACTAACAATCTAACAGACACAGTGCATTATATCCATTTTGATATTCTTGAATTCCTCACAACTGAAAACGTGTAAAAAAGTTAAAAAAAACGAAGTCGAAAATTTTCACAATTACCTAACTTCCCCATGCCTATAGTATTATGGGAACTAAAAATTAGCATATGTATACTTATTATTATTATTATTATTGAAAGCATACTTAGTGTTAGATAACTATTAACTGAGGAAAAAATCTTCATCGTCTTGAAAGTCAAAGAGGAAATCTGGAAAGCAGACAGCTGTTTCAGTAGCATTTAGCGTACCGTCTTCGGTTCATAAAGAAATGAAAGGAAGTGCTCCTATATATATGAGAAACGGCAATTGCAAAAAAATGTAGATGGAATTAAGAAAATGGGAACTGAATGTAAAATTTCCAGCAATTAGCCTGTAATTAAATCAACTGTAAATTGTTTTAGCTGTATCAAACTTAAAATTATGGTTTTTCTGCCAGCAATGTTTAGAAACGGCCAATTCATTGGTTTAGTTTGACCAGTGTATGATAAACCACTTTGGCAAGAAATACTATTAAATGCCCCAAGAGTTACACATATCTATAGGATCTTTTAACTGAGAAAGAGCTAGTTTATTGTTTATTGGAAATAGAAAAAAATATATTAAAATCATATTGTTTGAGAACTTTATTTATGGCATAATTGCACTGATTGTAGAAAAGACTGATTTAGCAGACGAAGTACGAGGGAAAATAAATAAATAAATTAATTAATTAAAATATCTTTAGAGCTATAATGACGTCAATTTTAACCTGCAAGTTTAATTTTTCGCAAAGTTTTATATCAATTTTAATATTTACGCGTGATTTTTTTTTTTTTTTTTTTTTTTTTTTTTCATTTAAAAAAAAATTTAAAATTAATTCGTACTCTTTTTTGGCAACAATTAAAAATGAAAATAAATTATGTATTTTTGTCTAAAAAAGGGCTTCTTCAACTTTTTCGATACTGTCCCTTTCGATACTGATTATCATTAATTTTCTTTTCTTTTTCTTTCAAAGGAAAAAAAATGATTTTGATGAAATTTTGGCAAAAGCAGAATTTAGTTTAGTACGGAGAACTGTTATTTTTTTTTTTCTTCAAATTATAACATTGCTTTCAAATTATTCAATTATACTTTCGATAAATTTTCGAATTCGATAAATGTCTAACCATCGTAAAACTGGCAGCAATGTTTTATCCGTAGATTGAGACTAATAGTCAGTCCTCCGTAAAAAAATTAGCTTAATATGTACGTATATGCATATATATATATGTTATTCTTTTTTTATTATTATTAAAGTTATAGAAACTATATTTTGATTCTATTTTAATGTGATTTTAAGAGTTAATATCTAAATTATAAAATGAATTTTTTCTTATTATTTTTTTTTTTTAATTATTATTCAGGTAGATTAATAGAGTTACTTCCTTATATATTTCTCTGATCCACTACAGCTCAACTCTTTCAGGATATTGAACGCCAAATTCTACATGACTTGTGTTGCTTCTATATTATATCTCTGTGGTAATTTTCCATAAGTTATTATTTATTCATTCATTTGTTTATTACACCTTTCAAATTTCTTTAACCCAAGATAGGACCTAACCTATAGTATTTGGCTTATTAGGGCAACTATAATTCCGAAATATTGCATTTCATAGGCCCTCTGAGGAACTGAACATGCTTGATCAAAAACGTTTTCAATTTTTAAGCGTTTTTTCAAATTTTAAAGTTTCTTGTGGATTCTTTTTCAGTATTAAAGAACCTGGTATGAATAGTTATTCTTTTTTACTAACAATTTATTTATTATTACTTATTTATTTATCATTCTATTTTTAATCAGTTCCTTATTAAAGTGAGTATTCGGGATTTTATGGTTTGTTATCAAATGAATATCGTAAATCATTTTATATGTGAAACAAAATAGCTCATCGATATCTATATTTTTTGGCTTTTGTTGATAATTTTGGCTGGCTGTTGATCACCTGTTTTCTTACAATCTACAATCGCTGCAACATTATCTATCTATCTATCTATCTATATATATATATATCTATATATATATATATATATATATATATATGTACATTCTCTATATTTATCTTTGAAATAAATAAATTAAGCATTAATACTCACTTCGAAAAAATTCAGAAAACGATATTGTGTATAGATAGAGCGAAAACCTACATAGTTAGCGTCAAACAGCAAAGAGTAATGTCATTAACAATTAATAGAAACGTTCTTTAAATGTAATTGAGGACTTTTATGTCTTGTTTGAAATGATATAAAGAAATATTGTCGCAAACAAGATATGTTAAGGAGATAAACCTAGTGCGACAAGACTTTAAGTAGAATATTTATTAAAATATATTATTTTACTAAATTAAATAGACATTAATCAGTTTTTTATTGTATTTAATAAGTAATATTCATTAATAATTATCTGATTTTTTAAGAATTTTAATGTAGTTATTAATTGTAATGTTATTTATGGATTCTGTATTACTTAGAAAATATTATTTAAAATCATAAAATTCACTGTTCAATCTTTGCCGTTTCTTTTAAATGCGAATTGCAGTAATTTCTTAGATACTCAGCTCCGGAAAGCACAATATCATAATAATAAGATTTTTTTTTAAACTATTTTATTATTATATAAGATGAGTTTCAGTTTTCAAAATTTTACATATTGTTTAAACAATATTACATATGTGAAATTTTTACCTTTATCTAAGAAATACAAATAAATAAATAAACAAATATATTACAGACCCTCTATCTTATATTTCATAACTGCTTCAATAATATATTCAAACTTTTCTTTTATTTGAACAATTTTAAAAAGATATATACAACAATACATTCGAATTTCGATGTTATGTATGGAACGATAAATATTGAAAAAGGAAAAGAGAATAGTGCGTTGTTTTTTTCTTTCGACATATTTAGATTTTGAATTTGATTATAAAAAGTCATAGCGTCTTACTTTTAAAATACCATTATTATTATTATTATTTATTTGTTTTTTAACAGTAATTTTAACTTTATTCAATCTCAGAAATCCGATAATTCCTTAAAGCAAAATTTATTGCATAAAAATACTGATATTAAAAATGCAGCACTCGACATCCTCTGATAATGATACAAATAGAATGGATTATATGTATTATAGTCCAAAATAAGAAACTGCATATAAAGCTAAAAATAAGGTTTTTATTCTCAAATTTTCAAATGTCGAACTTTATATATCTAGCCACGAAGTTGAAACTGGCCATTAAAAAAAAACTCTAAAGCATGAATTTGTGTCTAAAATACTGACAGATAAAATTTCAACTGAGAAATTGGCGCAAAAGTTAAGTTTCAGTTCTCGAAATATAGAGTGCTAACAGGTATATAAACACAATTAGAAAATAACATTTACTCGACTTGGAATACGCTATATATTATTATCGAAACAAATTTGAATGGAGTTCTGCGCTTTCTGTTCTTTTCTTTTCTTTCTTTTTCTTTCTGTTTTTCTTTTTCTTTCTTTTTTTTTTAACCCAAAATGTACAATAATACTACTAGACACTATTATTATTATGTATTTATGTGAAATTATCTGCATATCAATGTTTTATCAAGATTTTAGTGTATTATATAACTACTTTAAAAAAACTTCTTCAATCAAGTTCCATTAAAATGAATAAGGTAACCCTTTAGTGTGGCTATAATTTGGTTACATAATAGAAATTCATGCAGTTATTAAATAGAATGATCACTAAAAGGAAGAGATTTTTATTTTATAAATTTCCGTTAAAAAGAAATACGATTGTATCAATAATATTCTTTATGTAATACTTTACTATGAAATAATTATCTAAAGATATCTTTTTTGCAATAGCAATAATCTAAAAGGACGAAAACATACGATTTTCAGATTGTGTAGTAAAAAATATTAAGTTATAGTGGAATAGGTTAATTAAATATTTAGAGTAAATTAAATAATTATTATTCAATATATTTTATGCCAGACAAAATTTTTAATTCTGAAATCGTAACAGAATAATTTCTAACTTAATAATAATAATAATAATAAATTTCTAATTTTAAGTTATCATTTCCATCAAATTTGCCTGAATAATAATAATAATAAATAAATAAATAAGAATAAAAAGTACCTTTAAATTTTAAATATTATTTTACTGCCTTGCTCAAAAAAATAAATTTGTAACCCAGAGGTAAAGGACACACTGTAAAAAAAAAGGCCTATTTGCTGCCAGAAATACTCTGTAATTTGAGAAAATACGTTCTGACAACGTAATTTTTTCGTAAATCATGCGTATTTTCTCAAATTACAGAGAATTTCTGGCAGCAAATAGAACATATTTTTTACAGTGCACCATGTCCATTTTGTGAAAAAAGTTACCACCGTGTCTTTGATGTGTTACAATGAAATACATTTGTCACGAATAAAGAAAATGAACATGGTTTTATTTTTCACTGTAACTGGACATTAGTGCTTAATGCCTCTGTATAAAACTAAAAATGCACATAAAGGACATGGTGCTAATTGTTTTCACAAAATGGACATGGTGTCCGTCACCTCCGGGGTACAGAAATGTGTAGTGTAATTTTTGTTTTTGAACACTTTGGTTTTATTTAAAACGTCACTAGTGTTTTATTATTTAAAAAAAAATTCCAAAACTCTTTTATCCCAATGAATTACCTACATCTTATCATTTTACCATTCTTGGTGAATGTTAAAACCAATTAAATAATACATTATGTTTTGAAAAATGTCTTAAATTATTAAGGCCATAATTTTAAATTCTTAATGATTTCGTTGACGATTACGTATTTGTTTTAAGTAAAATGCATATAAACAAAGAATGTTTGCGTTCTAAAGTAAATTTATTTTCAAGTTTATTTTGATGCAATATGCATTTTATACACCTAATAAAAAATAAAATATACACCTAATAAAAAATTCCTATATATATATATATATATATATATATATATATATATATATATATATAAGTACACTTAATACTATTTTGTTAAATAAATCCTTGTCAAATCCTGTTCTTAGTCAACCTAAGAACATGAATCGACAAGGATTTATTTAACAAAACAGTATTAAATATACTTTTTTTAGACAGGAATTTTGCTAGCGCTCGAATAATTTTACTGCCGACTGTACGTACTTCATAAAGTGATTCCTAAGTTATTCTAATCATTATTATTACGTAGTCCTAACCATTATTATTATGTCTAATAGGTATAAAAATAGGTGTATATACATTTTAAAATAATAAATGTCAGTTGAAGTTGATCTTGTTGCAATGTACATTTTACCTAATACGATATGTTAAACTTATATTGTACGTACACCACGTTCTTCATTCTAAGCGCTGAATAATTATCATGTATTTATTTAAAGTAATATACATATAAATAAAAATGTTTAGATTTTAATGTCAACCAATTTTCTTTGAAGTAGATTTTGATGCATTGCGTATTTTATACAACATGCGGGAAGATGCAATTAGATTATGCGTATTTTATGTAGTCAATCCTAAATGCTGGATCAAAAAGAGAGATAAAATAGAGACCACTGTATTTTTTATATGTAAAGATAAAAATAAATAAACAACATTTAAATTCATCTCGTAAAACCATATTAAATATTACACATAAGACAAATCCAACTACGTAAAATTCTCAAATATCTATCTCCATTAGAATTTAAATGATAAACCAGAATAATTATTAACGTGCTATATATATTAATCATTAAAACTATTACTTCTTTTTATAATGTATTACAAAAATGTAAAATAACAACAATGCTAAAATTTTTGGAATGTAAAATAGTTTTTGTAAAAATTTCGGGCTAAGCATTTCTTGTAAATGCATTTTTTGTGACGTGTATTATATCACACGTTTGCTATCAGAAGTATCATTTAGCAAATTAATGATTAACAAGTTTTGAAGAAGTCTGTAATTGTATACGCAAAGTGATATTTCAATTACAGAACACAAAAAAATACGTATTATTTCATTCTTTCTTTTCCTTTTTTTTTTTTTTTTTTTTTTTTGTAATACAAATATCATTAAATTTTGATTTTAATGCTTGTTAAATTATACATTTCAGACACAGAATAAGAAATCAATACTCAAGCAACGTTTTAACAATTTCTTAATTACATTTCAAATAATCCCGGAAGTCAGTCCCATCACTTCCCCACCCTCCCTCTCTTCTAAATCTTTTGGAACGGGATCCATTCGCCGTAGTCATCTGCGAAAATATCGGAGCTTTAAATTGATTTATTTGTCAATCCATTATTTTTTTTGTTTTTAGACCCATTAATTCGGTTGTAACTTTATTTAAGAGCTTTAATTAATATTACTCTTAGTTGTAGAAGTATTAAAAGTAAATAATATAAAAGTTTAAAATAAACATGCTTTAGCCATTACTTACGAGTTAAAAGTTTAAAAAGCACAGAGAAAAATGTGAATTTATTACTTCGATCGTGGTTAGGGGCTATTTATATTAATATATATATATACATATTTTAAATATAAAAAAAAGTGTATACTGAATAATTATTTGTGTAAATAAAATTAAACTCTCTTCAGGTAAACAGAAAGTTTACTTTTTAAAATAATTACTTTTCATCAATTTTGTCGCTCAAAATTTTAGCGCAATACTTTAAGAAACAGAAGAGAAAAAGATATATTAAAAATAATAAAAATAGAATAACACAGTTAAAGGACAGAGTACAATTTAAATAGAAAAAAACAACAACAATAATAATAATAATTATTATTATTATTATCTGTATATACGAAATTGAACTCTTTTGAGATTAAGAGCAAATTTACCTTTTAAAATAACTATTTTTCTTCCATTTTGTCTCGTAAAATTCAAACCTAACACTTTAAGAAAAAATAATTTATAGTAAAAATAATTAAAATAGAATAATATAATTTAAGATTTCCTAATACATTCCTCTATTGAATAACGACACACTATGAGTATGAATTTTTGAATTATGTGGGAATAGTATGTATCAGATTGTAAGGTAGTGAGCATTAAGTATACATTCTAATAATATTCATAGTTAAATACTTATATTTACCAAACATTTTTTTAATCCAAATATTTTTATGCTTTTTTAAGTTTTTAATAAAAGAATAATTACTTTTGACACTCAAAAACGAGCTCTCTTCAAGAGAGAGAAATTTTACTAGACTTGAAAGATAAAGGTTATATATTACAGATTGTTCTAAATTTTTATCGCTTGATGAAATGGAAATTAATGTAATAGTAAAATAAAAAGATTTAAATTTAGCTGTTTAAATCAAAATAAGTATTAACAGGGACAAGCAATAATTTTACACTTTAATACTATTTGAATTTCTTTCAGCTCCATTTATTTTAATTTTTCTCTAAAATGGTTCTGAAAAAAGAAGAAAAAAAAAATGCAAACTATGTTTTGTCCAATTTTTTTTTTTTTTTTTTTTTTTTTTTTTTTTTAAGTAAAAGTAAATAAACATAAAAAAAAATCTAAAAGAATGAAAAAAACTTTTTTTATCTATAATTTTTGTTTATTATAATTTTGATCTATAATTTTTGCTTGTAGAATTTCTTTTCCTTACAAATAACTGCCATTTTTTATTATTATTATTAAATTTAAAACATTGTTTATGCAGTAGTTCGTCGAAAACAATTTAGATATCATTTTGGCTTTCGGTTCATTGCTATGAAATTTTATTTTGGATTACGTAACTTAAAAGGCAGGTAGACATTTATAAAATGTTATTAGTAAACATATATTTATTTTTCATTAACAACCTCTTCCCCATATTTAAATGCATGGAAATATAATTATCTTTTGTTATTATGAAGATAAACAAATTTAATCTGTGTAAAATTTAACTGTGTTATAATTTAAAACTAGATAGTATAAATTATTTAAACTTAAAAATATAAAACAAAAATCATCTATTGAAATTATGGGTTAAAAATTACCTTAAACAATGTTTAATCCAATACATGTTCTTCATTATACACTTTTAAATTAATATTTAAACATATTTCATTGAATTCTTCATTCAATAGTTGTAAAATTTAAGAGCATAAACAAAAAAAATAAAACAATAATTAAATATGGATACCCACAGAATGAAGTGTCGCAAAAATTAAAGCGAATAAAATTATGATGGAAAAAAATAGAATATTAAAACAAATCGTCTGGTTAACAAAAATTAGTGACATTTAAAATGATAAGATGTTGTTTAAAAGATTAGCTTTAATTGTATATTTCTCCTCAAAACATAAAGCATTTTGGTTGCTTTTATGTTATAAAACAAGCCTTGATAAAATATTTTCAACATCCAATTTTGTATACTAAATTTTTCCTATGTATTCGAATTTTCTCAGTTTAACCGGTTTTAGTTAAAAAGATTTTACAGTACTTTGATCATTATGTTTTCATTAAAAGGTTATATAAAAAATGAATTTTTTTACAATTTCTATTTTCTGGTGTAATTGCTTAACAAAATTATCTAATTTATTTAGTTATTTCTAGTAACTTTTCGAATAAACGTATCTTGGAATTTTTTATAATTTCTTTCTCCTTTTTTTTTCCCCCTGCAGGTATCCATGATCCTTCTTGATGCTTTAATTGTAGAACAAAATGATATGTTTATAAAACTCACCTAGCATTTTGCTGAGGTCGGCATTGTGCAGATCTGGATTTTCGTCTGCTAGCCTTTTTCTTTCTACTTTAGCCCACACCATAAAGGCATTCATGGGTCTTCTAATTCTTTGCTCATGACTGGATCGGCCTTTGCCACCTCCTGCCGTGGTTCCGGCTCCCGAGTTTGCTGCCGGTACATCGGCAGGCGATCCAGCCGGTGGTGACGGGCATCCCGTGCCTTCTTCGGACACTTCACCGTAACGGACACCACCTTCCATAGAGGACAGGTCCCCTGGAGCTGAGCTAATCCTAGCCATGTACTGAACACCATTGTCCATCCATGCATCTTCTGGCACATTATAAGATACTTGATAGTCCTGCTGGGGCCATGTCCTAGTGCTGTAGGGCGAATCAGTAGGTAAATAAAACCCTGCAGGGCTAGAGGGCTGTTGTCTGGATGCCGGACTAAAATCCTCGGAGCATCCTGGCGATCGGTGGTACATGTCCTGGGAGGCAATCATCGGCTGGGAGTCATTATTCAGTTCCATGTTTAAGAAAAAGAAAACAATAAGATCAGTCCGCAACACTTTCAGGCGGCATACGTTCGCACGCAACAGGTACGGGACTCCGTCTGAAGTTGATCTGCGCGAGTGAGTTAGAGGGGGAGGCCGCTGGGGATGACGGGTGGGAAACTTGTCGTCCAATGGGAGGAGAGCTATTCCAGGTGATGTTGAAGATTTCACTCTCGCTGCTGATCTCTCGACTCCGCAGTGTTGGTTTTTAATGGACGTAGGAGGAAGATTAAAAGTAGAGATGAATTTCGGGCTCAAACACGTGGATCGGGAAGGAGAGCAATGTTGTCAGCTGACCTTAGGTGGTTTTGCATCCATTCATGAAAAACTACAGGATGACACTGTTTGACTCAGGTGTAACATTACTGCGTTTCTCATTGATAATTGTCGCTGAATGTAAAATTGTAATCAAATATATTTAATAACGTAATTTCTTGTGTTTTTATTAGCGACATCTGATTTCCCTTGAACATGCTCGATATTACTTTGTGTAAGCTACGGATAAAAATACATGGGATATATGATTTATACAATACATATTTGACTGTCTCAGAAAGTTCAAAAATTATTACGCGTTTAATTTCTTGTTAGTTTTTAAAATAATAAAACAAGAAGCATGAAAATTTCAGGGCATTTTTAAGTAATGGTTATTTTTTTCTCAAAAAATGTAAATTTGTTAATAATACAAAGATGATATTGAAGAATATATATATATATACACATATATATATATATATATATATATATATATATATGAGAAAAAGAAAGAACGAAAAATCGAAAGAACAAGTTTCTAAGTGTCATCTGAAAAAAATTTACGTTGAAAGACATTTCGCCGCACACAAGATATTTTAGGCAAATCTTATATGATTTATATATATATATATATATATATATATATATTTATATAGTATATTGTGGCCGCCACCACAAGAATTTCTTCTGTATTTTCCTATACAAATTCACCCAGTAAAATTATTTCATTAAAACAATTATTTATTAAAACTGTATACAGTCGGCAGCAAAAGTATCCGAGCACTAGCAAAAATTCCTATATAAAAGAAGTACACTTAATACTGTTTTGTTAAATAAATCCTTGTCGAATCATGTTCTTAGACTGGTTAAGAAGAGGATTCGACAAGGATTTATTTAACAAAGCAGTATTAACTGTACTTTATTTACATAGAAAATTTTGCTTGTGCTCGGATACTTTTGTTGCCGACTGTATCATAATAAATGCAGACGATATTCATCTCAGAGAAAACTAACACTAAATATAAGAAAAGAAAGACAGTTTTATTCTTTATAAATAAATCTTTAAAAATGCGTATTCATAATGGTTATCCTATATATCAAGTTTAGTACAGTTATGTACAAGTTGACATACAGCCTTCCCATTCTCGGAAAAAATTGCAGTAAGAAGCGCCACCTATTGGTTGATAACCATCCAAATTTAAATAAAAGGATGACATTCTTGCATATCAAGCTTTGATTGATATTCTCAATAGAGCCTTCCCTAAAATTGCGAAAATCAACGTATAGCAGCTCCACCTGTTGAAAGATTTGAACTAAAAGTTGCTGGACACTAATTTATGTGGAGTTACATCTACATATAAATTCTTATACAATTCTGTGTAGTAGTTCCCGAGATATAGCCTTCCCTGAATTGTGCAAATCGTGGTATAATAGCACAACCTGTTGAGCAATTGACGCCAAAAGTTGATAAACAGTAAATTATTTCAAGACACATCTGCACATAAATTTATATGTAATTTCGTGCAGTAGTTTTTGAGATATAGCCTTCTCTGAAATTGTGAAAATTGTGATATATTAGCGCCACCTGTTGAGCAATTGAAACCAAAAGTTAATAGGCATTAAATTAGGTTAAGGTGTATCTACGTACAAAATTATATGTAATTTTGTGCAGTAGTTTCTGAGATGCAGTTGTCACAAAATTTTTGTGCCACTCACACACTCAGAGACAGACAAACATTTTCTAAAAATGATCATATCGTGCTCTGGACCTATCAAAACGTGTAAATCCAACGAAAACAAGAAGGTGAACATTTTTACAAATCCAAAACTTTCTTCTATTGAATATAAGAGAAAGTAAAAAGTTACCTTTATTTTAAATTAATCGTAATATTTTGAAATATATATTTTGAACTAAAATTCTTAATTTAATAATAATTAACTATTAATTAATATTTAAGCAAAAACAAAGCAAGACAAACTGAAGAAAAAAAAATCCTAGAAAACCATTACACATCAAAATTTAATTATCTATCTATCTACGTTCTATCTACATTAAATTTTGATGGATATGCATGATTTTAATACATTAATTTATCATTTTAATTCATAAATATGTAATACATAAGTAAATCCGTTTATCCATCTAGTAAAGAGGAAAATTTTCGCGCTATATTTTGAAATAGTTTATTTTATACACACAAGCTATATAACTTTGAGAAACTAGAATGTTGTGGCCACCACATGACTTTCTTCTATATTTTCTTATACAAATTCACTCAGTAAAAATAATTTATTAAAATCATTAATTAATAAAATTATCTTCCATGATAATGCAGTACGCTTTCCATATAAGAGAAGTAGTACAACACTAAATATTCAAAAAAAGTTGAATTTATTACTACCATGTTAAAAATTTACAAAAAGCGGGATGGCAACGCAACCTGTAAGACAATTTTTGCCAAAAGTTGATAGGCACTAATTTATGTCAAGGTGTAACTACATACCAATTTGTACGAAATTCTGTACAGTAGTTCCTGACATACAGTTGCCACAAAATTTTGTCACAGACAGACATTTTCTAAACATGGTCAAATCGCTCAAAACGTGTAAATCCATCAAAAACCCGAGGTCGAAAATTTTTACGAATCCAATGCTTTCTTCTACTGAATATAGAAGAAAGTAAAAAGCCGTTTTAATGCAAGATATTTAAATTGTAAATAAAAGAGTGATATTTATATTTTTAATGATATCTTATAAAATTTGTCACGCCTTATAAAATAATCGTTTTATTGAGAATAAAATTATATTTCTAACCATGTAAAAATCTGAAATTAGTATTTCTATCTAAAAGTACGTTGTCTTATTAAAGATAGTTTTAAATGGTTGAACTTGTAATGGTTGATCTTAAATATGCATTTTGCGAAATATATGTTACGTTGACTTCCAAGTATCAAGATTAGTGAATAAAATCGGAGAAATATTTATAGTCTATTATGTCATTTAAAGCATGATTTCTAGTAATATATATATCAAAATATTTCCTATTACAGCAGTTTTAAAAATTAGATTTATTTATAGTGCTCTTGCTCTATGATTTTAACATGCCCAGTTAAGGGCCTTTTTTTAAAAGAGGTATATTTTATTAATCAATATATCTGTTTTCGAAAACGCATCATTAATGTGTGCGAAAATAATTTACATTTACTTTATAAAATATGTTCAATTTTACTGAACACGGATTTTAATTTTAACCCAAAATTAATAATGTAACCCAAATATTTCTAAACACTATTACGTCATATTTAATTTCAATAAAATTCAAGGCACTTTGTAATGTGTGATCGTGCTGCATCACACTTTCGCAATGGAAGAATCAGGAAATAAATGAACATTAATTTTACGACACGGCATTGGTGATTTACTTCTGGTAATTACAGATTTGCGGTTATTATATCTCGAAGCACGAAAAATTTTTTAAAGATAATTATTGTTTGTTTAGTTAATAGGGAAGAAAGTGGAAAGCTAAATTGATTATTTCTGTGCATATTTTTACCGATTATAAATAATTTCAAAGAAGAAATCGAAAACAAGTTTTTATTTATTTATTTTTATTTTTATTATTTATTTATTTATTTATTTTTTTTTGAAAAGTCTCCCCTTTTAATTTCTTTTACCAATAATATATGGTAGAGACACCTTTTTCTGTGGGAAAGAGGGGGGGGGGGGGAGCTCAGATTTTCGAAATTGAGCTTTTACTATTTTTTATGCTATACCTATACGCGTTTTCAGATTCTCCGAATGCAGAAATCATGCGTTTAACGATCTGAGTGTTTCTACGTTTGTAAGTTTGTTATTAGCAGAACTCAAAAACAAATGTTAGCAGAAAGACAAAACTTAGTGTTCTAAGTCTGTATATTGTAGTAATATATAAAGTATTCTGTTAAAATTGGGCAAAGACTTTGTATGTACAAAGGCATTCAAAAATACTCAAATATATTAAGCCTGTGGGTGAAATTTCTTGTTAGCACATTTTAACATCTTTAGAAAGCAAAAAAAATATTTATTTCTTACAGACAAAAAAGCATTCTTCATACGGAATATTTCACTAGAGCATTTATAACGTTTACAAGATCCCGCAAAAGAATTTAAATTTATTAGGGAATACATCTAAAAATTTCACGATGTGCATTTAAAGTTATATTATGCGTTTTCGGTATTTCTCTAAATTTAACTACACTACGTAGTACAAATATAATTTAGAGATAATGTATTAGACTAACCAGAATTAAGAAAATATTTTCTTTTGTACTAGATGCAGTTAATGAAATAGTATTAGAATAATACACCATGTTCAGGAATATTGCTTAGGAATTATTCATAAATACTTTTTATTACTACTAGACCAAATACTATATTAAACTTCAATTTTTTGACTGTGGTTTTTGCTTTACGTATGCATTTTGAAAAACAATTAAAACCTGAATATGGATATAAAGGTTTTAGTTGTTAATCTTTGAGCAGTAATGTAAAAAAAAAAAAAAAAAAAAAAAAAAAAAACTATACTTCAAATGTTTATCACACTTCTAGCGTTTTTTAATACGATAGAACTATTGTTTTTAATCAGCAATTTTAGCATTGAGGAAACTTTCAGTAGCCCACCTTGAATCAAGCATATACATGTAACATGTCAGGTTTAAATTATGTATACAAAGTACACCGTTCAACCGATCGATATGAAAATTGGTA
Source organism: Salticus scenicus (assembly GCA_963930645.1). Taxonomy (NCBI): domain Eukaryota; kingdom Metazoa; phylum Arthropoda; class Arachnida; order Araneae; family Salticidae; genus Salticus; species Salticus scenicus. The sequence continues at coordinate 14,651,261 of OZ005655.1, forward strand.
AACTTATTAATCAGGATAAAATCTAGCTAAAGCCGTATTTTACCTTGTTTTTATTAACTCGCTTTCTTGTTTGTCTGTCCAGTACAAATCTTGCAATCGATTTTTAACTACCTTCTCAACTAGCTAGACATTTGAAACTTTTAGAATAGCTCAGAACACGATGATAACGCATTCTTTTAATACTTTTATTCAATTAACAAAATTTGAAAAATTCTTATAATTGCTCTTTTATTACGCATTTGATCATTTTCTGTCAAGTTAAGGGGATAAGTTGATGGGATAATTCACCAAAAATTTTTTTAAAAGGTATTTATACATAGCATTTTCAAATTTATATGATTCAACAGAAAGTTAAAAAACTTCGTATATAAAAAGTTCATTTTATCTTGCAACTATTTTAGTTCAATCGGTAATTGACTAAAAAGGTGCTGAATAAAAACTCCATTTTAAATTTAACAATTAAAAAAAAAAACTGATGCCAAAAAATAAAATAATGATAATATTGAATACACGTTTGTTTTGTTTTTTCGACATAAAAGGAAATATATTTATTTTTATTTTGGAAGAAATAAATGTGTTACGATTTTCTTTTATTTAAATTGAAAGTCAAGACAATATATATGTTATTTTAAAACACTTTTTGTATATTGGAAACAATTAAAACATGTTATTCCCTTTTTTCCTCTCATCAAGTTAAAAAATATTTAAAATAAAATTGAAAAAAAAAAAAATCATGCTAAAGAAATGGAACAACATTAGTATAAGATCCATTGGCGAAATTTGAAATTTGGCCCCAATGGAGCTCGGACGTTTCTCGTCAAGATCCTTACTTGCACATCTGCAATAGCCATTTTAATTCATCGTCAAAATGGCCACAAAAATTTGATAGTCGCCAAGGGTGTCCTGTAAACAAAACAAAAACAAAACGATTTACAAAACACACTTATCGCGTGCCTTAATACGAAAGAATAGATATGAAAAAAAAAAAGGAGAGAAGGGAGAAAAAAAAAAAAAGAAAAAGAAAATTCTGCTTACATTCTTTGAAAACAGAATTTAATTTAGTATGACAGGACTTATATTAATCTATTCTTCCATATAAAGACATGTAGTAAATGTGTTTCATTCCCTATCATCGGTTACTATAATAATTTCTTAAAATGTCTTTGATATAGCTTTAGCATATAGGAGCCCTTGACTGCTTTTAAATTTTTCTTGTCATTTTAGTGATGAGTTAAAAAATTTTGCCAAGAAGTTCAAGCTGTACCATTGCTTTAGCACGATAGTAGTGAGAGAATGTATGTTTTGCGCCAAGAGGTGGTGAGGTGGGTTGCGTTGTTGCGTTAGGGGAATATGCTAATGGAACGCAACATTCCCATTCACTACTACCTATTCGTATGATACAAGCTTGAAAGTAACCTTCTATAGTATATAACATAACAATTTGGATATTGCATCATATTATAGTATTTAAAAAAAATAATTTTTAAAAAACTTATAATCAATTATAAAGTTTGTAATATTTAAATTAAGTCATAAAATTACTTTTCCTAATATATTTTTTTCCGCTAAAATTTTCATAAATCAATTTCCCCTTTTCTTTTTTTCTTTTTATGATATTTCAAAATAATTCACACACATTCTAAAAAATGCTGACTTTGAAATAAAACAGACACAGTTTACAGTTAATAAAAAACCTTTATTTTTACAATATTTACAAGTATTTTACATCTAATAAGTTACATCATAATTTCATCAATAAAATTAAGTTTGCAATATTAAATCTTAATCAATTTCGCAATGTCCATATGCTAAACTTGTTATTCCATCTTCAGCAATGTATCGTTTGTCATCAAAGGGACTCAGACTGATTTTATTTTGACAGATTGTATATAGTTTGTGTTTTTCTTGGCCTATTTTTAATTGTTTTTCTATGCTTGTTTTCTGTTGCAGTAAGCACTGTAAATAGTCTTCATGACTAATTTTATGTCTAACAACCCTGGTTGACACACCTTTAGCTCTCTTTTTTTCACTTTTACATGATTTGATAGAGTACATTTTAGCCTTCAGTCCTACAAACTCCAATGCTATTTCACCACTCAATTCATCTTTAAATTTCCCTATAACTTTTTTATTATCATCGGAATAAAGCGGGTGAGTTTTGGGATAGTCAGAAAAGTCAAATTCAGATGAATAATTTTTCATGTCTTTATATATATCATCGGTAGTAATATGGTATGTAAGCGAGTCTGTATCTGTAAATAACAGTACAGCTTGGTTGTTATACATTGGTTTTATATAATTATAATGAAAATTATACATTAGGAGTTTTGATAATTCGAGTATTGTAAACCCAACGTAAATGGGTCGGTTCATCAGAATGCTTGTTTTAAGTCTTTCTACAGCGGTTAAATCTTCATCATATGTTTTAAACGATTTAAAAGTAGGTGACGCTATTAATTTTAATGCTCTCTTAGAGGTATTACAACAAAGTTCTATATTGCGTCTTTTTCGCAAGTTTTCCATAGTCTTGCCATATACACTATTATTAAGGAGTTTAAAAAAGTCCTTTTCAAAGGATGATGCTGCTTCTTTCCTTTTATTGGTGTTAAATAGTATATACTTTTTCAACCATGGTGCTTGTTTAAATTGAATGGCTTTATGCACTGCTGTAACTTTTAATCCCAGTTGCAGATAAAGCTTTAAATTTCTGTAATGCACAACATAATTCTTTTTATTACATAAGTTAGGTATTAACTTGGGTGTACCAACATATTTTCTGTTTTGCAGCATACTTTTAGCATAAGGCGATAGCATTTCTTCATTCAAGGTTAATCTTTCAGGGGCAAGCGGATAATCGTTATGTAATGTATGAAGGTGGTTAGGATAATGCAGATCAATTTCAAATATATACCCTATATCTGATTCATCGTCAAGGGATAAAATCCATTCTTCATTAATATTATGTATATCAACCCATTCAAAGTTGCCATAAGGTAGGTACTGAGACATAGCCCAACCGTAAAGGTTGTTTGCATCCCAGTACATGATATAACTATTAGGCTCATTTGGGTTATAGTCGTTCATATAGGGGTTATTTGCTCTAGCCAGTCTTCGACTAATCATGCTAATACCACCTCGTATCCCTTTTTCTATAAGCAGCAACATGTTAATATCTGTTAAGAGCTCTAAAGGTGTTTCAGTCATTTTTAGGCATGCTTGCCATGCAAGTCCTGGTGTTGTAAAAAGATGCGCGCAATCAATTTCGTAGTATTGCTGACATAAAGTTCTAAAATTTTGAAATACATCCGCGAGTAACAAAACATCAGTTTTTACGTATAAATTATGATAATCACCCAATGTCTTCATATTAAACGTGTTCCAAATAGTTTTGGCGTGTTGGTAATCGTCATCATCGATAATTTCATCATTCAATGTATTATAAAAGGCGCATGCTGGAGGTAGTTCGGTTTCTTCAAACTTATCAAAAGAAGTAAAGTACTCGTAGGGATAGACTCCTTTCCTCGTTAGCATATTCAACGGTGTATTAACAGGGAAATTCTCTTTCAAAATATTAAACTGGGATGAATCAAGATTTTTTACTAGTTTTTCTAGCGATGTAGGTAGGAATTGAAAGCTGTCTAAAAAGACTAATTGTACAGGATCCTTAGGTTTCTTCAATCTGAATGTAATATAGTTTTCTAAACTTGTAGCAATAACCTCTATCTGATGATTGTTATACTTGCCTAGTTTCGTCATGATGTGATGTCCATCGTAGTTTTTTAAATTATGAAAGATAATCGGTATTTTTTTAGATAATTTGAAATTCAAGTTGCAGGCGTTATGGGCTGCACCCCTAAATTCTCCTGAAATGTGACAATGATCTCTTCGACGATCCTCAGCTAACTGTTTATGGCATATATAACATACTTTAGCTTCTTGAAACTCCTTTTCCTGTGCTTCCGTTGAGACTATAGGCTTGATTTGTGATAAAATCTTGGTGAGTTCTTCCTTTTCAGTCATCATCTTTTCTAAAAAGTGTTCCACAGCGTCTTCTCCTCTATATACTTGAATTGGTTTAACGGAGCGTCCATCTGGCCCGATAATAACATATGCATATCCACAAGGTACATGATAGGCAATTTTTTCACTATGTGAATTATCAGATGACGGTGAAACCGAACTAACAGGAACAAGAAGGCTTTCGAAATCTGCATAAATACAGTAAGCGACAGGATGTTGTAAGTGCGTACCTGTAAATTTTAAAATGTTATTTTCCTCAGAGGGCATTTTAACAACCTGCACTTCATGTTCTTGACAGTACTGAATGTGGGTTTTTAATAAATCCTCTCTGCTAAATCGGTGTAGACATCTGAAACAGTAATGGGCTTTTAAACAATGTTGGGTTAAATCACCAAGTAGACGCGAAAAGTTTCGAATCAAGCAATAATGTTGCCTTTCTTCATCAGAAATTAATAATAAGTTGATAACATCACAATCATTTTTTGGCGAAATATAGAGTGGGCACACTTCATTGTCTTCAAAGCCAAAGACATTGATCCGTAGATCATTTAATTTTTCAATAAGGGGTATCTTTGTTAATGGCACGGGACATGTTACATTACCTAGTTTAATGGTATTTTCATACGGTAGGTAGTGTGATACACGATGAGGATGTTTACTACGATCTATATTCAGTTTATAGGCGATCAAACACCAAACAAGGCATTTTTGATCTTCGTTTTTGATATTTAGCACAGCCTTTTTCAAAGCAAGTTTCTGTGATAGTTTAATATAGCTACTAGCAGCTAACGGATGGTATTTGGCCATTTTTAGTTCCAGATAATGAATTTTCTTAAAAATCCATCCAGATCCTCTTTGGATAAATTCATCTAGGGACTTATTAATCTTTGTATATCCTTCACGAATATGATGTTCAATAGTATTATCTAAAAGGTCAGTAAAACAACAACTTCTAAAAAAAGTTTGAATTTCTTCCATTTCGTCATTACCTCTTTTACGCTCCAAGCTCACTTTCATGACCATATACCACTTCAAAGCATTTTTTTCACGTATCTCATTCAAAAGTTTTTCATATAATGCACCCTGTATATAGGTTTGAAATACTTCCATATCACATTCATTGCTTTCGTTTGGATAAAAAAGCTCTGTATTAAACGCATTTGAAGTGTTAATCTGTTTTTTAACTCTTTTAGATTTTACGACAGGTGCAGCTATCTTCCGTTTTCCAGTAACAAGTTCATGCTCTTCTCGCTTATGGCATATTAATTCTGCTTTCATATCAAACATTTTATCACATTCACTGCATGAATATCGTAAACTTTGGTGAAATTTTAAGTGCCTCTGCAAGTTATCCTCGCGCGTAAATACTTGCTCACAATGCTGACACTTTATCGATGCTACTTCATCTTTACTGCGATGTCTTAGCATATGTCGATTCAGTAACCATTTCTGGGCAAATTCTTTTTCACAAAGGGAGCAACTGAAATTTTCTGACACTCTCTTATCACTCGTTTCAGCAGATGAAGATTGATTTTTACGATTGTGAATCAGCATATGACGAATTAAGCTTGATTTCACTCCAAATGTCTTTCCACACGTATCACAACAGTATAACTTTTCATCTAAATGTATCTTTTCATGACGACACAAGTCCCATTTTCGCGAAAATTCCTTATTACATGTAGAACATCTGAAAACACTAAACATTTTCTTATCTGACGGTTCCATAACTTGACTCTTTTTTTTTTTTTTTTTTTTTTTTTTTCAAGAACAAGAGATAATCCAGACAACATTCATAAAATTTTTCATGCAAATGACTTAAAATTACAATCACCTTCAATTTATAGCATCGGGTAAATACTTACTATTCTCTCATTGGCTAATTAAAGCTTCAATAAAAATCAGAGCTTTTGATTGGCTAATGAAATTCACATAACGTTAAAAATATTTGCATCTCCAACGCGCTTAATTTCAGAGCGATAATAGTATAAATTAATGCTTCAATAAATCACCGTTTGTGATTGGTCGAAAAAATCACGTGACCTCGAAAAATATTTGCATTCACAAAATTCTTAATTTCATAATGCTAATACTATTAATTTAATTTTTAAAAAATCATTGCTTCTGATTGAGTTAAAAATGTCTACATAAAAAAAACACGTATGGCTAATAGCATGAATTAAAGCTTCAATAAAATCAGAGTTTGTGATTGGATGGTAAAAATCACGTGACCTTAAAAAAATATATGTTTATAAACACCACTTAATTCCACTAAATTCTTAATTTTATAATGGTAATATTAGAAATTCAAATCTCCCACATGTAAAACTTTCTAAAAAAATAAATAAAAAATAAAATTAATGACACCTCAAAAGTATCTGTATAAAAAAACACTTAATTTTATAATGATAATATTAGGAATTTAAGTTTCAACTCTCTCACATACATAAGAATAATGAAAATGTTAGTTTTCGTTACGTCAGAAGGTTCTATCAGCGTATGATAAAACAATAGATAACTGTTATCTATCATTTCATCCTCCTCGCTAGAAAAACAAAGACGTGATACATCTATTCTGAAGGCAAGTCTTATTAAAGTCTTATTAAACATATATTATTTATTAAAATTAGGAATATAGTATCAAGATATTAATTTTAAATAAGCTTTATATATATATTTCATTTATCAAAATGCTTAACTTATAAGAATTTTTAATGAATATTCGAAATGAAAACTCTTTTAGTAGTCTTTTTAACTTCAAAAGTGAAGAAAATTTCCACTTGTTTTAATGTAAGTCCAAATTTACTAAACAACTTAGTTAAACAGAAAAGTTAATAATTTATTCCATTAAATAAAAAATACAAATTTTAATCATTCGTTTTATTAAAAATGAAATTAGATTAATATTTTTATTAAAAATGAAATTAGATTAATATTTTTATCATAGAAATTCTAGTATATTCTAGATACATTTTAAATTATAACCATAAGAATATATATTTCATTACCACTTTTGTTAATATTTAATCAAACTTGAAACAAAAAAAACATATATTAAATTTTCTTAAAGTACTCATTCTCTATACAAGTGGTTCAATGTTCAAAGATGGTATACATTTAAAGTTTTCCAAGGTTTTCTCCAAAACTTGTGTAAATACAAACTAGAAGCACTCATCCTCAAATCAAGGATCCATCAATCATGCTATTAAACTTTCTACACATTGAATTATATTATATCGCAATTTTTCTTTAAAAAAATATTAATAAAACTGCAAATTCATTGCTTAATTACTTCAATCATGCGCTTAAACAATCATGTTATTAAACTTTCTACATATTTGAATTATATTATATTACAATTTTTCATTAAAATTACTAACGAAACACCAAAAATAATGCTTATTTCCCTAAAAAAATAATTAATTTCCTTAATTATACACTAAAAATCTACAAAAACGATGCTTAATCATACTGAATTACCTTAATTGAACATAACTGACATAAAAAAAAACCTATTGAAATTTAATAAAACTCATTCTTTATACGAGATTTAAAGTTTTCCGTGGTTTTTCTGAAACTTCCATACTAAAATCACTTAATTTTATAGTTTTCAATGATTTTTTCCGAAACTTGTGTAAATACAAACTAGAAGGCAAGTCTTATTAAACGACAGACATTAAAAGTTTTCCAAGGTTTTCTCCGAAACTTGTGTAAATACAAACTAGAAGACAAGTCTTATTAAACATATATTATTTATTAAAATTAGGAATATAGTATCAAGATATTAATTTTAAATATGCTTTATATATATATATATTTCATTTATCTAAATGCTTAACTTATAAGAATTTTTGATGAATATTCGAAATGAAAACTCTTTTAGTAGTCTTTTTAACTTCAAAAGTGAAGAAAATTTCCACTTGTTTTAATGTAAGTCCAAATTTACTAAACAACTTAGTTAAACAGAAAAGTTAATAATTTATTCCATTAAATAAAAAATACAAATTTTAATCATTCGTTTTATTAAAAATGAAATTAGATTAATATTTTTATTAAAAATGAAATTAGATTAATATTTTTATCGTAGAAATTCTAGATACATTTTAAATTATAAGCATTAAAAATAAAAAAACAAACTCATAAGAATATATATTTCATTACCACTTTTGTTAATATTTAATCACACTTGAAACAAAAAACATATATTAAATTTTCTTAATATACAAAATTTGCTCTAATTTCTCATACATGCATCCATTCTACACATTAAAATAAAAATTTTCTAGAGAGATTTTTAAATTTTAATAAATTAATAATTTACTATACACCGAAGTTTTGTTTATAATTAGATAATTAATTCTTAGTATAAAAAAATACAAATTTTAATCATTTCGTTTTATTAAAAATGAAATTAGGTTAATATTTTTATCATACATGCATCCATTCTACACATCAAAATAAAAATTTTCTATCAATCACTTCGTTAATCATCTCAAAATAATTAATTTCCTTAATTACGCACTAAAAATCTACAGAAAAGATGCTTAATCATATAAAATATACTTAAGTAGAATAATTGAACATAACTGACATAAAAAAACCCTAAAAAACAAAACACCGCAGCAGGTGAATATTGGGGATTGATTTCGTTTTATTAAAAATGAAATTAGATTAATATTTTTATCATACATGCATCCATTCTACACGTCGAAATAAAAATTTTCCATCAATCACCTCGTTAATCATCTCAAAAATAATTAATTTCCTTAATTACGCACTAAAATCTACAGAAAAGATGCTTAATCATATAAAAAATACTTAAGTAGAATAATTGAACATAACTGACATAAAAAAAACCCTAAAAAACAAAACACCGCAGTAGTGTAATTTTGGGGATTGACCAACCCTCCTTATCTTTCTCATCCCTCGACCGGATGTTGATAAGATAATGGTGCGACAGCAGCACGGCTCGCCCGTACCGCGGTGCCGCAGGCGCAGAAATGTCAAAATTACACTACTGCGGTGTTTTGTTTTTTAGGGGTTTTTTTATGTCAGTTATGTTCAATTATTCTACTTAAGTATTTTTTATATGATTAAGCATCTTTTCTGTAGATTTTAGTGCGTAATTAAGGAAATTAATTATTTTTGAGATGATTAACGAGGTGATTGATGGAAAATTTTTATTCCGACGTGTAGAATGGATGCATGTATGATAAAAATATTAATCTAATTTCATTTTTAATAAAACGAAATCAATCCCCAATATTCACCTGCTGCGGTGTTTTGTTTTTTAGGGTTTTTTTTATGTCAGTTATGTTCAATTATTCTACTTAAGTATATTTTATATGATTAAGCATCTTTTCTGTAGATTTTTAGTGCGTAATTAAGGAAATTAATTATTTTGAGATGATTAACGAAGTGATTGATAGAAAATTTTTATTTTGATGTGTAGAATGGATGCATGTATGATAAAAATATTAACCTAATTTCATTTTTAATAAAACGAAATGATTAAAATTTGTATTTTTTTATACTAAGAATTAATTATCTAATTATAAACAAAACTTCGGTGTATAGTAAATTATTAATTTATTAAAATTTAAAAATCTCTCTAGAAAATTTTTATTTTAATGTGTAGAATGGATGCATGTATGAGAAATTAGAGCAAATTTTGTATATTAAGAAAATTTAATATATGTTTTTTGTTTCAAGTGTGATTAAATATTAACAAAAGTGGTAATGAAATATATATTCTTATGAGTTTGTTTTTTTATTTTTAATGCTTATAATTTAAAATGTATCTAGAATTTCTACGATAAAAATATTAATCTAATTTCATTTTTAATAAAAATATTAATCTAATTTCATTTTTAATAAAACGAATGATTAAAATTTGTATTTTTTATTTAATGGAATAAATTATTAACTTTTCTGTTTAACTAAGTTGTTTAGTAAATTTGGACTTACATTAAAACAAGTGGAAATTTTCTTCACTTTTGAAGTTAAAAAGACTACTAAAAGAGTTTTCATTTCGAATATTCATCAAAAATTCTTATAAGTTAAGCATTTAGATAAATGAAATATATATATATATAAAGCATATTTAAAATTAATATCTTGATACTATATTCCTAATTTTAATAAATAATATATGTTTAATAAGACTTGTCTTCTAGTTTGTATTTACACAAGTTTCGGAGAAAACCTTGGAAAACTTTTAATGTCTGTCGTTTAATAAGACTTGCCTTCTAGTTTGTATTTACACAAGTTTCGGAAAAAATCATTGAAAACTATAAAATTAAGTGATTTTAGTATGGAAGTTTCAGAAAAACCACGGAAAACTTTAAATCTCGTATAAAGAATGAGTTTTATTAAATTTCAATAGGTTTTTTTTTATGTCAGTTATGTTCAATTAAGGTAATTCAGTATGATTAAGCATCGTTTTTGTAGATTTTTAGTGTATAATTAAGGAAATTAATTATTTTTTTAGGGAAATAAGCATTATTTTTGGTGTTTCGTTAGTAATTTTAATGAAAAATTGTAATATAATATAATTCAAATATGTAGAAAGTTTAATAACATGATTGTTTAAGCGCATGATTGAAGTAATTAAGCAATGAATTTGCAGTTTTATTAATATTTTTTTAAAGAAAAATTGCGATATAATATAATTCAATGTGTAGAAAGTTTAATAGCATGATTGATGGATCCTTGATTTGAGGATGAGTGCTTCTAGTTTGTATTTACACAAGTTTTGGAGAAAACCTTGGAAAACTTTAAATGTATACCATCTTTGAACATTGAACCACTTGTATAGAGAATGAGTACTTTAAGAAAATTTAATATATGTTTTTTTTGTTTCAAGTTTGATTAAATATTAACAAAAGTGGTAATGAAATATATATTCTTATGGTTATAATTTAAAATGTATCTAGAATATACTAGAATTTCTATGATAAAAATATTAATCTAATTTCATTTTTAATAAAAATATTAATCTAATTTCATTTTTAATAAAACGAATGATTAAAATTTGTATTTTTTATTTAATGGAATAAATTATTAACTTTTCTGTTTAACTAAGTTGTTTAGTAAATTTGGACTTACATTAAAACAAGTGGAAATTTTCTTCACTTTTGAAGTTAAAAAGACTACTAAAAGAGTTTTCATTTCGAATATTCATTAAAAATTCTTATAAGTTAAGCATTTTGATAAATGAAATATATATATAAAGCTTATTTAAAATTAATATCTTGATACTATATTCCTAATTTTAATAAATAATATATGTTTAATAAGACTTTAATAAGACTTGCCTTCAGAATAGATGTATCACGTCTTTGTTTTTCTAGCGAGGAGGATGAAATGATAGATAACAGTTATCTATTGTTTTATCATACGCTGATAGAACCTTCTGACGTAACGAAAACTAACATTTTCATTATTCTTATGTATGTGAGAGAGTTGAAACTTAAATTCCTAATATTATCATTATAAAATTAAGTGTTTTTTTATACAGATACTTTTGAGGTGTCATTAATTTTATTTTTTATTTATTTTTTTAGAAAGTTTTACATGTGGGAGATTTGAATTTCTAATATTACCATTATAAAATTAAGAATTTAGTGGAATTAAGTGGTGTTTATAAACATATATTTTTTTAAGGTCACGTGATTTTTACCATCCAATCACAAACTCTGATTTTATTGAAGCTTTAATTCATGCTATTAGCCATATGTGTTTTTTTTTATGTAGACATTTTTAACTCAATCAGAAGCAATGATTTTTTAAAAATTAAATTAATAGTATTAGCATTATGAAATTAAGAATTTTGTGAATGCAAATATTTTTCGAGGTCACGTGATTTTTTCGACCAATCACAAACGGTGATTTATTGAAGCATTAATTTATACTATTATCGCTCTGAAATTAAGCGCGTTGGAGATGCAAATATTTTTAACGTTATGTGAATTTCATTAGCCAATCAAAAGCTCTGATTTTTATTGAAGCTTTAATTAGCCAATGAGAGAATAGTAAGTATTTACCCGATGCTATAAATTGAAGGTGATTGTAATTTTAAGTCATTTGCATGAAAAATTTTATGAATGTTGTCTGGTATATCTCTTGTTCTTGAAAAAAAAAAAAAAAAAAAAAAAAGAGTCAAGTTATGGAACCGTCAGATAAGAAAATGTTTAGTGTTTTCAGATGTTCTACATGTAATAAGGAATTTTCGCGAAAATGGGACTTGTGTCGTCATGAAAAGATACATTTAGATGAAAAGTTATACTGTTGTGATACGTGTGGAAAGACATTTGGAGTGAAATCAAGCTTAATTCGTCATATGCTGATTCACAATCGTAAAAATCAATCTTCATCTGCTGAAACGAGTGATAAGAGAGTGTCAGAAAATTTCAGTTGCTCCCTTTGTGAAAAAGAATTTGCCCAGAAATGGTTACTGAATCGACATATGCTAAGACATCGCAGTAAAGATGAAGTAGCATCGATAAAGTGTCAGCATTGTGAGCAAGTATTTACGCGCGAGGATAACTTGCAGAGGCACTTAAAATTTCACCAAAGTTTACGATATTCATGCAGTGAATGTGATAAAATGTTTGATATGAAAGCAGAATTAATATGCCATAAGCGAGAAGAGCATGAACTTGTTACTGGAAAACGGAAGATAGCTGCACCTGTCGTAAAATCTAAAAGAATTAAAAAACAGATTAACACTTCAAATGCGTTTAATACAGAGCTTTTTTATCCAAACGAAAGCAATGAATGTGATATGGAAGTATTTCAAACCTATATACAGGGTGCATTATATGAAAAACTTTTGAATGAGATACGTGAAAAAAATGCTTTGAAGTGGTATATGGTCATGAAAGTGAGCTTGGAGCGTAAAAGAGGTAATGACGAAATGGAAGAAATTCAAACTTTTTTTAGAAGTTGTTGTTTTACTGACCTTTTAGATAATACTATTGAACATCATATTCGTGAAGGATATACAAAGATTAATAAGTCCCTAGATGAATTTATCCAAAGAGGATCTGGATGGATTTTTAAGAAAATTCATTATCTGGAACTAAAAATGGCCAAATACCATCCGTTAGCTGCTAGTAGCTATATTAAACTATCACAGAAACTTGCTTTGAAAAAGGCTGTGCTAAATATCAAAAACGAAGATCAAAAATGCCTTGTTTGGTGTTTGATCGCCTATAAACTGAATATAGATCGTAGTAAACATCCTCATCGTGTATCACACTACCTACCGTATGAAAATACCATTAAACTAGGTAATGTAACATGTCCCGTGCCATTAACAAAGATACCCCTTATTGAAAAATTAAATGATCTACGGATCAATGTCTTTGGCTTTGAAGACAATGAAGTGTGCCCACTCTATATTTCGCCAAAAAATGATTGTGATGTTATCAACTTATTATTAATTTCTGATGAAGAAAGGCAACATTATTGCTTGATTCGAAACTTTTCGCGTCTACTTGGTGATTTAACCCAACATTGTTTAAAAGCCCATTACTGTTTCAGATGTCTACACCGATTTAGCAGAGAGGATTTATTAAAAACCCACATTCAGTACTGTCAAGAACATGAAGTGCAGGTTGTTAAAATGCCCTCTGAGGAAAATAACATTTTAAAATTTACAGGTACGCACTTACAACATCCTGTCGCTTACTGTATTTATGCAGATTTCGAAAGCCTTCTTGTTCCTGTTAGTTCGGTTTCACCGTCATCTGATAATTCACATAGTGAAAAAATTGCCTATCATGTACCTTGTGGATATGCATATGTTATTATCGGGCCAGATGGACGCTCCGTTAAACCAATTCAAGTATATAGAGGAGAAGACGCTGTGGAACACTTTTTAGAAAAGATGATGACTGAAAAGGAAGAACTCACCAAGATTTTATCACAAATCAAGCCTATAGTCTCAACGGAAGCACAGGAAAAGGAGTTTCAAGAAGCTAAAGTATGTTATATATGCCATAAACAGTTAGCTGAGGATCGTCGAAGAGATCATTGTCACATTTCAGGAGAATTTAGGGGTGCAGCCCATAACGCCTGCAACTTGAATTTCAAATTATCTAAAAAAATACCGATTATCTTTCATAATTTAAAAAACTACGATGGACATCACATCATGACGAAACTAGGCAAGTATAACAATCATCAGATAGAGGTTATTGCTACAAGTTTGGAAAACTATATTACATTCAGATTGAAGAAACCTAAGGATCCTGTACAATTAGTCTTTTTAGACAGCTTTCAATTCCTACCTACATCGCTAGAAAAACTAGTAAAAAATCTTGATTCATCCCAGTTTAATATTTTGAAAGAGAATTTCCCTGTTAATACACCGTTGAATATGCTAACGAGGAAAGGAGTCTATCCCTACGAGTACTTTACTTCTTTTGATAAGTTTGAAGAAACCGAACTACCTCCAGCATGCGCCTTTTATAATACATTGAATGATGAAATTATCGATGATGACGATTACCAACACGCCAAAACTATTTGGAACACGTTTAATATGAAGACATTGGGTGATTATCATAATTTATACGTAAAAACTGATGTTTTGTTACTCGCGGATGTATTTCAAAATTTTAGAACTTTATGTCAGCAATACTACGAAATTGATTGCGCGCATCTTTTTACAACACCAGGACTTGCATGGCAAGCATGCCTAAAAATGACTGAAACACCTTTAGAGCTCTTAACAGATATTAACATGTTGCTGCTTATAGAAAAAGGGATACGAGGTGGTATTAGCATGATTAGTCGAAGACTGGCTAGAGCAAATAACCCCTATATGAACGACTATAACCCAAATGAGCCTAATAGTTATATCATGTACTGGGATGCAAACAACCTTTACGGTTGGGCTATGTCTCAGTACCTACCTTATGGCAACTTTGAATGGGTTGATATACATAATATTAATGAAGAATGGATTTTATCCCTTGACGATGAATCAGATATAGGGTATATATTTGAAATTGATCTGCATTATCCTAACCACCTTCATACATTACATAACGATTATCCGCTTGCCCCTGAAAGATTAACCTTGAATGAAGAAATGCTATCGCCTTATGCTAAAAGTATGCTGCAAAACAGAAAATATGTTGGTACACCCAAGTTAATACCTAACTTATGTAATAAAAAGAATTATGTTGTGCATTACAGAAATTTAAAGCTTTATCTGCAACTGGGATTAAAAGTTACAGTAGTGCATAAAGCCATTCAATTTAAACAAGCACCATGGTTGAAAAAGTATATACTATTTAACACCAATAAAAGGAAAGAAGCAGCATCATCCTTTGAAAAGGACTTTTTTAAACTCCTTAATAATAGTGTATATGGCAAGACTATGGAAAACTTGCGAAAAAGACGCAATATAGAACTTTGTTGTAATACCTCTAAGAGAGCATTAAAATTAATAGCGTCACCTACTTTTAAATCGTTTAAAACATATGATGAAGATTTAACCGCTGTAGAAAGACTTAAAACAAGCATTCTGATGAACCGACCCATTTACGTTGGGTTTACAATACTCGAATTATCAAAACTCCTAATGTATAATTTTCATTATAATTATATAAAACCAATGTATAACAACCAAGCTGTACTGTTATTTACAGATACAGACTCGCTTACATACCATATTACTACCGATGATATATATAAAGACATGAAAAATTATTCATCTGAATTTGACTTTTCTGACTATCCCAAAACTCACCCGCTTTATTCCGATGATAATAAAAAAGTTATAGGGAAATTTAAAGATGAATTGAGTGGTGAAATAGCATTGGAGTTTGTAGGACTGAAGGCTAAAATGTACTCTATCAAATCATGTAAAAGTGAAAAAAAGAGAGCTAAAGGTGTGTCAACCAGGGTTGTTAGACATAAAATTAGTCATGAAGACTATTTACAGTGCTTACTGCAACAGAAAACAAGCATAGAAAAACAATTAAAAATAGGCCAAGAAAAACACAAACTATATACAATCTGTCAAAATAAAATCAGTCTGAGTCCCTTTGATGACAAACGATACATTGCTGAAGATGGAATAACAAGTTTAGCATATGGACATTGCGAAATTGATTAAGATTTAATATTGCAAACTTAATTTTATTGATGAAATTATGATGTAACTTATTAGATGTAAAATACTTGTAAATATTGTAAAAATAAAGGTTTTTTATTAACTGTAAACTGTGTCTGTTTTATTTCAAAGTCAGCATTTTTTAGAATGTGTGTGAATTATTTTGAAATATCATAAAAAGAAAAAAAGAAAAGGGGAAATTGATTTATGAAAATTTTAGCGGAAAAAAATATATTAGGAAAAGTAATTTTATGACTTAATTTAAATATTACAAACTTTATAATTGATTATAAGTTTTTTAAAAATTATTTTTTTTAAATACTATAATATGATGCAATATCCAAATTGTTATGTTATATACTATAGAAGGTTACTTTCAAGCTTGTATCATACGAATAGGTAGTAGTGAATGGGAATGTTGCGTTCCATTAGCATATTCCCCTAACGCAACAACGCAACCCACCTCACCACCTCTTGGCGCAGAACATACATTCTCTCACTACTCACGATTTTTCTCGATTTTAGTTGAAGTATTTTTTTAATTTAATGAGAGTTAAAAAAGGAAAAACATTTTTTTAATTGGTCTAAATATAGAAAATGCTTATGTATAATTTATGTTTTAAATGGTAAAAGTAGCTTTTTCTATATCAATGACATCTTTATAAATTAAATTATTCAGTACCATTATATTTCATTCTCCACCCATACTTTTTATTTTCTTAATTAAATATTATCTAAATCTTAAAAAAAAAAAAAAAAAAAAAAAAAGGTTGCTCGTTCCTATTTTTTCTGACATAAAAATAAAATATTTATTTATTTATGTTTGGTCTTTACAGATTTGACATAATATTTTAAGGTAGTTTAGGAAATTAAATGGTAAAATTGGATTTTGGCAGGTATCTGCCATATTTAAGGTTGAACATAAAAAATGGCGACAAAGCAGCAAAATCGCAGATTGAAAGAAATAGTACAACCTGTCGTACTGACAAAAAAAAAAAAAAAAAAAAAAAAAAAAAAAAATGCCCTGTCGTGCTAAATTAAATTCTGTTTTTTACAAAATTATATATCAATTACTTAAAAAAAAAAAAAAAAAAAAAAAAAAAACAGTAATAGGCTTTTTTTTCTTTCTTTCTTTTTGTTCATAAATTTTCAATTTAGGATCGAGAGAAAACGCATTGTTAAAGCACATAATAAATATTCGCCCTTTGAATTGAAAACAGAATTTATCGAGCATATTGAAGTTGTAAGATTCTTCCCTTCTTTCTTGTTTTCTCCTTCAACGTCTACGAGTTGTCTAGCATCTGTTCACAATCGTGTTGAATAGATTATTTTTGTCTTCAGACGTGATGACAGGAAAAAAAAATCTTTTGCATTTTAACAAGCTCAAAATCGTACGTAAGTTCGGTTACCTGAAACTCGACTAAGACATTAAGAGAAAAGAAAAGAGCGGTAACAGTTAAAATTAAATGAGCTGAAATTTTAAGGGTATGACGTGTTAAACGAAGTTTAAAGCAGAAATAACATAACATTCTTTTCCTTTTTAAAAACACAAGCATGTATAGTTATATATATGCTAGAAAATGAAAACGTAAGTAGGATTTTTAGTAACTTAATGTTATTTTCCATATATTTTTAAAATGGCAACGTAACATGCTAGTTTTTAATTTTCTGCATGATATCCTTGTACCTCTTTCCTTTGTGTCTAGTCATTTTATAATACAGAGAAAAATAAAGAAAGAAAGAAAGAAAAAGAAAAGAAATTCGCACTGTGATATTTGTTAAATTGTATGCTAAATTCATAAATGATTTTCGAATGATAGATATTCTATATAATTTCTTTACTTAAAAAAAAAAAAAAAAAAAAAAAAAAATCATTCTCTTTTTTTTTTTTTTTTTTTTTTTTTTTTTTTTTCAACATCTTTCATGCTGATGTTTGGAAATTACGCACAAAATGTTTTCTCTCTTACTCTGTTATTAGTTGTATTGTATTTTTTTACTACTTTAGTTATTTTTCGTCAGCTTTATTTCTCTCTCTCTATTCTTCCATATAAAGTCATGCAGTAACTGTGTTTCATTACCTAACATTGCTAATTATATTACTTTCATAAAATTTCTTTGGAATGGCTTTAGCATGGGAGCCTCTTGGTGACTTTTATTTTATATTATTTCTTTATTTTTTTTATTTTATTTATTTATTTACATATTTATTTTTTGTCATTTTGTCGATGAATTAAAATGGCTATCGCAATTGCGCAGGTAAAGATCTTGGCAAGAAACGCCAGAGCTACGTCGGGGCCAAATTTCAAATCTCGTCAAGTTGTTCTATACTGAAGCTAGTCCTCTTCTTTAATTTTTTTTTCTTTATTTTTCTTTATTTTTCTTTATTTATTTTTTTTTTTTAACAAACAAACAAGCAACAACAACAAAAAATATCGTTCATTTTTTTTTCTACATAAAAGTTAAGATATTTGCTTATTTATGTTTTTATTTATTCACTGGTAAACAATATCATCTTTCGATATATAGTTTTTATGATTTTAATAAACTTTTAGTAATCAAATTTATGTCACAAAGTTTGCTTACTTTCAGAAATTTCCTTTATTTTATTTTATTTTATTTTATTTTATTTTATTTTATTTTTTATTATTATTAAATTTAAGCATTTTCCGGCCTTTTCAGTTTATTTTAATTTATTAGAAATTGCCATCATTATTTTAGAAACTTTAACTTTAGTTTCAATACTTTTTAAAATGTTACTTGCAAATATTTTCAAATAAATTTATTAGTTAACTAATTTGATTTATTGATAACACATAAACATCAGACTTGTATGCTTCATTTGAAGTGCACTTGTAAATCTTCGTGAGATAAAGACAGATAGCACAGGACAGAATTACATTAAAAAAAAATTCGAAAAACACCCAGGGCCACTGCGGGAATCGAACTCGCACTCCGACGCTCGAAGGCGATTAGCGGTGCGGTGCCATAATTAGCGGTGCGGTGCCACGATTAGCGATTAGCGATTAGCGGTTAGCGATTAGCGATTAGCGAAAGTCCATATTCTTGATTTTTCAGGAGACGAAAAATAAAGTTACACTAATTAAAATCTAATCAGAAGAATCGATTAGGAAAAAGGGATTTCGTTGACTTATACCCTTTATACCATTCAATGATTGCCAACCTTCATTTAATAACGGAAAAAAATTGAATGAAAAATTTTATACCATACATGAATGCTAAATTTCTGACTTGAATCTTTTTTTACTAATGGATTTTCTCAGGGACTAAATGACACAGACTTAAATCCTTTATACCAATCGATAGAGAATTTTATCTCAAAACCGATATTTTTGTACTTAAATCCTTTATAATTATCAGTACAGATATATAAATACTAATAATACATTATATATATGTAACAGCTGGTTTACATGTCTGTGTTATTAACTTCTCCCATGATAATTCAAAAATAATGTTTAAAGAAGTTAATGAGGTCAACTTATATACAACTAACCTTTTCCTTATTTTAGATTTAGTGGTGAGAGAACTAAGACCAATCACAGATATGGACTTAATTAACTTACAAGGAAGGTCTCATAGGCGCATACGCAAAAAATTTTGAAAAAATTACAAAATACTCTCCTCGCGAGGTTATGTATGTTTATAAAAAAATTCTGTCGGAATTACAATATATCATCCGTAAAAAAATATTGAAATTGTCCGATTCTTGGCTATTTAACACTCGTTGGCAACACAATGAAAACTGACGCAAAACAGTTTATTTTATAAATACTCATTTCAGAAAAATGTTTTTCATGCTTTTCGTGCTAAACTAGTTTAAGAAAGTCTACTTTATATAAATACACTTTTATAACTACAATTTTGTCATATATATTTATAAGTAAACCTAACAAAGAAAGTATACAATCTTTAGTTTACCGTAAAATGCTTAAACAAAGCTTAAATTTTAATTAAGCTTTAAATATTATGGCTTAAAGTAAAATATTATTATGGCTTAAAGTAAAATTTTATTTATATTGTATAATAAATTAAAAAGAACGTACATAACAGTTTTGAAATGAAACGGTGGTAAACGACAATCACTTATCACTGCGCTATTTTGTATTTTCGAAGAATACCGATTTCACAACTAATAATTTAGATTAAAATTTAAATTGATACAAAATATTTCAAACTTAAATTTAAGTTTCAAATTTCAGTATAGATTACACATTAATACTGAAAATTTACACCTTTTTTATTATTACTTACTTTTTATTACACTGGTTAGATAAAATTTACCAAATAACTTTTTCAATGCTACGTAGCAAATTAATTTATAAGTTTTACTTTAAAAAGTACATTTGTATATAACTGCAATTTTCGAACCGTGTATCTTTCGTTAATTTATTCCAAATTTAACCCAAAATTTAATAGAAAATATAAAGAATTAAAAATTTTAAGCTCTTAATGGGTGTAAATAATAATGATAGAATAGGGGGGGGGGAGAGTGAAACAGGTCTTTGGATTAGCAAAATTGCATTAAAACAAAGTTATTTGTATAAGCATACGCGTTGATGATGAAATATGTTTCATTAGAAGATGTAATTCTACCCTCCTTCCCAAGAGAAAATTCTCTTTTCTTGTGAAAATTTCTTTCCTTTTATCTATGATTAAGTTTATTTTCTATTTGGTTCTCACTATGATGGAATTCATGTAATATTTTTACATATTTAAACTTCGTTTGGGCACTTTTTAAACTGCACCATGAATTTCCAGAATTTACATTATGCAAGTAATTTACAATTTCCTTCTTATAGTCCATGATATATATATATATATATATATATATATTACTTTCTCTTACCCATAGGGTCCAGAAAGTATTGTTTTGGGGGCAAATTTTCGAACGTTAGTTTTTGTTATATTTACATGTTCTGAGGTCCCCTGAATACGAAAATCATGTTTTTAGCGAATGGTCTATGTGTCTGTTGTCAGCATTTCTCAAGAACAAATAGTAGCAGAAATTTCAAACTCGGTATTCGAAATGTGTATCATATAGCAATGCAACACTAAGCTTTTTGTTGAGATAAAGCAAATGGTTCGTGTACAGGACACTCAAAAGTATTCAAACACATTACGTCTATGGGGGAAATTGCAGGTAAGTAGAGTTTAACATCTATAGACTGCACTAAACCAAATGAAACGAATATATATTTTTTGTAATAGAGATAGACAACAGGGAAAAAATTTTTTGTGTATGTAGGAGCCTCGCCTCCCCCCGTGGGGGGAAGTCCCCCCTCGAAGGGAGTAAATTTTCATGATGGGTATCTTTCAAAAGAGCTCGACAATACCTTTAAAACGAACGGTTGAACCCTCGATCTGCGATAACTTAAAATTAAGTTATAGATTTTTTTCATTTTTAACAATATATATATATATATATATATATATATATATGTGTGTGTGTGTGTGTGTGTGTGTGTAATAGTGAGAATAAATTCAACTTTATTTTGGATATTTAGTGTTATAATACTTCTCCAGTATGGAAACCGTGTGCATTATCATGGAAGATAATTTTTTTAAATAATAATTTTAATAAATTATTTTTACTGAGTTATTTTGTATATGAAAATATAGAAGAAAGTCGTGTGGTGGCCACAACACACTAGTTATTTGTTGTTAGTGAATGTGCTTTAGTAATAATATTTTACCATTTCCAGGAAAGCTGTTCGGGAATTGAAATAAATAATGTATGTTTTAAGCTAAATATTCATCGCTTGTTTTTTGTACATTAATGAAACGGGGGGTTGAAGGGGGTGGTAGCTCCCCTCATACAGAACTAATTATCATATAAAACTCTTCCTAAGCCTAATTTGAATGGTTTAACATAGGTTTACATAACAGTACTCGTTATCTTACCTCTTAATCTCATGGTAAGAGAAAGTAGAGTGAGTGACACACCAGATTATTTATTTCTTTTATTTTAGCGTTTCACATCCTTAAGAAGCAACTAGGTATTATACTTATTTTCTTCATTGCGATATTTCGCTAGACGAAGGTTATGTATCATCAAGAATACCTACAAATTTTCATAACTTACACACATATTTTTTTTAATATTTCAACAGTGTGATTCTCTAATTTAATTTCTTTTTCTGTAACATTTGTGATAGCCATATTTTTTTCCCCATGTATTACTTATACAGCATGCAAAGAACATTTCACATATTAATTTTCCAAGACGTCATCTTCAATAAAAAACTAATTTTAATTTATTTTTTCAAATTGAATAGTTCGTTTAAAACGCTAACTAAAAATAAAAATGCTTATTTTAAACTTGCAAAAAATATACTAGATTTTTCAATTATCGATTAAAAAACTAAAGATATACATAATTTAAACGTTTATTTGACTACAACTTACATATTTGCAACTCGCAAGATATTTAAAAAAAAAAAAAAAAAAAAAAAATCAAAGCTAAAACGAAATACTTTTAATAAAAGGCCACATGTATATACTACACAAGCTTGTAAGAGAAACAAGCGACTCTTTCATCTGTACTCTTTCAAACTGTATTTATTTACTATAATGCTATTCAGATAAATTTATTTTGCAAGAAATTCTTAAACGCATCATTACAAATTACTTGCATTTGAAGAGTAAAGATGTTGCTCGCCAAATCGTGTGCACCTTTTGTCTTTTTGCGCCAAATATTCGAAAGTATTTTATTTTTTTGTATATTTTTGAATGGGATCCCGCCGATAAATTTGACTGAATTTGTATTACCTATATAAGAAGTATCTGTGTATTTTTTTTTTTCACAATATTCAGAATATACGTTTAAAGGAGACCTTCCTTGTTAGATCAAATTTCTATTATTATTGAGATTATAATTAAATTTATCACAGTACTTAGAGTTACTTCGTGGGTGGGTGGGGGGGGGGGTCAGATATTTTTAATTTAAGCTCATCATAAACATGATCCTGCAAAATCACGAATCAAAAGCCATACAAAGAAATATTAATATTAATAAAATATTAATATTAATTCCTATATTAATAACACACAGCACAACAAAAAATACACTTCGATCAGTTTTTCAAGCATCAATTTTGTGCTACTATGTTCTAGTTCTTTTGTGTGGCCCTATAAACAAACGCTGAATGATTTTCACACTATATTCCACATAAAACCTGCTTTTACGCATATAAAAAATATATATTCATTTCATTTGGTTTACTGCAGCATATAGCTCTTAAACCTTACTTACTTGCGATTCCCTCTTAGACGTTAGAGATGGGATAAACAGTTACATTTCAGTAATAGATTATATCGTTCCATTCTACCTTTAATAATAGGTTCTTGTAACATATTATTTTTCTAACATATTACTCTTTAGTTTATATACGGCTAGTGTCTTTCTAATCCTTTCGGGATATACAATATATACATGTGTCCTGCATAGTGAATGCGATTCTTGTTTTTGAGTTCCAATGCTTTCGAAGAGTAATATTCACTTTATTTAACATTATAATTTCTGCAATAAAAAAAAAGAAGAAGAAAAACGCTGATATGAAATAGTGGATATGAAATAGTGGTAGAGTCAAAGTTTTACACAAACACTTGTTCCAATCGTGTAAGCATGAGATTCTGTTAAATCAATTCATTTAAACACGAAAACAGAATATTTCAAATAATATCAAGTAACACATGCAGGAATGCCGTTTTCTATAAAAAAGAATCCTCATATTATAAGCCATATATTTAAGAAATAATTAAATAATAACAAACCTTTAAAAAACATCTTTAAACCATCCTAAATGTTAAACTACGGAGTAATTGTCTCTTTCGATTTTCCGAAGAACTTGAACATTCCAGATTGACAAGGAAATTAATATTTTTCTATCATACTTAGAAAACAGTCACTTTGAATATGTTTTCTAAAATTAGAGACACTTCTTTAAAAATATAAATTTTGCTTACAAAAACTGATTGAATAAAATTATTTATTTTCTCACACACTTAATTTTAACATACGATCATAATATACATATATTAACTGTCCTTAATATCAAAACAAATTTATTCATTTTAAATCATTAAAAATAGTCACGAGAAAAAATCCGATAGGAAAAAAAAAAAGATAAGACAAAAATAAATAATTAAATAATATTCAATTTTCTCATCAAATTATTCTTGAATAAACTCAAACAATATTCTTGAGAAAACCACAATAAATAAGTGCTCTTTTTAATTTCAGCTGCTACAGGCGATTTTAAATATAAACAAACACTCTTCATTCTTCCCTTCTCCCACTCCACACATCCTTTTTAAACGCCTTCCATCGTCTTCCCAAAGCTAACTTACAATACGCGCGTAAACCTAGCGCGTGTATTCCGATTTCCTTCCCATTCCCCACCCCGTGATACAATAAATAACATCAGTTATTCACCTCAAAGTCAAACCTATCTCATCATGGCTGTTTAAATTAACTTCATGAAAATATTATTTTGTTAAACGGTAGTATTAAGTGTTTTCGACATTACATATCATGGGCGTAGCCTATACTAATATTTAAATTAAACCAATATGCTATAACATTTAGTCTAGAACAATACTTTTAAATCAAATATTAGAAAGATATAAAATAATCAAAGCTATCACCTATTTCAAAAGAATAGTCGACTAATATGTGATCTACGAAGTTGAATTTCACTGGCAGACTATACTGATATTTAAACTAAATCAATACACCATAACAATCAGTTTAGAATAATACTTACAACAAAATATTTGAATGATGTTAAATAATGAAAGCAATTACTTATTTCAAAAAATTACTTGACTGCTTTCTCTATTTCCTGTTAACGAATAACTTTCACTCCAACAAATAATCTAATCCCTGTCTGTATTTTATTGGCACACTGCCAGAGAGATATGTCTCTCTCTCTCTCATTTTCTGCGTGCAGAGAGATAAAATTAAAGTGGTATTTATTTAATATGAACTTTTCAAGAATATATTACGATGTGAATGGCGTCTTATGCCATAACAGTGTTATTTATTATATTACATGAACTAAAGCCCATCTCTAGTAGACGTAATGTATTTGAATTCCCTTGGGTGCAACTCTGTACACGAACTATTTGCTTGATCTCAACGAAAAGTTTAGTGTAACATACCTATATAGATTTAGTATGTACAGATTTAGAATACGGTGTTTGAAATTCCTTCTGCTATTTGTTCTTGAGGTATGCTGATAACAGACACACACACAGAGTAACTGCTAAAAACATGCTTTTTGGATCTAGGTGACCTTAAATCGGGCAAATATAACAAAAACTCGATTTCGAAAATATGAGCCAAAAACTGTATTTTGGTCTACCTTATATATGGGTAAGAGAAAAATACCCCGAGAGAATGGATAATAGATCTCGTGTTTGAGGAGGTGCAATGAGGCCTCATATACAAATTTAAAGTTCGGAAATATATTGTCCTTAATATTATAAGAAATTTGTAAAATCAAAATATAAAATTTTCTTTGATGTATTCCAAATATGTGAATTTCTTCTTTATACCGATATACTTGCCAAAGACTGTAAGCATAGGTTTTATAAGGCCGACTGACTATGAAAGGGTTTTATATCTGGCTGAATTGCCGTCAGTGGAAGCATTTCTAATTGTTCGTAGTCCATGTTTAAGTAATATTTAAAACACCTAAAGGTCAGACCAACAAGCGTGATGTGGGTTCGATGAAAGCACGTCCTGTCTACCAACTTCGGAAGAAGTGGTGTGGTGTGTGGGTTAAGGCCGACTGATAACACGACAGTCCTAGGCTTGGGTGGGATGCCACCGTGGGTTGCTTTCAAACAGGCCCATATTTACAAGAGTTTCAGAGAAAACTACGGTAAATTGGAAGTATCTAGTTCAATGAACGCAGACTTGGTTCGAACCCAGTACTGAACGTTTACCAACTTTGAGAAATAAGTCTCTCGGACTCTGGTGGGAATGACTGCATACATAAAAAAAATGCAAACCAAAATCATCATTGTTACACTATACTTTTTAACACTTTCCGACTAAATGGAAAAATGTTTATGGTTTACATTTGTCTGTTTGTCCGCGCTCAAACTTCCGCAAATATTTATAGAATTTCTTGAAACTGACATATATTTTTCAGGTTCACTATAAGATGTCTCCTATCGAAAATGGCGTAAATACCCCCCTGGTTTGTGTAGAGGGACATCCAAAAGTGTCCCAACGAACTGTGTTTTATGAGAGGCAATTTTATAAATTATATTTAAGTAACTTCGCAGAGCACAAATCATAATGTAATTAGCATCCATTGTTTTTATAATTTCTACAGAATATAGTATATTTAGCGAAAGAGTTTTAAAGCATTGTGTCTTGTGAGAGGTATTTCTTTAAATCATATTTTAAGATTTTTATTTCGCGCAAATTTTAATGAATGAACAAGAAAATGCTTTCTGTGTAGTGTAGTATGATTAGTATTAAGATTTACAGGGCAACACAAAAACGTTCATTTACATTAATTGCTATAATTGGAAATCTTTGAAATGGCATTTTCGTTTGCATTAATCGTTCTCAACAATTTCTAACGATGTTTAAGAGTGATTATCATATGCATTCGTATACATGTCTGTCTTTCTGTCTGTCCGCTATCAAACTTCCGTAAATATTCACGGAATTTGTTGAAACTGAAAAACGTTGTTGAAGTTAATTATGGAATGTTCCCGATTTAAAGTGCGGTGACCACAACCATTGATTTATATACAGTGACACCCAAAAATATTCCAAAGCTTTGCGTTCCATGAGATTTATTTCTATAACTCACATTTTAATTATTTTGTACAAATCATAATGAAATTGGTAAGCATCATTCATGTGCACATGGAATGCTTTCTATAGACTATAATAAGGATTAGCAGTAAGAGTTATAGGGCCACACAAAAATACTCTGCTAGGACTACAATTGGAAATTTCTAGAATTACATTTTCGTTTATGTTAAGCGTTGTTATAAGTGATTTACTTATAACAGTAAACAATTCTTATTTTTACTATTATAAATGATTATGGATTCAGTTAGTTTATCTGTCCGTCCATTGTGTAATCACGTAGGAAAAGTACATTGAATATTAAATGATACAACGAGTGCGTATAATTGGAAAGTGTTAATAAACTATGCAAACCGCATGTTTTTTTTTTTTTTTTTTAAGTAAACTTTTTTATAAAGATTCAAACGAAAGTTATTTTCCTTGACAAAATTCGTGCTAATGATTATTTTCTTTTGTTTTGCAATTCGAACTTTTTAATTCAGATATCTATCATCAATTTTTAACACGTATTTTATATGTGAGTACACTGTATAATAATACTTATAATTATTTATCTTCAATGTGATCTAATGCAAATGAGTAACTTATTGATCATATCTCAAAACTTTATCATATCTGCATATTTACCTTACAATAAGTTACTATGTACTTTTTAAAATATTCTAAAATTGTGCAAATTTTATTTATTAAAACGTGACATTTATTTTCCGTTTTCTTTACAGTTAATTTTTAAAGGGATTTCTAATTTCAGGGTCATTTTTTGCACATTAAGCCTGATTAAAACAGAATCTACATTATCTTGAAGAGGAAAAGGAAACTACAAAAATAAATACATTGTATTCAATATACATGTTTTATCATAAAGTAATTTTTACATAACAATTTATTATATTTCTGTCAACAGTGACCATTTTTGTTCAATTTTTACGTTTCGTCATAAAATAAATTGTACATAACAATGTATCAGATTTCTCTTTGTTGTCTGGCTAGAACAATTTTGCATATAAAAAAGACATCATTAAAAGACATGCGGTAAAGGGAAATCCTCATTTCAGATTTAAAACTCTCGTTTTATCCTTTTTCAATATTTTATGTTAGAAATAATACTAAGCTAAAATTCATGGCAAAGATGTCTAAACAAAACATATGAAATCGAATGTAAACATTGTGCATGTTGTCTAGTAACTGAATAATTGACACTCTGTTCTTCAGTTCTTAGGTTCCGAGTACGAATTCCGGTTCATCCATGAATAATCGGCATTATACGGAATCCATTTTAAGCCATAGGTATAGGTACCTGTCTAGTGAGCCTTAAATTGCAGAAAAAAGACCACAGAGAGATAGCAACAAACTTAACCCTACAAGGTTCAATTTTTTTTTTTTTTTTTTTTTTTTTTTTTTGTGCGCGACAAAAATATATAGGTTGTAATTAGTGATCAGAAGATAGGGAAAACTTATAAAAATAAAACCATATTTTATGGAAAAATCAACTTTTTAGCTCAACGTACCGTATGTGGAACATACATAAAAATATGATTTACTAATACGTTTACTATTGTAATATAAAAAAAAAAAAAACTTACCTCTGCAGAATATACACTTTGTTAACACACAGTATTTTTTTTGTTCGAGTCAAAACTGTTCAATAACTATTCTTTTTTTATTTTTGAATTCAGACAAACGACTAACGTATCACTTTCATTCAAATTTCATACTGAGTGAACTATAACAAAAACACGAACGGCATCTTTAACTAGGATGGATGGTTGGATGGTTGGGTTTTACGTCGCACTAATGCTGCGCATATGGACAATTGGCGACGGTCTGGGAAACACCCCTAGAGGTGGTCCGGAGACATGCCATCACAATTTTGATCCCCCACGGAAGGGATGGCTCTCCCGCTTCGGTGACCCCCAGAGGTATAATTTTTGATGGGAACATGGAGGACATTGCGGCCACGACAGATTTTACGTGCACCAGTCACCATTAGTGTACACGACGGTCTTTGGCCTGCTCGAGTACCGAACCCGCAATCTTCCAATTACGAGGCCGGTGCTCTACCGACTGGGCTACCGCGGCCCCATCTTTAACTAGGTAAATATTCGTATTACTACATTGCTAAATGTCAGTAGCTTCTATCAAGACGTCAAGAGATGTCGCTACTAATAGTTTTATAGCTATAGGAACGATTAAAGTCGGTGTTCCACATATGGAACTGGGTGCCTTGTAGGGTTAAACCCAAACTGTACCGAGATGCATTTAATTCATAGATTTTAGATTCGAGAACTTCTCAGTAAACGAGATGCGGTAAATAAGGACTACAAACAGTGTTCAAATAGTAAATACTGGCAATGTAGGTTATAAAACCTTTTGTTCAAAAGTAGAACCAATTCCAAAAAACAATTATAATTATTATTAAAAGTATTAAAAATCAACTCAAAATTGACATAGATTGGAATTATAAATTACACCTAAAATATTAAATACATTTAATCGCCGGATAACATAAACTCTCTTTATTAATCATAAATTAAATAAAAATTTGCAACAACTATAGTATTTCCCCACAACAGGATTTGGCGATTTTTCTTTGGCGATTATGGCAAAATGCCATTTTTGAAAGTGGTTGCCATGGGTTACAAGTGTAAACAAAAGCAAAATGCGTTATTCAAAATGGTGACATTACCAAAATTATTTAACCTTATTTTTAATAATAATAAAGCAAATACATATTTAAAATTGACTTACCTCACTATTCATCATAAAAGATATTTCTAAATTTCGCTACTTCGAAGCTTATGAATATGTATAAATATAGAAATATATGCTTCCCGTTCATTTATACAATTCAAATGTTCTACATTCTGTTTACCATTTCTTTTAATTATTTTTAAAACACATTTTTAAAAATAAGCTTCTTTACGTGGCATAAAAGGAAAACGTACCTTACCGGCAAGTAATACACGTGTAGCTAAATACGTGTTACTACATGCTTCGTTTAATTAATTCACATTCTTTCAAAAAAAAAAAAAAAAAAAAAAAAAAAAAAAAAAAAGAAGAAGAGAAAAGGAAAAAAGAAACATTTCTCTCTCTCTTAATAATTCACTCAAAAAAATCCGGATTCACTATTACTAGATGCTAAACGTAAACGAAATAAAATATTTATAAATTAAATAAACAAAATAAATTAAGAATAAAAAATAAAAATACGAATATTTTATATAATGATACTTCACCAGGTGAAATAGAATAGAATAATGAATAATTACTACTTTATAATTAATTACTAAGCTGGTTGCCATGGTAATAAAAAAACAACAGAACGCTGGTTGCTATGGCCATCATAAAACAGTATACAGGCTGCCATATTATATTGCAAAGAATCAAGAACGACATTGTTATCATTCAAAACGGTGCCAAAGAAAAATCGCCAAATCCAGTTGCGGGGAAATACTATAGTTGTACCAAAAATTTATATTTTTTTTCACTACGTTGTGATGGAGCTTCAATACTGAATAAAATGCATGCGAAAAAAATACATGCGAAATCTCAATTATGTTCCACGATGACTCTCTGCAAGAATGAATGAAACGTGTATCAGAAATTCTCATTCTTACACTTTTTGTTAGATTACTAGCAGGCATTGCCTGCATCACTGGTCACTATATTTAAGTGATTTTAAAAAAAACTTGAATAACTGAAACGCTTAAATAAATACATTTTGAATGAAGACTATTTTTGGCGCAGCTTTAGTATGGGAACCTTTGCTGTGCTAAAAATGCTTTCTTAGAAATGCGCTAAATTGTCTCAAAATAGCTCCGAAACAATATATACTTAAATTTGAAAACCCATGTACTCATTTTTGATTAATTGACATGCTCAAAAATGGGGTTGACCAATAAGAATCCCAATATTCCCATGTTTGACATATCAATATACTCAAAAATGAGTACACGGGTTTTCAAATTTAAGTATACTAGAAACCCTTGCGAAATTTTCGCACGTTATTTGTTTTCTTATTTACCTTTAAAATTTGAAACTCATAAATATTATACCAATTTCCCCACTTAATTAAAATTTTAATTTACTGGAAACCAAATTAATACTGTGCCGTAGTGAATCGAAATCATTCAAAGAAAGGTTCAACATAAAAATTCCTGATTGACGACCCAGTTTTCATACTTCCGCTGACAATAGAGTTTTAGTATACCACTCCAATGACGCTTTTTAAATTTTTGTGGCTTTGTTGACGATGACTTTTCATTTATTTATTTTGGCACAATATTTTGTAAAAAAAAAAAAAAAAAAAAAAAAAAATACTATTTTGGTTATACTTTTTATGATTGCGTTTTTTAGACAATCTATGATAATAATTCATATTTTTTAAAGTATTGCACATATATCTTTAAAATATTTCTATGTTTAAAATGGCATTTGCAAAGATTCTAAAGAAGCAACAGTTAAAAATACATTTTTCCATAATAAAATAATCTCATCAGACAAATGGCGTCACTTTTCCTTATTTGATCATTGAGCTGAGTCCGCGTGCTTAAATATTGTCCATTTAAAAATATTATTTTTTATCTTCGCGTATTTTACATCAATATGGTATCGTTTCGACAAAAAAAATAATTGTAACTGGGCCACGTAAGAGAAATGTTATATAGATATTGTTTTGAAGCTATTTTAAGGCAATTTAGCTCATTTTTTAAGAAACCATTATTAACAGTGTGGTGGCGTCTTCTTATTCGAGACACCCCTTTTAGCGCAAAATTTGTTCTGGGAAATTTATGAGAGCTGCGGTCAAAGTTTGGTACTTAGATTGTTTATATGTATCCGACCCCTAAATTAACGGGATTTATTGAAATCCCCCCCCCCCTTTCCCTCTAGGAGACAGGAAGCAAACAAACGTTTGTAAATATAACTCAGCCCCAAATTACTTCACGGTGAAGAAAGCCCACATGAAGAGACTAAAATTGAGTGCAAATAAAACATTATGTACGATTTTTTAATTATTGATGCTTACAAAATTAAGGGGAATAATCGTTTTTCGGGGAGAAATTTCAGAAATTCTGGATTTTTGAGTAGAGCTCTACTAAAAATGGTACAAAGGTATTGAAAACAGCCATGTGTCTTCTTTAAAATATTTCCAAAAACACATTTTTTTTTTTTCGGGGGGGGGGGGGTTGTTAAGGGAGAATATCGAGACCCCCCCCCCCCCCCCCCCACACACCTTTTAGCGCTGAATTTGTCTTGGGAAATCTATGGGAACTGCGGTCACGAATTTTGGTACATAAATTGTTTATACGCATTCGACACTTATTGTAACGGAATTTTACGAAATTCCCCCCTTACCCCCTTTATGGTAGGGGGGCAATAAACATGTGGAAAAGCACGTTTTCACGTTGTAATTCGCCTTAAATTATCTTAAAATGGCGAATTTTGTGTATGGATGCCGATTAAGTGTACGCATTATGTACGTTGGTGGGATTTTGCAAAACTTCGAACTTACCGCTGGGGAAGAGAAAGTAAGAAGCGGGTAAGTTAATGCCTAAGGCAGTGCGGATCTGGACTCTTCACATTTCGAACGAGAAAAACCTCTACCGAACACAGCAGGAACTTAGATTATTAATAATGATATGGAGTTTTGACAACTCATTTAAGTATAGTGTCCAGCGAAGCGGGCAAAGCTAGCTAGTATTAATATATATAATGACCCTCATCCTCATCTGTCATTCACGATTCCGGTTTGCACCGCTTCAAAACAGAGACTTTTGGCAGCCATTTTTTCTTTTTTTTTTTCCCATTTGTTCAATTCAACTTACGAAAACATACATATCATTTTCATACATGTTTTGTATCGCACATATTGTTATTTATTCCGTCTAAAACCTTGAAAAACTATTCAATTGTAATGTTTAAATGTTTAATTAAATATAACGGATCACTGGCTATTATAAACATGAACCTATAAATAGAATTATGTAACTTCATGATTATAAACAACGCAATGCCAAATAAAAACAAACATAATTTGTTGCCATTCAGAAAATACAAATTCCAAATGGACAACTCTTTAATTGCAAATGAACGACTCTTTGACTGTTTCATCAAAAAAAAAAAAACGCTTAAAATATTTCTAAAACATATTAAAGCCTTAAAAATCTTAAAATATATTTGTAAAAACATATTAAAGTCTTTAAATATATTTATCAAGCTTCATTATTTGTTTACATTGTATGGTATGATCACGGAGTAATATTAATAGGAGTTGAAGGTCCAATGGGAGAAAGCTACGAAACTGTGATCTAAATTTTTGGTAAATATTGAGGGCGCCACTTGTCATTCCTCCCTACTTCGGCGCGGATATACTGTTGTTTTCAATAGAATTTTGCTGGAGTACATTTAAAATTTTTTATTTTAAGCAAGTTAATTTCTTTGTAAGTTCTTAAAACTGCATAATTCAGATGTTTCAAATAAATGCTTCGTTCCAAGTTGTAAAAAAGGCTATGATAGTGATAAGAAAAGAAAAAAAAAAGCCCTAGGAGAAAAATAATGTCCGAGTTCGTGTTTTCTGCACCTAAAGTAAGTTTATTTTTTCTCTTTACAAAATTTCATCCATTCTCCTTCCTCCCAATTGTCTGTTTAAGCTAGCTTCGGTTCCTAAGAATCGTCATTTTTTAAAAGCTTTCTTTCAAAGTAAAATTAGTATAAAATGGCTCTTAAAAAAAACATGTTGGTTAGAATACTCTATTTAATGAAATTTGCTTTCAATCTAAATTTTTTCAGCTTGATATTATTTTTAAAAAAATAATTAAAACGAGACATTTCCCCATTGAATAACATTGCGGAAGCTGGAGAGAAGGAAGGATTGCACGCTGGCGCCATCTGTAAACATTAGAAAACAACATCACAAAATTTTAGCGTTACCTTCTTCTCCTGTCTTATTACTCCGTGGGTATGATTGGCATCGAGTTCAGTACGTAAATGTCGCCAGTTGATTTTAGTTTTGAAATTAATGTAAAGTTATAGTTGGGATAGAATGTTTGGTTGGGCAAGTTAAGGTCACCAGTTGAAATGAGTATTGAAAGTAGGGTAGTCTAAGGTGATAATATCGAGTCAAGATAAAATGTTCGGTTGAGAATGAGAAAGTCCCTAGCTGGATCCTGGATATTTTGGCGATGTTGTGGGTGAGATAGCTGGTTGGGAGTATAGAGTAGAGGTGAATTTGGGTTAGCATGGAGTGTCTGTAATTATTAGATAGTTAGTTAGAAAATACGCAAGCAAAATGATGACGTCACTGGGCGTCAGTGGATGCAAGAAAAAGATTTCCTATGTTAATCGCCCATTGGATTTTTTGTAAAAGATTATTAAAAATTGAGGAAAATTATTTCCCGATTTTAATTCCCATATTTCGGTATGGATATGTATCAGTTATCGTGTGCATGCGTTAGATTAAGTTGTTTTTGCTGTAAAATTGATAAAATTTAAATTTTAAATTTCAAAACTTTAGAAAAATAAAATAGCAAATTTCCATATTTGATTGAAAACATAAACATTTCATTTCAAAGGATGATATTTACACAATAAATATCCAACTAATATACTAATTAAAAGGAAAATGATAAATATTCTATCATAATTTGAAGTCAAATTTCTTTTCAAATGTTTAAATAAAGTGTCTGATATAAGATACTCATATGTTGCAGCGGAATAGATTTAATATATCTGTCATCCTTGGCGGAAAAAATATATCGCCAAATTATTTGGCGAACATATTTCATTCCTTTCAAAAATCATGGTTATTTTAACTGAATTATATGAAACAATATATCGTACAATACGTATTACGAAAATAAACATCTGGCATGTATATTTTCGTAGTATGTTTTTAATCGCCAAATACAAAAAAACGCCAAAGATGACACAGTTTTGAAATTTAAAATTTTGTCAATTTGACAGCAAAATAACTCAGTCTAACACATGGATACGATATCATACCTATACCCAAATACGGGTATTAAAATCGGAAAATAATTTTCTTCGATTTTTAATAATTTTTTACAAAATATACAATGGACGATTAAAATAGGGAATCATTTCTTGCATCCACGGACGGTCAGTGACGTCACATTTCGCTTACGTATTTGGAAACAGGATCTTCGATAGTCTTAAAAAAAGTATTTTGGTAAAATGAAGTGAATCGTTATTTACTTCCTCTTATGGCCATATCACACGGGAGCATATATACTCAACACAACATTATACGCAACATGTTCACTGAGCGTCGTAAAAAGTTGAGGAAGCTGAACGAACGAGAAACCGGTCAGCTGTCCGTAGAGTTCCCCCCGAATTGATAGCGTGATGTATTCCCTTCTCTAAAGGTATTCCAGAAAAAAATCCTGTTTATTCCTCCTATTGGTCAATTTTGATCAGCACACTCAACATACACAACTTTTTCTAAACGGTCTCGTAAAAGTTGATCATCCGAAAACTGGGTGTCCTTGAACAAAATCAGGCTGAGTATGTTGGGTATAATGCTGATTTTAGTAAAATGCTGAACGAAAGTGTCCCGTGTGATATGGCCATTACCCATAGGGTCGAGAAAGTATTGTTTCAGGGTCAAATGTTCGAACGTGAGTTTTTGTTATACTTACATGTTCTGAGGTCCCCTGAATACGAAAATCACGTTTTTAGCGAATGGTCTCTGTGTCTATCTGTGTGTCTGTTATCAGCATATCTCAAGAACAAATAGTAGCAGAAATTCCAAACTCAGTATTCTAAATGTGTATCATATAGGGATGCTACAGTAAGCTTTTCGTTAAGATGAAGCAAATGGTTCGTGTACAGGGACATTCAAAAGTATTCAAATACATTACGGCGGTCTATGGGGGAAATTGCAGGTAAGTAGAATTTAACATCTATAGACTGCACTAAACCAAATGAAACGAATACATATTTTTTGTAATAGAGATAGTCAACTGGGAAAATTTTTTTTGTGTATGTAGGAGCCTCGCCCCCCCCCCCTGGGGTAGATGTCCTCCCTCGAGTGGAGTAAATTTTCATGATGGGTATCTTTTAAAAGATCTCGCCAATACCTTTAAAACGAATGGTTGAACCATCGATCTACGATAATTTAAAATAAAGTTATTGATTTCTTTCATTTTTAACATTTTTTTTTTTTTTTTTTTTTACTTTAATATTGAGAATAAATTTAACTTTTTTTTAGATATTTAGTGTTATACTATTTCTCTAATATGGAAATCGTATGTATTATCATACAAGATAACTTTTTAAAATAATAATTTTAACAAATTATTTTTTTTAAACTGAATTATTTTTTAATAACCGAATTAAGTTCTATATAAATGTAGGTGCATTAATGAAACGGAGGGTTGAGGGGGGCCAGAACTAATTATCATATAAAACTCTTCCGAACCCTAATTTGAATTGTTTAACATAGGTTTACATAACAGTACACGTTATCTTACCTCTTAATCTCCAACCTGTACTTATAGCATTAAATTTCAGGGTAAGAGAAAGTCGTGTGAGTGACACACTAGATTATTCTTATTATGAGGACTTTAAATAGAGCACTTAACGGAACACTGGGATGTGTTATTGCTGTTGTGTTTTCGGGCCTATATTTTTTGTCACCCAGCAGTTTTTTTATTGTCATTCATATTTATTGATGGAGTAGAATTTTTTTAATTTCAGAACGAAAATTAGAAAATATCGAAACACATTTGATTTATAAACAAAAACTGAAAATACATTTGAATGATCACGTGGTAATCTTCATGATCTAAACATTGTTTTCAAGATTTATCGTTCACATTCCGTCATTTTTGACGGGGCTATATACTAGTATATATATATTTGATTGTAAAGAAAACTGTGAAAAGTTGCATTCAAGCTTTGTTTTAAAGGAAAAATCACATAAGAGATAACTTTTCTCTATCTATATATATTATCCGTAAACATGAAATTTATTTTCATTTTCATTATGAAAGAAAAAATCTTGGCTCTTTGTATACTTTTAATGTATATTTATTTCGTCGTAATGTGTACGGTTTGAAAGTATTAAACTATGCTTTAAAAAATACTTCTAATAAACTGTGACATATTGGAAATTTTTTGAACAATTACTTGCACTTTTAAACCATTTTCAATAAAGTGAATACCATAGTCAATTTGAATGCCATACTAATATATCAGTTAATATATCAGTTCCAAGGTTTTCTAAAAATTACTTACTATAAAATCTTTTTGTAAAAAAAATAGAACCGACTCCAAAAAGCAACTACTATTCAAACAACTGAAAAAATAAAATAAAATAAAAAATAAATGGTATGAAATGAAACTGTAAATTGCGCCTAAAAGTATAAAATAATTTCCTTCGCCAAACAACCTATAACACTACAATTAATCATAACTTTTGAAGTCGGCGCAAAATTAAATAAAATTTAATTAGTTTTTAAAGGTTTGTCTTTAGATTGGTAGCAACAAATGCTTTTGTCTCGAATGATCCTTTTTCATGTTTCCTTTATTATTTTATCACTGTATACAATTGGTCCATTAGTAGCATCTACATAGAACAGTGAACAGTGAACATCTTCACAATGCGGTATTTATATTTCTACGAAGTTAGATCATCCTTGATGGCCTTTGAATTTGGCGATAAAAACGTAAGGCAAAAATATACACGCAAGATGAATATTTTCATAATATATATTGCACGATGTGTTGTTTCATATTCTTGATTACTTTCTTGATATACCTTATTAAAATAATCATGATATCCCAAAGAAATTAAATATGTTTGCCAGATAATTTTGCGATTTTTCGTTCACCAAGGACGTCAGATACCAGCATGTTCGCCAATTTTTGCTGCTTACGAAATCTTATTTGTTTTCTTGAATCAAAGTGGTTTTCGGCTGCGTTTTGCAGGTAACAATGTGAGACGTGTATTTTGAATAGGATTTGATTTTTGTATTGAATAAAGGTATCAATTTTTATTTAATTTTGCGCCGACTTCAAAAGTTATGATTAATTGTAGTGTTATAGGTTGTTTGGCGAAGGAAATTATTTTATACTTTTAGGCGCAATTTACAGTTTCATTTCATACCATTTATTTTTTATTTTATTTTATTTTTTCAGTTGTTTGAATAGTAGTTGCTTTTTGGAGTCGGTTCTATTTTTTTTACAAAAAGATTTTATTTTTCTCTTTTCAGTCAAAACTTATTCATATAGCAGAACATCAGATGACGTTCGAAGGAAGTTTCACAAATCACAACTTCCAAGAAAAGTGACATTACTCAAAAAATGGTTTATGTCACTGAAAAATACATTAAATACACCCAATGTGAACAAAAAAGTTACATCTCCATCTAGAAAGTTATCCACTCGAGAGACAGTTGTCCCAGTTTTATTCTAGTCAAGTTATTTTTAAGTTTATTTTTCTCAAATGCTGCATTTTTAAATTGTGTCACTTTTCTTGCCTTTATTGGATATGACCAAAAAACTATCTATTGAACGAACATACGTTAAATTAAAAAGTCTTTAGAAATGTAAAGAAAGGATACGCTGTATTCGTAACCGAAAATTCTGTTAGGCATATATATTGAACTTTACAGTAAATACGTGTCACCCGCTGCGCTGGAAATTGCGCAGCGTAAAGTTCAAACAAAGAGCAAAATATGCATTGCAGCTGACGGACAGAAGTTTCAACATCGATACTTACACACTGCTTTTACCATTGTAGCTGCTTGCGTTCAGCAGTTAGAGTGAGAACAGAATTTTGTGAGTATCCTGTAATTTGTTTATATCTTAATGAAATCCTAATGAAACTTATTTCAGGCCAAGATCATTACGAACACAAAAAAAATATTTAAATTAAATCATCTCTTACGAAGTTATAAGCTAACAAATTTCAACAACAACAACGAGAAACATGGTTTGTATTGAGAACCTCTTCCTTTATGAAGTCGGCTTACCGCTTACAATAACCATACTTTGAATTTTACATAGCATAAAATGTCGCCCGCTACGCTACAACATATGCAATGTTTTTCAAGTGTGCACAAAATAGGAAATTGTGAACAAACAAATGCACGTTTTAAGCATTCTGTTTTTAGCATTAATGTCTAAACTATCTTTGCGTACTACATCGATGATGCTCTGCAATTTTATAATTCACTTGTTTCCCCTGTCTTGAAACGTTTCCCAGATAGGATCGCTAACTCCACTCTTTTCCACCAGGTGGCGCTTTAGGCGGTTGAATCGCGTAGCACATGTCCACTTTACTGTACCTACATACCACTTTTATGACTATAGCTGCAGCTGTTCAGCAGTTAAAAGAGTCGGGACTGACTTTTTTGGGCCCCCTGTATTTTCTTTTGATCGTAAAGATCTTACAATGGGACCTATTTCAGACCAAGTCCTTTACAATAAAACAAAAAGTATCAAAATCGGATCATCCGTTCAGAAGTTATGAGCTAACAAACAAAAACAAAAACAAAAACAAAAAACATACGCTTTGAATTGAGAACCTCCTCCTTTTTGAAGTCGGTTAATTAGTGTATTTCTTACGAAGTTATAAGCTTACAAACACCAACAAAAACACATAGCAAGAATTAAGAACACCCTCCTTTCTGAAGTTGGTTGAAAACGACTTTGCGCTAATCGATGTGATCGCTTACAGTAACAGTACTTTGAACCATAGAGTATACGTGTCATCCTCTACGCTGTAAAGCGTGCAACGTAGTTCAAGTGTGCACAGTGTAGAAAATTGCGAACAAACAATTGCACGTTTTAAGCGTTCTATTTTTAGCAATAATGTCTAAAAACTGTCTTTTCGTAGTAAATCGATGATACTCTACAACTTCGTAATTAACTTTTCTCCCATCTTGAACCGTTTTTGAAATAGGAGCGCTAATGCCGCTGTTTTTCACCAGATGGCGCTTTATTTTCTTAAATTGTAAAGATGTTATAATGGGACCTACTTCAGACCAAGATCTCTGCAACAAAGCAAAAAGTATCAAGTAACCGTATTTTGAACTATATAGCGTATGTCTCACCAGCTACGCTACAACGTGAGCAATGTAGCTCAAGTGTGAATAGTGTAAGAAATTGCGAACAAAAAAGGCACGTTTTTAGCCTTGTACTTTTAGCATTAATGTCAAAACTATCTTTTCGTACTAAATCGATGATGCTCTGCAATTTTATAATTCACTTTTTTCCCCTGTCTTGAACCGTTTCCGAGATAGAAACGCTAGCATGAATGTCTAAACTGTCTTTTTGTACTAAATCGATGATAATCTTCAACTTTCTAATTCACTTTTTTTCTCTAGAACCGTTTCGAGATAGGAACACTAACTCCACTATTTTCCACCAGGTGGCGCAGCAAGCGGTTTAACCTTGTACTGCAGGGCCACTTTACTACACTTACATACCATTTTTATTACTAGACCTGCAGCCGTTTAGCAGTTAAAAGAGTTGGGACTGGTTTTTTGGGGCACCCTGTATTTTCCTTAGATCGTAAAGATATTACAATGGGACCTATTGCAGACCAAGACCTTTTCAACAAAACAAAAAGTATCAAAATCGGAGCATCCGTTCAGAAGTTATGAGCTAACAAACATAAAAAAAACATACGGTTTGAATTGAGAACCTTCCTTCTTTTTTTGAAGTCGGTTAAAAATTAGAGAGCGTACAGATGGACAGACAGATAAAAAGACAAATTGAAATAATAATAATTTTTAAACTTTGTTTGAATATGTTAGAAATGCATAACACAACTGAAAATGAACTTCCAGCTATTGTCAATAAATTTCTCTAATATATCAGAAAATTTTTGTCTGGACTTGTAGACTGATTTTGTGCATATGGATCCTTTTATTATCATATTTTGCACAATACAAAAGTATTAAATAGTGCTTTAGAGAAACAAGACTCATGGAACACAATGTATTGAAATTATTTAGTGTGTTTCTGTACGAAAACCACAGTGATCTTAAATAACATAGATCACTTTTTAAGCCATTTAAAAGTATTTAGAGGTATTTCGGAGTAGACAGATAGACTGGCAGAAAAACCAAAATCATAATATTTTTTAACTTTATTTTAAAGTTTTAACAAGAAAAAAAAATCATGCAGTTCCCATAGATTATTAATACCCTTCAACTGTTAATAGTCGTTACACTGTTTATTTTTCAATGTACTTTACCTACATGATCACTCAACGGACAGACAAAAGGACTGAAATACAGACAGATAACCTAACTGATTTAATAATCCCTGGTAAATATTTTCGTAAAGTACTGAAATTGCTTAGCACAAGCGGAAATGCAATGCCAGAAATTACCAATTGTAGCCCTTAATGTATCTGAATATTTTAGTATAATTTTTAGCTCTTAACACTAAGCATACTATATATGTATATATATATATGAACAATGGATACCGATTTCATTGTATTTGTGCAGTACAAACTTACTTAAATATGACTCATAAAAATGCCTTTCATAAAACACAATGGAACTATTTTGAATGTCCCTGCACACAAATCAGTTGTGCTATTTATATGATTTTAAATAGGGAACACACTGAGAAACAATTCTGTAACTGACATCTAGAATCTAAATTGTGGCTCTAGAAAAAATAATTCCATGTAATCCTTATTAATTCTTGTCCTCTTGGAAAGCGTGTTCTAGAAGCCCCTATTAGAATTCTAGAGCGTTTGCCTATATTCTCGAAGGCAAAGTTATTTAAAAATCTCTGCAAATAAATGAGACTACAAGAGGCGGGTGTTATAACTGAGCCATTTTCAATTTCAGTGT
This sequence comes from Salticus scenicus, assembly GCA_963930645.1. Classification (NCBI taxonomy): domain Eukaryota; kingdom Metazoa; phylum Arthropoda; class Arachnida; order Araneae; family Salticidae; genus Salticus; species Salticus scenicus. Next base: position 14,693,109 of record OZ005655.1, read on the forward strand.
ATAAATTTGTTTATTATTTATCCTCTATTTTTTGTAAGTTCACGTGCTCAACAATATGTCAAAGAAAAAAAGAGTTAAATGAATTTAATGCTTTTAATTTTTATGTAAAATATGAGCGCGTGCTATCTTCAAAATTTGTTAAAATGTAAAGATTATGTAATGCGTGTGGCATCCACAGTTTTTGTTTTTTTTTAATTCAAGAAATAGAACAGAATAAAGTCAGCAACGATGTTAGTTGCATTTTTTCATATAATTTGAGTTCTTAATTTTAGTGAACTACTTTTTACCGTAGGAATAATTTTACTATGTTTAATGTTATAGGGAATTATTATACGAGCATAAGTGATGCTACTTTAATAATTTTAAAGTGTAAATAAGTAGTATTGGCGTCCGCTTTTATACAGTTTAATTTAGTAAGAGAAAAGCTAGGAATTTGCGGTGCTTATTCCGTTGCTTTACATAAAAATACTGGAGTCACTGCGACAGGACCTTTCAAGTGAAGTAAAATTATTTTGATTATATTAAGGTTAAAAAGATGTTTAAAACCGTTAAAGGATTTAAAAAAAAAGATTTGAAATGGGTAGCCGAAGAAATTGGAGAGACTTTACCTTCGTCGTTCACAATAGCAAGCTTAAAAGAGCTGATTTTAAATAGTAAAGAGTATGAAAAGGATCCCGAATTTGTGAAAGATATCTTAGAAAATGCTATAGCGGAAAGAAAATTGAAAGAATAAAAACAAGATTTGAAAGAAGAAAAACAAGCTGAAAAAGGAAAAGAACTCGAGAAGTTAAAGCTAGAAAAAGAAGCTGATGCATTAAGGCTGGAAAAAGAAGCAGAACTGGAGAAAAAGAAATTAAGATTGAATTATGATTTAGAATTGGCGAGAATACAATCATCTGGGCAAATTCAAACTGATGCTATTTTAAGTAATTATGAAAATAGTACTATGAGACGAAAATTTACTTTACCTAAGCTGGAATTCATGAAATTTGGCGGGGAAATTAAGGATTGGTTGCCTTTTTTGGGCCAATTTGAACAAATCGATAAAGATGATGAGATTGCCCCAGAGGACAAGTTCCAGTATTTAGTACAAGCAACAATCGCTGGTTCACGCGCAAGAGAAGTTGTTGAAAGTTTCCCGCCAACTGGCGCCAATTATTCAAAGGCAGTGGAAAGTTTAAAGGCTCGTTTTGGCAGGGAAGATATTCTAGTAGAAGTGTATGTACGAGAGTTATTGAAATTGATAATATCTGTGCAAACAAAAGGTAGATTTGCATTAACTTCATTATATGATAAGCTTGAGTCATATTTACGGGCGCTAGAAACATTAGGTGTTACCACTGATAAATATGCCTCCATTTTATACCCTATGGTTGAGTCTTGTTTCCCAGCAGACTTTTTGAAGGCCTGGAATCGCTCGAATCTCTCTTCTTCTAATACAGATGCTAAAGGAAGGTTGAATAATCTGATGCATTTTTTGAAAACGGAAGTAGAAGGTGAAGAGAGAATATCTTTAGCTGTAGCGGGCTTCGATTTGACAAAGCGTGAAGATAATAAATATTCTAAAAGGAAAAACAGTGCAAGTGCAGACTATATGCGAAATAAGATATCGGCAGCTGCAGGTTTATTGACAACGTCTTCTGCTTTAGATTTCAAAAGGGTATGCATTTTTTGCCAAGGCAAACATTTGAGCTCTGAATGCTTTTCAGCTCGAAAATTGAGTTTAACTGAGATACAAAAGATTGTAAAGGATAAAAATTGCTGCTTCGCTTGTTTGTTACCTAATCATACAGTGAAAAAATGTCGAGCAGTTTTAAGATGCATTATCTGTTCTAAGAAGCATGTGCCTTTGATGTGCGATTTGCGTAATTCTCAAGGTAAAACTGCACAAGAAAAGGTTGAAGAAAATTCAGTCAGTAGTGAAGTAAACATGACAAATTTTAATAAGCAAAGTGCTAAAGTATTCCTTCAAACCTTAAAAGTGAAACTCATCTCCGAAAACAAGCAAAAAACAGTTCGTTTATTGTTAGATTCAGCATCCCGAAAATCTTATATTTTGAAAAGTATAGCAGAAGAGATGAATTATACTCCCATTCGTCAAGAAAAAATGATGCATTCATTGTTTGGCGGAGTTACAACAAAGGAATGCCAACATAATTAATATAGAATAAAGGTTAAGGATATGAAGGAGAAGTTCACCTGTAATTTTGAAGTGATGGATCAAATTACTATATGTGAAAACATTCAACCGGTCACTAATGGTCCGTGGATTAAAGAGTTGAAAGAATATGGAATCGAATTATCTGATGTAAGTCATTGCCGTGAAGTTATCGAAATATTGATTGGTGCTGATATTATGGGAAAGATGTTAACTGGCAAAAGAAAAGTATTGACATCTGGTCTTGTTGCCATAGAAACATACCTTGGTTGGACATTGATGTGCAAAGCGCCTCACACCGAAGTCTCAACAGATAATTTAGCAATGATGGTGACGTCTTTGTTTGTAAATGAAGCTGATATCTCAAACTTATGGAGATTGGACTTGATCGGAATAACAGATACAATAGAAAAGAAATCTAAAAGTGAGATTGACCGTCAAACAAAGGAACATTTCTTAGAGACAGTAAAAATTAACAAGGATGGTCGTTACGAAATTTGTCTTCCTTGGGCTGACGACACATCTGCATTACCAGATAACTTGAGTTTGGCTGTAAGACGTTTGGAAAGTACAACTTCTAAGTTATTAGCTAAGAACATGTACGAAAAATATGAAAATATATTTATGGACTGGTTGAATGAGGGGATCATAGAAGAAGTTCCTGCTACCAAAGTGAACTCTTATGGTAATTACTTACCTCATCACCCAGTTATTAAAGAGACCAGTAGTACAACACCTATCCGTCCGGTTTTCGATGCTTCAGCAAAGTTGGCTAACCATCCATCTTTAAACCAGTGTCTGCAGTGTGGCCCAAATTTGATTGAGCTTATCCCAGATATTCTCCTACGTTTCAGAGAAAGAAAATTCGGTGTAACCGCTGATATTATAAAAGCGTTTCTTCAAATTAGCATTTGTGAAAAGGATAGAGATTTTCTGCGATTTCTATGGTGGAAAGATCTAAAAGAGAAGAAACTTAGAGTATTTAGGCATGCACGAGTCGTTTTCGGTGTAAAGTGTAGCCCTTTTCTTTTATCATCAGTAATTGAATATCACATCAAAAATAGTGCAAATTTTTGAGGAAAATTTCAAGCAAAGGCTTTTGCATAGTTTTTATGTAGACAATGTCGCCACTAGTGTGCACAGTGAAGAAGATCTAAAGAAATTTATCTCAGACTCAAAGAAAATAATGGCAAATGGTGGTTGTTGCGTAATTTGATGTGATGTGAAGATAATAATAAAGACACTCGTTCTTTCACTCACAAAACAAAACTATATTAAACATAAACACAGATTTAAATGCGTTGACAACATAAGGTGCGATAAATCATTGCGGTTTAGTAAAAAACAATAATAATGCGTAAAGTAATAACTGCGAAAATAAGAATGCGAAAGATAGCATGCAAGCTACCGTGCGGATGTAAAAAGAATAAAACTGTTCTTTTCGGATGGATGGATGGATGGATGGGTTTAACGTCGCACTAGTGCTGCGCAGATGGGCAATTGGCGACGGTCTGGGACACACCCCTAGAGGTGGTCCGGAAACATGCCATCACAATTTTGATCCTACACGGAAGGGATGGCTCTCCCGCTTCGGTGACCCCCAGAGGTATAATTTTTGATGGGAACATGGAGGACATTGCGGCCACGACAGATTTTACGTGCACCAGCCACCATTAGTGCACACGACGGTCTTTGGCCGGCTCGACTGTTCTTTTCGGAAGCTGTTCGAGTAGAGTTGAGATGTTCGTACCCGTTTGAACAGAAAAAAGTAAAGTTGAGATAAAACAGTTAAATCGAAAGTGTCAATGAGTGCGGAGTTCGATATGTTAGGAATCGAATATGACTGTATGGTGGAAATCGAACATGACTCCCACCCTATCAGGGCGCTAGTCCTGATATAAAAGAAGAACAGCAATTGGCCAGGATAAAGGTGAGCAGCTGTGGTTCTCCTTCCTTGATATTTGTTGCAGGATGTTGCCATCGGTCCTTGAGATTCCTGCTGCAGGATAATGGTTCATCTGCAGGTGAAAGCATGACATCACCTGTAAGAAAATGTGATGGGGTGAGAACATTAATAGAACATAAGTGAGCAATATGTTTCTCTTGTATAATAAGGTCGTTCAATTTGTGTTTAGACGGCAATATTACCGGATGCTTTTCGTTAAATGATAATTGAGCATTTTGTAAGCGACCTCCCACCCGTAACAGACCGTTCTGGTCAATGAATGGATGTAGAGAGTGTAAAGGACTTTTTCTAGACAAAATGTTTTGATTCTTGATGTGTTTTAAGTCTTCGTGAAAGTATTTATTTTGTACCCATCGAATGATGTTCTCTTCGGCGTGTTTAGCTTCCCTACATGTAAGAGGGGAGTAAGAATCATCTGTTGAGACATGAACTTTACTTGCTGACTTGCAGTTATTTATGAATCTTAGGCAATATGCCAGAATGCGTTTGATTTTAAAAAATGAAGAAAATTTATTGAATAGTTGATCATAAAGATCATTAGATGTATCAATATGGTAAGACAAAATGGGATCAGTTTTCTTTTCAGCCGAAATTTGATACTCGATTTCCTTGGACTTAGGTGCGTCATTTGGCCAATGTGTGGGATCCAAAAGTAGCCAACTTGGGCCATTCCACCACAAGTTGCATTCAGGTAAACTTTTAGGAACTATGCCCCGAGAAGCGATATCAGCGGGGTTTTCTTTAGATGGAACGTGTCTCCAATGTTTTGTGGGAAGAACATCTAATATTTGTGACGTTCTATTTGCAACAACAGTTTTCCACTTACGTGGATGTGCGGATAACCAAGAAAGAACAACTGTTGAATCTGTCCATGCGTAAATTTCAAAGTTATAATTTTCTAATATTTTTATGACTGAAGAAAATAACTTAGATAATAAATGAGCACCACAAAGTTCCAATTTAGGAACGGAAATTTGCTTGATAGGAGCTACTTTAGTTTTGGCAACTAAGAGTGAGACTTTTGATTTGTTATCATGAGTCCGTCGACAATAGATTGCAGCGGCATAAGCATGTGTTGACGCATCACTGAAACCATGTAATTCAAATGTACTATCGGATGAAAACGTGACGCATCTAGGAACAGAAAATTGGCTAATTTTATTGAATGAATTCTCATATTTAATGAGCTCCTCTTCAAATTGTTGCGGAATAGGAGAATCCCAGTCTCCTTTTGTTAACCATAGCTTTTGATAAAATATTTTTAACACTACTGTACAAGGTGAAATTAACCCTAGAGGATCAAAAATGCGTGCGGATTCAGACAAAATGCGTCTTTTTGTTAGTGGTGGTTTGAGAGTAAGTGCGGTTTTGAAAATAAATGTATCTGCTAAAGAGTTCCAGTAAAGCCCTAGAACTTTAGAACTTTCATTGTTGTTTGGTATTATTTTAAAGTCTGTATCTGTGATGCAATTTTCTCGAAATTTCGCAAGGAATTCATTCGAATTGGAATTCCACTTTCTCCAATGAAACCCATGTTCTTCCAAAACATTAGCAGTTTCCTTAGCAATTGATATTGCGCTATTAACTGAGTTTGAACAGATATCAAGTCATCCATATAGATATCTTTCAACAAAATACGCGAGACGTGTGTATTTTGATTATAATCTATAGCGATTTGCTTAATGCACCTAGTGGCCAAAAAGGATGCTGGAGCAAGGCCATATGTAACTGTCTTCAATTTATATTCCTTTATTTCCTCATTAGGGTTGTATCTCCAAAGGATTTTTTGATAATTTTGATCGTCCTCAGAAATTAAAACCTGGCGGTACATTTTCTCCACGTCTGCAGAAAAAACTATCTCCGGTAATCGAAAATTAAGTAAGATCTCAAAATTGTCTCGTTGTAATTTAGGGCCAACACCTAAAACTGAATTTAATGATTTACCATCAGAAGTTTTACAGGAACCGTCAAAAACGATTCTTAATTTAGTGGTAGTGCTAGAAGGTTTAATAACTGCGTGATGAGGTAGGAAATATTGTTCCCTGTGAGAAATATTTAGTGAATTCTGAGTAATTACCTCCATGTGTCCTAATTGTTCGTATTCATATAAAAAATCTTTATATTGTTGTTCGAATTCCGGATTTTCAGAAAATTTCCTCTCCATTGCATATAATCGGGAAAGTGCAGCGGGTTTTGTATTGCATAATTCAGATTTGCATTTATAAAATGGTAGTTTCACCACAAAACGGCCTTCTGGATTAATTGAATAATTTTCCTGAAAATGTGACTCCACAAACTGTTCCTCGGGTGAAAGTAACTTCTCACTTGGATTAAAAACTTCTTCTAATTCCCAAAAACGTTTTAACTCACTATCAATATTAGTTTCGTAAATATGTAAATTTGAAATCGAATTAGATTTTGTCTGAGATTCAGGTAATTTTCCGGATACGAGAAAACCAAAAATTGAATTTTGAGCAATTAAACCATTCTCAGTACAAATTGTTTGACCAGGAAGTAAAATAGAAAAAAAATAATCAGATCCCAAAATCATATCAATTTTACTTGGAATTTCAAATTTGGGATCGGCCAGTTGCATATTTTTTAAATGCAAAAAATGTTCCTTGTTTATTTTCTCTGATGGCAATGGAGCTGTTAATTTATCTAATATAAAAACTCGCATGGATAACTTGACATCGGAATCGTGAATGGAAATTAAATTAATGTCTGTATAACCTTTAGTTATTGCAATCTTTGAATTTGCTAACCCTTTGACGGGAAATCTTGCATTTTTTCTCTCATAACCTAAAATACTCATACATGATTCAGTGATAAAAGAACTTTCAGAGCCTGAATCGCATAAAATTTTTAGCACATGTCTCTGACCCATTGAATCATAAATATAAGCGCTAGCTGTAGGAAGTAAAGCGAAAGATGTTTGTATAGAATGGTTATGAGTACTTGTTTGGAATTGAGATATGCCAGATGGCTCTGTACGATTCTCAGAGTTTTCAAAATTATTACCAGCAGATGAAGCCGAAGCTGTATAAGTTTTCAAATTATTATCGCATATACTAGAATCATGTTTTGCATTACAAAAATGACAGGTATAAGTGGAATTACATTGAGCGATAGAGTGTTTATTAGATAAACAGTTGCTGCATAATGAGTTCTTTCTAACAAATTGTTTTCTATCCTTAACAGGAAGTTCTTTAAATTTAAAGCATTTGAACAAGAAATGATTATTGTTTTTACATAAAATACATTTGTAATTAACGTTAGAATGAAACTTAGATAACTTAAATTGTTTATCCTTATTTTGTTTATACTCATTCTTTTTACTCTCATTTTCATTACATAATTCCATAGATGCACATTTATCATTAATAAATCGTAAAAAGATCTCTAAAGTTGGAAAATCAATTTTTGCGGAATATTGTGCCCATTCTTCACGTGATTTATGGTCAAGTTTTTGCAATAAAATATAAATTAACCATACATCTCTTTCAGTAGCTTTAGTGTCAATAGTTTTTAATCCCCTAATTACTTCATCCGAAGTATCTGCTATCTTACGTAAGTTATATGCAGTAGCATGACTTACAGTTGGTTGATCCATAAAGGTTTTAATCAGTGCAGAAATAATTTGTTTTTTCTTATCATACCTAGTAAGTAATTTTTCCCAGGCTTCTAGATAACTATTCTCAGATATTGGAATGTGTTTAATAATAGAAGCCGGTTCGTCTTTTAATAAACCCTTTAGGTATTGAAATTTTTGTACATTACATAAATTAACATTTTCATGAACTAATGATATATACAAATCCTTAAAAGACATCCAATCTTTATAATTTCCAGAAAACGGACAAATATTTAATTTAGGCAACCGAAAATTACTAGATATGGCACTTGTATTAATGGGGGGATTTTGAAAATTTAAAATATTTGTTTGCATGTTTACAGATAAATTTTCAAGTTTTTGTTGAAGCTTGGCTTTGGTTTCATAATATTTCAATTCAAATTCTTCTATTTCTGAAATTTCATCAGGTAATTCAGAATCGGCTTTATCAAAATCAGAATAAATAATTTCAATCTTTTCAAGTTTATTTAAGAGATCATGTTTTTGAAAAATTTGATTTTCATTATTTATGAAATTCATAATTCTAGTAAGCGCAGATTTCGCTCTGCCTCGATAATGTTTTGCTATTTTTTCAGCATCTTCTAAAGCAACAGTTTCATTACTGTCATCGTCATTGTTCTTTTTGCTTGCCATTACTACGTAATGGAGTAATGCGAAAAACCAAAGTCAAACTTGTAAAATAGGAAAATAAGTACTTATCTGTTTTATTCCTTAATCGCTGCGCTTGGATATCCAAATTTGTAAGCTAGCGAAAATTCACACATGTTCACCAAAAATCTCGCCGGTGCCTCCAGAAAATGTTGCGTAATTTGATGTGATGTGAAGATAATAATAAAGACACTCGTTCTTTCATTCACAAAACAAAGCTATATTAAACATAAACACAGATTTAAATGCGTTGACAACATAAGGTGCGATAAATCATTGCGGTTTAGTAAAAAACAATAATAATGCGTAAAGTAATAACTGCGAAAATAAGAATGCGAAAGATAGCATGCAAGCTACCGTGCGGATGTAAAAAGAATAAAACTGTTCTTTTCGGAAGCTGTTCGAGTAGAGTTGAGATGTTCGTACCCGTTTGAACAGAAAAAAGTAAAGTTGAGATAAAACAGTTAAATCGAAAGTGTCAATGAGTGCGGAGTTCGATATGTTAGGAATCGAATATGACTGTATGGTGGAAATCGAACAGTGGTTTTGATTTAAGACAGTGGGAATACACTGGTGATCACGATGAAACGTCGAACCAGAAGGAAACTCAAGTATTGGGTCTGATTTGGGATAAGGTTTCCGATACATTAAAAGTCAACATGAAATGGCTAAACGATTTCAACACAGAAAGGATTACCAAGCGAAGTATGTTATCGGCAGTTCATAAAATTTTTGATCCTTTTGGTTTTACTGCTCCGGTGATGCTTTATCCTAAATTGATGTTACAGAAAGCTTGGAAATTAGGAATTAATTGGGATGACGAAATAACTGGTGATTTACAAAAAGAATTCCTATTATGGTTTCAAGAACTTAAATATTTAACTGATGTTAAGATACCAAGACATATCCAGATCACTCCAGAAAACTTACATGCATGCACAATTCATACTTTCGTTGATGGTAGTAAAGAAGCTTACGCAGCAGTAGTATTCTTGAGGATAGAAAAAGAAGATCAAGGGGAAATAATTCTGCTTGCTGCCAAGTCCCGAGTTGCGCCTTTAAAGAATACGACTGTACCAAGGATGGAGCTATTAGCAGCTACTATTGGCGCTCGTTTGGCGAAAACTTTTGTGGATGCTTTGGGTTGGCAGGAAATGAAGAGAAATTACTGGAGCGATTCCTCAACAGTGCTTGCTTGGATATCAAGAAATGAGAGCTGGTCTGTGTTTGTCCGAAATCGGGTTCAAGAGATTCAGAAATTAAGCAGTCCTTCATCATGGAAACATATACCAAGTGAGAAGAATTCAGCAGACTTGCCTTCTAGAGGCTGTAAGGCTAAGCAATTAGCTTTAATCAGATGGTGGGAGGGCCCACATTGGATGAAAGATTCAGCAGAATTTAGAAATCACATGAACACTTCCAATGAAGATTGGAATGAGGAAGAAATTCAGAAAGAAAGGTCAAAGTCTATTTGTATGTTGACGAAGCCTGAATATCCACCCAACAATAACTGGTATTACAGCTACTTTTCAAGTTATGAAAAAATCATACGTTTAGTTGCTTGGATTCTTCGCTTTAAGCATAATTGTTTAAATCCTGATAAGAAGAGTAAAGGCGAATTGACGGCTACTGAATTTCGGGAAGCTGAGATAGAAACTCTACGTATGGTTCAAAAAGAATCTTTCTCTTCGGAAAGTGATGAAAGATTGAAGACAGTACAAACCTGTAAGGATGAGCAAGATGTCATTCGTTTGAAAACTAAAATAACTTACAGGAAAGATAGTGAAGATTTTCTCCATCCCATAATTCTCCCTTCAAGGCATGAAGTTGTTAAGCGACTTATTTTTTATATTCATGTAAAGAACTGTCATGCGGGGTTACAAATCCTCTTAAATTTGCTTAGAAAAAGGTATTGGATCCTCAACGGAAGAAAGAGTGTAAAGCTTGTGTTAGCCAGCTGTGTGATTTGTAAAAGGTTTAATTCAAGGGCTTTATGGACATCTAGTGCTCCTCTACCTGAAAACCGAGTAAAAGATTCTGCCGTATTTCAAGTTACAGGCATAGATATGGCTGGTCCTTTGTATCTTAAGAACGATAAGAAGAGTTGGATTTTGATTTTCACATGTGCTATATATAGAGCTGTTCATCTAGAGCTAGTGACTTCTGCTGCCACAGATGCATTTTTGATGGGTTTGAGAAGATTTGTGGCTCGCAGAGGAAGACAGAGTGATAACGGAACAAATTTTGTTGGCGCAGCTAATTTATTAAGAAGCTTAGATTGGCAATGTATACAAAAATATGGGTCTGTCAACTCCATAGACTGGAAGTTTAACCCGCCAACGGCGGCGTGGTGGGGTGGCTTCTGGGAGAGGCTGATTAGGGTAATAAAAGATCTTCTTAAAAGAGTCTTAGGACGCGCCTGTCTTACGTACGAAGAAATGACAACTCTTTTAGCTGATGTTGAAAGTGTAGTGAATTCAAGGCCTCTAACATACCTTTCTGAAGATGCGACTGTAAAGCCTATCTCCCCATCTATGTTTCTTCAAGATGTTCACGAAATGCAGCTTCCAGATGTTGATGCAGTTGAAGAAAATTCTTTATCAAAGAGGCTCAGATACAGGCAGTCCCTACTCAGAGCTTTGAGAGATCGATTCAGATCCGAATATTTGGGTGCTCTCATACAGCGAGCAAATAGAAAACAGTCAGAAAAGGGTATCGCTGTCGGAGATATTGTATTAATTGGATCTGACAACAAGAAACGAATCCACTGGCCACTAGGTCGTATCACAGAACTTATTCCTGGCAAAGATAAGAAAGTTCGACTTGTAAAGGTTCAAACTTCGCAACATGAACTTTTACGACCTATTCAAATATTATATCCTTTAGAAGTAACATCATCAAATAATAGTTCAAAACTGAAAGAAGCATACCATTCAAAGGAAACCTCTGCTCAAACTGTTAAACCCGTTGTAACTTCAGAAGAGGAACCAGTCAGATATAGCAAAGCGGGAAGGAGAATTAAAGTCCCTGAAAGACTAATGTATTGAGAACTACACCTGCAACATTTGGTTTTGATTATAACCTATAATCAAAAGGTGGGAGGATGTTATAACTGAGCCATTTTCAATTTCAGTGTATAAATTTGTTTATTATTTATCCTCTATTTTTTGTAAGTTCACGTGCTGAACAATATGTCAAAGAAAAAAAGAGTTAAATGAATTTAATGCTTTTAATTTTTATGTAAAATATGAGCGCGTGCTATCTTCAAAATTTGTTAAAATGTAAAGATTATGTGATGCGTGTGGCATCCACAGTTTTTGTTTTTTTTTAATTCAAGAAATAGAACAGAATAAAGTCAGCAACGATGTTAGTTGCATTTTTTCATATAGTTTGAGTTCTTAATTTTAGTGAACTACTTTTTACCGTAGGAATAATTTTACTATGTTTAATGCTATAGGGAATTATTATACGAGCATAAGTGATGCTACTTTAATAATTTTAAAGTGTAAATAAGTAGTATTGGCGTCCGCTTTTATACAGTTTACTTTAGTAAGAGAAAAGCTAGGAATTTGCGGTGCTTATTCCGTTGCTTTACAGCGGGTTTCTGCAACTATAATCTTGGCTTATTACCAAATTCTAGAAAATCAAGTGAGAATTTCTCGCAATATAAATGATTCAGAATATTTAGAGTATTCAGAATATTGTTTCACCATCTAGAAATGTGTACACTAGAAATTCTCGATAATTTCGTCTATTTAGTTTATTGGCGTGCCTTATGTGCATAGCTCGGAAATATATATTTCTAGTTAAGGGATTTAGAAAATGACCACATATTCATTCTAGAGAAAGGCGGTATATATATTTTTTCTCAGTGCATGCCATAGGGAACTTGAATAACTTATACCATTTAAAAGACATTCTGTACATACGTACGAGTGTTAAAATTGGACCGATAAATAAATAGATAGACGGACAGCAGACAGACAAGAAGACAGATAGACAGAAAAATTCAAATCACATTCTTAAACGTCATTAGTAAATGTTACAAACTATTAATGCAAACGAAACTGCAATTCCAGCAACTACCAATTATAGCACTTAACCCTTTCAGTCGCAGTGTTCCCGCTGATGGAACACCTAATTTTAATTCTCAAGTGCAAAAACTCATCCCGGAAATTTTTTAGCAAAAATGTACATTTATAACACAGCAGAAAAGGCCCCTTTTTTAACGTGAAAATTTAAAATTTCTTCTATTTTAATTATGTTCGTAAATTCCAGTGGCAGTGCAATTTAAATAATCCGAATTACCTTGCGCCGCAAAGGGTTAAAATACTCCGGAATAAATTGAAATGTTGGGATCTATGCAACTTTTACGAGTTATTGTTGTCGATAATGTTTACTTATAAAGTGATTTATTTATTAAATTAAATATTATTAGAATATTTTCGGTTCACAACCGAAAATTTCTCGAAAAAGAACAATGCTAATTTTTTATTTTTTAAATATTTATGATCAGCTATGTGTCTAAAAGCCATTTTTAAAATTAGTTTAGTAATTTTTAAAATAAATTAAGTAGTGAACGTTAAAGGGTTAATGTAACTGAATATTTTTGTATGGCCCTTAAATCTTAATGCTAATCATTATTACATTCTGCAGAAATCAATTTCTCGTACATATGAATGATAAATATCAATTTCATTATGATTTGAGAAAAATAAAAGCATTAAAATATGATTTATAGGAATACTTCTCATAGAACGTAATGCTTTGGAATTTTTTCAGGTGTTCCTGTACATAAACCAGTTTTATTTTTTACCCCCATAGTCAATAGAGAATATTCTATAGTAAACTCACACAATATATATTGGTTACAAGAAATTCGTGAATATTTACGGGAGTTAGAACTTGGACGGACAGTCGGACAGAAAAATGGAGAAATTGACAAATTCAAATCATAACCACTTTTAAGCATGTTTAGAAAGTGTTAAAATGCAATTCCTGCATATTCCAATTATAGCTATTAATGTAACTGAATAGTATTCTGTGATCCTGTATACATAAATGCTAATGATATTCTGTTCAGTAGAAAAACAAATTGTGCATATGTATTGTTAATATCAATTTATTTATGATTTGTGTAAAACAAAATTAATAAAATACGATTTATAGAAATTTCTATCATAGAACACAATGTTTTGGAATTCTTTCGGATGTCCCTATACACAAACCAGGAAATATTTTAAAAACATATATTTTTTTATTTTTTGGAAATATTTTAAAGAAGACACATAGTTGTTTTCAATACTTTTGTACCATTTTTAGCAGAGCTCTACTCAAAAATTCGGAATTTCTGATATTTACCCCCGAAAAACGATTTTTCCCCCTCTCTCCTTTAACAATCAAGAATTCCAGAATCGTATATAATGTTTCATTTATACTCAAATCTAGTCTTCGCATGTGAAATTTCTTCACCGTGAAGTAATCTGGGCCTAAGTTATTCTTACAAACTTTTTCGCTTCCTGCCCCCAGGGGGGAAGGGGCGGATTTCGATAAATCTCGTTACTTTAAGTGCCGGATACATATAAAAAATCCAAACACCAAACTTCGTGACCGCAGTTCAAATAAATTTCCCAAGACAAATTTAGTGCCATAAAGGGTGTCTCGAAATTGCCCTTCATAACACATCCCCCCCCCCCCAAAAAAAAAGACAGAACACCAAAAATCAAAAACCCGTTTGGGAAATTTAAAGAGGACGCATGACTGTTTTCAACATCTTTGTTCCATTTTTGGTAGAGTTCTACTCAAAAATCCGAAATTAGCAAAGTTTCCCGCCAAAAATCTATACCCGTAAAATACTCCCTCCCCGTAAAAATCGAAATTTTCTAAATCGTAGATAATGTTTCATTTACACTCATGTGTAGTCTCCCCATGTGCAATTTCTTCACTGTGAAGTAATTTGGAGCCGAGTTATGCGTACAAAGGTATTTTTGCCTTCTTTTCCCCCAAGGGGGGAAAAAGGGTAATTTTGATAAATCCCGTTACTTGTGTGTCGGCTACATATAAACAATAGAAGCACCAAAATTCGTGACCGCAGCTCCCATAGATTTCTCAGGACAAATTTACCGCCAAAAGGGATGTCTCAATTTCGCCCCCTCGTAACTCCAACCCCCCAAAAAATCGCAAATCACAAAAAAACCTAAAATATGTTTTTGCAAATATCCTAAGGAAGTCGCTTTGCTTTTTTCAACATATTTGTTCCATTTTTGGTAGAGTTCTACTCAAAAATCAGGAATTTTCGAAATTTCCCGCTAAAAATCATTTTTCTCCCTCCTTCCCCTTAAAATTCGAAAATTCTTAAATCGCAGATAATGTTTGATTTGTACTCCTGCCTAGTTTCCCAATATGCAATTTGATAGATATGCAAGTTGATAGATATAATTTTAAGTTGGGTAAAGATCTTAAATTGCATCGTTGAATTCCGCCCAGCCGTTCTTACGTGATACCCGGACAAAAATAACGCTACAGACATACAGACTCGACGACACACACACACAGACAAAAGGTTCTGAAGTTATTTACAGCTTTCATGGTGTACGAAAAGCGAAGATATCGCAAATTTTTTTGATTCTGACAAATTTACAAACAAAATTCTGATTTTGATAACATATATTTAAAAACTTTCATTTCTTGTAGAAGAGAAATATCTGTATTTTTCTCTAGAATTTTCTTAGTGGTGAAACACTCATTGCTTTATAGCACATCTTTGCAAGAATAAATTTTTATTTTATGAGTTTTAGGACTCTATGGTAAAAAGCTTCTACTGTTAAAAAAATGTATTTTTACTTAATTTTTTATTTTATTCTTTTTAGTTAAAAAAAGAAAAAAGAAAAAAGAAAAGAAAAAAAAAGAAAGAAAGCTTCTAAAAAAAACTAATCGGAAATTCTTAGGACACTGTGTAGATTATCAGTTGACATTTTTTAAATTAATTTTCAGCAAAAATTAACTCGTAGATCCTCCTAGGATCGAACCCACAACCATCGAGTTGTCAGCATGACGCTCAAACCAAAAATCAAAGAACAGTGAAGAAAAGTGATAGAACTTGCAAGAAAAATTTAACAAATGCATATGCAAAAAGAATATTGTTCTCAAATATTTTTTAAAATATTATGAATATTTAAAAATTTCCATTTCTTATAAAAGGGAAATATCTATACTATCTTTAAAATTTTCTTATTCTTGAAATTTCTATTTTTTATAGCATGTCTCGGCAAAAATAAATTTTTATTTTATGCCTTTTAGGGCTCCACGATAAAAACCTTCCGTTTTTTTTTTTTTTTTTTTTTTTTTTACTTACATTTTTAATTTGTGAGTTTCAGTAACTGAAAAAAAAAAAAAAAAAAAAAAATCACCAACATCTAATCAAAATTTCTTAAGATACTGCACAGATAATGAAAGATTTTCTTTTATCAGTTGACATCTTTTCAATTTATTATATGCAAAAGAGTAACACATCGGCCTTCGGGAATCGAACCCTCGTGTATCGCGTTTTTGACACGCCACTTTAACCAGCTGAACTAACGACTTACGTAAGAAGTTGCATATATTTACATAAAAGTGGGGGGAGGGGTCTTGTTTTTCAGCTTGACACAGACACGATGATAAAAATCCAATTTGAATAAAAAGCTTCTAAAAAATTTTATTTATTTATTTTATTTTATTTTTTACTTCAATTTTTATTTTGTGCTCTTTAGTAACTAGATAACAAGCTGTTTAAAAAAAAAAAAAAAAACTCTACAAAAATTTTTAGGATACTGAGTAGACAATTAACAATTTTCTTTTATCAACTGACACCATTTTTATTAATTATGTGCAAAAATCAACACCTCGGCCCTTCGAGGATCGAACTCACAACTCTCACGTCATTATCATAACGCTCTAACCAACTGAGCCAGCAAGATACGATACGAATTGCTTACATTTTCTTTAAAGTGGAGGCGCCTTGTTTTTTAGCGTGACACGAGACGCAGTGACAAAATCCAATTTCAATAAAAAGCTTCTAATAAAATTTAAGTAAAAAATCATTTTTTAAGGTTATAAGCTTTTTATTGTGAAGCCCTAAAATGCATAAAATAAAAATTTATTCTGGCAAAGACATGCTACAAAGAAATGAAGTTTCAACACAAAAATATTTTAGAGAAAAATATAGGTACTTTCCTTTTGCAAGAGATGAAAATTTTTTAATAATCGAAATATTTTAAAAAGCTTTCGAGATCAATTTTCTTAGTTATTAGTTATTGTATAATCATTTGTTAGGCGACAAATTTCAAATGTCTTGAAAGCTTTTTAAATTATTTTTAACATTAAAAAATTTTTCATCTCTTGCAAAAGGAAAGTACCTATATTTTTCTCTAAAATTTTTTTTGTGTTGAAACTTCATTTCTTTGTAGCATGTCTTTGCCAGAATAAATTTTTATTTTATGCATTTTAGGGCTTCACATTAAAAAGCTTCTAACCTTAAAAAATGATTTTTTACTTAAATTTTATTTTGTGCTTTTTAGTTTAAAAAAAAAAAAAAAAAAAAAAAAAAAAAACTAATTAAAATTTCTTAGGATATTGTGTAGACAAAGAAAGATTTTCTTTTATCAGTTGACATCGTTTCTGTTAATTATCTGCAAAACAGTAACACATCGGCTTGCGAGGATCGAACCTACGAGCATCGCGTTATCACCATGACGCTCTAACCAAAGGCGGTAATGATCGACAAAAAAAGGTGTTTAAATTTATATTAAAGTGGAGGCGCCTTCTTTTTCAGAGTGACACGGAAACACGATGATAAAAATCCAATTTCAATAAAAAGCTTCTAAAAGAATATTTATTCATTAATATTTATTTATTCATTATTATTATTTTTTAACTTAACTTTTCATTTTGTGCTTTTTAATATCTAAAAAAAAGGTTCTTAAAAATTCTTAGAATACTGCGTAGACAATGAAAAATTTTCTTTTATCAATTGACATCGTTTCTATTAATTATCTGCAAAAAAGTAACACACCCATGGGCATCACGTACCATGACACTCTAACCAAATGAGCTAACGATCGACAAAATTGATTGCTTAATTTTACATTAATGTGGAGGCGCCTTCTTTTCCAGAATGACACAAAAATACGGTGATAAAAATCCAATTTCAATAAAAAGCATCTAAAAGAATATTTATTTATTTATTTACTTATTTATTTTTATTTATTTTTATTTATTTTTTTTTTTTTTACTTAACTTTTTATCTTGTGCTTTTTAGTAACTAGATAAAAAGCTGTTTAAAAAACCCCTCAAAAATTATTAGGATACTGTATACACAACGAAGTATTTTCTTTTATCAATTGACACTTTTTCTATTAAGGGGGTATTCTGGTCTAGAAATTTAAAAAAATCGATTTTTTTTTTTTTTTTTTTTTTTTTTTTTTTTTTGCATATTTTGAAAGTTTAGACTTTCAAAAATATGATCCTAAAAGGATTTTTCAAAATTCGAATTATTTTCGGAGATACAGCCGATTTTGTGACGTGGCGTCCGAGCCGGCCGTTTGGGATGTAATAGTTTATGTTAAGTAATATAGTTGGGATGTAAAAGTTTTGGATGTAATAAAGCCTATTTATACCAGCTTATCATCTGATGATTTATTACATCGATGTTTGGGGTCCGAAACACAAAATAATAATGAATCACTGAATTGTTTCCTAAACTTTAAATGCGTTTTTCTCGAAACTACATTTTTGAGGTGGTTGACATGATATTTCAAGTTCTACTAAACCGATTGCTTTGAAATTTGGTATATATCTTGTTTATACAACTCTCTATCGCGTCTGCCTTGGATTTTAAAAAATTTTGATTTTCAATATTTTTTAAAAATTCGAAAAAATCGAAAAAAGTCGGGTAAAAATTTTTTTTTTTTCAAGTCGACGCCATTTTGTCATTTTTTTTTTTTTTTTGAAAATGGTCAACCCGATAGCCGACATCTTTATTAATGAAGAATTTGTTTGATTTTTTTGTTTTAGATCACTACAAGGGTTGAAATCATGTCAACCAGGACGCATCGTTTTTTTTTGAAGCCCCCACTCCATCGGCCTGTATCTCGGCGATTTTTTTTTTTTTTTTTTTTTTTTTGTGATTTTTTTTTTACATTCTCAAAATGTCAATAAAAAACATATAAAAAAATGGATAGTAAAAATGTTTTTCATTTTTTTTTATCTTACTTTAAAAAATGTCTAAAATTCAGGCTTCTAGACCAGAATACCCCCTTAATTATTTCGAAAATCTAACCTGCCGCTCTAAACAACTGAGCCATTAAGAGATACAATGAATTGCTTTTTTTTTTTTTTTTTTTTTTTTAAGTGAAGCGTCTTTTTTTTTAGCCTGACAGAAAACACGATGTCAAATTCAATTTCATATAATAATATATATATAAAGCTTCTAAAAATATTTATTTATGTATCATTTTGAACTTTTTTAATATCTAAATTATTTTGTATTTTCTAATATCTTAAAAACTTAAAAAAATTCTTAAGATACTGTGAAAATGTAGTCAACGAAGATTTTCTTTCATCAATTATCACCTTTACTACTAATTGTCTGCAAAAATTAACACGCCGGACCTTCGGGTATCGAACTCACGCCCACCGCGCTATTAACGTGACGGTCTAACCAACTAAGCCATGGAGCGACAAGTAGACAGCTTATATTTACTTTAAAATGGATGCGCCTTGTTCATTAGCGTGACACGAAGACACGATGACAAAGTCAATTTCATATAGAAACCTTCTAAAAATAAAGAGATGAAATTCTTCACAGGAATAAATGAAAATGATGCGAATGTAATATATATCTATATATACGCTCCTTCTCATATTTATAAGGACACTTTATGTTTTGAAATAACTAATGTAAAAATAATTGTGAACAAGATTATACTAAGTGCACTTAATATATCTAGTATTCTAAAAACCAAAACTGCTATAATTTTTTTAATATGAAACAAAATTAATAAAAACAATGCACAATATTTTTTCCTCCACGTTTTTAGATGTTCATAATTATAGGGACAATCAAGATTTTTTCGTTTTATTTAACTTACTAGCGGATAAATTACAGTTGACATGCGAATTTGTTAAATTCTGGGCTAGATTAATTCATATATAAGCCTTCGATTTTTCTTGGACGGACATTACTGATAATTCCTCGAAAAAAAGAAGGTTCATGTAGTGAAGTATGATAAATGTGTTTGTTAAGTGGAAGGATAATTTCAATCCGCCGAATTTCTAATGAAATTCGAATATCTAAATGTGCTGAAGGAAATGGGATCAAACGTTGAACTGCTGGTTCGATAGGAGAGAGATCTGATGCAAAATCAGAGTTGCTTTACAGAGATCGATAACTCATAATCCATCTTACTGTTCTACTCATAATGACTGCTGTTGAATTCACTCGTAATTTTTAACGAAAGGTTAGGGTCCACATTTATGCATGTTTAAAATAATTAATAATATGTTAAAATGAATAAAAAAACCTGTAATAATCAATAAGCATTTAATGGGGGAAAGAACGTCTGTGTTAAAGTTGAATAAAGACAATATTAAACGGTAAAATGTTACATTTTCGGATGAAAAACATTTTATTCTTGATTAACCAAATGGTTTTAATAGTTACTGGCACGATCTGAAGATAGCGAAAGACAGAGCATATTTTTTAAAGGCAGAAAAACGCAACTGTTAAAATTTCATTTTAACATTACTTAAAAAAAAAAAAAAAAAAAAAAACTTACACGAATAATAAATTTTCTACTTTCGTTGACCGTTAAGGGCCCTCTTCACTCACCGCCGCCGGAAGCCGAAACTAATGCTATTCTATGGGAAATTTTTCTTTACAAATAACTTATTAACTACTACATATTTTTGAATTCTGTTTTCACATTCAGAAAATTCCCAACTGTTAAATTGACGGACCTTTTTTAAAAATGTATTTTTTTAATTTTTAATATTTTATTTCGAAATTGCAAAATGAAAAAATTTCACATATTGAAAATTCGTATTTTGCAGCTTCAAAATAAAATATAAAAAAATAAAAAAATAATTTTTTAGAAAAGGTGCGTCAATTTTACAGCCAGGAACTTTCAGAATGTGAAAACAGAATTTAAAAATATGTATTAGTTAATAAGTTATTTGTAAAGAAAAATTTCCCATAGAATAGCATTAGTTTCGGCTTCCGGCGGCGGTGAGTGAAGAGGGCCCTTAAAGAGGATATGATGTCTTATATACGAATTTAATGATTGGAAAGGTGATACTTTAAAATTATAAATGTTTTGTAAAATCAAATTAAAAAAATTTCTTAACATTTAAAATGCTAAAACTATTTATTAACAGATATACTTTTGGCGTTTTGTGCACGACTTTGTCAGACAGCTTCAGTTTCAATGAAAATATGTACACATTAAAGTTTTTAATTGTTTTTAATTGTATGAAAGTAAACAAACATGGTGATTCATTACACATTTTTCTTTTTGTTCTCTTGTGATTTCTAGAAATATCACATAAAATGCTGAAATTTTGCTCAACTTAAAGGAGCTTTTTTTTTTTTTTTTTTTTTATAATAATAGGATTTAAATTTTTCTATCAAAAAAACTTTTGTTTCACCATGCATTAGAATTGTAAATGAAATATTGATTATGTAATTCCTTAACGTAGGTCACTGAAAAATGAAATAATTTAGTTTACTTTGCTTCTTTAAAAGAATTCAAAACGATATAACTAGTGGATCTGCAGATCAGGAGCCTCAACGTCCTATTTGCATCAGGCATTTTTCAATAGGTCATTTTTATTTATTCCTTATTATATAATAGTATATATTGATTCGATCGACTTACTACCATAATCAGATACATTCCTGAGGGGGGCTGCCGCCCACCTCAACCCCCCGCTGTATCTCTCTTTCTATACCTATTTGTATATCATATAAAGTGTTACGGAATTTTGTAAATGATTGCATTTATTTTTGTATAAATTCTTTCAAAGAGGCTTAGTAAGTCGATAAAATGCTAATTTTGTGCATTTGTAGTCGTTTTAGCGTTAAAATAGCCTAATTTTCCTTTAAAACCGCATTAAAAAGCACCATATAAGGGAAGAAATGGATTTGGCGCCTAATTTGGTGACTGTTTCCCTCCTTGGCGATTTTTTTGGCGACCTTGGCGAAAAAATCCTTATTAGGGATATACCAAATGTGGAAGCTCTAATCTCATTGGTTGATGAGATACGATAATTTTTCAGAACAGTCTGTGTACGATAGTATAAAAGGAGCCTTTTTTTAGCCATGGCGGCCAATCTCAGATCTGTGTCAGTTTCGTCAAATGCTTGCTTTGCTTTGAGCCTCTTTGAATGAGACTTGCGTCATGAGACTTGCTAAACAGTTTGTACTGTTGTTTTGTTGTTAACGGCTGTTGTTTAAGCTATGTTTACTGGTTGAATTGAAGCTGATACTTGGTTTATAGACCTGTATTTTTCTGGAACTTTCTGTGAATAAATCACTGAGTTTTAGCAAGTTTCGTCTTTCATTCTCGGACAACTTACGAACCCCCAAGTACGCAACAATATGTATTCTTAATAAACGACGGTCTTGTAATTATTTCCCTGAAATTCACAAATACCAAATTTCATACAAAAAAAATTACATAGCATATCGGAAAGATTTTGCGTAACCTTTAAACTAATTATCAATTCTATGCCCACAATTTTCAACAGGAAAACATGCTTTTAAAATTCTAATAAAATTTCATTATATTTGATGGGGTGTAACCATGTTAAAATACACTTTTAAGAAATACCGACTATAGACCGTAATAGTACGAAATTCCTTTATGTATCCCGGAAAAGTAGCCACAGTCATTATAAACGCCAATAATAAGAATAAACCAAATTAATTATAACTCATTAATTTTTCAAACTAATTTGACATCATTTGGATGATTACAGTACATACTCGGAATTACTTTGTGTGGTCCCATAAATTATTTAGTCTATACATAACCTTTTTTAAGAGAGAACATGATTTTAAGCATCTTTATAATGTATGTTAACTTTATTAAGTTCAATTCAGCATAAACGCATTAAAGTGCGCGCTTAAATTAAAAATTTGTCTATAGGCTCTAATGTTACGAAATTCTTTCGTGTGTCTTTGTAAACTAACCATAAACATTGTATACACCAGTAAAAACTATTCAGCTTATTTTGCGTTTAAAATTAATAATTGTTCCAAGTTTAACATCGTTTGGATGACTAAGTGACATTGTCAGAACACTTTTGTAAGGTCCTGTACATTAATTAGAAAGCTTAAGAGCACATATTTTCTTCAAACAACATAAGTATAAGCATCATACTTACGTACTCTAGTTTCATTTACTTCACTGCAAAGTAATGATATTAAAATGCGCTTAAACGAAATTCACCCCATACGCCGTAATGTTAAGAATTTTGGCGTGTCCCTGTACACAGTTTATAAAAAATATAGCTATAAATATTATACAGCTACTTATATGCAAAGCTGAAACGTGTGCGCCAATTTGCAAGTCAATCGAAGGATTTTTGCGGCCGCTATTGCGGTACATACAAATTTTTCCCATAGGCCGTAAGGATAAGAAAAATTTTGGCGTGTCCCTGTACACGAACAAGAAATGGAATGCACACCTAACACTATACAGCTAATTCCATTGGGCTCATGAATATGTGTACAAAATTGCAAGTCAATAGCGTTATTTTGGGGGCCGCTATCGCGGTACATACAAATTCTTCCCATAGGCAGTAATTGCCGAAACGTCAGTGGAGGCCCTCTGTTGAGACTCAAAACGGTTTTGGGCTGTGTCTGTCTGTCTGTCTGTCTGTCGCGCGATAGCGGCCGCAAAAATAGCGCTATTGACTTGAAATTTGGTACACATGTTCATGAGCCCCACGAAATCAGCTGTATAGTTTTTGGTATGTATTCCATTTGTAGTTCGTATACAGGGACACGCCTAAGTTTTTCTTATCATTACGGCCTATGGGAGGAATTTGTATATATCGCAACAGCGGCCACAAAAATCAAGCTATTGACTTGCAATTTGGTACACATGTTCATGTGCCCCTCGATATCAGCTGTATAGTTTTGGGTGTATATTCCATTTGTAATTCGTTCGTGTACAGGGACACGCCTAAGTTTTTCTATCATTACGGCCTATGGGAAGAATCTTTATGTACCGCGATAGCAACCGCAAATATCAAGCTACTGACTTCCAATTTTTGCTGAAACGTCAGTGGAGGCCCTCTGTTGAGACTCCAAAGGATTTTGATTTCCGTCTGTCCGTCCGTCTGTCTGTCCGTCTGTCGTGCGATAGCGGCCGCAAAAATAGCGCTATTGACTTGAAATTTGGTACACATGTTCATGAGCCCCACGAAATAAGCTGTATAGTTTTTGGTATGTATTCCATTTGTAGTTCGTATACAGGGACACGCCAAGTTTTTCTTATCATTACGGCCTATGGGAGGAATTTGTATGTATCGCGATAGCGGCCACAAAAATCAAGCTATTGACTTACAATTTGGTACACATGTTCATGTGCCCCTCGAAATCAGCTGTATAGTTTTGGGTGTATATTCCATTTGTAATTCGTGTACAGGGACACGCCAAAGTTTTTCTATCATTACGGCCTATGAGAAAAATCTGTATGTACCGCGATAGCAACCGCAAATATCAAGCTATTGACTTCCAATTTTTGCCGAAACGTCAGTGGAGGCCCTCTGTTGAGACTCCAAAGGATTTTGGTTTCCGTCTGTCCGTCCGTCTGTCTGTCTGTCTGTCGTGCAATAGCGGCCGCAAAAATCACGCTATTGACTAAATTTTGTTACACATGTTCATGATCCCCACGAAATTAGCTGTATAGTTTTGGGTGTGCATTCCATTTGTAGTTCGTGTACAGGGACACGCCAAATTTCTTTTATCATTACGGCCTATGGGAAGAATTTGTATGTACCGCGATAGCGGCCCCAAAAATAACGCTATTGACTTGCAATTCGGTACCATATTCATGAGCCCAACGGAATTAGTTGTATAGTGTTAGGTGTGTATTCCATTTATTGTTCGTGTACAGGGACACGCCAAAATTTTTCTTATCCTTACGGCGTATGGGAAGAATTTGTATGTACCGGAATAGCGGCCGCAAAATTCCTTCGATTGACTTGCAAATTGGCGTACATGTTCCAGCTTTGCATATAAGTAGCTGTATAATTTTTATTGCTATATTGTTCCTAAACTGTGTACAGGGACACGCCAAAATTCTTAACATTACGACGTATGGGGTAAATTTCGTTTAAACGCATTTTAATATCATTACTTTGCATTGAAGAAAATGAAACTGGGGTACGTGAGTAAGATGCTTAAACTTATGCTGTTTGAAGAAAATATGTGCTCTTAAGCTTTATAATTAAAGTATAGGACCTTACAAAAGTGTTCTGACAATGTCACATAGACGATTTTTGTCACATAGACGACTGACAATGTCACATAGACGATCGTTTGGACAATGTCCAAACGATGGTAAATTTGCAACAATTATTAATTTTAAACGCAAAATAAACTGAATAGTTTTTACTGGTGTATTTAAATGTTTATAGTTCGTTTACAAAGACACACGAAAGAATTTCGTAACATTAGAGCCTATAGACAAATTTTTAATTTAAGCGCGCACTTTAATGCGTTTATGCTGACTTGAACTTAATAAAATTAACATACATTATAAATATGCTTAAATTCATGTTTACTCTTAAGAAAGGTTATGTATAGACTAAATAATTTATGGGACCACACAAAATAATTCCGAGTATGTACTGTAATCATCCAAATGATGTCAAATCAGTTTGAAAAATTAATGAGTTATAATTAATTAGGTTTATTCTTATTATTGGCGTTTATAATGACTGTGGCTACTTTTCCGGTATAAATAAAGGAATTTCGTACTATTACGGTGTACAGTCGGTGTTTCTTAAAAGTGTATTTTAACATGGTTACACCCCATCAAATATAATGAAATTTTATTAGAATTTTAAAAGCATGTTTTCCTGTTGAAAATTGTGGGCATAGAATTGATAATTAGTTTAAAGGTTACGCAAAATATTTCCGATATGCTATGTAATTTGTTTTGTTAGAAATTTGGTATTTATGAATTTCAGGGAAATAATACAAGAACGTCGTTTATTAAGAATACATATTGTTGCGTACTTGGGGGTACGTAAGTTGTCCGAGAATGAAAGGCGAAATTCAGTGATTTATTCACAGAAAGTTCCAGAAAAATACAGGTCTATAACAGGTCGAAACTAAAAGCGTCCAATCAGTCATTAAAAGGTAATGTTACATCCTTATTTAGTTAATATGGTATTACTCTCTGTTGACTTGATTAAATAAAAGTAAACAGAGAAACATAAAAACCTTTTTTACAATATTTTCTAGTCATTTTTCGAATATATTTACAAAATTTCTGACTCTTAAGCT
Organism: Salticus scenicus; assembly: GCA_963930645.1. NCBI lineage: Eukaryota > Metazoa > Arthropoda > Arachnida > Araneae > Salticidae > Salticus > Salticus scenicus. The sequence goes on from OZ005655.1 coordinate 14,719,075, forward strand.
CCAAGTGTGTGTGTGTGTGTATATGTATAGATATATATGAAGTAAAGAAAAAATACTATTTAAAATAAATGTTCACTGTTCCGAAATTATTATAATTAATGTGAAAATTCCAGAAGTATTGCATAAAGCATCACGTGGAATTTCCAATATCATGTATTAAATGATGTGCGATGCCTGTTTATTGACATGTGAGAGAGACGAACGTCTTAATTGACAACCAGAGATTCAAGCAGATGTATAGATATCAACTGTATTTCTGTTTCGATTCGAAAGCTGCAAAAAGCTGAGCGAGCGAGCATGGTTTATTCGTATTTGTCCTTGATAAAATCCCACAGCAAATTAGTGTGTTGTGGGTTTGTTGCCATCATAAAACTTTTTTTAATAATTTCCTATGCAATTGCACGATTTTTTTTTTTTTTTCATTAAAATTGTTATTTATTAAAGTTATCTTCTATGATAACTGCAGTCGAATTTTGCCTCAAAAAAATATAACACTAAATATCGAAAGAAAGTTAATTTTGTGCCCTATATGGAACATCTGAAGAAATGTTTCGCTCCCCCTCCATCCTTTTTCATTAAAAAAAAAAAAAAAAACATAAATTTGTTTTAAAGTTTTAAATTATCAGAGATCTGGGATTTAACCAACGGTTTTAAAGGTGGTATTAATGAGTTCTTTTGAAAAATGGTCTTTTACACCCCCCTATGGGGAACTTTCGTGGGAGGGGAAGGATTAACCGAGACATTTGCTTTTCTTAAAATTCAAAGAAATGATAAAGTCTAATTCAAAGAAATGATAAACACTTTTTGGGTCAGTTGCTTTCTTTTCTTTTTCTTTTTTCTTTTTCCTCTTTCCTTTTTTTTTTTTTTTTAACGTTAATTTTTCGTGTGATGTTTATTTATTTTGTTTATCAATTTACTGAAACAAAACACTGAAAAAAAGATTATTTTTCAGTTTAGAAAGTAAAATACTTATCTGTTTCATACCTTAAATCTCTGTAAAAGCAAACAATTATGTAATGTAAAAGTAAACAAATGGATTTAAACTGTCCAGTTTTACATAATAGACGATTAATTTTAGAAGTGATTAGGCAACCGTTATAATTTAGTGGTAGCTATTGAATAAAAAAGTCCCCAAATCTGGCAACATTGAGTGCTGGTTCGATCCCAGGTCGTGCTCATTAACCTAGCCGTTCGGAGTTCCGTAGTTTTCTCCGAACCACGGAAACTCGCGTAAGTAGGGGCTAGTACCTCTTAGAAAAACCACCACGGAGGGCATTCTACCTATATGACTAGAGCCCTAGTGTAGTCAATCGGCCTTAAGCCGCATTACAGCAATAACAATTTATAATTTTCCGTCTCTGGCAGTAAAATTACATGTCATTCTAGCAGGAGATTTGTTAACAAAATTTTTTATCACTAAAAGTATTTTTTTTTTTTTATTATTCGTTTTGATATTCAGAAAATTCACAACATCTTAATTTGTTCTTGTTTTCTAAAATGCATTTCGTTCATTTTTCGCATTATTTTAGCTCTAAAATGAAGCAACAACAACAACAACAACAACAACAACAATAATAATAATAATTATAATACGTTTTTGGAAAACAAAAATAAAATTGACAATTGAGAGTTTTCTGAATGTGAAAACAGAATTCTAAATAATACATTAAGTAATGACGAATTCTAGTAACAAATTTTCTCATATTATAACATGGACTTTGACTTCCAGAGACGATAAATAGACAGTCCCTTTAATTTCCTCAAACGGAATATATTATTATGTATACATTTGAAAGCTCATCAAAAAATTTATCTGCTTTACTCGAACTTATCTCCTGTTTGGAGAAACACTACGCAAATATTTTTTAAACATCAAGCATTTCACAATTTATTTTTCAAAAGATTTCGAGTTAATGCATGCATTTTTTTTTTTTTTTTTGAGAAAATAAATTTAATCGTATCTGCAACTTCCGATTCCATTTTCCGAAGTACCTCAGACGTTCTTAAGTATTGTTACGTTAATTTTGTTATCTCAGTCAAGAGAATTAAAAAGAAAAAAAAATCATAAGAAGTCTTGTGATTTCTTTTATCATTTGTTTATTAAAATATATTAAAATAATTAATCATATTTTGAAAAAAAGAAAGAAAGATTGAGAAAGAAATTCATGCAGTTTGCATACATTATATTATACTTTCTAAATAATCCAACAATGAATAAAGAATAGCGCCGCTCGTCATTTAAAATTCTTGATAAAACTAATTTATATTTTTCGTTTGAAATACAATATGTATATATTTTCTAAGTTAAAATTCCTAAATACAATTCAGAAAATCTTAAAACATACAAATTTATTTTAACAAAAATCGAAAAATTTCATTAATGTAATGCTTTATCCGTATCTAGATACTTTTTATAGATTAAGATAAAAATACAGATCCACAGCATCAGGCAAAAAAGCATCGTGAGTTTAAATGAATCTAATTATTGCGTAAAATAACCAAAAGGAATATAGTCGTACAGCATTCTATGCTGCCATGACAGGTCAGCTTTAGCGTATTGAACTCTCCCAAGGACAGATGTTGTAATTTTAGAATTTAACAATAATGCATTAAAAGTCAAGAAATGCACAAAAGGTATGATTATTTTGAAAGTACTATACTGAAAATAATCAATGGCCATTTTTTTTTTTTTTTTTTTTTTTTTTTTTTAAGTGGGAAAAAAAAATATTAAGTGAGTCGCAAAGATTATGGACTCTTTCCAATTTTACACATTCGTTGAACTGTTAATATTTCAATGCAATTTGCCTTTATAATGACACTTACTCAAAAAAAAAAAAAAAAAAAAAACATAGGAAGGAAGGAAGGAAAAAAAAGAAAAGAGAGAGAGAAGTAGCTTTATTATAGCCCTCAGCGACTGTTTTTGAAGCGTACTTTCTAAAAACAGATGGCCTACAAAAATACATTTTGTTTTTAACAATATAGTAAATTGTAACACAAAGCATCTTTATAACTTTATGTTTTAAGAGGAAGAATTAATAATAATAATACATTTATGTAGCCCTGTATATCGTCTAATCTTTGCATACGCATACTGTTAAAAATTTTAACAGGAAAACTACTGGCAGTCATTTATCTTAAATCTTATGGAAAATTACATAGAAAATTAAACGAAGAAGTTTAAAAAAATTTGTTTTATATATGCAGTTTAACGGTTAATACTAATTAAATTAATTATTCACAAGTATATATTTGTGACTTAAAATGATTTTTCTAAAGTAGAAACATGCGTTTTTAATTCTTATTGAGAAATTGAATAAAAGAAATAGATAAAAATACAGAATAAAGATTGAGATTGTAGATTATCTACCTTTAACTAAATATCATTACAAATTTACACAGACTCTGGATAAACATTTCAGTAAATTTAAGATTTTTTTTATAGTGCATTGTATATGGCGTGCTAAAAAATTCTCACAACGTAGAAAACGTACACTGAATATTTTCCTCTTATATGCCATAATATTAATAATGAATATTATAAAATTTATCTAAACGATATAAATCGATGACTTTTTAAAATTGCTTCTGTTATATCTATTAGTATCTTACTAAAATTGCTTATTAACAGTTCCGTATTGAAAATGATAAACTGTATTTATATTTTAACTTCTCAATACTTAATTTGCTTTTCATTGGAAAATTAACAAGGTTAGACGTGTTTTCATTTACTTAATCAGCAATTCTTCTTCTTTTTTTCCTTGGAATCATGATCTATCATTTTCATAGCGGATTTTTACTGCTGTTTATCTAGGACGAATATTGTAAACAATCAGAATGGACTTTTTTTTTTCTTTTAATTGTTTCCTATCATGTTACGAGGTTGGTATTGAGATTGCGCATCACTAGTTTTGTACTAAAAAATGTATGTATTGTATTTATTTCCGAAACTCTCTGTATCAGTTTTGAAATTAATTGGTTAATTCACGAAAAGAAAGGCATACTTCCAGTCACATTTTGCAATTTCAAGTTTTTAATGCTCAAAACTACATCTCCTATCTCAGATCACCCTGTGGGGCTGTTTTCCCAGCGAAGATCAGTGACAAAACGCTTACGTAGAAGCGTTTGTCATCAAAACTCCCGTGACCTCGCATCCAATGAAATTTAGTAATAAATTTAGTCAGTCAGTAGCAGCCTTTCTTTCAAAAAGGTTCGAAGAGTTTCGTCTGCGTGTTTATTTGTTTTGAAATGTTCTAAAGTATAAAATCTAGCGCCGCTTTGACAGAGTTGTTCATGCTTTTATTTAAAATGTAATTCTTGTACTCTGTATATATTGTGTTTCTGTCTTCATTGAATTTTGTCATGTCATATGCTACACTCGTTTCAGAATTATTGTGTCGAATTCTTCTCTGTCATCGTTTAGATTTAAAATTGATTTTATGGAAAAGCTAAATTAGTAAATATTCTGCTTATTTTACGTACACTAAGTGACAAAAGAAAAAAAAAAAAAAAAAAAAAAAAAGCCGCACTTCGATATTTTCTTTTTCGCCTTCTACAACCGCCAATTTTATCGTTTAGAAAGCAAATTTTCGAATATATTTTATTATGTTGTCCTCCACATACACTTTAGCTTTGAGTCCAATGTTAAAAGCAAAATGCAATTATCAGTAAAATTTTAATTTTAGAAATTATTTCAAAAATGGTAAGAATAAGGCAGTTAACGATGACACAAAAAGTATAAATTTTTTAATGAAAATAAAAAAATATTTTAATACATGAGGTGGCAAAATAATTAAATGTTAACAAAATATTGGTAAAAGGCTTTTTAGCGAGGTATAAAATTTTTTGGCTGTTTAAGCAGGAAATTTTATTTTAGGCTGCCATGTGAGATGACCGTAAGTTAAAAAGCCATTGCTTATAAAATCGGTTTGTATTACATTTAGAACATAAAAGAGATTCAGAAAAAGTGTTTAGCAGCATAATTTCTTTAACTACAGTACAGCAACTATTAAACAAAGCAGGTTAAATGACAGAAAATTTGAAAAAATTCCATTCTTAGTGAAGAGAAATAGAAAAGCAAGACCTCAGTAGGCTAAAATTTTTTTTAAAATGATTAGTTAATTATTGGGCTGAACTGGTTCTCTTCGATGAGTCAAGTTTAGTTTATTTCGAGCTAAAGAAAACAAGCAGATCTGACTACGAATATATGACCAACTTAATGAAAATCGCACTTTTAAAACTGTGACATATTCTTCGTACATTATGGTACGGAGGTGCATAATTTTTCAAACAGTCGGGCAAATTTTTATGCTCAAGGGATCAATTAACTCGAAATAAAACACAATTTTCATAAAAGTGCTGCCTGACCGACTATTTTGGAGGTATCTTGGACATTTCAGCACACAGCATTTCAAAATGATAATGCACCATACTACACGGCATCTGTGGTAAGTTTATTCACTTCAAGTTGTCAAAATTTCCTATCCATTCCCATGAGAACCTATAATTCTGTAAATAATCATAACTTTCTTCACTTTAAGTTAAATCCCACAAAGGATATAAAAGAATTTCTTCTTTACCAGACATGGAAATAGTCCTAATCGCGATCCGCTCGAAAATGTTTCGTCTATAAAAGGCGGGGGGAGGGGAGAGGATTCGAAATTTGCAGCCTATAACTCTGCAAGAACCAGAAAAAATTATTTGTGATATTTGGCACATTGAAATTTCTGAGATTTATATTAAAACACTGTATAAAACTATGCCATTGCGCATTAAAACAGTAATTCCATATAAAGATGGAATTAACCCAATGCAGAATACAAATTTTTAATACAAAATGGCTTAGATCTAACAAATTAATAGTTTTATTTCATATATTAAAATATAACTTGTTTATTTCATATAATAAATCATAATTGAATACAAAGTGTGTGGTTATTGCATTATGTTGAAAAAGAAAGTTTTATGCAGATTTTTTAAAAGTACTTCGTAGAGTGCAATAAAGCGAATTATTAAATCAAAAATGTACATAGGTATCATTTCATTCCTTTGGTATTATGCAAACAAGACAGTTTTATTTGTTTCAAACATTAATTTTAAAGTTATTACAAATAAAAAAGGTATAAGTCATTTTTCGAGGGAGTTGTAATTTTTGGATAGCTTTGTCTATAATGGAAGGGTCAAAACCTCTGTCAATTGCAATGGCTTTCAGGTATTTAATTTCATATTTTAATAAAATAGGATTAGAACAAATATTAAGTGCACGGTTTACAAAAGTATAGAAAGCAGCCATTTTTTGGCTAGGTGGGTGACATGAACGCGCATGGGGAGGAAGAGAGACAGGAAAAATTTTTCGATAGACGGTGGTTGAAAATCCATTTACAGTGCGAAAGACGAGGGTATCAAGCAATGGAAGGGAGTCAGCATTTTCTATTTCATATGTAAACTGGATATTATTGTCAATTGAATTTAAAGTTTCTAAGACATGGTCAATATTGTGATGAGATATGTCGATAAGCGTGAAGGTGTCGTCAACGTAACAGGTCCAAAAAGGAAAGGATATTTTCTTAAAAAGCTTGCTTTCGAAATTGTGCATGTAAATATCTGCGAGAATTGGGGAGAGAGGGGAACCCATGGCTAAACCTTCAGACTGATGATAGAATTTATTTTGGAAAGAAAAAGTGGTTTGTGATAAACAAATGCGGGTAAGAGAGCTTAATTCTTGTATTTCAAAAGATGTGAAATGAAACTCTTTTAATCTATTTTCGAGACAGCAGAGGGCGCCACTTATTGGAACATTAGTGAAAAGAAATTTTACATCAAAAGAAATCATAGTGAGATTAGTGTGAGGGCAGTTTTGAATGTTTTTTGCAAATTTTATGGAATTCTTAACAGTATAACTATTAGCAGCAAGAAGGGGAGCAAAAATTGTGGTGAGAAATTTAGCTAAATTATAGGAAGCAGTACCGATATTAGAGACTATGGGACGAAATGGAATATTGGGTTTGTGAACTTTCGGTAAAGCATAAAATTTGGCACAATTAGCAATAGAAGGGATAAGATGAGATTTAGTCGAGTCCAATAACAAGGGGCAAGGTTTAATAGCAGATTTAATTTTATTTAACTCTTGAGTAGAGGGGTCACGGGGCAGAGGAATATATGGGCCATCATTAATTAATTCGGTAACACTTTCAATGTATTGTTTTTGATCCAAAATAACAATCTGACCACCTTTATCAGCTTTAGTAATGATGATATTTTCATTAGATTTTAATTCCTTCAAGACGTTTTTTCTGCAGGGCTGAGATTCGATTTAAAATTTTTAGAATTGAAATTGGCATTATTAAGAATTAAATGACGAAGATTTTCATTCTGTTGGTCAGTCAGTCGAGAATTTTTGAAAGCTTTTTCAACCGGTGCAATTAATTGAGGAAAAGAAGGAGGTTTAGAAATGGCAAAATTTGAATTGAGTTTGAGAACATAATATTGATTATTGGTAATTTCAGCATTGGAAAGATTAACGATTGCATTTTTATTGACAACAGGAAAGTCGTTCGAATGAATAGGACTCTGTGAATTACGAAGCCGGGTGAATTTATCTTGTAATTTAATTGAGTTTTTACGAAAGCGGTTGTCACAATGAATCCAGGAATTGCGATCAATCAACATAAAATTAGGACGTTCAAAAGCTAACTTTAAGTGGAGAGAGAATAAATCTTTTTCAATTTTGGTGATGGAGGTACGAGTTTCCTTAATAACTGCACGGAGAATATTAAAATGAGACCTGAGTGCTGCTTTGTTAACAAAACTGGAACCAGAAATATTGCATTTCAGTTGAATGAATTTAGGGATGATGCGGTGTCTCTTGCACGGTAAAAGGAACTTCAGACGGTTGAGGGCACGAAACTTTTTGCACTGAAGACGGTACGCTTTAGGCTACCGAAACAGCTGTATGCATTTCCAATATTTTTCATTGGCGTTTCTGACGTAGTTGTTTATTCGGGTTTTAATACTCAGGGATTTATTTTCCCTGTTTGCAAAAGTGTAAGCAGAAGCGAGTGTGATTAATCAACACGTGTGTTCTCCCCTCTCTAAAGTGACCGTCATTATTATTTTCATTCTTGCTATCTTTTATTTATCAGGTAAGATACGATTTCGTTGTGTTAGCATGTAAGTTTTATGTGAAAAAATCATTTTTTTTTTTTTTTTTTTTTTTTTTTTTTGTAAATAAAGGACAAATTCCTGCTTTTTAAATAAACACTATTATGAAGATTGTTTCCTTCCGAGCAACATGGCCACATTAGAATTTAACTGTAGTGAATACTACTGCCATCTATGGATGATTTAGAGAAGCAATACATGAGCGGCTAAGATTACGCACAGCCCATTTATGCGTACTCTTATCCGCTGGGTAATTGGAAACAGCTTTAAAAAAAGCAAAACTGAAAAATTTTATTTTATCATTATTATAAAAAGAACTATAAAAACCCTGTTCCTTCAACAAGTTTGGCAAATGATGAAGTGACAATATGCCCTGGCTGTGAACAGTCTTATGATGAAGATTGGATCCGGTGTGGATTATGCAAGGTGGCATGAGGAGTGTTTCAGTTATGAAGGCACTGGAGCATTTGTATGCGATTACAGCTAAATTTTCTAAGTGCTTACTCTTACCCGACGTGGTGGGTAAGAGTACGCATTTGGAATTTTTTCTTCCTCTGCATTTTTCAATGTATTTCCCTTAAGCTGTAATTTTTATTCCTTTTTTCTTTTTTCACACCTTTCTAAGGTAATAAACTATGTTTCTGTATATTTTCGAGACTCTATCTTTTCATTTCTTATAACGAAATATCTACTAGGTATACGTACTCTTACCCACCTTTCCTCTATCTGGGGAATCTTCTGGCTATTATATCTCGGAAACTAATAAAGATAGAACTACGAAACTTTAGTTTTGAAACAGGTCTGGTGTGCAAATTAATTTTGAAAACTTCGGTGAAAATTGGAAAACCGGAAGTGGGGCCATAAATCCATATCTTAAAAACGGCTCTAACGATTTTCTTCAAAATTGCTGTATAAACACTCTGATAGATATCCTTTCGAATAATATAGTTGGTTAGTTCAGGAAAATTGATAGGCGTCCTGTATAAATAGTTGAATTTCAAATCCTGCAAGTACGCTCCTATCAAAACGGCTGTATGAATTTTTTTTCAAACTGCCATATTAACCCACTTTTAAATATTGCTGGGTTGTTGTGTTCATAAATATAACTTGATATTTAAAATAAAAATAGATATTCATCATTTAATAACTAAACAGGTGTCTTAAAATAACTAAAATTCTATTTTATAATATTCTTATATTACAGAATTTCTTCCAAATTTATTTTATCATTTTTCCTGCTTCCCGAGACACTTGTTGCAGGTAATGTCCTGCATAGTTTCGTTTCAAGACCTCACAAGTTCTGGAGAATTATTTTTTGTTTCCATATGGATTTAGTTCTTCAGATAAAAACAATCCATCAGATAAAAAAGGTGGAATCCACACATATAAACAAGAGTTGATTCCATACTCACAAGCACCATTTAGAGCGATACTATTCCAAAGAAGAAAATCTCATTAACGTAGGTCACTGAAAAATGAAATAATTTACTTTCCTTTCCTTCTTTCAAAGAATTCAAAACGATTTAACTGTAATAACAGGAGACTTGGCGTTGGAATATTAAAACTCAAATAAACTACTACGTCAGAAACGCCAAAAGAGACTTTTTTACGATGCATCAGAAGCGAAATTTTTGCGATTTTTGCTTTTGGCGTTTCTGACGTAGTAGTTTATTTGAGTTTTGATATAACTATATTAATACAATTTTTAAATAATTAGTGTTTATGAATTAGTTTTTTTTTTTTTTTTTTTTTTTTTTTTTTTTAAGGCTGGTAGACGACAGAGTTGGGTTAACATAGCTTAGAAAGATCACCACTTAGGGCATTACATTCAGGCCTATATTCCTTACAATGCTGCAGTATTTTAAAAATTTCATCCATCACAACTTTACACAACCATAACTAACCACCCTCACCAGAACAGTTTTTGTGCAAAATGATACAATTTTTCAACTGTTCCTTGCAAATGTATTTCACTTTGAGGTATTTCAAAATGCGTGGATTTCTTGTTGATACTGACATACACTAAAGAGACAAAAAAAAGACAAAAAAAAGGTCATAATTTGATAATTTTACTTTTCTTTTAAGAAACAGCCAATTTGATCATTTAATAAAATCTTTTTGTAAAAAAAATAGAACCGACTCCAAAAAGCAACTACTATTCAAACAACTAAAAAAATAAATGAAACGAAACTGTAAATTGCGCCTAAAAGTATAAAATAATTTCCTTCGCCAAACAACCTATAATACTACAATTAATCATAACTTTTGAAGTCGGCGCAAAATTAAATAAAATTTAATTAGTTTTTAAAGGTTTGTCTTTAGATTGGTAGCAACAAATGCTGTTGTCTCGAATGATCCATTTTAAGGTTTCCTTTATTATTTTATCACTGTATACAATTGGTCCATTAGTAGCATCTACATAGAACAGTGAACATCTTCACAATGCGTTATTTATATTTCTACGAAGTTAGATCATCCTTGATGGCCTTTGAATTTGGCGATAAAAACGTAAGGCAAAAATATACACGCAAGATGTATATTTTCATAATATATATTGTACGATGTGTTGTTTCATATTCTTGATTACTCTCATGATATACCTTATTAAAATAATCATGATATCCCAAAGAAATTAAATATGTTTGCCAGATAATTTTGCGATTATTCGTTCACCAAGGACGTCAGATACCAGCATCTTCGCCAATTTTTGCTGCTTACGAAATCTTATTTGTTTTCTTGAATCAAAGTAGTTTTTGGCTGCGTTTTGCAGGTAACAATGTAAGACGTGTATTTTGAATAAGATTTGATTTTTTTTATTGAATAAAGGTATCAATTTTTATTTAATTTTGCGCCGACTTCAAAAGTTATGATTAATTGTAGTATTATAGGTTGTTTGGCGAAGGAAATTATTTTATACTTTTAGGCGCAATTTACAGTTTCGTTTCATTTATTTTTTTAGTTGTTTGAATAGTAGTTGCTTTTTGGAGTCGGTTCTATTTTTTTTACAAAAAGATTTTATTTTTCTCTTTTCAGTGAAAACTTATTCATATAGCAGAACATCAGAAGACGTTTGAAGGAAGTTTCACAAATCACAACTTCCAAGAAAAGTGACATTACTCAAAAAATGGTTTATGTCACTGAAAAATACATTAAATACACCCAATGTGAACAAAAAAGTTACATCTCCATCTAGAAAGTTATCCACTCGAGAGACAGTTGTCCCAGTTTTATTCTAGTCAAGTTATTTTTAAGTTTATTTTTCTCAAATGCTGCATTTTTAAATTGTGTCACTTTTCTTGCCTTTATTGGATATGACCAAAAAACTATCTATTGAACGAACATACGTTAAATTAAAAAGTCTTTAGAAATGTAAAGAAAGGATACGCTGTATTCGTAACCGAAAATTCTGTTAGGCATATATATTGAACTTTACAGTAAATACGTGTCACCCGCTGCGCTGGAAATTGCGCAGCGTAAAGTTTAAACAAAGAGCAAAATATGCATTGCAGCTGACGGACAGAAGTTTCAACATCGATACTTACACACTGCTTTTACCATTGTAGCTGCTTGCGTCCAGCAGTTAGAGTGAGAACAGACTTTTGTGAGTATCCTGTAATTTGTGTATATCTTAATGAAATCCTAATGAAACTTATTTCAGGCCAAGATCATTACGAACACAAAAAAAGTATTTAAATTAAATCATCTCTTACGAAGTTATAAGCAAACAAATTTCAACAACAACAACGAAAAACATGGTTTGTATTGAGAACCTCTTCCTTTATGAAGTCGGCTTAAAACGCCTATGCGTTAATCGATGTGACCGCTTACAATAACCATACTTTGAATTTTACATAGCATAAAATGTCGCCCGCTACGCTACAACATATGCAATGTTTTTCAAGTGTGCACAAAATAGGAAATTGTGAACAAACAAATGCACGTTTTAAGCGTTCTGTTTTTAGCATTAATGTCTAAACTATCTTTGCGTACTACATCGATGATGCTCTGCAATTTTATAATTCACTTTTTTCCCCGTCTTAAAACGTTTCCGAGATAGGATCGCTAACTCCACTCTTTTCCACCAGGTGGCGCTTTAGGCGGTTGAATCGCGTAGCACATGTCCACATTACTGTACCTACATACCACTTTTATGACTATAGCTGCAGCTGTTCAGCAGTTAAAAGAGTCGGGACTGACTTTTTTGGGCCCGCTGTATTTTCTTTTGATCATAAAGATCTTACAACGGGACCTATTTCTGACCAAGTCCTTTACAATAAAACAAAAAGTATCAAAATCGTTCAGAAGTTATGAGCTTACAAACAAAAATAAAAACAAAAACAAAAAACATACGCTTTGAATTGAGAACCTCCTCCTTTTTGAAGTCGGTTAATTAGAGAATTTCTTACGAAGTTATAAGCTTACAAACACCAACAAAAACACATAGCAAGAATTAAGAACACCCTCCTTTCTGAAGTTGGTTGAAAACGACTTTGCGCTAATCGATGTGACCGCTTACAGTAACAGTACTTTGAACCGTAGAGTATACGTGTCATCCGCTACGCTGTAAAGCGTGCAACATAGTTCAAGTGTGCACAGTGTAGGAAATTGCGAACAAACAATTGCACGTTTTAAGCGTTCTATTTTTAGCAATAATGTCTAAAAACTGTCTTTTCGTAGTAAATCGATGATACTCTACAATTTCGTAATTAACTTTTCTCCCATCTTGAACCGTTTTTGAAATAGGAGCGCTAATGCCGCTGTTTTTCACCAGATGGCGCTTTATTTTCTTTAGATTGTAAGGATGTTATAATGGGACCTACTTCAGACCAAGATTTCTACAACAAAGCAAAAAGTATCAAGTAACCGTATTTTGAACTATATAGCGTATGTCTCACCAGCTACGCTACAACGTGAGCAATGTAGCTCAAGTGTGAATAGTTTAAGAAATTGCGAACAAAAAAGGCACGTTTTTAGCCTTGTACTTTTAGCATTAATGTCAAAACTATCTTTTCGTACTAAATCGATGATGCTCTGCAATTTTATAATTCACTTTTTTCCCCTGTCTTGAACCGTTTCCGAGATAGAAACGCTAGCATGAATGTCTAAACTGTCTTTTTGTACTAAATCGATGATAATCTTCGACTTTCTAATTCACTTTTTTTCTCTAGAACCGTTTCGAGATAGAAACACTAACTCCACTATTTTTCACCAGGTGGCGCAGCAAGCAGTTTAACCTTGTACTGCAGGGCCACTTTACTACACTTACATACCATTTTTATTACTAGACCTGCAGCCGTTTAGCAGTTAAAAGAGTTGGGACTGGTTTTTTTGGGCACCCTGTATTTTCTTTAGATCGTAAAGATATTACAATGGGACCTATTGCAGACCAAGACCTTTTCAACAAAACAAAAAGTATCAAAATCGGAGCATCCGTTCAGAAGTTATGAGCTAACAAACATAAAAAAAACATACGGTTTGAATTGAGAACCTTCCTTCTTTTTTTGAAGTCGGTTAAAAATAGGGGAAAACGTATAATAATTTTGCGCGGATATCACATATCCGTATTCAACCGGCAATAGAGTTCCTGATATTTGACATCCAGCAAAATCACTATCTTTTACATCCCTACAGTTAAAGTTGAAATTGGTGGCTTTTCATAATAAAAATGAAAGTAACCAAAAGCGGCTTTTATTTCTTGTCTCTTAGTTTACCTTGCTAAAGAGTATAGGTGTAGATATTATAAGGCCGACTAATTATGCAAGGTTTTTGGGCGGGGGTAAATTGTTGTCCGTGGAAGTTTTCCTAAGTTTTCTTAGTCCATATTCACGCGCGATTCGGAGAAAACCATGAAAAACACCAAAAGGTCATATCAAGAAGTCTGATCTGGGTTCGAAATCGACATATATTGTCTACCAGTTTCTAAATGGTTCTGTAACGCATGGATTGAGACCGACAGACACCACGAGAGCCCTGGGATATCGCGTAAAGGGTCTTTCTAATGAGTCTTAGACCTAGACTAGAGTATAGGTGTAGATATTATAAGGCCGACTAATTATGCAAGGTTTTGGGGCGGGGGTAAATTGTTGTCCGTGGAAGTTTTCCTAAGTTTTCTTAGTCCATATTCACGCACGATTCGGAGAAAACCATGAAAAACACCAAAAGGTCATATCAAGAAGTCTGATCTGGGTTCGAAATCGACATATATTGTCTACCAGTTTCTAAATGGTTCTGTAACGCATGGATTGAGACCGACAGACACCACGAGAGCCCTGGGATATCGCGTAAAGGGTCTTTCTAATGAGTCTTAGACCTAGACTAGAGTATAGGTGTAGATATTATAAGGCCGACTAATTATGCAAGGTTTTGGGGCGGGGGTAAATTGTTGTCCGTGGAAGTTTTCCTAAGTTTTCTTAGTCCATATTCAAGCGCGATTCGGAGAAAACCATGAAAAACACCAAAAGGTCATATCAAGAAGTCTGATCTGGGTTCGAAATCGACATATATTGTCTACCAGTTTCTAAATGGTTCTGTAACGCATGGATTGAGACCGACAGACACCACGAGAGCCCTGGGATATCGCGTAAAGGGTCTTTCTAATGAGTCTTAGACCTAGACTAGAGTATAGGTGTAGATATTATAAGGCCGACTAATTATGCAAGGTTTTGGGGCGGGGGTAAATTGTTGTCCGTGGAAGTTTTCCTAAGTTTTCTTAGTCCATATTCACGCGCGATTCGGAGAAAACCATGAAAAACACCAAAAGGTCATATCAAGAAGTCTGATCTGGGTTCGAAATCGACATATATTGTCTACCAGTTTCTAAATGGTTCTGTAACGCATGGATTGAGACCGACAGACACCACGAGAGCCCTGGGATGTCGCGTAAAGGGTCTTTCTAATGAGTCTTAGACCTAGACTAGAGTATAGGTGCAGATATTATAAGGCCGACTAATTATGCAAGGTTTTTGTGCGGGGGTAAATTGTTGTCCGTGGAAGTTTTCCTAAGTTTTCTTAGTCCATATTCACGCGCGATTCGGAGAAAACCATAAAAAACACCAAAAGGTCAGATCAACAAGTCTGCTCTGTGTTCGAAATCGACATATCCTGTCTACCAGTTTCTAAATGGTTCTGTAACGCATGGATTGAGACCGACAGACACCACGAGAGCCCTGGGCTTGGGTAGGATATCGCGTGGAGAATCTTTCTAATGAGTCCTAGACCTAGACTAGAGTTTCAGAGATAACTACGAAAAACTCTAAATGTTCAGTCTAACGAACAAACCTAGGTTCGAACCTAGCACTTCACAATTATCAGCTTCACGAACTGCATTTCGGCCACTGTGGGGTTGTTAAGGGAAGTAACAAAAAGAAACCAAAATCATCGTCAGCACTGTACTGTTTCTAAAACGAAAGTAAATTATTTTAAAAAGGTTGAAACGAAAAATTATTTTCCTTCATAAAGTTCTTGCTAATGATTATTTTCTTTTGTTTTGAAATTCGAATTTTTCAATTCAGATGTCTACCATTGATATTTAGCATATATCATATAATTAAGTACATTTCATTATAAAGCCTGTAATCATTCCATTTGTCTTCGAAGTGATGTAATGCAAATGAGTAACTTATTTATCCTATCTCAAACCTTCATCTGCATACTTACTTAAAATGCCTACTGTATGTTCTAAAATGTTCTAAAATATTCTAGAAACAGTTCATTAGTGTCACTTTCTTTTTCCTTTTTGCAATTATCTTTAAAAGGGGGGAGAAGAGGGACTGCATTGTCACCCTGCGGTCACATTAAGGCTCATTAAATCGGGACGTACATTATTTTTAAAAGGGAAAAAAAAAAAAAGATGACAAAAAAGAACTTAGTGAGTACTTTGATTAACGTATATGTTTAATATTAAAATATTTTTCGTATCACAATTTATCAAATTTATGTAAATTGCGAATAAGTATACGTTTCATCATAAAATAAATGTTACATTACATTTTATCAGATTTCTGTTTGTTGTCTTGCCAGAACAATTTTGCGTGTGATAAAGGCACACAGAGAAGGTAAAATTCGTTATTTCAGATTTTAAATTATCTTTTTGTCTTGCGTATTTTATTCTTGAAGTAAAACGAAAGTGAACTAAACAGGTGTCTTAAAATAACTAAAATTCTATTTTATAATATTCTTATATTACAGAATTTCTTCCAAATTTATTTTATCATTTTTCCTGCTTCCCGAGACACTTGTTGCAGGTAATGTCCTGCATAGTTTCGTTTCAAGACCTCACAAGTTCTGGAGAATTATTTTTTGTTTCCATATGGATTTAGTTCTTCAGATAAAAACAATCCATCAGATAAAAAAGGTGGAATCCACACATATAAACAAGAGTTGATTCCATACTCACAAGCACCATTTAGAGAGATACTATTCCAAAGAAGAAAATCTCATTATCGCGTGGCAAACGTCAAGAGACTATTCTTTCTTTTTCTCTTTTTCAAGAGTTTTACTTCAGCTGTCCCAAAGATAGAACGAAAGAGGGAAAGGCGCCGTGACATAAGCTCTTCTATCTGTAGGTGGAGGTACTATCTAGAAATATCAATGTAATCTCCAAGACCGCATTTCACTTGTACCTTATAATTTTAGTTTTTGCGTAAGCATCTATCCGTACTTCTTTTTTATTTTTCATACAAGTGTGCTGAATTCACTGTAGATAAGCACTTGTTTGTAGTTTTCCCTTTCAACTGGTGTTAAATTATATGGTTCGTTCTTAATGTATATTAAAGGGTCATTAGTGGTCAGATTTGTGTTTTTTCTTGGTGGAATTTTTTTAATTCAGTTTTTACTTCTCCTTAAAAAAAAAATATAAATAAATAAACTTTTAGCTTATTAAAATCAATGACAGAGAAAGGTTTTTTGTACTTGCCGCATTATTGTTATCATTTGTATTTGATTTTTGATGTATTTACGAGCAAAAGTAAAATGTCTCGACTAGTAAGATTTTTTACATTTTTCTATCGATATAACAAGAAATTTTTGGATTTGAAGAAAAAATTCCACCTCCGATTTTTTATAGGTTTACATGTTTTGAGGCCTCCTGAATACGATTAGACCATTTAAAAAAATCATCTGTCTGTGCGTCACCTAAATTTTGTGGACGCTATATCTCAAGAACAAATGGGAAAAAAAAAAAAAAAAAAAAAAAAAAAAAAAACTTGCAATTGGATTGGATCTTAATCTAAACTAATGCTGATTACATTTTCAATCAAAGGCTCAACAAGAAACGCTGCTATCCCAGTTTATATATATATATATAATTTCAGGGCTCCTACTCAATTTCAAAAATAAGGTTCCCTGACTTTTACAGATTTTTCAGGTCTATTTTTAGAAAATTTCAGTCATAAAATTTGGTTTGCGGCATAAAAACTAGCTCACAGCATAAAACATAACATAGCTCGTGACATAAAAGACAGCATAGTAACGCGACTCGCGACATAAACTGAATGTTCAAAAAACATTTTCCAGGTTTTTGGGCAATATTTGTAATTTTGCCTGACATTCCTCTGACTCTTTTTTCACTAATTTCAAATTCTCTGACTTTTCCAGGTTTTCCAGTTTCTGCCTGACCCGTGGGAACCCTAAATTTATTTGGCAGCATAGGACAAATTTTCGTATAAATGTTTGTAATGAGAAGCATTTTTAACTTTTCAATGTGAATTTAAAAATAAAATATTTATAATATTAATAATTAACCAGGTAAAAAAAATTACAAATATGGAGGCATCACTTCCAGTTATTTTATCCTAAGGATATCATTTCAAAGAACTCATTAATAACTTTAAAACGAATGATTGATTATAGATCTGTGATTATTTGCAAGAAAGTTATTGATATTTTTAATTTTGAACGAGAGAGTTTTTTAATTCATTTAGATAAAGTGGAGTGTAAGGTTGATTTTTTATACGAACTATGTGAAAAATGCCAGAGCAGGGAATCGAACCAAAGCCCTCTACTTAACGTGCGGAAGCTCTACCATTGAGTTACCCTGGTTGATAACCAGCTCGGCACTTCTCACATAACATCTGTTGGCAAGCTCACCGTATCTGCAAACGCAGATGTAACAGGTAAGAATGCTAACTATTATATCAATTATTCACATTTATACCAACACACAGTTGGTGTAAAAAATCAACCCACTTTATCTATTTGAATTAGCACGGTTGATGAATTAAATACATAAAAATTTCTAAATTAAATTTTGCTATGTTGATAAAATCTTAAAATTAGGATAACTTACGAAATTTTCGAATTAGAATATTTGCAGTCAATAATGGTAAAGCCAGTATCATCAATGTCATTTTTAAATAGGTCTGATATCTTTATGACGAAAATATCCCTAAAAATGGATGTTCATGAGAAATTTTGCCCTATTCTGCTATATTAAGTAAATCGTAAAATTTAAATAACTTAAGAAATTTTTAAATTAGAAAATTCATAGTCAATGGCATTCATGCCAGTATCCTAAATAATATTTTAAAAGTGGTCTCACATCTTTATGATGATAGTAATTTATTGAGATTGACGATTATGTGAAATTTTGCCGTATTCTATCATGTTAAAAAATTCATAAATTTAACATAGCTTATGAATATTTTTAGAGTGGAAAATTCGTAATCTATGATATTCATTCCAGTACCCTGAATAATATTTCAAAAGTGGTCTCACGTCTTTACGATGAAAATATCCCTCAAGATTGACGTTTATGTAAAATTTTGCCATATTCTGCCATGTTAAGAAATTTGTAAATTTCCAATAACTTGCGAAATTTTCAAAGGAGCATGTTTATAGTTAATGATGTTTATTCTGGCATCAAAACTGATATTTAAAAGCTGGTCTGACATTTTTTCAGTAAAAATGTTCCATTTAATGTGCGTTTAAGTGAAATTTTGCCCTATTCCCCCATTTTAAGAAAATCGTAAATTTATAATAACTTACGGAATTTTTTAATTCGAATGTTGTAAATGAATAGAGTTATTTTGCCAGTGTCGAAAGTAATATTTTAAAATTGATCTGACTTCTCCGTGACAATTTGTTCTTGAGATATCGTGTAACAAACAGACACCCTATAGACGGGCACCATAGAAACTTTGTCCTTTTCGGATTCCTCACATCTGAAAACGTTTAAAAAAGTCAAAAAAACGAGGTAAAAATTTTTCACGATTACCTAAGTTCCCCATACTTATAGTATGATGTGGGAAATAAAATAGGAAAGCTGGAAGGTACAAGCGGAAGCAATTGAATTTTTGCTTGTGTTTCATGTACTTATTGAAATCTCGCATAAGGAAATCTGTATTTAGTTTTTTGTCATAAGTTATTAATTATAAGATTTTACATAAGCTGGCAGATTTCTATCCTTTTAGGATCTTGAAGATACTTATTCATTGGTATATATATTAGTGTAATTCCACTAAACAACACATATAATTCTTATTATTATTATGAGAAATATATATATATATCACTTAACAGGAAATGCTGCTATGCAATCATTTTGACGATTTGAAATCTAAACTTTATTATAAACTCGCATGAAATTTATTACGCAAAGTGATTTGAATATATAACTATGCAAATTTAATTTTTGCTTTAGATCGATTAACAAATTATAAAGAGAAACTTTCATCGGATGATGGAAAGAAGAGTGTAGCATAAGAAGAGCAATGCAAAAAATCTATATAAGTATAAAAAATAATCAGCGCATGTTATTTATTTTATAGTGTTTGATCTAAAATTGTCATTCTTGATCAATCAACTGTAGCTCTTTGATGAGTTTTACTGCGACTTATAATGATTATCCAAATACGTGCACTATTTTTGTCGATTCTATCCTGTCCTTTTCAGGATTTTCACGATGGCTATTTATTCACATATATTAGTGTAATCCCACTATACATAAAACTCTTTCCAAGAGAAATTATGATGATGCTGTTTTGATATATTTTACGTGAAAGAGGACGCTTTTATGTAATCATTTTTCCCAATGTTGAACTTTATTATGAAATAACATGGAATTTAATAAGTAATTTTAGTGTATAACTATGCATTAGTTGTAATGCTAATGACATTCTGGGAATTTTTACCTATATCTCCATGTTCATACAGCCCAATACTTCCCAGTTTCCTATTGTCAGAATTACTCCACTATCCACGCCATTCTATTGGCTTGTTAATACGGCTCTAGAATCCTCTACTAGGTTATATTATGGTGCACTAATCTGTCCTTTTATCTTTTTCTGATGACGGTATGCTCAATGATAGAAAGACATATATATATATATATATATATATATATATATATCAAGACTGAGGGCCTATTAGTCTCAATCCGGTATTTTTGCGTTGTCGTTTTCGATAGTTGGACATTTATCGAAATCTAAAATTTATCGAATATATAATTGAATAATTTGAAAGCGATGTTATAATTGGGAAGAAAAAAAAAATTAATAGTCCTCCGTCCTAAACTAAATTCTGCTTTTGCCAGAATTTCATCAAAATCTTTCTTTTTTTTTATTATTATTGAAAGAAAAAGAAAAGAAAATTAATAATAATCAGTATCGTTACAAGCGATATCGAAAAAGTTTTTTTTAATAATTTTGAATTAGGAAATAAAAAGTGCGCGTGAAATAATATTAAATAAAAATAAGTAAAAAAATGAATTTAATGATTTAATGTTTTTGTTTTTCGGGGGCGCTCATGCATATAAAAAATGCGTATTAAAACGAGTCGATGAAGGAAGCGAAATAAGTATTGAGTTATATTACGATAAATAAGATATGTAATATGATACTATATATTAGACATATCGTCCAGGGTTAGTAGGCATTTTCGTTGAAAGAAATAGTTTGTTCGTTCGGTGTAACTTGCACATTAGTCCCGTGAGGTACAACTTTCACATTAGTCCCTTGAGGTACAACTTTCACTTTAGTCCTGTCAGGTTCAACTTGCACATTAGTCCTCTTTAATTTCCTTTTTTTATTACTTATTTTTATTTTATTTTATTTTATTTTATTTTATTTTTTGAGTTTTTGAAGTTGATGTGCCAATTTTTTCCTGTACCTGTTTGACATCAAGTCAAAGTTTTACATTTTACATTTAGTTTTGCTGCGCAAGTTTTATCGAATAATAAAATGTAGAGATGAATGCAGAAATAATGCAACAATGCAAAAAATCAGTGCATGTATACATATATACATACATACATACATATATATATATATATATATATATATATATATATATATATATATATAATAGTCTCGTGTTTCTAATTTTACAGTATTGGTTTACAAAGTCTAATTCCTTATCATTCAACACAAATTCTTAAAGGATTTTTACGGAAAATTATAATGATTATTCACATACGTGCTCGATATAACTCTATGATAAAAATAATACATATATTTTGCATGTATTCTTTTTCTAAACTTTCCGTCACTTTTCTTTTATTCCAATCTAATCTTATAAATGTCTAAATTTACTTTTCTACATTGGATAAATAGGTAATCAGTTTACAACTTCCTTCTATAATCGCGAAATTTGCTGATCCTAACAAATTGTGCAGCGTAGAAGTCACGTTGACAAGACTGCCTAAATCTTATATCTTAATCATATTTCAACATTTGTGTTTGTCTAAATATTATAACAAAACGAACAGTAATTCTCACAACTTCATCTTTATAATCAAGAGTGGCATTGACAAATAAAATAAATAATCTTTTGGTATATTAAATTTCCTTCTTCTTTTTGCATAAAATTATATTATGTCGACGATTTTGCAGAAACTGAACAATACGATACCTGAGCAAAATGTTAAAACAATGGTTTGACATAGAAAATTGCTATTCGTTTTAATTTTAAGACAGACTTTTTTCCATTGTATTCTCATCTATATAAAAAGATAACTCAATTACTCTTTCCTAAAAAAATTTGCAAGATGACAGGAAATTCACTGTGTAAATCATTTTCCCAAACTTTATTTATTTATTTAAAAATTTCACATCTACATCTCACAAACTAAATTAGTAGCCGTAAACTACATATAATTAAATGGGTAAAATAATAATATTTGAAACCCTGTAATGATTAAACTTATCAAAGTATATCATTTTAAATTTTGTTCCGAGGTTTCCATGTCATTCTCCTGGTTTTGGGTATTTTTGAATAAATTTAGAGAAAAAGAGGGGGGGGGGGATTTCAGCCTGGTACCTAAAAACACTATTTATTCTGACACTTTGTTGGATTCATATAATGATTTGAAGATTTCACTCATGTAATTAAGCGATGATAATAGTAGATAAGCCTTCATAAACCTAAATTTGATTCTAAGTCTGAGTAGCAGGCCTAATATAAGAAAAATGTCATACTTATGGCAGACAAAAATATCATTCTTCTCCATACTTTGCATAGTTAAGCATAGTCAGACTTCGCATAGATAAAGAGAATTCTCTTTATTTTCCCTTTGTTAATTATCTTATAAAGATTTTTTTCCCCCTTAATAACGTATGTTTTTAAACAATTCGTGATTTAAGTTTTTGGCGACTCACCCTTGCATTTAATCAAAAGTTATTTTAATTAGAAATTGGGAGAAGTAAATTTTATCTCGATATTATCGTACAATTTTCGGGTCTTTTTTTTATGTACTCATCAAGTAATCAGATGAAAAGACTGAAGTTCTGCGTAAAACAAAATGCGTAACAACTACATCGATTTCTTGAGATTTATAAATATTATCTTATTGACATTCTAAAATATTTTTAAATGACCTAAACAAAGTCATTAAATTGTTATATATACAGAGTTCCCAAAATTATTGAATCGCGCTTTAATTCTTTAACTGTTACAGATAACTAACAATGTAAATTGATAAAATAAAGAAAAAAAAATTCTACTCATCTTATATATTAAAACACAAAAGTATTTCTTTAACCAAAATCGCACGATCTGGGCATGCGCAAGAAAATTATGTACCAATTCGGAACGGGAATATTCCTTTCCCTTTATGCAGTGCAATATGAGTGATAGAGATCGATCTATCGGTAATAGAGATCGAGCAGATGACATTGCTTTTCACATGTCTATGGCAGACGCCTGATTAAAGCTCAATAATAAAAACAATTCACACGATTAATTCATTTGTTTATACTTTCCAAGGAAGTATATTAAAAACAAAGCAATTCGCGAATACTTTTCGGCTACTGTCGTATGCATTTTCATTTCACCGAAAATTTCTTACACAGGATAATATTTCAAGAGTTACAGTGGCGCCATCTGTTACCATAAAAACATACCATACCATATTCCTAATATTAATTTTTTCAATTTCTTAAAAGAAAAAAAAAATCTTTTAAAATTAGCAAATTGTCGGAGTTTATTGTTGTTTAAAAGTTAACTTTTATCAGTTGAAAACTTTGTTTAGAAAAATTGAAGATACATGTTTAAAATCAAAGGAGGTTTTATTTTATTTTATTTTTTTATTTATTTAACTAATTTTTTAACCTAATTTTAAATTAATCTCTAATATTTCATTTCGGTACTATATTACAGAAAAAATAATTTAAAAAGAATAACTTTAAAAATATTGATATTTTATACGAGTAAAAGTTTACATAGTATAATTTATTAGTAAAAATTTAAGGTGCAAATTAACTTGCTAAAGTATTAAATTCATTCTTATTTATTTATTTATTTTTAACAGTATACTTTTGTTGAAATATCCTATTTTGATAGAATAAAGTATTATAATACTAAAAAAGTAAAATAAAATAAATAATTCAATCAAAATCAATTTATTTTTAAGTAGCATAGTCTGTTTCCAAGTGCAAATAAAATAATAATTGTAGAATATAAAGAAAACTATTAAAATTTAATTTAGGTTAAATTATTTTGCCTTATAAATTTATGTGGTTTTAAAAGTGTATCTTTTTATAAATACCCCTCTCCCTAAAAAAAAAAAAAAAAAAGAAAAGGAATAGAAAGAAAGAAAGAAAACTCTGAGTATTTATTTATTTATTTATTTTATCTTTAGATTATAGATGGCGCTAAAACTGTCATATTGTACGGAATAATACCATCGATGCTCCATAGATTTTATTTTTATGCTGTGTAGCAAACTACATTTTGTATATTGATTAGTTTGAAGAAATAAAAACTTTATTTACATTCGTATGGCAATAAGCATTTAACTATAATTTTTAAACATTGCACAGTAGCAAAGTTATTTTAAACAAATTCACGATTTTGCTTAAATCACATCGCAATGTCAAATAAAAGAATTTAAATAATAATATACCATTGTATAACACTATACGTTGAGATATTTTGCTCATGCGCCGTTCCCTGTTTCTTTCTTATCTTGACCAATATATTTTAAACCCATCTTCTTGGGTTTAAAAGGAGATAAAGTTTCATTTCTATTATTTCAGTAATCATTTCTATTATTTCAGTAATCATTTCATGGGTTTTCTGTACCTTCATTCCTAAGTTTACATGCTTAATACTTTCATAAATTAAAAAATAAACAATTTATAAAAGGAAGGTGTAATTTCATACATGATTTATTATTAGTATTATTCAATATATTTTAATGTGTTTCTGTCTGAACTTTATTTTCAAACTGCTGTTACAGCTGGATTTCAAAGATGAGCCTTGAAATTGATTTTTATCTTATCTTTACTTTTAAAACATTCTGATTTCATGATTTCTTTTAAAATTTTCTAATGTACGATAGTTTTATTTGGAAGGAATATCTTAAGTTATTTTCATTTTATATTTAATTTTAGTAGTCATTGAACATAACAATTTAACGTATTTTTAAAAACTGATTCTATAAAAAAACTGTTTATGAACTATTTCTTTTTTCCCAGTAAAAACAAATTTTAACTTTATTCCAATTTGCAGTTTATTATTAGAATACAATGAATTAATATTTTGGATTAAACCCAAGTGATTTTACAAATATGGCAATGAAAAATCAGAATCAAAACTATTATTTTAAACTTAAAATGCACTTATTATTTTCTTGTCATATTAGAATTAATTATATAATTTACAAGTATTTCACAAGTGAATAAAATCTTTGTCTTTCATGTATATCTTTTATTAAAAAATTGTGAACTGTTATCGTTGATAGTAAGTTAATATGATCATGTAGAAAATTTTAGTATTCTTTTATTTCACGTGAAAAGCAACGAATAAATTGCGCAGTAAACATAAAACGAGTATAGTTCTATAGATTATTAGTCGATTTGGTTTGATAGAGAGGAATATTGTAATTTCATAAAATTATCCCCCTCCCTCCAACCAAAAGATAATTGATTAAAACAGAGAGTTTTAAACTGGTTAAGAGTAATGCGAAATATTAAAGCAAGGGTGTTTTAAACATTATGCCGTGAAAAGATTTCACGGCATAATTAAAGAGAAAGGCGACCATACCATTGAAGTACTCACGACCTCAAATCAAGATCTGACGATCGCCTACACAGATGGCTCTTCTGACTCTAATCTCGATAGAGGAGGAGCAGGTGTCTTTTTCATCGAACCAGACGGAGCGCAGGAATGCCACGGTATTCCTGTTGGGAAAATCGCCTCCAACTATACATCCGAGCTCGTCGCCATCAAATGTGCTCTGGAGATTTATCTGTCTAAGGAGGACCAGAGTTCCAAAGGCATCATCATATTCTCAGATTGCAAATCAGCATTGCAAGCGATCCAGAAGGGCAAATGTCAACTCAGCCATCAGATCATTGAGCTCACAAACAAAATCATTGCTGCCCAGGGATCCTGCATATTGCAATGGATACCGGCTCATGTAAATATTTTCGGTAATGAGAAGGCCGATGAGCTAGCAAAGGCTGCACGTAATTCTCCTCAGCCATCCAAATGTCTAACCCTCGTTGACGCCAATGCCGTCGCTGGCCGAAGACTAATCGGTCAACAAGTTAAACGAAACTCCATTCCGGAACTGAACTGTGATAGAGCCTTATCAACTATTTTAACCAGACTGAGGACAAACCATTTAAAGGGGATGAGGATTTCTGAGGACGGGCAGCGTAGTTACACCAACTTTTGTCCTCACTGCCCAGACGACATCCCACTGTCTCCCCAACACATCTTCAGCTGGCCAGCAATCCAGGCCAAACTTCTTAATATCGGCTTTGAAGACCCAGTAGACCTACTTTATACAGATAGGGCTGTCGAGGTTGCTAAAGCTGTCTTCGACAGTTTCGGAGCCATTTAATTGCACTTTCATAGACACGACATCATCATCATCAAGATTTCAGTTGAATATCATCCGTCAAATTTTGACGGGTATTAACTAGTTAATTTTTTAAGAGCTAAAATCAATATGTCTAAATGCGTTAACACATAAATTCGACAAAATTCTTTTACTGACAATCTTAATGCCGGAATTAGGGCTGTGCCGATTAATCGATTAATCGGCTCGGTTAATCGATCAATGCTTAGTCCCGATCAATTTTTCTAATCGAGTTAATCGGATCGATTAATTCGATTAAAAATTTTCAAAATCCGATTAAAATTTTCAAACTACGAATTAAAATAAAAATGCTGTTCTGCCTACAAAATATACACTAAGCGACAAAAAAAAAAGCCGCACTTGGATATTTTCCTTTTCGCCTTCTACAACCGCCAATTTTATCGTTTAAAAAGCAAATTTTTGAACAGATTTTATTATGTTATCATCCACATACACTTTAGTTTTGAGTCCAGTGTTAAAAACAAAATGCAATTGTTAGGAAAATTGTAATTTTAGAAAATATTTCAAAAATGGTAAGAATAAGACAGTTAACCATGCCACAAAAAGTATTATTTTTTGAATGAAAATCAAAAAATATTTTAATACGTGAGATGGCAAAATAATTAAATGTTAACGAAATATTGATAAAAGGGTTTTTAGCAAGATATAAATTTTTTTGACTGTTTAAACTGGAAATTTGGTTTTAGGCGGCTATCTGGCTCATCCAAGCGAGATGACCGTATGTTAAAAAGTCATTGCTTATAAAATCGGTTTGTATTACATTTAGAAAATAAAAGAGATTCAGAAAAAGTGTTTAGCAGCATAATTTCTTTAACTACAGTACAACAACTATTAAAGAAAGCAGGTTTAAATGAGAGAAAATTTGAAAAATTCCATTCTTAGTGAATAGAATTAGGAAAGCAAGACCTCAGATGGCTAACAAAATAAAAAAATGATTAGTTAATTATTGGGCTGAACTGGTTCTCTTTGATGAGTCAAGTTTAATTTATTTCGAGCTAAAGAAAACAAGCAGATCTGACAACGAAAATATGACTGACTTAATGAAAATCGCACTTTTAAGACAGTGACGCATTCTCCGTACATTATGGTACGGAGGTGCATAACTTTTCAAACTGTTGGACAATTTTTTATGCTCAAGAGGTCAATTAACTCGAAATAAAACACAATCTTCATAAAAGTGGTGCCTGACCGACTATTTTGGAGGTATCATGGACATTTCCGTAAACAGCATTTCACGATGAAAATGTACCTTACTACACGGCATCTGCGGTAAGTTTATTCACTTCAAATTGTCAAAATTTCCTATCCATTCCCATGAGAACCTATTATTCTGTAAGTAATCATATCTTTTTTTACTTTAAGTTAAACCCCATAAAAGATATAGTAGAATTTCTTCTTTACCAGACATGGAAATAGTCCTAATCGCGATCCGCTCGAAAATGTTTCGTCTATAAAAAGGCGGAGGAGAGGGGAGAGGATTCGAAATTTGCAGCCTATAACTCTGTAGGAATTAGAAAAAATTATTTGTGATATTTGGCACATTGAAATTTCTGATATTTATATTAAAACACTGTATAAAACTATGCCATTGCGCATTAAAGCAGTAATTCCATATAAAGGTGGAATTAACCCAATGCAGAATACATATTTTTAACAAAAAATTGCTTAGATCTAACAAATAAATAGTTTTATTTCATATATTAAAATATAACTTCTTTATTTCATAAAATAAATCATAATAGAACACAAAGTGTATGGATATTGCATTATGTTCAAAAAGAAAGTTTTATACAGATTTTTAAAAAGTACTTTCTAAAGTGCAATAAAGCGAATTATTAAATCGAAAATGTACATAGGTATCATTTCATCACATTGGTATTATGCAAACAAGACAGTTTTATTTGTTTCAAACATTAATTTTAAAGTTATTACAAATAAAAAATGTATAAGACATTTTTTCTGCAGTGCGGCTTTTTTTTTTTTTTTTTTTGTCGCTTAGTGTATTTCACATTTTGCTAACAAACATTCTAAGAAACATCCATCAAATAATGAAAGAAAAAGTAAATAAATAAAAATAAATAAAAATAAAACCTCTCAAAAGAAGTTGTTGCACTTTTGTTGATAGAGAAAAGGGGAAGGACAGTTATTAAACAAAATGCCGCTTCATGTGCACGCTGAAGCAACACCACCTGTCTTTAGCCTTCTGCAGAAAGTGTTGGCTAGGGTAATAGTATTCTCAGAAACAAGAAGCTTTCAAAAAATCAAAATGCTAAAGGTAAAAGAAAAGAAAAGAAGGGGTTGAGATTTCCACTATCCCTCTGATGGGGGAAATGTCAACAGAGTTTCACAATATCTTCAAGCGTTTATTGTCTGTTCACAATTGCTGATAGTAACTATTGAAGTAGAAACAGAAAATAACATTCTGTATCTTAGTCCGAAGTGACAAAGAAGCGCTAAAATATCAGAATTTGAGATTTTTATGATAATGATATGGAATTTTGAGAATTCATTTAAAAATAGTGACAACCGAGATGGACAAGGCCTGCAAATATAAAAGTAAAATATGTGCAAATTCATTTAATGTTTCTTTCAAAATCAATTGAAAAAATAATTTACTTTAAAAAAAAAGTGAAAAAAATTATATAAAATTAACACTTAAAGTCACCAATTATTACTCTGAAAATTGATTTAAATTTCAGCTATGAAACAGACATAATTGATTAGACAAAATTTTTTCTAAAAAAAAAAAAAAAATCAGTCAAACTTATGAATAATATGTATATATATACACAGTATGAGAGTTTTATTTATCATTGAAATAAAATTATATGAAGAAAAATAAAAACCGATTAAAAATTCGATTAATCGACCGATTAATCGATTAATGAACTACGATTAACCCAGTTAAAACTCTTAATCGATTCCCACCCCTAGCCGGAATCGTTTTCAAATGAAACGTAATGAAAATTTTTAATCTTGAGAACAATCCACGAAACTTTTCACGCATTTAAAAAGTTTCCTCTAGAAGAATTTTCTATTTCTATAAACACTGTTCATTATCATTCTCCCTCAATTCTCCCTAAATGCGACGAAAAAAAAAATAAATAAATAAACCTCAAATAGGGATTATAAATTTTTTCTTTTATCCTTTGAAGTCAAACAGTCACTTTCATGTTATGGTCTTAGCTACCTTTTACATGTGTCGGAAGCTTATGTTGAAAAGGACAACACATTTTGAATTAGAGGTGTTACAACTATTTGTCGCATTTAAGCGTTCTTTTACTGCATAAATCTATTTGCAAAAATAATTTCCCTAAAATACGGATTGTTCTTTAATAGATATATAAAAATGTAATAATGCAATGTTTCTTTTTTACGTTTAAAGGCAGAAATAGTGAGTAACTGAAATTTATTGATTTCATAAATCATTGATATTGATATATATTGATTTCGTAAATTAGAGATATCTTCATAGTGACTACCGATTTATTACAGTTGGTAATTGCTTAAAATAGTAAAATTAGCAAAATACATGACATAAATAATAATAATTTCAATGTCAAGGATAAGATTGATTTATCTTATTGCCGGAGGGCGGGGGGTAGATATCAGAAATTATTCCTAAGATGTAATGATGTGCATACGCACATCAGGATTGTTAATTATAACAGTATTATAATTATAAAAGCATTAGAATAGCGTTTTAATACTTATTAAATAATATTAATTATTTCTAGATACAAACTAATAAAAATTTTGCAGAAGATTTTCTTCTTTTTTTAATCAAAATAATGTAATTATTGGAATTTGTTTGCATTTTTAATGATTAAAAATCACAAATAATTTTGATTTGAATTGAATTGAACAAAAATGAGGATTTGAAAATACATTTGGAATTTACAATTCTATGCACAATTTTTTCTGTTTTTCGGGAGAGAGGGGGCAGAAGTCACCCGATATTTCCCTTCAGTCACGTTCGTGTCTGATAAAGTAATAGAAGCAAGAGTGGTTTATAACTCTTAGGTAAAAATGCTCATGTTTCATTGGATATTTAATATTTGATGTTCTGATTACAGTATATTCTGATTAATGTAGTATGTGATGTTTTCTGAATGCGGTATTGGATTTAATTGAACACCCTGCATGTTAAAATCAAGGAACCGGCTTTTTTTTTTTTTTTTTTTTTTTTTTTTACATGTACATAAAAAATAATTCTTTATCCTTATAGCCTATGAGCTCAAATAATTTAAAGTACAATAGTTTCAAATTGAACAAATACTACATGGAGAAAAATACTGAAACACCCTTTTATAATTTCTTTTTTATTTATTTAACGACTTCTGTTATTTTATTTCTACAATCAATTACTTAATGTTCGGAAAGTCAAATGGAGTCACTCCAGATATATATATATATATATTTTTACTAGTCCATTTTTTGTCTCCAAGACTAAAATATACTGCTGAAATTTATATGGTGTTTACATGCCTGGAATTTCAGGATAATTCATTAAGTATTCTTTCCAGATATCTTACATACACGTCTAAAATTAAATGTGTTCAGTCATTTATGGCGAGGTAGAGTATAAAGTTTACTTTAACAAAACTGAAAAAAAATTGTCATGGTTACGATTGTAACATACATATTTTTAAAGCAATACAATGTCATTAAAAAGAAAAAACTTCACATATTGCAATTAGAATATATTTTGAATCAATTACGGCATTATAGTGTAAGCTGATATACAACAGAAATATGGATAAGGCTGTTCATTTTCTTGATCATTGTACAAAATTTTTTTCAGTAACATTTCACAGAATCAGGATTTCCACAGCAATAATAACATGTATTAGATTTTTTTTTTTTTTTTTAATGAGACTTGTATCGTTTAGAACACAATACTTGTACTTTCAGTTCTACTTAAAGGCAAACAACTAAATGGCAGTTTTCAAATATTCAACTTTTTGCCTGGAAATGCATCTAATGATATGAGGTTATGATGGTTTTTTTTAGAAACATATATGATGATAAACAACAAGATAAATAAAATGGAGTGATAAATGGTAACCCTGACATGGTCCAACATGAGTCATGTTAGATGAACCCACTGTACGTTGGTTACCTTGGTAACAGCTTATTTTCAATGAATTTTCATGGCAACAGTTTGGAGATTGTTCTTGGCAAAAGTCATAACCGCCAATGTTTATGCTTACTTATGCAGTTTAATATTCTTTTGTTCTAAATCATTTTTATTTTTATTTTACTTCTTTGTTATTTCGTGTAGTCGAAATATAACAGACAAAGTGCTTAAAAATAGTTGAAAAATTATTATTTGTTGCTAAATTTAGCTCTTTAAAAGTTTAACTTTTCTTTTATAAACACATTTAAACTCTGTTGGGAAACGATGTTGAAAAAGGTATTTTATTATTTATTAAAATGTGAAATATGTGTAAAATTATTTTAAAAACAATTTATTACGGTCATAGGACTGCCATGTTACTTAACAATAATGATAATTTGCCGAACTGATATTTTAAATGTTAAAATAGCTATAAAGGGCCAAACATACCAACCTATTGGTTCATGTCATGTGATTCATCTTGAACCACGAAAAGCTAATCCTTCATCCATTGAATCAGGACTCTAATTTATTTATATCGTTGATGATAAATATATACTGGATGGCCATAATTAAACTAACAGTGCTTATAGTGCTCTGTAGTTTGATCTAATTGCAAGATAGTCATAAAGTTTTGTAGGAATATTTTACATGACGGGGAACGAAAGATTCCTCAATAATAATAATAATAATAATAAATTAAAGTTCCAAAATTTATTGCTAGGGGAATATGTGGCGCTGTTTTTCTAAGTAAAGCTTTTTTTTTTTTTTTCCTCAATTTATAATTTAAAATTGATGATTGTGCACTTTTTTAAGCACTGATTTTGTCCCATTTATTATTTTGAAACTGAAGACACCGCGCTGATTTAACAGGGAGAAAATCCTTAGTTAGAAAAACAGCGCTACATATTTATCCTATCCGCACAAAATTTATCCTATATATATATATATATATATATATATATATATGTAGGATAAATTTTTATAATGAAACCATTGATTATCCTAAACTCAAGGAACTATTTACTACAATATATTATCACGATCTCGAGATACTAACACTCGCACGAGTAATTTAAAAAGAAAACTTTTTAGCAGTTCTAAGATTTTTGATATATAAGAAGGTAGCAATGTAAAATATAAAGTATTTATTGTTAAATTCTATGTGAATAAAATTGCTATATGAGCAAAGTGCTGAGTAGGATTTCTAAAGATAAGTAAGCCCTACATACACACACACACACACACACACACACACACATATATATATATATATACATATATATATATATATATATATATATATATTAATCCTTCGTATCCCGTTTTGTTAATCTTCCTACACAATTTAAAGCTATTCTTGCAATTAGATCGTTCTACGGAATATTCTACGCACGGTCAGATTAATTATAGCCACCTTGTACATAGGAAATATTGCGTAACGTATGATGATGGATTATTTCTATAAATAATGAATATAATAAGAACTTTGTAACAAAACACCATTAATTAAAAAAAAAAAAAAAAAAAAAAAAAAAAAAAAAAAACACGCAAAAGTTGTTTCTGGCGAAAACAATTACTATTACGTATTTTTCTAAATTGTAAAGTTTTATTACAAAATTCTCATTTTTTATCACTGAACAGCACTTTTTCGGTAACATTGCACATAATCAAAATTTGCATAAAGATAAATTTGTGTGCTTGAAAGTAATATTACGAGCACACGGTACGGTATTTATATTGCATAAAGATAAATTTGTGTGCTTGAAAATAATATTAAAAACACACGGTACGGTATTTATATTGCATAAAGATGAATTTGTGTGCTTGAAAATAATATTAAAAACACACGGTACGGTATTTATATTGCATAAAGGTAATTTTCTTATATTTTCAATTTCAATTCTAGGAAATTTTTTTCTTGTGAACATAATCAGTGGAATAAAAATTTCTAACTACACAACTTATTGCGTAAAAATACATATAATGTCAGATAAGTATGATATTTTACCAACACAAGATGGTGTATAATAAATAAATTAATTTTAATTTTAATTGTATAATTCAATTTTTGCACATACAAATATTGCAAAATAACTAATAAGAAGAATTTGTAATGAAACAATCCTAATTTCAAGCGTACGCAATAATTGTATTCAATCGAAACAATTAGTTCCTGTTTTTCCAAATCATATAGTTTTATTACAAAGTTATTATTTTTACCGTGTTTTCATTAACTTCTATTCTTGTTTGTTTGTGTGTTTGTTTGCCATGTACAAAACTTGCAAACTATTTTTAACTAACTTCCCTACTAGCTAGACATTTGAAACTTTCACAGTAGCTCAGAATCAGGTGACAAAACAATGCTTCAAAGTCAGATTTTCGAATTTTCGAATAGTTTTCTTTTAATTAATTAAAATATGAAAATAATAAGCTCCTAATAGCAATAAAAATAGTCATTAAAATATTAGCTTTAATTTAATTGTTGCCAAAAAAAAAATAAAAATAAATAAAAATACGAGTTCATTTTCTTTCGACATAAAAAAAAAATACATTTAATTAAATGTGAGCGTTAAAAAATTGTAAAAAGTTAAATTATGCATCTGGCAAATATTGACGTCATTATCACTTTAAAGCTTTTCTACGCATTGATAAAGTGCTAATGTAGTTCATGATGCAAATATATGTTGTTCTGAAAGGATTAATATTTTATTTTTAAAACCAACTTTTTTTTTTTTTTTTTTTTTTTTTAATTCAAATTTCCCGTAACTCTTTAACCAATCACATTAGAACGTCCATCTTTCGAATATCGATAATAAGTATTTTCTCGCAAAAAAGTCGCCAAGGATAAAAAGTCGCCAAATTTGGCGCCAAATCCATTACCTGCCTATTATAGCTTTTTAATGCGTTTTAAAGGGAAATTTAAACTATTTTAACGTGAAAAAGAGTTGGAAATGCAAAAAAATGACATTTTATCAACTTACTAAGCCTTTTTGAAAGAATTTATACAAAAATAAATACAATTATTTACAATTTCGTAACAATACGCATTGATAAAGTGCTAATGTAGTTAGTTCTATAGCTAAAATTTAAAAATTCTAAAATTTAAAAACATGGTTTATATAAAGTTTTTTATCTTATAATTATTCATAATTCAACACCATATATATATATATATATATATATATATATATATATAGAGAGAGAGAGAGAGTGATTTTTTTTTATAACATATTGGACAGTTAAGATTTTCAGAAAAATAAATATGTGTGCCTAAAAATATTTTTATTCACGCAATATTTGTATTGCCTGTTACACTAATAATATCAGTTCTAGAAGAAATTTCTTATACAGAGTTAAGCAGTGGAATAAAAATTTCCAACTATACAATTTATAGTTGCGCAGAAATGCATTCAATAATAATATCCTATAATTATAATTTTTTACAAGTATAAGATAATAAATGTCTTTAAAGATTTTGTACGTAAAACATGATGATTAATTATCTTTAAAAAATTAATAAAAAATGATATTTGCTGAATAATTTAATTTTTGCTTTCGTTTTCCTTTCCTATATAATTTTGCTGTATTCGCTTGAGACTTTTGGTCCTGTAAATAAACCCATTAACAATAAATAACGTCTTGAACGCCAAAGCAAACAGTAAACCAGTAGGCAGCTGTTTTGGTAGTATTCAGCATAACAAGTGTATAGAAAAATTATATGCACTATATATATTTTTCATACTCTGGTGACGGTATGATAAATGCTACCGAAACAGCTGTCTGCTAGAACTTTGCAATAAAATATCACTAGCTGCAAAACCATGAATTGAATTAAGTGTTTCGGGTCTGCGTAAATATTGCAAATTTTACAGTTCATGGTATTTTATTACAAAGTTCCTATTTTTCATCATTTAGCACCAATTTTAGATAAATTTTTGCTGCATATAGATCTTGCCATTACAAATATATAAATATAAACCAATAATGTATGAAAGCACCTCCAAAAAGTGTTTTTAAAACTAGAGTCGTTATATCAATTTCAATGTTTGTTATTATGAAAAGTTATGGTTTAGACTTATAATTTAGGGTACGGTTCCTATCAGAAATATTTCTCCAAAGTCAGCTAATATTTTATCAATTCTTGCACCTCGCGATTTTGAAATATTAGAAATAGTTGCGAGACAACCTTTTGTCTTTAGTAGATCGGGAGATAGCAAACTGTCAGCATAACCGGCGCCGAAAATGAAATATCAAAGGGCATTTGAAGTACGTCGTAAGAAAGAAAAAAATTCAAAGAAACCGATTTCAAACAAACAATTTGAAGTAAAAACCTTGTATAACCTTTAAAACACTGAGTTATGTTTAAAAAAAATTTAACCATATAATTTTTTAATTTATAGATGATTATATATGTTTTAGTTTTTGCGTCGGGTTAGAGAATCCAGTTTTATCAAACCTAAGTATCCTGTCTAGGTCTGGTCTTGTATATATATATATATATATTAAATTCTTTCCAACAAAGTTAAATAATGTTACATAATGTTTTCTGTACATGTACACACAGTCACAAAAAATAACCAGCTATGGTCTATGAAACATATTTTTTAAAACCTATTTTAATAACTTTGTAGTGCACAAAGCATTACGTATGAACGGCTTTATTGTAATTAGTATTGGTAGTAGCACTAGTCGATCTTCGCCCGTCTGACGGTACTTTCAAATGAACCTATTTTAATATTAGCCACATTCCACAATTCAAAAACAGCGGCTAAATTTCGGGATACATAAAATAGCCAATGATAAAAATAAGACCATTTGAAATTTAACTTTTTTCCTTTTTTTTTTTTTTTTTAAATTGAAATAAGGGAATTCGAGTCATGAAATGTAATTTAATCTCAATTATTTGTGAAAAATAACTTCGATGCAAATTCATCGAAGTCGTCGCGAGTTTATATGTCGAAGAAATAATACATAAATACCCTAAATTTATTACTCTTTTTACTTTCTTTTTTTCTTTCTTTTTTTCCTTTTCTTTCTTTTTCATTCTACTTGAATCTGATCACAATAACAAAAAATTACCTGTTTATTTTTTTTCTGTTTATTATCATTTTTGTTATTTTAATTATTATTATTATTTTGTTATTTCTTATAATCATTTTAACTATTTTTTTTTCTTTTTTTAAGTTTTCTTCTAATTTACCTAAATGTTTTCTCCATATCACTTATTTTAAAAATGGACAAATATGCAGAAGTTGCCCATCGGAAACAAATTCAGAATAAAATTTAAAAAAATATATAAATTCTATTAAAGACGGAATTTAGTTTAGTACGGAGGACTATTAATTTCAATCTGTAAAATTTTTATTCTTTTTGTTTAATCTTAATTTATTTTTTATCTCATTTTTTGACAGTAAAACTGATTCACATACTTTTTAAAATGATTGAAATGAATTGAAATGAAGTGTTTCCACCTAAATTTCATACTTTAGTTACTTTAAAAAAATCCAATAGTCGTGTCGAAAAACTGTTTGCACCCTGGATTCAGAAAAATTGCCCCTTCCATTTGGTACCGAATTTGTAACCAGCCACGTACTTTTTTTAAATGACTGAAATGAATTAAAATGAAGTGTTGCCTCCTAAATTTCTTACTTTAGTTAATTTTAAAAAATCTAATTTTCGTGTCGAAAAACTGTTTGCACCCCTGGATTAAAAAAAAATCACCCCTTTCATTTGGCACCAAATTTGTAACGATAGAACTGATATTTCTAATTTATTTTGGTGCTACACAAAACTGGCCTACAAAAAATCAAGATTGAAACTAATAGTCCTCCGTGCTAATAAGTAATGTTAGAGGTAAAAATTCTGAATTAACTATATATAACATTAATTAACTATATATAAACTATATATAAACTATATATAAACATTAACACAAAAATATTGAACAAAATTGAGAAATAAGACTGCAAGACTTTAAAATACATGAAGACGATGACAAAAATTAGTTTTATTTAAAAAGGCGGGGGGGGGGGAGATAATTAAGAGTATGGCTGCTTACTCAAACTAATTGCATATATGTCTTGTTTCTAGTGCATACTTGGAATCTTGGAAACATCTGAACGGCCCCTACCTACCTAGACTTGGCCAAGTTTAAAAGTATGATACCGTCCAAAGGGGCGAAAAGCACCAGATAACCGCATGACGACCAACTTGTTCTATGAGCTGTTAGAGCATCCCATATAAATAAGCTGTGTCCGGGGGAGCTAGGATAAAACTTCTAACTGTAGGCTTCTGTCATATAAATAGGACTTTGACATTGCGATTGCGTTCTGCAGAGTTTTTTTTTTTTTTTTTTTTCCTTCGACACGGTGCTCGACCAGCACAAACGCACCTCCAAGAATGCGTAACAGGGGCGCACAGAGCACGCGCCAGGGTGTTGGAATTTTTGAAATAGGAGCTGACCTAGAGCTGAGAAAATAGAGAGAGAAAAAAAATAATAATAATTTGAGAAGAGGGAAATGGGCAGGGGGGCATAAATTCATAAGGTGATTTTCTAAACATATTTTACTGTTAAGATTATCACAACTAAATATTAACTAATCTTAATTTTTATTAACCGACTTCAAAAAGGAGCAAGGTTCTCAATTCAAAATGCATGTTTTTTTTTTTTATTGTTTGTTTTATTGTTTGTTTGTTTGTTAGCTCGTAACTTCTGAACGGATACTCCGATTTTGATACTTTTTGTTTTGTTGAAAAGATCTTGGTCTGAAGTAGGTCCTATTGTAATATCTTTTCGATCTAAATAAAATACAGGGAGCCCAAAAATGTCAGTCCCAACTCTTTTAACTGATGAATGGCTGCAGTTATAGTCATAAAAGTGGTACGTAGTGGCCATGCGCTACAAACCATATGAGACCATTTACAGCGCCACCTGGTGAAAAATAGCGGAGTTAGTGTTCCTACCTCGAAAACGGTTCAAAATAGAGAAAAAAGAAGAATTACAAAGTTGAAGAGTATCATCGATTTAGTACAAAAAGACAGTTTGTAGACATTGATGCTAAAAATAGAACGCTAAAAACGTGCATTTGTTTGTTACACTACTTACACTACGCACACTTGAACTACATTGCACACGTTGTAGCGTAGCACACGTATGCTACGTAGTTCAAAATACGGTTACTGCAAGAGTTCACATCGTATAACGCATTGTTGTTTTTAATCGAATTAAGAAAGGAGGTGTTCATTCAAACCATATATTTTTGTTGTTGCTGTTGTTGTTTGTTAGCTTATAACTTCATAACAGATGCTCCGATTTCATTACATTCTTTGTTGTAAGTATCTTGGCATGAAATAGGTCCCATTATGATTTCATTAAGACCAAAACAAATTATAGGCACAAAAGTCCGTTTACATTCTTTAAAATGCTGAACAGCTGCAGCTACACTCATAATAGTAGTATAATAAAGTGGCCATGTGCTACGAGGTGTAACTGCTTGCAGCGTCATCGGTGGAAAATTGCAGAAATAGCGTTTCTATCTCGAAAACATTATGAAGTAGGGGAAGAAATGACACAAGCTTAAAATGCAGTATTTAAGAAAAATTATCTTTAAAATAAAGCACTGACTTGAATAAAACTGACACAACTGCCTCTCAAGTGGAAAATTTTCAAGATGAATAAGTAACGTTTTTTGTGCACTTTGGAGCACTTCATGTTTTTTCAGTGACATATACTTGAAATTACCATTTTTAGAGTTTGCCACTTTCCTTGCTAATTCCGATATGTGAGATTGTCATCGAATGCCTTCTCATGTTCTGCTATGAGTACATTTCTACTGAAAGGAAAAAAAATAAAATATTTTTGTAAAAAATAGAACCGACTCCAAAGAGCAACAGTTATTCAAATAACTAAAAATGAAATGAAATCGAAAATTGCGACTAAAAGTATAAAATAAATTCTTTCGCCAAACAACATAAACACTACGATTAATCATAACTTTTGAAGTCGGTGCAAAATTAAATACAAATTCATAGCTTTATTCTATAAAAGATCAATTTGTTTTCGAAATATGCATCTCACTTTGGCATCTACAAAACACAGCTGAAAACTATTTCATTTCAAATACAGTTAAGCTTTCTTAAGCTGCAAAACTTTGCGGAGTTGACATGATATCTGTCGGCCCTCACGAAAAGAAAAGAGATCGCCAAATTATCATGCGAACATATGTAATTCCTTTCAAAAATGGTTATTTTAATAAGGTATATTAAAAGAGCAATCAAGAATATGAACCAATATTTCGTACACTGTATATTACAAAAATATGTATCTCGCGTGTATATTTTTGTATTAAGATTTGATCGCCAAATCTAAAAACTGCGAAGAACAATAAATATCAAAGCCATACCAAGTTTGTAAGGAAA
Organism: Salticus scenicus; assembly: GCA_963930645.1. Classification (NCBI taxonomy): domain Eukaryota; kingdom Metazoa; phylum Arthropoda; class Arachnida; order Araneae; family Salticidae; genus Salticus; species Salticus scenicus. Next base: position 14,759,094 of record OZ005655.1, read on the forward strand.
ACTCTTGTAACGACTCAGAAACACAGTTACTGAATTTCGAAGAATGTTGACTGTTCTCTGTAGGTGTCACTAATGGGCCAATTATATACAGTGATAAAATAATAAATGAAACTATGAAGATGGATCATTCGAGGCAACAACGTTTGTAGCTATCGATCTAAAAAAAATATGTCAAAAAAAAAATTTTTTTTCTAATTTTGCACAGACTTCAAAAGTTATGATTAATTGTAGTATTTATGTTGTTTGGCGAAAGAATGTATTTCATACTTTTAGTCGCAATTTTTGATTTCTTTTCATTTTTAGTTGTTTGAATAATTGTTGCTCTTTGGATTCGGTTCTATTTTTTTACAAAAAGATTTTATTTTATTTATAGTAATTTATTTATTTTATTTTAATTTAATTTTTAATTTTAATTTATTTATTTATTTATTTTTAATTTCATTTTAATTTCATTTCAATTTTTCATTTTTATTTATTTATTTATTTTGCGTGTGTAGTCACTTTTAATCCCGAATCTCCAAAATAAAAAGAGCGCTTGTATTTTTGTACTCAAATATTGTAAAAATCTCATCAATATATAAGTAATATCTGCAAAAGTTTCATTATTTTAAACTATTGTAATTCGATTTGTTTTCTACTAAATTCTTATTTTTAACGATGTTTAAAATCTTACCTAATTCAATCTTTTAAAACATTTAAATTATTATATTGTGTACTTTTTATTTACTGCATGAAACCTTAGTACCAAACTGATTTTGTTGTATAAAAACAAAAAATAGAAAATAACATTTTAGTTATCCGGGAAATAAAAAAAACAAAACCATAGTTTGGCTTATTTGTTTTTATAATTTTTATACGTTTTATTGAAAGAAAATATCCCTGATGTAAATGTTTTAACCTATAAAAATAATACAAAAAAAAAAAAGTGTAAATGGAAAATAAAGTTGAACTTGTAAAAAAAAAAAAAAAAAAAAAAAAAAAAAAAAGATGTTATATGCATTTTTATTAAAAATAAGACACTACATAAGAATAATTATTTACTGTAATAAGTACAAGTCTTTGAATAAACACAATAAAATACAATAAACTCGCAACAATTGTTCCGGATCAAAAGAACACACGACCCTCCGTCAGGCGAACAAAGTAGGCACGAGTGCTGCAGTCAAAGCGGAAACACACCAGTAACGCAACAGGTGCTTTGCCAGTTTTATTGAAGTACTCGTACGTACTTTGTTCGCCTGACGAAGGGTCGTGTGTTCTTTCGATCCGAAACAGTTGTTGTGAGTTTATTGCATTTTATGATGTTTATTCAAAGTTTTGTACTTATCACTTTTAAACGTCTGTTCTGTGGTGCTAGGTTATTAGTTATTTACAGTGACAAAAATAATATATATATATATATATATATATATACTTATTTATTTATTTAAATGAGAAAACATAGAGAATTTGGGAGCAAATATGTATCTATTTTTTTATTTTATTTTATTTTACCTTACTGTACGTAAATGCAGGGTTGCCACAGGCTACTAAAAGGCAACTATTTGCGACTATTTTCAACCTGAGGAGACTATGGAAACTTTTTTTACTCAAAAAGCTTGAAAAAACAACAATTTTCACATAAAGGCAACTATTGGGAGACTATTTTTCACCTTTCGCAAAATTCTTCCAAAAATATCTGGAAAATCTTTCAGAAAGAAATATTTTCTATGCATTTTATAAACAATCCCATCTTAACCTTTTCAATCTTTATTTATTTATTTATTTTATTTTATTGCCATCTTAAAGTATGGTATATCTCTGATGCTGATCTTGAAACAGGTAGAACATCCAATGAGAATGTAGAAATAGCACCAGATATGGCATATGTACCTGTTAAGCTGGCCAATTTGCTTATTGCATATGACTACTAGTTACTAGTACACTCCTGTGACCTGTTATGTCCTTCCTCACCCTGATTTCATATAAGAAAAAATAACAAAATTATAAAAGAAAGCTATTTTAGTAAATCAGAAAAGGAAGAATGCAGCAAACAAAAAAAAAAAAAAAAAAAAAAAAGAAAAGAAAAGAAAAAAAGAAACATAAGCTCTTAAGAGCGGACAATACAATAAAATTTGTTTCCATAGTGACTCATCGCCTAATTTTTTTTTTTTTTTAATTCAGTTCTCACATTTAGAAGTTTTTTTTTCTTATATTATTATTATCATTATTGGTATTTTTATATTAGATATTAAGAAAATGCGCATGGTTTTTATCCTTTAATGATCATTAGCATGTGATATTTAACCTAGTATTTTGGTCGCTAGGCTACTATTTAGACAACTATTTTAATGCTTCTAGGCTACTAAAGCAACTATTTTTGTTACATTTCTTTTGTGGCAACCCTTTAAATGTCACCTGATACTTTTGTCTGCTTAAAATTTATTACATTAAGTTCACTGACGTGACAATTGATTTCAGAATTTAAAAAGTTCTTTAAAATTCCATATTCTTTAAGAATGAATGTTCAAATTAAATAAGTAAGTCGTTTCTTATTAAAAATACATTCTTATAATAGTTCCAGCTATATTTCCTCCAAAATCGTAAAATAATTTAAGTATCTTTAGTGCTCTATTAGTTTTCTGAACTCCGCCTCGTTTACCTCAGGCATTCTTCAGATCTGAAAAAAAATAAATTGTGTTTATTAAGATACTACAAATAATTAATAATATATATAAACAGGTAAAAAAAAAAAAGAAGAAGAAGGAAAGAAAAAGAAAAAAGAAATCATACAGTGCTTCCCCGCTAAATAAAACAGTACAAAGTTATGTAACAGTACAATATACATACTCTTTTTTTTTTTTTTGTTCCCCATCATACTATAGGTATGGGGAACTTAGGTAAACATGAAAAATTTCGGCTCGGTTTTTGACTTTTTTACACGTTTTCAGGTGTGAGGAATTCGAAAATATCAAAATGGGTATGGTGTCCGTCTGTAGGGTGTCTGTAGTCCGTTAGTCCGTTAATCCGTTAGTGTGTTAGTTTGTTAGACTGTGTACAAGATATTCCACGAACAAATGATTGCAGAGAGGTCGGAATAGTTTTAAAATATTATTTATGACACTGGCAAGAATTGAATTCATTTGCAACATTCAAATTAAAAAACTTCAGAAGTAATTCGAAATTTACGATTTTCTTAACATGGGGAAATAGAGCAAAATTTCACTTAAACGTGCATGAAAAGAAATATTTTTATCGTAAAGACAGCTTTTAAATATTAGTTTTGATGCCGGGATGAACATAATTAACTATAAACAGGCTACTTTGAAAATTTCGCAAATTAATGTAAATTTACGAATTTCTTAACATGGCAGAATACGGCAAAATGTCGCATTCGGTTTTGAGGGATATTTTCATTGTAAAGATGTCAGACTACTCTTAAAATATTATACAAGATGCTAGCATAAACATCCTTGACTATGAATTTTCCAATTTAAAAATTTCGTAAGTCATTGAAAATTTACGATTTTCTTAATGTGGCACAATAGGGCAAAATTTCGCATAAACGCCCAATCAGAGGGATATTTTCATCGTAAAGATGTCAGAAAACTTTTAAAATATCATTAAGGATACTAGTATGAACATACTCAACTATGAAGTTTTATATTTAAAAATCTTGTAAATTATTTGGAATTTGCGATTTACTTAACATGGCAGAATAGGGTAAAATTCTGCATAAACATCCATTTTGAGGATCATAAATGTATCAGCCAACTTTAAAATAACCTTTACGATATTTGTTTGAACATCACTGACTGCAAATATTCTGATAGGAAAATTTCGCAAGATATTTGAAATTTAAGATTTTATCAATGTAGCAAAATTGGATAATGTTTCATATAAATATGCATTTTGGGTATTGTTGCATTGGAAATAGCAACATGAAAACTGAAATAAGAGATCGACCCCAATAAAATAAATTAATAGATTAGAATAAGATAAATATATCGAACTGAATGGTGAGTAACTTATTAAGCGGGGATTTCATTCTGTCACTGTGTCAAGCGTTCGGTCAAATTCATTTATCTTAACATGAATATAATAGGTCTTGTACTAGAAATTTATGAAAACTTACTACATATAATGGGGAACTGATCAATGTCCACCTATGCCAACTAGTTTTATTATTTGTAATGTTATATTTTATTTTTTTTAAATCCCCTTTTGTAGATGTACAAATTGGATAGACTGGTTACGAAGAGCACTATAATTTTGTGTATATATATTGCAAAAATATGCATTTGAAATCGAGTATATTGATTTAAAACCAGTTCAGTGCATTATTATTAGCATTATTTCATGTAGATCAAAATATTAATGCTTCTTATGGTTTACATTAGTTATTTTCTTTTTCTCGTTTGAATTTTAGCAGTATATGTTACGTGATATTGTTAAGAAAGTCACAGGAAAGATAAGTTTATGTGTGATTTTTTTTTACACATTATATGGTAGGAACAGTCGTGTTTTTGGATCAAGTTTCCAAGATTAAGTTTTTGTTATGGTTACGCGTTTTCAGATATCCTGAACCTGAAAAACATGTCTTTACCGATTGGTCCGTAAATCTGTATGTGTGTCTGTTATTAGCATATCTCAAGAACAAATAATAGTAGGGAGTTGGAACACAATATTCTTAATCTGTATCATACAGGGATGGTACACTGAACTTTTCGTAGAGATCCAGCAAATGGTTCGTGCACAGGGACATCCAAGATAATTCAAATATATTATGTGTATGAGAAAATTTTCTGGTAGGTACAGATTGACATCTATAGGCTGCACTAAATATATTTTCGTGGTATACATGCGTATAGAAATGCGCATGTTATGTGTAGAAAATAGAATTAAAATCATTTTAATTCATTTACAGGGCTACCCAAAAGAATTTAGACATGTTGAAGTTATGCTTTGAAGTTGCTCGAAATTCACTTAAGTTGTGTTATATGTTTTTCATATGGGACTAAATTTAAATATACAATGTTGTCTGTATATAGCTTAAAGAAATTATACAGAACTATTCAAATTTAAGTGAGAGCAATCTTTTCTATTGAATGCAACTGATGAAAGTCCTTTAATACATTTCACCATGTCGTCGAAAACTATACATAGGAATAAAAATAAATTCATCATACCAATACGGTAGACAGAATAATTTTTGAAGTTCGATTTTCAGGTCTTATTTTTGTATAATATCAAGTTTTTAGGTCCCCTGAATACGAAAGTCAAGTTTCTAGCTGTTGATCTATATGTATGTATGTTATTAGCACAACTTAAAAAAGAAAGAAATACTAGAAATTAAAACTTGTATTTATTTCGTATGAGTTTGCAACTTGAACAGTTTGATCCCGATTGGTAAGTTTTAGAAGGTTTTGCACGTGAAAGTTAACTAAATAATTTGGAATAAACATTAAAATTTTATAACAGCTTAGATTATTTTATAAATATAGGTATTATATTTAAACAAGTGTTTGAGGGGGGCGGTAAATCCACTTACACAATATTTTATGTCAAATAAAACTGTTCTTAAAACTTATTTTAAATTGTTTTTAGGTTAATATACAGCGCTTTTTATTTTACCACTTAATCTACAAACCGCCTTTATATTGCTGAAATGCGGGGCAAGAGATGAGAAGATAAAAAATAAAACTTTGTAAGCAATTTTTGTAAGCAGTTTTCATTTTTCTTTCTTCATGTGTTCATTAAGTTCAAAGCCCAGTGGCAGAAACACCGCAACACGGCGACTTAGTTGCGGACACAGAAAAACGGCTTGCGGACAGTTTTTGTCTGCACCGATAAAAAAAATTGTCCGCAACTTTCGGATAACAATTCACTTATAAAAATTTCTGTGTCAAAACTAAAACTTTTATTATTTATAATTATTTATATTGTGTTGCGTCAAACATTGCTATAAAATATTTAATTGAATGAGATGAATTGAATGAATACACACACAATTGTTTATAATATATTGTTCTGTAGTAAAATTGTATTTGTGTATTGTTGCACGACATCACCGCTGATGTCAAGCCAAGCCCCCCCCCCCTCCCCCCAATCAGCTTTCAGGCTTTTTGAGCGTAAGACATTTTTTCCCCTGATTACATGCAAGTTTTGCAGACAGATTATGAAATTTTAAATGCCTGTTGCAGACAGCTACAAAACTTTCTGCCACTGGGGTTCAAAGTAATAAAGAATCTATGCAATTAATGAATAAAAACTTTGAAAACAAATTCCATATTTTAGAGAAGAACTTAAGCAAAAAAACAAGACAAAAATTAGTTTTTACAAAAAAAAAAAAAAAAAAAAAAAAAAAAACTGTGCCGATTTACAAAGTTTTTATTCATTACCATTCAACACGATATAGTCGGTGCTTTAACCGAGCAGTATGATAGTATTCTAAGGTGAAATACAACTACGTTTACTCCAAGTTCGAAATATTCTCAAGTTCGATAGCCTTATCTGTTTGACACCAACACGATATATTAATAAGATGTTACGACAGCGTTTTCTTCTTTGTCTTTTTTTTTTTTTAGGTGATAGGTTCGAACGTCCGAAATCCCGGCGCCAGCGACAAAGCGAAGGGATTTCAGAAGAGAGAAAAGAGACAAGGGACAGGTAAGCGAGTAAACACAGGGGATGTCAAAAGATTATCGGATTCGGGAGAGATATGGTCGGAGAGAAGATGCCACTTTTCGTCTTTTTTGTTACATATTCCTTTTTCGTGAGAACCATATTATTGTGAGTCGAGTGCTGAGATAACAGTTATAAAGATTGATCTGTCTTATGTTTTATTGATGATATTTACTTTTAGATGATCGAGTATTAATGCAATGATTGCTTTTACTGATAAACTATTGCACATTTATTTATTTTGCTTTTCATAGTTTACGATGAAAACAAAACGAGTTTTATTTATTTTTTGATTCTTAGTTATTGGAATATTAACCAATGAAAACTTTCATGAAAAATGAAGCTTTTTTGTAAGTTAGGGTATCCTTCTCATTTATTAAATAAATTAATAATAACAGGAGACTTGGCGTTGGAATATTAAAACCCGAATAAGCTACTACGTCAGAAACGCCAAAGAAAAATATTTGAGATGCATACAGCGGTTTATCATATATTGGCCAAACTAAACGCAGTCTTAAATTTCGTCTAAAAGAACATATGAATTACGTTCGCAAACAAGAAACCAATAAATCGGCTATTTCTAAACACTGCTGGGAGGAAAATCATAATTTTAAATTTAATTCAGCTAAAATAATTTGCAGACCTAAATCCATTCATGAACTCGATTTCTTTGAAGCTTTTCACATTTATAAAAAATTTAAAAACCTTGTAAATTGTGATTTGTATGTCTAATGTGTATTTGTCTGATTGTTAGAAATTTTACATTCACTCCACATTTTCTTAATTTTCTACTGTTTACACAGCTAACATTTCCTAAATTCCTATTGGCCACTCTCCCCACCTTTCCCGTAATCCTATTGGTTGAACTAATTTCGGTCCCTCTCCTATATATACGAGCACTTCTCCAGATTCAGAATTCTTTTTGCACTGAAGACGGTACGCTTAAGGCTACCGAAACAGCTGTATGCATCTCAAATATTTTTCTTTGACGTTTCTGACGTAGTAGTTTATTCGGGTTTTAATATTAAATAAATCGTTTTATAAAATTTAAACTAGATGTCTTTCTTTCTTTTTCTTTTTTTTTTTTCTATTAGACTGCACTCTTACTTTCTTCTATTGGGTTGGCAGGAAAGTTCTGTTGTATTGAATTAAACAATCGGTACCGGACATTTATCCTGGACAACATTTATACAACTTTTAAGCAGAAGGTAAATGTAAAGTCGAAAAAAAAAGCCTCCCAACTAATTTTATCGCAAATCGTCCTATAAATATGTGTCTAATGCTAATCTATTAGTAATAGCGTCTAGTTTAAAACGGTATAGTTAGATTTTGCTTAGGAGGTCGTCTACATATTAAAACTGGAATAATTTTTATTTATTTATTTATTTATTTATTTATTTTATTTTTTTTTTTTTTGTTTTTGGCAATGAAAAACCCCTTCTTTGACGAATTTTTTGGGTTATTTGGACCAAACGAGCCCGGAAAATGGTATTGTTTATATATATATATATATATATCTCAATTTTCCGTAGAGTTATAATTTGTCAAAATATAGGGATGCTAATGTTAAATGAATGTAATAAATATTAATTCATATATTCCAGAAAAATTATTATATTAAAATTTCATTTTTACTTATGAGTTAGAATAAAGTGACCCAAATATATTCAAGAAATATTTTTGATTGAAAAACATATTTTGAATTACGAAAATTTATTAATAAATTCATAGTTAAATATACATATATATATATATGAATTATGACTTACATTAATTTTTGCACGAATAAAATATGAATCCTCAAATATATGGGTTTACAAATTTACAGCTCATTCCTATCATTATTTTTCGAGTTACAGTGATATTTCAATTTTTATTGCTCTTAGGTGGTTGTCACTTCTTATCATTTATGTCATCTATAACTTTGTATACACATGATTTAAAAGAGATATTCAAGAAAGTTTAGATTCATACATCATTTCTTAGTTAGCATTACTTTAGTTTATTTTACATTTAAAATTGTCATATTTCTTTTTCGGTTATTATAAGGGTATAATATTTTTCTGTATGAGTTCTTAATTTAATTTTTTTAAATATAGAGAGTTATCCTCAACGCATTTTCACTTGTAACTCTATCAAGAATTAATTTAATATATGTAAACCATACCTTTTTCGGAACAAACTTTATCTCAAAAATTCAAATATGCAGTCAAAAATGGGTGTTACTATTCGAAAAAAAGGTAAATTTTAATATTAATATGTAAACGACCTCGTAAGCAAAATTTAACTATTGCATTAATAATTTAATATCTAGGCGTTATTACTAATCTGTCACCCCCATTCACATGTTCCCAGTCACACGGAAAATTAAGCGGAGTGTGGCGATTTTTATTTTATTTTTATTTATTTATTCTTTGCAGACTGTACATAAGGAGAAAAATAATGGATTCGTGAAAATATTCGACCTTCCGTTTACCATGAATTTGTTTTTTGAAATATCCTGAACACGATTCGATCATTTCTAGAAAATATCTGTCTGTGTATGTCCCTTAAGAAAATTTTTCGTGGACATTGTCTCTCCCCAACCCTATTTGGTTGCATCTTGATTTAAATTAGTTTTGATGAACTTTTGGGATATGTCGATCACATGGTGCTGTCGTTATGTTGCAAATGCACCCATATAAGAAAAGCAATATCTCAGCTTCTGTTTTACATAAATGCACCGAACTTGGTATTTGAGATGAATATTATATAGAACTATGCTGATTCAATTTGAGTGCATGTCGGAAGAAAGGTGGCACTGCTATGCTGCAATTTAATTCAGTTACAAGTAGGTAATATATCAACGTCTATGACATAAATGCCTTAAACTTATCATATGAGACAGATATGTTCAGTTATGCTGAATCAATTTAAAATCGTATTGCAGCAGAGGTAGCACTGCTATGCTGTAATATTATTCGTTTAAGAAAGGCTGTATCTCAGCTTCTGTGATACCTAAACGTAGAATTAGTGTGTGATACATACATTATGAAAAATTATGCTGATTCAATTTGGAGGAAGGTCATCAGGTGGCGTTGCTTTTTATTTCTGAGGTTTTTTTTTTTTTTTTTTTTTTTAGGTGGATATAGCTTAACATCCACTGATGAAAAGTGTAACACAATTCATATATTTGTACTAATGTTAACCGTTAAATCACGCTCTTATATAGCATGATATATAAGAATGTGAATTTCATGTAATTTGAATATAAAATGCTTTTGTGGTGGGTATAGCATACTTGTTTTACAATAAATTTTAGTTTAGATAACATAAAAGTTTGACATCAAAGCAAAATGTTTTTTTTTTTTTTTTTTTTTTTTTTTTAACGTTAGACGTTGCACTGCTTACATTGTATGCGCTTTAGTCTTAAAAATGAAATATTTGAAAAAATAATATATTTTGTGTACTATATAATAATAAATCATATAAAACTTAAAAAAATAATTTGTATCCGTGTATCTCTCATTAAATAACAAACCTTCTACATTAATCGACATTAATTGATATAATAGTAGTTAATGTATAAAACAATGAGATTTCATCTTAGAAGAAAGGCTTCCATAAGTGCATGCCCAAAACATTTTGAAAAAAAAAAAAAAAAAATACAGAATACTCTCCTCAAGAGTTTATGTATGTTAAAAAAAAATTCCTGCGGAATCACTATATATCATCCGTTAAAAAATATTAAAACTGTCCGATTCTTATATCGCTCGTTGGCAACGCAATAAAAGCTGATGCAAAACGGTTTTTTGATAAATACTCATTACAGTAAAACGTTTTCCATGCTCTTCACAGTAAAAAAATTTAAGAAAGTTTACTTTAAATAAATACACTTTTAATGCTAAAATTTTATCATATATATATTTATAAGTAAACCTAACTATCAAATCATACAAACTTTAGTTTAACGTGAAATACTGAAACTAAGCTTAAGCTTTACTTAAACTGTAATTATTATGGCTTAAAGTAAAACAGTACGCAGATTTATTTGTATTGCATAAAAAATTAAAAACTATGTTCATAACAGTTTTGAAATGAAACAATGGTAAAAGGCAATCGCTTATCAGAGCGCTATTTTGTGTTTTCAAAGAAATATCGATTTCACAACCAGTAATTCGCAGATCGAAATTTAAAATGATAAAAATTATTTCAAACTTAAATTTAAGTATCAAATTTCAATATAGATTACGCAGTAATATTTAAAATTTACACATATTTTATTAGAATTTACTTTTATTACACTGGTTAGATGAAATTTTCCAAATAACTTTATAACTCCACTAAACAAATTAATTTTAATAAGTTTAACTTAAAAAAATACATTTGTATAGCTATAATTTTTGAACCGTGTATTTTTTATTAATTTATTCAAACTTTAAACCAAATTTTATTAGAAAATTATAAAGAATTGAAATTTTTAAGCTCTTAATGTCTTTAAATAATAATCATTGGTTCGGAGAGAGGGGGGGGGGGCTAAAACAGGTCTTTGGATTAGCAAAAATACATAAAAACAAATTTATTTATACCAACATACGCTTTGATATTGAAACGTGCTTCATTAGAAGAGGTCCCCCCCCCCTCTCAAAGAAAAAAGTTTTTTATTTGTCCCCTTTCTAATTTCTGTGTTTGTTTTAGTGTCAAATTTTCGAAAGTGGGTTTTTGTTATATTTACATGTTCTGAGGTGTCCCCCGAATACGAAAATCCCGTTTTTAGCGATGTCTGTGTGTGTGTTATCAGCATATCTCAAGAACAAATAGTAGCAGAAATTCCAAACTCTGAATTCTAAATGTGTATCATATAGGGATGCTACACTATGCTTTCCGTTGAGATGAAGCATATGGTTCGTGTACAGGGGCACTCAAATGTATTCAAATACATTACGTCTATTGGGGAGATTGCCGGTAAGTAGAGTTTAACATCTATAGACTGCACTAAACCAAATGAAATGAATATATATTTCTTGTAATAGAGATATTCAACTGGAAAAAAAAAATTGTGTATGTAGGAGCCTCGCCTTCCCCCCCCCCCCCCCGAGGTGAGTAAAATTTCATGATGGATATCATTCAAAAGAGCTCGTCAATACCTTTAAAACGAATGGTTGAACCATGGATCTGCTATAATTTAAAATAAATTTATCGGTTTTTTTCATATTTAACCAAAAAAAAATATTTGTTTGTTTATTTTATTTATTTATTTATTTATTATTTATGTAATATTGAGAATAAATTAGACTTTTTTAAATTCTGAGTGTTATACTACTTCTCTAATATGGAAATCGTCTGCATTATTATGGAAGATATTTTTTTTAAATAATAATTTTAATAAATTATTTTTACTGAGTGAATTTGTATAGGAAAATTTAGTAGAAAGTTATGTGGTGGCCACAACACACTAGTTATTTGTTGTTAGTGGATGTGCTTTACTAATAATATTTTATCATTTCCAGGAAAGCTGTTCGGGAATTGAAATAAATTCCTTATAGATATATGGTAAATAATGTATGTTCTAAGCCAAATATTCATCGCTTGTTTTTTGTATATTTACACGTTTTGAGGCTTCCTGTTTACCGTAGTCAAGTTTTTTAACGTTTGATCTTTGTCTGTGTCTCTTGGAGTAACTTAAAAACGAATAATTTTAGAAGATCCAAATGTTGTATTTTGAAGTTAATATAAGTTTGTCGCTGGAAAAGTTTGATCAAGATTGACAAGTTTCAATGAATATTGCATCTGAAAATTGTCTGCATAATTTTAAGTAAACTTTTAATTTCAATAACAAAATTAAATTCTATATAAATGTAGGTGCATTAATGAAGTGGGGGGTGGAGGGGGCGGTAGCCCCCCCTCACACAGAACTAATTGTCATATAAAACTCTTCCAAAGCCTAATTTGAATTGTTTAACATAAGTTTAAATAACAGTACTCGTTATTTTACCTCTTAATCTCCAACCTGTATTTATAGAATTAAATTTCAGGGTAAGAGAAAGTCGTGTGAGTGACACACGAGATTTTTTCTTTACGCTTAGTAACATTTTCTATTTGTTTCTTTCTATGATACAATTAACGTATTTTTTCACACATTTAAACTTTGTTTGGACACTTTTTAAACTGCGTCATGAATTTCCAGAATTCACATTTTGCCAATAATTTCCAGCCTTTTTCAACTGTTAATTTTTTTAGAATCCATAAAGAAATGACTTTATATATATATATATATATATATATACATTTTTTTTTTCAGATTCCCAACCAAACCTCCGGCCAAACAACACTACACATCCTCTGTAATCAATTATCTACCCACCCAACCTCGACCTTTTCCATTGTCTTATATATATATATATATATATATATTTTTTTTTTTTTTTTTTTTTTCTGTAAAAATACACAAAACTCCACATTTTTTTTTTTTTTTTTTTTTTTTTTAAACAACGCAAACACCATAAACAAGAAAAGGTTAAATTAGAAATAAGAATTAATAATTGAATTTACTAGAAATTTAAGATAAACATATCTATATCGATGTTTCCCATCTTTAAGAGGCAATTCGGTAGTATACACACATTTTCCTCAGAATTTTCCAATATTTCATTAGACAAAACACGTACATCATCAGGAATGTATTAGAATTTTTTATAACTAACGCACTCATATCTTTTTTTTTTTTTTTTTTTTAGTATTTCAACAATGTGTTTTTTGAATTTTATTTCTTCTTCTGTAATATTTGTGGGTACCAAACTTTTTCCATGTATTGCTTGTACATCATCAAAACAGCATTGTACGTGTTAATTTCCAAAGATATTGTCTTTGTTTTAATAAAAAATTAAAAATAAATTTAATTTTTCAATTTGTAAAATTCGTTTAAACTTTAACTAAAAGTAAAAATAAATGTTTTCAATTTGCAAAATATAGAAGATTTTTCAATTAACAATTAAAAAACTAAAGATGTGTATAACTTAAACGTCTATTTGATTGTAATTTAAATGTTTGCAACTCGCAAGAAAAAAAAAAAAAACTTTTAATAGAAGGCCTCATGCATATACTACAAAAGCTTATATGAAAAAGGTCAACTCTTTCATCAATTAATTTCAAATTACTATAACGCTATAATAATTATTTACTATAACGCTATAAATAATTATTTACAATTAAATAATTATTTATAAAAAAAAATAATTATGAATTATTATTAAATTATTATTTATAATTGTTTTTATAAATAATAAAAATTAATTTCTTATAAATAATTAAATTAAATAAATTTTAAGTAATTATAATTATTTATAATTATAAATAATTATTTTTTAATTATTATATAATTATTTCAAATTACTATAGAGCTATAAATAATTATTTACTATAACGCTATTCCGAAAGATGTGTTTTGCAAGAAATTCTGAAACGCGTTAAAATCACTTGCATTTGGCATGAGAGGATGTTGCTTGCACAATCGCGTGCACTTTTTGTCTTTTTGCGCGAAATATTCAAAAATATTTTATTTTTCCATAGATTTTTTTGTGGGTTCTGCCGATAAATCTGACTGATCTATTATCTAAAAAGTATCTTTGTAATTTTTTTCACAATATTCTGAGTATATGCTTCAAAGAGACCTTCTTTGTAAGTTTCAAAAGAAACACGTGTCGTCTTTTTCAAAAAATAAAACAAAAAGGGGAAAGGAAAAAGAAGATTTGAAAAATGGAAAATCCATTTAAAATGCATTAGTTAACAAATGTATTAGTGCAACAAATAAACTCTTTCAGGACCTATTCAAGCATAATTTCGCATTCGTGCACCTATTTTACATGTATGTATAGACATGAATATTATGTGTAACTTATAATTGCCCGCTTGTCTGTCTGTATGATCTAAAATCAGAATTTATGTTCAGAATAGAAAACTGAGAATGTTCAGATTTCCAGAAAAGAATAATTTTAACATGTGGTAACAGAAAGAAATACATGGAATACACTAATAAAGAATGGAATACTGAATAGATTAAATGTCTCTGACACATTTTAATATTTAATATAAAACCAAATGAGTGGAGTCCGTGATAGCGGCTTATAGTACAATGCTTCTTACGGTGAAAATAAATAAATAAATAAATAATAATAATAATCTACAAATTTCTCCTCAGATGGTGTTTTTTGCTTCGATGAATTTTTACAAATATTGGCGTGGTTGTAATAATCCTAATAAATAATTTCCTAAAGAAGTGCAGTTTAGATTGTTGTTACATGAAAGGAATTGATAATACAAAAAGGAATCAATAAAGGTCAGCATTGATTGAAATGTATCATAATTATAAACCTATTCCGCGCCAACCATATCAATTCAGTTCCCAGATTTTCAATTTAAATTGCTTGCTAGAAAAGGGCGTCCCGTTGTGAAATTACAAAATTTTTAAATTGTATTAAATGCATTAATTAAAGTTATTACTATGTTAATTATGACAAGAAAAAAATTTGTAATTAAAGTTAGATTTCAAAAGGGGACTAACAAAATAATTGTCTTTTACCTACACAAATATCTAAAGACATTTTATTCAGTTTCAAAATTTCCGTCTATAATCAATCATTCTGTTATACAAAAACTTACGCACGTTCTAATTATATAAATGCATATTTTAGTAATTTTTTATTGGGGTTATATTTATCCGAACAATAATGTAAGAATAATTTCTTAATGTATTTCTTTTTCTTTTTTTTTTTTTTTTTTTCCACTTCAGACTAACATTCTGTTTGAACTAGAGTTTTCGAATATCTTTCAGATCTGCCGGAACTTGAAATAAGTAAGCCCCGATATCAATCTCTCTATGTACACAATGAATATTCACCTGCAATTAACAAATATCGAGTTTAAATCTCCTTCTACTTTTACGGAATACTGCTGCAGAAACAACCCGCAATTACAATAATTAAATTGAAGATAAGCGTTGAACCACGCATTGATTAAGCAACTCCTTCTCCAGCCTCTTAAGTTTTTTTTTTTTCTCAGCTTTGCCAAGTAGAATGTATATGTGTGCCTGTTCCTAATTTCGGCCAGTTCTTTCTCACGTTTTCATTAAGTGTAGCAATTTTGCCATAATTTTTACTGGGAAAAACTAATAACAAAGGATAATTCTGTACTGATAAGTATAAAGGATTTAAGTCCAAAAATGTCGATTTTGTGTTAAGTACATAGTCAGACTCAGAAAAAAATTCTCTATCGATTGGTATAAATGATTTAAATCCATGTCATTTAATCTTTGAGAAAATCCATTGGTAAAAAAAAATGAAATCAGAAATTTGAAATTTAGCATTAATCTTTGGTATAAATATTTAATTCAATTTTTTCCCTTTATTAAATGAAGGTTGACAGTCACTGAACGGTATAAAGCGTATAAACCAACATAATGCCTTTTTCCTAATCGATTCTGCTGATTAGTTTTTAGTTAGTTTAACTTTATTTTTCGTCTCCTGAAAAATGAAGAATATGGACTTAAATCCTTTATACTTATCAGTACAGAATTAAAAAAAGAAGTTCTTTCTGCTAATTTTAAAAGTTTACTCTTATTAGCCTTGTAACATTCAGTGGATTTTCACTGAAGTCAATCATTTAACAATTTATTATACAACAATATTTCAATAATTTTTCTATGCTTTAATCGATTTTTGACCATTAGTTCCTTCTCTTTTCCGTACACAACAGCACTATACTCTGAAATTTGACGGATGCATTGAGAAAAATTTTTGTGACTGGCATCTATGAAACTAAATTGTGGCTCTAGTAAAAATAGTTCTATGCCATCCTTATAAGTTCTAGTTCCCTTTTATAGCGAGTTCTAAAGACTCCTATTAGAATTCTAGAGCAGCGGTCGCCAAACTTTTTGACTTCACGGACCACTAAATTCAAAATTTAAAATCTCGTAGACCACCTAAATTCATAATTTAAAACTCCATAGATCACTAATGCGACTGATTAAGAAACGTAAATATATTATTAGAGCAATGATCAGAGAACACCTACTTTATAAATATGGGAAACCTAATTAATATATACTATTACAAATACGTATTTTATATATAAATAAATAAATAAAATAGTAGTATGAACGAGGCATAAAGGCTGCTTAATTATCATAAAACATTTATAGGGAAAAAGAAATACATATTTATTGCTTCTGTATTAAAATCTCAGACGAAAGATTTAAAATGTAGCGAAAAAATGTAATTTCCCCCTATAAAACTATCTAGTAAATCTAATAATATGCATATTGTTAAATAATTAAAACCTAATAAATGGAAATAATTATACTTTTTGCATTATTTTAAACATTTGAAGAATTCAAGTAATATGATACATTTAGAGCAATTCTAGTTAAGTATTAAAACAGATTAAGCATTTAATTTAAAATATATGGCTAGTACTCATAATTTAATTCTTTGTTATATAAAGCTTAAAAAAAAAAAGATTTTATTCATCTCCTCTTTCATCTACAATATTTTGAAGTCTAATGCTGTGAGAATTAGCGACTCAGGATATCCTAAAGTTCAAATGATCATCAGTGTTATTTCTAATGAAACATTTAAGAAAAATAGAAATAATGTCCATACTTTCCTGCGGACAACCAAAACCATGGACACAAGTGGTCCACGGATCACCAGTTGGCGACCACTGTTCTAGAAAGTTTTCCAGTATTATCGAGGTCAAATTTATTTAAAAATCTCTGCAAATAAATGCGAACTCAGGAGGCGAGTTTTAGCAACTATAATTTTGGTTTATAAACCGTTTCTATTAAATCAAGCAAGAATTTCTCGCAACACAAAGGATTCATAAAATTCATAAATTTGTTTTACCCTCCAGAAGAGTATAGACTAGAAATTCACGACCATTTCGTCTATCCAAGCTATTTGTTGCGCATAACTCGGAAGTTTTCATTTCTAGTTTAGGGATTCTGAAAATGACTACATTTTCATTCTAGATGAAGGCGGTATAAATATATATATTTTCTCAGTGTGGAGTTTTAAATAAAGTCAAATACGGAAGTCACTTTTGAATGCACTTTGCTGCTTTATTGATACATTCGTTAATTTTTTCAACTTGATGAAGAGTAATGTTATTATTTTGACTTGAAACAACTGCTGTGTGCTTTTACAATTCATAGTGTTGACCTATAAAGTTATTTTATTAATTAAATTAATTATTATTTGAATTTAACAAGGTTAAGAAATAGATGTTTTAAACCAAAATTTTTAAAAAAATTAAAAATCCTCATTTTTTATATTTTAAATACACTTTTAAGGAGATTGTCTACTTTTAAAAATGAGGAAAAGAAATAATTCGATCAAGTTTTTCACACTTAAAAAAAAAAAAAAAAGAAAGAAAAGAAAAAAAAAAAAAAAAAAGAAAAACGAATGCATGTACTTAAGAACTTTTTTTTTTTTTTTTTTTTTTTTTTTTCCTGTAACTAGTATTACATTACTCTATTGATTAAAAATTTTATTTTGTTTTGCTTTAAAATAGAAAATTATTTGTATTGCAGATTATTATTATTATTTTTTTTTTTTTAAGTTCAAGGATTCTTTCTCACTGCGCGCAGGATATCTCAAATTACAGTTTCCTTTATCCTTATAATTTTTACATTAAATGAAACAAGACATTCAAATTAAGAATCGGAACTAAAAAGGTATTAATTATTTTAAAAATGTGGAATTTAATTAATAATTAAATTTAAAATATGAAATTGCCGATAGAATTTTTGTGTTTCCACAATCATTATTTATTTTTTCTATTAACAGAACTTCTTATTTTTATTTCATTTTATTGATTATGTCAAAATGTGTGGTTGTGAAAATTTTTAAATTCATATATCACATTTCGAAATATCATGCGCAGAGTGAGAAAGCATTTTTGAAATTTTAAAAAAATCATCTGCAATAAAATAATTTTATCTTTTAAAGTAAACCAAAATAATACTTTTAATCAACAGAGTAATGTCATATTAGTTAACAAACTCACACACACACACACACACACACACAAAAAAAAAAAAAAAAATTGCACATACATTTATTTTTTTTATAAAAAGTTTGAAAACTGATCGGAAATTTTTTCCTTTTCCTATTTTTAAAAGTATAGTCCGTCCCCTTAAAAATTGTAACAGAAAATTACTAATAATCATTTATCTTAAGTTTCAGGTAAAACTACATAGAGAAAAATAAATAGATATTTCAAAAATCTACTTTATATATGCACTTTAATGACTAATATCATTTTACTTAGTTATTGGCGAGAATATATTTGTGACTTAGAATGCTTTTTCTAACATAGTAACATTCATTTTCAATTTTTGTAGAGAAATCACATAATAAAAATAAATAAAAATGCAGCATAAATATTGAGTATCTGAATTATTTACTTTTAACTAAGAATTACTGAAACACAGGATAAATGTTTCAGTAAAATTTCGAAATATTTTTATAGTGTATTTATGTTCCTCTGTATGTGTAGCAACCATTATTAATATTAATTTAGCAATTTCCAAAGGAAAATATATAATGAACGCATAAGGGATAAGGCATTCAAAATTCAGATTTACATAAATTTACGTAACCATTAAACATGAAAATATACTAAGTAACAATAAATATTTGGATACTTCTGAATTAATGTATAAATTAAACTAGTTGGCATAGGTGGGCACTGCTCAGTTCCTCATCATATTTATGTTCTCATAAATATCTAGTGCGAGACATATTATAATCATGTTAAAAGAAATGAATTTGACCAAAGCTTGATACAGTGACAGAATGAAATCCCCGCCTAATAGGCTATACACCGTTCACTTCGATATATTTATCTCATTCAAATCTATTAACGTATTTTATTGGGATCAATTTCGTAGTTTATTTTCATGCTACTATTTTCATTGCAACTTTCCCAAAAATGCATATTTATATGAAATATCGACACATTTTGCTATGTTGATAAAATCGTAAATTACGAATAATTTACGAAATTTTCCTATTAGAATATTTGTATTCAATCATGTTCAAACAAATATCATAAATGTAATTTTGAAGTTGTCTAATGTATTTATGATCCTCAAAATGGAAGTTTATGCTCAAATTTGCCTTATTCTGACATGTATACCAGTATGCTAAATAATATTTCGAAAGTGGTTTGACATCTTTATGATGAAAATATCCTTCAAGATTGACGTTTATGTGAAATTTTGCTCTATTCTGCCATGTTAAGAAATTCGTAAATTTCCAATAACTTACGAAATTTTTATATTGGAAAATTCATAGTCATTAATATTCATGCCAGTGTCCTAAATAATATTTCAAAAGTAGTCTGACATCTTTACAATGAAAATATCTCTCGAAATTGACGTTTATGTGAAATTTTGCCCTATACTGCCATGTTAAGAAATTCGTAAATTTCCAATAACTTGCGGAATTTTCAAAGTCGCATATTTATAGTTACTGATGTTCATTCCGGCATCAAAACTGATATTTTAAAACTGGTCTGACATTTTTACAGTAAAAAGTTTCCATTTAATGCACGTTTAAGTGAATTTTTGTCCTATTCCCCCATGTTAAGAAAATCGTACATTTCAAATAACTTATGAGGTTTTTTAATTAGAATGTTGCAAATAAATAGGGTTCTTGCCAGTGTCGAAAGTAATATTTAAAAACTGATTTGACCTCTTTGCGACAATTTGTTCTTGAGATATCGTGTACACAGACTAACAAACTAACGGACTAACACACTAATACACTAAAAGACACTCTACAGACAGACACCATATAAATTTTGTCATTTTTGGATTCCTCACACCTGAAAACGTGTAAAAAAGTCAAAAAACCGAGGTCGAAAATTTTGACGATTACCTAAGTTCCCGATACCTATAGTATGATGGGGAACTTAAAACGTGTAAAAAGTCAAAAAACCGAGGTCGAAAATTTTCACGATTACCTAAGTTTCCCGTACCTGTAGTATGATGGGAAACTAAAAAGCACTTTAGATATAACACAGTGCAATCGAAGGACAAAAACATTCATTTATTATGAAATATCAGCATTTGCATGAAAAGATTTTAACTGCAAATGTGGAAACGATAAAAAGTCATTTTTTGTATAATTTATTATTTATAAATTCGTATAAGATAGTTTATACGAAATCCCCTGACAAACAACATAAAATATCAAAATTATATTTTCAAAATACTAAGGTGTTTTAGTTCCCCATCATACTATAGGTATGGGGAACTTAGGTAATCGTGAAAAATTTCGACCTCGGTTTTTTGATTTTTTTATACGTTTTCAGGTGTGAGGAATCCAAAAATGACAAAATTTGTATTGTGTCTGTCTGTAAGGTGTCTGTTAGTGTGTTAGTGTGTTAGTCCGTTAGTTTGTTAGTCTGTTTACACGATATCTCACGAACAAATGATCGCAGAGAGGTCAGATCAGTTTTAAAATATTACTTTCGATACTGGCAAGAACCCTATTTATTTGCAACTATCGAATTAAAAAACTTCGTAAGTTATTAGAAATTTACGATTTTCTTAACATGGGAGAATAGGACAAAAAATCACTTAAACGTGCATTAAAAGGAAACTGTTTACTGTAAAAATGTCAGACGGAGTTTTAAAATATCAGTTTTGATGCCGGAAGGAACATCAGTAACTATAAATATGCTACTTTGAAGATTTTGCAAGTTATTGGAAATTTACGAATTTCTTAATATGGCAGTATAGGGCAAAATTTCGCATAAACGTCAATTTTGAGAGATATTTTCATCGTAAAGATGTCAGACTACTTTTGAAATATTATTTCGGACACTAGCATGAATATTAATGGCTATGAATTTTCCGATATAAAAATTTCGTAAGTTATTGGAAATTTACGAATTTCTTAACATGGAAGAGCAAAATTTCACATAAACGTCAATCTTGAGGGATATTTTCATCGTAAAGATGTCAAACCACTTTCGAAATATTATTTAGGATACTGGCATGAATATCATAGACTATGATTTTTCCAATTTAAAAAATTCGTAAGTTATTTGGAATTTACGATTTACTTAACACGTTAGAATAAGGCAAAATTAAACATAAACTTCCATTTTGAGGATCCTAAATACATTAGATAACTTTAAAATTACATTTATGATATTTGATTGAACATGATTGAATACAAATATTCTAATAGGAAACTTTCGTAAATTATTCGTAATTTACTATTTTATCAACATAGCGAAATTGTAAATTTTTCATATAAATATGAATTTTGAGGATTTTTGCATTGGAAATAGTAGCATGAAAACTAAACAACAGAATTGACCCTGATAAAATAAATTAATAGATTAGAATAAGATAAATATATCGAAGTGAACGGTGGATAGCCTAGAGGCGGAGATTTCATTCTGTCACTGTATCAAGCTTTGGTCAAATTCATTTCTTTCAACATGATTATAATATGTTTCGCACTAGGAATTTATGAGAACAGAAATATGATAGGGAACTGAGCAGAGTCCACCTATGCCAACTAGTTTAATTCCCCATCATACTATAGTTATGGGAAACTTAGGTAATCATGAAAATTTTTCGACCTCGGTTTTTTGACTTTTTTACACATTTTCAGGTGTGAGGATACCGAAAAATGACAAAATTTGTGTGATGTCCTTCTGTAGGGTGTCTGCTAGTTTATTAGTCTGTGTGTATGTTAGTCCGTTAGTGTGTTAGTATGTTAGTCTGTGTACACGATATCGCAAGAACAAATAGTCACAGAAAAGTCAGGTTAGTTTTAAGATATTGCTTTCGACACTGGCAAGAACCCTATTATTTTGGAACACTTGAATTAAAAAACTTCGTAAAATATTAGAAATTTAAGATTTCTTAACATGGGAGAATAGGGCAAAACTTTAAACGTGCATTAAATGGAAAATTTGTACAGTAAAATTGTCAGACCAGTTTTAAAATAACAGTTTTGATGCCGGAATGAACATCATTAACGATAAACATGCTACTTTGAAAATTTCGCAAGTTGTAGAATTTACGAATTTCTTAACATGGTAGAATAGGGAAAAATTTCACATATATGTCAATTTTGAAGGATATTTTCATCGTAAAGATGCCAGACAACTTTTGAAAGATTATTTAGGATACTGGCATGAATATTATTGACTGTATTGACTATGGATTTTCCAATATAAAAATTTTGTAAGTTATTGAAAATTTACGAATTTCTTAACATAGCAGAATAGGGCAAAATTTGACATAAACATCAGACTTGAGGTATATTTTCATCGTAAAGATGTCAGACTACTTCTGAAATATTATTTGGGATACTGGCATGAATATCATTGACTATGAGTTTTCCAATATAAAAATTTCGTAAGTTATTAGAAATTTTCGAATTTCCTAACATGGCAGAATAGGGCGAAATTTCACATAAACGTGAATCTAGAGGGATATTTTCATCGTAAAGATTTCAGACCACTTTTGAAGTATTATTTAGGATACTCGCATGAATATCATAGACTATGAATTTTCCAATTTAATAAATTCGTAAGTTATTTGGAATTTACGATTCACACAACATGGCAGAGTATGGCAAAATTGAGCATAAACGTCCATTTTGAGGATCATAAATATATCAGACAACTTCAAAATAATATTTATGATACGCGTTTGAACATGATTGACTACAAATATTCAAATAGAAAAATTTCGTAAGTTATATGTAATTGAAGATTTTATCAACATAGCAAAATTTAAAATTTTCCATATAAATAGGAATTTTGAGGATTGTTGCATTGGAAATAGTAGAATGAAAACTAAACTACGAAACTGGCCCTAATAAAATAAATTAATAGATTAGAATAAGATAAATATATCGAAGTGAACGGTGATTAGCCTATTAGGCAGGGATTTCCTTCTGTCACTGTGTCAAGCGTTTAATCAAATTCCTTTCTCTTAACATGATTTTAATATGTCTTGCACTAGAAATTTATGAGAACAACATATATGATGGGGAACTGAGCAAAGTGCACCTATGCCAACTAGTTTAGTTATTGAACAAAATTGATTTTTACTTTCGCCTACCCATATGGTAAATGGTATATATGGTAGAGAAAGTATTGTTTTTGGGTCAAATTTTCGAAATTTAATTTGTGTTATATTGTACGTTTTGGAGTCCCCTAAATCAAAAATCATGTTTTTAGCTGTTGGTCGGTGTGTGTGTCTGTCTGATATGAGCATATTTCTAGAACAAATTATAACAGGAAGTCCAAACTTGGTATTCTAAATGTGTATCATATAGGAATGCTACAGTAAACTTTTCGTTGAGACCGAGCAATTGTTCAAGTGCAAGGACATCCGAGTCAATTGAAACGCATTATGTCTATGAAGAAATTTCCGATTAGTACAGTGTAACATCTATAGGCTGAATTATACGAAACAGAATGAACAAAATTTATTATATTCATAAAAGCATGTTTTATGTAGAATGTGGAATGAAACCATTCATCATTTCTTTACAGGGCTACCCAAAGTATTTGGATATATTGGGATTATACTTGGAAATTGCAGGAATCGTAATTCCTTTTGTCTTAGATTAGTAAGATTAGTAATCTTTCAAGTAAGATTAATTTTAAATACACAATATTATTTATTGTACATATTGATAATAGACAATATACAGGGCTACCCAGAATTAAGCAAAACGTTCTTTTCTATTGAATATAATTGATGGAAGTGCTTTGTACATTTTACATTGTCGATGAATTGATTGAAAATTCTTTTCTCATACCCATACTGTAAACAAAATATTTTTTTTATTTTTATTTCCAACTCTGTTTTTGTATAATATCACGTTTCGGGGTACCTTGATTACGAAAGTCCAATTTTTAGCGGTTGATTTATATGTATATCTGTTATCAGCGTAACTTAAAAACAAATAACTGCAGGAAATTCAAACTTCGCCTTTTGAATTTCGTATTAGGTTGCCAATTAAAAATTTGATCTCTTGATCAAATTTTTACTGGCGAGTTTGAAGGCAAATTAATAACAGCCTGATTTCTTTTTCTTTTCTTTTGTTTTTACTTCCTTATGCAAAATATAAGGGAGTGAAAACAAAATACTTACTTATAATCCGTATTACAATCGTTCCTTATACAAAGTATAAGGAAGTATTGTAATCCCGATTTGCGAAATGGATTTTATATCTCGCATAGCTCAAAAACGAATCATCGTAGAATATTGCAAATTTATATGTGTGACTGCCATGAAGCTTAGTTGTACACCTGCATGCTTCGTCTTAATACGAGCTCTCGTTTTAGAGATATCATCGCTTTATACGATTTTTCGTGACGTCTGTATGTGTTTGTGTGTGTGTGTGTGTGTGTCGCATAACTCAAAAACGTTTGGACGTTGAACGTTGCAAATTGATTATATCGGTCTGTTATAACATCTATTTATGCACTTCCCTTTTTACTTTCTCTTACCCATAAGGTAGAGAAAGTATTGTTTTAGGGTCAAATTTTCGAAAGCGAGATTTTGTTATATTTACACGTTTTGAGGTCCTCTGAATACGAAAATCATGTTTTTAGCAAATGGTCTATGTGTATGCCTGTGTGTCTGTATGTCTGTGTGTGTGTCTGTATGTGTGTCTGTCTGTTATCAGCATATCTCAAGAACAAATTATGGCAGAAAGTTCAAACTTGGTATTCCAAATGTGTATCATATAGGGACGCTACAGTAAGCTTTTCGTTAAGATCAAGCAAATGGTTCGTGTACAGGGACAATCAAGAGAATTCTAATACATTACATCTATGGGGGAAATTGCAGGAAAGTAGAGTTTAACGTCTATAGACTGCACTAAACCAAATGAAACGAATATATATTTTTTGTAATAGAGATAGTTAACTGGGAAAAAAAAATTGTGTGTGTAGGAGCCTCGCCTCCCCCCCTGGGGGGGGAAGTCCTCCTTCGAGGGGAGTAAATTTTCATGATGGGTATATTTCAAAAGAGCTCGCCAATACCTTCAAAACGAATGGTTGAACCATCGATCTACGATAATTTAAAGCAAAGTTATCGATTTTTTTACTTTTAACGAAAAAAAAACTTTGAAAAAAAATTATACTTTTTTTTTTTTTTTTTTTTTTTTAAATATTCAGTATAAAATGGACTTTTTTTTTGGACATTTGGTGTTATACTACTTCTCTAATATGGAAATCGTCTGCCTTATCATAAAAGATAATTTTTTTAATAATAATTTTAATAAATTATTTTTTAAAAAGAGAATTATTTTTTAATAACCGAATTAAATTCTACATAAATGTAGGTGCATTAATAACACGGGGGGTTGAGGGGGCGGTAGCCCCCCTCACACAGAACTAATTATCATATAAAACTCTTCAGAAGCCTAATATGAATTGTTTAACATAGGTTTACATACCAGTACTCGTTATCTTACCTATTAATCTGCAAGCTGTATTTATAGTATTAAATTTCAGGGTAAGAGAAAGTCGTGTGAGTGACACACCAGATTATTTGACTTTCTGTGACTTTCTGTTTTACAGATATATTATATTCATAATGACAAAATACACAAAGGTTTTGGCCATTATATGTAACCTACCATCATAGAGATTTCAAAATAAGCTAATGATAGAGCCCGTAATGATATTATTATGAAAGTTGTCGACATTTCTGCGTGTAGAAAATAATTTGTAATGATATAAATAGGTTCTAGTCAACGAATGCATTTCGTTTAATGAATATTCAGCCCGTAAATAGATCTCATAGTAATATTTTTATGAAAGTTGCCCACATTTTTGAGTGTAAAAAGTAATTCTTAATATATGTGCAGCTTCTAGTCGACGAATGCACTTTATTACCATGCTTTTTTAACTCACTTTCTTGTTTGTTTGTCCAGTACAAAGCTTG
The DNA here is from genome assembly GCA_963930645.1 of Salticus scenicus. NCBI lineage: Eukaryota > Metazoa > Arthropoda > Arachnida > Araneae > Salticidae > Salticus > Salticus scenicus. The sequence goes on from OZ005655.1 coordinate 14,785,732, forward strand.
CAATCGTTTTTAACTAATTTCCCGACTAGCTAGACATTTGAAACTTTTAGGAGAGTTCAGAACACGATGACAATTTTATATTTTTTGTTCAATAAATAAAAGTTTGAAAATTTCTTATAATTGCTCTCTTTATTACACATTTGATCATTTTCTTTCAAGTTGATGGGATGTTTCATATATATATATATATATGTGTGTGTATATATGTGTATATTTATAAGTACTTAATAATACATAGAATTATCAAGTTTATATGATTCAATAAAAAATTTAAAAGCGTGGTACACTATAACAAATATATCCTATTTGCTGCCAGAAATTCTCTGTAATTTGAGAAAATACGCGTAATTTAAGAAAAAATTACGTTGTCAGAATGTACACTGCTCGACATTGAAAATGCATCTCCAAGAAGGAATGATAATAACGGAATGAAATTTGTTGGACACATACATTATAGTAGGAAGAACAATTGATTAAAATTTCAGAAAATTTGGAGTAATATGTACTGAGAAAACAGTACATAAAGCTGCGACCTCTGTGAGCAATAACAGCACATATCTGCCTAGGCATTGAATCGAACAGCAATTGGATGACGTGTACGGGTAGAGAACTTCATGAAGCTTCAACACGATGCCACAATTCATCAATCGAAGTTATTGGTGAGTGGTGGGGAGCCAGTCGCTTTTCAATGATTAAGCAGTCATTTTCATTGGTGCGAGATCAGGAGAACGCGCTGGCCAGAGCAGCAGTCGAACACATTCTGTATCAAAGAAGGTCCGGGAAATACAAACAACTTGCGGTCGTGCATAATTTTGCTTAAATTTTGCGCTACGGAGCCTCGAATACAGGTCAAGGGGGCGGGCCTTAACTCATCAGAAATTTAATGGCCGCTTATCAGAGTGCCAGGAATACGAACATGAAGTAATCGAGAAGTGTATTCAATGGGAACCCATAACATCATTGCAAATGATGGACAGTATGATGATGTCGAATCCTAGCTGGCAATGAGCATTATTAATGATGCCGTTAAATACGGATAAGTCAATCTTGATGCTATAAACAGGATTGTGATTTGTCTGTAAAGTAACTTCACGCCATTCCTGCGTCCAGGTTCATCGTTGATCACACATTAATGGCGACCATATCAGTGATGCAGTTTTGAGGGTAATCAGAATTTTGGTAGCCGCATACTGAGTCACCACCTGGATTGATGGTATGTTGTACCACTGGATACACGTCCCGGTCACCTCTTGTTTTCATTCCCGCCACACTGAATACCAGCCATTACATTTCAGACGAGTTTAGGCCCATAGCTCTGCCTTATGTTCAAGGCCTCCGAAGCGCAACATTTAAGCAGGACAATGCACGACAGTTGTCCATATTGTCTGGACCTTCATTGATGCCGAATGTGCTCGACTGTTGCTCTGGCCAGAGCGTTCTCCTGATCTCGCACCAATGAAAATGGCTGTTTAATCTTTGAAAAGCGACTGGCCCCCACCACTCACCAGTAACTTTGATCGATGAATTGTGGCATCGTGTTAAAACTTCATGAAGTGCTCTACCTGTACACGTAATCCAACCGATTCAATGCCTAGAGAGATATGTGCTGTTATTGCTCACAGAGGTCGCTTCTTTACGTACTGTTTTCTCAGTACATATTACTCCAAAATTCCTGAAATTTTAATCAATTGTTCTTCCTACTATAATGTATGTGTCCAACAAATTTCATTCCGTTATTATCATTCCTTCTTGGTGTTGCATTTTCAATGTCGAGCAGTGTATTTTCTCAAATTACAGAGAATTTCTGGCAACAAATAGGACATATTTTTACAGGTGTAGATAAAAAGTTCGTTTTATCTTGTAATTATTTTATTTTAGTCTTGTTTGTCCGTTAAAGAATTTTCGAAACATTTAGTTCAGTCTATAAACTAATGAGTCTTTTCAGAAATTTTCAGAATTTTGTTGTTATTGAAGTTAGAGCTTCCAAACTTTGGCAATCCTAAACTACAAATTATCACCAAATTACGTCTCCAAGTACCAAATTCAACGCAAAATCTCCAAAATCGATGCCAAGATGAAAATCAGCGATGGATACAAACTTAGGGCGTCTTGGTGATCAAATTTGGAGGCAAATATTGTTTCAGGATAGCCAGAATTAGTAAATCTTTCTCAATTTTAACTGAATTAATTGTTTCTGTAACATGTATCGTTTTCACCTCTAATTTTGGCAAAGAGGACAAATGTAGGCCATCTATACTCGAATGATTTTCATTATACTCTAAGCTATGAATTTGCCGATGAGAGATTCTGTAATAAGTCGTTCCTGAACAAACTAGTATATTTGTTTGGCGGTATATTATTATCATGACTTTTGTGGTTAGAGTTTTCATAAGTTTATTTATTCCAGTGAGTGTATAAGGAAGTCATGTAATGTCCGCATCAGATTCTTTTTTTTTAAGGTAATTGCCCTGTAATTGAACGGGGGGTTTGAGAGGGCCGGTAGCCCCCTTCACACAGAATTACATGTCAAATAAAACTGTTCCTAAACCTGTTTTAGATTATTTTGAAAATACATTGAACTTAATTATTTCACGCTATTGATCTTAAGATTCAATATGCAATCTATCGTTATAGTATTGAAATGTAGGGTAAGAGAAATTCGTGTGAGTAACATTTTGTTTACACATAATCAGGATTTTAATATGATACTAGAGCTTCGATTATTTTCGATTCTGTACGCTTGGAAACTGCTTTTCATTAAACACTCAAACTGAAATGTCCCCGGTCCCGAGCGAGGTTTTAAATTGTTTCAAAGGATTTTTTTTTTTTTTTTTTTTTTTGTATTTATAAAATGATCTAAAGAATAAAGTGATTGGATTTTTTTTTTTTTTTTCATTTTAATGTGGTGACCAGCTAAGTAAGCAAAGCCTGTTAGTCATGCAATTAAACTTCAATTGTGTCTATCTCGTCACGATCTGATGAATGCAGAAAGGGGTTAAAGGTGTCAAAAGATGCGAAAGAAACCAAGGATTCCGAGTTGATCTATTAAATTAAATCATTCTGATTAGTTGAAAAGATATCAACTTTAAACTCGAGGCAACTAAGATAAGCAGTACAATGTACTACTCAAACAGTATTCGTCCTCACCAGCACCAACTGGGCCTGAAGCAGTTGGGAGACAAAATTCAGCTAACGCCAGGGTATAGGTGAGAGAAACTTTAAAGTACATAGTTATATGTAATCGTCCATAACTGAGTTTTAAGCGATTTCTATAGTTTTTTTTTTTTTTTTTTTTTTTTTTTAAAGTAAAACATTTTGTAAAAAACAAAAGTCTTTTCAAAGTCAAAGGTACAAAATTATACGTAATCGTGCTTAACTCGGTTTTGAGCGATTTCAATGGATTTTTTTTTTTTTTTTTTTTCCTTTCTGTTTAAAAAATAAAACATTCTGTAAGAGTTCTGTTTTAAAAATTAATATAAACTAGTATGTTGTGGCTATCGCAAGATTTTCTTCCATATAAACTTATACAAATTCACTCAGTACAAATTATTTATTAAAATAATTTTCCATGTTGAATGCAGACGATTTTTATCTCACAAAAGTATATTAAATGCTGAAACAAAGTAAATTTTGTGTCAATATAAAGAGACATGCGTTTTTTTTTTTTTTTTTTTTTTTTATCGATAACTTTGTTTTAATTATCACAGATCTATGGTTCTATCAAATTGGTATTGCTAAAGGGTACATACAGTGCGTATCGAAATGATAGGTCCACCCGCATTTTTCAAAATTTCGACTCTTAATTGAGAATAAGAATCACTTTTTTGGTAGAGACAATTAATCAGTAATTGTTATAACTATTTATGAAGAAATTTCTTTAAAATAAATAATTCCTTTTTATTTTATGCAAATTTTCATTTTCAGACCGTTTCGAAAAGATAGGTCCGCCTTCAGAAATTTTGCACCAATCACGTTTATTTCCAAAATATTTGCATAAATATCGTTGCTTTGTCTTACTGCGGGATTATGATGGCTGCTGTGGAGGTATTTAAACAGGTTTGAACATCACGTTGTAATCAAACGAAATGGGTCGTCGTTGCAGTCTTTCGCTGGTTGAGCAGGGAAAAATTGATGCATTTAAAACGTGTGGAAAATCGAATAGAGAAATAAGTAAACTTTTAAACAGATCACATAATGTTGTAAACAATTATTTGCGACTTAGAAATACTTATGGCAGTAAAAAATCATCTGGCCGCCCATCAAAAGTGACACCCCGACAAAGAAGGACTATCGTAAAGGAGTTAAAATCTGGAAATATGAGCTTATCCACAGTGGTTAGGCAACAAAACCCTCCAATATCAAAATCTACAGTCCATAGAGTGGTAAAAAAGTTCGGTAATATAATTTACGTTAAGAGGAAAGCGGATCTGAAATTCACTAAAAAGCACAAAGAAAAGAGACTGAAATTCGCACATGAAGTGATGTCCTGGAAACAAGATTGGCATCGTGTGATATTCAGTGATGTGATGAAAAGAAATTCAACCTGGATGGTCCAGATGGCTGGCTGTACTACTGGCACGATCTGCGTAACGATAGACAGATATTCTCGAAGAGGAAAGCTGGTGGTGGTTCCGTTATGGTATGGGCCGGATTCGGAGGTGGAGGAAAAACTGATATAGCATTTGTAGACAATCGTTTGAATGCTGCAGGCTATCAACAGCTGCTTGAACAATATTTTTTTCCACAAGCAGAGCACATTGGGGGCCCATTCTTCATGTTCCAGCAGGATAATGCTCCTGTGCACACTGCAAAGTCCACTTTCGAATGGTTTCTGGATAATGGTGTACATGTTATCAATTGGCCACCTTGCAGCCCCGACCTGAATCCGGTAGAAAACATGTGGGGTATACTCGCAAGAGCGGTGTATGCAGGCGGAAGGCAGTACAATAGTACTGCAGACTTGAAAAAGGCTATTTCCTCCGAATGGTCAAAAATCGAGAAAAAGTGTTTGAAAAAACTTGTAGAATCCATGCCGAATAGTATTTATGAGCTTATTCTGAAACAAGGTGGAAAAATTTCTTATTAATTCAACATTAATTTGATGCTTGGTTCAGTGGACCTATCTTTTTGAAACAGCTTTTTCATGTAATTTTTGTTTTCCTTATTATTCCTATTATTTGTATATAATTCATGTAATATTTTACATTGAATGAAGCAATGTAGTTTATAAAATAGTACTTTGTACACAATAAAACCTTTTTTACCTACATAACTTTCGTTTTTACTGGTGGACCTATCATTTCGACACGCACTGTACAAATGAAACACTTCCAGTTGCAAAGCCGCTTGCAAGCGTTCCAAATGTATGACTGCAGTCAGCAGCAAAAGTATACGAGCACTAGAACAAATTTCTATATGAAAAAAGCACATTTAACACTGTTTTGTTAAATAAATCCTTGTCGAATCATGTTCTTAGACTGACTAAGAACAGGATTCGACAAGGATTTATTTAACAAAACTGCATTAAGTGTACTTTTTTTACATAGAAATTTTTGCTAGTGCTTGGATACTTTTGCTGCCGACTGTATTTGCCAAAAACTTGCAAAATTTACGTCATCGAAATTGCAAGCGTTCCGTTTGTCTGTAACTCTTAATCAGAATAAGTTTACTCATCTAAATTAATTTAAAAAAATACAATAATAGAAATAAAAAAATCTTATTTGTAACAAATTTAAAGTATCTTATGTCAAAAAAGTATTTGCACACTCAACTCAACTTTTAACAATTCTGCATTTTTATGTAAATTATTTGATATTTATCCCGCAGAAAATAACATATGTAAGGAAGACTATAAAAGATTATGGACACTTTATCAGTAGATTGTCGATTTCAAATTGTGATGACACCTAAGAAACGTGAATTGCTGATTTCGTTGCGAGAAAAAATTACTTCACTTCGTAAAAAATGGCCTAAGTTATCGAGAAATGGGCAAAAAGATAAATGTTTGTATCTCTACTGTTCGGTATGTTGTAAAAACGTCATGAAGAAAGAGAATCTACCGCAAATAAGCTGCGTTCCGGACTTCCAAAGAAACTTTCAGAGCGAATTATGCGGAAAATCATAAGAGAAGCATCAAAAGATCCATTTGTTTGTGCGATTACATTAGCCAATGATGTCGCTTCAACATCTGGAGTTCAAATTAGTACCCAAATTGTTCGAAATGTCCTACACAATGCACAAATTTATGGGAGATCTCCAAGAAAAAAAAAACCTTTCATAAATAAACGAAATAGACTGAAGAGACCTGAATTCGCTAGGGATTATATCAATAAGCTAATTGATTTCTGGAAAAATGTCGTATTCTCTGACGAGAGTAAGTTCAATAGTTTTAAATCAGATGGCAAGAGATTAGTTTGAAGGAAACCTGGCACTTCTCTTCTTAATAAAAATGCATTACCTACAACTAAATATGGAGGAGGCTCTGTTATGGTTTGGGGATGCGTGGCTAGCAAAGGCGTAGGTATTTTGTGTTTCATTGATGGGAATATGACAGCTCAAACCTATGTTAATGTGTTGCGAGGTAATTTGCCACAAAGTGCAATAAAATTGGGTATCAGTAATTCCTACTATTTTCAGCAAGACAATGATCCCAAGCACACTGCCGGTATAACACGAATGTGGTTACTTTATAATGTGCCTAGAAGACTTGCTACCCCACCACAATCGCCAGACTTAAATCCTTTTGAGAATTTGTGGAATTCTTTGGATTTAAAAATTAAAAAAAGGAAGATTTCATGCAAATCTACACTAAAACAAGCACTTATTGAAGAGTGGTCTAACATTGACCCTACTCTTACAGAAAATTTGATTAAATCAATGCCAGCAAGATCACAAGCAGTGACAGATGCTAATGGAATGCATACTAAATATTACTCATCTAAAATTTGCCTAAGTATTATATTTCTTTTGTACTTATACAGGTGTGCAAATACTTTTTTGACATAAGATATTTTAATTTTATTACAAAAAAGTTGTTTTTGTTTACATTATTGTATTTTTTCTAATTAGTTTAGATGAGTGAACTTGTTCTGATTTAACAATACCAATTTTTTGCATTCCTTATTGCTCTTTTTTATTAATTACGAACGAAAATCTATGTGTGCAAATACTTTTTGTACCCACTGTACGTTTAAAAATTGCGATTAAAAAATTATGTAATATATAATCCTACGTGATATTCTTCGGATCTTAAGGTTTTCTGTGTAATTTTTTTTTTCTAATTTCAATTTTAGATAGAATAAAGGAAATATTTCAACATAACTCTTGTATCTCGGGCATTATCAAATAAGTTTAAATTTATGGTGATAGACCTTACTATGAAATATTTTTTACATCTTCCCTTACAAACGCGAATTTTCTATTCTCTTAAAATCTAGTCGAATCAAATGCAAATAGTTATAAAAATTAAAGAAGAAAAATTAAAATTAATTTAAAATTATGGATGATTAAATTCTACGTAAAATTCTTCAGATGTAAAGGTTTTTTAATTAACATTTAACTTTTGTTTTTTAAATTTCAGCTTTGTTTAAATTAGAAAAAAAAAATATTCCCCGTAACTATTTTAACTCAGACTTTATCTGATTCATTTAAATTTATGATGATGGACTTTAATGTGAAATCTTTTTCACATCTCCCTTTACATTCGCGTGGTTGCTATTCACTTAAAACCTGTCGAATCGTGTGCAAATAGATATAAAAACAAAACATTCTTTTCAATTTATCCCCTTGTATCAAAGCGAGCATCTAAATCAACCCTCATCCGATCCTAGATCAGTCTGTTCTCACGTCCGAGTCTTTTCAGAACAGTTCTCTCTTTTTTTTTTCTTTTCTCTTACGTGGCGATTACAGTAAAAGAAATAAGAGAAATAATAACACCGAATTGATTCTATAACTGGTTTGATTAATAGCGCATTAATCGCCTCTGTTTGTACCCTCGGCTTTTTTCTCGAAACGGCTTCCCAAATTTACGATGTGTGGAAATAAGTATTCGTCCGCAATCAATTTGCGCAGCACACATTAATAATTTGGACAAGACAAAATGGCGGATAAGACAGAGGAATATTTTATTCACAGACTTCTAATCTCCCCCACCCCCCCTTCCCCATTTTTTTCTAATGATGGTTTCCCGTCACGGCTGCCAAATTCCAATTCATCAAAGATAGATTTCTTTTCTCCTCTGTTATAAAAAATACCGAAGGTGTAATAATGAAAATCGGAATAAATAGGCCGATTGATTTTTGCGGTTCGGACGTGATTCGTTTTCTCTTGCCTAAATGTGCCTGCCGCTGTCTACCTTACACTGTTATTAACTCGAATGGATTAGACTAGGCGCCGAAAAGCACACTTAAAGAGCCAAAATTTTAATAAAAGGCCAACACCGCGGAATAAAAACTGTAATAAACAGTTCTTCCTTTTTTAGTTAGTTTTTTGACGATTAAGTTCGTTTCTCTCTTTCTCCCTCTCTCTCCGTCTTCCCCTGCTTTTCTGAGGAATGGGAAAATAAAATAAAACATTTTTATTTATTTATTTATTTATTCTTCTGATTATTTTCAATAGTTTAAAATAAATCTGTTTTCAACTCAGTTTTTTTCCCAGTATTTCTTAGTTGCATATTCATTTAGAACCAATATTTTATCAAATCAAAACAACACGAACATTTTTCTTTTTCTTAAAATAAATAAATAAATAAAAATAGTAAGATAATTTAAATCTACATTTCGAATAAAATTTAAAGAATGATTAAAGGAGAAGCTAAATGAAACTACTAAAATTGAACTGAATGGAGATTTAATAATGTGGTGTGGAACTCACACTACTTTCTCCAACCATGCGTCATTAGAGACATACAGGGTAAGTCAAAATGAATACAGCGATTATAAACGGCTATAACTATTTAATTAAAAAAACTTTATCGATAAGATTAACACAGAATGTAGACGGAACTTCAAAATTTTGTATACATACGTCATAGATGTTCTATGTAACTTCCCTTGGTCACACGGATAACATCAAGGCGGTAGTCTATTTCACGCCATACATTCTGAAGCATTTGTTCAGTCACCGACGCAAGCGCATTACAAATGCGTACTTTGAGTTCTTCAATTGTTTTGGGCATGGGAAGAACATACACCTGTCTTTCACATAAACCCATAGATAAAAATCGCAGGGTCTCAAAGTACGCATTTGTAATGCGCTTGCGTCGGTAACTGCAGACATGCTTCAGAATGTATGGCGTGAAATGGACAACCGTCTAGATATAGTCCGTGTGATCAAGGGAAATCACAAATTACATCTATGACGTATGTATAAAAAATTTTGGAGTTCCGTCTACATTCTGTGTTAATCTTATATATAAATTATTTTCCATCAAATAGTTATAGCCGTTTGTAATCGCTATATTCATTTTGACTTACCCTGTATTATTACAACTTAAGTGAAAAGACAAAAAGTAACGTATTTGAACACTCTCAAAGTATTTTAAACAACATTTAAAAATAGTTTCATAAAAAGTTACGACTGACATAGATTTTTATGGGGAAAAGGCTACAGCTCCTCTCAACACTCCTCAACAAAATCTCCCCTGAACAAAATTGTAGCTATATTCAGAAACATTTAAGTACATTATTAAATTTTACAATTTATTTCAATCTATTCAGAGACTGTTTACTCCCAACACTCGAAAGGTATGAGATGTGTGGAGATGGAAGAAGGAAGGTCACTAGTCGGATGCGGCAGTAGGAATTGGTGATTTCAGTGGTGGTGTCGAGTTGAGTTAGAAGCATTGAGTTAGAAAAGTAAAAGTCACCAGTCAAATCTAGGGCTGGTGGTAGTTTCGGTGATAGTGTCGAGTTGAATTAGAAGTATTGAATTGGTAAAGTGTAGGTCACTACAGTGTAAAAAAATAACTATTACCAGCTACAAGAAACTCTCTGTGATTGGAGAAAATAATTATTTTCTCCAATCACAGAGAGTTTCTTGCAGCTGGTAATAGTTATTTTTTTTACAGTGTACTTGGATCCAAGATTAGGTGGTGATGTTTTGGTTGAAATATGAGGTTGGACATAGAAGTGTCGAGTTGAGTAAAAGGAGGATTAGTGTAAAATATTACTAGCTATTTGGAATTAGTCTGTCAAGTTGAGAACAGGTTTAAGGGAAGTTGAGATAGTATAGGTCAGTTGAATATAAGTAATTTTAGGATGAGTATTTGAGGAAAATGAAGGAAACCGTTTCAAAAACTATTCACTATAAACTGACATCCGAATTATAGAAGCATGTGCTTTCGTATTATCCTTGAAATGTGCTCTTTACGATTAGTAGTTTGGAATTTTGTCTAAAGATTTCCACGTAAGGATACTCGAGTGGGTGGCCACCGGAGCATTCGTATGCTGAGATCAATTTCACACAGTTAGTCGTTTTGTTATTCAACTGAGTTAATTTTAGAAGTTTCGTCCATATCTTAGTATCCCTTTTTCTCTTACAAAAAAAAAGTTGAGTTTTAAATCTGAGTATTAATTGGATTCCCAACAGACACCTTTGATTATACAGGAGAACAATTTACAGGTTGAGGCTGGAGCTTACCCTCCATACACTCTTTGAAAATTATTCGATTAAGTTTCAGTTGACCTGTATACTACCTATAAATTATATACGATCCAAATAAAAACAGTGTAAACACATTTGGGGTAGCAAATATAAATAAATAAATAAATAAATAACTTGAACTGTACTTCGACCATTTTTGAACTATAGCCCTAATACATCAGAATTCTTTTGTGTGGCCCTGTAAATTCGTTCCATATTCTTTTGAAAAATGCATTTGTGTTTACAAAAAAATTATGTTAATTTTCATTTTCTAAACACAATTTGTCATGCGCATATAAATATTCTGATTATTTAAAGAATCATGTAAAATAAGAATGCATATCCTGATATCCTTCCAATATTTTTATCAGCATTCATATACATCATGAATGGTTATTCTGTGTTTTCAGCATGAATGAGTATTACCTTTATGTATAAATTTGACAAGGAATATCTACAAAATTTCCATTAAGTGCTGTAAATTTTATATTACTTGCATTATGGGATAGAAAAGGCAATTTATCGAGCATGTGGCGTTGAATCTTTTCAACTGAAACAGAAAAAAAAAATGTAATGCATACATTATTTTTATTTATTTACTTATTTACTTACTTTATAATAAATACACTCTAAAAACGTTGTTATAAATTTACGATACATATACTGGTCACATTGGTGCAGCATAAGTACGGTACTTGTGCAATATTTCTATGATATATTAAAATTAGAAATAGGGTATACGTGACTGCACTTTAATTGAAAACGGCATTTATGTGTTAAATAAACTTTTTTACTTGGAAAAAATTTAGCGTCTTGAATATGACATCCGTTTAAAGTACTTTTTAGTGACTCCATGAAGCATTTGCGCATATATATTTTTTTCTTTGCTTCTCTATATTTAATTGAATATATAATATACCGTCCATTTAATTTACAGTATGTATTCTGGGAATACGGCTTAGTACACTCTACGACAGGTCTGGCCAACCCACAGCCTGCGACAGAATTCAGGAAATTTCTAATTTAAATCTTCCGTTAAAATATCTAAAGTTGGTAGATTATACATATATAGAAAATACTGATTAAGGTAGATAAAGAAACAAATATCGCGCTAATTGATGTTAATAAAATATTATCAGACCAATAACTGATTCTTACTATTATACTTATGAATATATAATAATAAGGTTTTGACTGTTTTATAGTTATTTTATGAATAAAAATATATTTAATATACATATTTTCTGCTTTAAATCCTCACGAACCCACCGAAAAAGAATCGCTATATGTATATGGTTCAAGCATTTATACAAGGCGGCCCGCCAAGAGTTATGGATTGGAAAGGCCAGCTCTATACACATTATAAACTCTAAAACACTTATTTTATCGAGAATATGTGAAATGACTTTTGGCCAAATATTTTCTACTTATGTGTCATCTTACTTTCATTTTAATTTCTTTGGCGCTTGAAAAATCTTATTATTATTGTTTTTATTGTTAAGGGATAATATCTGAACAACTTTTTGAAATTTTTTGAAATTTCTGACAGTATTCAGTTTTAATTAGAAAAATGAATGTAACATAAATGTACGTTTGAAACTGCCTTTCAAAAATATTTCCTTCTAAATTATGTTACAATACTTTAGTATCTTTTTATTCATCATCATTAATTTCAGAATGCATTAATTTTCTTTTAAAGTTAAATATGACAATTCTATTGGTCATTAACTCATCCATAAAATCCGGTTTCCTTCCCATGTATAATAATAAATAGTACATGTCTTCTTTGACCATTACGCACTAATGATGATATGTTCCATGCTATCTGAAACGCAGTCTGTATTTCTATTTATGCTTTTTTCATGTTTTGTACTTTCCCTGACAGAAAGTTGCGAAAAATGATGGATTTTGCCTTTTAAAGACGTATTTTGAAAATATTTTCAAAATGTACCTTATGAGAGGCTTTACTGCAATGAAGCATACTTGACAACATACTAATTAATATTCTGTAGTCCTGAAGTCCCCGCCTTTTTTCCACACCAGTCATTTTTAGAGTTATTATTATTATTATTATTATTATTTAATCGTAATTAAATTTGTAGAGAATTACTCTAAAAATAAAGTGTTATGAAAAAAGTGGGGGGAGGTACCAACAATAGTATGGAATATAAATTAGAATGTTGGCAGGCATGCTTTAGGGTAAAATATAAAAAAGAACCTCCACACATCAATACTCGATGCGCACACATGCGCAAATTCTTTCAAAGGTCAGTTGGATAATTTAATACATCTGAAATTTTACCTTTTGATGACCGGCGCAGGAAATATTTCAAAGCGACCTTTGATTTTTGTTACAACCTTTAGAAAAAGGTTGTGACAGCAGTTGTCACGCTTCACAATGGGATTTTGAAAGAGCCACTTTTTAAAGGTTAACTAGGAACATTTTTACAATCCTTGTTACAAGTTTTTAATCTTTATGTTAAAATCTTTTGAAATTTTACTTTATAAAGACCGGCTCAGGAAATATTTCAAAGCGACCTTTGATTTTTGTTAAAACCTTTAGAAAGAGGCTGTGGTAGCAGTTGTCACGCTTCACAATAGAATTTTGAAAGAGCCACTTTTTAAAGGTTATCTAGGAACATTTTTACAACCCTTCTTACGAGGTTTTAATCTTTATGTTAAAATCTTTTGAAATTTTACTTTATAAAGACCGGCGCAGGAAATATTTCAAAGCGACCTTTGATTTTTGTTAAAACCTTTAGAAAGGGCTGTGACAGCAGTTGTCACGCTTCACAATGGGATTTTGAAAGAGCCCCTTTCTAAAGGTAACTATGAACATTTTTACAATCCTTGTTACAAGGTTTTAATCTTTATGTTAAAATCTTTTGAAATTTTACTTTATAAAGACCGGCGCAGGAAATATTTCAAAGCGACCTTTGATTTTTGTTAAAACCTTTAGAAAGAGGCTGTGACAGCAGTTGTCACGCTTCACAATATAATTTTGAAAGAGCCACTTTTTAAAGGTTATCTAGGAACATTTTTACAACCCTTCTTACAAGGTTTTAATCTTTATGTTAAAATCTTTTGAAATTTTACTTTATAAAGACCGGCGCAGGAAATATTTCAAAGCGACCTTTGATTTTTGTTAAAACCTTTAGAAAGGGCTGTGACAGCAGTTGTCACGCTTCACAATGGGATTTTGAAAGAGCCCCTTTCTAAAGGTAACTATGAACATTTTTACAATCCTTGTTACAAGGTTTTAATCTTTATGTTAAAATCTTTTGAAATTTTACTTTATAAAGACCGGCGCAGGAAATATTTCAAAGCGACCTTTGATTTTTGTTAAAACCTTTAGAAAGAGGCTGTGACAGCAGTTGTCACGCTTCACAATATAATTTTGAAAGAGCCACTTTATAAAGGTTAACTAGGAACATTTTTACAACCCTTGTTACAAGGTTTTAATCTTTATGTTAAAATCTTTTGAAATTTTACCTTTTAAAGACCGGCGCAGGAAATATTTCAAAGCGACCTTTGATTTTTGTTAAAACCTTTAGAAAGAGGCTGTGACAGCAATTGTCACGCTTCACAATGGGATTTTGAAAGAGCCACTTTTTAAAGGTTAACTAGGAACATTTTTACAACCCTTGTTACAAGGTTTTAATTTTTGTGTTAAAATCTTTTGAAAAGTCTTTCTGACTTAGTATTATTAAAAACTTTTTAAAAATCTTAAAATGCTATAAGGGTTGAATTTTTTGAATTTTTTGCTTTCAATTTATTTAACAAGGTGATTTTATTATTATTATTATTATTACTATTATTATTATTATTATTATTACTACTATTATTATTATTATTATTACTATTATTATTATTATTATTATTAATTTTAATATTCACTGATGTTTTCGCTTACGTTTCTGTCATTGAAACCCGATTACTTTCTCACATTTTGTACAGAGTTATATACATTGTACATCACATTAATAGAAAGTTTGAAGGGAGAAAATCCTTCAAAATTAGAATAAAAAATTGACATGTTGTATCCAACACAAAGCATCCATCTATGACATTTTATATAACTACGCCACCTAATTGTTAACATGTAACAAAAATTATTCATAATTTCGCACGATAAAGATTTTTCATAAGCATTTTACTACAATTGCAATCGATGGATGCTGGAACGAAGCTATATGGAAAATCGCAGAAGTGTAGTAGCAGCACCACATATCTGCCGATATACACCCAAATTAAGTTTGCATTATATATTTTAACAGGCATCACAGACATGTCAGCTATTTAATTTGGTGGACACATACACTATAGAAGTTATAAGATATATTCTTCCCACACACGGGGAAAATCGCAGAATAACAGCGCCACAAGTCGGCCCAAAATTGAATATACCCAAATTGATTTAGGCCCCCTTCTCATAATGAGCCTTTTAAATATCAAGAGTTCTTTCTACATTTATGTACAATACAAGCTGAGATATGCCTTTCGGAAAGTGAGGAAAAACGTAGCATAGCAATGTTAACACTTGTGCGATATGCACTAAAATTTAATAGACACCAATTTATGACGTTAACACTTACAGACAGACGGACATTTTATAAAAATGCTCAAGTTACGCTCCTAAAATCACAAAACGTGTAACTCTATCGAAATCGGAAGGTGAAATCCGAAATTTCGGAATCTAATATATTCTTCTATCAATAAAGTAAAAAGAAACAAGTTTGTCAAGGAAAAAAAAAATATATATATATATTTATTTATATATATTAATGTTAAATGATTCAAATCGTAATTTTACTCAAATCATTTCGGTTGAATAAAAGCGGATAAAAAATTACTCAGTAGTATTACTCAAGTTTCTCTGTTTTTCTATATCATGGTAATAAATGATGGGTTTTTAGGAAGGTGTAAAAATCGCTACTGCATTTCGTACAGTACCTCGCGGTCATTTTTAACACCCAGAAGTTGTTTCTCCTCCCATATCTCTTGGCAAGGTTTTTAGCCTTAACACCTCCTTTCAGGCATCAAAACGTAAAACAATAATAATAATAATAATAATGATGGCAGTTTCCCAATCATAGGAACAGCGGTTGGTAAAAAAAAAAAAAAAAGACGAAAGTAATCGCCACTGCATCACGTTTGTATTCGGCTATTAGACTATCGTAACCACGTCGGCCCCACAAAATACTTACGCAAATAAATAGCCCACTCTGTATAATTACATGCTAGGTGTCCAAAAAGGATGGGCTATTAAATACATAAGAGATGATGTGAAAAAACAAATCGACAGATTCTGCTCACGACTTCTGTATATTTGGTGTGAAGTGGTTTGGAGATTTTACAGATTGCGTTGGCTTTATCTCAAAATAAATGCCTGGTCAGATAAAGCGAGAATTGGGCATTTCAGGGTAGTTTTTATCACTTGATTGATTAGATGAGAGGTTTCCAGGTAAAAATGTTTACCTTGATGATGGCCACAGGCCGACAGGGTTAACTACTATTTGAGAAGCCGAAGACACTAAAATAACGTATAATTTTTGGGGATTTTGAGAAATTTTGTTACCTGATATGAAAGTTACATTAGTTTTGAAATGTATATCATATCCTTATTTCAAAATACCCAATATTTATACGAGAAAAACATCTCGATTCATAACATACACAAAGACTTATTTATGAAAGACACATTCGTCAGTTCATTTTTAAATTTAAAAAGAAAAAAAGAAAAAAAAATTCAAAGTCACTGAATTATTAAAAAGTGTGAAAATAGCTTTTGGTGGAAGTTATAAATAATTTTTGTGTTAGAATTGTGAAAATTTGCGTATACATGCATTTAAATACAACAGTATTAAAAATTTCTATAATTACTTTCTCTTACCTATAAGGTAGATAAATATATTGTTTTGGGGTCAAATTTTCTAAATTTAATTTTTGTTATATTTACACGTTTTGAGGTTTCTTGAATCTAAAAATAATGTTTTTAGCGGTTGATCTGTGTGTATGTCTGTCTATTATCAGCACATCTCCAAAACAAATTATAGCAGAATATTGAAACTTAGTTTTCTAAATGTGTGTCATATAGGGATGCTACACTAAGCTTTTCGTTGAGATAAAGCAATTGGTTCGTGTACAGGGTCATCCAAGAGAATTCAAATACATTGCGTCTATGGGGGAAATTGCAGGTAAGTAGAGTTTAACATCTATAGACTGCACTAAACCAAATGAAACGAATATATGTTTTTTATATGCATAAAAACATGTTTCATGTAGAATATGGTATAGAAATCATTCACTGTTCGTTTACAGGGCTACACAAAAGAACTAGATTGTAATGCGACAATACTTGAAAATTGATGGAAGTGTATTTCAGATTGTGCCGTGTGTTATTAATATAGGATTATATTTAGGTGCACCATATGATGTGCACATAACTTTCAGAAGATATACAGGGATGCCAATATTTAAGCCTTAACATTTTTTTTTTTATTTGCTAGTGCAAGTGCTTTACTATAATATACTATATCATATAATATTTTACCATGTCCAGGTAAGCTGCTCAGGAATTGAAATTAATTCCTCAAAGCCATATGGTAATTAAGGTATTTTTAAAAGCTAAATATCTAAAGATTCGTTTCTTGTATATTTACACGTTTTGAGGCTTCCTGAATACCGAAGTCAAGTTTTATAGTTTGATTTTTGCCTATGTTTATTAGAGTAAATTAAAAACAAATAATTTCAGGTGATCCAAATGACGTATTTTGAAGTGAATACGTTTGTTACTAGAAAAGTTTGTTCAAGATTGATAAGTTTCAAGGAATGATGCGTGTGAAAGTTGTCTGAATAATTTTAAATGAACTTTTGAATTTAATAAAAGATTTTAATTCTCTATAGATCTAGGTGCAAAAATGAAACGATGGGTTGAGGGCGGCGGGGTAGATCCCCCTCACATAAAATTTTTTGTCACATAAAGCTGTTCCGAAGCCTAAGTTGAATTGTTTTAGCAAACGTTTACATATCAGTTCGTTATTTTAACCCTTAATCTCCAATCCGTACTTAAGGGTAAAAGAGAAAGTCGTGTGAGTGACACACCAGATTATTTTTTTCTTATTTAAAGAATAAAATTCAGAATTTTAAAATTTTAAAATGATCCCTGCTAACCTATTTTTATCCCCCCCCCCAATCCCGTCAAATTTACATTATTATAGTTCAAGAATATAGTCTAAACGTATATGAGTATTATTTTGTAGATTCACTAATAGGCTAATTATTATTTGAAATACATATTTATTTAAAAACTAATTTAATGCGAAGTTTTGACATTCAAATATAAAAATATGAAAAAAGAAAGTATCAATGAATCCCCAAAATGATACCGAAATACCTTTAGGCTATAGTTTTGAACTATATTGATTTAAATTCAAGAAAAAATAAATAAAAAAGTAATTAGCACGGAGCATTTTGAAATTTTTCAAGAAATTAAAATTTCTAAATTTTTTCAAATGATTTCAATATGCTTAATATTGTTACATTTCAATGCGTTTTCAATTGTCATAGGGTAAGTGCACCAGTGATTGATACTTTTAGAGCAATCTCTGACGTTTTTAATGTTCTAGTCATCAGAAAATATTTTCAGAAATCTTAAGTTTGTACATGTGGTAAGAAAGACATTCAGAACCACATATATGTTAAAATATATACATTTGATAACAATTATTTTTTTTTATAGATTTTTATTTGACACTCACTCAGTGTTCCAGTAATTGACACTGCCAGTTTTTCATTTTGTCAGTAATTGGCACTCTATGTTCCAGTGTTTGACATAAAATGTTAAAATTCTTATATGTAAAATATATTATTTTATTATTTTTCTTATTTATTAATTATTTCGGGATAGATGTGAATTACTGGAGCATGCCAATCACTGGAGCACCACCCGATTTCAATGTTTTAATAGGTTTTTTTTTATGTGTGTGTATTTTTATTTATTTATTTATTTATATTTGTGATTGATGACAGAATCTTTGATTAGATGGTTAGATGACAGATTTCTCGGTAAAAATTTCTACTTTCATGATACCCATAGACTTACAAAAGTAACTTCTGTTTGAGAAAGTGAATGCACGGAAATTGTGTTTAATTTCGGGAATAAGTGTTAATTTTGTTACTCAATATCAAAATGATCTTAGACTCGAAACATAGGCAATCATTTATTGGAAAACGTCTCTTATACTATAGGTCAGGGCCCGAAATTTCAACTTAGATTACACTCGCTGCAAAAAAATGTTACTCGCCAAAAAATATGATTGACTTACTTTATTTTTTACGTATAAGGTGACCAGAATTTTTTATTGGAGAAAGAGGAGAAACTCCGCAATGTCTTTTATTTTATAAGAAAATAGAAGACATTCAATTTTGAAAAAGAGGTCATTTTAGAGGACACAAAATTGAATGAAATTGATTATAAAAACCGATTCAAAAGTTACTTTACACAAATGGTGGACACATTTTTATCTCAAATGATGAATTTGGATCAGTACATCTTAAGTTAAATTAATAATGTACTGATACAAGAGGAAAAATCCCTAATTTTTATAGGACTATATAGATTTTTTATTAGTATTAATATTAATTTTTGCTATAGACAAAAACTTTTTTTTTTTTTCGTGGTACTTTCATGCAGTTACATAAAAAAAGTTGGTAGACATTTTTTTTTTTATTAAAATAAGACTCATAAAAGAAAAAATAAAATTGGCAAATGAAAAAATAAAATTAATATTCGACAGATGAAACGATTTGTTTTAACGGACAGTTAACATTTTATAAAAGTATCAAAAGTAAAACCTAAATTTATCTTAGTAGATAATAAGTTTTTAAAGTAGGTATATAAAGGGGATTTTTTTTCACATGTCTACATTTTGTTCGTTGAAGAAAAAAGTCGCTTTGTGGGAGCGTGTTTGCCAGGAGGACATAAAATGAATTTAACTAACTTTTGATTATTTTTGTGAGGTGGTGGTAGTGTTATCATTAAGTTTAATTGTCGGCACTAGCGCTCTAGGCTTGAGTAGGAGAGTCTCCCGTAGGTTCTTTCTAAACCCATATTTATGCTAGTTTCGGAGAAAATCACGAAAAACTCCTAACGGTTAAGCCAACGATCGCGACCGGGTATCGAACCCAGCGCCTCACGTATACCAGCTTCGAGGACACAACCTCTGGGTCACTGGTGAGCCTATTTTTATGAGGAATATTATTCGTGCAAAAGTGAGAACACACGTCAACCACCGCGTACCAACCGGAGCACCACCTTCTTAAAGATTTTATAACAATTTCAATAGTGATTCCGTGTTCTGGATCAAAGAACCGTACAAATATAGGGAATACTTTTATTTCTTTGTGATTCGAAGAATCTGAATAGACATAAACCATAATATGCTTTGGCAAGTTTATTAGAATGTTGTTCTTTACTGAGCTTCCCAGTTTTGCGAAATTTTTGAAATTAAGAACTAAATCCTTTTCATTTGAAAAAGAGGACAGAGGACGAAACACATAAAAAAGAGGACTTTTTAGTCCTGTATTTTTTTTTTTTTTTTTTTTTCATTTAAGAGGGCAGAGCGTTGAAAAAGAAGACTGTCTTCTTGAAAAAGGGATGTCTGGTCACGTTACCTAAGATTAGCATGATTTTACGTTTTCAAATCGATATATATATATATATATATATATATATATATATATATTGTAGCACCGTATACTGTAAGAATTCTATCTACATTTAGACCGAAATTTTACTCGCCACAGCAAAATTTCCACTCGCCAATGGCGAGCTGGCGAGCGGAAATTTCGCGCCCTGCTATAGGTTATAGACAACTCTCAACGCGGAGGTGGGGGGATGTTTTCTCAAAAATGAGCAAATTTGTGTCAGTTTTGAATATATCGCATATTCGAAACAGATTTTAAACAAATATCTCAATATCCCAAACATAGATTACCATTGACGTATTTTTCCGCAAACCAGTATGAAATCGCCACGAAATAGAATTCTGAAGATTTAAGGGGGAAAAAAAGTCTTACGTTTGAACTCTTTCCGTTAAAATCTGTAGAAATTCTACTTTTAAGAACTTGTTTTAGTTCAGCATATTTATAGTAAATTATGAAGTGAACAGCTGTGAATTTGAAAACATTCGATATTTTATAAAGGAGACATGCGTGTTTTCCTTTCTTAAGCAAAACTACTCATTTCTTCATTACTTTTATCACCGAACTGTACAAATAAATATTAAAGCTATTAAAAGACACTGAAGGGATAGAAATTAAAGCATAACAGTTAATTGGAATTAGTTAACGTAGATAGTTAACGTAACGTTAAAAATAGATATGTATTGCTTTTTATAATTTATGTATTTTTAATTAAATTTTTAATTCATGGATTTCTTTGAAATCGTTTTATCTTTAATAGATATTATTCCAGACAAAGATGGAACTGGGCTTTTTGGGGTAGTTTCTATAATTCATCAACTTTCAGAATTTTTTTAAAAAGAATGAATGCATGTACAAACATAATTTTTAATGTTAACTAGTAGTTCAGCCAAGATAGACATTCAACTTCCGAAAAATTCGCATAAAACTAGACATCGGTACAGACCTTAAATGCATCATTATTAATGAAATGTCAAAAGTCCTCATCGATCCCACTTGTGCTAAAAATTTCATACAAGGTCAAAGGTCAAAAATTGGTTTTTCACAAATATCTATCTTGACGGTACTTTAAAGTGCCATTAATTTAAAAAAGCATATAAAACAGAATTTAGTAAAGACATGTTGAAAATACTTATAAGAAAAGATTTAACATAAAAAGGTCTGTTATGTTAAAATAATTATTTTAACCACTTAGCAAAAGTTCTTTTTTTTAAAAAAAAAAAAATCCTTATAAGCTTGTAACTCTAACATATTTTTGTCTATTTACTAAGATTTGTGAGATGATAAGGGATTTTTCACAAAAATTTTTTTTGCAAAGTGCTTAAAATAATTCAATCTTTAAATTAATTACGTGGCATGTGAAAAACCCCTTAAGGAATTTCAACTCTTGAAATATATCTAAAAATTTAGCTCGCTCTTTTTTGTATAATTTGCTTAATTTTTACTCTATTAAAAAAATGCTTTTTTGATAAAAGTTGCCCAATATATCTAGCTTTCAACCTATGCAATATTTTTTTTCACACATGCGCAGTCAAAACGTTTTTCATAAAAATGTTCACATTTCATGAGATATTTGAGACGTTTGTATTCCGATTGCAGCATATTGTTTTAAAAGAGTTTTACCAACTTATCTGAAAGTGGGAATAATTTTCGTTAAAAACTCTGTGCATTATAAATAAAAAATATGCTGATTTTTTTTTTTTTTTTTTTTTTTTTTTTTTTGGAGTTTTAAAATAAATGGTTATATCTCCGCTATTTAAATTACTATCGTCACGCAAATTCATCCACGAGTTAAACTGGGTCGGTATTAACATATCCTAAAGTTGTTGTTCATTTCGTCCACTTAACGATGCAGAGTGATCGCAAGCATTATTGATTTTGCTAAATTTGTTACAGTCCCCCTAAATGTTGCCTTAAACCAATCCTCACTGAAAAACATGAAGGCCTAAGTCTTTAAATACCCAATGTTTGAAAACATTTCATTGAGAAATAAGTGTTTAAATTGAAAAAAAAAAAACAAAAAAACTGATCGTTTGCAAATTTTGAGCAAGAGTGTATAAAAATTTTAATGGTAAATTCATATTTCGAATTTAATAATCAATTAAACTCCATATTATTAAAATAATTAAAACTTTTTAGTTAAGATTCTTAAAGTGAATGTTTTGTTTCATTTAATGTAAAAATTATAAGGATAAAGAAAGTTGTAATTGAGATATTCTGTGCGCAGTCAGAAATCATCCTTGAAAATAATCTGCAATAAAATAATATTTAAAAATCTTTCTATTTTAAAGTAAACCAAAATAATATATTTAATAAATAAAGTAATATCATACTCGTAAACACAAAAAAAGTTTGTTTGTACATGCATTCATTCTTTTTTTGAAAATGATTAAAGTTGATCGAATTTTTTTTAATTTTCCCATTTTTAAAAGCACGCTGCTGTCCCTTTAAATAAGGGATTCCTAGGTAAAAATGTTTGACTTAATGATATGAAACCCACAGGCTGAGAAAACTGAACTGAAAAACTGAAGGTTCTGAAAGAAATGTACAATTTTCCGGGAAAGTAAAAGATTACTTAATTTGAAAGTTACCTTAAATTTAAAATTCTATAAGGATTTTATAAAATGTGAATATTTTGTCATTTGCAAAAAAAAATTCGCTTCTAAGATAGATAAAACATATTTAAAACAAAATCATTCGTAATAAACTTCCAAATAAGAAAAAAAAAAATGCTAAAAATTTTTGTAAGACATTGAAGTGTTAAAAATTAGAAGATAATTTCAAGTTATAATTGTCAAAATTTAAAATATATTTAGGGTAGGTGCTCCAGTAATCGGCATGCTCCAGTAATTGACATTTACCCCGAAATAATTAATAAGTAAGAAAAATAATAAAATCATACATTTTACATATAATAATTTTAACATTTTATGTCAAACACTGGAGCATAGGGTGCTAATAACTGGTAAAATGAATAACTAGCAGTGTCAAACACTGGAACATAGGGTGCCAATTACTGATAAAACGAAAAACTGGAAGTATCAATTACTGGAACATTGAGTGGGTGTCAAATAAAAATTCATAAAATAATAATAATAATAATAATTATTATCAAATGTATAACATATACGTGGTTCTGAATGTCTTTCATACCATATGTACTAACTTAAGATTTCTAAAAATATTTTCTGATGACTAGAACATTAAAAACATCAGAGATTGCTCTAAAAGTGTCAATCACTGATGCACTTACCCTAGTAATTTAATAAATAATTGTTAAAACATAAATAATAAAACGTTCATTAAATCGTATGATTTTATTAACACTCTGCCAAAAATGAAATTCAAATTATTCAAAATTATTTTGATTCAAATATTATTATTCGTGTACAATAATGGGAAAATATTTTGTTTATCGGAGATATAAATATATATAGTCAAAGTAGAATTCTTTGTCACAGTTTCGTCTGATATCTTGGAATGTCCTTTTTGGATAATACCTCAATACATATTCTACATACTGTGATTAAAATGGTCATTGCACTCTTGATTTTTTATTCAAAGTGTATTATTTAGAAGCTCATTTCAGTATTTGTACTCAATTACGCAGTAAAATTATTTGTCAGAAGTCAATTACAAAGCAGAAAGCGAATTTATGTATTGATAGCTAAAGTAGATCCAATTTAACATTATTAAATGAGTGAGAACGAAAAATTCGTTTAAAGAAGCGCCTTATTATCAAATCAATAATATTTTATGCTTTTCTCATTTTCATTTCAACCTGTGATGACTTAATATTTTTCTGATAGCTTAAACTGATAAATATGATGAATGTTTCATTATGTATATACATCCGAGAAAACTTCTTAAGATAGGCGTAATTACTTTAATTTCCGCTCTCTAAATATTTTTTCGAAAATACTCAGATGATAGTCTTTATCCAATAACACTGGGAGAAATGAAAATTATTACTTCTTATTTTGCTTCACTGTTTTGTTAATACTTATGTGTTTTGAGAAATGTTATTTATAATTAATTGCAGGACCGCATGATCTTCAATATCTAATCATTTTGCAGATTGTAGCATGATATTCTGAGGCTATTTAACCTTCTTTATTTTTAAAAAATATTCTTTATTTTTATTAATGATTGGTGTCGGGGAAATCTAACTTGAATGTTTTAATATTTTTTCTTCTATTTAATATCATTTAATATAGTATTAGTTTCACACCAACTACTGATTTCTGCGAGAAAAAATTATGTAAGTTAATTCGAACTCATGATAGAATTTATAATATAATGACTGCATTGCATCAAGCTATTTCTTTACTTTTTTAATAAATACTTTGAAGCGTTTACTATTTGATAAATGCGAGATTTTCCCCTTTCCAGTTTTAATGATAAATCTTTCATTTAATTGCTAGTTTACTTGTACATTGGTATTAAATCAATAGACTTTAAATAGAATATATTTATACCTTTCAGATTTCAATTTAAGTAATAAATAATATGAAGGCCTTTATTGCATTAGCATGTTTACATTTGGAACAAATCCAAATGGAAACTGGCATATAACCGCATTGACATTTTATTTAGTATTCATTATGGTGTAGAAATCTATAAAAATTGGCTTAACATTTGACTCATGTTGCAAATAATTAGCTGGAAAACACTAGAATATTGGTGAGATTCCATAATATCACTTAAATAAGCCTAGTATCTGTATAGAACATTAATGAAAGATTCGTACTTAATTCTGTTGATTGCTGCTAATCATAGCTGCAGGGCTGTTTTACCTGAAATATTTTTAGTCTCGTGTTTATAATAAGTAAATCCTAAAGTTTAAATTAAATGAGTGTGCTTAAAGTAAATGCTACGACGTCATGAGTTCTGATTTAGTCGACTCTGAGATTATACAATCTGGGAACTCATGGAAATGTTAAATAGAAATGCGAATAAGCCTAATGATAATTTTACACAAAGTTATTACAGGATTTAGATTTTTACTTTCTTTTACCCATAGGGTCGAGAAAGTATTGTTTTAGGATCAAATTTTCGAACGTGAGTTTTTGTTATATTTACATGTTCTGATATCCCCTGAATACGAAAATCATGTTTTTAAAGAATGGTCTGTGTGTCTGTCTGTGTGGATGTTATCAGCATATCTCAAGAACAAATTGTAGCAGAAATTCCAAACTCGGTATTCTAAATGTGCATTGAACAGGGGTGCTACAGTAAGCTTTTCGTTGAGATGAAGCAAATGGTTCGTGTACAGGAATACTCAAAAGTATTCAAATACATTACGTCTATGGGGGAAATTGCAGGTAGGTAGAGTTTAACATCTATAGACTGCACTAAACCAAATGAAACGAATATATATATATTGTAATAGAGATAGTGAACTGGGAAGAAAAATTGTGTATGTAGGAGCCCCGCCTCACCCTCGGGGGGGGGGGAAGTCCCCCCTCGAGGGGAGTAATTTTCATGATGGGTATCTTTCAAAAGAGCTCGCCAGTGCCTTTAAAACGAATGGTTGAACCATCGATCTGCGATAATTTAAAATAAAGTTATCGATTTTTTTCATTTATTAACAAAATAATAATAATAATAATAATAATATATTTTTCTTTTTTTAATGTAGTATTGAGAATAAATTCAACTTTTATATATATATATATTTAGTGTTATACTTCTTCTCTAATATGGAAATCGTCTGCATTATCATAAAAGATAATTTTTTTAAATAATAATTTTAATGAAATATTTTTTAATAACAGAATTAAATTCTATGTAAATGTAGGTGCATTAATGAAACGGGGTGTTGAAGGGGGCGGTAGCCCACTTCACACATAACTAATTATCATATAAAACTCTTCCGAAGCCTAATTTGAATTGTTTAGCATAGGTTTACATAACAGTACTCGCTATCTTACCTCTTAATCTGCAACCTGTATTTATAGTATTAAATTTTAGGGTAAGAGAAAGTCGTGTGAGTGACACACCAGATTATTTAATTAAATTTTCCATTTTTCTTTTATAATACATTACAAATATTGAATAGAGTGTAGTAAAAATTAAATTTGAATTTTGATAATAAGTTTTAAGATCTTTATTTGTTTTTCTTCCATTCGTGTAACAAAAATAAAATATTTTTATGTCATGTCATTGTCCGTGCCAAAACAAAATAATCAAAATGCTATATTAGCAACATCGTAATCATATGTAATTTAAAGCATTCCTGTTTATTTTTTAAATTTGAATTTAAAATCAGCTATTTTAAATATTTCTTCAATATTTCATCTTAATTTTTCAGTTACGTTTCTAAATAATACAAAATTAAAAAGAGTAATCTTTAATTCTATTCAACTATGAGTTTTGTTTCCATCTTAATAAAATACTTTCCTTTAAAATTCATTACTCATATTACGAGAAAAATCAGAGACTACTTAGTTCTTATGTCTTAAACAGCCATTGAGAATTAACTTTTCATTGCTATATTTCAATAAAATTATCTTGTTCCGTTACAAAACTATTGGAACCTAGGCATTTATGTTGCCTATTTGCTTCTTGTAGAATTTTTGTCGAATCATTATTTGTTACTGCAGTTAGCAACTCAGTCTATATTATTTAAACTATTTTAAAAGTCTGATAAAACTCATCCTTTTAACGCTTTAACTTTTACCATGAGATGTCCACGAATTTAGTTTCTAAGTGCTATTTCTAATCTTTGATTTTCGATAACTGTATTTTAAAAAAAATAATGTATCTCAAATTTTCTATATTCTAGTTTGCCTTATCAGTTTTGAAGATTTAAATATATATATATATATATGTAACCAGGTGGTAAAGAACACCATGCCCATTTTGTGAAAAGAGTTAGCACCATGTCCTTTATGCACATTTTTTGCTTTATACAGAGGCATTAATTACTGTAAAAGGGATAATACAGTGGAAAATTGAACCATGTTCATTTTCTTTATTCGTGACAAATGTATTTCATTGTAACAGATGAAAGACACGGAGGTAACTCATTTCACAAATGTCCTGTACCTCCGAGATTCAAATATGTAATTTTTTTTCACGGAATAGGGAAAATTGCGAACTAATTTGAGTATCTAGAACTTCATGCTTACATTTATATATTCCCATCGAACTACTTAGAAAGATTATTCTCCAATCAGCTTGCATTTTCTTGACCTATATATACGTATGTATATATGAAATGGGAATCTGGAAATTTTTCGTCATTAGACGTACAATTAACTTAAAAGTTTGAAAACATATGAAAAATTGATTTAAGAAAAATACCCTAATGTCATGACGAAGACTTTGTGATGAAGTTTTACGACGAATAATGAAGTATGAAGCAACAGCACAAAGCCACTTCTAGCGACGATTAACCAAGAGTTTTCAAAACGAATAATACAGAGTTAATTCTAAATGGCCGACTGATCTGAAACTTTCCTGAAGTATCCGTAATTCATCGAAATACAATAATTTCATGACGATGACTCGGTACTGAACTAAGGGGAACAGCAACAAAAAATAATGGGGAAGAAAGTGGTAGTAAACGGCTAGGAAATTTTATCCATTAGATGCTGCGACAGAATCATAAAGAAAAACATAGAAGGAGAGTTATAGCAGAATTATCTTTCAGCTAATATGTGCCTAAATAAAGTCAGCATTCCTTTTCATAATGGTCTCGTGTACATCAAGTTTCCTGCATTTATACGCTGTAGAAGTTAAAATATTCGTCAAATATTTCGTGCAAATTTTACCGTGTACGGAAAAATTTGCAGCAGAAAATTTGCCACTTGTCAGTTCATATGCATCTAAATTGAATAGCATAGTTTTTATAATAGTTCTGTCACATATTTCAAAGGATGGGCGATAAGTTGATAGTTTGTAGGCACCAATTTATGTAGGGGGATAACTAAATATAATTCTTTCAGATTTTTTTTTTTTTTTTTTTTTTTTTAATTAATTTTTGAGCTAGAGCTCAACAAAATTGTTGTCACATCCAAACAGATATTTTCTGAAAATGATCAAATCATGTTCAAGGCATCTGAAAATGTATAAGCACATCAAAAAACGAAAGTCGAAAATCTTTACAAATCCAATAATTTTTCATATGAATATAAACGAAAGCAATAATAGCTGAATTCATTTAAAGGAATAATGCTTTTCTTTTCAATTGTATAAAAATAAGATTCATATTAAACCTAATTTTCCATTAAAAGAATAGTTTGAGATATCTTACAAGAGATGCTGTGAAATTTAATTTTCTAGTACATCATAATTACACTTGCAACTTTTTCTTACCCAAATACAATCGTGTTTTGATACAATTGTTGTAAGAATTAATTGCAGCAGATGGGATATTACATTTTTTTTATTATCTTATTTATTTTATTTATTTATTTATTTTCAGTGAAACTAATGTGATGAATTCAAAATTTTACGTAAGCCAGGCTAGCTGACTTATTGTTTGTTTTCGTTAGCTGTGACCCTGCTCACCTATGCGCATGCGTGAGGTCTGCATTGATTTTGTTAAAATAGGGTAGAAGCGTAGAAGATGAGAGAATGTTTACATTTTACGAGTGAGAGATAAGTTGCGGTTTCTTTTTTCTTTTTTTTTCTTTTCAGGACATTATTGAATTTTGAGGCGATACTTCTTCGTTATATTCGTATAAAGGCAAAATGCTGATTTTTTCCCCTTGTAATTTTTAAATAAGTGTAGAAGATCAGTTTTACTCTTCGATGCAAAATAAAATCCGTAAACTTAAAAGTAAATGCCTGTTTTCTTTCTTCTTCTTCTTCTTTTTTTTTTTTTTTCAGTTAAAATTATTTTTATTTGCTTACTTGATCTCTAAATTCGTACTATATCTGTCATACCTGAACACTTGTTTCATGCACTGATTATAGTAGTAAATTAATTAAAAATGACTTAAATTAGGTAAAATTTACATAATTCATTAATAAAAGAAGAGAAAAAGAACAACGTTTACAGTAGACTTTACCTGTAGTAAAAGTAATATATTTTTTTCTTTTAAATTATACTGCTAAAATAAAAATACCATATTTTTGGATCTCTATTTTACAGAAATTTACATAAAATCGTATTTAAATCAAATCATTAGATTTTTTTATCATGATTATTTTACACCTTTTATTTTTCGCGCATATTGTCATATAAATTACATTAAATAAAATATTGTTAATTAAAATTAAAAATTAAACTTTAAATTCGCGTAAAAAGGTAAAATAAATATTGAAGACTCATAAAAAGAAAACGAACACGTGTAGAACGAAAAGCGCATTTGGCTAAGTGCCCATCTCATTCAACGCATCACCCCTTTTCCGCGTAGGATCGTTCCGCGAGAGGTAGACATGGTTTACGAAAACGGACAGTACTAAGAAATTACCTAAATAAATAAAAACAGAAAGGTGTGGGATACATAACTTTTAATTGTTTTCGGCCAAAACAATTATGCAGGTGCATTCAATAAAAAGAGCCACCGGTCTTTAATGACGTTTTAATATATTCTCTGTAAAAAGGAGAGAGAAAGAGAGAGCAAAATCGACTCGTCGTAGACTCGTAAGATTCTTATTTACCAAAATCGAGTTTGGTAAATAAGAAATTTTTAAACTTCTTTGTGCAAATGTTGTAATAATAATAATGATTTTTTTTTATGTGAACAAAAAAAAAAAAAAGAAATTAACAGAGGAAACGTTTGTTAATTATTTTAACTACGTGAATATGCAACATTTTTAAAACTTTTATTTTATGAAACGTTTTAAAACAACTTTTGAATTTATTATTTGATATACACGGTGCACGGAAAAAAAGATTGAATCTCGCTTTATTTTACGGTTAGAGATAAATAGGCAATGTAAAACGAAATAATTTGGTGTCGCACTCACATGACTTTCTCTTACCCTGAAATTCAATACTATGAATACAGATTGGAGATTAAGAGAGGGCGATACTTAAACATGTCGACAACCATGTCCCATGTTGTTCTATGGGAAAACTTGTTTCCTTAAATAACCATTGTCTAATATATATATACATATATATTTTAAATTCAGTTTTCCTATTAAGAAATTCACAATTGTTAAACTGAAACATATTTTTCAAAGTTTGATTTATTTATTTTTTATTTTATTTTTTTAGTTCAAAACTCGAATTTTCACTAAGTGCATTTTTCTCATTATTTATCAGCAAAATAAACGACTAAAATAAAAAAAAAAAATTAAAAAAAAAAAAAAAAACAGTATACGGAAAATGAGAATGAATATTCAGAAAAAATTGTCATGAAGAAATATTCAATGACTGGGAATTTTTTTAATGTGAAAATGGAATTTAAAAAAATACATCAGGTAATGAGTAATTATGTAAATTTTCCCATAGAATAGCATTGGACACGGCTGTTGGCGAGATTAGGTATTCTCTGCTTTATTTTTGCAGTCGGCAGCAAAATTATTGAAGCACACTTCCACATTTTTCATATATATATATATATATTAGTTCAATCGCTATTTTTTATCATTAACTTACCTTTCATAAACAGCAAAAAGACTAAGATTATGACTCACCAAATATTTACTTAACAAAACAGTATTAGGTGCACGAAACCGGAATACGAATTATTGCTAGCGCTTCAATAATTTTGCTGCCGACTGTAAGGGACAAGATAACGAGCGCTGTTATATAAAACTACATTTAAAACCATTCACATTAAGCTTAGGATCAGCTTTATTTGACAAATAATTGTGTGTGAGGGGGGCTACAATCCTTCTCAACCCCTCGTTTAATTATTGTAAATACATTTGCATAGAATTCAAATCTTTTGTTAAATTAAAAAATTAATTTTAAAATATTCAGGCAACATTCACCCGCAATGAATTCTTTTCATGCATAATTCTATGTGAAACATGCTTCTATGCAACAAAAAATGTATTTTAAGTTCCTTTTATTTAGTGTAGTCTAAAGATGTTAAAACCTATCAAATGGAAATTTCGCAGATAGGAGTAACGTATTTGAATAATTTTATATATCCCTGTGCACCAATCACTTCACCAGTTTCACTACATTTTTCAAGCAACAACTCCATATGATAAAGGTTTATAATTTCAAGTTTGGACTTACTGTTAATATTTGTTTTTGTGCTTTATTGATAACAGACACACAGACAAATAGACAGAACGGCAGATCAACCGTTAAAACTTGATTTTCGATTCCGGAGATCTAAAAATATATAAATATAAGTAAAAACTCAGTTTCGAAAATTTGGGAACAAAACAATACTTTATCTGCCGTATATAGGTAAGAAAAAGTAAAAAATGCGTAAAATTATTCTATATTTTTTAACCAAAACTCAAGAAAAGACATTAAAAGCTCATATTTGGAAAACTTCCAAAATTATACTACATGGCTTGCAAAAATTTTTACTATGGTTGTAGTGGAGAAAGAAATAATTCATTAAAACTAAAAAAGGAAATAACAATTATAGTAAGAATAATAATATAAAAGAATTAAAAAATAAAAATAAAAAAAAAAAGTCTGACAGAATTTAGTTTAATACGGAGGACTATTAATTTCAATCTGTAAAATTTTTATTTTTACTTTTATTATTTATTTATTTATTTATTTTTTATCTCATTTTTTGTACAAAATCAATAAAGCATTCCACGACATCGTAGACTGAAATACTGTCACATCTTGCTGACTAAGTAAAGTTATTATAAACCATTTTCCCCCTTTTAACTTACTATCGTAGATGTACAGTGGTGCACATAATTATAAGACACCTATCTAATTTGACAAATAGTAAAAGAAAAGATTCAGAGCTCAAAAATGTTTTATCAAGTACGTCAAAAACATAAATTTATTCTGTTATCACACGTAATTGTTTTACAGAAATGATATTTTTATAGAGTTTAATAAAAAAAAATAAATATACCATGGACAAAATTATAAGACACCCTAACATTTTAATTAAAACACCTGCTTTTTTTTCGAAAATAATGTGCAATATGCAAATTTTCTGCACACTGTTATGACGTCAGCACTTAACTAAAGCAGACGATAACCGACTTCACGTATTTACAAACATGCCACGAGGTACAGAATTAAAAGAAAATGAAATTCGCGAAATTTGGAGATTAAATGGAACTGGTGCTTTAATTAATAATATTTCAAAAGTTATTAAACGCTCTAGATGTGCAATTAGAAATGTTTTGAAAAGAGGAATTAATGGATCGGTGGTTAAAAGATCTGGACGTACTCCTTGCTTGTCCTCGAGAGACAGACGCCATGTGCTTTCGCTCGCTACACAGAATAAGATGACCACTACAGGCATTAAAAATGCTTTGTAACTGAATTGTTCAAGGAGAGCCATTCGCAGGGTGTTGCATAATGCTTCCTATGTGAAATATAAAAAATTGAAGAAAAAACCACCGCTTCTAAGCCAGCACAAAATGGAGCGTCTAAACTTCGCTAAACAAACTATGGCCTGGACCTCCAAATGGTACTCTGTGTTATTTTCTGATGAAAAAAAGTTTAACCTGGATGGTCCTGACGAGTTTCAATATTATTGGCATGATTTACGGAAGTCTCTTCATGTACTAATGAGCCGCCAAATGGGTGAAGGCTCAGTAATGGTTTGGGCTGGTTTTTCGGCTCAAGGGAAAACGGATATTGTTTATGTGCATTCAAGAATAAACTCCGAAAAGTATAAGAATCTTCTTAAAGATCAACTAGCCATATACGGTGAACTTCTTTGTGGCGAAAACTACACTTTCCAGCACGATAACGCGCCGATTCATGCAGCACACGAAACAAAAAAGTGGCTTTCAGAGCAAAGTATCAATGTTCTCCCGTGGCCTTCTCGCTCCCCAGACTTAAATCCCATTGAAAACTTGTGGGGGATCTTAGCTCGTGCGGTTTACCGAAATGAAAGGCAGTTTATATGTGTCGAAGACCTAAAGAATGCTATAAAATGTGCTTGGGAAGAACTGTCTTGCGATATTTTATTAGAATTGATAGATTCGATGCCGAATCGCATCTTTCATGTTATAAAAAACAATGGTGGCTCCACCAAATATTGAATAACCATGTTAGAGGATTTCCTTTTAGACCATTAGTGTCTGCTAATTATGTTGACCACTGTATTTGGTGAAAACGGTTGATGTCTTATAATTTTGCCCATTGTGTTTTTAAGTTTTTCCATTAAATTGTATGAAAATATCATTATTTTAAAATAATTATATATGATAACAGAATAAATATATGTTTTTGACGTATTTGGTAAAACATTTTAAGCTCTGAATCTTTTCTTTCACTATTTGTCAAATTAGATAGGTGTCTTATAATTATGCCTACCAATGTATGTTGGTTAGCCTTACAGATTGTTGCGAGAAATGGTATCCATATATATTCAATAGTGGGGACAAAAAGGGTATTAGGGTTTTACGCAAAACCACTCGTCGCAAAACTATTTCATTTGGCGAGACATTACTAACGTAATTGGTAAGAGTAAAAGGATTGAAAAAGTGAAAATGCTGGACAATTTTTTGAAATTCTTTAAACGGTTGTGTAAGAAAATAAAGAAAAAGAAGAAAACGTACAAGAGCTGTAGATAAAATCTGAACCATGAATTCCAACCAATATTCCAAATTTCAGCAAAAAAATTAAATCAAAGACCACAAATCACGTATGCAAAATATTGGAAATATTTAGGCTTATAAATCAAGCATCCACTTCGACACAGATGAAGTCATCAATAAATTTGAACCTGACTAAAGGTTTTGATTTACCTGTGAGGCTAATTGGATTGACAACATGGTGCCATGTTTGCAGTTTGGAACACTAAGTCATTTTGGTCTCGAACAACATCTGGTATTAGGGTTCGAGAGCAGTTGGGCCGGATCAAATTCAGAAATTATAAATATGTATATTCAAATTGCTGTAATTAAAATTTAACAAAGGGATCCATATTTGTCGAATATTAAGTCTATTGAAAACTAATCCAAACACATCAAGTGCTTACTGTACAACAGGTAGGGCTGTTATTATTCAAGAAATGCAATTTTACACGTGGATGTGTCTCAACGTCTATTGAACATTTTAGTTTCGGTACTATGTATTAGAGAAACCTAGTAACCCGGTTTATCTTGTTCTTGCTTTGTGATATTAAAACTAAAAATAATAAAATTAAAAATAACAAAAATAAAATAAAATAAAATAAAATCTGTCAGAATTTAGTTTAGTACATAGGGCTATTAATTTCAATCTGTAAAATTTTTATTTTCATTTTCATTTTTAAATTTTTAATTTATTTTTTATCTCATTTTTTGAACGTAAAATTGGAACACGTACTTTTTAAAATAACTGAAATGAATTGAAATGAAGCGTTGTCACCCAAATGCCATACTTTATTTAATTTAAAAATATATAATAGTCGTGTCGAAAAACTGTTTGCACCCCTGGATTCAGAAAAACAACCCCTTTCATTGGGTACCGAATTTGTAACGATAAGACTGATATTTCTAATTTACTTTGGTGTTACACATAGCTGGTTTACAAAAACTCCAGACTGAAACTAACAGTCCTCCCTCCTAAAAAGAAATCTTAATCTTGCAGGATTTTCATAGAGTCCCAATTTCATTTCAATCTAATAAAATTTAATAAATGTGTATAGGACATGCATGTACATAGTTATTTTTAAAAGCGACGTAATTATCCATTACTTTTTGGCTTTTCCTTTCTTTCTTCTTCTTCTTCTTTATTATTATGATTATTATTTTTAATTCATAAAAATCACACAGCAACATTTCAGTTTTTAGATTACAGACTTTTTTTTTTTTAATTTTTCTTTTATATGCATATATATAGTATATATATTGAATAATTGAAGAACGTTATAAAATTTAGCAATTAATAGATACATGATAATACCAACAACACAAAAATAAAAGTGATTGTAATTCAATTTAAATGTTAGCACATATTTTTTATGATTCATTTACAGTACCAATTAATAGATAAATCCATTTTAAATTATTTACGCTAATGTTAACACTTAGGACCATAACACTAAAACAAACTAGGAGTCATTTTTATTTGCAATTTATGAAAGTTATCAAATGTACACCAATAATTTTGTAAAAAGTATGAATAAAAGATAACTAGAAATGAGAATTGGAATAAAAAAATATGTAAAAGGATAACTAGAAATGAGAATTGGAATAAGAAAGTCTCAAAAATAGAAGTATTCGCCTTCAGGAAACATGTACTTCAAGAAGCAGAGAAATCGCAAGATTTCGGAAAACTGTATAGCTAATTCAAGCCAAAAATACTGTTCATGTTCCAATCTTGCGATAAAACCAAATTTAAAGAGGAATGAAATAAATTATTAACACAAATCTGCAATGAATCAAGATAAAAAATATATATATATAAGAATTATCCACATGTCATGCTGGCTCCAAACTCAGTGAGTAACAATTAACATGTTGTCATCAGAACTATTCTAATAAGAAAATTAATATCTAGACAAGTAACGATTAATCGATAAAGGTTCTACAAATGAGCAATTTCATTAATAACTAGCAGGCTACGCCCGCTTCGCTGGTCACTATTTTTAAATGAATCACTATAGTTAATGAATTCTCCAAATTGCATCAATTTTTATCATGCGAAAAAAAAAAGAGAAAAAAAATGTGATTGGAAAAAATGTCGCAACGGGTCTGCACTACCCTTGGCAGCGCAGGCAATTGTGCGCTACGCGCGCGCATTTATGTTCAACACTCTTAATTAATCACTATATTATAGTAAGGGAAAAACATAAATTGAAAAAAAAAATCTCCCATCAGCGGAATAATCGGTTCGGTCCACCACTGCCTGCGGCAGCGCATGCAGGTTCGCAAGGTTCGCATGCTCTTTCACCTACCGTTCCCGCCCCTCCTAACTATTTTAGACTTTAAAAAATACTCGCAATCGTCCTCTCGGGCTTTTAAACATAATAATACTAATTTCCAACATTTTATCTGAATTTCTTCATTTTTCCCCTGCGCCCGATCCCTTCCCGCCCTTCGTAATAATTCTGCACTTTCGAAAATATCCGCAATCGATTTATCAGGCCTCAAAACCTAACAACACTAATTTTAAGCGCTCTAACTCTTATTTATATATTTTTGCCCTTTCACCTCCCCTTCCCGTCTATCCTAATAATTTTACAAATTCGAAAATATACACAATCGACTTGTAGGTATCAAAAACCTCTATGTACCAATTTAATAACTTTACAAATTCGAAAATATCCGCAATCGATTTGCAAGTATCAAAAACCTCTATGTACCAATTTTGAACGGTCTAACACTATTTTTATTTTTTTGTCCCCCCACACACCTTTCTGACCCTCCTAATAACTTTACACTTTCAATAATATCCTCGTTTGACTTTCAGGTCTCTGAAACCTAACTGTACCAATTTTGAACGGTCTAATTATATTTCTATTTTTTTTACCCCATAGCCCCCCATTCCCGCCCCACCTGGGACGAATTTCGAAAATTAAAGAAATTAGTTTTTATGCATTTATGGGAACTATATTTTAGAGCAAAAATATCTTACACATATATTTTTTTCTGTTTGCAATATAAAGGATTATTTCAAATAATGTTTTGCCCCCTCTCCTTCCACTTTTGGGGGCTGAATTTCGAAAATTCCAGAAATTAATTTTTAGGTATTTGTATTAGCTATATATTAGAGCAAAAATTTCACATATATCTGTTTTTCTGTTTGAGATATATAGGAGTATGTGAAACCACGTTTGGCGCATGTGAAATCACGTTTTGCCCCCGTTTCCCCCCTTAGGGACCGAACTTGGTTTTTAGAAAATTAAATTAGCTATATTTTAAAGCAAAAATTTTACGGATATCTGTTTTTTTCTTTGAGATATGAAGGTTTTTGTGAAATCACATTTTGCCCCCTACACCCCTTTATGGGGGGCGAATTTCGCAAAATCGCTTCTTAGGGGGTGCTTACGCTATATGTTCTATAATCTGACCCAGTTTCGAGTTAGTGGCTCCAGTAGATTTTGCTGTGCGTTGATGAGTCAGTGAGTGAGTGGAAGTACTCTTTTATATGTATAGATTAAATTCACAATATTAATAAATTTTTAATCTAATGATTTTTAAAACTTTAAAACTTACATGAATATGAGTTTATTTACAACTATAAACGAATTGTTTACTTTTTAATTTTCTTTGTGTGAGATGTGTGCTTGCGCCATTTGGCGTGAAAAAAAGGATAAACCATTTAATTCGAAATCAGAGAATTAAAAAAAAAAAAAAAAAAAAAAAATAGGCTTATTTTATAGTTGTTTTTTAATGTTTTCGAGAGTTTTTATTATTTTTATTTTTTTAATGAATACTTTTGTATTAAAATCCTTCAATTTAAGCCTGAGATAATAAATTTTAATTTTAAATATTTATTAATAGCAATAAGTCATATGATGTAAAATTTCTTAGTCACAAGTATATATATAAACATTTAAGGAAAAATTAATATATATATATATATTACACTTTTTTTTTTTACTTTCTCTATGATTTCGTCAAAGGACGTAAATTTCCCTAAATTGTTGTAATTATTCTGTCGCATAGAAAATATAAATATTAAAACAAAAATATATAACGCATCGTGTATTTTTTCCAATCGGTGATTATGCCATTACGCACATTTGTTGTAAAATCATTAAAAATGTCGTCATAATCATAGACAAGAACGAAAAAATGTCGCCGAAACTATTTATATATATATATATATATATTTCAAAATGCCAAAAAAAAAAAATTCTTTTAGAAATCAAAACTCATGTAGTAAAAGCATTTTTCTTCAAACTCCAATTTTCTTCTTTTCTTTACTAAAAATCCTTTTTCTATTTTTCATATTTTGTATTAGTGCTACTTAAAGCCTACTATATTGTAATAAGCATAAAACTTTGAATAAACACCATAAAATGCAATAAACTCGCAACAATTATTTCGGGTCGATAAAACACACGACCCTTCGTCAGGTGAACAAAGTAGACACGAGTGCTGCAATCAAAGCGGCAACGCATTGTATCATTCGTGCCTACCTTCTTCGCCTGACGAAGGGTCGTGTGCTTTTTCGACCTGAAACATTTGTTGTGAGTTTATTGCGTTTTATGGTGTTTATTCAAAGTTTTATGCTTATTACTTTAAAACACCAGTCCTGGGGTGCTTTCTTATTATTCTACTATATTGTGTTTATTTTATGCTACCTACATTTATTTGCATGATAAATTGTCGCGCTTATTTTTATTTTATTTTATTTTATTTTAGTTTTTTTACTATTACTATTCAAACCAACTGTTGTAATATAGGGTGCTTGTTTAATTGCTTCAATTCCATGACTACGTTTTCAGTTTATTTTACTGCAAGTAGTTAAAAATTCTCTTGTATAATTAAATTAAATTAATACCTTCGCAATAATCGTTTGCAGTGATTAAAAAACAAGTTATATTTAATTAATGTACCACTAAATGCATTAAAGTCATGATGAATACAAAGTAAATAGATTTGTTTGAATAACATTATCCAACTGGCATTCGGTTTATCAAATAAAGAATTTTCTGTGAACAGAAACTGATCTGACAGTTTATTTTTGAGAAAAATATTTTTCGCTGGTAACCCGCTCTTGGTATGAAAATAATATAACAGAAAGCAAATTGCTTTGATTGTTTCTATGAAATACCTCATCCTCTTCACTGCAAAAAAAGATCATAGATTTTACTGGAAAATCCTGTAAATTTCAACGGGAATAATTGTAAATCAAAAATACAGTTTAGAACCGTAAAATTGTATAACTGACACACATTTTACTGTAAAATCCTGTAAATCGAACTATATTATCATATAAATCAAAAGTTGTAACAATTTTGTCCGTATATTTGAA
Organism: Salticus scenicus; assembly: GCA_963930645.1. Lineage (NCBI taxonomy): Eukaryota > Metazoa > Arthropoda > Arachnida > Araneae > Salticidae > Salticus > Salticus scenicus. The sequence goes on from OZ005655.1 coordinate 14,825,063, forward strand.
GGAAGATTACTGGCATCCCAGCTGCCAGATTTTTCCCGTACTTCTACGAGTTTACTTTTTACAGTATTTGGTAAATGGACTCATCTTCTAAAAGACGAGAAAAATATTCATCAAAATACGAAAATCTGTAGTCGTCTGCAAATAAATAAAAATCTCCAAAAGAGAAATTTTCCATTATTATTATTATTATTATTATTATTATTGTAACTTGTTTGAGAATTATAACTGATATTATATATCCTTGCAAGATACACCACAAAAAGTGCAATGCTCAGATAAAAATAAAGAAGTTAATCTCAATTTTAAATATTAAATAATATTTATGTTATTATTATTTTTTTTCCTTGTTAGAAATGTAACCACTCCTTTAAAACACTTTCTGTATTATCGTTTAAAAAGCCCATAAATTATTACAAGTTTTCTAATCTCACCTTCTTCCTCCTTTTCTACAGAAATGTAAATGGTAATCCACTACATATAATTACGAATTTTGTTCGTAAAGAGTACCTTATTAAAATGAAGCAATAATAATATAAAAAAAATAATAATAATAAAACCTCACGATTCCTCGAATATGAAATTAGAAGTGCTAGAGATTCTCCAGATAACGTGTCTGTTATACCGCAGAAAATTTAAGCATTCGAAGATAAAGTAAACAGCACGTTTTTCGAGATTTTTAAAGGTTTAAGTGCTCTTTTTAATTTACGAAATCTCGCTAGAAATCTTTAACGATATTTTTTTACAGTCAAGTTGAATAAATTATTATCAATTATTTTTAAAAAGCCGCAGTAAAAATCCATCCCTATTAAATAAACGGAAACCACTACGTTGTTACTTTTTCTAAAAAGAAAATAAATAAAAATAAAAATATCCTAAGCCTATTTTTGTTTTCTAAGTAATAGATATCAAATTTTGTACAAAACGGAATTTAATTTGGTACGACAGGACTTATTATAATCTATTCTTGCATTTAAAGGCATGCAGTAACTGTATTTCGCACCCTAGCATAGGTTACTATATTTATTTCTTAAAAGTTCTTTCGTATAGCTTTAACATAGGAACCCATTAGCGGCTTTTAAATTTTTGGCGATGATTTAAATGGCTATCGGAATTTTGTAAAGATAATGTCGAGAAACGTCCTAGCTACTTCGGAGCCAAATTTTAGATCTCGCCAAGGGGTTTTATACAGAAGCTGATCCATTTCCTTTGCATGAATTTCTTAATTTTATTTTAATTATTTTTAAAAAACGTTTGCAAGCTTTTTTTTTTTTTTTTCCTTTACATCAAAAGAAATATATTTAATTTTTAATTATTTATTTTTGCTGTCAATTTGTTGTTTTCTTTTTAATAATTTTAAAGTTAAAATAGGGGTTTTTTATTTACTATCTTTTGAACCAATTATCCGATTGAACTAGAAAATATGGCGTTAGCTGGATTTTGTCCTGATTAATAAGTGTACCCATTTTTGATAAAATCTAATAATCCGGACTCAAAATGCGGACAGATACAATGACAAACTTCCAGCTTTATATAATTAGATAAAAAACAAAAATGTTTGCACGTTCATTCAAGTTCATAGTTAAAAGTTGGTAACGTCGGAAAAATCACTATCAGAAAGAGTTAGTACTGCCTGTCGTACTAAATAATAATAATAATAAAAGAAAAAGGGAAAGTAAGGTCAAGCCATTTAATTATTTTTAAATCATGCAATAATTCAAGAAAACTATCTTCATTTGTTGGTATGATTTGCCTTTCCTTCTATCACAATAATTTGAATGATATATTTTGCACTTTCCAGTAAAGTTTAAAAGAACACTGTTTTACTTGCTAAAAAATGCAATTGAAAAGTTAAAATGTTTCGATATTACACAGTATCGTTTTCAAGACAGATTCAATTATCACGCAAACTTTCAATTTTTATACATTGTCCTTTTTTATTTCAGCGCCATCTATGGATTCTTAGACAAATTGAGTTTTTTCCTTATTATATATCTGCTGTAGCTCTAAACATATTTTTGACTAACTAAATGGTATTTTTTCATTATATATTGTATTTTTGTGAGTTAAAATTTATATTGTTTATCTTATGATAATTCGACTAAGCCGAAGTTTGCGTGATAATTTAGGTAGTCTTGCAAAACATACCACGTGGTATCGAAACATGTGTTAACATTTTAACTTTTTAACTACGTTTTTAGCTATTAAGACAGTGTATTCATTCACTGAGTGCTTTAATTATTTTTTATAAAGCTTAAAAGTGTTTAGGACTTCGATGCGTCTGTCTGTCCACGTTTTCGTGTCCATAAGTATTTTGAGCATTATATTAGACGCTTCCTAAATGCATTCGTACATGAAATCTTAAATACCAAATTATAATTACATTTCAACGTCCCTTGGAAACTATAGAAAATACGTCACATAACAGAAAATGCGCCTCTAGTAATTTCCTATAGTTAATCCAATTATTTTTGTGTGACCTTGTAAAAAAATCATTAATGTTAATTATATTATTTTCCATAGAAAACATGTTTTAATGTACCTAAAAATGTATCTAGATTTTGTATGTTCAATGCAATATTTAAAGATGCTGAAATGCGATTTTTTTTCTATTAAAAATGAAAAAAATCTATCTTTATTATAAATTATCAAAGATCTATGGTTTAACTATTTGTTTTTAAGGTATTTACAAGTTTTTTTTTTTTTTTAAATATACCTATATTGGATATTTACACCCCCCGGATGTTCCCCCTTTGGGGTGAGTAGCGATGCTCCTATATGCGCACATCATTTTTCCTAGTTTACTACTACTGTTATCAATAGTTCATATTAATTTTACAATCCTGCGCCAAAAATAATTCCCATTATAGTTATTTATACGAAATTTTGTTCTATAGTTCCGTGTTAAAAATTTGGAAATATGGTATCACAGCGCCACCTGCTGAGCGGCTGATCCCTAACACTAATCAGAACCAGTTTAACTCAGGGTTCAATTAAATACCAAGTTTGGTTAAATTTCGTTCGTTGATTCGTGAGATAGAGCGTCCACAAAATTTGTGATACACACACGCAGACACACAGACAAACATTTTCTAAAACAGTCAAATCGTGTTCAGGACATCTCAAAATGTGTAAATCTGTCGAAAACTGGAGTTAGAAAATTTTCATGAATCCAATACTTTCTTCTTATAATATAGAAGAAAGTAAAAATATGTATTATGTAAAAAATACTAGTGGAACATATTTCTGCATAGTTTAACGCGGGGTTTGGCAGTGTTTATTGTGTCATTTTCTTTTCTTTTTAACACGCTTTTATTAGCTTCACCTGTATGTATGTTGGTATGTATGTTTGTATGTATGTTTGTAACCGCTCTGGGAACAAACAAAATTCTATATTGTAAAAAAAAAAAAAAAAAAAAAATTCCCTACATGAACGCTGTAGCCGTGAGGTAAAGCACAGCGCTACACACCCATTGGTCTAGCGTTCGAGCCCAGTCAGGGGAGATTTTTTAAAAATGGTTTTTGTTTAATTCTAAATTATTTTAATTAAAGATTTAAATGTATGTAAATATTACGGTGTGTCACTCACACGATTTTCTCTTACCCTGCATTTTAATACTAAGATAGATATTTTGTGCTTTTTAGTTCACATTTCTATAAAAGCGTGTTCTTTAATTTTTTAAAACTATAACATTATTAATACTTGTAACTCGGCGTTTTTTACAATAAATATTACATATTGTTTTTTCTTTTTATTATTGATTAACTCTACTCATTACGATAGAATTATTATTCATTAAAAATTTTGGAAAATCCATGTTTCTGGTTTCCAGAGACCTGTCAGAAAAGCAGTGCATATTATTTCTGAAAGAACTAACACATCAATCTTATTGGAATTTCTCACATTTATTCAATATAGAATTGACTAGGGCTTGAACGAAGGATTTTTTTTTTTTTTTTTTTTTAAAGAAAAATTTGAATTTTTTACATAGTTGTATGTAAAAACAGTACAATATTTGTAAAATTTTCTTCACATTCAGCCTTGTAAAATTAGTTGTAATCGAGAAAAAGAAAATACCTTCGTTGAAGCACTAGTCAATTTAATTTTAAAGAATTGCGCAAATTTTCACTAACAAGGAAACATTCAAAGGGTGTCATCTTGAAAAAGTATTGAAAAAAATATATGTGATTCTACTCTTCATAAAACACCAGGAAATGAAAAAATTATCGGCTGAAATTAATTGCAGCGACCACGAAAAATTATCAAAATTAAGCATATTTGGCGATTTCACACTCCTACGCGATTGATTTTGAGTACTTGTCGGAAAAGCAAAACAGTGTTCTGTTCGTACACGGCAATCTCGGTGCTAGCAAACGTATATCGCCTAACAGCGCTAAATTGCCAAATATGCTTAATTTTGATAATTTTTTGTGGTCGCTATAATTAATTTCAGCTGATATTTTTTATCATTTTCTGGTGCTTTATGAAGAGTAGAATCACATATATTTTTTTTTTCTATACTTTTTGAAGATGATACCTTTTGAGTGTTTCCTTGTAAGATCGGTGTATTTGTTTTTGAGAAATCGAGTCCACCACTTTTCTAAAGGAGGGTATGGAAAGCAGAACCCACCGGCTGAATTTTTCAAAAATATTTTAATGAAAATGTTAGAAAAATCTGTTTAAATGTCGTTCTTTTATATTTCAAAATTTTGAATAAAAGCTTTTATTTTACTATATTTAAAAAAAAAAAAATATGGAAAATATGCTTATTTTTAGCCATCGAAACCTATGCAATCCCTTAAGTCCTGCTTATAATAGACATATACACAAAACAACAGCTAACAAATTTGTTTCACTCAGGGACATACAATTATAGCGAACATACAATTATAGCGAAAACTGAGATTCAAAAATTATAGGGTAAGTGCACCAGTGATTGACACTTTTAGAGCAATCTCTGATGTTTTTAATGTTCTAGTCATCAGAAAGTATTTTTAGAAATCATAAGTTAGCACTCTTAAGAAATCTTAGTTAGAAGAAACTTAGGAGAGTCTTAAGAAATCGTTAGAAATCTTAAGTTAGCATGAAAGACATTCAGAACTACATATAATGTTAAAATACATACATTTGATAACAATTATTTTTTTTATGAATTTTTATTTGACACCCACTCAATGTTCCAGTAATTGACACTGCTAGTTTTTCATTTTATCAGTAATTGGCCACCTATGTTCCAGTGTTTGACACTGCTAGTTATTCATTTTACCAGTTATTAGCACCCTATGCTCCAGTGTTTCACATAAAATGTTAAAATTCTTATATGTAAAATATATGATTTTATTATTTTTCTTATTTATTAATTAAATCGCGATAGATGTCAATTACTGGAGCATGCCAATCACTGGAGCACTTGCCCTACATCAAAACAACACTTGTGTAGGAGAAAGTATAAAAACTGTGATGCTTGTCAGTCTTTCTTGTATATTTAAGCTTATTGTCTGTTTTGAAAATTTCGAGAATTTTTTTCTAGAAAAGAAAATACAAAACAAAAACTGTCTGCTGCTAAAAATGCGAAAGAGGACTTTTTACAGATCTTAATTTTTTGACAGGATTGTGGATTATTCTTACACTTATCTTAGGATAAGTGACTGACTGTCCAAACCAGATGAAACCGGAGGTAACGACAGTCATATATTTCAAAAAGTGTTCTGTCTGATATATATATTTGCACAGAATTAGTCGGCAAAATATTTACACTTTTACGTTATGTTTTATCAACTAAGATATTTTAAATATCTCGTAATAAAGACACGTGATTACGTCATTGCGTTACTGTTTATGTATGAATTTGTATTTTTTAGGAAAGATTTTCTTATTTCGAGTCTTAAATATATTGAATAAAGTATTATCAAAAGAATTTTAACAGCTAGAAGAATAAGCAGAGATCTTAAATTTAGAAAAATTGATCGTTTTCATTTACTTATTCAGTATTTGAAGTTAGTTTTGGTTATAATTTTAGTTTCATTATTGAAAATAATATTCATTTGAAATTGTTTTAGATCTTCGTTTATAGTTAATTTTATAATTCCCAGTGATTTTGTCATATGTTATTTGACAAATTTATACATTTACCTATTTATTATTTTTCTATCAAACTTTTTAAAGGTACAGTCGGTAACAAAAGTGTCCGAACACTAGCAAAAATTCCTATAAAAAAAAAGGACACTTAATACTGTTTTGTTAAATAAATCCTTGTCGGATCCTGTTCTTAGTCAGTCTAAGAACACGATTCGAAAAGGATTTATTTAACAAAACTGTATTAAGCGTACTTTTTTTATATAGGAATTTTTGCTAGTGTTCGGACACTTTTGTTACCGACTGTACCATAATTATTATTTAAAAAAAAAAAAAAAAAAAAGAAAAGAAATCGGCAGATTTTATTTAGTGTAAAACTATTTTTGTGCCTTGTTTTAATTTTAAATTAAATGCGTAACTTTAAACCAAAAACATTCTGGATAATGTTACTTATTAAATTATAATCTACTCTGCATGGTTAAGGCCATTTGCTTTCTATAATATTTTCTCTCCTAGCAAATATAAGTAACTAATTTTCCATAGAAACTATACAGAACTATAGGAAATAGAAATAAGTAGATATATAAAATTTCTATAAATAACAAAATTTTTATAGAAACTATAGGAAACTAATTTTCTCATAGTTTTAGAACATGCCAGGACAATTTTGTATCTTTCAAAATGTTTATAAATGCAGGAATAATCCACAATCCAGTCAAATTAAGATATGATAAAGAGTCCTCTTTCACTTTTAACAACAGACAGTTTTCGGGTTTTCACTCAGTAGTTTTAGTTCTTTAAATATTTTTTCGAAATTTTTAAAACGGACAGTATGTTCAGCATAGGTAAAAGATTAACAAGAATCATAACCTTTTTTACAAGCTTTATCTAACTTGATATGTTTATATTTATATACATATATATAAGATATTATAATGTATGTTTTCAGTCGAATAAAAGTTGAAAATATGTAACAAAAATAACTAAAGATAAACTTACAGGAAAATTAATAAATGTGAAAAAATCATAAGTAAAACTTACTACAGAAACATAAAATAAATGATTTAAATTGTCAAAAATGCCCCGTATGACTTGAGACAAACGTGTGGGCTTAAAGCATACTTTTGATTAATCAAAACTCTCCCCCTATGCAGACAGTTTAACAAAAAGCACATATAAGGCTAAAACCAATAAGGACAAAATAAAATGGATAAAATAATATGGAACAGACAAAAACTTATATGGATCAGACAGAAAATTGATATATATATATATTTATATACATGTGTGTGTGTGTTAGTCAAACCTAAGATTTTCATTTTCACCCACTTCCTATCGTCCAATTGAGATAAAATTTTGCATAATGTATATCTGAAATATTATAAACTTTGTTTTTCGAATCTGGGGGCTCTGGCTCCCCAAACCCAGGTCAAAATTTTTTTCGAATCTTAGCCCACTTCTGCCGTCCAATTGAGCTGAAATTTGACATACATGCATAACTACAATGACAATACATGCTGAAGTAGCAATCGATTTAGGGCAGAATGGCCTAGGGTCTCTGGTCTACTAACTCTACTTCAAAATATTTTTGTAATTTCAATCCACTTCTTATCGTCCTATTGGACTGAAATTTTGCATACACGTATATCTCCGATGCCAATACATGATCAAGAAGCAGTGGACTTAAGAATGGGGTCGTGGACTCCTGGACCCCCAAATCCAGTTCAAAATTCATTTCGAAATTTAACCAATTTGTTATCGTCCGATGCAACTGATATTTTACATACATGTAAAATTCCAACGACAGTAAATCCTTTAGCAACAACGGACTTGGACTCGAAGGTTTAGGTCCCTAATACCAGTTTCGAAATTTCTTTAAGATTTTTTAAAATCTTGTCACTTTTTAACATCCGATTGAACTGAAATTTTGCATTGACGCATATAATCCACATTATTTTTACCTTCTCTTATTCATATATGGTAGAGGACAAAGTATTTTGAAGTCAAATTTACGAAACTTAGTTGTTACTATAATTTTATGTGAGTCTCCTGAATACGAAAATAAATTTTTAGCCGTTTGTCTGGGTATTGGTTTTCTGTCTGTTAAATACATAAACCTTATTATTTTTTTTTCTTTTAAATAAAATCTGATGATTTTATAAAGATTGTTAATCGTCTAAAGAAGCATGATATTTTAGAAAAGCTTATGATTCCAGTATATTGCGTAATACTGGGCAGCAAGAGAAAAACGAATTAAAATATTCAACGTTTGGACGAAAAAAATTACGCAAGGATAAATGGTGGAGAAATCAACCAGTGAATATTTTATGAAGAAGGGCCGAACGGGGTTTGACTTGGTGTGTCTTTTTTTTTTTTTTTTTTCACATAAAGGCTCATTAAGCCAAGACTCATAGCTTAAAGTGAATTCAGAGTCCCTATCCTCATCAAAGCATTCCGGTATTCAAACCCAATACATGGCAGTTAAAGGCCAGAGCAATATCCATCCATTTGAACATCTGCGAAGGTCCAAATGTAAAGTGAAAAATGTCAAACAAATCAAATTTTTTGCGATCATCACAAAACTTTCTGTTATATCGCTATACAGCGAAGTGCCATCTACCGGTTAAAACGAACAAATACGTAATCCTAGCTTCTCACAATGAAGATTTAATCATTGCAGTTTAGTGCAATTTCAACTAACAACTACTGTGCTAGAGCCATATGGAAAATCGCAGAAGAGGAATAAAAGCAGCACTACCTGGCGGCCGATAAGCACCCAAATTAAATCAGAATTCTCTTTCATAGTGACTATTTCAAGTATGGTGCATTTATAAGCTGTAGAATCTGCGATATAGCTTTCCGATAATTGGGAACAATTACAGCATATCAGTGACACCTGTCGTCTGGTGTGGATTCAAATAAAATCAGCGTAATCTTTCATAAAAGTCTACTTACTTACCAACTTTTGTTTAATTATACACAATAGAAGCTGAGATATGGCTTTTCCATGAATGGGAGAAATCGCAATATAGTACCAATTATTGGAAGATTTGCACTAAAAATGAGAAACAACAACTTCTATCAAGCTGCAACTAGATATTAACTTTTGTAAAATTCTGTACATTAGTTCTTCAGATATAGCAGAGATATTTTTTTAATACATGCAGAAACACCCCGACAGACATTTTCGAAAAATGATTAAACTGCATTCTGTACCGCTCAAGGCGTATAAATCGATCAAAATCCAAAATCTTAAAATATTTAAGAATTCATTTCTTTTTTTCCTATTGAATATAGAAGCAAAGAGAGAGGACAATATCAAAAAAGAAAAAGAAAATGCGAACTGAAAAAGAAATAATTACAAGACATATACCATGTTTTTAAATTTTCTGTTGAATCATATAAACGCTACCGAAGGCAGCGGGAACCCGGAACAATTGTCAAAAAGTAGAAAAAAAATTCATTGTTATCGTGTTTTGAGCAATTATAAAAGTTTCAAATGGCTAGCTAGTTAGCCGGAAAGTTAGTTAAAAATTGATTGCAAGCTTTGTACTGGTAACGCTGCCGAAGGCAGAAGGAACCCGAAACAATTGGTTAAAAGTATTTTAAAAATGCATTTTCACCGTATTCTGAACTATTCTGAAAGTTTCAAATGTCTAGCTAATCGGGAAGTTAGTTAAATAAATTTTCTGTTGAATGATATAAATGCTGCCGAAGGCAGTAGGGACCTCAAACAATTCACTAAAAGTATTAAAAAAATGTTTTGTCCCCGTGTTCTGAGCTATCCTGAAACTTTCAAATGCCTATCTCGTCAAGAAGTTAGTTAAAAATCGATTGCAAGCTTTGTACTGGTAACGCTGCCGAAGGCACCAGGAACCCGAAACAGTCGACTAAAAGTATTAAAAAATGCATTTTCAACGTGTTCTGAACTATTCTGAAAGTTTCAAATGTCTAGCTAGTCGGAAAGTTAGTTAAAGAAATTTTCTATTGAATGATATAAACGCTGCCAAAGGCAGTAGGGACCTGAAACAGTTGACTAAAACTATTAAAAAAATGTATCGTGACCGTGTTCTGAGCTATCCTGAAAGTTTCAAATGTCTAGCTAGTCAGGAGGTTAGTTAAAAATCGACTGCAAGCTTTGTACTGGTAACGTTGCCGAATGCAGTAGGAACCCGAAACTGATGGCTAAAAGCATTAAAAAAAAAAAAAAAAAATCATTTTTAACGTGTTCTAAACAATTCTGAAAGTTTGAAATGTCTAGCTAGTCGGGAAGTTAGTTAAAGAAATTTTCTGTCGAATCGTATAAACACTGCCTAAGGCAGTAGGGACCTGATACAGTTGACTAAAAATATTTAAAATAATGTACTTTCACCATGTTCTGAGCTATCCTGAAAGTTTCAAATGTCTAGCTACTCGGGAAGTTAGTTAAAAATCGATTGTAAGATTTGTACTGGACAAACAAACAAACAAGAATCGAAGTTAATAAAAACATGGTAAAATAATAAACTTAACAGTTAAAATGTTGAACTGTAGAAGCGTATTAAGAATTAAAAGCAATTGGGTTAGTCGATGCAAGTAATTCCTTCTCCGTCACCTTGCAGCTTGCACCTTGCACCTCAGTTGACATGTTGGGATTAATGCGCATTTCACCCTTTTACAGCGCAACTCAAATTCACCCAAGATATTGAAACTTTTAGATTTCATCATTATAATCAATAAATTACTCCTCCAAGTAAAAATCATGAAAATGTTCAAAAAAAAAAAAAAATTATCAGTAATAAAATTTTGATACGTATACCATATTGCATGAAAAATAAGAAATGACAATACCATCCAATCATAAAACTCGGTATAAAAATTGGAAAATTTTTTTAATATCTCTAACATTTCTCCTGAAAGCATTTTGATAATTTTTCTATTTCCGAATTCAATCTTAGCTTTTAGATACAAACTAAATCTAATCAATCAAATGACATAAATACATTTTATCGTTTTTCGAGTTTACCTTTAATCAGTATACTCTTTGTATTACAAGTGGAGGAGATAACATTTCATTTGATAAACCTGTACCTCATGTACGTAAATGCATTTAAGTAATGCAGGTATCAGTATTCTGATTTCACGAGACCATAAGATGTTTCGAACCTGATAATAATTAGAAAAGAAGTGATGATTAAGCATAATATTTCAGAGAAAATTGGAAAAAAAAATCATGTGCTGAGATAAATATATTATTCTGTTTATATTAGGCAATATCATAATTTCTCATTTAATAACAGTAATATTATCTTGTTTTATACGTATCGTATTAAATTTATTTGTTATGGAGATAATTCAGTGTACTTCATTGATTAACCCTAGCTTAGACTTTAAAAAATTGTAGAGTTTTTTTTTTTTTTTTTTGAAAGTTAGAAAATTATAAAACAAAAGCCTGTCATAAATCGGTATTGTTTCTAAAGATAAAAATTATTTTCAATCTACTGCAAAATGTAGATACCCCATAAGTATTCCTATATAGTGATTTTGCCGTCAAATTTATTTACGCTAAGTTTTATTTAAGACCTATGTTACTTTAGATTAGACCATCATTACTGGTATTTGTTCTGCTTTCTTAATAAGCGTGCAGCTCATATTTATTCAAAGAACATATTTCTCTCAAATATTTAAGAAAAGAATATCTTTATTTTTCACTCAAAAGTATTATTCGCTTTTATCTCTTGTTGTTATGTATACCATATATCTTTCCATGCTTTGTGGTAAATAATAAAAATATTTGCATGTAAAGTTTGTATGTAAAACTGTAAAGTTTCGCAAACTCGAAAAACAGAAAATTGTAAAGTTTGTTCGTAAAACTGTAAAATTATGTCCAGGGGGCCAGGAAAGTACACATTTAATACAAATTTCCTTTCAAGCTAAACAGTTCTGGATTCGTACTCAAAACTGCTATGTCCAGGGGGCCAGGAAAGTACACATTTAATACAAATTTCCTTTCAAGCTAAACAGTTCTGAATGTGTACTTTCCAGGGGACCAGGAAAGTACACATTTAATACAAATTTCCTTTCAAGCTAAACAGTCTAAACTCAAGACTGCTAGGCCCAGATCTAGCGTGACAAAAATTTTAGGGGTAGTAATACACAAGAGAGGATCGAGCAATAAAGTGGCAAACCGCATTTTTGATGAATTAAATCCAACATCCTGTAATATGCTGCTTATTATTATAATATCCTTGTAAAGTCACTAGGTGGCAGCATATATAAAAGCTTCGTTTTTGCCCCGTTTTTGAGAAAAATTTCTAGAAATTTTACTCCGGAATAAAGTAGTAAATACACAACAGTAATGTCCTTAAAGTAATGCCATATTGCTATTCAGAACAACTCATATTGTTATTAAGAAACTAGCAAAAACTTTATATTATATATTTTGATTTGATTACACTACTCTGCATGAAAATCGGCTCCAACACCATTTTTGCAAATTCTTATGTAAAATGACCTCCTGAATCTGAATAGGACGCCCATTTTGCCCTATCACCCACCGTTTTTCAGGGATGCCCACCCTATTTTTATCAAATTTCGGTAAATTTATGGCTATAAATTTGTATTGTTGGGGGAGAAAGCATTATTTTGACTATTAAATATCGTCTCAGGGGTGTTATAGAGTTGGAAAATTCTAAAACTTGAACATTTGGAGCAAGGGGAAAATTGAAGGGGTGATTATATATTACACTGAAATTATATATTACATTTATTATATTTTTTTAATCAATTGTTATTATTATTTATTACTTTCCGAACACTATAGTGAGGAAAGTATTGTAATCATGTCAAAAATCCGAATTTGAGATTTTGATGTTTCTATACGTTTCGAGGTGCCCTGAGTCCGTTTCTACAATTTTTACGATGATGTATGTATGTGTGTGTGTGTATGCATGTGTGTATGTACAGTCGGTAACAAAAGTGTCCGAACACTAGCGAAAATTCCTATGTAAAAAAAGTGCACTTCATAAGGTTTTATTAAATAAATCCTTATCGAATCATGTTCTGAGGCTGACTAAGAACAGGATTCGATAAGGATTTATTTAACAAAACCGTATAAAGTGTACTTTTTTTACATAGGAATTTTTGCTAGTGTTCGGACACTTTTGTTACCGACTGTATGTGTGTATGTATGTATGTGTGTATGTATGTATGTGTGTATGTCTGTGAGTGGACAAGCTAGCGTCTCTAAAAGTTTTGTTCAAATAATCTGAAAGTTGGCACGTATATTGTAAGTCACCATAGTACGAACCCTATAGATTTTGGTGAATCTAGCCTTTATGAACCAGGAAAAAATCTTTATCATTATGGCCTATGGGGCCAAATTTTTAAAAGTGCGATGGCGTCTAAACGCTTTATAAGTCTGAGCAAAAAATTTGTACGCATGTTATAGGTCACAGTTGCGCGAACTGTATAGATTTTGGTGAATTTAGCACTTACAGTTTTGTTGCAGGAGCGCAAAGAAAAATTCTTTATCATTATGGCCTATGGGGCCAAATTTTTAAAAGTGCGATAGCATCTAAACGCCAGTGTTGGGCATAATTGATTAAAAAGTAATTGAATTACAATTGAATTACAATTAAATTACAATTATTTTACTGTCAATCGAATAACAAGTAATTGATTACAAATAAATTGAATTACTTTTTCAATTTATTTGTAATCAATTACTTACTAATCGATTGACAGTAAAATAATTATAATTTAATTATAATTCAATTACTTTTTAATTAATTATGCCCAACTTTGCTAAACGCCTTATTCAATTGAGCTGAAAATTTATATGAATATTATAAATCACTGTTGCACTAACTATAAGCATTTTGGTGAATCTAGCATTTATAGATTTTTACATGGACACAACGAAAAATTCTTTATCATTATGATCTATGGGTTCAAAGTTCAGTAGCGTTAAATAAAACATCGTGTAATAGATGGAGAAAAATACTCAAACACTCTATTATGGTTTTCTCTCTTTTGTTTGTTTAACAACTCCTCTTTCTTTACTTTATCTACAAAACTGTTAATAACTCAATGTTCGGAAAGCCGAGTGGAGTCACTCCAGATTTTAAAACATTATATATGTTTATATATTTTTTAACTGTTAAACTTATTCTTTTCCATTCTCCAAATCAAATTCATGGCCATAAAATTTCCGAACAGCGATAAAAATTGGGGGAGGGGGGGTGGCGTCACGAGAAAATGGTGGGTGATTGGAGAAAATGGGAGTCATATTCGGATTCAGAAGGTCATTTTACATAAGAATCAGCCAAGAACAGTATCACAGCTCAATTTTTTTTTTTTTTTTTGCAGCGCATTGGTATTTAATCTAACGTCCAAATCGATATATCTCAATAGTTCACAAATACGCCTTAGTACTCTTTTGCCACGACCCCTTCATAAATACACAAGGTTCGTTAAGGTTTCTGCTTTCACGCTGCGTTCCTACCTACATTTATGTTTGACGCGAAGTCATGCCTATTATTTTGGCTCGAAACATTTTTATAAGTTATGTTATTTGTTTACAAAGTTGTTATTCTGTGCTTGTAAAACATCTTCTTCATGTCTTCTTACATTTTGTGAAAATCCCATGAATATTTTTCTTCTCTTTCTAAAAACTTGCCAGCGTATTGCTTCAGTGAATTTTCTGTTGACAGGGATCCAGCTATTTTGCTTTTCTAAACGCGAACCGATTCTTGACCCGTTATAAGTGACATGAACGCGTCATTTAATTTATATATTTCCGGCGATAAAAAGTCTTTATGTTAGCGTGAGAAGGTAGACCTGTTAAAGGTTCTTTTCGGATCTTGTTTTGGTTAGTCTGTTTGTGTATGACGCCTTAACTGATGTTTCCCTTCTGAGAAAATTCATGTCACGGTAAAGAGTTTTCTTTGAAGAAAACTATGTTATTTATTTATTTTATCCCAATCCTATTATAATAATCATTTATTTTTACTTTTTCGTAACCTATATATGGTAGGAAAAGTATTGTATTTAGATTACATTTTAAAAATTGAGTTTTTTAGTAATTTTACACGTTTGGTGGTCCACTGAATTCGAAAATTGGGTTTCTTCTGGGTGGTCTGTGTGCATCTCTTTGTATGAAAACCAATGTAACATTTACAATGAGATAAAAAATACAAAAATTTAAAACTTTAAAAATACATTTTAATTAAAAACATTAAAACACAAGACAGACGTTTCGGCTAGACCACTAGCCCTCCTCAGTGTCAAACATACAAGCACAAACAACATTTACAAAAATTCATAATACATCATAGCAAGATTAAATATTCAGGAGGAATAGCTTTAGCCTCGTTCAAGGCAGAATGTTGCATTTTGGTAAAAGCGCCCTCTAGAAAAATACGGGATTCATAGATATTTACATTAGAAGCTAAAATTTTAAAGTTTTCAAAATCCGGAATATGATCACTATTGAGAGAATGGAAAAATTTTAGCTTCTAATGTAAATATCTATGAATCCCGTATTTTTCTAGAGGGCGCTTTTACCAAAATGCAACATTCTGCCTTGAACGAGGCTAAAGCTATTCCTCCTGAATATTTAATCTTGCTATGATGTATTATAAATTTTTGTAAATGTTGTTTGTGCTTGTATGTTTGACACTGAGGAGGGCTAGTGGTCTAGCCGAAACGTCTGTCTTGTGTTTTAATGTTTTTAATTAAAATATATTTTTAAAGTTTTAAATTTTTGTATTTTTTATCTCATTGTAAATGTTACATATTGGTTTTAATATATTAATGAGACGTATAAATTATGTTTAATTTTATTAAATCTCTTTGTATGCCTGTCTTTGATATTGTTATTAGAATAACTTAAAAACAAATGCAATAAAGAAGTCCAAATTCCTTATTTTAAATCTGTAATATGTATTGATGTATTACATAAAATATTTTAGTCACATCGGATAAATAGTTCGCGTACAGGGACTGTGATGTAGATTATCACATGTTATAAAATTAATTTTTCTCTCTAAAAGATAGGTAAATTCTCTAAATAAATAAAATTATAAATAAAATTGTTTAATCATCTTAAAAAACTATGTTAAATATAACGATATAACTATTTTTAACCTATAAGTAGTAAATTTTAATTAATTCTAATTTTTATATATTCCCTTTCATATCTTTTTCAATAAAACTGAAACAAAATCTTTGATCGATTCCCAGTATTCACTTACCAATCCTAACGTAATGACGAAAATTCTTTTCGTGCTGGAAAAGATATGTTTTGACTTATTTCTATTCTTTTGTTTTGTGAAACTAGAAAATAATTAATTTGGCTTCTTTTAATTTTACATCGAAATATAACTCGGGTGCCCTCTTTCTGGTTATTTCCCTGGAACTAAAAAAACTTGGCGAAACAATCACTAACAACTGCGCCAATGAATTACTGGTCGCCTTTTCAAGAAATATATAAAAATATTTGTAACGAATACCGCAACCATTCTCATCTTAAACTTTGGCAAGTGTAAAATTAAACGCCAAAAGCAATGTCATTTTCGCTCCAGTTTTGGACAACACCTACGATCATGATGTAGCTTAAGAAGGTTCAGGGCCTTGTGCCCGGGGCTGTTCCCCACTCCATACTGTTATTGTCAAATGGTCACGCCATAAATTATCTTCTTTGGAATAATCAATAAATTTACCTGAACTACTGAACCAATATATTGCCTCCTGGATCCGTTCTTGGGTAGTGTTCTTTCATCTATAATTTATTTTTAACTTGACTTTTTTACAGCTTATCCTGAAATTGCGAACGTAATGTTTACATCTTTTCGACAGCAAATAATCATCATCATAGGGACATACATAAGTATTGAAAAATATTACGTCTGTGGGCGAAATTTTTCGTTGGTACAATTTTACCTTCTAAACGAAAGGAAATTAACATGTTTTAATGCACAAAAGCATGTCTCCCATGAAATATGGTATGTAAAGCATTTATCCTTTAAATACCATATCTTACAGAACCCACGCAAAGGAATTCAGATGTATTGGAAATTGTTTAAAGCGCATTTTAAGTTCTGTTATTATTACTTTTTTTAATATCAAATTTAAGTACAATATGGGGTGCTTTTACGTTTTATAGTTAAAATATAGGACTACACAAAATTATTTGATTAAGTTTCAAAGAGTGGTACAAGGGAAAATTGAAGAAAGTATTATTATTATTATTTTAAAATTTAATTTAATAACAATCTTAAATATTTTATGAATGTATCTACAATATTTAAACGGATAGTTAAGATGTTCAGTAGCTTCCTTCACAAAGAACTGCATCTTAAGTAAAAATAGTTCTAAAAGTGTTTTGAATCTCTTTTTAAATACATTTGAACAGTTCAAATAGGCCTTCATATCTCTCTCTTTATGCTGTAAGAGTATAATTATTGTAGCGTAAGTATAAGAAAGTAGTGCGTTGTGTCCCATCATATTATTTTAAATTTAATTTTAATTAAAATTAATCAATATTTGACAGTTGTATAACTTTTTACCCTGATACTTTTTTATATCATAAGGTAATAGCCACATTAAAACCAATAATGAAAGTATACATTTCTCTTTAAAAAGAGGCATTATACTGCATAAGTAAATTTCATTGAAATAGCAAAACATTATTAAAAAGACATTAAAGTATCTTTAATAATGGATTGTAATGCATAAACATATTTTTCATAATCACAAGTATATGCTGTATAAATCAAAGAAAGAACCTAATATAATTTTCGATAACCCTCGTAGGATGTTCGAATCTTTTTTATCCATATCCAATATAACTTTTTCTTTCCACTGTAAGAGGGATAATAAAGCTAATTTGCGAAATTAATCCAGACAGGTAAACTCCAGTACAAGATTTTTTTTTTTTCAATTCCTACTATTAGTTCACACTCTCCCTCTTCTACAAATCTTGCAATTGATTTTTAACTAACTTCCCGACTAGCTAGAAATTTGAAACTTTTACAGTAGCTCAGAACCCGGTGACAACACAATAATTCGAAGTCCGATTTTCGAAATTTTTATTAGTTTTCTCATAATTAATTAAAATATGAAAATAATAACATCCTAATAGCGTTATTATAGCCATTAAAATATTAGCTATAATTTAATTGTTGCCAAAAAAAAAAAAAAAACTTTTTCGATAGTGTTTGTAAATAGAAATTGACTTTAAATTTTTTTCTTTTATATTACTTGTTTCAATTATGTTAAAAAACAATTTTATTCTCCAATAAATGCTTCACACAGAATGTAAAATTCTTACTTTTCGCGCATGGATGTTATCATTGCAAAAAATAATATTTACAGGCAGAGTAATATATATTAAAAACCCTTCAGATTATATTATTCCAGAGGCCTTGGTTTGCCTACAAACATGGCAAAATTAATATGTACTTTATTTATTTATTTATTTATTATTTTCAAGTTCAAAAGAAATTAGTACTTTGAGAAAATTTCAACCTCGAGGTTCTACAATTAATATTGGAAAAGTTGCCCGGAATTCTCAAAGTGTCGGCAAAATTCTTACTTAGGACATCGGCAAACAATGTATGTAAAAGAAAATTCATAGGAATTACAGTAAAGTTTTGATCTGTAGAAACCCTTCGATCATAGTTTTAAAACTGTATTATCTGAGCAATTTTTTAGCCTGTGTTTCAGAAATCTATTCCCGTGAATATCTGTTGCATTACACTTTAATACAGAGGGTGTTCACACATTTTTGTAACGATTTTGCAAAGATTTATATATAAACAAATATAAGAATTTTTGTTTTCTTAATTCTTCAGTCTGATAGCCCTTTTGTTGAACCATCGTATTTGCATCTTGATTTCCAAAATAACAGAGCATTTCTAAAAAAAAAAAAAAAAAAAAAACAAGGTTGATTCCGTTCAACGTTTTCTCCACAATCTCCCATAGTCCATCGAATGTTTTGCGATGCCGCTTATAAAAAGTTTGTTTCAAAAAATCCAGATGCACAGTAATCCGTAAGAGACACATCTAGGGACTTGGACGGTATGCAGTATATATTCAAAGGGAATAGCTTCAATTCCGGTTTCATTTCTCATTATATAAAAAAAAGTAGAGCAGTAGATTTAGAGATATGGGTTGTAGTCTTATCCTTGTGGAACTCATGACAGTGAAGATTGTTTGGGTTAAGGAATAGAATTTATTCTTTCAAAATAGGTGTTAAAACACATTTCTGATAGTAATCCAAGTTAATTTTGATATTTCTTTCTACTTTCCTTGCTTTAAATTTTCCGTCATAAGAGAATTCAGTAATAATCACAAAACTTTTCTTGACCAGCATTTTAAGTCCTTTTCTCTTCTTTTTAGGTAGTAAAAAAATTTTTTTCTATTGAAATAAGATAACAATATCCAAACCACATCAATTTTAACTATATACATTTCCATTTTTGACCTGCCAAATAATTTTCATACGACAATCTGCACATAGTCTTACGCTGCGAAACATGTTTCGGCGTCAGACGGTGATCATTATGTTTTTCCTTTATTAGCTTCAAATAAGATTTTATAACATTGTTCACAGTTCCTACAGAGATATTAAAAGGTTATGCGATAGTTCTTTGAGGGAGGGGAGGGTGTTGAATTTTCTTTTTAACATGAGATGCGGTTTAGATTTAATAGGAGGTGCACGTATTTCTGTTGGGTATGCATTTTTTGACTTTTTTTCCAGTCAAATGCACATGTTGGCGTTTATTTAGTTTTTATTAATTATGTCCTTTATTTTATGTGCAGAAATATTAAAAACTATGCTTTTCACATCTCTCTCTCTCTCTCTCTCTTTTTTTTTTTTTTTTTTTTTTTTTTTTTAACTGAATAAGAGTATTTCTCTTCGGAAAGCGCAAAATCATAGCCTTCAATCCATGGTTTATATTACAGCGGCATTTAGCAAAAAATATTTTTAATGCTGGAGAAGATAGTTAATCCCTATTCCAATTTGATGTCATTCACGTTTTTATTTTAAAGTTAAAATTTAAATTCAAGAAAACGTCAAAATCATTACAAAAATGTGTGAACACCCTCTGATGTGTATTGTGTTTTAGTGAAATTTGACTCTTGCATGTTATTTTGTCAACTGGAATTCTCTTGCAATATAAATTATACGTCATAAGATGTGTTTGAATTTACTCTCTGGTTAGATAAACACCGTATATGGAACAATTCCTTACGTTATTTATTTATTTTACATATTCTGTAAGTAACTGACTGATGTATGTGTAAATCATTCTGTGTTAAATTCAGTTTTAAATTAAATTAATTTCGATAATTGGGATTTCCATTGCACAATTAATGAGCTTTAACTAAAACAAATTACTGTGGAACTTATCCTGTTTCAATTAGTTACAATCATAAATTATCTAAAGCTATTGTTAAATTTAAAAATGTATTTTATTCAGAGAGTTTTCGCTCATATCATTTTCTGAAACTAATTTGAGTAATTTTGAGTAGCTCAAAAATCAAAAGGCAAATTATTAAATGATAAACAATGTAAGTCACTATTTTACATCTATATATTAATACGCAACCATGAAATTTGTAGTGCGCGTTTAGCCTATTTTTAATAGGCTTAAAATCAGCATCGTTCAAAAACTATAATTAATGTGTGTCACAAAAAAAAAAAAAAAAAATCTCGTGCGGTTGAGATAGCACGCAAAAAATAATTTTTTATTCATACACTTTTTCATCTTATAGAGCATTTCCTCGTGACGTCATGTGGTTGGCAAAAAAGCGCGCTCGACTTTCCCGCGCCCCGCCCACCATTGATTTTCCGTTGGTAATCTCTAATGTTGATGTATCGCTATGCTTTTCCCAAGCCTTTTTGCCAACCACTCATAAAAGTTGAGATGTTTGTTTACAAACAAGGAACTGCCCTATACACATAATCTTTTGTATTTAACATTCCTATAGAAGATAATTGTTAAATCTGAATTCGCAGTTTTTCAAAATACAAGGCAACATCTCGTGGACTCAGCTTGTTTTGGTGAATTTTATTTTTCCGTAGTATTTATTTTTTATTTGTCTAGCAACAGAAGTGAGTATACTTTTATTTATTTTCAAACTGTTGACATGTTTTTAAAATAACTATATTTAATATTAGATCCTCCTCGGTAGTGCAAATTATTGCGCTTTCTTAATTATTAGCATCTCTTATAAAATTATATATATATAATTTTTAATATAGAGCGCTTGTATAATATTATATTTATATTAAATAATATTGACAATGAATAGGTAAGATTTCACTTACCTGGATAAGACAAACAGCACTGGTACAGCATGCGTCCAATTAATTATTTAATCCATTTGAATGCCATAATCTTGATTCACCAACAGGCTGAAAATAAACTTATGAACATGTTAAACTATTATTTAATTGTGTAAATTATGATGAATGATTTTGTAATTCTTCTTTTTCTTTTGTAACTTTAATATCCTGGATTAGATACAGATCTTTTATAATAAAAGGGTAATATAAAATATATAAGAGCGTTTTCAAACGCCCTGCTTAGTTGCTGCTACATATTCACAGAAAGACAACATTACATATACATCGGAGATTGAAATCGAGCAGAAGAGAGTTTCATAAAATGATGACTGGACAGTTTCACTTCCTCCTTTAACTGGGAGTGCCGCGTATTTTTCTCTCTACGTTTGCATTGAAATTTACTCGGAATAACTGATAGTCTTTAAGACAATTCTTGATTAAAATGAAAATTATCGGTCACACAAATGTCAATTTAATGTAGTTTTGTGACACCCCTACTTGACCGGTATTTTCAATGTTCTCCTAAATTTAGTTTTTTTCTTAAAGTTTTAAAAGCCGGCCCTGGTAGGGGTTTAGTAAAGATGTCGGCAATCATTTCGTTGCTGGGGATATATTGTAGTCTGATGGTTCCTTCTTCATACAAATGTTTGATTAGATGAAATTTAACATCCACGTGTTTAGTCCGCGCTTGATATTTGTCAGATTCAATTAATTTAATCGCTGATTGGTTATCTTCATAAATTGTGATTGGTTTTATTTGATTTAGATCTAAGTCGTTTAAAAGTCTAATGATCCACATGCTTTCCTGAGCAGCGCATCCTGCTGCTATATATTCCGCTTCTGCGGTGGATTGGCTGACGCATTTTTGTTTTTTTGAGTACCAATAGATGGGATTATTCCCAATAAAGAATACGTTTCCTGTAATGGACTTTCTGTCCTGGGGGTCATTCGCATAGTCTGCGTCCGCATATGCGGTTAGTATAGCAGGATTCTCGTTGTCATATTTTAATTTTAAATTAATTGTAGTTTTTAGGTACTTGATGACTTTCTTGGTACTTTCCCAGTCACACACTCTAGGTCTTTCGTTGTGACGAGATAAAAGGTTGACGGCAGCACTGATATCAGGTCTGCTGACAGTGGCTATATATAGAAGTGCCCCTACTGCCTTTCTATAATCAGTATTGTCAGTTAAATAATTTTCATTTTTATAATCCTTTAAGTAATTTGTATCTATGGGAGTATTAGTGGGTTTCGCATTTTCTAAATTAAATTTATTTACTAATTGTTTAATCTTGTTTGACTGATCTATTAGCAAAGTATTGCTGTCTGGTCGTGTTATATTTATTCCCAGATAATTAGTAACGCTCCCAAGGTTGGTAATACTATATTCACGCCTAAGTTCTTCTATTATTTTGTTTATATCATGTTTGGTTCCAGCAATTAATATATCGTCTACATACACTAGTATGTAGACGGTTTTGTTATTTGTGTTTCTTTTGTAAAGGCATTTGTCAGTGGAACTTTGTGTGAAATTCAACTTTGTTAATGTTTCGTTTATTTTTGAATTCCAAGCCCTGGCTGACTGTTTCAGCCCGTAGATGGCTTTGTGTAATTTACAAACTTTATGTTCTTCACCGGGATTTATGAATCCCTCTGGTTGTTGCATGTAAATTGTTTCTTCGAGCTCACCGTGTAAAAACGCGGTTTTTACATCCAAGTGGTTTAATTCTAAGTTTTTATATAGGGCCATTACAAGAAAAGATCTAATTGTCGTATGAGACGCCACCGGGGCGAACGTCTCGTCATAATCTACCCCATACTTTTGGCTAAAGCCTTTGGCGACAAGCCTGGCTTTGTATTTTTGGATTTCACCCTTATCATTATATTTCGCCTTGAATGCCCATTTTGAGCCTACTATGTGTGTGTTAGGGGGAGGGTCTACCAATTCCCATGTATTATTTTCGTTTAAAGAAGCAATTTCATCTTTGGCTGCTTTTAGCCAATTTTCCCTTTCTATGGAATTTTGTATCTGCAATATTTCATTGAAGGTTTTGGGTTCGTTTACGTTCATAGTATTTGTCATTAAAGCAAATGTGTCAGGTGGAACACCTTTGTTAGCTCTTTCCGACCTTCTCGGAATTGTTCGATCTGTTATGTCACGATTAACATCCTCAGTTTGGTCCGAATTTTGATTTATTTCATTTAGTATCACCGGGAAGTTATTTTTATGATCGTTTGTTTCGCTAGAATTCCCTTCATTTGTATTATTGTTTGTCTCTAACAGTTCATTATCGATAGACTCAAAATTATTATCCTTTGTTTTTGTTTCAACGAACTTTACGGTTCTACATATCCTAACATTATTATCTATAAATACTCTATAACCTTTACTTCTAAGGTCATAACCAACAAGTATTCCTTCCTTTGCCCTGTTGTCTAGCTTCCCTCTTGTGTTTTTGTAAGTATACACATATGCCTTACAACCAAATGATTTTATATGCGAGAGATTTGGTTTATTTCCATTCCATTTTTCATATGGTGTTTTATCGCATGCACTCGTTGGCAATCTATTCTGCAGATAATTAGCGGTCATAAGGGCTTCACCCCAAAATTTATTTGGCAAGCTGCTTTGTCTTAACAAACATCTGGTCATTTCAACCAATGTTCTATTTTTTCTCTCCGCCACGCCATTTTGAGGAGAACAATGCGGTACTGTTAATTGGTGTTCGATTCCTTCATTCGCGAGAAAGTTTTCAAATTCATTGCTTGTATACTCTCCGCCGTTATCGGTACGCAATATTTTTATTTTCCTGCCGAACTTGTTTAAAGTCAACGCATAATATTGTTTAAATTTATCAAACACCTCACTTTTATTTCGCAATAAGTATGTAAATGTGAAACGACTGTAGTCATCTATAAACGTTAAAAAATAATTTTTCCCTCCTATTGTGGAAGTTTGAAAGGGTCCGCAAACATCTGAAACAACTAGATCTAATGGTTTTTCTGCCCTAAAAGTTGCCTTTTTCGGATATGTGTCATCCTCCAATTTTGAAATGATACAGATTTCGCATTCTGTGTTGTGTTTACATTTACTTAGCTCTATTCCGGTTGCCATATTTTTGTCGACGAGTTCTTTTATTTGTTGTAGATTTTTATGCCCTAATCTTTCATGCCACAATTTAGTACAATTCCTGTTTTCGCACGCTTCTACAATATTTACACTTTCGGAAAATTTTTCGCTCGTTTGTAGTTCATATAAATTATCTGTCAAATTCGCCTCTATATAAGTTCTATTCCCGAATTTGATTTTACATTCATGATTTTTAAATATGGCAACACAACCATTCTCTGTTGCTTTCTTTACCGATATTAGATTTGTGGCTATATTGGGTATGTATAAAACCTCTTTTAAAGTAATATTGTTTATTTCCTTATCCGAGTTAATTACTTTAAGATTTACGTCGCCGCAACCCTGTGAGACTACGGAGTGCCCGTTCGCTAGCACAACACTAACCTTTTCGTTGTCTTTCAGATTTGTAAATTGGTTTATGTCGTTGCAGATATGCCTGCTACTCCCACTGTCGACTATCCATGAGTTATGCTCAGTTTTATCAATGATAAATGTAAGATTCTTTAATTTATTCTCAGTTTCCCTTATGAGTTGTGTTTTGTTTTTGTTTTTGTACTTGCTGGGATTGTTACCGCTGTTATGAAAATTATTATAATTCCTTTGGTTATGATTTGGTCTGGCGTTTAAATGCCAGCATTCGTTACGGGTGTGTGAATTCTTTCCGCAAAAATTGCAATGTTTACTTGGTGGTGTTTTACGCTTAATTTGAGTTTTATACGCGTTTTCACCTTTTGTTTGGTGATTTTCTGTCCTTTTAATATATTCGTCAAACAATTTGCTTTTAATGTACTCTGGTGTAAGTTCATCGTCATTTCTGGCTTCGATAGCCGTTATCAGGGTATCATAACTAGGAGGTAGCGAGCACAACATCAACGCTGATAAGTGCTGCTCATTTATTTCTTCTCCTATCGCTAACAATTTGTCCCTTAACTTATAAATACTAGTTATGTGTTCTATCAGATTTCCCCCTTCAGTTAGTTTGGTGGAATATAATTTTCTGAGTAAGAATAATTTGCTGCTCAGATTAGCCCTCTCATGTATATTTTTAAGTGCATCCCATGTCTCCCTGGCTGTGGACAAATGCTTAACATATACTATTTGTGTGTCTTCTATAGCTAAATTAATTATGGCACGCGCCTTTCGATCTTTAGATCGCCATTCATCAGTAAATGGGTTTGGGGGCGCTTCTATAATAACCTGGAAGAGATCCTCCTTCGTGAGGAGCATCTCTATCTTGAACTTCCAGTTATCATAATTACTGGAGTTCAATTTCTCAACTAATGTTATTTCTTTTGCGGGAGCTGCCATTTTGTTTATTTATTATTTTTATTTTTATTTTTATCAAAACATATTTTTATATATCACGTATATTTATTCTTTGAAAAGTTCAAATAATATTTGGAGAGAGAGTATTTACTGAGTGTTTATCAATGTCTATCAGTTATAAAAATTTTATGTTTAGTTATGAACACATACCAGTTGATTTCAGTATATAATAATTTCACACACACTTATACTATTTGTATATATATATAATATGCTTAATATTGAATTTCTTCAAACACATATGTTAATTATATTTTATAATTTCTTTCTTTTTAAGTCCCAGTGCTGTAATTTTATTTTGCGCTCTTTTATTTAAGAGACCTCTTTAATTAAGAGAATCAGTCTCATAATCTATTTTAAAATAACTATATTTAATATTAGATCCTCCTCGGTAGTGCAAATTATTGCGCTTTCTTAATTATTAGCATCTCTTATAAAATTATATATATATAATTTTTAATATAGAGCGCTTGTATAATATTATATTTATATTAAATAATATTGACAATGAATAGGTAAGATTTCACTTACCTGGATAAGACAAACAGCACTGGTACAGCATGCGTCCAATTAATTATTTAATCCATTTGAATGCCATAATCTTGATTCACCAACAGGCTGAAAATAAACTTATGAACATGTTAAACTATTATTTAATTGTGTAAATTATGATGAATGATTTTGTAATTCTTCTTTTTCTTTTGTAACTTTAATATCCTGGATTAGATACAGATCTTTTATAATAAAAGGGTAATATAAAATATATAAGAGCGTTTTCAAACGCCCTGCTTAGTTGCTGCTACATATTCACAGAAAGACAACATTACATATACATCGGAGATTGAAATCGAGCAGAAGAGAGTTTCATAAAATGATGACTGGACAGTTTCACTTCCTCCTTCAACTGGGAGTGCCGCGTATTTTTCTCTCTACGTTTGCATTGAAATTTACTCGGAATAACTGATAGTCTTTAAGACAATTCTTGATTAAAATGAAAATTATCGGTCACACAAATGTCAATTTAATGTAGTTTTGTGACAGTTTCGATATAGATAGTCATCAATCGGATTGAGAGGTAAATAGAGTGAAATAGATAGAAAATAGGGATAAGAATCATCACATGTAAATAAAAATGCTAATAGGGATTTTTTTTTTCTCAAGGAGAGATGAATATTGCTTACACAAATTTAGAATTTCTATATTCATTATTTAAGTACTCATTTAAATAAAACAAAAAATTGTCGAGTTTTGGTCAACAGGCGATACTAGTATTGTTTAAAAAATACTAGTTAAAAGAATAGCTGATATTATATATGAATAATGACTACAATTATACTGCTTTTCAACATTCGAATAATTTATCTAAGGATGGTTAAAAAAAAAAAAAAAAAAAAAAAAAAAAGAGGCATTCATTTATCCAAGTCATCCTAACTATAAATAAAATCTGGGATTAAACAGTTACTTTTTTTAAGTTATCTCAAATTCTCTTATTATTATTATTATTATATTTGGGGTTTTATAATTAAGAAGTTACTACAAAAATTAAATCAATGAAATAAAAATTACATCATTTTCTTAAGTAACTTTCATTTTTTAATTATTCAAATATTCGTCAAACTAATTTTTCAATATCGATGTAATTATGCTGAAATCAGTGATTAGGATTACTTAAATATTCAGAGTTTTTTTTTTTTTTTTTTTTTTTTTTTTTACAATTATTCGGTTTTAAATATGTATAACCCTATGTTTTTTTTTTTTAAAAAATCTCCTTTCATGCCTTTCAAACTCACAATTATAGGAATATTTCCTTTATTTTCGTAAAAGGTTATCAAATATGCTACAAAAATTAAATTAATGAAATTAAAATACTATTTATTTTGAGTAAACTTCCGCATTCTATCTTTGTTTCTTTTTCTCTCTCTCTTTGCTACGCATGGAGAAAAAGAATGATGCTGTGTACATAGAAAAAGAATGTCCTTCCAGATAATAATTTATCGGCAAATATTGTATTCGAAGTTCCGCTCTCCAAACTGGTGGACTAGAGTACCGGGTGCGAACCCAAATAGCACTCATCGATTTAATCGTTAGAAAGTTTCCTTTGTTTTCTCCGAAACTTGTGGGAATGAGGAGTAGGACTGCTTAGAATGACCCTCAGTGAGGACATCTCAGCTAGTCCCTAGGTCTTTAACCCTTTCAGTCGCAGTATTCCCGCTAATGGAACCCCTAATTTTATTTCTCAAGTGCAAAAACTCATCCCGGAAATTTTTTAGCAAAAATTTACATTTATAACATAGCAGAAAAGGCCCTTTTTTGACGTGAAAATTTAAAATTTCTTGTATTTTAATTATGTTCGTAAATTCCGGTGGCAGTGTAATTTAAATGATCCGAATTACCTTGCGCCGCAAAAGGGTAAAATACTCCGGAATAAATTGAAATGTTGGGATCTATGCAACTTTTACGAGTTTTTGTTGTCGATAATATTTACTTATAAAGTGATTTATTTATTAAATTAAATATTATTTGAATTTAATAAGGTTTACTTACAGATATTTCAAACTGAAAATTTCTCGAAAAGGAACAATGCTAATTTTTTATTTTTTAAATATTTATGATCAGCTATGTGTCTAAAAGCCATTTTTAAAATTAGTTTAGTAATTTTTAAAATAAATTAAGTAGTAAATGTTAAAGGGTTAATGTAGATAACTAACACCTGCACCACACCGTACAGTTTGTGTTTTCATACTTGCGACCCAAATAGATCTTATTCGAATTGTGTTAGAGATTGAAGCACATTGGTAGGGACGGTTTACTGTTTCCTGTGCCAGGCAGAAACATTCATCGGGATGAGCATTTCTGAGAAAATATTGCACCAATATTGCTGTTTGTTTGCAGCACTCGTGACTTCTTTGTTTTCTTGACGAAGGGTTGTCTTCTTTCGACCCGCAACAATTGTTCCGAGTTCTTGCATTTTATGGTGTTTATTCAAAGTTTTGTACTTATTACTTATTCTAATTCGTCACCTGATTTACAAAAATTAAAATACAATAAATAAATAAGCATGAGCTGTATATTACGATAATAGTCGTTACTAGTAAACGGCATTATTTACTATAGTTATTCTTTTTTCCAAACGTTTAAGGTGTTTTGAAAATTTTCAGTATTTTATCTATTAAACAAAAGATAATTAAAAAAAGGTTCTTTTTTAAACAGAATTTCATTCAGTACCTGTGTCCTGTTTTTGAATCAGACTTTTCCTCTTTATGTATTTATTAACTCTTAGATCCTGTAAGGCTATATCTCTACCCCGTAGTTAAAGAGCATACCCATTTTATTTTATTTTTTGTGTGAAAAGAGTTAGCACGATATGCTTGATATTTTTGCTTTATTACATTCGTACAATATGTCGTGAATAATGTGGTAAAGTGTCACTAAGCAATTACTGCTAGTTGCAAAGAAGTGCTTAAAAAATAATAAAAATGTATCTCTCCTGAAAAATTACCTTTTTGTGACATGGTGCCCTTTACCTCCGGCGTACAGACACCTTGCTTTTTTTTCTGTATGAAAGAAATCGGATTATGATCCTAAAAATTGATAAAGTGTTATGATACAAAACATAAAACATTTTTCTTTGAAATACTGTAGCCATTATTCGAAGTTAAGTGTACAGTTTTTCTTTTTCTTTTTGTCTTCAATTTTCCTTTTCTTCTTATTTCTTTTCTATTTTTTTTTTTTTTTTTACTCATTAAACGCCTCTATATATATCCTACCGAAAAAGTTTGAATTTTCGTATATTTTGGGTTTTAATATGCATCTCTAATGTAGTTTAAATATAAAAAAAAATTTATTTTGTCAGAAGGTATGATTTGGCACCGAAATGGGATACTTGGCATCTAATGGGGGTAGCATAGATGTAGATAAACGCAAAACCCTCTTAAATTAGTTTTCTTGATACTTGTTTGTTATAATTTAAGAAAAGAACTGTTTTCTCAAATTCAATTCAATATTTCTAAATCCCTGCTCTCAAATGAGTTATTTTTGATGATTTTTTTTTTCCTCGCAGTAAAATCAGGCAATTTTGTTTGAATAATAATAATAAAAAAGAAAAATTACATTACAAACAGTTGGAAAAAAGAAAAATATATACCAACAAAGCTAAGCACATCCATATTCAATGAAAAATATACATATATTAATAATAGTAATGACCATCTTCTGTCAGGAACGATTCCGGTTTAGACCGCTTCAAAACAGAGACTTTTGGTAGCTATTTTTTTCCCTTAGAAATACTATGTATTTTTATTTATTTATTTATTTATTTTAATTAATCTGCATAAATGTTTCATCATTAGAATAAGATCTTTTAAAACTGAACTTTTTTTGTGCTTGCACTTTTCCCTTAATCTCAATATGTAAATATATTTCAACGAAAGTTTATAACTACCATTGCAATTCTAAAATACCCATGGAGGATAAAATTAAAACGTAATGTAAAATTCAATCATAAAAATTATGGGCTAATAGTTATCACATCATTTTCTTGCAATTATGATAATGTACTTATCTGATATAAACAAACAGTTGATTCTGACGTCATATTTATCAAATTAGTTAAAATAAATAAGGTTACAAATAAGGTACCTAAGGTTACTTCGTTACAAATATGGTAACCTTTCATTTGGTACCTTATTTGTAACGAAGTTTTGATTAGATATTTTAGAATTAATTAAAATATGAAAATAATTTCAAAATTGGACATTTAAATTTATGATTGTTGCCAAAAAAACTTACCATTAATTGTTATATATATATATATATATATATATATATATATATATTTGAGGGGGGGGCGGAGGCATAAGATGAAATAATATTTTAACGCGAAAAATTAAAAAATATTAAATTTGCCCATGCATATAAAAATTACTTATTAAAACGAGTCGAAGAAGGAAGCGAAATAAGTATTGAGTTATATTACGATAAATATGATATATAATATGATACGTTATATTGGACCTATCGTCCTGGGTTTGTTGGTATTTTCGTTAAAAGAAATAGTTTGTTCGTTCGGTGCAACTTGCATATTAGTCCCGTCAGGTGCAACTTGCACATTAGTCCCCTTTAAATATAGTGTCCAGCGAAGCAGGCAAAGCATTCGTTGATTCACTACCTTAATTGATGTCACATTCCGAAATCTACATATTCAAGATGAAAATATATAGTCACTTTAGTAAAGTCAATTAGATTCAATGATTATGATTACGCAATTATTCAGCGTCCGATTACAATTAATCGTTATCAAACACATATGAACTACTGAGATGGAAACCACCTGAAGTCAAAGGATGCCCATTTACTCCCATGGAGAAGATGCGGAGAAAAGCAAACAAGCAAGTCCTGCGGCGAAGCCAAACCAAAACAAAAACCTGGGGAAATGCCAGTGGCACAGGAAGAACAGAGCAAGGTGGAAAAAGAGAGAGAGGGGGGACGACAGGTGCTTCCGGTGATGGGCGAGATACCTAGCAGCGTGGGAAATGGACATCATAGCCTCGTCCATCTGATTCCGAAAGAGAAACAGGTTGTTTGGTGCAAACGATTCCGAAACTGGGACTCTAAAAATCGAAGAAATTTATCGTTGAAATATTTTCATTTTGTGCTACAAAAATTTTGTAAGATAGATATCTCTATATTAATAAAAGCCACAAAACTCGGAAATCATGCATTCATATTTGTTTAAGACAATAATATTTTTTTTTTCTACCTAATTATAAATAATAAAAATCTGTTTGCTAATAGATTTTTTTTTTTTTTTTTCCAAAAAGTTGAACTGCTAGTCTTAGCATCATCAGCGTTTATTTATTAGTACTTTCAAGTAAATAAAATGAAATGTAGTGATTAAATGTCCTTTAGAGGTTTTTTTTTTTTCTTTTCACAAAATTGTTTTATTAAGAGCAAATTCATATTTAAAGCATTGATTTTTTTTTCTTTTTCTCCAATTTATTATGTTTTTTGGTGTGCCAAAACCGAAAATGAAGTCAATTTTTCGCTATCATGTATAGAATTTTGTCAATACGGAGTGCCTACCAATATAATTTCTTCCATTACTCTTCCACCAATATAATTATATGGTAAGTTTTATAGTACGTTTCCATGATTAATTAGTCATGGATACCTATTGTTGTAATAGTGCAGCACTAGTGCCACGTAAGACCATACTAACCAACCAATCAAGCTATTGTTATGATGGTATATGTAAGAAATTGTGTCGGTCAGCACCCTGTATTGACAAAAATCTGTACGTGATAGAGGAAAATGGGCTGCATTTTTGGTTTCAGCACATCAAAAAACACGAAGTTCAGCTAAAATCATTAAATCAAATTTTGTCCTTCAATTTTGTAGGCCTGTGTAATTTGAAAGCGATGCTATAATTAAAAAAAAAAAAAAAAAAAAAAAAATCTAATAGTCCTCCGTCCTAAACTAAATTCCGCTTTTGTCAGAATTTTATCAAAATCATTTTTTTTTTTTTTTCCCTTTTTGGAAAGAAAAAGAAAAGAAAAGAAAATTAATAATAATCAGTGTCGAAATAAACACTATCGAAAAAGTTTTTTTTAATAATTACTTTCTTCTATATGTAATATACAGAAGTATTGGATTCGTAAAAATTTTCGACCTCGGGTTTTTGATGAATTTACACGTTTTGAGAGCTGTAGAACACGATTTGAGAATTTTTAGAAAATGTCTGTCTGTCTGTCTGTCTGTGTGTGTGTGACAAAATTTTGTGGCAACTGTATCTCAAGAACTACTGCACAGAATTTCATACAAATTGGTATGTAGTTGTACCTTGACATAAATTAGTGCCTATCAACTTTTGGTAAAAATTGTCTTACAGGTTGCGTTGCCATCCCGCTTTTTCTAAATTTTTAACATGGTGATATTGGACAAAATTTTGTATAAATGTGCATAAAGAGAATTATTTTTTAGTAATCATTATGAAATTTACAAGAATTATTTAAAATAGAGATAGTCAACTGGGAAAAAAATTTTGTATGCGTAGGAGCCTCGCCAACCCCGTGGGGGGGAAGTCCCCCCTCGAGGGGAGTAAATTTTCAAGATGGGTATCTTTCGAAAGGTCTCGTCAATACCTTTAAAACGAATGGTTGAACTATAAATCTGTGATAATTTAAAACAAAGTTATCGATTTTTTTTCTTTTAACGAAAAAAAAAAGAATTTTTTTTTTTTTTTTTTTTTTAACGAAATTTAACCAGACTTGGTATTTAGTTGGCCCCTGACATAAACTGAGGCTGATTAGATTTGGGGATCAATCGCTCGACAGGTGGCGCTGTGATCGTATTTTTTCTAAATTTTTAACATGGCAGTATAGGAAAAAATTTCGTATAAATGTACATAATGAGAGTTATTCTTAACCTGTGATTGTGAAATTAATATGAATTACTGATAATAGTAGTAGTTAATTAGGGAAAAAATTTGGGGCATCGCTTCCCCCCCCCCCAGGGGAAGTAACCCCCCCCCCCGGGGGGGGGTGTAAATTTTCAAGATCGGTATCTTTCGAAAGGTCTCGTCAATACCTTTAAAACGTATGGTTGAACTATAAATATGTGGTAATTTAAAACAAAGTTATCGATTTTTTTTACTTTTAACGAAAAAAAAAAGAAAAAAATCTTTTTTTTTTTTTTTTTTTTTTTTTTTTTAATATTGTTACTGCGTGAATTTGTATAGGAAAATATAGAAGAAAGTCTTGTGGTGGCCACAACATACTAGTTTTGAATTAGGAAATAAAAAGTGTGCGTGCAAAATGAAATAAAAATAAGTAAGAAAAAAAAAGAATTTAATGATTTAATTTTTATATAAAACATGATCGCGTGCTATCTTAAAAAGTAGATGTAAAATTTAAAGTTTATGTGGTACGTGTGGCATCTATAAAAATTGTTTTAAGAAATAGAATAGAATAAAGAAAGCAACGTTGTTCGTTGCATTTTGTTATAGAGTTTGAATTTTTGAATTTTATAGAAGTAATATCTACCGAAGGAATAATTTCTTATTTTAAAACTATAGGGAATTGTTATGCGAGCACAAGCGATGCAACTTTATTTATTTATTTATTTATTTTTTAATCTTATAATTATTTATAACTAGCTAACCCGTGCAAAATTTTCCCACTTTATTTATTGTTAGTTACCTTTAAAATTTGAAACGCATAAATATTATACCAATTTCATCACCTAATTCAAATTTAATTTACCAGAAGCCAAATTATTATTAGAATCAAATGCAATGGTGAAACCAAAGTCATTCGAAGAAATGTTTCAAAATAAAATTCATGGTTGACGACCCAGTGTCACACTTCCGTAGGCAGTACAATTTTATTATTATTATTATTATTATTATTTTATATAAAAAAAAAAAAAAAAAAAAAAAAAAAAATCTTTTATGGGAATAACTTTTTTGCAGACCGCGTTCAATTCTACCAATTCTTTGGGTTTTTATGAATTTTTAAAATATCTACAAACCTATCGGACTTCCGGTATATATGTATGCGATTATCCATCATTAAAGGAAGAAAAATATCTTTGTATTATGAGAGCTTTATACCTTTAATTAGTTATCAATATCTTCGGAATCTGAAACAGATCTGTTACATTTCAAAAAATTGCATTTATAGAAGATATGAAATATTTTCAAAAAAGTCTAAAATATTTATAGACTTAATGTGTCTAAGCATCACCAAGTAAAAGCTAAATTTCTATTTATTTTAACTTTACAAAAGTATAATTATATGCTCAAGTTTATTTAAAGGACTGAATTCCTTTTCCTCCTTCCAAACTGCAGTATGGATAGATTTTATTAAATAAAGTCATGTGCACATAAATTATCGAAATCCTTTTCATAAAAAATAAAAGTATTTCTATAATAAAAAATGCTTTGTCTCATGATGATCACAGTTCCGATATGAGTCACTCCGCTTGAAAATTTTGAGTCATAAGTACAATAACGTATTTATATGGTGAAAGAAAGAAAAAAAGAACGAAAAGGAAAAAGAAAAGGAATACTCTGTCATCGTTTACGACGAAAAAAAAAATAGTAATAATAATAAAATATTTATTTAACATTAAAAATTACTTTGCAGAAATGTAGTTAAGAAAATAAATTAAAGTTAACCAAATTTCGAAACAAATAAAATACAAAGAAAGGTCACTGTATGCGTAAATACAATGTGTTTGTTTAAACACACAAAATAAAATGAAATAAATTGAATACAGATAACAATAAAGGTAAATTTAGTTTTATAACACTAAATTTATTTACGTAAACATACAAACACATAACTAAATACAAAACTGTGATAAATATATTTAAGGGTTGAGAAATTAAAAACAAACTAAAATTTTCATTTAAATGCTTACAAATACATAAATAAATAAAAATAAATAAATAAATAAATAAGTAAATAAATTAAATAAATTAAAAATAGAAATAAAATAAATAAATAAATAAGTAAAATAACAATAGAAATTGAATTAAGTGTGAAACTGTGATACATTTATTTAAGGCTTCCATTTATTAATGCAAACCCGCATAAAAACTTCTGCCCTATTCTAAATTTTTAGTGTTTGGTAAAAAATACATTTTGATCAATAATGGCTATTGCAAAGAAACTACAAACTTTTAGCAACAGTTTTAATAATTGGAACAGAATACAATAGAAGAGACATATATTACAAACATCATAAAATAAATAAATAAATATTTTTTAGGAAGACTGCATTTACCCTTACAATAATAGAAGACGTGCTCCTAGACGAACAATAACAAAAAGGTAAATGTAAGTAATGAATGTCATAGTATCAAATACTAGGAAATAAAATAAGATATATATGTATTGATATTTGATAAACTGTTTTTTTTTTTGTTTTTTTTTTGTCTCCATTCTGCAATATTTGTCACGTCATATATATATTTATATATATATATTTCAGAATTTTTTTTTTTAAGTGAAAACTTCTTTAGGCGCGTTGAGCACTTTTGGGTGAACAAAAATCATGAAACTTGCGTCACATCGTCAGCGAAGGTTTTCCCTTTGAAGAGAAAACTTCTTTAGGCGCGTTGAGCACTTTTGGGTGAACAAAAATCATGAAACTCGCGTCATCGTCACCGAAGGCTTTCCATGAGAATCGAAAGTGGAATTCGAGATTTCACCTGATTTACACGTCTTGGGATCTACTGAATCGGTTTTCTTTTGTATCTTAGGTACTAATTAAAATAATTTCAAAAGTAATTAATATTTTTACCTAATATAAGGCTTAGTTCATTTAATTTGGGTAGTTACAAATATTGTGCCGAATCATATAATACATATCATAAACACTTCTTTACAAACCAAAAATAATTCGAAAATAATAATCTAATAGCTCGACGATACAATTCACAAGTTACTTAGTTTTCACTTCTATCGGCAGTCCCCAAACACTGTTTTGATATTTTTTTTCTTCAATTTAAAAAGAATTTCTTTTTCAATGTTTTGAACTATGATACCTTTTTACATTAATGTATTGGTTTTTGTCCTTCTCTTCTCCTATAATGATTATTATCTTCCATACTGTTTTTTTCTTACTTTTTCCTTTAAAACGCGCTGTGAGCTTTAAAAAAACTTATATTGTTTTAAAAAATGCTAATTTTACTGGTAATGAAGATTTATGGTTAAGCTAATGAGAAATAAATGAACTTATAAATGCAATTCAACGAAATTTTGTTTGATGTACATCTTAACAATTTACAATTATTGTGAAAAGAAAAATGTTTGAAAAATCTATGTATTATTATCTTCCTTTCTCCGACAAATACTCAAGACATGTATAGATAACTATAAAATTCCTCTTGACCTTTCACCCTTTACCTATCCTCTGCTAACCAAAGGGAATCCACGTGAGCGATTACAGATCTATTCTTAAGGAACTGTTAATGCATAATTCAGTGATTCTGAATCGGAGAAAATAAAAGGGATGAACCTGTTCCCTGATTTGCATGGAAGCGTTTCCCCATCAGATTAGAGAATCGGAGATGATATCGCCCTGGTTTACAGGAAGAGAATGGTGTTTACCCGAAATAGTTTTTCCTCTTTGATGGACTGGTCAGTTTTTTTTAAGTGCGTACTATATATGTACACAGTTCCCGCCGCTTATTAAAATCACATTCGTTCTGAGCCAAAGTTATTTTATTAAGCGGCTGATTTTTATATCCGGCGAACGTTCCTGTCCTTAAGGAAAAGGCATTACTTCCCTGAATTTCGAAAGAAACTTCAAAAGGTAACGAATAATATAATTAGTAAACAATACTAATTATTTTTTGGTAGATAATTAATTCATTGTTTCTTCGATATAAGTAAATTAAACGCATTGTAAGTTCCCGTGCACGTTCGTTAGAGGAAAATCATCGTTACTTTACCAAAAGTTCACGTGTTTTTAAAAAATTAAAATCTTTCCGTTTAAACCTCATGAACTGTAGTAATTTCAAAATAAGAACTAGAAATTGCCTTCTAATAATTAGAAAAAAAAAATCATTTCAAATCAAATTTGTATTTTATTACTGCGCTTTGAAAAATACATTCTTTGAAATTGTTGCGGAGATAAGTTGCGGGGCGAGTTTAATTTGTAACTGTGCTGCAAGTGTAAAATCTTGAATAATGAGCGATAGCGGAGGGTTTGTTGTTCTTTTTCTATTTAAAAAAATAAATAAATAAGTAAATAAATAAAATCACAATGTAAATTTAAAAAAGTTTTAGTGTGCATAAATGATATTTTTTGGCTGCTGAGATATTTTTGAGTTTATTAACCGGCGATGCTGATTTTATTAAGCGGCGGCTTTAAACGTAGTTTGTATTTATTTGATTCCGGTCCTTGCGATTTGATCAGATTAAGCGGCTGATTTTATTAACCAGTGATGTTATTAAGCGGCGGTTACTGTATATATATACTATCATTAAAAAAAAAAAAAAAAGAAATAATATTATAGTTTTAAAAAATTAAAGAACACGCTTTTATAGAAATGTGAACTAAAAAGCACAAAATATCTATCTTAGTATTAAAATGCAGGGTAAGAGAAAATCGTGTGAGTGACACACCATAATCTATATATATAAAAATGAATGTTTGTCTGTATGTTATTTATAAAATCGTAAACGGCTTGACCGATTTCGATCGTTCTTTTTTTGTTTTTTTCCTTATAGGTCAGGGATGGTTTAGGAAAAAAAAAAATTCAAAAAATCTTTAAAATTAATTAAAATATGAAAATAATAAACTTATTGACTTATATTGACTTAATATAAGCCATTTAAATTTTTAATTGTTGCCAAAAAAAGTTTACGAGATATATTTATTTATTGTTTTCAGCATAAAA
Source organism: Salticus scenicus (assembly GCA_963930645.1). Taxonomy (NCBI): domain Eukaryota; kingdom Metazoa; phylum Arthropoda; class Arachnida; order Araneae; family Salticidae; genus Salticus; species Salticus scenicus. The sequence continues at coordinate 14,863,338 of OZ005655.1, forward strand.
TGAAATATGCGTTCATGCGAAAAATAAGAAATCACTAAATGTTAAATTGGTCGATGAGAAAATGACACATTATAATTTTAAAATAAAATAGTAATATTACAAATCTAACATATTTTTTCTGAATTTTATTTCACAGCATTTTTTTTATATACCTCAACTTCAGATTTTTTTTTTTTTTTTTTTTTTAGTATGGCGGATGAAACACGCTTGGCATAAAAGTTAATTCAGCATTATGGTAAAGGTATTTTCTTATTGATAATTCTTGACAATTTTTTATTTGATGCTGAAGTAGATCGGACATTTTTCGCCAAGGAAAAGATAGAAAGAAATACGCAAGCGGAGTGTTGACGTCACTGGCCGTTCGTGGATGCAAGAAAAATATTTCCTATGTTAAACGCCCATTGGATTTTTGTAAAAAATTATTAAAAATCGAGGAAAAATATTTCCCGATTTTAATCCGCATATTTAGGTATAGATATGTATTAGTTATCATGCATTAGATTAAGTTATTTTTGTTGTAAAATTGACAAAATTTGAATTTTTAATTTCAAAACTCTAGAAGAAAAAAAAAAAATGGCAAACTTCCATATTCGACTGAAAACACAAACATTTAATTTCAAAGGATGATATTAACACAATAAATATCCAACTAATATACTGATTAAAATCGAAATGATAAATATTCTATCATAATTTGAAGTCAAATTTGTTTTCAAATGTCTAAATAAAGTATCTGATATAAGATACTAATATGTTGTAGCGGAATAGATTTGATATCGGTCATCCTTGGTAGAAAAATAAAATATCGCCAAATTATTTGGCGAACATAATTTAATTCCTTTCAAAAATCATGGTTATTTTAACAACTTATTTTAAGACAGTAATGAATAATATGAAACAATATTTCGTACAATGCATATTACGAAAATATACATCTGGCATGTATATTTTCGTATTACGTTTTTGATCACCAAATACAATAAGCGCCAAGAACGACAGAGTTTTGAAATTTAAAATTAAAATTTTGTCAATTTGACAGCAAAATAACTCAATCTAACACATGCACATGATAACTAATACATATGTGTACCCAAATATGGGGATTAAAATCGGGAAATAATTTTCTTCGATTTTTAATCATTTTTTACAAAAAATCCAATGGGCGATTGACATAGGAAATCATTTTCTTGCATCCACGGACGGTCAGTGACGTCACACTTCGCTAGCGTATAGGAACAATAATCGCATAAATTATATTTTGGTCTAAAACGGCAACAAAAATTTAAAAGTCGCCAAGGGCATTAAGGCTGTACCATGATCAAGTTTACATACTAATTTATTTATTTTTCTATATACCAACTACTATTAACTAAATACTACTATTAACCACAAAATAATAGTCTCATGCGATAGAAGTTGCCGATCATAGCATATTGTAATATTATATGTGGCTTGAAATTGCTGTCATTCTATGGTTGATTGATTAAATCAAATAAATATAGGAAATAACTTGAGAGCAAATATTATGTACATCACATATAATGTTGTTCATATGTAACTGGGATTCAGGTATAAAAGAGCAACTTCAAATTTTTTTATACTGTCCGTATCGAAACTGTTATGTATGATAAGCAACCAAATGGAAGCCCACGGGTAAGCCATTGTCGCAGGCAATAGGGACAGGCACCGGAGATTGCAAGCACGAACAAGGCGCTGCCTAAGGCAGCGAGAACCCAAAGCAAGCTTTTGACCGATTTCAGTTTTTTTTTTTTTTTTTTTTTTTTTTTCATAAAGCATATAGAAAAGAGTTTGCCAGCGAAGCGGGCAAAGCCGTCGAAAATTGTTTAAGAACTAAAATATTATTCAACAATTCGCCGGGAAATGGGGGAAAAAAAAAAATATCATTTATTTGTAAAAAAAAAAAAAAAAAAAAAAAAAAAAAATTAAACTCATAAATATTATATGAATTTCACCACATAGTTAAAATTTTAATTAACCAGTCACCAAATTATTATTAAAACCAGATTAATATTGTGCAATAGTGAACTAAAATCATACAAAGAAAGGTTTCGAAATAAAATTCATAATTGACGACCCAGTTTTTATACTTCCACAACGCAGTACTGTTTTAGTACAGTTTAGGACGAATTTAGGACGAATGTTAAGGACGAATTTTAAATTTTTATCGTCATGTTGGCGATAACTTTTTATTTATTTATTTTGGCATTTTATTTTGGTTTTCAATGAGTTACAAATTTTTTTGAGTGTACTTTATCAGACTCTGTTTTGCACAGCACCACAATGATAAGGTTTCATTTCATTACATATTATGATCAAACCGTCAGTTCCCACACATACACATCAAAATTTCCACGTGAACGAAGTCGCGGGTAACAGCCAGTATTTACATAAATTTAAATCTTTAATTAAAATAATTTAGAATTAAACAAAAACCATTTTTAAAAAATCTCCCCTGACTGGGCTCGAACGCTAGACCATTAGGTTCGTAGCGCGGAGCTTTACCTCACAGCCACAGCGTTCACGTAGTGAAAGTCTTTTTTTTACAATATAGATTTTTTGTTTGTTCCCAGAGCGGTTACAAACATACATTGATACATACAAACATACATACAGGTGAAGCTAATAAAAGCGTGTTAAAAAGAAAAATGACGCATTTTAATTTAGTGCTAGGTGCCCTATATTCATTTAGCACACAAAATATATATCATATCTCTTTATTTCTATAAATCTTTTTTTTTTTCCTTTTAAATCTTTTTGCAACTTTTTCATTTGATTTTTAAAATACTTCGGTAATACTTTTTACGTAAGCGATTTACCTCAGGTCTTCGACATCAGTCTCTCAAACCCATTAGAAAACAGTTTCGATTTTAGAAAAAAATCATGATTTTCGGGCTCTAAAGATTTCGAGTAGAGAATAAAACTAGTGGGGCTAACTCAAAATCAACAATTGGATTACATTTAAACGAGAATAATGTATGGTAAAACTAGGAGAGTTTACACACAATTCAACACAACAGAATAAGAATAAAAAATAAATAAAATAAATAAAAAATAATAAAATATTAACTTTTTTTCAAAGTATTGCGGAATAATTTTAAGTCATTCATTTCTGTACATTTCCATTAATATTTTTGTAGTTATGCTATAATTTAAAGTCATAGCTGTAATAAAACCAAAATAGCTATTTTACGCACTCCCTTTATAGGGTATAAGTGTGATTGCGTACACGGGTAGGAGATATTGCGCTTAGTTATAATTATAATTAAATTGTTAACAATAATAATTGCACTTAAATGGCGTTGATGTAAGGTTTCTGTAAATAAATACTTTTTCTATTGTGAGTGGATAGTTCAATTTAATAATTAAAAAATCAGAAAAATAAAAGAAATTTATAAATAATTTAACAAATTTAAAGAATCAGAAAAAAAAAAAAAATCGAGGTAAAAATTTTTCCCGAATATTTCAGTTCTACACACCTGTAGTATAAAATAAAAAATTGCATCAAAAAACAAACCGAAGCCTATTTATATTTTCTATAAAATGCATAGAAAATTCTATACAGTACAGAATTTAATTTAGGATGACAGGATTTATTTTTTAGTCTATTCTTCCACACAAGGACATACGGTATCTGTGTTACGTCCCTTAGCAACGGTTGTTATATTCATTTCTTAAAATTCCTTTCACAGATTTTCTCTCAATTTTTAAAATTTAAACATTTTTCTTAACTTAAAGCGGCAGTAGGGAAAAAAAAAAAAAAAAAAAACATTTTTAATTTCTCTAAATATACAAAGAGCCTAAAATAAATAAATAAATAACTGATTTTTTTACTTTAAAACTTGAAACTGTGTTTCTTAGCAACGCTCATGATATTAAATTCTTGAAATTTCTTCTGCACGTTTTATCTCAATTTTAATTTAGCATTAAAAAAAAAAAAAAAAAAAAAAAAAAAAAAAAAAAAAAGTCATGATTCTTCAGGGAATCGAATGCTTTGTGAACTCAGTAATTCATTAAAGAATTAAATACCAATTGCGTTTATAGCATTTTTAAACGTATCATTTTACTTGTTTGCTTAATCACATTTTTATTTTCCTTTATACATTTTTAGGTTGATTTCTTTAGAAATCGACCTATTGCAATCACTTCGTTTATCTATATATATATATATATATCTATCTATCTATAATGAAAATTTTGTCATCACGATAACTCCCGAAATAATACTCGAAATCGAACCAAATTTGGACAGTGAACTAATCTTATAAATATCTTGGATGAGTTCGTTAACCAAGTTGCTCCGACTTTTTGTTTTCAAGTGGCAGCCACTTGAAAATTTCAAACCGACATTTTAAAAAGCATATTTAAAGCAAGATTTGCTTGAATTTTGTTGTAAATACAGGTCACATGAGGGTCTCAATGATGTTTATTAATGAAGTTTATCCGCCATTTTCAATAAAGTGGCAGATATTTTAAGTTAAACGGGACCACTTGAAATCAGGCTACCACTTGAAAATTTTAAATCCCTATGACTTCCGAAAGAATACTCCAAATCGAACCAAATTTGAACAGTGTCTTAACTTATCTTATAAATATGTTAGATGAGTTTGTTAACCAAGTTGCTCCGCCATTTTGTTTTCAAGTGGAGACAACTTGAAAATTTCAAATTTATATTGTAAAAAGCGTATTCCGAAATTGTTTGAATTGTGATGTAAATACAGACCACATAAGGATCTCAATGAAGTTTATTAATAAACTATATCCGCCACTTTTAATAAAGTGGCAGATATCTTAAGTTAAGCGCGGTCACTTGAAATCAGGCTTATAGTTGAAAATTTAAAATCATGATAACTTTTGAAATAATACTTCAAATCGAACCAAATTTTGACAGTGATATTATCATATAATTATCTTGAATGTTTTCACTAGGCAACTTGTCCCGACATCTTGTGTCTAAGTTCCAGCCACTTGAAATCACACTGCCACTTGAAAATATGCCATCACGATAACTTTTAAAATACTAAACAGATTCAAAAAAAAGCTGGTTAGTGAACTTTTGGTTCAAATATCTAGGATAAGTTCTCTTGATGACTTGATCCGCAATTTTATTTTCAAGTGGCGGCCACTTGAAAATTTGTCATTATGGTAACTTTAGTAAGACAGAATCAATTCGCTTCAAGTTTGGGTAGTGGATTTATCATTCAAATATCTCAGATAAGTTCGCTAGGCATCTCACTCCACTTTTTTTTACAAGTGGTGCCACCTGAAAATTTCTTATGATTATAATTTTTGAAATTCTGATTTAATTTAAACTAGAACTGGACAATGAACTTATCGTTCAAATGTACTGAATAATTTTGATGGGCAAGTTGTTTTACTATTTTGTTTTACAAGTCGCAGCCACTTAGACTGCCACTTGAAAATTTGCCCTAATAATAACTTTTGAAACACGGCACTGATTTAAACCACAGTTGGACAGTAACCTATGCTTCAAATATCTTCGATGTGTTTGCTGGAACTTTAGAAATACCACATCAATTCAAATCAAAGTTGAAAAATGGATTTATTATTCAAACAACAAAAATTTAGAAAATTCACGTAACTCATGAACCAATCACGTTATTGCGTCCATATTTGGTATATCGATAATAAGTATTTTCTCGCCAAAAGTCGCCAAAAAAGTCGCCATAGGAGAAATGTCGCCAAATTTGGCGCAAAATCCATTACATGCGTTACTGGATCTTTTTAATCCGTTTTTAAGGTAAAATTAGACTATTTTAATGCTAAAACAAACTAGAAATGCAGGAAACTAACATTTTATCAACTTACTAAGCCTCTTTGAAAGAATTTCTACAAAAAAAAAAAAAAAAAAAAAAAAAAAAAAATTTCAAATTTGCAACGATATCTTAGATGAGCAACTTTCTCTGCCATTTTTATCGAAGTGGCAGCCACTTAATTTTTCAACACAATGACTTTTGAGATTTTGAATTAATTCGAACTATGTGTGTACAGTAGTCTTATCTCACAAACGCATTTCATATATTTGTCAACTTAACCCACCATTTTTTTTCCTAGCGCCGGCCACTTGAAAATTTTAAATTCACATAAAAGTGTATTTATGAACGATTTGCTTAAAACTCCATATGTGCATAGCCTACATCAATATTTCTACCAAGTGCATTGATAATTTGTAGCCGCCATTTTGAAACAAAATGACGGCTACTTGATAAGGAAAAAGAAATCAACCTACCCTTCCGAAAAAGCCGGAAGGTCTTGTTTATAAATTACGTTCCAAACTGTTTCAGAAATATTTAGAAAATATAAATAATCAAATAGTATACAAATTTTTTATAATTGCCGAAACGTCAGTGGAGGCCCTCTGTTGAGACTCAAAACGGTTTTGGGCTGTGTCTGTATGTCTGTCTGTCTGTCTGTTTGTCTGTCGCGCGATAGCGGCCGTAAAAATTGCGCTATTGACTTGAAATTTGGTACACATGTTCATGAGTCCCACGAAATCAGCTGTATAGTTTTTGGTATGTATTCCATTTGTAGTTCGTATACAGGAACACGCCAAAGTTTTTCTTATCATTACGGCCTATGGGAGGAAGTTGTATGTATCGCGATAGCGGCCACAAAAATCACGCTATTGACTTGCAATTTGGTACACGTGTTCATGTGCCCCACGAAATCAGCTGTATAGTTTTGGGTGTGTATTCCATTTGTAATTCGTGTACAGGGACACGCCAAAGTTTTTCTTATCATTACGGCCTATGGGAGGAATTTGTATGTACCGCGATAGCGGCCACAAAAATCACGCTATTGACTTGCAATTAGGTACACATGTTCATGAGCCCAACGAATCAGCTGTATAGTTTTAGGTGTATATTCCATTTGTAGTTCGTGTACAGGGACACGCCAAATATTTTCTATCATTACGGCCTATGGGAAGAATCTGTATGTACCGCGATAGCCACCGCAAAAATAGAGCTATTGACTTCCAATTTTTGCCGAAACGTCAGTGGAGGCCCTCCGTTGAGACTCAAAAGGATTTTGGGTTCCGTCTGTCCGTCCGTCTGTCTGTCTGTCTGTCGTGCGATAGCGGCCGCAAAAATCACGCTATTGACTTGAAATTTTGTACACATGTTCATGATCCCCACGAAATTAGCTGTATAGTTTTGGGTGTGCATTCCATTTGTAGTTCGTGTACAGGGACACGCCAAAGTTTTTTTTTATCATTACGGCCTATGGGAAGAATTTGTATGTAACGCGATAGCGGCCCCAAAAGTAACGCTATTGACTTGCAATTTTGTACACATATTCATGAGCCCAACGGAATTAGCTGTATAGTGTTAGGTGTGTATTCCATTTGTTGTTCGTGTACAGGGACACGCCAAAATTTTTCATTATCCTTACGGCCTATGGGAAGAATTTGTATGTACCGCAATAGCGGCCGTAAAAATCCTTCGATTGACTTGCAAATTGGCGCACACTTTCCAGCTTTGCATATAAGTAGCTGTATAATTTTTATTGCTAAATTTTTTATAAACTGTGTACAGGGACACGCCAAAATTCTTAACATTACGGCGTATGGAGTGAATTTCGTTTAAACGCATTTTAATACCATTACTTTGCAATGAAGAAAATGAAACTAGAGTACGTGAGTAAGATGCTTAAACTTATGTTGTTTGAAGAAAATATGTGCTCTTAAGCTTTCTAATTAATGTACAGGACCTTACAAAAGTGTTCTGACAATGTCTCTTAGTCATCCAAACGATGTTAAATTTGGAACAATTATTAATTTTAAACGCAAAATAAGCTGAATGGTTTTCACTGGTGTGTACAATGTTTATGGTTCGTTTACAGAGACACACAAAATAATTTTGTAACATTAGAGCCTATGGACAAATTTTTAGTTAATCGCGCACTTTAATGCGTTTATGCTGCATTGAACTTAATAGAATTAACATACATTATAAAGATGCTTAAAATCATGTTTACTCTTAAAAAAGGGTTTGTATAGACTAAATAATTTATGGGACCACACAAAATAATTCCGAGTATGTACTGTAATCATGATGTCAAATTAGTTTGAAAAATTAATGAGTTATAATTAATTTGGTTTATTTTTATTATTGGCGTTTATAATGACTGTGGCTACTTTTCCGGGATACATAAAGGAATTTCGTACTATTACGGTCTATAGTCGGTATTTCTTAAAAGTGTATTTTAACATGGTTACGCCCCATCAAATATAATGAAATTTTATTAGAATTTTAAAAGCATGTTTTCCTGTTGAAAATTGTGGGCATAGAATTGATAATTAGTTTAAAGGTTACGCAAAATATTTCCGATATGCTATGTAATTTTTTTTTTTTTTGTATGAAATTTGGTATTTATGAATTTCGGGGAAATAATACAAGACCGTCGTTTATTAAGAATACATATTGTTGCGTACTTGGGGGTTCGTAAGTTGTCCGAGAATGAAAGGCGAAACTTGCAAAAATTCAGTGATTTATTCACAGAAAGTTCCAGAAAAATACAGGTCTATAAACCAAGTATCAGCTTTAATTCAACCAGTAAACATAGCTTAAACAACAGCCGTTAACAGCAAAACAACAGTACAAACTGTTTAGCAATAACACATAAAGCAAGTCGCATTCAAAGAGGCTCAAAGCAAAGGAAGCATTTGACGAAACTGACACAGATCTGAGATTGGCCGCCTTGGCTAAAAAAATGCTCCTTTTACACTATTCTATCGTACACAGACTGTTCTGGAAAATTATCGTATCTCATCAGCCAATGAGATTAGAGCTTCCATATTTGGTATATCCCTAATAAGGATTTTCTCGCCAAGGTCGCCAAAAAAATCGCCAAGGAGGGAAACAGCCGCCAAATTTGGCGCCAAATCCATTTCTTCCCTTATATGGTGCTTTTTATAATGCGTTTTTAAAGGAAAATTAGGCTATTTTACCGCTAAAACGACTAGAAATGCACAAAATTAGCATTTTATCGACTTACTAAGCCTCTTTGAAAAAATTTATACAAAAATAAATGCAATTATATACAATTCCGTAACACTTTATATGATATACAAATAGGTATACAAAGAGAGATACAGCGGGGGGTTGAGGGGGGGTGGCAGCCCCCCTCAGGAATGTATCTAATTATGGTAATAAGTCGATCGAATCAATATATACTATTATATAATAAGGAATAAATAAAAATGACCTATTGAAAAATGTCTGATGCAAATAGGACGTTGAGGCTTCTGATCTGCAGATCCACTAGTAATAAATTAATAATAACAATAAAATGAAATAAAATAAAATATAAAATTTTTGACATCTTACACGGACGTATATCTAAAGAACAAACTTTCATTAAATTATTTATTTTAATTTATAATTGTTGCCAAGAAAATTAAACTTTAAATTTTACATCTACTTTTTAAGATAGCACGCGATCGTGTTTTATATAAAAATCAAATCATTAAATTCATTTTTTTATTTATTTTTATTTCAAATTATTGCACGCGCACTATTTATTTCCTAATTCAAAATTATTAAAAAAACTTTTTCAATATCGTTTGTAACGATACTGTATAAATTTTCTTTTCTTTTTCTTAAAAAAAAAAAAAAGATTTTGATGAAATTCTGGCAAAAGCAGAATTTAGTTTAGGACGGAGGGCTATTAGTTTTTTTTTCTTCCCAATTATAACATCGCTTTCGAATTATTCGATTATATTTTCGATAAATTTTAGATTCCGATAAATGTCCAACTATCGAAAATGATTTCGACAAATGTCCAACTATCGAAAACGACAACGCAAAAATCGCTGTCTGAGACTAATAGGCCCTCAGTCCTAAAAAAAAACAAAAAAACAAGACCACATAAGATTACAAAATAACATTAAGTTACTAGATAACGCGTTTAACATAAAATTAGTACGTTTCCTTTTCTCTTTTAATGGTTTTTTGACCTAATATGTCGTTTTCCACAATCGTTGCATTTATTTTTGTAAATTTTAAAGCTTTCGTTCAACCACCTGCTACAAGTTAACCCATTCGAGACGAATTGCACACCGTGTGAGCCAAAATGCATTTCTGAGCCAAAAAGACGGGTAGCGTACTATGTGTCCAATGATACATGACTGGTTATTCCTCCCACTTTTAAGCCCCGAATCCGCCCACCATTTATTATTTTTTTTAAATTATTTTGTCAAAATCTTCTGAAACAAATATCTTCTCGTTTCAACTTTAAAAACCCTTACGTTAATTCAATTTATTTTATTTTATTAATATTTTTTGAATGCATTCATTGCTTCTGTTTAAACAGCCGACAAAGACAGCTGTACAAAACTTGTGCATTTTATACTGGAAAATATTGCAAATTTAAACACATATACAGTAACATTAAGTAATTTGCGATAAATTTCCTTCAGGCTATCATTGACACCCAAGGGGTAAATACAATCAGATATGTAGCTTTTGTCAGTCGTTGCCATTCCTGAATAATGTCCAATTTCGGATTCTATGAACAGTTTCTGAAAATATGCGCAGTTTCGAATATGTTAATCTACTCCGGTCGCTTGTCGAAGTTATCTACTGGTACAGTTCGAGATATTTAACAAACTTGTCTTGACATTACTACAGCGTCTAGAATAAACAGTGTGGCAATCACCTATAACCGTGATGTTAAAATGATGTTACAAAAATTAAGCTTACCCAGATGTCGCTGTAATAGAAGCTATTGCTCAAATCGAAGACCTGATTGGCTTTTCCCAGTTTCGTCAGTTTAATCACGTGATCTAAGCATATAATTAACCAATAGGGAGTCTCGGTTTTGTTGTCGTGACCCTAGCTTCGATTACAATGACATCTGGTGACAGGCTTAATTTTTTTAGTACAATTTTATTCGCCGCTTTCCACACTGTCTATTCTAGACGCTGTAACATTACCAATAAGATGCGAAATCTTTCCTAGTATAGAATTCAATGGAATTAATTCGAAATCTCTTCTCTGTAAGAAATGCTCAAACTCGCTCATTTCGATAGGAGAGATTGCGCAGCTTTTTATTCAACAATTATTCGCTTTTATTGAAAGCTGTTGGTGTTCGAACCGTTAGTCTCGGTTAGTAGCTTATGAAAAATTGTTTAATTTAAAAATATTTTATACTACTGCCTTTCTATAGAAATTCCTAGGAAGTTTTCTGAAAATTCAAGCTTTTATTTTTGAAAGCAAGACAAAATTACCTCGTTTTGTTTTAAACAATCAAAACAATCAACATGGAAATTCAAGTCTGCACTCTACTTTTGCTGTTGTGCAACTACCTGGAGTAACAGCGCCCGCACTCTACTTTTTCCCTCCTATCCTCTATGTGCACAATCTCTCCTAGCTTTATCTTAGTAGAAAAGATTATACGTGTATCCGACGATTTCGAAATTTTTGTTTTGCTTTGAAACTTTTAGAGTTTAGAAGATCTATGAACCATGCCACGTATCTTCATATACATAAAAAAATTAAAAACTAACAAATAAGGGAATCAGGAATTGAATTGAATTCCAAAATAGATAACTTGAGCATATATCGAAACGGAACAGCAGAACATATAATAATTAAAAAGGAACAAAAAACTTTGAGCTCTTCAGAAAGGAAATTGCTCAATAAATTTTACCTAATTATTATTTTAATTATTATTTATTTTGTACCATTGTCAGTGGATTTTTTTTTTCTTTCACATGTATATATTTTTACTTTCTTCTATATTCAATAGAAGAAAGTATTGGATTCGTAAAAATTTTCGACCTCGAGTTTTTGATGGATTTACACGTTTTGAGAGCTGTAGAACACGATTTGAACAGTTTTAGAAAATGTCTGTCTGTCCATCTGTCTGTCTGACTGTCTGTGTGTGTGTGACAAAATTTTGTGGCAACTGTATCTCAGGAACTACTGCACAGAATTTCATACAAATTGGTATGTAGTTGTACCTTGACATAAATTAGTGCCTATCAACTTTTGGTAAAAATTGTCTTATAGGTTGCGTTGCCATCCCGCTTTTTCTAAATTTTTAACATGGCGATATAGGACAAAATTTTGTATAAATGTGCATAAAGAGAATTATTTTTTAGTAATCATTATGAAATTTAAAAGAATTATTTATAATAGAGATAGTCAACTGGGAAATTTTTTTTGTATGTGTAGGACCCTCGCCACCCCCCTGGGGGAGAATTCCCCCCTTCAGGGGAGAAAATTTTCAAGATGGGTATCTTTCGAAAGGTCTCGTCAATACCTTTAAAACGAATGGTTCAACTATAAATCTGTGATAATTTAACACAAAGTTATCGATTTTTTTTTTACTTTTAACGAAAAAAAAATTGAATTTTTTTTTTTTTTTTTTTTTTTTTTTTTTTTTTTTAACGAAATTTAACCAAACGTGGTATTTAGTTGGCCCCTGACGTAAACTGGTGCTGATTAAATTTGGGGATCAATTGCTCAACAGGTGGCGCTGTGATCGTATTTTTTCTAAATTTTTAACATGGCAGTATAGGACAAAATTTCGCATAAATGTACATAATTAGAGTTATTCTTAACCTGTGATTGTAATATTAATATAAATTACTGATAGTAGTAGTAGTTAATTAGGAAAAAAAATTGTGCATGTGGGGGCATCGCTTCCCCCCCGGGGGGGTGAGGTAAATTTTCAAGATGGGTATCTTTCGAAAGGTCTCGTCAATACCTTTAAAACGAAAGGTTGAACAATAAATATGTGATAATTTAAAACAAAGTTATCGATTTTTTTTTACTTTTAACAAAAAACATAGTATTTATTTTTTTTTTTTAAATTGTTACTGAGTGAGTTTGTATAGGAAAATATAGAAGAAAATCTTGTGGTGGCCACAACATAATAGTTTAATTATATCTTTCTCCCCTGCATTTTATTATAAAAAATGCAATGATATTTCTCTACAGAAGTTTCATTTCAAATATCTTAAGTTTGACAAACATGTTCAGCTGTGTTTATTTAGACATGTTACCAATCTCTCAATAATGTTCCTTTCATGCAATTAAATGCAAAATATATGCAAAGTAGGTAGTATTAAACTTTTCTGCTATATTCATAAACGAAAGCGCCGGATTCGTAAAAGTCTTGGACTCCCAGTTTTCAATAAATTTACACACGTTTTGAGAGTTGAATACAATTGAACCAGTTTTGGTATATGCGCGTGTGATTAAAACTTAGTGACATCTTTAAATTACGATCTAATATAGAGAGTTTCTTAAAACGAAAATTATGAAGTTTTTTGTATTATATTACCTGCTATTCTATAAAATTGCACCAAACTGCATATATAATTTTTTTACTGTGAGGTGATATGTTGGTTAAATTCTTTTGCATGTTAACCAAGAAAGGTCGTTGTTATATAGAATGATGCAGAAGGAAGTTTTGCGATGAACCCAACATACTAATTTTAATATTAGTTTAGTGCTCTTTGGAAACTAAAATGTTAAAAAAAAAAAAAAAAAAATTACAAAACCATCCCGATAATAACGAAGAGGGGAAAAATTTAAACGCAAAGCAAAAAGTATGATGAAAAGAAAATTCTGAATAATAAAAAGACAATACTAATCTTAACAAATGAAATGTTGAATTGCTCAAGACTTTATTAAAATTTTAAAGGAATGAGTTTATTTGTTGATTTTCGTATGAAAAATTTAAAATAGTTTCTAAAAATTAAGCAAAAACGTTGCCTAAACTCAATCCGGTAGAAATTAAAATCCATCCGGAGTTAAATAGACCACAAAAAATTGCAAAACTGAACTAAAAAAATGCAACTAGAATTTAAAAAAAAAACTGCTTTTGGGCTAAAAAAAAAAACTGCAGCTACCAAAAGATTATCTTCTATGTCATTCCATATACAGTCGCAACTTACAAGGACACAAATATTAACTAATATGACATCTTACAATAAAAATTGTATATATGCATTTTCATGCGATTTTAAGCAACAGATGTCGTGATTTAACCATCAGGAACCTTGCAGAAAGTGAAAAATATTTGAGCTACTTTTCGCACAATATGCACCCAAAATGATTTAGCATAATTTTTCACATATCCTACACCCATATTAAGTTTTGTGCATTTATATATCATAGAGTCTGAGATAGAGAAACTTTCAATATTGCAACACCACATGCCACAACGTCACGTGCAACCGTATATTATATACTATACGGTTATTATATCAAATAGTACGTATATCATATCAGCATAATTTTTCATAATGTTCTGTTCACATATAGTTTGTTGCTCTTAATCGTTATAGAAGAATATTGTCTTCCTATAAATTAGAAAAATTGCAGCATACCAGCGTCCCCTGTTGGCCGATATGCACTCAAATTCAATCAAGTTAGTTTTTTATAGTGGCGCTCTCACATATTAAGTTTCGTGTGTTTGAAAATTATAGAAGCTAAGATATAATCTTCTCTTAAATGGGGGAAGTTGTAGCATAGCAGTGTCACCTGTTGAGCAATATATGACAAAGTCTAACCAACACCAATTTAGTTCAAGGTCCAACCAAGCATAAAATTTTATATAATTCCGTCGATCGTTTCATGAAATGCATCACTTACAAATATTTTGGTAATGCACAGACACACAGACACATATATTTTCTAAAAATAGTCAAAACATGTTCAGGAAATCTCAAAGCGTGTAAATCCATTGAAAACAGACAGTCAAACTTGATTTAAAACCTGACCTAAATAATCTGATGTAAAACACTTTTTAAAGCCCTGATATAACATTTTCATTAAAAAATAGTTATTGAAGAATGGTTTTGCTAATTGAAAATTTATATTAAAGGACGATGTATAAAAATTTTAATTTTGTAATTCTTGAAATTAAATTCATGATAATTTTCATGGATATTATAATATTTTACATCTTTTTGAAATTTATTATATATGTCTTGGATCAATATTTAAGAAATTAAAGCCAAAGTTTTTGGAGCACTCTGTATACGTATGTTGAGCTGTCAACCCTTTGGATTATTTCACACCACTATTTCTACAGAATTTTCTCGTCTTATTTAATCGTAGTATCTTCACTAATATATAAAGGGAATTTTTGTTTTTCTAGAAATAGTGGTATGAAATATTCCGGACAGTTGGCAGCTTTGCATATTTGTGAAGTTAATCAATTCTAGTCTAATGTGTGCATAGAAAAATATCGAGAATTTCTATCTAGATACCGACATTAGCTTGCCACTTCACCTTTTCACCGACGTTAGCTTGTCCTTGCCACTAATATAGATCACTATTTAAAAAAGAAATTTACTGAATGTTAAAAAAGGATACATTCTATCTGAATCCCCGTAAATGTCTATCATTCAAGAAGACTATTTCGAAAACTCTAATTTACTCGTCAAAACTCAATTACACGTCTTTATTATTATTACTGTTATTATTATACCAAAGCTACGTGACACTTTGGTATTTAACTGTATCGGATATTAATAAAATTGCTCCATACCTTTACACCTTTACCTGTCGTTGGGAGAACGATGGGAAATAATAAACAGCAATTAAAAAAAAAAAGTGAGACTTCGGAATGATAGAAAAAGTAAATGGGAAAGAAAGAAAGAGGTAGAAAAATGCGGGGGCGATTGACATATGTCGTACGACAACTCAACAGAATAAACTACGATGTGTGCTGTAAAGGGGAGGGTAGGTGAAGTATCACCACCTGTGTTTGCGTGGGTGGAGACGAATGATGGATGCCTCAGGTGCGTTTATGAAGATGATCCCAGCAGATTGCACTGGTGACATCCGTCGAATGTTTTTCTTCTTTTTTTGAACGGGAAAAAAAAAAAAAAAAAAAAAAAAAAACTGTGTTGGCAGGTGCTTGTTTACTGGAAGTTAAAAGGTATTCTGTGTAATACCCGAAATACGCAACTGTTCTTGGATGTTTAAACTATTACAGCATGTTGATTCCGTATTGGAAAATGTATCGTAATATATATATATATATATATATATATATATATATTTTTTTTTTTTTTTTTTTTTTTTTGCATAAAATATATAAGGATTTATACATAGCATGGCAAAAATTCTTAACGAAAATATTTAAATTCCTATAACAATATTTCCAATTATATTCCTAACTATTTGCTTCTATTCTTATTAAAATAACAATTATTATTTTATTACGTCAAAACATTATGTTAAAACTGAAAAATACTGACATTAATTTGAAGCCACAGATCCAAAAGACGATTTGAACTATTATCATTAAAATTATTATGATTTTATCGTATCAAGTGAATAGATGAGAGGAAAGCTGCTGAAACTAAACTCGAAATTGCAAGCTTAAATGTTCAAATAATTTCCATAGTTTAAATTCTTATTTGTATTTACAAAATGTAACCAAAGTTTTCAACAAATACGTCTAATCAAGACGAACGTCTTATCAAGACTAATTCGTCTAATCAAGACGAGCAAAAACTGCAATGAAACACGAGATCGCAAATGGCGTTTAGTGGGTGAAATCGCAAAAAATTACAAACATCGAAACTTCGCATGTTTCGAAATCCTACAACAAACTTAGAGATGTGATAGTACATCAAGACGAACAAAAAACCACAATGTACCACGGGATCACAAATGGTGTTTAATAGGTGAAAATCGCGAGTACTAGCATAGAAACCTCGCATGTTACTATTTTGTGGAAGTAGCTAATAGCACGAAGTTTGTTTTCCTTCCTCGTTCTACATATCCGTTCAGAAAGATATATTGAAAACCGTGTAAAAGTGCTAATCACAGCTTTAACACGTTCACGCCGACGTGGTAGACCGGTGGGTCACAGAAAAAGTATCCGAGCACTAGCAATAATCCTGTCCAAAAATAGTACGCTTAAACCATTGTTAAATAAATCCTTGTCGAGTCATGAACTTAGTCAGTCTAAGAACATGATTCGACTAGGATTTATTGAACAAAACAGTGTTAAGTATACTTTTTTGATATCGGAATTATTGGCTAGTGCTCAGATACTTTTGAGAAGAATGCGCCGGCGTGAACGTGTTAAACAAGAATCCACATATGCAAATTCGTCACGTGTTAAATCAGACTAATAAACTCAACCATTAAAAACGCACACATTGTAGATAGATAGAAAGCGAATGATGTTAGGCAGTAGACGTTAGGCAGTAGACGTTAGGCAAATGACGAGAGCATGCTGTTTGTAGTTGCATTAGGAATGGCTTCCTATTTCCATAACGAAATGACCGCCATTCATATGATGTATGACGAAGCTCCAGGAAACGGCCCCTTAGCACAACGGATCTATAAAGAACGATATCTAGCAGACGTTATCATAACATCTTCCCCTTTATTGACAGATGCCTAAGGAAAACTGGGTCTTCCACGCAACTAGCCATGATAGAAGATGAAACCGTTATAGGCGAACACTTGAAATGGAAGAAAGAGTGCTGCAGCAGTTTCACGATATGCTGACTGCCAGTACGCGAGCGATTGCAGCTGGACTTGCTGCTGTGCACATTTCAGTGGGGAAAATTCTGCATAGAAAACGGATGCACCTTTTTCACATACCAAAGATTTAATATCTTAACGGAATGGTCTATCCCAGTCCGTTGGAATTCGTACGCTGGTAATGCATACAACAACGAATGATGCATAATTTACTTCCAACGTGCTATTCACAGATGAGGCTACATTTACTCGAGATAGCACTTTCAACGTACACAATGCTCAAATTTAAGCTCCAGAGAACCTACACGCAATTGTCTCGCAATATGCTCAACACCGGATCAGTATCAACATATGGTGCAGCATCCTCGATGACAACCTGCTAGGCCCATACTTGATTTCTGACCAACTCAATGGCCCAAATGACCTCAATTTCCTGCGAGATATAATATTTTACCAGATTTACTACCTGCTTCACCTACCAGTGTACAATGACACATTTGGTACAGTCGGTAACAAAAGTCTCCGAACACTAGCAAAAATTCCTATATAAAAAATGAACACTTAATACAGTTTTGTTAAATAAATCCTTGTCAAATCCTGTTTTTAGACTGACTAAGAAGAGGATTCGACAAGGATTTATATAACAAAACTGTATTAAATGTGCATTTTTTATATAGAAATTTTTGCTAGTGTTCGGAGACTTTTGTTACCGACTGTATATGCACGATGTTCTTTCGTCCCATTTTAATCGCGACGTACGTAACCACTTCGATGGCGAAATAAAAAGTACCTTCTACGCTTTTGTGAATCCGTTTAAAAAAAAAAAAAAAGCAAAGATAAATAAAATGTAACATTCAAACAGAAGCCAATCACATCGAAAATGTTACACAGACATTCGTAAAAAAGGTATCCAAATGAACCTAATTCTTTTAAAACTTCCGGGATAAACAAAACACAATATGCCGGAAAAAAAAAAAAAAAAAAAAAAGATTTTCATTAAAATAAATAAATAAATAAATCAAAAATAAAGTTCGCAATATTAAATTCCTAAATTTTATTTTATTCATTTTTTTTAGAACGCTGGACTAGTCTACGGATTTTTACGATACCCGTTTTACGATAGTTGGACATTTATCGAAATCGAAAATAATTTAAAAGCGATGTTACAATTTGAAAAAAAAAAAAGAAAAAGAAAAGAAAGAAAACTAATAGTTCTCCGTACTAAACTAAATTCTGCTTTTGCCAGAATTTCATCAAAATCCTTTTTTTTTTTTTTTTTTTTTTTTTTTTTTTTTAAAGAAAAAGGACAGAAACGAAAATTAATAATAATCAGAATCGAAACGGACAGTATCAAAACAGTTTTTTTTTTTTTTTTTTTTTTTTTTTAAGTTATACTTTAAAGTTTTTACAACTGTTAAACTTACGTCATTTCGATATACTTCATTAAATTTTATTTACTAATGACACGACAATGTTTATTTATGCAGCTATAATTCTGTGTTTTATAATGAAAAAAGAAAAAATAAATATGTGAATTCATATTAAAATATAAAAAATGAAATTGAAATAATTTTTTTAATTTAAATTCAAAAATCAAAAAATTATAATATATATATATAATAGCGGATTCTAGGGAAATCAATGGACAAAATCTAAAAATTTAATATATTTAATTTTTTCTACTGCCTGTGTATAACTATTTAATTTCACTAAATATAATAAAATATCTATAAGATAATCTCATTAGACTAATGTCGTTATTTTTTCTTATTATATCATTATATCATTGAACTGAGTCCACGAACTTAAATACTGTTATTTATAAATCTTATTTTATTTTTTATTTCATTTTGCACGCGCGTTTTTTATTTCCTAATTCAAAATTATTATTGAGTTGGCCAAAAAGTAATTGTGTAGGTGAATTTTTCAAGGCAAACAAAATGTTTACTAAGCAATATATTATCCATTTTATTTGGTTACATTTTTCCAACTTTCAGGCAACTTCAAAATTCTGCACTCAAAAAAGGTCTTATATTTTTTGGCAAAAAACTGTTCTAAGAACAATTTAATATCCCCATTAGCAGTGAAGGTTCTATCATTCAAAGCATTTTGCAAATGTCGAAACAAATGGTAGTTTAATAGTACCAGGTCTGACAAATATGGTGGATGTGGTAACACATCCCATCCAAACCGCAACAATTTTTAACAAGGGACCAAACTTGTTTGTGGTCTAGCGTTATTATGGTGAAACACAACCCTTTTGCGATTCACCAATTCTGGGACGCTTGTGCTTGATTGCATTATTTAATTTAGCTGGTTGATGAGAGTGTACGTCTGAATGAATGGTTTGGTTTCTTGGTAGTAATTCAAAACACACAATAACTTTGAAATCCCACCAGAGTAAACATCATAACTTTCCTTTGGTAAATATCTGTTTCATAGTGCTTTGAGCAGTTTCATCACGCTTGCTCTATTATCTTTTTCTTTCAATGTTGTTATAGAAAATCCATTTTATCATAAATTAATAATCTTGTGTCACTCACACGACTTTCTCTTACCCTGAAATTTAATACAATAAATACAGGTTGCAGATTAATAGGTAAGATAACGAGTACTGTTATGTAAACCTATGTTAAACAATTCATATTAAAATTATTATTTAAAAAAATTATCTTTCATGATAATGCAGACGATTTCCATATTAGAGAAGTAGTATAACACCAAATATCCAAAAAAAAAAGTCCATTTTATTCTGGAAAAAAAAAAAAAAAAAAGTACGATTTTTTTAAGTTTTTTTTTTTTTTTTTTTTTTTTTCGTTAAAAGTAAAAAAAAAAATCGTTTTAAATTATCGCAGATCGATGGTTCAACCATTCGTTTTAAAGGTATTGGCGAGCTCTTTTGAAAGATACCCGTCATGAAAATTTACTCCCCTCGAGGGGGGACTTCCCCTCCAGGGGGGGGGGAGGCGAGGCTCCAACATACACAAAATAATTTTCCCAGTTAACTATCTCTATTACAAAATATATATATTCGTTTCATTTGGTTTAGTGCAGTCTACAGACGTTAAACTCTATTTTCCTGCAATTTTCCCCATAGACGTAATGTATTAGAATTCTCTTGATTGTCCCTGTACACGAACCACTTGCTTGATCTTAACGAAAAGCTTACTGTAGCATCCCTATATGATACACATTTAGAATACCAAGTTTGAACTTTCTGCCATAATTTGTTTTTGAGATATGCTGATAACAGACAGACACACAGACATACAGACACACACACACAGACATACAGACACACACACAGACATACAGACACACACACAGACCAACTGCTAAAAACATGATTTTCGTATTCAGGGGACCTCAAGACGTGTAAATATAACAAAATCTCGCATTCGAAAATTTGATTCAAAAACAATACTTTCTCTACCTTATGGGTAAGAGAAAGTAAAAAGTAAAAAAAAGGATAGTTTTCTTCACTCTTTAAGAGGGAATCGCAGATGTCAATATGCTTAGCCAGATGAATTTCTTTGAGCTCTTGTGTTACCTAAATATTGACCTTCGTAACATATCCAAATCATTTTAAAGGATTTTTAACACTCGATTTCGATATGAAAAGATCCTCGGAAATCTCTCGTGTCGCTAAATGTCAATTGGATCTAAACAATGCCTTTGTTTTGTCGTTATCTACTTCGATTGGCCTTCTTGAGTGTGATGCATCTTTAACATCAAAATTGCCAGACTGAAATTTATCAGACTAATTTTGACACAGACATACTTTTAATACATCTTTACCATACACATCACATAACTTTTTGTGAGCTTGCACATCATTCTTTCATTTAGGAAAAAATACCACAAAATATGACAAAAATGTTCTTTTTGATTTTTCGTTTTAAAATCGACGTCAAACAAACAATTGTTAACAAAATTGTGCACTTTGTTTTTCAAAATGAAATTTGAAGTGTCTGCTTTGAAGTTACATAATGAATGAATTTGCAGTTTAAAAGAAAGTTATTAAACAGGTATTGTCACCATCAGAAAAAACGCAATTACTTTTTGGCCAATCCAATTAAAAAAACTTTTTCGATACTGTCTGTTTCGAAACTGATTATTATTAATTTTCTTTTCTTTTTCTATCAATATATATATATATATATATATATATATATATATATAGGAATAATTTAACAAAAGAAATGAATTAAAACCCCAAAACAAACGAAAAAAAATCGTATTTCTTTTGATATTGCAGGGATGGAACACGGGCGCAGAATTCATACCACTATCAATGTAAGAAAATTTTCTACTTCTTAAATCGACGATATTATAGGTAGAGAAATTTCTTAAACGGATTCCGGTATGAATTCTGCGCCCGTGTTCCATCCCTGTATTGGCAAAAAATTGACTTTCTTTCGGCATTTAATGACATAATTCTGTCAGATAAAAATCGTCTGCATTTATAATGGAAAATAATTCAATAATTTAATAAATAATTTGTATTCAATGAATTTTGTGTAAAATTATATAGAAGAAAGTCATGTGGTGGCCACATCATACTAGTTTTTAATTTCTAGAGAATTATTATTATTATTATTATTTTGTTTTGTTGTTTTGTTTATAACATATGGGGTTTTCTAAACGATATTATTTATAGAAATCATGACATACATGACATGTAGGAAAAATATCAGAATATAAATATATTAACTCTTTGAGGCATTTCTGCTAAATAATGTTTATCTGCGTATGCGCAAGTTTTAACAAATTCCTTTTACATAATTTTGCTCAGATATATCGAATTACTTATATAATAGAAAGCTTTAAAATTATTGTGAAATTTCGGAAAGATATTACAGATAGAATGATTTGAGTTTTAGTTGCTCTTAAAATGAACGATTAGGGGTTATATTCAACTTCAACATTCTATCTTGAACTTATTAAGGGTAATATATAGCGCAATTTTTTGTTTGTTTTTTTAATGAGAGTAATATTCAAAACAAAACATTATGTATGAGTTCATTCAATGCCATTACATTTGTAGACATTGATCAGGTTTGATAAGTTTTTTTATTCAAATGAAAAATAATTAATACAACCGGAACTATTCCCACATATATAACACACAATATTAAAAATAATAATAATAATAATCTAAATTAATTCAATGTCATTACATTTCTAACTATCTCTGAACTTATGTAAGGCTTCTAATTCAAATATACTCAATAACATAAAAAGTGCAGCACCAAGAAGGAGCAGTGCACATTGGACACAAATTGACATACATACAGGTTTTGATAGAATCAAGCACCAATTCATCATTATCGTCGATCCTACGTACAACTGGTACTTCAGTGTCTTCAAATACCCTTAATAGGCGGCTCAGTGGGGTTGAGCTCAGTCCTCGGATCTCTCTTCCTCTGAGGACGTTTGGAGCATCATAAAAAGGGTCTTACAACAAGCTCGGGATTTTACCAATCTAACGCAACAATTGGACAGAATTTGGCACGATACTTCACAGGAGCACATCTGCCAACTCTATCAATTAATACCAAGTCGAATAACTGCGTACATAAGGGCCAGACGTAGACCAGCGCGTTATTGACTTGTTTACTTTGTGAGGCCCTTTCTATTGATTAAATCATTCAAATTTTCTGAAACTGTAATCAATTGTTTTTCTCCACATGTACAGTCGGTCAAACAAAAAACGAAACACCCCCACCTATTTCATTACCTAATTATCGCAGAAACATGCAGTAGGCACCAATCATCAGGAAATTATGTCTACTTTTTTTGTATGTAGGAAAAAATGACATTGGGGGTCGTCTATATATTAAAAATGGGTCCAACTTTGAAACTTCAAATGTTAACCCACTAATTTGACGACAGAAAACGATTCTAGAGCATCAAAATAGCCTAGATATAAATTTGCACGAAGATATCAACATTGGTTCCTGAGATATTTAAGGTTTTTCTTTAGGGGGTTATCTCCAAGTTTATTTTTTTATCATTTAGGTCAGATTCAACGAATTTATTAGAGCTCTCTTCTATTATTCAATGCGTTTCATTCATCTACAAATTTCTAAATACATCAAAAGGAATATAATTTCAATGAGCATATTAATGTGGAAATTTCAAACTATAAGAAATATTCTGTCCAAAAAGGTTAACACAGGAGGGTCTATTAACACCTGTGTGTGTGAAGGGGAGGAGGAGGGGCACCGGTATTCAAAATTGATGTTTTATTATCGCATTTTCAAAAGATTTTAATTGAAATTAGATTTCTGTTATGCTTTTTCGAAAATGATTATAGGGATTTGGATGAAAGTTTGGGGTTAAGTGCTTTCGGGATACTAGACTTACCACCATCTTCAGAAAAATTTGCGTTGGCTGTTAACCCCTTATCGGCCAATGGCAACAAATGAAATAAATTGGGTTTATTCGGAAACTGAAATAAGGATTTTGATGAAAGTTTTGCGTTAAGTGCTTTTGAGTATGCTTAAACGAATGGAATTATCCCCATCGTCATAAAAGTTCGTTGTCGCTGTTAACCCTTTAAAGGACAATTGCAACGTATGTCAAAAATCGGCTTTACACGGATGTGGACTAAGCAATTTTTATGAAAGTTTGAAGTTAGGGCTTTTTCATGAGAAAAAACAATTGTATTTCATTTTCAGATAAATTAGCGTTTACATTTAACCCTTTACCGGCCAACTGCAATACATAGCAAAAGTTGGGTTTATTCAAAAATGATTCTAGGGATTTTGATGAAAGTTTGGGGTTAAGTGTTTTCGGAATATTAGACTTACCATCATCTTCAGAATTATTTGCGTTGGCTGTTAACCCCTTAACGGCCAATTGCAGCAAATGAAATAAATTGGGGTTATTCGGAAACTGATATAAGGATTTTGATGAAAATTTTGCGTTAAGTGCTTTTGAGTATGCTTAAACGAATGGAATTATCCCCATCGTCATAAAAATTCGTTGTCGTTGTTAACCCTTTAAAGGACAATTGCAACGTTTGTCAGAAATCGACTTTACACGGAAATGGACGAAGCAAATTTTAGGAAAGTTCGATGTTAGGGCTTTTTCGTGAGAAAAAAAACAATTGGATTTCATCTTCAGATAAATTAGCGTTTACAGTTAACCCTTTACCGGCCAATTCAATACATAGCAGAAGTTCGGTTTACTCGAAAATGATTCTAGGGATTTTGATGAAAGTTTGGGGTTAAGTGTTTTCGGAATATTAGACTTACCACCATCTTTAGAAAAATTTGCGTTGGATGTTAACCCATTATCGGCCAATGGCAACAAATGAAATTGGGTTTATTTGGAAACTGATGAAAGGATATCATGAAAGTTTTGCGTTAAGTGATTTTGAGGATGCTTAAACGAAGGGAATTATACCCATCGTCAAAAAAATTTGCTGTCTATGTTAACCCTTTAAAGACCATTGCAACGTATATCAAAAATCGGCTTTACACGGATATGGACTAAACAATTTTTATGAAAATTTAAGTCAGGGCTTTTTCACGAGAAAAAACAATTGGATTTCATCTTCATATAAATTAGCGTTTATAGTTAACCCTTTACCGGCCAATTGCAATACATAGCAGAAGTTGGGTTTACTCGAAAATAATTCTAGGGATTTTGATGAAAGTTTGGGGTTAAGTGTTTACGGAATATTACACTTACCATCATCTTCAGAAAAATTTGCGTTGGCTGTTAACCCCTTATCGGCCAATGGCACTAAATGAAATAAATTGGGTTCATTCGGAAACTGATATAAGGATTTTGGTGGAAGTTTTGCATTAAGTGCTTTCGGGTATGCTTAAATGAATGGTATTATCCCCATCATCATAAAAATTCGTTGTCTCTGTTAACCCTTTAAAGGACAATTGCGACGTATGTCAGAAATTGGCTTTACACAGAAATGGACTAAGCGATTTTTATGAAAATTCGATGTTAGGGCCTTTTCATGAGAAAAAACAATTGGATTTCATCTTCATATAAATTAGCGTTTACAGTTAACCCTTTACCGGCCAATTGCAATACATAGCAGAAGTTAATGATTCTAGGGATTTTCATGAAAGTTTTGGGTTAAGTTTTTTCGGAATATTAGACTTACCACCATCTTCAGAAAAATTTGCGTTGGCTGTTAACCCCTTATCGGCCAATGGCACTAAATGAAATAAATTGGGTTCATTCGGAAACTGATATAAGGATTTTGGTGGAAGTTTTGCATTAAGTGCTTTCGGATATGCTTAAATGAATGGTATTATCCCCATCATCATAAAAATTCGTTGTCTCTGTTAACCCTTTAAAGGACAATTGCGACGTATGTCAGAAATTGGCTTTACACAGAAATGGACTAAGCGATTTTTATGAAAATTCGATGTTAGGGCTTTTTCATGAGAAAAAACAATTGGATTTCATCTTCATATAAATTAGCGTTTACAGTTAACCCTTTACCAGCCAATTGCAACACATAGCAGAAGTTGGGTTTACTCGAAAATGATTCTAGGGATTTTCATGAAAGTTTTGGGTTAAGTTTTTTCGGAATATTAGACTTACCACCATCTTCAGAAAAATTTGCGTTGGCTGTTAGCCCCTTATCGGCCAATGACTACAAATGAAATAAATTGGGTTTATTTGGAAACTGATAGAAGGATTTTGATGAAAGTTTTGCATTAAGTGCTTTCGGGGATTCTTAGATGAAGAAATTATCCTCACTGTCATAAATATTCCTTGTCGTTGTTAATCCTTTAAAGGCCAAATGCAACGTATGTTAGAAATTATCTTTATACGGAAATTGAGAAAACGTTTTTTCTGAAAGGTTGCAGTTAGAGCTTTTTGATGAGAAAAGACGATTGGATCTCTGCTTCAGACAAATTAGCATTCACAGTTAACCCTTTACTGACCAACTGCAACACATAGCAGAAATTGAGTTTACCTGGAAATGGATATAGCGATTTTGATGAATATTTCGGACTAAGTTTTTTCGGGGACTGCTAAAACGAATGGTATTCCCTCATCTTCAGAAAAAAAAATAACGTTCTCAATTAACCCTTTACCGGCCAATTGCAACATATGACAAAAATTTGGTCTACTTGTAAATAGGTATAAGGATGATGATGAAAATTTGAGGTTGCATAATTGATTAGAATTATTTTATTCTTCAGAAAATTTCTTGTTCTCTGTTAAACCTTCAAAAGCCCATTGCGACGTTTGCCAGAAATACGGTTTACACAAAAATAGACATAGCGAATTTCATAAAAGCTTGGAGTTAGGACTTTTTGATGAGAAAAAGCTTTTGGAAATATCCTCATCTTTAGAAACAATCGCATTCGTTGTTAACTCTTTATCGACACATTACAACATGCGGTCGAAATTGAGTATATTCGAAAATGGACAAAGTGATTTTTATGAAAGTTTGGAGTTACGGCTTTTAGATGAGAAAAAATGATTGGACTTATCCTTATTTTCAGAAAAAATCGCGTTCTCAATTAACATTTTATCGGCCAGTTGCAAATTATAGCAGAAGTTGGGTTTATTTAGAAATTTATATAGGGATTTTGATGATAGTTTGGGGTTAAAAACTTTCTGGGTGCTTAAAGAACTGGACAAATCCTTATCTTCAGAAAAAAATTGTTCGCAGTTTACCATATATCGACCAGTTGCATCAAGTTTTAGAAATAGGCTTAATCGGAAATGGATATAGTTATTTGAAATAAAGTTTGTGGTTAGTGTTTTTAGGGATGCAAAAATGTTTGGACTTATTCTCATCTTTTGAAAAAAATGGCGTGATCAGTTATACCTTTATCGACAAATTGCAAAATATCGCCAAAATTCGGGTTACTCGGAAACGGATGTATCGATTTTGATGAAAGTTTGGGATTAAGTGTTTTCGGAGGTGCAGAAAGTTTGGATTTATACAGAAAAATTAGCGTTCGCTGTCATAGTATATGGTAAAAAAGGATTCGGGCTCCAGTTCATGACTTCATTTGTTATTTTGTTTAAATTTAGTACGAGAGAATGTAATCGATTCAAGCAATATTTGTGTGTATCGAAATATTTGGTAAATAATGAGGCAGGCTCAAGTCTATAACTGTATACTTATTGTGTATCTTGTTTTCTTTCTTTCCTTTCTATTTATATATATGTATTTTAATACAATTTAATTTAATCAAAGGTAGCTGATATTTGTGCGTGTTGAAGTATTTGGTAAAGAAGGAAGCAGGATCCAGTCCATGAATGAAAATAGAGATATTTTTTTTTATGAAAATGCCTAAATTCAAATAAAAGTAGGTGATATTTTCAAATGCCTTGCTAGTCGTTAATTTAGTTAAATAGCGATTGCAAGTTTTGTACTGCTAACGCTGCCGAAGGCAGCAGGAACCAGGAACAGTTGGCTAAAAGAATTAAAAAATGCATTTTCACCGTGTTCTGATCCATTCTGAAAGTTTCAAATGTCTAGCTTTTCGGGAAGTTAGTTAAATAAATTTTCTTTCGAATCATATAAACGCTTCCGAAGGCAGTAGGGACCTGAAACAGTTAACTAAAAGTGATAAAAAAATGTATTGTCACCGTCTGAAAGTTTCAAATGTCTAGCTAGTCGGGAAGTTAGTTAAAAATCGATTGCAAGATTTGTACTGGACAAACAAACAAACAAGAAGCGAAGTTAATAAAAATAATTACAAGATATAAAGAACTTTTATATACCATGTTTTTAAATTTTCTGTTGAATCATATAAACGCTACTGAACGCAGTGGGAATCCGGAGCAATTGGAAAAAAGTATAAAAAAAATCCCTTGCTATCGTG
Organism: Salticus scenicus; assembly: GCA_963930645.1. NCBI lineage: Eukaryota > Metazoa > Arthropoda > Arachnida > Araneae > Salticidae > Salticus > Salticus scenicus. The sequence continues at coordinate 14,891,674 of OZ005655.1, forward strand.
TTTTGAGCTATTATAAAAGTTTCAAATGGCTATCTAGCCGGGAAGTTAGTTAAAAGTAGATTGCAAGCTTTGTACTGGTAACGCTAACGAAGAGAGCAGGGTCCCGAAGCAATTGGTTAAAAATATTTAAAAAATGCATTTTCACCGTATTCTGAACTGTTCTGAAAGTTTCAAATGTCTATCTAGTCGGAAAGTTAGATAAATAAATTTTCTGTTGAATCATATAAACGCTGCCGAATGCAGTAGGGACCTGAAACAGTTGACTAAAAGTATTAAAAAAGTATTGTCACCGTGTTTGAGCTATCATAAAAGTTTCAAATGTCTAGCTAGTCGGGAAGTTGGTGAAAAATTGATTGCAAGCTTCGTACTGGTAACGCTGTCGAAGGCAGCAGGAACCCGAAGCAGTTGGTTAAAAATATTTTTAAAATGCCTTTTCGCTGTGTTCTGAACTATTCTGAAAGTTTAAAATGTCTAGCTAGTCGGGAAGTTAAATAAATTTTCTGTTGAATCATATAAACGGGTAGTGACCTAAAACAGTTGACTAAAAGTATTAAAAAAATGTATTGTCACCGTGTTTTGAGTTAGCCTGAAAGTTTCAAATGTCTAGCTAGTCGGAAAGTTAGTGAAAAATCGATTGGAAGCTTCGTACTGATAACGCTGCCGAAGGCAGCAGATACCCTAAACAATTGGCTAAAGGTATTTAAAAAAATGCATTTTTACCGTGTTCTGAACTATTCTGAAAGTTTCAAATGTCTAGCTAGTCGGGAAGTTTGTTAAATAAATTTTCTGTCGAATCATATAAGCGCTGCCGAAGGCAGTGGGACCTGAAATAGTTGACTAAAATTATTAGAAAAATGTATTGTCACCGTGTTGTGAGCTGTCCTGAAAATTGCAAATATCTAGCTAGTCGGGAAGTTAGTTAAAAATCGATTGCAAGATTTGTACTGGACAAAAAAAAAAAAAAAAAAAAAAAAAAACATACAAATAAACAAACAAACAAACAAGAATCAAAGTTAATAAAAACATGGTAATATGGTAAAATATTACAGGGAGTTCAAGTATTTTCTCCCCTTGCTTAAATTTACGCTGTTGCACTTCATATAATTTTAAACCATAAATCGTAATGATATATAATTTTTTGTCGTGTTCCTGTAAAAATCTATAAAGGCTATCTTTACCAAAATCTATACAATTTGCGCGACGCGACGGTAATGTATAACATGTGCATAAATTTTCAGTTTAATAGAATAAGGTGTTTAGATACTATCGCATTTTAAAACGATTGGGCCCATAGACCATAATGACAATTTTTCTTTCTGTCCTTGTAAAAAGGAAAAAAAAAAAAAAAAAAAGCTATACATGCTAGATTTTTTAAAATCTATACACTTTGTCGAGAGTGATTATTAACATTTATAAAAATTTTTTAACTCAAACGAATAAGGCTTTTAAATGCTATCGCATTTTATTTTATTTGGATCTATAGACAATAATGATAAAGAATGGTTTGTTGTGTCCCTGTGAAAAACTATTAATGTTGATACATCAAAATCTATACACTTTGTGCGACGGACATTTATAACAAGCGTATTAGCTCAAAAGAAAATGGTATCTAGACGCTATCGCAGTTTGAAAAACTTGGCCCTATAGTCTATAACGATAAAGAATATTTCTTTTTTGTGCCTGTAAAAAGTACTTTTAAGTGCTAGATTCACCAAAATCAACAGTGATCGTGCTATGGTGCCATACAATAACTTACTATATTTCAACTTATTTGAACAGAGGCTTTAGGCACAGTCGTATTCACTCACACACATACACCCATTCATAATCGAAAACTAGTAAAAATGAATTCAGTGTAATTCAAAAGTATAGAAAACCCATAATCTCAAAGGTCGGGTTTTTTGTCACGATTACAATACTTCCTTTACATACTTAAGTTCGGAAAGTAAAAATCTGATCTCTCAGCTATGAAGTTCTGTCCAACTCAAAGAAATAATTTATTCTGTAATAATATTATATTATTTTAATTGGTTAATTTATATTTCCAACACTATTAATAATAGCGACTATATAAATTAGAAATCACAATTCTTCTAAAGAAAATTACGAAAACATTATATAATATAGTAAGGAAAGAGAAAAATTAAAAAAAATAAATAAATAAATGTTAAACTACATTTTTAAATTGCATGTCTAATATTATAATACAATTTATTTCAGAATTAAATTGCAATTTATTTCAGCTGAAAAAAAAAAATAATCCATTGTTGAAATAATAAAAAATATATGAAAGTGAATTAAAACTTTTTTTTTCTTATTATCGTCTGCAATAAAATTCAAAACTGATTGTTGTGAATGCTACTTGTAAATACAGTTTGTAATCGTTATATGGCCCCCAAACTTGATCTTCAATCGTTTTTCTGGAATATCTCGAGAACTATTTGGCCCAATGAGCTGCAAATTTGCATACGCGTATTTTTATGTGCTAGAAATCGATATCTGTTAGAAAAATTATAGGTCACAATACATAATTTTTTAAAATATTAATTTAATATTTTTTATTCTATAGATAAAAAACATTAAAATCTTAATGAAACTCATAAATATGTTTGGAAAACCTGTTATTAACATCATAAAAAAAACCAGGTAAAAAAAAAATAAAGATGTAGGAGATATGAATAAAAATGTGTAATCAGACTTTAACATTAGAAGCTCGAAAGTTTAGACGTGTATAACTCCTAAACTTATACACCATATGACTTCCAAATTTATATCTGGGGATGAAATTGACTGCAGAATCGATATCCGAAATCAAAATTATATGTTACCATTGAAAAAATTAAAGTTTGACACGATTTCAATATGGAGACGACCCCTTAAGCTATTTTTTTCCAATTAGCTTAAAAGAGAACAAAATTCCCTGACGAATGGTACCTTCGGTGTCTTTCTGCAACAATTTACTGATGAGTTAGGTGGGGGTGTTTCGTTTTTTTTTTTGACCGACTGTACATCACATCTACCAATTTTTGTCCCATTCGAACCACCCATTCCACCCCATCTACCAATTTTTCTCCCCACTTCTTCTTGGTGCACCGTTTTTTTTGTTTTTTGTTTTTTGTTTTTTGTTATAGAGTGTAATTATAAAATAATAAAAAAGCCATTGTTAATATATAAAGGAAGTCACACACACATACACACACAAAAAAAAAAATCCATTCTCATTGAATGCCATCGTATTTTATTAATGCACTTCAGTTCCTTCTAATTCACTTATATGTATATATTTATACATATACATTTCATCACACTTCAGTGCCTTCCAATTCACTTATATATACACATATATTTGTTACAGAGATTAGTCTGATATTCGGACCGAAAATGTTTCAGAAAAATCAAAAATATCAGATTCTCGACCCCCACTGCCGTTTTATTTTTTATTTTAAAGCTATAAAGTGGGAAAAATGTATTTAGTTCATTTTTTGCAAACTTTAAAATGAAATATAAAGCAAAATAAAATATAATTTTTTTGGAGAACTAGTACTTTTTTAACAGCTTTGAGTTTTTTAAGATAAAAAAGGAATAAAAAAAATGCGTTAGGTAAGCAGTAATTGTAATAAAAATTTTTGCTATGGAATGGCATGGGTTTTGGCTTCTGTCGACAATATATAGTGTCCGCCGAAAGTTTTATGCCCCCACCTATCTCAGAAAAGCGCAGAATTTTGAAAAATGACGAAACATATGTTTAAGGAATTTGATGAACATTTCTTTTGGTGTAAAACTTTTGAATCCGGAGCAGGAAGGGCTGGGGGACCGCTAGGAAGAGTAAATTTAAAATTGCAAATAAGAAAGTTAGGCTTGTGATGCATCCCTGGAAGCAAGGAATTTGATGTAAATAGTTTTGTCCTGCGACCATTATTAAAGGAAATACGTGAATTTTTTTACCTTTGAAATGTGCATTTTATACTCATGTATATACATTAATAATCATTGCAAGACTATTTATGCCAAATTCATTGTCTTGGAGAGACTTTTCCAGGGATATATCACAAGGCATACCTTCTTATTTGAAATCTTAAAGTCTTCTTCTCTTCTCTTCTTGACTTCCCTGGATAAAAAGTTTTACACCAAAAAGTCCCCTCGAATTCATTTAATACGTTTTTCGTCACTTTTCAAAATTCCGACGCATTTTCGAGATAGGAGGAGTGTGTGGTAGAGGTTTGCACGGGCCGGGTTCTGGCCGAATTTTTGAATTTGCTCTCGGGCCGGGCCGGGCCCGAATGAAATTTTATCCGGGCCAGGCTGGGCCTGAATGAAATTTTATCCGGGCCGTGTCGGCCCGAATCTTTTTCTCGTTTCCTCGTTAATCAACAAAAAGGAAAATGATAAAATATTTATTCAGTCATTTATTTTACGTAATTTTACAGGCTTGTAAGTCACATAAAGTTCTATTTTGTTAAAAAAGTGTCTGTAACGTCAATTTAATTGTCTATCAGTCTGTCTGTCCGAAATCTGATTTTTCGCAAATATTTTTAGCATGCCTCGAAATGAATATATTTTATTTAAGTAATATTAGATGGTTTCTATTCAAAATAGTATGCATGTCACTACCAGTTTGCGTACATGTACATAACAAAAGAAATTAGATACATCATTGTGTATAAGGGTTTGTTTCTTATGATCTGTTGAGTTTAGGTGATATAAAGTCTATATAAATCTTTCCGCTGTAACTTTTTCTCTAAGGCTCCTTTTCCTTTTCTTCAGTGGACGAAAGTAGCATCATTTTTATCATGGGCAAAAGCAACTTTTCTATTGAATATGGTTGGATTAACATTAAAGTTTTGTTTACCGGAGCACATGAAAGATTCGGATACATTATGGTATATAAGAGAAAATGGTTAAAGTGAATTATTAACAGTATTAACCATTTTTAAATACCATCCTATATTGTTTGATGAATGCTAATATTTTCGATTTGACTTTCTGTTTGTCTTTGTGCCTTGTCTATAATAATGAATTTCTGTTTATATATAATTGTAAAGAACGTACTATTGTTTGGATATAAAACCTCTGCAAAACACATACTAAAAATCTTTTTTTATAAAAAGGCATCCTTTTTTTTTTTGTTGTTGTTGTTATTTTACATATTTTTGAATCGGGCCGGGCCGGTTAAGTAAAGCTATTGTACGGGCCGGGCCGGGCCCGGGCCTGGAAATTCCGGCCCGTGCAGAGCTCTAGTGTGTGGGATTTTTGGCGCACTCCATATATAGTGCGTCCCGCAAAAACGATAGCTGTAAAGGATAGTTTTAAAGAATAATATATTTTTAAAACTATTTACAAGAAAAACTGCCCAACATAAAAAATGGAACACCATGAAAGAGTAGGTAGAATATGATGAAAATTTATATACAGACAGTTGATGCGTATCTAAATAAGTGATGCTATTTTCAAAAAGATAATTTTAGTACAACGTCATAATACGGGATATTTAATACAAAGTAGGATTCCCTGTCACATGGATACAAACAGAATCCCAATGGGATAAAATTAATATAAAGTGTGGATAGTGTCCTGTAGAAAAAAGCCCATATGTTTTCCACCACTGTCCATAGTTCGTCCTCCTTTTGGGACTGCGGCAGAGCAGATAAATGACGACCAACCACGTCCCACAGATTTTCAATTCATCAGAGATTAGGAGAACTTGATGGCCAAGGAAGAAATTGGACATGTTTTAAAGCTTGTCTGCTAATAAGTGTAATGTGAGATCTCGATGTCTTGCTGAAAAAAAAAAAAAAAAAAAAAAAAAAAATGAAGCCGCTGAATGTATGTTAAAATAATTGGCTACAGCATCAAATCAACGTCAACATACCATTGTGCAGTTAGTGGGTCATTACATGCGTACCAGGGTTACCTGCTATCTAGTGTGATGACACCACAAATCATTACGCCATACCACGCTGACGAGTGGTATGGCGTTCAACAATAGTTTTTAGATTGCATCTGTCCACCCCTACGCTTCCAGACTCTCATCTTTTAACAAACATAACCGAGACTCGTCGCTGACCACGTGAGTTTCAACGACGAGTTGCGGTTATGTTTGCCTAATAGTCATCTGGTTAGTGTCTGAAAACGTAGGGGGAGGGGTGTATTTTGATCTATTTTGTCTGAAATAGTCCTGTTGTCTTAATGAAAGCTTTGTAAAGAAATATTATCAAAGTTTTTTAAAAAATGTTCAGTTTTGAAATAAATAATCATAATCATTTTTTTTTTTTAAGAAAATGTAGGTATTTCTTCGACACTGCATTCGTGCATTCTTTTGCTTACAGAAGGTGTTCTTAGATATTTAGAAACGAAGCAATTGTTGCCTGGCCGTTCGTTTTATGTTGTTTGTTTTCAAAGATTTTAATCTTTATGCAGACAATAGATCGTTTGAAAAAATTGCTAATTATGTCTTATACTATTTTGTTAACTCCATCTGTATACTTAATAAGAAAAGGTCTGTCTGTGTGTTTGTGTGTTTAAACAAAACTATTGTCACAGCTCTAAAACAAAAACAAATGTACATAATTTCATAAAAAAGTATATTTAGTGGTACCTTGAATTAAACTAATGTCTATTAACTTTTAGCGCATGTCGCTCAACAGAAAGTGCTGTCATTCCGTTTTCTCTTGTTTTTTAATGTGCCAGCAAAGGAGAAAATTTCGTATAAATGTACACAATGAAAATTATATTTAACCAATCATTTTAAAAGAACATATTTCTACGAGTCATAGTCAAGTTATGTGCTATGTCGTTTTCTCGCTGTATTAAGTTACGCTATGTGATGTGTCTAAAATATATTGGCAATATAGAGGCAATATTCAAGATTAACCAAAATTAAGTTAATGCATTCTTTTTCTGTAGAATATAATTGATGAAAGTGCGTAATTAAAGTTTCCGAAGTTCAGGAAAACTGCTAATAGGAATGATGATTATTTTTAGATGCTCATACAGAAGAGAAATTATTGTGTCAAATTCAAATTCAAATCGTTTATAAATAAGGACACTTTCTCTCCTTCGGGTGTAAATTTTCAATATGAGTATTTTTTAAAAAGTTCCAGCACCTTTAAAAAATAATTGTGATAATTTTGAGACAATCTATCTATCTAACTATATATATATAATGAAAACCTTTTCATATATATATATACATAAAATAATAACACCTTGTTAAACTGATATGGAATGTGTAATGATAGGTTGATTATTTTTGTATGCCATCGTCTCATACACTTGCAATTAAGAGTTTCCTTATGGTTTACTTTATTTATTATTATTATTATTATTAATATGCATGGTCTTTTTTTTCTGTTTTCAACTGGTCTTTTAATCTTATAAATAAATGTAAGCATTTTTTTTTTTTTTTTAATAAAAATATAAATTTAATTCAGTTAACTTGTTACCTTAATTGCAGCAGTGTGTTTCTGTGGTAATTAAATGATTGTCTGATCTTCATTCTCAATCTTTTCATTTTAATCATATAAATTAAACATTATATATATATATATATATATATATATTCATTAATAACAAACACACCCTGAAAAAATGCTTTTTCTATGATGTCGTCAGTAGGACACAAAATGGACTGCCCTTGGCCATTTAGGTTTATATTTTTCTAAAATGAAAATCTTTCGCACTCCCCATGGTAAATAATTCTAAAAATAAAAAAATAATAATATTTAATAAACGATTTAAACTGCGTGAATTTGTATAGCAAAATATAGAAGAAAATTTTATGATGAAGGCCACAGCATACTGGTTTTTCTTTCAAGTGTCTTAATTTGCATATCGCCTTCCATAGAGTTAGTTGTTTGTCCACTCTTTGAAACTGACCTGTCCACCTTCTACCTGACCGATTGGTCATTGGACAGTGATCACACTTTCTTCGGGTTCACTGATTTTCTTCGCACTCACACCCAGTGCATGTAAGGAAAGAAATATTCTCGCTTGCTTTGGGGTGCTGGACCTTTGAACCCCGGCCGGGGAAACAGAGCGAAACCGGGCCGACTGTCGGAGTTATGCGTACGGTATCTCTCTTTTCGTCGTGAGTCTTGGAGGATAAATAGGAGGACTCTTTATGTGGGACAAATGTCACAGGAAGTGAGAGGACAACGGCAGTTCGAGAAAGTAGGGAAATGACCTGTCCGAGAGATAAGAATGGTGAGCAAAGTAATTACACATCGTTATGGTTTTAATTATATCGGAATTGGTTATGATGACTTAAAAAGGCGATTCGTTTGGGCTTCGCATCATGTAGGAAAAAAAAAAAAAAAAAAGAATAAGAAAATTCAACAGGAATATAAATTTTAAACTCTTAGGAAATTGTTTTTATCATGTTTCTTAACTAATGCTAAAATAATCGCAGTGTAGATGTTTGCATGTATTGGTATACATTTGTTGTCATTATTATTATTTCATTTATTTATTTATTTTATTTATGCATAAAAGGAAACTTTTTTATGCGTGGAAAGTTTTGAACTCTGGTTTTCGATGTATTTACATATTTTGAGATGTCCTGCATAAGATTTGAATTTTCTGGAAAATGTTTCTCTGTCTTTGCCTTACCAAAAAATTTTGGGGGTCTGTATCTCCCGAACCAATGGATAGAATTCAATGTAAATTTCTATTCGATTGGACATTGACTTAAATTGTTACAGATTAGCTTTTTCTCTACATTGCTCGACAGATGACGCTATCACTCTAATTTTCCCTATTCGTTAACATGGCAGTATAAGGGGAAATTTTTCATAAATGCAGACAGTGAGAATTTTTAGCTACTCATTGTGTAAATAAAGAAATATATGTATATTTATAATAGCGATACTCAACCATGAAAATTTTTTTTTGTATGTATAAGAGTATCGGTTCCCTAACCCTGGAGGATGCATTCCTCAGGTTGTATAAATTTTCAGTATGGATATCTTTCAAAAGATCTCGTCAATACCTTTAAAACGAACTATTGAATCATAGATCTCTGATAATCTGAAACAATGTTAACGATTTCTTTTTAATTTTTAATTTAAAAAAATCCTAAAAAAACACATTTCTTGAAGTATCGTTTGTATGGTATAAAATAGACTTTTTTCGACGTACTAGTTAGACTATATAATCCGAACAACAAAACTCTTTTGAAGAAATATATGATATTAATAAGATATTAATATTTTGAAGAAATATATGATATTATTCACTTCATACGAATGCTGTTTATTGACAGAATTCCAAATATAATCCATAGCTGGCAACGTATGATGTACTAATGTACAATGAGTAACCTATAAATTACGTATGTTAGACTTTGCAATCTAATCAGTTAAATTTACTTGGAGAAATGCTTCCATTTACTTCATATGGAAGCTGCTTCTAGATAAAAATCCAAATATTATATATAATTTGCAATGTGTGATTTATAATATATTAAATACAAGCTTTAGACTTTTCAATTCAAGCGCTTAACGCATTTGCAACATATAAAAAACATAGTATAAAAAGAAGCAACATCTTCCATTTCTCTTTTTTAGCTTGTGCATAGGATAGAAAGCAACAAAGTTGAGCGTATGCATACGGCTCCGGTGATAGTGACAAGGGAAATTGAGCGTGTATATATTACAGTGATAGTGAGCAGAAAAATTTACCATATATATACGCTAATGATGCAAACAGATTAAGTTCACTTTGAGAAGTGACATATCATTCATTTCATTTGAACGTTACTTGTTAACATAAATTAAAATATCATATATAATTATCATTATGTATGATGTGTTAATGTACGACACAGGATGTATTATGTACATACGTTGTACTTTACGGCCCTAAAGCTATAGTCATTTTAAGGAACGAGGAATCGTTCAGTTCATATGAACGCTATTGATTTTAAAGAATCTAAATACACTTCATAATTCGCAACTCGGTGATAACATCAAAGTACTGAGTCAGAAAAACAAATATTTCAACATGACAAACATAAATGTCAAATTAAAAATATTATTGCAAACTTATGTATTTAAGCGTAGAGTAATGAGACAGGTACAGAAGCAAATCGTTGTTGCTGTTTTCTGTTTTCAAGTCACAAATATTAATATAGTAGTAAAAAGACTTTATGATTTACAAGCATGAAAAAATGATTTATTGGATTATTTTTAATGAAAATTTCTAAAAATTTAGAATAGTATTAGCAACAAATATCTACACCCCGCGATAAAAAGATAGGTACAATGGGTTTTTTCTTTGATTTTTCATACAATAACATTATCTAAATTGTGCTTATCATTTTTTATTATTATCATAATATAACGCTATTTCAGAATAATTTTGTTTTAAGAATAATTTAGAAAAGTTTTAACACTAAAACTTTTCTAATTTAAGACTCACTCCGCGACAAAAAGATAGGAACAAAGGGTTTTCTTTTAATTTTTCATAAAAGAACATTATCTAAATTGTGCTGATAATTAATTATCATAACAAAATATTATCATATCAAAAACATATTAAATATTTGAATCATATTCAAAATACTCATATTCAAAATAATCATATTCAAAAATTTTAAAAAATCCACTTCAAACTCGCCATATTAACTCCCTTTTAAATATCCTTTTGTACGTGATTATTGTTTTCTGGTCAGTAGTTGAATATACAAAGTTTTGGTAAAAGTCGATATCTCAGAAACGGCTCTAACGATTTTTTTCAAAATTGTTACATAAATCCATTTTAGATATCATTTCTCATGCAATACGTGATTATTACAGAAAAATTAAAAGTCATCCTGCTTCTTTAAGTTAATTTTATATCTCAGAAATTGGTGTTTCAAAAAATAACGCTACCATTTTTTTTTTTTTTTCCTTATTTTTGAACTCGCTATGTAAACTTTTTTTTATATGTTTTTACACGTTTATTAAGTTTCTTTTACCGGAAATATTTTAGGTTTCTACTTCGTTAGGTCAATTTTATGTCTTCTGATCACACTATGTTTTCTGATCGCATCTCCAAAAAATGCACATAATACATGTAATAGTGGTGACGGCAGTCGTGTGGTTGTTTCACACCAGATTTTCTATTTTTTTTTTTTTTTTTTTTTTTTTTTTCAAAATAATTTACGTTTATTATTGTTATATTTAATATGTGTGTGTCTTAAAAACAATGTTTTATAGTTTTTCATTTATGAAGTTTGTGAATTTATTTTCAACTAGTGCCTACCCCATCCTTTTTTTCTTTTCTTTCTTTTTTTTTTTTTTTTTTGCATATTTGTGATCAGTTATGCGTCGAATAAAAATTTTTAATATTAGTTTAGCAATTTTCAAAAGAAAATATGGAGTGAATATTTAAGGGTTATCAATATATATAGACAAGTATATCAATATATATACTTGTATACTAGCAGACCCGGCCACGCGTTGGTGTGGCTAAGTTATACGTTGAATTATATTGCAGTAAACTATTCAATACAGTCAAATTATTATTACGAAAACGTTGTAGGTGATGTAAAAACCTACGGGATTGAGATTTGAACCTTAGGTCAAAATTTGGAAGCGATTGGTAAAAATTTTCGTAGAGATGATATTAAACATAAATTAATTTTATTGTAGGGTCTTATAAATTTTAATGGAGAAGTGAAATAGATTATTTCTAATGCTACTTAGGATAAAAATCCTAAAATGACTAATATACAAGTTAAATTAAATTAAAATTATATTGAAATAAAAGTATAAAAGAAGCAGACGATTTTAAAAATCAATTTTTATGTATGAATGAAGTATAATATGTCTAAAGCTATTTTGGATTAAAATGCAAAACTGACTAATATGTACTTTAATTTTTATTAAAATTCTATTAAAATAAAAGGATAAAATAAGCAAACGATTTTAAAATAAATTTTTATGGAGGAGTGAAGTATAATATATGCTATTACGAATAATTTTATTATAAAATAATCTGCATCATTTTAAATATTTTAAAGATGGCAACAGCTGTAGTTATAAAAAGGAAAACAATATAGCTAAGCCAGAAAAATAAGTGAATTTGATAAATATTTTAAAACTTTAAAATAGGATACCTTATGAAATAGTGGGCATTTAAAGTAAACACAGGTATCATTTTAAATAGAAAAAGATTTGGGAAAAGGTTAATATATTTTAATAAGGTCATGAGAAGATTTTGAGTAATTTAAAATTTTAATAGTAAATTCAAGTTAATCAAGATGGGGGATATAGAGGATTAAGAAAATAATAATCATAAGATAAAAAGAACTTTTTATATACCATGTTTTTAAGTTTTCTGTTGAAGTGATAACGTCACTGACCGTCTGTAGAGCCAAGTAAAAGATTGCCTATGTTTATCGCCCATTGGGTTTTCTGTAAAAAATTATTAAAAATCGAGGAAAATTATTTCTCGATTTTAACCCCCCATATTTGGGTATAGATATGTATTAGTTATCGTGTGCATGTGTTAGATTAAGTTGTTTTTGCTGTAAAATCGATAAAATTTGAGTTTTAAATTTCAAAACTCTAGAAAAAAAAAATGACAAACTTCTATATTCGATTGAAAACATAAACATTTCACTTCAAAGGATGATATTTACACAATAAATATCCAACTAATATACTAATTAAAAGGAAACTGATAAATATTCTATCATAATTTGAAGTCAAATTTGTTTTCAAATATCTAAATAAAGTATCTGATATAAGATACTAATATGTTGCAGCGGAATAGATTTCATATCTGTCATCCTTGGCGGAAAAAAAAAATATCGCCAAATTTTCTGGCGAACATATTTAATTCCTTTCAAAAATCATGGTTATTTTAACAACTTATATTAAGAGAGTAATGAATAATACGAAACAATTTTTAGTACAATAAATATTCTGAAAATATACATCTGGCATGTATATTTTCGTGTTACGTTTTTGATCGCCAAATCCAGAAAACGCCAAGGGTGGCAGAGTTTTGAAATTTAAAATTAAACTTTTGTCAATTTGACAGCAAAATAACTCAATCTAACTCATACACACGATAACTAATACGTATCTATACCCAAATGCTGGAATTAAAATCGGGAAATAACTTTCCTGGATTTTTAATAATTTTTTACAGAAAATCCAATGGGCGATTAACATGGGAAATCTTTTTCTTGGTTCCACAGACGGTCAGTGACGTCACATTTCGCTTGTGTATAGAATTACATTAGCACTTTATCAATGTGTATAAAGTTTTTAAAGTGATTATGACGTCAATTTTTGTGAGATGCATAATTTAACTTTTTATAATTTTTTAACATTCATGTTTCATTAAATGTATTTATTTTTATGTCGAAAGAAAATGAGCTCGTATTTTTTTTTTTTTTTCAACAATTAAACTTATGGAACTCACAGATAGTTGATAATTATAGCCCTTTCTCATATAATAAACAAATAACTTGCAATAAAAAATATTGTGAGTATAAATTGAGATAAATACTATCATATCTTTCAAGATGGATCAAACTACACACAGTGTGAAAAATTTCATTAAAATCGGTTCATTAGTTTAGGCGGCGTTCATTGCGAACAATCACCGTGACACGAAATTTTTATATATAAAGATATTTTAACTACACAACTGATTTTTGTAAATTCATTTTTTAAAAAAATACATTCTATTTCGTCATATTTAAACACTGAACTTTGCCATATATGTAAAATTGCCAATTGCTGCTGTAGTTACAGCTTTAACAAAAACATCCTCAGGAAAATTTGGAAAATACGTAAATTTTTGCTATCATTCCATATGATTTCTAACAATAAAATTTTTTCTTAAGATAACTCATAACTAGATTTTTATTCAAATAATTCTTTCTTAAAAATATTGCTTTATTTTTAATGCGTCCTTGGAATAAATTTATGCAACAGGATAACTAAAATATAGTTTTAAAATATAAAAAGAGAAATAGGAACATAATTTTGAGGCTATATCAAAAAGTATATATGTTGAAGAAGGAATTATTATAAATTTAATATTTTACAAGAAAGCCGTATAATATTTTTGTAAGACACATGTGCAAAAAATTATTAAGCGAAACTCTGTGTTTTAGGTTGATTCCTTTAGAAATCAAATCGACCTATTTCAGAGCTGCCAACATTTTTAACTTCGAAATCAGAATTGACAACAATATTTTTAAATGGAATATGTTGTATTTTTTTTTTTTTTTTTTTTTTCCACGATTAATATTACTGAAAACAGCTATAAAATTTTTCCGGTTTGAAATCTCCCGACAAAAACAGGTGACGTGGCATCTATGCTATCCTAATCACTTCGTTTATCTATATTCTATATATCTATTAATCTATCCATATATATATATATATATATACATAATGAAAATTTTGTCATCACGATAACTCCCGAAATAATACTCCAAAGAGAACCAAATTTGGACAATGAACTTATCTTATAAATATCTTGGATGAGTTTATTAACCATGTTGTTCCGTCCTTTTGTTTTCAAGTGGCGGCCACTTGAAAATTTCAAATCCATATTCTAAAAAGCGTATATAAGGCCGGATTTGCTTGAATTTTGACGTAAATATGACCACATAAGGGTCTCAAACACGTTTATTAATGAACATCATCCGCCATTTTTTTAAAAAGTGGTGGATATCTTAAATAAAACGGGGCCACTTGAAAATTTAAAATCACAATAACTTCCGAAATAATGCTCCAAATCGAACGAAATCTGGACAGAGAATTTATGTTATAAAAATCTTCAATGAGTTTGTTTACGAAGTTGCTCTGCCATTTTGATTTTGTTTTCAAGTGGAGGTCAATTGAAAATTTCAAATTCTCATTGTAAAAAGCGTATTTAAGACAGATTTTGCTTGAATTTTGATGTATACATAGGCCGTATAAGTGTCTCAATCAACTTTATTAATAAACTTTATCTGCCGTTTTTAACAAAGTGCGGATGTTATAAAGTAAGCGAGACAATTTGAAATCAGGCTACCACTTGAAAATTTATAATCATGATAACTTTTTAAATTCTGATTCAATTCGAACCAAAGTTGGACAGTGAACTTATCATATAAATATCTTGGATGAGTTCACTGGGCAACTTGTTCCGACATTTTGTTTCCAAGTTGCGGCCCCTTGAAATCAGGTTGCCACATAAATGTGCCACCATGATAACTTTTAAAATACTAACTTGATTCAAAATTGGATAGTGAACTTACAGTTCAAATATCTTGGATAAATTCGCATGTTAACTTGCTCCGCCATTTTATTTCCAAGTGGCGACCGTTTGCAAAATTTTCTTTATGATAACTTTTGTGATGCTGAACCAATTACTGAATTAGTATAAACCAAAGTTTTACAGTAAACGTATCATACGAATATCTTGGATGATTCATTGGGCAAGTTCCTCCGAAATTTTGTTTCCAAGTAGCAGCCACTTAGACAGCCACCTGAAAATTTGTCATAATAATAAATTTTGAAATAGTGCACTGATTTGAACCAAAATTGAAGAGTGAACTTATGCTTGAAATATCTTGGATTATTTTGCTGGGCAAATCGCTCCGTCATAGTGTTTCCAAGTGGTGGCCACTTGAAAATTTGTTATCACGATAACTTTTGAAATACTTAATTAATTCGAAGATGAAAATTCAAAGTTGAAAATTGCATGTAACATTCAAATATCTATGATTTCGGTGGCCACTTTCTGCGCAATTTTGTTTCCAAATTGCGGCCACTTGAACGCTACCACTTGAGAAATTCCTATCGCGATAACTTTTGAAATACTGAATTTATTCGTACTGAATTTATTCGAACTGAATTTGGACAGTGGACTTATCTTACAAATATCTCACTAAACATCTCTTGCTTCACGATTTTGATTCAAGTGACGGTCACTTAATTTGACAACACGATAGCTTTTGAAATTCTGAATTAATTCGAACTAAATTTGTGTATTAGATGTACCTCACAAATGCATTTGATATATTTGTTTGTCAACTTGGTCCGCCATCATGTTTCCAAGTGCCCGCCACTTGAAAATTCCATATTCACATAAAAGTATTTATGAACCGATTACTTAAAACCCTATTACACACAGCCCAACTCAATATTTCTACCAAGTCCATTAATAATTTGCAGCCGCCATTTTGTTTTACAATCGCGGCTACTTTATAAGAAAAAAATAAATCAACCTATCCTTCCAAATAAGCCAGAAGGACTTTTTTTTTTTCTTTTTTAGAATAACAGGGCTATATCTTTCAAACAGCGATCTTGCGTTGTCGCCATTTCTTGTATTACACCTTGAATGAACGTGCAAATATTTTTGTTTTTATTGAAAATATATAAAGCTGAAAGGTCCGGTTTATTAGATATTATCAAAAATTGGTACACTTATTAATAAGGACAAAATCTAGCTGACGCAATATTTTTTATTTTATTCAGACAATTGATTCAAAAACATTAAGTAAAAACGCCATTTTAACTAAAAATTATTAAAAAAAAAAAAAAAAAAAATTAAATATTGCCAAAAATAAATAAACAGTTAAGATAATATATTTCTTTTTATGTCAAAAGATTATATGTAAATAAATAAAGGAACATGTAATTTTTTTTTTTTATTATTAATAATTAAAAGGAAATTGAAAAAAATCGTGCTAAAGAAATAGAACAGCTTCAGTATAGAAACTCTTTGCGAAATTTGAAATTTGGTGCCGAATTAGCTCCGACATTTCTTGCCAAGGTCTTTACTTCCGCAATTGCCATAGCCATTTTGATTCATCGCCGAAATGGCTGTATAAATTTAAAAGCAGATAATGGGCTCCTATAAGCTATAACAAAGTAATGTAAAGAAATGATGATTAGTAACCGATGCTAAGGAATGAAATATAATTACTGCATTCCTTTATTATGAATGAATAGATTAAAATAAGTCCTGTTGTACTAAATTAAATTCTGTTTTCCAAAGAATGTAAGCAGAATTTATTTTATTTTATTTATTTATTTATTTTAATTTTTTTTCTTAAAGTTAAAACATTATATTTCGAAAACTACAATAATATAAAAGATGTCACAAATTTAATTCTTTGTAAAAATGATACGATTATTATTATTATTATTATTATTTTTTTTTTTTTTTTTGAGGACTTGGAAGTGAAGAGTTACCAAATAAATCTGGTGTGTAACAGCCACACGACTTCCATTACCCAGCACTACACACATTATAAACATTTTATATACATTTTTGATTTAAATAAGTAACAAAATTGCTCTATCCGTCAAATAAGTTATTTAAAATAATAATTAGAAAAATAATAAACAACCAAATAAAAATTTTCAAGAAAATCGTTAGAGTCGTTTCTGAGATGCCAACATTTACAAAAAGTCAATTATTGATCGTAAACAATAATTACATACAAAGGCATATTTAAACGTGAGTTAAAATGGCGAGTTTGAAAAAAAATCCGTACAGCTGTTTTTTAAAAAACGCCCTTGGGAGACCTGAAATTGAGCTATTTATACAGGACGCCTATCAATTTTGCTGAACTAACCAACTATATCATTCGAAAGGACATTTAATAGAGTGTTTATATAGCAAGTTTGAAGAAAATCGTTAGAGCCGTTTTTGAGATACGGACTTACGGTCCCACTTCCGGTTTCCGATGTCCCACTTCCGGTTAACCCTCTGTACCATACTGTAGACTGTAGGCAACATACCGTTCGATCGTGGTTCAAATTCAAAGAATCGGTTCTACAACGTAATCACGCACTGTAGCCTGTCGTATACACTCACAGTTAGAGAATCTAGTATCTAGAAACACAACTGGATGTCGCCGTATGTCGTAAGTTGAAGTTCATTACTCGACAGTGGGTAACTAACGACAAGTGCGGACCGGCTCTGATTCAAAAAATAATAAAAAATAGTTTTTCGTGTGTTTTGTGTTTTATATTGAAACAGTGAAGAGGTAAGTGTTTCAAATTCATTGTATAATATTGATTTTGACCCAATTTCACGTATTTTATAGGATTTTATGCTAAAAAGTGTTTGTTGCCTGTAGGTGTTTTTGTTTGTTTTTTCGAAATTTATGAGAAATAAAAAAAAACCTGAAACACGTGTATTTTATTTTTTTCCAATTATTACGAAACAAATAAACACAAAAATATTAAAGGTCATGAGTTACAGAGGGTTAAACTCAATTATTGACAGGAAAACAATAATTACATACAAAAGCATATTTAAAAGTGAGTTAAAATGGCGTGTTTGAAAAAAATCCGTACAACCGTTTTTAAAGGAACGCCATTGCGAGGCCTGAAATTGAGCTATTTATACAGGACGCCATCTTTATTAGTTTCTGAGCTATAATAGCCAGAAGATTCTCCACATACATACACACACACACACACACACACACATACATACACACTGACCAATTTCCAAAAAAACACTTTTTTGGACTCAGGGGACCTTAAAACGTGTAAATCAGGTGAAAACCCGATATCGAATTTTCAGACCGAATACAATACTTCCATTACCTACGGTAGTATGGTAATGGAAGTAAAAAAAAGGGGGGGGGGAGTTGGCCGAGGGTTCAGGAAATTACTTGTATTTTTACCACATACTACTCCGATTCAAAAAATTAGAATAATGAAAAGAAATATGGTCAAGGGAAATGAAAATCGAATTTATCAAATAAATAATCAACAATATCAAATATAAAGTACTATAATATGAATCTGCATATTTTGCAGATTATAAAAATGTAAACACATTACAATGAAATAGAAAATATATTTAAATCAGCTAACAACAAAAAATTCAAAATATTAGAATACTTTCTAACATGGTTCAAAAAATTAGAATAATGAAAATATATTGAACATAATTTAAACTCTAAGTATTTTTACTTGCTAATCAGTACTTTGTTGCATCACCCTTAGCTTTAATGACAGCTCTTAAACGTTTTGGCATGTTTTTCACTAAAGGTTCACAATCTTTTTTATCCAAATTCGCCCATATGCTCTTTATACTAGAAATAAGTTCTTTTTTGTCTCTAGGCGCAACTTCTTGAAGTCGTTTCTTCATAATTCCCCACAAATTCTCGATAGGATTTAGATCGGGTGAGTTTGCAGGCCAAGGGAGTACAGGTATGTCCTTCTCTTTGAGCCATTTAGTTGTTGATTTGGAAGTGTGGGGAGAAGCTGAATCTTGCTGAAACAAGAAATCGTCATCACATAAATCCTCAGCTGAAGGAATCATGAAATGTTCAAGAATTTCTTGATAGACTTCTGAATTGACTGTTGTGGAAACAATACACAACCTGCCTGGGCCTTCAGCAGTCATGCAGCCCCATACCATAACAGAGGTCGCAAATTTAAACGAACGTTTTAAACATTCTTTCTTATAAGCTTCATGTTTGAGTCTCCAGACACGTATACCTTGATTTCCGTGAGACACACAAAACACACTTTCATCGCTGAAAAGTATCTTTTTCCAATCGTCGTGATCCCAAAATAGCCTTTGTTTACACCATTTAACTCTAGCAGCCCTTTGCTTAGATGATAAGAATGGCTTTATCTTAGGCACACGTGATCTAAAACCTAATTTGCGAAGTCGTCGTAGTGTTGTAGATTTGGAGACATTTATGCCCATTTCTTTCCATTTTCTATGCACATATCTCACACTCCGAAAACGATGTTTCTTCACAATCTTTTTCAATTGCCTTTCATCTCTTCTTGAAGTTACTGGCTTTCGACCACTTTTAAAGTGTTTATTTTGAAAACACTTATTATTAGAATATTCTCTCAAAACTCTACTCACACTTGCTTGAGAGCATTTCACTTCTTTTGCTATAAAAAGTTGTGTTTTCCTATTTCGTGCAAGTAAGTAGAGTTAAATGGTGTAAACAAAGGCTATTTTGGGATCACGACGATTGGAAAAAGATACTTTTCAGCGATGAAAGTGTGTTTTGTGTGTCTCACGGAAATCAAGGTATACGTGTCTGGAGACTCAAACATGAAGCTTATAAGAAAGAATGTTTAAAACGTTCGTTTAAATTTGCGACCTCTGTTATGGTATGGGGCTGCATGACTGCTGAAGGCCCAGGCAGGTTGTGTATTGTTTCCACAACAGTCAATTCAGAAGTCTATCAAGAAATTCTTGAACATTTCATGATTCCTTCAGCTGAGGATTTATGTGATGACGATTTCTTGTTTCAGCAAGATTCAGCTTCTCCCCACACTTCCAAATCAACAACTAAATGGCTCAAAGAGAAGGACATACCTGTACTCCCTTGTCCTGCAAACTCACCCGATCTAAATCCTATCGAGAATTTGTGGGGAATTATGAAGAAACGACTTCAAGAAGTTGCGCCTAGAGACAAAAAAGAACTTATTTCTAGTATAAAGAGCATATGGGCGAATTTGGATAAAAAAGATTGTGAACCTTTAGTTAAAAACATGCCAAAACGTTTAAGAGCTGTCATTAAAGCTAAGGGTGATGCAACAAAGTACTGATTAGCAAGTAAAAATACTTAGAGTTTAAATTATGTTCAATATATTTTCATTATTCTAATTTTTTGAACCATGTTAGAAAGTATTCTAATATTTTGAATTTTTTGTTGTTAGCTGATTTAAATATATTTTCTATTTCATTGTAATGTGTTTACATTTTTATAATCTGCAAAATATGCAGATTCATATTATAGTACTTTATATTTGATATTGTTGATTATTTATTTGATAAATTCGATTTTCATTTCCCTTGACCATATTTCTTTTCATTATTCTAATTTTTTGAATCGGAGTAGTACAATATGTAAAAAAGCAAGTTTTTACGCTTTGGCAAGCAATCTTCATTTCTTTTTTACGTACCAGACGGTTAGAAAAATGTAATAGGCTAAAACATTGTTAGTATATTTATGTAAATTTATGTGTGTGATTTTTAGAATAGCACTTGAAATTTATGTGTTTCATGTCATTTAAAAATAAATTTGAAAATAATGTCTTTAAAATTATTTGAACTTACGTTAAAATAATAAATATCACATTTTTAAATCATAAAACTCTGTTTGTTATTATATATTAGCAATTTTTCTGCAATTTTTCATTGAATTTATTTCTCTTTTAAAAATTGAATGAGTAGACATATATTGTTTTAAACGGTCTTAAAGTGTAAAATGTCGCTATAATAAATAAAAAATCTAGAGAATTGGAAAATTATGTGCTTCTAGATTTACATAGTTTCCCATAATTCTATAAAATATGTAGACAATATAACAATAGCGAAAAAATCAAGACAATAAGTGTAGTTGTTAAAATTGCTAATACTTTTAGGAAAATTTCTTCGCTGTTTAAATTTTCTTAATTTTATGCTTTGAAATTTTCATAATTTTATTTCTTGAAATTTTCATAATTCATCTTTATTTGCAGAAAATTTCAATTATTTAAAGCAAAGGAATTAAAATAATGAAATATCATTTTAAATGTCACTGTAAAAAAAAAAAAAAAAAAAAAAACTTGTTAAAAGTACAGGAAAAATCTGGCAGCTGGGGGTGACAGTATTTCTCCGTCAAATATACAGGACAAAACTGTACTTTTAACAAAAAACCTGTTTGATTTACAGGATTTCTGTGTAAAATATATGTCAGTAATACAATTCTACGGTTTTAAACTGTATATTTCACGGAGAAATACTGGCACACCAGCTGCCAGATTTTTCCTGTACTTTTAACTTTTTTCTTTTTTTTTTTTTCAGTGTATTTTTTAACAGAAATATGATGGAAGTTACAAGACAAGTTTTTTTTTTTCTTTTAAAATTAAATAATTTATAAAATATTTACAATACCTTGAGATTTCATTTTACTAACATAATTTTTTACACCAAAACTTGATATATATATATATATTTTTTTTTTTTTTTTCTTATAGCTAAACCTATGATTTAAGGTTGCTGTGTACCCGTCATAATATTCAAGGTTTCATGTTAATACATGGGGAAATTTTGTCCTTTAATAATGAATACAAAAACCAATAGTTTTGCATAATATTTGTCAGTGTTGTAGAGGACAAATTTTCACACCTTACTACAATTTTATTTTTTAAAGAAATGGATTTATGATAAATTTAAATTAAATTTATTCTGAAATAATTTGCATATGTTTTAATTTAAACATTTACAATACTTTAAATATTTACAACTTTACTTTACTTTACTTTACTTTACTTTTTGTTTTACTTTAAACATTTACAACTTTATTTCAATGACAAAAATCTTAAAAAAAAAAAAAAAAAAAAAAAAAAAAAAAACCTCTACCGAGATGTACTTTTTTTTTTTTTGGTTTCATACCACTTTTATTCATTTTTAAGCATTTTTGTATTAATTATTAAAGGACAAAATTTCCCCATAGGTCAGCATGAAACTTTGAATATTCAAGATGGCGGGTACACAGCAACCTTAAGATAATTTGATCAACAACAAAAATGTTTTCTTATCTTTATTTATTGGTTATCGTAGTTATCATACAATTGGCATAATAATATTATCTTATTGCTGATTTGTTTAGTTAAAACAACACATACGAAGGACGTTCAGAAAATAAAGTTTCGATATGATTTTTCCCAAGGATTATTTACTACAAATAGAAAAATATAATAGCAGAACAAGTTATCAATTTTTGATATTTTTTTACACAGTTGCTACCGATATAGATACATTTTTCGCTACATGAAGTTTATTAAAAATATATATATATATATTCTAGTAAAAACTACTACTCAGTGCTTTAAAGAAGTTCTTCATAGCCTACTGAGCCTCTTCATAGCTTCGGAAATGACATTTCGAAGTGTTGACTTTAATATAGGTTTTTTTGTCAGTTAAATGAGATTTATGTCGTACTAGTTCTATGCTGTTTGGGATTGAAAACAGTCTAGTACTCATCCCTGAAGGTCATCCGGAGACATGCCATCACAATTTTGATCCTCCATAGAGTGGGCTTAACTATATAAAATGGTTTAAATATGACAAAATCGAGGCTATAAGTTGGGTGATCCAACCTCTTCGATCGCTGGTGACGAACGTACTTTTTTAGCATCCCTTGCCATGTGGGTTCTACATTACACCCAAGAACAAACACTCCGACTCAAGAGCCCCGGTCTTTTGCACTGAATGTTGGATTTTAATTTAATAAAATCATTTTGTAAAAAAAAAAAAAAAAAAAAAAAAAAAAAAGAACCGACTCCAAAAAACAACTTTTATTCAAACAACTAAAAATTAAATGAAATCGAAAATTGCGCCAAAAAGTATGAAAAACATTTTTTTGCCAAACAACATAAACACTATAATTAATCATAACTTTTGAAGTCGGCACAAAATTAGATAAAATTTGATTTTTTAACAGATTTGTTTTTAGATCGATTGCTACAAACGCTGCTTCCCCGAATGATTGATAAATTTTTATGTTTTCCTTTATTATTTTATCATTGTATACAGTTGGTCCATTAGTAGCATTCAAAGAGAACAATGAACATTCTTTGAAATTCAGTATTTATATTTCTAAGATGTTACAAGAGTTTTCTTTACAAACTTGGTATAGATTTGACATTTGTCGTTTTTGACAGCTTTTGGATTTGTCGATGAAATCGTAATAAAAAATATACACGCGAGATGTATATTTTCGTAAGATACATTGTACTAAATATTGTTTCATATTCTTGATTGCTCTCTTAATATACCTTATTAAAACAGATTTTTTATCATGATTTTTGAAAGGAATTACATATGTTCGCCAGATAATTTTAAGATCTTTTTTTTTTTTTTTTCCCGCAAAGGAAGACATATACCATGTCTTATACCTACGCAAACTTTTGCAGTTTAAGAAATCTTAACCGTGTTTAAAACAAAATAGTTTTCAGTTGTGTTTTGTAGAAGCCAAAGTGAGATGTATCTATTTCGAAAAGAATTTGATTTTTGTACTGAATAAAACTATAAATTTTTATTTAATTTTATTTAATTTTAATTAACCGACTTTAAAAGTTATGATTAATTGTAGTGTTTATGTTGTTTGGCTAAAAAAATTATTTCATACTTTTAGGCGCAATTTTCGATTTAATTTAAATTTTAGTTGTTTGAATAAAATTTGTTTTTTGGAGACGGTTCTATTTTTTTTTTTTTTTTTTTTTTTTTTTTTTTACAAAAAGATTTTATTTTTTTCCTTTCAGTGAAAATGTATAGAACATGAGAAGACGTTCGACGGCAGTCTCGCATGTCGCAAAAAAGTGACAAACTCTAAAAATGGTAATTTCGAGTTTATGTCACTGAAAAATACATGAAGTGCCCCAATGTGCACAAAAAAAGTTACATCTCCATCTCGAAAATTATCCACTCGACAGGCAGTTCAAGTCAATGCCTCATTTTAAAGTTAATTTTTCTCAAGTTCTGCATTTTAAGTTTGTGTCCCTTGTCTTACCTTTATGAAAAAAAAAAAAAAAACTATCTATTGAATCTGATACATTACATTAAAAATTTTTTAGAAATGTAAAGAAGGGGTGCGCTACATTCGTAACCAAAAATCCTTTTAGGCAGGATTTTTGATTACGAACGAATTATTTGGGACTGACTTTTTTGGTCACCCTGTATTTTCTTTAGATCGTAAAGATATTACAATGGAACCTATTTCAGACCAAGACCTTTTCAACAAAACAAAAAGTATCAAAATCGGAGCATCCGTTCAGAAGTTATGAGCTAACAAAAAAAAAAAAAAAAAAAAAAAAAAACGGTTTGAATTGAGAACCTTCTCTTTTATTGAAGTCGGTTAATGAAAATATAGAAATAGCGAACCGCATTGATGGTCCCCGCTGTAAGAAATCAATTAAAATGACACCTTTGCTTCGCAGAACACTATCTTGTAAGAATATGGACTGGTATCCCTTGGAAATATCCACACGTAGAACATCCCACCTGGCGTAGGCTCTTTGATTAGACGATTAGCCTCAAAAACACACAATCACCATCAACAACAACCAATATCACTGTCAGCATAACCTTCCGTATAGACTGTAGCGCTTTGAATTTTTTCGTTTGGACGGATTTGGGATGCTTCCTCACCATTGAGGTGGACTGGATTTACTTCCGAAGCAACGACGTGGTGCAAAAGGCTGTAAAAAACTTTTTATCACTGGTCACCAATTTCACTAAGAGAGTTTTTTTTTAATTGTTTATATGGTACAGCAAATGCATCAATGTTGATGTCAATTCAGCAGACACTTTTTTGAATACATCTTTTTATATAAAGCAATCTTTGTATTATTCTTTCGAAGAAATGTACTACAAGCGATTAATGAAGATTACTATAAAAAAAAAAAAAAAAGTGGTACTCCTAATAGTAACTGTTGAGAACCCTCCAACTATGCGGAAAAATAAATGCTAGTAGTTTGTTATTTCATTACATTTTTCTGTTTGTAATAAAGCTTCCATATGAAGAAAACATGACAAAACGTTCTTCTGGAAAGTCTTTCGTAAACTTGTATAGTAGCTGGAACAGTTTTAATAAATATTATTACTTGGAATATTATTAGCTTTAAATAAATATTATTATCTGTTTTTATTTTCATTAAATTTATGTACTTTTTGCTTGTTTTACTTCAATTTACCCTAGTGTCAGAAAAAGACATAGAATTCCTCAAATTTTTAAACTCATACTTCATGATGCAAGACGTTTATGGAAATGTACTTAGTTAATTTAAAATGTTTTAACAGGAACATCTGAGATATTTTCAAGACAATGCTCGATTAAAAATACGTTCAAGGTTACTATGCTCTAATACATTCTGCAGAAATAGACGATAACAAAGGAAACCATGAAATAACCAGATATGAGCTGTTTAGAACTTTGGAACATGGAGACAAAGCTCGATGCCTAGCCATTGGGATGAACATATGAGCGTCACATCAAGAAGGATAGTCAATTTTGGATACAAAGAACACATATAGCAAAAAAAAAAAAAAAAAAAAAAAAAAAAAAAACACTGCAATAGATACGAAAATTTGATTTTGTCATCCTCGCATATGGACGCCAAAAATTCTTGTTTAACTGAAGTACAAAATGTACCCTTTGAGATCCCATTTGCGGTGAAATTTTCATAAGGATTTACTATAATAAAGTCAAAATCTACTAGACTTTTTTATGCAGGGAAAATTGTTAAATTTTCATACAGTGATGGGATGAAACAATTTTATTTATATTTTGTCATCCTTGCATATAGCTGCAAAAAATCGCTTGTTTAACTGAAGTACAAATAAGTATGCATTAAGATATTATTTGCGGTAAAATTTACATAAGGTGTGTGATAAATTCTGTGATAAAGACGAATTCTACTAGAAAATTATTATGCCAAGGAAAACTCGTTAATTTTACTTACAGTAATGGGTTGAGAACATTTGAAAATATTTTGTAAATGAAATTAAAATTTATGCATTGTAAATACTATTTCAGAGATAAACTGGAACCTATTTATCTAACAAAATAACAACTTAGTAAAAAGCATTAAACGACTTGTGAGAATACCCACAAGGGGAATAATGATTTAACTGTAATTACATATACTAGATACATGAGAAAATTACTAATAAATTAAATCCAATATATATATATATATATATATATATATACCTATTTATGAAAGATATTGAATTTCTTATTAAAGTAAAATAAAGGGCAATAATGAATAGATATTATTGAGAAAATTCAATTTATTAACATTAGATTGATGAGCAATCAATATGACTGGTTTTAGATAATAATATATCAGAAAGAAAGAGAGGAGTGTAGCAAATGCAACCATTAATAAATACTTAATACATCATGTATATATAAAGGCATCTAAAAATCTAAGAAATCGTATTTTTATAAATATAAGGAAGTAGGGTGGTATTGTTTGGCTCAGTTGGTTGGGTGGTATGTTTAATTTAATTAAAAAATATATATCTATGACTGCATTTAAAGTGTCTTTTAAATTTTTATCCCATGTATCTCATTCCGCAAACTTAAACTGAAATTTAAGTATATTGTAACAACTTTAATATAAATAATTTCCACAACAAAGGTAATATTTATGGATTTCAGTAGCTATATCAACATTAAAATTGGGCTTATAAAAGGTATTTGAATAACAACATAGGGCGTAAATTAGATTATAAAAATCGTTCATATTAAAGCATAAGGTTAATTACGAAAATGTTTAAGATAACATTTAATTATTATATCAATTTTATATCGATTTTAATTAGCATCATTAAATAATGTTAAGTATTAGCTTACATAATTGTTAATGTCTTTAAAACGAGTGGATCAGCACATCAGAAGCCTCAACGTCCTATTTGCATCAGACATTATTCAACAGTTCTTTTTTATTTATTCCTTATTATATAAAAGTATATATTGATTCGATTGACTGATCAGATACGTTCCTGAGGGGGGGAGCTGCCGCCCCCTCCACACCCCCTGCTATATCTCTCTTTCTATACCTATCTGTATATCATAAGATTACAAAGATTACATAGCAAAAAGATTACATAGCATATCGGAATTATTTTGTGTAACTCTGTAAACTAATTACCAATTCTATGCCCACAATTTTAAACAGAAAAATATGTTTTTAAAATCCTAATAAAATTTCATTATATTTAATAGGGTGTAACCATGTTAAAATACACTTTTAAGAAATACCGTCTACAGACCGTAATACTACGAAATTTATTTATTTATCTCAGAAAAGGAGGCACAGTTATTATATATGCCAATAATAAGAATACACCTAATTAATTATAACTCAGAAATTTTTTAAACTAATTTGACACCATTTGCATGATTACAGTACGTCGTCGGAATTCTTTTGTATGTTCCCATAAATTACTTAGTCTGTGAATACCCATTTTTAGCAGTAAACATGCTTTTAAGCATCATTATAATGTATGTTAATTCCATTATGCTTCATATAATTCCTCACTTCCATATGTAATTCTTTATTGATACTTGCAAATTCAAATCTTCCTTCCTCGTGTTTACCCTTTTAACGATGAATTATTATTATTAAACATTTAAACAAAATTACGAAGCAGGATAAATTATTCCCTAGAATGATCTAGTCTTAATATTAATTACACAATATATATATATATATATATATATATATATATATATATATACAGTACCAGCCGCTTATTACAATCACATTCGTCCTCAGCCAAAGTGATTTTACTAAGCTGATTTTAATATCCAGCGAACGTTCCTGCACACAAAGAAAAGATATTACTTTCCTTAATTTGAAAAGAAATTTCAAAAGGCAACAAATAATGGAGCTAATAAATAATATTAATTAATTTTTGAAAGGTAATTGTTTAATTGTTATATAATAAATGAAATACATCCCAAGCTCCGATGCGTTTTTCTTTGAGAAAAAACATTATTACTTTGCTGAAATTTCACGTTTTTTTTTTTTTTTTTTTTTTTTTTTAAATTCTTACGCTTAAACTTCTTTCTTCTTAGTTGTTTCAATATAAGAATTAGAAATTGTCTTTTTACAGTTAAAAATACATAGAATTAAATCAAATTTGTAACTTATTACCGCGCTTTGAAGAATACTTTCTTTGAAATTGTTACTAAGACAAGTGGTAGGACGTATTTAATTTGTAACATTGCTGTAAACGTAAAATTTTCGACAAAGATGGACAACTGGAGATTGCTGTGTTTTGTATTTTTATTAATATATATGTATTATATATATAATGTGGCGTGTCACTCACACGACTTTCTCTTGCCCTGAAATTTTAAACTATAAATACAGCCTGGAGATTGAGAGGTAAGATAACGAGTACTGTTATGTAAACCTATGTTAAACAATTCAAATTAGGCTTCGGAAGTGTTTTATATGATAATTAGTTCTGTGTGAAGGGGGCTGCCACCCCTCAACCCCCCGTTTAATTAATGCACCTACATTTACATAGAATTTAATTCTGTTATTATAATTAAAAGTTTACTTAAAATTATACAGACAATTTTCATACGCAACATTCCTTGAAACTTATCAATCTTTTCCAGCAACAAACGTATATTAACTTCAAAGTACAATATTTCGATATCCTAAAATTATTCGTTGTTAAGTCACTCTAAGAGACACAGATGAAGATCAAAGGTTAAAATTTGACTACGGTAACCAGGAAGCCTCAAAACGTGTAAATGTACAAAAAACAAGCGATGAACATTTAGCTTAAAGCATACATTATTTACCATATCTCTATGAGGAATTTATTTCAATTCCCGAACACCTTTCCTGGAAATGGTAAAATATTATTAGTAAAGCACAGCCACTAACAACAAAAAAGAATGTTATCGCTTAAATATTTGCAGCCCTTTATATCTTTCGAAAATTATATACAAACTACATGGTGTATCTAAATATAATCCTATAGTAATCCTACATGGCCCAGCCTGAAATATACTTCCATCAATTCGCAACGATTGTCGCACTTTTATCTAGTTCTTTTGTGTAGCCATGTAAAGGAACAGTCTATGATTTCCCTACCCTATTCTACATGTGACATGTTTTTATGCATATAAAAAATATATATTCGTTTCATTTGGTTTAGTGCAGTCTATAGATGTTAAACTCTGCTTACCTGCAATTTCCCCCATAGACGTAATATATTTGAATACTTTTGAGTATCCCTATACACGAACCATCTGCTACATCTCAACGAAAAGCTTAGTGTAGCATCCATATATGATACACATTTAGAATACTGAGTTTGGAATTTCTGCTACTATTTTTTCTTGACATATGCTGATACACACACAGACACAGACCATTCGCTAAAAACAAGATTTTCGTATTCAGGGGACCTCAGAACATGTAAATATAACAAAAACTCATTTTGAAAATTTGACCCTAAAACAATACTCTCTCTACTTTATGGGTAAGAGAAAGTAAAAAAAAAATATATATATATATATTTAGAGTGCATAAATGACATTTTTTGCGGCTGAAGAGAAACTTTTGAGTTTATTATCCGGCGATGTTGATTTTATTAAGCGGCGTTTTCAAATTAGTTTGTATTGATTTGATTCCGGTCCAGGTAGTTTGATCATATTAAGTGGCTGATTTTATTAACCAGTGATTTTATTAAGCGGCAGTTACTGTATATACTACACATATATACAGTGTAATTATATTACACATATATACAGTGTAAAAAAATGGAAAAGAAAAAATGCTAGATAATATCACATTGTGCGGACAAACAAAATCGCAACTTTGGGCAATAAATTTTAAGCGTTTTTATAAATAAATGCATGATTGATTTTTAAGGAACACCATAAAAAGGAAGAAAAAACACAGTTTTGCAGCATAAATATAAATTAAATAGCTGCGCAACAAACGAGAATGGAATCAAGGACATTCATATAAGGTGACGAGAATGTTATCTAGTAGATCACCATCCACTACGTGTTTCATTTGTATTTAGTAATTCACAAGCATTCGTGAGCAAGGCTAATTATTTTATCAAGAGTTACTAAGTATATATATGTAACTGCATAATATGTTAAACGGTGGTCTGTGTATAATACTACACTGATAACCGTAGTTCTGTTACCAGTTGGTCAAACAGATTATTTTATTTAATATGCATGTTTCTTGAGCCAATTTATAGCTCTTTATGTTAAAAAACCGCACTTTTTTTTTTCTTTTGCAGCGCTCCTTAAAAATTCAGTCGCGCTTTTACTTGAAATTTACCGCACATGCGATTATTTTGCCAGTATTTTTGGCGATTATTTTGCCAGTATTTTTGGCGATTATTTTGCCAGTAAGTTGGGGTGTACTCTAGCTTTCTTTACTATATATGATATTTCAATATTATATATATTGTCTATTTAAATTTTGCAATCATTATCTGTCGTAAAGTTAATTAACATAAAGTAATAGTTAAATTCGCCACAGTGACACCGACTATAATTCATCCAGTTTAGAATGTCTTCACTGATACCTATTCGAAAGAAAAAATAATTTAGCATGTGTCATTAAAGATTCACAAAAAGTGAATTCTTTTATCGACAACAGATACGCAAAAGGAATTGTTTTCTTCGACAACTGATATGAATTAAAAATAGCCGCACAATTACCATTCGACCCTGAAGGTAAATTCTGAAAGTGAATAATTAATGCACTTATTCTAATGTAGTCGTCAGATAATTGTCTTATGAACTTAGAATTCTAAATAGAAAATATAGACATTTAATCCATTATCTTTTTCTTTCTTTTGCAAAATAACTTGAAATCTTTTAGCTTCATAAATAAGTTTAGAATAGAAATATATTTAATTGTTTCTTACATCCAATAAATTTACTTTACTTTCTACTGTATACATGAAAAAGATACAAAGAAAAGCATTGGATTCATGAAAAATTTCGACTCCCAGATTAAGATGCATTAACATGTTTTGAGATTTCCGGAAAATGATATAATCATTATTATAAAAGTTCTGTGCGTGTGTGTGTGCACTACTAAAATTTTGTAGACAACTGCATCTCACGAACCAGTAGACAAAATAGAGTAAAACTTCATATGTTATTGAAACTTGACCGTTGTGATTACATTTCAGCATATATCACTCAGCAGAATGCGCTGCAATTTCTAGAATTTATAGAAGGTTATATCTCAGTTTGTACATTGTATGAATGCACAAAAATTATTATGTAAGAAGATCATTACAAAAAACCATGCTAATTATCAAATATCATATCAGCCGGCAAATGATGCTGCTATGTTGGAATTTACTCCATTTACGGTAATTAGATTTTAGCAGTAAGATTTGAACTGAAAAGAAACATTTAGTATATAATACCATAGAGTAAACCTTATGCAATGTATTTAAAAAACTACTATTAATATTATTAACGTTTTTCCTGCCATGAAATGAATTCTGCGTAACCTCGAAATTTCTCACAACTTGCCCGGTAACGGGGTTAGTAGTGACATATTTGGGGCACATTGTGACATACAAATTACACATACAAACACACTGTAACATATACAAATTTTATGAGAAAGGTAAATAGATGCAATATTTTTAACTAACAACGAAAAATTTATTAATTTATATCGTTCTTAACACAATAAAAACACTTTCATTTTTTTAATAACACTGTAAACCAGATGAAAAAAAAAATAGTTAAATTATTAACACTTCCTATACAGCACAGAATGTTTCAGTTATGTTACAAAATGCTTACAAACTTTCAAAAACATAACACATTTTAAATGTTCTCTGACACCTTTCTAAAACATTCACCCTTTTCTATGTTCTCTCTGTTATATGATTGAAACATTTCTGTTACGTATCTGATTTTTTTGTTACGATCGCGGACATTTCTACGTTTATGAAAGTAAACGGAAAGCTAACTGAATGTTTCTGTAATATTTACAATGTTTCCATGATATATGACTGTTACGTTTCTGAAACATTTTGTGCTGTTAGAGTTGTAAACTCTTAGTCTTTGA
This sequence comes from Salticus scenicus, assembly GCA_963930645.1. NCBI lineage: Eukaryota > Metazoa > Arthropoda > Arachnida > Araneae > Salticidae > Salticus > Salticus scenicus. The sequence goes on from OZ005655.1 coordinate 14,924,247, forward strand.
TAAAGCTAACATTTAGTAGGCCAAAACAAATCATTGGTCATATTGACCTTTGACTCGGTAGCTTACTACAACGTGTAGGTTGTAGTATCCTATAGGCTTATCAATATTTTTAATCACTCATTGTCATCGCTTATTTCAGCGCCTGATTTGCAGTTAATATAAATATAATAAGGTTCATTTTTGGTGCATTTGGTATGAATCTATCTTTTACATGTCGTGCATTGCACCCAGTTTTCTCCTGGCCTAGAAATTTTGCATTGCTCCAAGCAAACTAGACATAAGCAAGTTTCGTCTTCTTCAGAACTATCCGATTCTTGCTACTTCATTTTCTTTGAATAACGAAATTTTTTTTTTTTTTTTTTTTTTTTTTTTATGCACTGTTTGGCCATTTCCTATAGTGTGAATATCATACAGGGTTTTTCATATCCCGTTTCAATATTTTCTTCCGTATTAGTACTCTCCTTTTTATTCATATATCTAAGAAGTAACATTGTGTTAATACTAAACAGTTCTTGGACTTACCTTAAACTGCACCTTCCGGAATTTACTTATATTTCAGCCCTCTCATAATCTTCTAAAGTAGCTTTAGCTCTTTCAGTATGTTATTTGTAATTTTGCACTATCTTTTTCTGAAATGTAAAAACTTGCATTAAAAATCATGCCGGGGCAAGTAGTGACACTGTCACAACCTGCCTCCTACACTTCGTCACAACTAGCCCCGCGTTACACCATTTTGAACTTTATTCATTAATTTTCGAAAGGTTATCATGATTAACAAATGAAATACATAGAATAACAGCTCAAAATATAAACATTCAAATAATGCTAAGGAAGTTTACATACCTCACAATCCCTCGTAGCAATGACGATTCCATCGTAGGTCAGAAAATTTACTTTTGCAATAGAAAACACAATAAATAATTTTATCTCGAAAACAACGCAAAGCTATACTACCAAACATACACAGTACATTGCAATAATCAATCTGTTCCCTCACTTCGCTTGGCAGATTCTGCAACCTATCTGCTCATTCAGGAAGCTCTATGGCACTGATTGCCCCCTGGCACAACTAACCTCGGTCTCATGTATATGGAATATTTCGAAAATCAGTTATAATAAAAGTTCAATATATGTATACATCACAGACAATTCATTGATTTTCGGGGAACTAGTCACGTTTTTCGGTAATCTGCTTTGAAAAAAGCGTGCATTTTTTTTTTCTTTTTGCTTACCGGTGAAATAATTGCCTTTGTTGACGGAAAAAAATTCATGTATTTCAGAATTTATCTGCAATTAAACGTATTATTCTATAATGAGTAGGAAAAGCGTTTTGTATTTGGGTAATCGCTTGAAAAATTTCACGTCTTATTTGTCATTTGACTCCGAAAAATACGTCAACTTTCATAAACTAACTAAAGAAAAATTTCAAGAATTTATTTAATCCGTTAGTAGTCGCTATAGAGAGCGCCACCTATTACAGATTGCGCACTTTTCATTTAACTCTCACCAATAATTTTAAGAAGTGATGTGATCGACGTTCCTTCGATTTTATTCGCGTTGTATGTGTATCAAATGCTACTTCTAAAAATTTTTGGTGGCTATTGCATAAAAAAATCTGGCAACACTGAAGGATGGGCGGCAAATCGACCAACTAGCGACTACTAACGGGTTAAGAAAGATTTCTGCAGGAAAACGAACATATCATCAAATTGAAGGTTTGAAAATGGATCTTTCGCAAAAATTAGTGAATATAAAAATGATCCTATTCAAAAATTGACAAATTAAAAACGAATTAATTCAGAAAAATCGCCGAACATAAAAATAATCTTAGAAAAAATCAAATGAGTTTTAAAAGTTTCTTCAAACAATTTTGCGTAGAACATTGGTTATTTCGGTATCGATTAAAACATTTGTAGAAAAAAAAAAAAAAGAAAGAAAGTGGCGGCTATTTAAATAAAGGATCTACTGGTCACTGCAGAGAAATATAAAATTTTACTTAACTCAAAATCAACGAAACATAAAATCAACTCCAATTTCATCAGATCTGAAATTAACTTCTAGATATTTAGTTAACAATCGCACCCAGTTTTGAATTTTATGTTATATTGTTCTATTATATACATAAGAAGAAAATATTCTAAATTCTTCAAAATCTTTAATTTCGTTTTTTTTTTTTTTTTTTGTGGATTAAAATGTTTTCGGATATTAAAAACCGGAATTGGCGTAATGTTTTATAATTGATCTGCTTTGCATGTGTCTGTGCGCTTGTGAATCTAATTTTACTCACTTCTGAGAAGCTGTAGCTTTCTTATATTTCAAATAAATAAATAAATATATAATCATTAGAATCTCAATAATCAATAAGTTTTCTAAGTAAAAGGTTCCGCCTTGCACTTGTTGGTTAAGCTCAGATCCCATTAATACACCGAAATTGAAGCGGCAATAGATACTTTTAGCAACTAGAAGACTTGCGGCTGTCTCAACCTATCTGCAAAAGCACTGATGGCATGACTCTAATCCTGGATAATTTCTGTTGCACTTTCAATCATTTGACATCGCACACAAGTCGTCGTTCCACCAAAATGGGGTATCAAACTTGCATTAGTGAATCTTTGGACCACCTGTAGGAACTTCCAGACCGTTGTAAATTTAGCGAACTGTATAGTTCTAATGAGACGTTAATTCACACTAACTAACAAATATAAATTAAAAGACGTCTTTTCTAAAAATTAATGCCAACCGAAAAGGAAGGAGAGAGTAACATTTTAAAAATGGCTCTGTATATTTCATTTTTTTCTTTTTCTTCTCCTTTTCTTTTTCTTTCGTTTTTCTTTTTCTTCTCCTTTTTTCTTTTTCTTTCGTTTTTCTTTTTTTCTTTTTTCAGTAATTTTCAGTGATTTTTCCTCAAATCCTATTCAAAGATTAATTAAATGATTCTAAAATCAGGGCGAAATACAAAAATTGTTAGAAACTTTGAAGCACCTTTTCAAAGTGTAATAGTTTAATTCTAACTCTATAATCAATTGCAAGGTCTTGTATAATTGGTGTAATGTAATGCTCAATTTCTCGTAATTATTAAGGGGTGACTCACAATTCACGTCTCATTAAATATAAATTTATTTATTTAATATTAATCATTTTAAGAAATTTGTTTTAAATATAATAATAATACGTTTTACTTTTTATTTCTTTTTTAACTTTCTTTTTCTATTTATTTTATTAGTTTTATTTGAAATAATTCGCTAATTTAAATAATTCGTGAAAAATTGTTTAGAATATTGCGAAAACGGTGCTATGTAAGGATATAATTCATAAATGAGTGGATATAAATTTTAACCCTTTAGCACCCAGGGTTCTTATTTGAGAACAGCTAATAAAATGGCACGTATATTTTTTGTGTTTTCTTGGAATGATTTCTGCTTTTTAGTGACAGTTTATAGCGTCACTCTAAATGATCCCTGAAAGTTTTATGTACCTACTATTAATTATTATTTCATAATTTGTATAGTCATTTTACGATTTTTCATTCGCCGCACGTATTTGCTTTTTGCCGCAGGTATATTAAATTAAATCAAGTTGAATAATAATATATATTATAATACTTTACATTCGAGATCTTCGTCAACATATAATAGGAAACTAATCTGTTATCTCAAAGTTTTTCTATCTCGAAGTTTTCCCGCTAAAACACTAAATGTCAATAAATGAGGATAGACGTTAAATTTAAAACTATCAGAAGAATTGTTTAAGTTAACATATTTTACTGTCAGTTGTCTATATTAATTTAGAAGTGAAATAATCAGCTAATAATATTTTACAAAATTAATTCGGACGTTAACGGGTTAAGTGAGACAAAAATCTTAAAATATAGCATCAAAACAAATATTTAAATCATTAATTTTCCTATTTCACATTTTATTTAATATAAATTAAAATATAAGTGATAAAAGCTTAAATTGCAATAGAAATTATTCATCTGTTAATACGTAAGCTAAAACAGAAGTTTTCGACTTAAAACAACAAATTTGCGTTAAATCAATAAAATATATTTAGCAAGATCATTTGTTATCTAAAATGACACTGGCTGAAATTTGCATTCTTTAGCAAATTTTTTATTTATTTATTTATTTTTAACACTTTCCAACATAGTTAAAATTATTAATGACTTCGGTTTGTTTGTCTGTCTGTGTATCTGTCTGTCTGTCCGCACTTTAAATCCCATAAATAGTCATGGAATTTTTTAAAACTGATATATATTATTCAAGTTCACTATCGTATGTACCCTATTAAAAATGGAGTGAATACCTCTACTGGTTTGTGTACAGGGACATCCGAAAGTACTCCAAAGCATTGTGTTCTACATGAGAGGCATTTCTAGAAACCCATATTTAATGCATTTACGCAATTTACGCAAATTGTAATGAAATTTAAATATGTTATTCAAGTTCACCATCAGATGTTTTCTATAGAAAAGGAAGTAAATAAATACCTCAACTGGTTTCTGTACACTTCGGAAAGTATTCCAAAGCATTGCGTTCTAGGAGAGGTATTGCTAGAAATCAAATTTTAATAACTTTGCACAAATCTTAATGAAATTGAAGTATGTTATTCATATGCAACAAAGAATTCTTATGTAATATATTGTGATTTTCACTAAGATTTACAGAGCCACACAAAAATATTCAGTTACATTAAGAGCTATTATTGGAAATTTGTTGGAATTGCACTTTGTTTACATTAAGCGTTTTTAAAGCTTTCTAACAATTTTTAAGTGTGAATATGATTTGAGTTTGTGTATCTGTCTGTCCGACTGTCCATGTGTTTGCCTGTCCGTCTACCCGCCTCCAGCGTCCATAAATATTTTCAGATTTCTTTTATTTTTTATTTTATTTCTTTTTCTTTTTTTATGATATATGTTATTCAAATTCACTATGGAATGTTCCCTATTTGAAATGACATTAATATGTCCTGTACAACTGGTTTGGGTACAGAGAGCCCCAAAAGATGCAAATGAATTGCGTATTAGAATAGACATTTTTATAAATTACATTTAAGCAACATTGTACTGTTAAAATTATAAAGAAATTGACATTTATTGTTAATATGCTAAAATGATGTTTTGTATAGAATATGACATGGTTAACATTCAGATTTAAGGGCTACACTAAAATATTCAGATACAGTAAGGGCTGATTAGAATCTAAAGGCTGCATTTCCTTTTGCATAACACTTTCCAACAATGTTTAAGAGAGATTATGAATTTAATTAGTTTATATGTATTCCTTTCAGTACTTTTGTCTGCCCCTGTCTATTGTGAGTTAAAGTAGGCAAAGAACGTTGAAAGTTACACGGTACAACAACAATGTACAGTCAGAAAGTGTTAATAGTCAATGAGTACCTCATGATTTTTCTTTCTTGTTTTTCTATTATACGTACTAGATGGATTTATAAAATATTATTGTAGAAATACGTTCAAGGGAATTTTTGCATTGATTTCTACAAAGATTTTTGTATTGGTTCTCAATATAATGGACAATATTCCTGTGACATCACAGCAGGTAAAATCGCCGAACACATGTCCGATATTTTATAAACAAATTAGATTCAAGATGCCATTTTATTGTTACGCATAACCATTTTCCTAAATATTTCTCCAGTGAAACTTAATCAGATATCTGTTCAAACAAGAACAAAAGAGAAATGTAAACAACTGAATCGAATGATAAAGTTAAGACTATTCCATATCGTAAAATTGCAGAACATTTTATGCATACACAACAGACACACACATATATATATGTATAATGAATAAAAGATTAATAAGAACATTTTATACACACACACATATATATATAGAGATCAAAGCTTAAATAATTAGAATTTCAATCACTTTAATAAAGGAGTTTATTAAATGGAATATTCATTTAAATTTGTTAACACCGCCACAGTTCGCATGGCAACATTTAATATTACATATGTTGATTAATATTAAATTATATTACTAAAACTGGATTAAAAACAAAACAAAGGTATCACTATATCACTCTTACTTCAATTTCTAATCTGTAACTCTTATAAATAATATTGCAAGATAAAAATTTGCAAGTCACAAAGCTTCGCTATGGTAGAGTTGAGGATTGTTTGCCTAACCAGCTGATATTCTTGTAGCCTCGAACCCAAAGTGGGAATATGGTCCATTACTAAAAAAAAAAAAAAAAAAAAAAAAAAAAAAAAAAAAATCATTAAATAACTTTTTATAAAAATCACTAAAGTTTTAACTGAAAAGAAAAAATCATGTTATTTTCATGGATTTTAAAGACATTTCCAATGGTACTATTATGTTACAATGTAAAAAGTAAATCATGAATCATGAATCATAAGTACTTTTCAACATCATTTTTTGAGTGTAAAAAACACATAACACAACTAAATGTGTTTTCCAGTAATTTTCCTCAATAAATATCATTACCTTTAAGTCTCCCGTAAACGAATCTTTAATTTTAATCATATCATTTTCAGTGCTGAAAAACTGGTGCAGCTGTCACACCAGTATTCGTTTAAAATATCTCTCTACTTATAAAATCGTTGGTTTAATAAGAAGAAAATTCCGTTTCATTTATTGTGCTATGAATTCTGCACCAGTTTTTCACCTCTGCATTTTTTACAAAAAACGTGTTTGATTATTTCTGAAATATGTTTAGCAATTTCGTTATACATATGATGTGTAAATATGCTTCAAAAAAACATTTTTTAAACCGTAGTATATACGAAACATTTCTCGAATCACTGTACACTGTTAAAAATTTCTGTAAATTTAATGTAAATATTTATCCAGAGTCTCTGTAAATCGAGTTTCTCAATCTTTATTCTGTATTTTTACCTAATTTTATTATTTAATTTTGTAATTAAAATTAAAAATGACTGTTTCTAATTTAGAAAAAGCATTCTAAGTCACAAATGTAGTCTCACCAATAATTAATAAAATTAATATTAGTTATTAACATGAACGTATAAATTCAGTTTTTTAACATCTCCGTTTATTTTTCTCTATAATTTTACGTAAGACTTAAGATAATAGATTACACAGAGTTTTCTGTTGAAAATTTTAACAGTATACACAAACTAGTACTGCTGTTTCTACAGTTTTCAACAGATAACGTAACCCAGCAAACATAAATAACCTATATCAGTTGAAAAGAATTATGAAAATATTTATAGAAATGAAAACGCCGATGGACAGGCGGACATATATACCAGTAAATAAATGAACAAAAATCATATAAATTCTTTTAAGCTATAATGAAAAGTATTAAAATCTTACACCACAACTGAAAATGCACCGCAAACAATTTCCACAAATAATCCTTAATTTTTCTGAATATTTTTGTATGGCACTATAAACCAATCCTTAATACTAACCATGTAATATTTCCTAGAAACATGTTTTTGTGGATTTGAATAATATATGGTACTTTCGTCATGTAATGTGGAATGAAAAAAAATATATATATATTTAAATATGCTTTAGAAAGACCACTCATAAACTGTAAAACATACCAATTATTTTGTGCATCCCTGCATACGATCTAGTAAAAATATTTATGGAAAAGAAAACGGACGAACAGGCTATTATAGACAAATAAATAAACCAAAGTTAAAAACACTTTTTAAGTTTGTCGTAAAATATAAAAATGCATAAAACTTAGAACGTAACTTTAAGAAAATTTCACTTACATGCATTAGTGCACCTGAATACCAATTTCGAATTCTGACAATATTATATGCAATATATGTTTTTGTGCATGAGTATAATGTATGTTAATTTTATTATATTTTATTAAGTGTAAGGACTCTAATATAGTATAAATAATGCATAATACACCTCATAGACTGCAATGATTTAAAACTCTTCGGAATACCTGTACACAAACCAGTTGTACTAAGTATATTATTTACAATATGAACACACCATAGTAAATACGAATATCATAGGTAATATTTAAGCATTAATACTACTAACAGAAATTAGAACGCGAACGAACAGACATACAAAACAACGTTGGAAAGAGTTTAAAATATAATATCCATAAACCAAACAATTAAAAATTTTTGTAATTTAAACCGCTAACTATTATAAACCATTATTACGCTAAGTAGAAGTAAGAAGCAATTAATTTTGCTTGTCGCATTACATTGTGTTAATTTTCCAACACTTTCTTTTTGCTCTTTAAATTTATAAACGCCTTACCAATTTTAAAAGAGTCTTAAAAAATATATATATAATTTATTCCCAAACCGAAGGTGGAGTTGTTGGGATAAAGACTCCATTAATAAGAAAATTTGGCACAACCAATTAATCAGTCCGGTAATGGACTAAGAAGAACAAGTTGTTCTAGGTAAAGAAAAGAAAAATGGCGAAAAAAAGAGTTTGGAGAGTTGGAAATAACACTTACAAAACACTTCTGTATATTAAGAGGTTGTGTAAGAAAAACTATATTTCATAGAAAACAGGGACTGAAATGTAGGTGGACTTGTTTAAGACGCTCTTTTAAGGGAATAATTTATTGCTTAACCATCACTTTTATTTTGTGTAAGAAGATATTTCTCTACGCGGAATACGAAAATTTCACTGATTTTAACAATTTTGAACAAAATTGATAATCTTCTGATTTTTGTTCGTCTGACAATATGTGGGCGGTCTTATTTGCATAAATAGTTTTAGAATAGCTTAAAATAATAGTATTCTGGTTCAATGCAGCATGTTTCTTATTTAAACAATATAAAGACTCTACAGGTCTGCGCACTAAGATACAGAAAAAAAATTCAAATATATTGTAGCTTATGAAAGATTTTTTTTTTTTTTTTTTTTTGTATTATATAAAACATGAGGAAATTAATGAATTAAAATAACGAAACGGGATTCAGATGCTGAAAAATATTATCAATATTAATGGTTGCTCACGGAGCCATAGAAAAAGATTCCGATAAATTACGGAATATATGTCGAAATTGCTCAAAGTGTTTTTTCAGTTGTGATATATGATCTTAATACTTTGTAAAAAAATAAATAAATAAATAAAATAAAATAAATAGGTAAATAAATAAATAAATAAATAAATAAAATAAATAGGTAAATAAATAAATAAATAAAATATATAAATAACTAATCTGGTGTGTCACTCACACGACTTTCTCTTACCCTGAAATTTAATATACTATAAATACAGGTTGGAGATTAAGAGGTAAGATAACAAGTACTGTTATGTAAACCTATGTTAAACAATTCAAATTAGACTTCGGAAGAGTTTTATATAATAATTAGTTCTGTCCCCCGTTTCATTAATGCACCTACATTTAAATAGAATTTAATTCTGTTATTAAAATTAAAAGTTTACTTAAAAATATACAGACAATTTTCGCACGCATTAACTTCAAAATACAACATTTGGATCTCCTAAAATTATTCGTTTTTAAGTCACTCTAAGAGACACAGACAAAGATCAAACGTTAAAAAAACTTGACTACGGTAATTAGGAAGCCTCAAAACGTGTAAATATACAAAAAACAAGCGATGAATATTTAGCTTACATTATTTACCATATCTCTATGAGGAATTTATTTCAATTCCCGAACAGCTTTCCTGGAAATGGTAAAATATTATTAGTAAAGCACATCCACTAACAACAAATAACTAGTGTGTTGTTGCCACCACACGACTTTCTTCTATATTTTCCTATAAAAATTTACTCAGTAAAAATAATTTATTAAAATTATTATTTAAAAAAATTATCTCCATGATAATGCAGACGATTTCCATATTAAAGAAGTAGTATAACCCTAAATATATATTAAAAACAAAAAAAAGTTAAATTTATTCTTAATATTACATTTAAAAAAATCGAAAACTTTATTTGAAATAATCGCAGATTGATGGTTCAACCATTCGTTTTAAAGGTATTGGCGAGCTCTTTTGAAAGAGACCCATCATGGAAATTTACTCCCCTCGAAGGAGGACTTCCCCCTCCAGGGCAAGGGGGGGGGGGAGACTTCTACATACACAATTTTTTTTTTCCCAGTTGACTATCTCTATTACAAAAAATATATATTCGTTTCATTTTGTTTAGTGCAGTCTATAGATGTTAAACTCTACTTACTTGCAATTTCCCCCATAGACGTAATGTATATGTACATTTTTAAGTGTCCCTGTACACGAACCATTTGCTTCATCTAAACGAAAAGCTTAGTGTAGCATTCCTATATGACACACATTTACCATACCGAGTTTGGAATTCCTGCTACTATTTGTTCTTGAGATATGCTTATAACACACACACAGATACACAGACCATTCGCTAAAAATATATTTTTCGTATTTATTGAACGTCAGAACATGTAAATATAACAAAAACTCTCCTTCGAAAATTTGACCCTAAAACAATACTTTCTCGACCCTATGGGTAAGAGAATGTAAAAATACCTTAGAGATGTAATGGTAAGCACAGCGGAAAATCGTTTAATAATATATGCAAACCGCGTGTTTTTTTTTTTTTTTTTTTTTTAATAACTAAATTTTTATTTTGTAAATTTTATGCATGTTTACCAGATGCACAATCTACCAATAAGTATCTCATACTTTCAAATTTAAATATTTTGTCAAATATCTGGAAAAATTCTTTGGATATTATCTGGAAACTTTGGGAATATAAACTCATGCTACACTTGATATATTTCAGCAAAAGTTTTGTCCCGAAGAAATAACGGACCAATAAAAAAATAAATGAAAATGTTTTGAATCGGCTATAAAAATTAATGCTGGAACTGTGTTTCAACTGTAGCATGTGATTACGAGTCATCTTCTAATTATTATCTGCATAAATTTTTATGAAGCTACCACATATGTTCTTGGGGATATAACTTTTTTTTTGTTTTATAAAAAGATTTAAAAAAAAAAAAAATGTCATTTTAGAAACTATAACACGTAGGGCATTAGACCCAGAGCAAAGACATTTTAGGAAACTTAGCATATTACATTACACACAGCATACTGAAATCAGAATGCAAAAATGTTAAATATCTTACAAAATATGAGCATTTTTAATAAATAATTTTTAGCTTGGCATGCGCAAGCTTTAAAGAAAATTTTCATTTGCATATTTTAATAGCCCAAAGGAACTACTTATTTGAAAACCCCAATTAAATATTGCGTAAATTCAAAAAGTTATGAGAAACAGAATGAATGGAATTTCAGTTTCTCTCTCTCTCTCTCTCTCTCTCTCTAACAGGAAAATGGTAGGGAGTTTCATCAATGTTTATTTATCAGCGAATATATATATATATATAATCCTTTTGATAGTAGAAGCAAAGAATGAGTATGAAGAATAGTTACTCAAACAATTCACCAAAGAGACATACACACGCCAAACAATATATATACATATACACATATGTATATAACAATGATTCATCAAGCGTAGAAAAGCCAAGCAACAGACACAAGACCACCGAAACCACAAAGACCAACAAGAATGAAAATTTCCTCCATGAAGGAGAAGCTCAGACAAGTGAAAAAAAACTCATTAGGCCATGAAAGACATACATCCAAAGAAACCAAATTCATCAACCAACAACCCGCAAAACAAACGAAACAACAAGTCAACTCAACAAAATTTCAACAGAAAAAAATTAAACTGAAATAAAATTCACGAAAAAACAACCCAAGAAACCCAAGAACGGAAGGAAGGAGGCAGGCGGCAAGACTTGTGACTTACCTGTGGGGTTAAACTAGTTTTACGCCGGCAACACCCCCAAGCCTGCCAAGACCAGATTAGGAGACACATGGATGGAAAAAAAAAAAAAGCAAAACCCCATAGCAAATTATTGTATTATCATTGATTGAATCAAAATAAAAATGTGAGCAAAACCCCTTTCAGTTAAGCTTTTATTTTGAGAGGAACTGAACATCAGTTCATTCCATTGCCGACAACTTTTTGTATCTACGCGACATTTATTTGGGGTTTTCATCTATGTAGATAAATACTTACAAGGGAAGTATGAATCAGTAAAATTGCTATTGAAACCAAACCAAGCTTAAATTAAAGAGCATGGTCGAAAACATTGGGTACAGTACAAATTTGCTGCAACAACCCCCATGTGGGCGAGATATAACCCCCTAATAGTTTTAGTTATTTCTATAAAAGCCAACAAAACACAGGTCGTTATAAGCTCGAATGGTGCTGTGGTAGCGTGCTTGACTTCTGATGCGAAGGTCCTCGGATCGAGTCCCCGCAAGGGCGTTTTGTATTTTAATTTTTTATTTCAACTAAAATATTTGTTTTTTTAAATTTTCCATTAAATTAAATCATTATTTTAAAAGAAAATATTAATTATATTAAAACAAGATTTTTTTTTTTTTTTTTTTTTTAACCAATTTATTTATTTGTTTATTAAATTTAAAGAAATTAATAATTTAACGGGATATACTTTTATATTTCATTTAGATAAGATTTTGTTAATGATTACATTCCGATAAAAATTTGTTAATGATTACGTTTTATGTAATTTTCTAATTACTATTTTTTAACGACGACATTAGTATCAAGAGTTAATCGTCTGCTCTCAATTGTATTATTTATTCATGCAGTTTTTTGCATGAAAAATCCTGAACGAACGACAACTGTTGCTTAACTATTCGATGTCGCATTTAACTTTTATTTCAATTCATTAAACAACTGTTAAATTTAGTGTTGTCGGAAGAACTGATAATAATATTGAACACGATGACAAATTTTCTCAAAATGATTTTTCTAATTCATAATTAGTTTACATCTCAAAAAATTCAAAATCTGGGTAAATATGGATTTTACAAATCTAGTAATCTCGACGTAAAGCCAAATATTTTACAAAATGTTCGTGATGAACAATATTTCACGGCGAACAAAATTGTAATTCAAATAATTGTGATCAATCTTTTTGTATTTCTTGTTCTAATTGTGAAAAATACTTATGTTTTCATGATTTTTCTGCTTTTAATCAGAACTATTATAAATTAGAAACTATATTCGTAGCTTTAAATATTATTTTCTTTCTTATAAATATATATATTTCATAAATTCATGGTCAATACTTGGAATACTTAAAAAAAAAAAAAAAAATATTCTCAATATAATTAATATTTTCTCTTAAAATAAGGATTTAATTTAATTCAAAATGTAAAAAATAAATATTTTATTTGAAATAAAAATTAAAATACAAAACACCTTTGCGGGGACTCGATTCGAGGACCTCCGTATCAGAAGGTAAGCACGCTACCACAGCACCATTCGTTTTCATTACTGTGTGTGTTTTGTTGGCTTTTATAGAAATAACTAAAACTATTAGAGGGTCATAGGTCGCCCCCATGGAGGTTGTTGCAGCAAATTTCTACTGTACCCTAGGTTTTTGGCCATGCTCTTTAATTTAAGCTTGGTTTGGTTTCAATAGCAATTTTACTGATTCATACTTCCCTTGTTAGTAGATCAAACGAAATTTCGTTAAAGCTTATGCATGCGTAGTTAAAAAATATTTAGTAAAAATTCTCATATTTCATAAGATATTTAACATTTTTGCTTTCTGATTGAAGTATGCTGTGTCTAATGTAGTACGCCAAGTTTTCTAAAAGCAGCTTTGCACTAGATGCAAAACCCTACATCTTATAATTAGAAAAGTGGCTCTTTTTTACAATTTTTTAAAGAGACTGTTATATTTCCATGGATATAAGTGGTAGCTTCATAAAAATGTATACAGATAATTAGAAGATGACTCGTAATGACATGCTACAGACAAAATGCATTTAAAGCATTACTTGTACAGGTTGATCCAAAACATTTTTATTTTTATTTAGTTCTTTATGGTCCCCTTTTCCTTTTCGGGGCAAAACGTTTGCTGAAATGTATGAGGTATAACATTGTCTTTATGCTCCCGAGTTTTGAAAATTTGCCAAGAATTTTTCTATTTGTTCAATAAAATGTCTAAATTCGAAAATGTATAAGTACTTATTAGTTGATAGTGTATGATATGTGTTTTACAGTCTGTTTACCTATAAATACCAGAGTCCTTTTTAATTTTAAATTTGAAAAACGTATAGACAGACCAGTGCATTTTTAATACATATCTAAAAGTCCTTTCTGGTTTTTTATGTATGAAAAGTAGGTAACAAAATCAAAATATTTAAGGCATGTTACTTTGTTACCCAAATAGTTAAAAATAAAAAAAATTGACATGACATTTCTTCTTTTCAAATGCCATTTCAATAATTTTTTTACAATTTCCAGTAAGCCTGATAAATAAATAAACAAAAAAAAAAAAAAAAAAACCTTAAATATTTCCTAATTTGCGTAAACAAACATTAAAAATAATAAAAAATTACCATAAAACTCTCAATTTTAAAAAAGAATGTCAAAAACACTACGCAAAGTCCTTCTACTGTCACTATCCTTAAATCAATCTTTCGAGTAATTTCTTCACCAGCAAGATCAACAAACAGTTATCAAAACGTGTTTTATCATTCTGCCTCCTACAGTCAAAAAACAATTGTATTCATGTCGGCCTTTGTATTCCTTTTTATGTGCATTTAATTCTTGCGCTCCAGGTTTCATGCAGATGAGCAAGATTACTGTCTCTGATTGAGACACAAATCAAATCGGCAGCTGTCACCCACGCTCAGTAATTTAAATTCGTAATAAGTCAACATTACCATCTCAGCCGTCACGTGAGATGAGTTGACAATGAAATGAACCATTTCGATCGGAAACTTTATCAAGCTCCATGGATTTTTTTCTTTTATGGAAAATATATTGAAGCAGGTTATCAACTAAATTTCTGTCGGGCAATTCTGCTAATTTTATGTTGCGTAATAATGGGAATTATATATACAGACAGCAATAGTAAAAAGATCCAAAACCTGTCATTAAGCGACATTTTCGCGTGTGTAATCTATTGAATAAAAAATCGCTTATAAAAATGAGATTGCATAATTTGTTCAACTTTATAATTATTTTCTTTTTATTATTATTATGTTTTCATTCATTTTCTAAAAAAAAAAGTCTGTATAAAAGCTAAAAAAGAGTAAAATTACGCGCAGAAAAAATACTTACGGAAGACGTCTCTTATTATCATATTCATTCTAAATTTAATCGAATGTCTCGTATTTTATGTATTCGTAATTCCACGAAAAAAAAGTGACAGAGAAATTAAGAATATTCTAAAGAAATGCGTTCTTGAGAAACTTTTTTTTTTTTTTTTTTTTTTTTTTGACATTTTGTGATTATAGTAGCTCTGTTTAACTATACTTCCTCAAATTTTAAGCTAGGTGCAATTATTGCGTCGGGCTCGTAATCGAAAGATTGCCGATTGGATCGAATGATTGCTCGAGCCGGCCAAAGACTGCCTTATACGTTAATGGTGAGTTGGTGTTCTTAAAACAGAACTTCCTATAATAATGCCTCCTAACCTTGCTTTTACGTCACGGCCAATTACTTTTAATCAACATTTCCTATATATTATAGGAATGTTGATTGGATGTAATAAGCCGTTCTTCCGTGACGTAAAAGTTCAAAGCTGTTGCTTGTGTCCTATCCTCTGGAACATAATAGACAATAATATTTTAAATTCAATGCATTCTAAAGGTTTTCAATTTTTACCTTATGCAGTTGATTTCACCGTTATTCTTTCGGGCAGAACGAAGAAGGGTCTGGAGGAACAAGCTCATGAAGCTTTTTCTCTCTTCAGCTCCCTTTTAAAATCCTTCAACTTAAAACTTTCCCCTTCTAAAACTCAAGGTCTAACTTTTCTTTTCTAGAATTCTGAAAAGAACGCCAGTAAAAAGAATAGATGGCATCATTGTAAAACATTTGAAAAATCTAAAAATACTAGACCTAACAATAGATAAAAACTTAAATTGGTTTGCCTACATTAATAACTTAAAAATAAAGGCCTTAACCATCTACCACAATTCAACAGCAGGGAAAAACTAGCAGGGAAAAAATGGGACATTAGTAGAAAACTCTTAAGAATTTGGTACAACGTAGTAATAAAAAAAACTCTAACCTATGAAGTAGCTATTTGGAAGGGTGGGGGAAGAGGGGAATCTAACAAAAGTCGAGACAACTAAACTTCGTTCTATTCAACGAATTTTCCTACTCCAAATATCGCGTGGCTACAATGATACCCTCACCGTGATAGCTGCCGTTCCTCATATTCACCTCCAACTGAAATATAGTTACCTCAAAACAAATATACTACAACTTAAAAAACGAGAAATCCAGGCAAAGTACTTCCCAAACTCTGAAATCCAGCATCATTCTTATAGAAAGTCACTTCACGCGGCACAGGATGTTTCAACAGCTTTAATAAATACCAATATTAATAGTTTTTCTCCTTCTGCACCTTTGGAGGTTTACACCGATGGATCAAAGACTGACCAAGGAGTGGCCACAGCATTCTGCGTCCTCTCAGGGAGAGTCGTGACACATTGGTGGGCTTGCAGACTGGAGGATTTTAATTCAGTTTTCCAGACTGAGATCTATGCCATTGGAGAGGCACTCACATGGATAAACGAAAATAGAAACAAATACAAGCGATTTTCCATCTTCAACGACAGTCTCTCTGGCCTGCAGGCAATATGCCTACATAGGAACAAACTTCCTCATGTTCAAAATATTAAACGCCACCTATTAGTTCTTAAAAATCAAATAACTCTAACACACGTTTCAGCACACAGGGGAGTTCTTGGCAATGAAACTGTTGACGCCTTAGCAAAATCAGCCATTGAATACAACGAATCAGACCAAATTCTTCCACTTCCTCCTTCTTATATAAAAAATCGTCTCAAACTTCTAATATACCAAGAATGGCAAGAGACGTGGGACCTTCTACTAAAGACAAATATACATGTAACCTAGTTCCCAGGGTGTCACTGACATTGTGGGAACTAACATCTTACATTATAGCTTTTTTTTCTGGTCACGGTCCCTTCAGAGACTATCTTTTCCGTTTTCATTGCTCGCGCACTCCTCTATGTTTCTGTGGTGAAAGGGGACACCGGCACATACCTATTTTACCTGCCCACTAACCTCACAATGGCACATTCTAAATCCCTGTCCAAAGCCCAATAATTGGTTTAACAATATTCTTTCACGTCCCTTCTTCGGCTAAAACTTTTAAAAATCTACGAATTGCTATTGAAAATTTCTAACAACTAATTAATATCGAATGTTTTTTTTTTCTTTTAATCTCTTTTTCAATGCCTGACATGCGTCCCATGATCGCAAGGGAAATGCTATCTCTGGCGCCCCACTGTCTTTTTGTCTTCCCATTGTCATCTGTCGCGTGGGATTTTTCCGACAAAAATTTTATATATATTTTCTTTTATGAAATAAACTACGGCGGAGGCTTAACCTTTAGAGACGGGCTTTATTAGTTTCTATAGTGTAGCGGGACAACGGCCGTCAGAGCCCGTCTCTGGAAATTAAAATCGCTCAAAACTGCTGAATAGTAGTGGAGTGGTCTCCTTCCGCCTTTGAAGTCTTTGAAATTCAGAGTATTAATATCAAAAGTCTTGCTGAAAATCCGTTGTAGCTACATTGTCCTCCATGTTCTATAGAATAATAACGCTGGAGGTTACCCAAGTGAGAAGCATACGTGAAGGATCAAAACTGCGATGATATGTCAACTGGCCCACATTGCAATTAAATTCCACTGCTTTGCTCTTCTGTGCCACGAAAAACTCCCTCAGACTCAACATTTCATTGAGACTCAAATCGACAATAGTCACCTACGCCTGGCGATTTAAATTTGTATTAAAATTAAAATCTTAGTCATTACGATGTGAACAATTTATAATGGAAACTTTATTTATCTATAGGTACACTTATTAAACTCAGTAAAAAACTTCATTATATTGAAAGACCGTAACGCAGAGATTCATCCCCTTTTTATTACATATTACTTTAAATTACATGAAAACAAAATTTAATTCATTAGTCCAGAACATCATGAAAAACGTATTAAATTATAGTTGTTTCGTGAATTATATTCATTTCTTACAATATTTCGTCTTCTTCTTTTTTTTTTTTTTTTCCAAAAAAATAATAATTTTTATACATAAAGTGAAACATGACTGCGCTCTGGAACTCAGGATATTGATCGCAGAACTACAAAACTTGGACCCTGAAAAGTGCTCCTCAACGAGATCCCCCCCCCCCCCCCCATCTTCGAATTTGAATTTTTTTCATTCTTATCCATTAATTTTTCCGTTTCATTTTTACTTTCTCTTACTCATAAGGTAGAGAAAGTATTGTTTTTGGGTCAAATTTTCGAAAGCGAGATTTTGTTATATTTACACGTTTTGAGGTCCCCTGAATACGAAAATCATGTTTTTAGCAAATGGTGTGTGTGTATATCTGCGTGTCTGTGTGTCTGTCTGTTATCAGCATATCTCAAAAACAAATTATGGCAGAAAGTTCAAACTTGGTATTCTAAATGTGCATCATATAATAAAGGGATGCTACAGTAAGCTTTTCGTTAAGATCAAGCAAATGGTTCGTGCACAGGGACAATCAAGAGAATTCTAATACATTACGTCTATGGGGGAAATTGCAGGAAAGTAGAGTTTAACGTCTATAGACTCCACTAAACCAAATTAAACGAATATATATATTTTGTAATAGAGATATTTAACTGGGAAAAGCAATTTTGTGTATGTAGGAGCCTCTCTTTCCCCCCTGGGGGGGGGAAGTCCCGCCTCGAGGGGAGTAAATTTTCATGATGGGTATCTTTCTAAAAAGCTCGCCAATACCTTTTAAACGAATTGTTGAACCATCGATCTGCGATAATTTAAAACAAAGAAAAAGAAAAAAAAAAAAAAAAGAACCTTAAAAAAAAAAAATCGTTTATTTATTTATTTATTTATTTATATTTATATATATATATTTTTTTTAATTGAGAATAAAATGGACTTTTTTGGATATTTAATGTTATACTACTTCTCTAATGGAAATCGTCTGCATTATCATAAAAGATAATTTTTTTAAATAATAATTTTAATAAATTATTTTTTTTAAACAGAATTATTTTTTAATAGCCGAATTAAATTCTATGTAGATATAGGTGCATTAATGAAACGGGGGGTTGAGGGGGCCGGTAACTCCCCTCACACAGAGCTAATTATCATATAAAACTCTTCAGAAGCCTAATATGAATTGTTAAACATAGGTTTAGAAAATAGTACTTGTTATCTTACCTATTAATCTGCAACCTGTATTTATAGTATTAAATTTCAGGATAAGAGAAAGTCGTGTGAGTGACACACCAGATTATATTCTTTAATTTCAATCACCTGCGTCCCATAGCAACGGCTGTTACATTATTTATTTTTGATTTATTCAATTAATTTATTTAAAAGATTTATTTTTATTTTTATTTTTTTTATCTTTATTATAATTTCTTATGTGTATGTGCGTATTTTACGAAGGAAATGGTAATATAACAGAAAGATTAAATTTATAATTTAACTTTAATTAAAATGTATTCGTTTTTTATTTATTTAATTCTTTGAAAAGAATATCTTCAATTTTTATTATTTATCATATTGGTCAGTATCAAATGTTAGTATAGCAGAAAGAGCGAGAGCTATAAAACATATTGTGCCAAAACTGAAATATTTAAGATGCTACCCAAACTAAAGTACCTAGGAAACACGTTGTTGCAGGCACTAGGCACCCAGACCCGCTGCACCACGGCTAGGAAAGATGCTTCCGAGGGCAGCGAGTACATGAAACGAGGTCAGAGCAATTTCAATTATTATTATTATTATTATTATTATTGTATAAAGTGATATAAAAAATAGTTATTCAAATTTTTTATTATTTAAATGTAGCGATTAGTGAAGCGGGCAAAGCTTTCTAGAAATAAAATAAAAAAAAAGATGAAGGCGAATAAAACAACTCTGCAGCGCAGAATTATTGATCAATTTTAAATATATATACATATATTCATTATATTTATTTAATATATATATATATATGTATATGTATATATATATTAAATATATCTCTATAAATATATGTATATGTATTTTCTTTCAACTACAGTATGTTTAAATTTGCATACGTTTGTTCTTCTTTTTTCTCCTGTCTTTCTTTTCGAAAATATATTGAAACACATTTTGCAACTCAAGGCATTTTTTCTTCATCTTTCAATACCAATATTTATAAGAACTTTGCTTAAAGTTCTTTAACCAATCTGCGCTTGAGACCAGTGCTGTCTGATTGAGAGAATATTTTATTCAATATCCACCAATAAATTTTAATTGTAATGGTTGTGTAACCATTTCGAAAACATCTTACAAAGAAGTCTTCGAAGTTATTAGCCAACCGTTACAATTAAAATTTAGTTGTGGATATTGAATAAAAAGTTCCCTCAATCAGACAGTGATGCCAGATTAGGGATTTTGTCCCCATTTTGGGGATTTTTGAGGCTTCTGGGGACAATTTTGGGGACCAAATGTTTGTGGGGACTTTTTTGGTGAATTCTAAAATTCTGGGGGACAAATCTGGGGAATTCTTCAAACTTTCTGTCAATGTTGACGACGTAATGATTTATCCCTACGACTAGGGACTTTCAATAGCTTTAACGTTATTTGGGGATTTTTTCAAAAATTGCCTTCATTTGTGGAAAAATCTGAGCTTAAATCTGCTCGATAAATAAAGATATATATATATATATATATATTTTAAATTTTTATTTTCCCTTTTTAGTAGAAATAGAAATCAAGTTGGGGATTTTTTCGAAAAAAAAAAAAAAAAAAAACCTTATTTGGGGAAATTTGAAGATCTGTTTGGAGAAATAATTTTCGACCATCTGGCATCACTGCAATCAGACAGCACTGCTCGAGACATATATGTACCAGCGGCAACGAAAATTTGTCTCGCATAATTTCAACCACAATGATGCAACTTAATACTTAATTTGCAGCATTTTACGCAACTTCCTGTTTTTGATTATAATTTTATTCTATGTTTAGAAAAATTCTGTATACAAAGCTATTCAAAGATGAGTAAAGTCAAGTCACGCATTTCAAAATTAAAACATTGTCTTTTTAATACTACCTTTCATCTTAAAATTCCGTAACTGATGCAATTTTTTATACTGCAGTATCCAAAATTGAATGAATTTTAAAACAAAGAAATTAGATTATTATATTTCGTATAGTTCTTTTCTTTTTATTTTATTTTTATTTTTTACCCTCTGTGGAGGATCAAAATAAGTATGGTATGTCTCCGGACACCCGTAGCGGTGCGTCCCAGACCGTCGCCTATTGCATATAGCATACCACTAGTGCGACGTAAAACCAAGGTTGTAACCAGAAACATTTTTCGGAGTGGATTTAAACTTTAGTATATAACACTGGAGTGCTAAAAATGAAGTATAACTCAAACATTTTCCACTAATCTACAAAATTTAGGGGGTGTTTGAACCTTCAACCTAGAATCTTGCGCGTGTCGGGTGAACTTGAGCCGCACGCGACCCGCATAATGACTTTCGACTCGCTACCCGCTGTAAAATATTGCTAAATTTATGTTATATAAGAAACTGAATTAAAATTCTATTGCACAAATTCCAGTTATATTATTGAACAGATCTTTCAAAGAAATAAATCTTGTATAAAAAGATACTAATATATATGTTCAATTATATTAAAAATTACTAATCTACTTACTAAAAAACTTCAGTAAAAAACTTTAACAAAGTTTATTATGTATTAAAACTTTCTTTTAAAAAAATCTACTGTTCTAAATATTATGACAGTAGATTAAAGAAATGGTAAAGTACATTGCAAGTCAAGTAATTTCTGCGTATAAAGTTTTAAACATTAAGTATTAATATTTAAGTAAACGTTAAGTAATTATAACGCAATTGTAATTATACTCGAGTTATGTAGTCATGTTGCATTAAATTACTAATGGAGGAAGAGAATTTTATCCAATCTCTGCATTCAAAAGTTTATACTAACAATATATACTGTTTATTATAAGTTTATATTAACTTATAATAACCAGCATAAAAACTTTATTCTAGGAAAAATATTTTTGTGGATAGACCAGCGATTTTACTCACGGGTCAAAAAGTATAGCCAATTCAACCCGCACCCGACCCGATGCAACACTCTGCCCCAACCTCATTCCCCTTAGTTACGACCTCGCGTAAAACCCATCTACTCACTCATTCTTTTTATTTATTTTATTTTATTTTTTACTTTATCAGTAAGGAAATTATGTAAATGTGTGTAAGTTAATAAATGAGTAAGAAAATTGTGTAAATTGTGTCTGTAAGAAAATTGCTTCAAAAAAGGATCAGTAAAAGTAAGCAAATAATGCAGATTGTGTTGTTGCGTTTAACACTTCTTCTCACCAGTTTGATTTCGCCACTAATGCATACCTGGCAACTATCTCATTAATAAGCGTACAATTGTTAACGCCCCTTGAAAAAACACCCTTTTTCCACACCACTTCATATTTAGAGTAATTCTCTCCAAATGCTGTTACGGTAAAATAAGAATAAAATTACTCTAAAAAATGACTGGTGTGAATTAAAAGACGGATACTAAAATTTTACGCTTCATGATGAGATGGTTCGCAGGTATGCTAATGCAATTTTATGTAATAACTGTTCATAGTCACACACAGAAAAATCGATTTCAATTAAAAATGATGTATTTATCTTTATTATTATTATTTAATACTATGATTCTCTCTAATACTAATTTTCTACCTTTGCAGAAATTAATAAAACACAAACACAAACACATAGACAGATTGTGTTTAGAATATCTTAAATGTTTGTAAGGTTTTCGCATAGACTTATTAATATAATATGCAGAGTAAAAATATACACTGATGGAAAAAAAAATCCCAACACCAAGAAAAAATTATTGTACAGTAATGAAATTTCAGCAATACATTTGTCTAGGTAACATATTTAATTTATTAAAGTTTCAAGATCACAGGTAGAGCCATTGGCGAGAAGAGCCATTTCAAATGTGAAATGTTGGTACAGTCGGGGAAAAAAAAACTCAACACTCGCTGTAATTTCGTTATCAATTGACGCAGGAATATCTAATAGACATAATTCAACAGGAAATTAAAAGCACTTTCTGAATATGTCGTCAAATTTTGAATTAGGGGTCATCTACATATTGAAATTAGTGCCAACTTTGATTTTTTCAATAGCAACACCCAATTTTGACTTCATTTTCGAATTTCTGAGAGTCTGGCAGTGCGGAAAAGTATACTGTTTGTATACTTTATCTTTAGTATTTATAGAGTTATAATCAAAAATGTGTTAGGGGGTTATCTGTAAATGTAGAAAAATAAGATTAAGATCCTATAAGAAATAGACAAAATTTTAAAGTTTCACACCGGAAATCTTTCTGGAAAAAAATAATTATAAAAATTAATAAAACGTTGCGCTATTCCCAGTTCCTTAATTATCCTGAATTCAATTTTTTACATTTGTATATACTTCAGTACTTTTTTAGATAATTTTAGGTCTATTTAAATACATTATACTTGCGATTAGTCCATACAGTACTCTTTGAAAAAAGTGCAATATTTTTCAAGTAAAAGTGTCTGTTATAGCTGTACTGATCACCAATAAAGCTTAAATTTTCCTTCGTAGGTAACATAATAGACGAAATGAAATAATATATATATATATATATATAAAACAACGCATAAACTAAACCGTTTCGGATAAATTATTGTGTGGGTTCATGAAGTAAATATTAAACAATTTTATACGCACTTACCAGCTTTTGGTCAATTGAACTCTTTGGAACTGTACGATTCGTTTTATAATTTCTATGGAAATATATTTTCTTAATTAACCCTTTCGCGACTGCTGACGTAGATTCACGCCATTTGAAAATCTGTAACTCTGTCAGTGAGCGTTTCTTTCGTAATTTGTGTGTTACATATTTCTTAAGTGTATACCCAGAGTTCATATTTTTGCAACGAAATATACTACGGATATAAATATTTTGATTAGAAAGAATATAATTATAATGTATATCCATTTGTAACATAATCGTGAATACAGAAAATTTGTTCTAAAATATTATATTTTGGAGTATAATGTCCGTAGGCGGGTCTTACTGTCAAAAAGACAAAATCCTGCGGTCGCAAAAAGTGTTAAAATATATTTATAAAAGTTAAAGTATGTTTTTAAAAATGTTTAAAGTTAAAATATATTAATAAAATTTTAAAGACTAAAGTGTCCTTAAAATAATATTCCTCCCCCCTATAAAATAAATAAATAAGTAAATAAATAAAATAAAATAAAACAATATATGAAGCATTAAGCTTTTTTTTAACTATGATGGTAGTTCGGAAACGAGTTTACAAGTCTGTCTTGCAATCCAATTCCATTCGTTATTTATATTTGACAATTTCACATTAAACCTATTTTTCTATTTAAAACAGTAAACCCCGCCTATTTAGTTAATTTTTTTTTTCTTCTAGTGTTCGTTTAAAAGATTCAAAATTTATCACCAATTAATCGATGAAGTAAATACCACTTGTGCGTATTTTTGTCAACATAAAATAAGGTGTTTAACACGAATACTCAATGTCACATTTACTTTTTTTTTCTGTATTGTTTTGTTTTGAAGAAGGATGAAGGCGGGGCTGGTCTTCTTTAGAAAACAGGAATTCTTCATGCTAACACTAATGTCTAAAAAATCATCATTTTTGCTTCATTTCTTTGCATTTGACGTTGTTGTTATATAATTTAACCCGTAAATGAAAAATAAAAATATTTTGTTTAATTTTGTTTGTTATTTTTAAAGATTTGATTCGTTATCTCATGCAAAACTTTATAAGAGACGGCCCCCTAAACCACTCCAAAAGAAAGTTTTATTTATATCTCGAAAACTAATAATTGGAATGAGCTGCAAATTTGCACACCCATATTTTTCAGGATTAGGATTCATTTTATGTAAAAATTAATATAGGTCATAATTCATAATTTTTATGAATATGAATTTATTAATATTTTTTAGAATTAAAAATATTTTTCAGAATCAAAAGGAATGATGGATTATGTTTGGGTTTCTTCACTGTATCTCGTAAAAAAAAAATTATATCGATCAAGTTACTTTTTGTGAAGATATTAATAAAAGTTTGAAATATGAATTTAACATTAGCACCTTCAATCTTTGAACGCTTATAACTCTGTGAAAAAATAAGTAAAATATACAACCAATATACTTTTTCGGGTTGTCGCGATCCCAGGAATTCAAATATAAAATAAAAATGGGGCATTACCATTGAAAAAATCAAAGTTGGTGCGCGTTTTAATATGTAGACGACCCCTAATTCAAAATTTCAGTTCATTTTCTGAAACTACTCACAATTCCCCGTCGAATGATACCTATAACATTTTTCTACATCGATTAGCAACGAAGTTACGTTGAGTGTTGCGTTTTTTTTCCCCGACTGTACATTAGTAACCGGTGTAACCGCCAGAATTTTGAATGCAAGCATGCAAACGTGCATGCATTGTGTCGTATAGGTGTCGGATATCAGTTTGTGGGATGGAGTTCCATGCCTGTTGCACTTGGGCGGTCGATGCAGGGACGGTTAATGCTGGTTGTGGATGACGCTGGAGTTGTCCAATGATGTCCCATACGTGCTCGATTGGAGAAAGATCTGATGATCTAGCAGGCCAAGGCAATATGTCGACACTCTGTAGAGCATGTTGGGTTACAACAGCGGTATGAGGGCGAGCGTTATCCTGTTGGAAAACACCCCCTTGAATGCTGTTCATGAATGGCAGCACAACAGGTTGTATCACTAGACTGACGTACAAATTTGCAGTCAGGGTGCGTGGGATAACCACGAGAGTGCTCCTGCTGTCATAGGAAATTGCTCCCCAAACCATAACTCCAGCAGTAGGCCCTGTGTGTCTAGGCCGCAGACAGGTCGCTAGCAGGCGTTCACCTGGCTTCCTTCTAACCAACACACGGCTATCACTGCGACCAAGGCAGAACCGGCTTTCATCAGAAAACACAACAGATCTCCACTCCGTCTTCCAATGAGCTCTAGCTTGACACCACTCACGTCGCAAACGGCAGTGGTTTGGAGTCAGTGGAATGCACGCTAAAGGGCGTCTGGCTCGGAGCTGTCCTTGAAGTAACCGATTTGTAACAGTTCGTTGTGTCACTGTGGTGCCAACTGCAGCTCGAATTTCAGCTGCAGACGCAGTACGATTAGCCACAGCCATACGCCGAACACGGCGGTCTTCCCTCTCAGTAGTGCCACGTGGCCGCCCGGAACCCGGTCTTCTTGAGGCAGTACCTCCCCTTGATCACTGCTGCCAACACCCATGCACAGTGGATACATTCCTGCCAAGTCTTTCTGCAATATCGCGGAAAGAAAACCCACCTTCTTGCAGCCCTACTACACGACCTCGTTCAAACTCAGTGAGCTGTTGGTAATGGCTTCTTCGTCTTCTTAGAGGCATCTTTGACTAACATTAACTCACTACGTCAAATCTCAACTGTAAATAACGATCACGAACCTTACAGCGCTTATTTAAAGCAAACCTCATTTGCATGTTCATAGTGTCACTACTAGCGCCACACTTATGCGCGTAGCTCGAAATTTGAATCGACGTCATCTTTCAGATGTATAAACACGCCTACCAAATTTCGTTTATCTAGCACAGCTCCTTCCTGGTGTTGGGATTTTTTTTTTCCATCAGTGTATTTAAAAAAAAAATCCTTCGTTTCTCTACCATTTTGCATTTTGGACTATTAAATCATAATTTAAGTGAACTGTCTGGACCACTAAATTCACAGTGCTGGCATGGCATAACAAACTTTAATCATGAATACAACAAAAATATTATTGTAATTTTCTGACAACCAGATATATCGTTTAAGGAGCTGTTGTTTTTATTATAATGCATTGATAATTTAAAATGACTTTATTATATATATATATATATATATATATATAAATATTAGATATAGATATAGATATAGATATATATTCTATATTTTATATATAGATATATATTGGCTTTCATCCCAAAGTGTGAAATTCATATGTAATGGTCATAAGATTTACTTTCTAATGCATAGCAATAATTTTTAATGTCGATATGATATATAGGCTGACCAGATCAAAGTACCTTTATAATAGAGAAGCATTAAAAATTGCTACAATTGTCAAATTATGGATGTATCTTTTCCTTTCTAATAAATAAGGACTAAAAATAAAGTGTTTTTGATTAATAATTTAGTTTCTACAATTTTTTAAAACTTAGAAAAATGCCTTAAAAAGGGAGAGGCGTCCCCATTTGTCCCCAGAAAATGGGGACGTTTGGTCAGTATAGATATAGCCTTCATTTTAGTTCATTATGAAACCGTACAGTGAAAACAACATTGAAGTTCTTCCTTTACTAAAGCAGTCAGGTGGTCATACCTGCTGATACTTCTAATTCTTAAATCAGATTTATCACCAGTATTTTTAAAAAGGAAACTGTCACACGTATTTTCGACGAATAAATTAAATTAAATAAACTGAAAATATTCATAAAGAATTCTGGTATAATGTCTCAGTTTAAAAAAAACGGAGACTTGGCCCCTATGGGCAGTGTTGCCAAATGTAGAGATTTTTTTTAATTTAAGATCTACCACTAAATTTTAATTGTAATGGTTGCCTAACCACTTCGAATGTTATACGTCTATTATGTATATCAAATATTACTCTTCAAAATTAATGGTGATCAGTGAATAAAAAACTAAACTTGGTACCTCTGCCTGTGGTTAATTAATGTTCTATATGACATATAATTATTTTTATATAAATTTTAAAGCATATCATTTGGGATATATCATCTGTTAAAAAGAAATTCATTTTTCTTTACTAAAATTCAATAGAATGAAAATAAATTGTGGATCTCTTGAATTTTGCAGTATATCTCTTTTATTATGCCATGGTGCATACTATTTAGCATATCTGATCGAAAAAGCAGACCACAATTACTTAATAATGCTTAATTTCAATAGATGTAAACATTATGGAAGGTTGCAGACAGATCCTAATGTTTCTCGACGCATCAAGGAAATCTAAAATAATTCGCAAAAGATCGTTTTATGTCTGAGAGTATGAATTTTGTCATTTTAAAAGATATGATCTTTTGATCAAAATGAACTGAACACGTGCTATGAAAATGAATTTATATTGCTTTTTATTCAACATTATGAAAGAATCTAAAGAACATTACAACGCAATACTTTATTCAAATTCTTACAATGCTTTATTCAGAGCCTGATTAAGGGGGAAGCACACATTATTTATACTTACACCGTTATTTTTTAACAAATACTTTTTTCCTATAATAAACAGAAAATTCTCATTAAAAATTATTTTAAAAGAATTCTGGTGTCTAATAACGGTGAGTAAATTGGATTGTTTTACACCGTTCATTTTTTATAAAAAGTATTTCCTCGTCAAAGCGTAGAATTTCTATGAAATGAAGTAAAACATAATTGTAAAAATATTCCGGTGAGAGCGGAGATAATGCGTGCTTCCCCCTTAATCAGGCTCTGGCTTTATTTAATTAAATAAAAGGTAATTGTAAAAATTTTATTTAAACTTAAATACATTGTAAAAATTTTGTATCACTCTCTGACACGAAAAGTCAGGAGACAATACTTGTACTGCACAGTTTAACTGAGACTTTGGATATGCACGTAAAATACAACAATTAAGATGAGCTAAATTTGTTTCGTGGAAAATTGGTTTCTGTGTTCAGATCTTTTGATTCATCATTTAACAAGACATCAAGGTTGACAGTCAAACAGACCACCACATCTTTGTCAAAAGGTAATGATGGTCGTCTTTGTCAAAAGATGGTACCACAGTAAGGTTGAGTGACGAAGACTTCAAGTTTAATATTTCCTTGTTTTAAGGTGTTTTTGGTGCTAATGTCCTATTTTTCTTTTCATGAAGCATAGGGCCAATTTGTACGGTTTTTTAACACAACTATATCTTTGTAAAGACATGCATCGATTGGAAAATTTCGATTGGTGGGAAAAAAAAAAAAAAAAAAAGAAGAAGAAACGTACAAGTTGGCAGTTACGATGAATGATAACACATACCTTCATCTAGCAAACATGGTCGACGCCTTTCTTGAAGATGGAATTTCTTTGCTGATGTGAATTAGATTGAATGTTTGTGGGGGGATTTAGCTCGTAGCTTTCCAGTGCCGTTCCCAAATTGAAAACTACACGTTCTATGTGGGCTTCGATTTTTTCGGGCATACAATTCATCCGAACTCTCGTGAAAAGCATGATAAATCATTGTAAAATATATGTGGTTACACGAAGTTCCCACTAGGGATGAAAGTTTCCGCCTCTTTAAACGAAAACGAAATCCTGCATTCACACCTGAATAAACCTCTCGTTTAAATGCAGTCATATTAACACACAACCATCATGTTACAATCAGTGCACTCAAATGAGAAGTTTATTTTGGTGTCAATTCAAGATTTTGTTTTCGTTATAAATGGTGGAAACTTGCATCCCTGGTTCCCCCACCTCATATTAAATCAACAAGATTGAAAAAAGTACTGTGACTCCTCCCCTTTCTCTAGATAATAAAAGTCAATATTACCCTTATTTGTATCAATTTTATCTTATATCCCCTTTTACACCCGCATTCTGTGTTTCTTTTTGTTTTGACCCGTCTGGAGGCCGAAGTTTACCACTCTGACTTTCAACTACCAGGTGTCAGTCTCAAATACCACTTCAAACATGGTTGTTCTTAGTAAATCGGCACGCACTTTTGGTTGTATGTCTTGACCATATTGAGCAAAGTGGCAACCCAATCCAAAACAAAACCTTCTATTTGGATTACTATGTAGATATTTTGCAATTTTCATACAAACAAAGCATTTATGTTTACTTTTGGACGCATATTTTCAATGCATTTTCTTATTGAAGTGCGACTGATTATTATTCTTAAAGTCTCATTTTAAACGTAATATACTTAATCTAATTCTAAAATTTAAAATGTTGCGTGTTTTTGCATGAATTTATATATATTTATTTAAAATGCAACTAAAATATGCATCTGCATAATATAATCAGTACTCTGTAATGAAATCACAAGAGAAACAATTTTTCTGACAACTTTCTTTATTCAGGTTTGGAAATTGGGAATAATTTTTAAAACTTAGTAAAATAAATTCAGTTTTTTATAATAATGCCAAAGATGTAATCCAACGTCCGTCACATAAAAATAAAAATAGACTATTAATAATTAAAAACGTGTTACATTTTTAAGGAAATAACAAAATGACATTATATTCTTTTTCAGATTGAATATAAATAATTCCAAGTTTCATGCATGCAATAAAAAAATAAAATAAAATAAAAATAATTGTGTCAGAAAGTTTCTAAAAAATCCTTTCTGTTGAAAATGTTTTCACAATTCTTACCTGTTCCATATTTTTTATTCACTATTCTCTAGCACGTTCTTTTGACGGTTATAGGCTCAAAGGGTTAAGCTCCCACGATGGCGTACCGATGCGGGAGGAATGTAAAAACAGGCTTTAAAAAACGTCGTTAACAACCCCCTACTGACTGTTTGTTGTTACCGCCGAGCAGAATTAAACCCTGTTTGTTATAAGCGTGGTTTTTAATTTATGCTGCGTGGCCTTAACTCAAAAACAAACGTGTAACATCTCTTCCCTGTGTTCATGATCAACGTTGAAAGATGAGCTTTCGGAATGATTTTTTTTTTTTTTTTTTTATCATTTTGATGAATGGTGATCAATTACTTTAGTTGAAAAGTAAACAGTAGCTAACCGTTTTGTTTTATTGTGATGAAAAATTTAATGAGGATTTTAACCTTAGAATAGAAAACCTCTTGACTTTATCGTGTTTCTTTTTTTTCGTTTTAAGTTTTCAATATATATATATATGCAGTTCTTTAATAACAGAAGCCTGCAAAATTGAAGTTTTTGAAAAATAAAAGAGATGTTTTTGCTGATTTTTATGTTATGTGGTGTGCTGATTTCGAAAATGACCTCCATTTTTTCCCATCACGTCAGGATATTTAATAAAATAGATATCGATCTTTTTTTCTCGAGCAATGTTGCATGTACAGTCGGTAACAAAAGTGTCCGAACACAAGCAAAAATTCCTATGTAAAAAAAAGTACACTTCATACGGTTTTGTTAAATAAATCCTTATCGAATCTTGTTCTTACACTGACTAAGGTCAGGATTCGACAAGGATGCACCTAACCGTATGAAGTGTACATTTTTTAAATAGGAATTTTTGCTAGCGTTCTGACACTTTTGTTACCGACTGTACTATCTGACAACAGTATTTTTCATCCATTTAAATCTATGTAAAATGATCGATTCTTGGTATAGCAAATCAATTTTCAGCAATCACTTTATTTTTTATAGGTTTAAATGGATTAAAAACCACTGTTGCTAGATGACCCGAGCCATCTCTGATCGAGAGAAAAACGATAAATTGCCTAAGGTACTTTTTACAACAAATTATGGTGGAGTTTCTAAAAGAAAATCACCAACATACCTTTTTATTTGTTTTTATTGAGGTAACTTACATAAAATAGACAACTGGCCAAGAGGAGCAAATATTGTGTATGTGTAAAATATCGAAGTAAAATTGGATTTTTGAAGAAAACGTGACGTGATGGAACTTTTTCGTTATATTTTTTTTAAATCAATCCAAAAAAAAAAAAAAAAAAAAAAAAAACGTAAAGTTCATCTATCAGTTTTCTTTTGTATCAGGTTGATTCCTTATAGGAGATCTACCTATTGCAATGGTTCTCATGACACGACTTCTCGAAAATTTCTTCATATCTTCACCGATCATGACCCCTAGAACCCAAAACCACCCTCCGTTCAAAAGTTTATATATATATATAGTATATAGGTATATAAATATATATATATACATATATATGTATAACGCTTTTTCCCATGTTAAATTGTGAACACGGTAACTGGAGTAATTTTTATTTAAACTTAACCAGCTGGGGATATGTTGTCAGGACAGTAATAATCTCGGTCGAGTTCGTAGATGGGGTATCCAGCTCAAAGGGGGTGGAAATTTTCATTTGCCCATAATTTCTTTAATATTGAAAATAAGAAAATACTTCAAATCAGGCGAATTACCGCCTTACCCTAAAGAACAATTTTTGTATTTAAACTTTTTCGATAACTTCAATAAAAGTGATTTTTCGTCAATTGTAATGAAGCCGACTTTTTCCTTAGTTTTAATTGCTTAAACTTATACTCTGGTGCTACGTCACGTGCAAACGATAATAAAAAAGATAGCTGAAAATATAAAAACCATGGTAACAGCTTTAATTAATCATTTAAAAATATGAAATTAAAATAATACGTTAGTCTTGGTAAAAATATTTTTTGTGGTGTATAGTTTAGAACACCTGTTTACGCAAGAATTTAAATTTACGATTGAAATTGAGAGTAATACGTTACAACTTCATTTGACTTTTTATCTTGTGGAAACAAGACATTGTTCTGTGAAGAGATATGAGGTTTTTGTTTGGGAAGAAGACATAATGATGCCAAAGCTGTCATTTTTCATCGTCAAGCTCGCCAAATTTTATCATCAAATAACTAATTTCGCCGCCAAGTCAAAAATTTCGTCGTCAACTATCAAATTTTGTCGCCAAATTACAAATTTCATTTCTAAGTCGCAAGTTTTGTCACCAAATTGTATATCTTTATGGCTTCTATTTGTTGAATGATTATGAGCTTGGATTTTAAAAAATTCAAACATTTACTGTCCAATAAATCTAGTCTAAAATTTTAAGTAGAATGAATAGTAGTAGTTGATAATTAAATTTCTTAAAAATAGAATAGTGACGTAAATAATACAACAATGTGTGGGAACAAAGCCATTGACTAAGTATGTGTTAAATGCATATGTAATATTTCTTTACTTTTGTAACATTAACGTAAAGGAATGTACCTTTGCCTTTAAGCTTGCCGAAAAGTTTTTTTTTTTTTTTTTTCATCGCAGGCCTGTGTAATTGGTTAATTTGTGTCTATTGAGATTTCTATGGTTTATTTTGTCATTTATAGACTTTTTTGTGTTTAAATATATTCAGTGATATTTTCTACAGTTTCAATATTTATTTTAAATAAAAAAGATCTAAATTTTATTACTATAATTTTTTAGCACTTTCGCTGTGACGGACGAGTTATCTTGCATTCCAAAATTATTCGCTGAGCCCTAGGGACGGACGACATAACACTTCTTCTATACAACGTTTATCTATATCGTTTCTGCGTGTGCATTAACTTATTAACTAAATGAACTCATTTTAATTAATTATGTATTATCTTAATTAACTTACTTGTTTACTAGGATGAACATACGTCATTAACGCGATGAAGATGTTAAACGTTTAGATTGTCAGTTACCTTTCTTGTTCTCCATTATATCCACTAACTACTGGAAAATTTTTACTTAAAAAAGAAATATATATATATATATATATATATTTACAAATTTTACGATAGATGCCAATATTTTAATTTGATCCGGAGATCCTTTGATTATTTTTAGCCCCGCACTTTTTCCATATCACTTATTTTGTAAGAGTAATTTTTTCGTATATTATCGAAGTTATAATTTGGAGAAAAAATTTCTATAAATAAAGTGGTGCGAAATAAAGGCGGGGCTAAAAATACTCCGGAATAAAATAAAATGTTGGCATCTATGATTTTACTATCAAAAATGAAAATTTGCGTTTTAATATATAAATATACGATTTATTATTCTAAATTAAAAAGAAATTTATACTGATTTTGGGGCGGAGAAACATTGTCCTCCAGTCAGGAGTTGTACTCACCGACCCCTCTTCTTAGGAGAATAGGGACGAAATTCTCCTAAGAATTATTTTAGAATTACAGAATATTTTAGAATTACTCCTAAGAATTACATTAGCAAAATTTTCATCTTTTCTGCCAACACTTTTTTTATAGTTATGTGTAGTCATTAAATAGAGATTGTTGCATAAAAGTATCGGTAGCAATAAAGGAAAAAATTTCTCTTTCTTGAAAGTGAATTGTAAAATAGGCGGAGAATACTACCCCTGCTCTTCCAGTGTTTATTTCACTATCACCTGTTATGAAATTTTTTTTACACAACGTTACGTGATCAGATAAAATTTGGTTAACAACAATAACTACATTTGGTAGAAAAAATCATTATGATTACCATGAAAAGTACATGGTATTATTCGAAATTAACAGAAATTTATACTGATTTTGGGGCGGAGAAACATTGTCCTCCAGTCAGGAGTTGTTCTAATCAAAGTATTTGTATCCATACTATATTTGATTGAACAAATATTAATATTGGGTTTATTCTTAAGCAATAAATAACATGTGACAAAAATGCTCACTGGCTGAGTTACAGATTTTCAAATGACGTGAATCTACGTCAGCGATCGCGAAAGTGTTAAGACGGGACTCTTTCACCACTGTTTATTACCAATAATTTCCATTGTTTTTTTTTTTTTTTTTTTTTTTTTTTTTTTTTTTAATACTGTACAAATACGGTAGAAAATAATATATATATATACATATATATAGCGGTGTAAAATGTCCTTCTTGAACTGAGTTCTTATACTCTTGGTAATTGTCTTAACTTTGTCACTATTGTCTCTATCTTTACTGTTTCATTTCAGATTGTTTATTTAGGAATAGACGTGTCACTACAAAGATAACAGTTATATTGTATGTATCGTTTTGCATTTAATTAATTGATTTCTTTTTTATGTCCGATAAATTTCTTTCTTTCTTTCTTTCTTTTAAGAAAAATATTTTTTAAAACCTATTTTAAGTTTCCTTTTTTTTACTTTCTCTTACAGTATATATGATAGGGAAAGTATTGTTTTTTGGTCAAATTTACGAAATTGAGTTTTTGTTATATTTACATGTTTAGAGGTGACCTAAATCTAAAAATCATGTTTTTAGAGGTTGGTCTCTGTGTGTGTCTGCCTGTGTGTATGTCTGTTATCAGAATACCTCAAGAACAAATGATAGCAAGAAGACCAAACTTTCTATTCTAAATGTGTATCATACAGGGATGCTACACTAAACTTTTCGCTGAGATCAAGCCAATGGTTTGTGTATAGGGACATCCAAGAGAATTGAAATACATTACGACTATGGGGGAAATTGCAGGTAAGTAGAGTTTAAAAATATGTAGCCTGCACTAAACCAAATGAAACGAATATATATTTTTATATGGATAAAGACATGTTTCCTGTTCAATATGGTGTGAAAATCATTCACTGTCATTTTACAGGTCTACACAAAAGACCTAGATTATAGTGCGATAATACCTGAAAATTGAAGGAACTGTATGTCAGGTTGCGCCGTGTCTTATTAATTAGTATTATATTTATTTGCATCATGTAGTGAGCACATAATCTTCAGAAGATATACAGGGCTGCCAATATTTAAGCCATAACATTCTTTTTTATTGTTATTGGAAGTGCTTTACTACAATATTTTACCATGTCCAGGAAAATTGCTCATGAATTGAAATTAATTCTTCATAGCCGTATAGTAAATAATGTATTTTTTAAGCTAAATATTCATATCTTGTTTGTTTTTTTTTGTATATTTATACGTTTTGAGGTTACCTGAATACCAAAGTCAAGTTTTTAACGTTTGATCTTTCTCTCTTATAGTAAATTAAAGTTACCTCTCATAGTACATTAAAAACAAATAATTTTTCAGGCGATCGAAATGTTGTATTTTGAAGTTAATACGTTTTTTGCTAGAAAAGTTTGTTCAAGATTGATAAGTTTCAAGAAATGTTGCGTGTGAAAGTTTTCTAAATAATTTTAAATGAACTTTTAAATTTAATAACAGATTTGAATTCTATATAAATGTAGGTACAATAATGAAACGGGGGGAGGGTAAGGGGTTGGTAGCCCCCCCTCCCCCCTTACATGGAATTATTTGTCAAATAAAGCTGTTCCGAAGCCTAATTTGATTTGTTTTAAGATAGGCTTATATAATTGAACTCGTTATTTTACCCCTTAATCTCCAATCTGTATTTATAGTATTAAATTTCACGGTAAGAGAAAGTCGTGTGAGGGATACATCATATTTTTTTAATACTGAAAAAACTACATTTTAAAAATACTTGTTCATTAGTTATTTTAGTCTTTAAATTTAACAGATAGTTTTCATCTGTTCTATTTCATAAGATTTTTAAAATTATTTGCAAATTACATCCCTATTACTGTCACATCCACAGATGCCAAGTACTCCCGTTTTCAGCAGAAGACTACATACCAGCAATTTTTACAGCAAATTTCATCTTACTTAATCGTAGAAATAGAAAAGATATTATTATTATTATTATTATTATTATTATTATTATTAAAGAATATTAGTGGTAAATCTGATTTAAAAATTTAAAATTTTAGCAAGTTTGTACTTCTGTCCTTTTATTTATAACATTTAAAACAAATTCAAATCTCTGACAGCTAGATAATTAACAATTATATATTTATTATTGTATAAAGAAACAGTTGAAACAGCAAACCCTTAAAAATAATTCTTAAAATCTTAGTAAGTGTCTATCTTGGGACACTAGTAGTATTGATTACCGAATTAATTCACAAATCAAGTATTTTTTAATTAGCATTTATAGTTCATGCCTAACACTATCTATTATTATACATGGGTCGTACACTACTTGAATTTCTTTTTTTTTCTGCACAACTAATATTACATTGCAATTCTTGATATGATAAAAGCCTTAAAACTTAAAAAGAAATATATTGTGTAAAGATACTGGTAGAAGAGTCCTTGGAAAAAGTAGTGTCTGTACGAACCATGCTATATTCACTTTTCTTTATCGATTTAATTATAATAATAATAACAAAATAAAATAAAATAAAATAAACTTTAAATATTAGCTTTGTATGGGTTTTATTTTTATTTTACTTTTTTATGCCTGATTTTCTATCTGGTTAGAAAATGGTAGATGAGGATTCGCTCGTCGGCTAAGTTGTTCACAGTATTCTGTGGTTTTCCTCAAAATTCACGTGAATACAAACTAGCTACAACACTTTAAATAGTTACACATGGATGGAATCTATTACTAGGACTCTCGTGTAGTTAACCCTTTCATTCCCATTTTTTTCCATCCATAAAACAATAAATCTTATATTTAGTCATAAATTTATTTCAAAGGTAAAAAAATTTTTTTTAAATAGGAGTAATATCAGAGTAGGAATAAATATAGCTGACAAAGCAACTGAGAGGTGTTTATTTATGTTTAATATAACCACTGATGCCATTTAAAATCATAACTTTTCAATAAATAAAAATTTCAAAATTTTGGAAGAAATACATATTGCAATTAATTAAAATACAAATTATAAGCATTAAAAAATAAATTAAAAAAATTGCCCAAAACAGGAAACTGATTCCGATATTATTATCAGAATAGAGTAAAACATACTTTCATTTATCAACAAGAATAGTGAAATCATCTAAAATATATATTTTTCGGTGGGAAAATGTATATAGATTTTAACATTGTTCATTTTGAATCAGCGGGAGTGTTAGATGGTAAGAAAGAAAATCTTAAATGTTATGAGTCCAATTGCCATCACGGGGAATGGAAGGGTTAATCGGCCTCAGCTTCATCCTACCATCTGTCTACGGTTAAACAATTTTAACAAAATAAATATCATGAAGTTTTAAAATAATATAAGTTTAAATGAACTAGTGATAGACATTGCTTAATAGAAGAAATTTTAAGAAATATTTCGTCACCTTCTCCTTTCTTAGTTGCGTGGAAGTTATTTAGCTAAATGAAGCCTAACACATTTCAAAATATTTGAATATTTTCTTCTCGCGCATATAAAAATTATTTTCTAATTAGTGTTAGAAGAATCATTCTTTGATTTATAAGCAATATTTTATTGAAAGAGAATATAAGCATTTCCGTTAACCTGCATTGGATTATTTTTACCTTTGATAGATTTTTTATCGCGATTCTTAATCCAGACATCTCGGGTTAGAAAAGAACCTGCTTTTAATCGTAGTTAAAGCCTGCGATTACGAATCTGCACTCGCTTAATTACTCTAGTAGTAAACTTCGTGTAGATTTCATTTCATTCACAAACAAGTCGTGAATGAACCTATCTGCTTCATACTATCGTATAATCTGCGATCAGTGTTCCCATCTCTCTTCCGCATCGCCATAACGATCGTCCGTGCTTGTCCCCATAACTTACGTCGGACTTTTAATTACTGAACATGTCGTCGAGCGCGCCCTTTCATTACCTGTCCATTGTTTTCGTGGCGAAGGACCTAGTTCCTGCCTCCGCAAAAAAAAAGGGCTCTCTAGCCGCAAATGTCCCTTTCGCGTGACGCAAAATGCAAAATAAAAAAGAAGGACACGTAAAAGCAAACTCTCTTGGAGAAGGAATATATTCTCCCGGTCGCAGATGAGATTGAGACGATAGGAGATAATAATGCGAATGGGGTGTGTAATAAGTTCGCAAGCGTGGAACTTGAAATATTAATCCCTGGTGGAGATTTCGTGAAAGTTTCGTTTGCGATGGATTTGGTAAAAGGGTTAAAGCTGCGTCTTATTTTGCTTTCTGCTTGGCACGATATGAGAAGAGGATTTATTCAAAGCTATCGTTAAAATTAATCAATACACCACTAAAATATTTTTTCTATCAACTTACAGCTTTTACCCCCCTATTGCATACCTGCCATTCATCTCATTATCAAGCGTAAAATTTTTAGTGTACGGTTTTTTTTGTTTTTGTTTTTTTTTTCACACCGGTCACTTTTTAGAGAAATTTTATTCTTATTTAATCATAGCAACATTTGATAAGAATTACTCTAAAAATAAAGTGGTGTAGGAAAAAGGGCGTTAACAATTTTATTCTTATTAATGGGACGGTTGGTAGGTATGCTATTACCCCCTAAATAGCACATACTATGAAAATATATTTAAAAAATAAAACAATTTTTTTATTATTTTCAAATTCTTAATATGGAATAGCGCGGGGGGGGGGGATGTTTATTTCAAACTTATAAAACATTTTGTATACATACAATGTATTTTATCACAAAAAAAAAAAAAAAAATGTTTTTTTTTTTTTTTTTTTTTTTTTTTTTTAAGATTCCGCTAAAAGGATAGAAAAAAATATATGTATAATATTAAAACTAGTATGTTATGGCCACCACAAGACTTTCTTCTATACTTTCCTATACATATTCATTTAGTAACAATATTAGAAAAAAAAAAAAAAAAAATACGATTTTTTTTTTCGTTAAAAGTAAAAAAAATTGATAACTTTGTTTTAAATTAACACAGATTTATAGTTCAACCATTCATTTTAAATGAATTGACCAGATCTTTCGAAAGATACCCATCTTGAAAATTTACCCCCCCCCCCCCCAGAGGGAAGCGATGCCCCCACATGCACAGAATTTTTTCATAGTTAACTACTACTATTATCAATAATTCATATTAATTTTAAAATCACAAGTTAAAAATAACTCTGATTGTGCACATTTATACGAAATTTTGTCCTATACTGCCATGTTAAAAGTTTAGAAAAAAATGTGATCACAGTGCCACCTGTTGAGTGATTGATCCCCAAATGTAATCAGCATCAGTTTATGTCGGGGACCAACTAAATACCAAGTTTGTTTAAATTTCGTTAAAAAAAAAAAAATAAATAAAAAAAAAAAAAAATAAAAAACGATTTTTGTTGTTGTTGTTGTTGTTGTTGTTGTTAAAAGTAAAAAAAAAATCGATAACTTTGTTTTAAACTATCACAGATTTCTAGTTCAACCATCTTTTAAAGGTATTGACGAGACCTTTCGAACGATACCCATCTTGAACCTCCCCCCCCCCTCTGTGGGGGTACTTCCCCCTAGGGGGGGAACCGATACCCCCACATGCACAAAATTTTTTTCCTAGTTAACTACTACTATTATCAATAATTAAAATTAATTTTATAGTCACACGTTTAATATAACTCTCATTATGCACATTTATACGAAATTTTGTCCTATACTGCCATGTTCAAATTTTACAAAAAATGCGATCACTGCGCCACCTGTTGAGCGATTGATCCCAAAATCTAATCAGCACCAGTTTATGTCAGGGTGCAACTAAATACCAAGTTTGGTTAAATTTCATTCGTTGGTTCGTGAGATACAACGTCCATAAAAAAATGATACAGACAGACATACATTTTTTAAAACTATCAATTCATGTTCTGGACATCCCAAAACGTGTAAATCCAGTCGAAAATTTTCGCGAATCCAATACTTTCTCTATATTACATATAGAAGAAAGTAATTCTCTATATTACATATAGAAGAAAGTAAAAAAAAAAAAAAAACTTTCCTACCCCATTTCTAATTCCGTTTCGAGGGAGAGGGAAATCAGCCTCTCCTATTAATTATTATTTGCTGATATTTTAATGCATGTTTTGAAGAAGCGATGAAAATTTTGACTATTAAATCTTTATTACAAAAAAAAAAAAAAAAAAAAAAAAATGTTTTATTTATTTATTTATTTATTTCGAGCAGTTATGTAAGGGACAAAAACATCACTTACAGGTCGATCTTTATAATATATTAAACTGACTTTTCAGAGACGCTTGAACTTTTGAAGAAGAGTAATGGATAGAAATTCCCTTCCTATCAATTTAGTAAACAACGTTCCTTCTGGCAAATAGGTCGTCAGTGCTCTCGTCTTGTCAAAGAAATAAATTTATCATGTTCTTTGGTAAATTGTTTCATTCGTTGATCATTTTATTCTTGTGTATACTTAAAAAAAAAAGTTTACGAAAAAAATTATGAAATTTTTTTCTCAAGAGAATAAATTGAAATATTCGTTAAAAAAAAAAAAAATACTTTTAATGTATTATTGTTAATATTATTATTATTATTAGTATAAAAATATTTTTCCATATGTTAATAATTGTGTTCACACCTTAAAGTTTAAAACCTGTTTTGTAACGATTAAAAAAATAATGTTAGTAATAATCTTAAAATTTAAAATAATTATATATATAATTATATCAAATAATTAGTTTTTCTATAAACTAAAGAAAAGGGGAAGAAAAAGAAGAAAATTTACCCCAAGACAGTGAGAAAAATGTATGAATATGGTAAAATTAAATACCATTCGATGAAATTGTAGATATATGTTTGGACTAATTAAAATCTGTAACCTAAATAACCCTTTGAACCACTAGACAATTATGCTCATTTAATAACGACAAGCTCCAAAAATTACAATCAAAATTGGAAGAAAAATAATCTGGTGCGTCATTCACACGACTTTCTTTTACCTAGGGGTTCACCATTTCAATACTATAAAGAACAATAGCGTAACATTTATGAAATTCAACGTACTTTTAAAATCATCATAAATGGGTTTAGGACAGGATTTACCCAAGTGGGACCACTTGAAAAAAACCCACTATTTTTTTTTTATTTATTTACTGTACATTCAATAACTTTTACCACAGACACAAAGATGGTAATAATAATTATTATTATTTAGATTATAATAATTACTGTCATTACCACACCAGTGCCTGAAGTCTTCATGACATTGTGCTTTTAGAACAATTTTGCACTTTTAGATCATTTCATAAAGATATTTTTAGGACAAACTTAGTATATTTAGGACATTTTTTTTTATTTTAAGTCATTTGTGTGTATATATAGTAAAAATTTAAATTGTGTAAGGATTTCAAATTATCAAACCTTAAAATTAAAAAGACGGAAAAAAAATTCATTTTCAGTCAATTTAAAAAATAATTAATTTTTGATTAACTTTTAATTAATCTTGTTTAAGTTTCTAGTTGTCTATGTATTTCATATGTTTTTATGTATTTCTTATGTTACGTCATATGTTATATGTTACTCCAAGTTAAAATAAGGGGATTCGTTTGGAGTAAGCTACACAATCGATTAGGGGTTGAGAAAGCAGCAAAACTCGTAAAAGTATATCGTCATTACGATTAAAATCAAACT
Organism: Salticus scenicus; assembly: GCA_963930645.1. Lineage (NCBI taxonomy): Eukaryota > Metazoa > Arthropoda > Arachnida > Araneae > Salticidae > Salticus > Salticus scenicus. The sequence goes on from OZ005655.1 coordinate 14,966,421, forward strand.
ATGCACTGCCCACAGAAGTCCAGACTGACTAAATTTTTCATTCAGCAATATAATATTTTTTTCTGCGTTCCTATTCTGTTAGTGCTAAAGTAAGAAAATCAGTTTTCATTCAGTAATATCTGATATTTTTTATGTGTTACCTTATAAAATACCTATAATTATGCTTATAGGAAGTTTTAAATTTTTCAAACAAAAATGTATATATCGACAAATTATATTTAATAATGTGTGTATTTGTAATAATAAAGTATAACAGCTTTTTTAAAAATTATAAAGAACTCTAATTGCAGTTGCATAGTATTAATATATGAAAAAATACTAGTGATAAATAGCTATGAATCACTAGAGTTTTAAATTAGGTTTAAGTTTTTTCCTGTGATCACATTTAAAACTAACCAGTTAAGCTAGAACATTTAAAATGAAATCAAGATTTAAAAGTTTTCTGAAAAAACCCAATAATACCCGGGTTTTATATGGTAGGCCAGGGTGGGCTGGGCTTAAAAAAAAAGGGGGGGGGGTTAGGAACAGTTTTATATAACCCTATGCGGCGCAAGACAATTCGGATCATTTAAATTACACGGCCACCGGAAATCATGAACTAAATCAAACTAAAAGAAATTTTACATTTTACGGTTAAAAAAACCGTCCTTTTCTGATATGTTATAAACGTAAATTTTTGCTAAAAAATTTCCGGGATGAATTTTTGCAGCTGGATCTTAAATTTTGCGTCCTCGCAGCGAGAACAGCGCGCGTTAAAGGGTTAACATGTAATTCTGTGTGAGAGGGACTACCCCTTCCCCCCTCAACCCCCCGTTCAATTATAGTGCATACTTTTTTTTTTAATCAAAGCTATTATTCATTTGCCTTCAAACTTGCCAATCTTGATAAGATTTTTAAGTGCAACCTAATATGGACTTCAAAATACTCCATTTGAATTTCCTGCTGTAATTTGTTTTGAAGTTATACTGACATTAGATATACATACAGATCGATCGCTAAAAATTGGGCTTTCGTAATCAGGGTACCTCAAAACGCAACATTATATATATCTATATATATATAAATGAATTGCTGTTCGTTAGTCTCACTAAAACTCGAGAACGGCTGAACGGATTTCGATCATTCTTTTTTTGTTTTTTTCCTTATAGGTCAGGGATGGTTTAGGAAAAAAAAAAAATTCGAATAGTTTTCTTATTATTAATTAAAATATGAAAATAATAACCTCCTAATACCTTATAAATAGCCATTAAAATATTAGCTATAATTTAATTGTTGCCAAAAAAAATTTACGAGTTCATTTTCTTTCGACATAAAAATAAATAAACGTGATTAAATAAATAATTTAATTAAACGTGAGCTTTAAAAAATTGTAAAAAATTAAATTATGTATCTCACAAAAATTGACGTCACTATCGGTTTAAAGATTTCATACGCATTGATAAAGTGCTAATGTAGTTAGTTCTATGATTCAACAGAAAATTTAAAAACACAGTTTATAAAAAGTTTTTTTTCTTATAATCTATATATATATATATATACAGTGCGTATCGAAATGATAGGTCCACCCGCATTTTTCAAAATTTCGACTCTTAATTGAGAATAAGAATCACTTTTTTGGTAGAGATAATTAATCAGTAAATGTTAAAACTATTTATGAAGAAATTTCTTAAAAATAAATAATTCCTTTTTTATTTTATGCAAATTTTCATTTTCAGACCGTTTCGAAAAGATAGGTCCGCCTTCAGAAATTTTGCACCAATCACGTTTATTTCCAAAAAATTTGCATAAATATCGTTGCTTAGTCTTACTGCGGGATTATGCTGGCTGCTGTGGATGTATTTAAACAGATTTGAACATCACGTTGTAATCAAACGAAATGGGTTGTCGTTGCAGTCTTTCGCTGGTTGAGCAGGGGAAAATTGATGCATTTAAAACGTGTGGAAAATCGAATAGAGAAATAGGTAAACTTTTAAACAGATCACATAATGTTGTAAACAATTATTTGCGACTTAGAAATGCTTATGGCAGTGAAAAATCATCTGGCCACCCATCAAAAGTGACACCCCGACAAAGAAGGACTATCGTAGAGGAGTTAAAATCTGGAAATATGAGCTTATCCACTTTGGCCAGACAACAAAACCCTCCAATATCAAAATCTACAGTCCATAGAGTGGTAAAGAAGTGCGGCAATATAGTTTACGTGAAGAGGAAAGCGGCTCCGAAATTGACAAAAAAGCACAAAGAAAAGAGATTGAAATTCGCACATGAAGTGATGTCCTGGAAACAAGATTGTCATCGTATGATATTCAGTGATGAGAAGAAATTCAACCTGGATGGTCCAGATGGCTGTCAGTACTACTGGCACGATCTGCGTAACGATAGACAGATATTCTCGAAGAGGCAAGCTGGTGGTGGTTCCGTTATGGTATGGGCCGGATTCGGAGGTGCAGGAAAAACTGATATAGCAGTTGTATACAATCGTTTGAATGCTGCAGGCTATCAACAGCTGCTTGAACAATATTTTCTTCCACAATTAGAGCACATTGGGGGCCCATTCTTCATGTTCCAACAGGACAATGCTCCTGTGCACACTGCAAAGTCCACTTTCGAATGGTTTCTGGATAATGGTGTACATGTTATCGATTGGCCACCTTTCAGCCCTGACCTGAATCCGGTAGAAAACATGTGGGGTATACTTGCAAGAGGGGTGTATGCAAGCGGAAGGCAGTACAACAGTACTGCAGACTTGAAAAAGGCTATTTCCTCCGAATGGCCAAAAATCGAGAAAAAGTGTTTGCAAAAACTTGTAGAAACCATGCCAAATAGGATTTATGAGCTTATTCTGAAACAAGGTGGAAAAATTTCTTATTAATTAACATTAATTTGATGCTTGGTTCAGTGGACCTATCTTTTTGAAACAGCTTTTTCATGTAATTTTTGTTTTCCTTATTATTCCTATTATTTGTATATTATTCATGTATTATTTTACATTGAATGAAGTAATGTAGTTTACAAAATAGTTCTTTGTACACAATAAAACCTTTTTTACCAACGTAACTTTCGTTTTTACTGGTGGACCTATCATTTCGACACGCACTGTATAAATGAATGTTTGTCTGTATGTCCATTATAAAATTGTAAACGGCTTGACCGATTTCGATCATTCTTTTTTTGTTTTTTTCCTTATAGGTCAGGGATGGTTTAGGAAAGAAAAAAATTGAAAAAATTCGGCCCCCAAGGGGGGGGGGAGTAGGGGGCAAAACGTGAATTCAAAATATCCTTCATAGCTCAAACAAAGAAACAGATATCCGTAAAATTTTTGCTTTAAAATATAGCTAATATAAATGTCTAAAAACCAATTCCTGGAATTTTCGAAATTTGATCCCCAAGGGGGGGGGGCAAAAACAATTAGAAATACAGTTAGGCCTTTCAAAATTGGTACAGATAGGTTTCAATAGCCTGCAAGTCGAATGGGGATATTTTCAAAAGTGTAAAGTTATTAGGAGGGGAGAGAAGGGGGGAGGGGAGAGGGGGGGGGGGCAAAAAAATAAAAATAGATTTAGATCGTTCAAATTTGGTATATAGAGGTTTTCGATACTTACAAATCGATTGCGGATATTTTCGAATTTGTAAAATTATTAGGAGGGGCGGGAAGGGGGGGGCTATGGGCAAAAACAAATAGAAATACAGTTAGGGCATTAAAAATTGGTACAGATAGGTTTTAAAGGCCTGCAAGTCGAATGGGGATATTTTCGAAAGTGTAAAGTTATTAGGAGGGGTGAGAAGGGGGGATGGGATGGGGGGGCAAAAAAATAAAAATAGAGTTAGATCGTTCAAAATTGGTACAGAAATGGTTTTCGATACTTAAAATCGAATGCGGATATTTTTGAATTTGTAAAATTATTAGGAGGGGCGGTAAGGGGGGGCTATGGGCAAAAACAAATAGAAATGCAGTTAGGCCGTTCAAAATTCGTACAGATTGGTTTTAGATGCCTGCAAGTCGAATGGGGATATTTTCGAAAGTGTAACGTTATTAGGACGGACGGAAGGGGGACGGAGGGGCAAACAAAATAAAATAGAGTTAGATCATTCAAAATTGGTACATAGAGGTTTTCGATACTTACAAATCGATTGCGGATATTTTCGAATTTTTAAAATTATTGGGAAGGGGGAGAGTGGTGGGGCAAAAAAATAAAAATAGAGATAGATCGTTCAAAACTGGTGCATAGAGGTTTTTGATATTTACAAATCGATTGCGGATATTTTTGAATTTGTAAAATTATTAGGATAGACGGGAGGGGGGGTCGAAGGGGGAAATAAGAGTTAGAGCATTTTGGGAGTTTTTTCGGAAGGCAGTGAGAACCCGGTGCGACATTTTTCCTAATCAGATTTTGTTTCGCTTTTTTTTTTTTTTTTTTCACGTGATAAAAATTAATGCAATTTTGAGAATTCAGTAATTATAGTGATTCATTTAAAAATAGTGACCAGCGAAGCGGGCAAAGCCTGCTAGTATATATATATAAAAGAGATGAAAATTCAAAAATACTATGTTTAGAGTATGCGTATAGAAAATGAAATTTGCTTCTTGAGCAGTGCTGGTCGGCATAGTAAAATGTAGCAAAGCTTCAATTACATTCAGTAGAAAACAATGTTTAGCTTCATCTTCGGTAGCCCTGTATATTGTCCATAACTAATATGCGCTTTGAATAATATTGTGAACTTAAATCTAGTCTTACTTGAAAAACTTGCAACACAAAAGGAATTACAATTTCAGCAATTTCCAAGTACAGCTGCAATATATCCATACAGTTTGAGCAGCCTTGTAAACGAATGATGAATGATTTCCGCACCACAATCAGCACAAAACGCATGCTTTTATGCATATAATATATTTTGTTCATTTCGTTTTGTTTTAGTCAGCCTATAGACGTTACACTGTACTTACTAGAAATTTCCCCATAGATATAATGTGTTTGAATCATCTTGGTTGTCCCTATACACGAACCACTTGCTTGATCTCAACGAAAATTTTGGTGTATCATCCCTATATGATACACATTTCGAATACCAAGTTTAGACTTTCTTCTATAATTCGTTCTTGCGATATTCTGATAAAAGACACACACACACAGAGACCAACCGCTAAAAACATGATTTTCGGATTCAGGGGACTTGAAAGCATGTAAATTAGCAAAAGCTTAATTTCGAAAATTTGACCCAAACACAATACTTTCTGTATATGGTTAAGAGAAAGTAAAGATAAAGGATTTGTTTCCGCCACATTTTAGGAATAAAATATTGTTAAAAAATTCCGGGATGAATCTTTTTGAAATAAAAAATAGGTGGTATAAAATATATAACGCCGTGTTTCAAAGAGCTAACAGCATTTTCACTCCTGCTGTAAAATTTCATTGATTTTTGTTCGTCTTACAAGGTATATTTCATAAATCAATTCGTATCTATTTCGTAAATCAATTCGGGTAACAACAATTCCAAAATTATCCATTTTGCTTTTCGGCATCTTTTTTTTTAACTAGTTTTTCTGCTTTTTTTGTACAGATGTCAATTGAATTGGTATTTACCCTTCTGTTTGTGTGTTATTACTATTATTATTATTATTATTATTATTATAAACATTTCTTTTACTAATTTTATAAATACATCTTTATCAGTATTTAACTTTTGCTTTCGTTTGTTTAAAAAAAAAAAAAAAAAAAAAAAAAACTTTCATATACCTAAAATAAAATTAAATTTTAAATTACTTTAAGATAAGAATTAATTGTTTTGATTTCTCAAGTAAAATAGAAATTACACCATAACATTATTAGGTACTACAAAAAATTTACTCAAATATCTCTACAGTTATCTTAAATTTAACATCTCTTCTGAAATGCTTTAATATTGTTTTAATTTGTGTAAAGTTAATTCGTATTTGATTAAGTAATTTACTTCTAGTATTTTGTGATCACCACAAAACTAACTCCTATGCCATGATATATAACAGCGTCACCTCTTAGCTAACATGTACAGATATTTAATTTGCTTAGATTCTCAAAATAAAGGTTTAACATATGCAGTTTAATGAAATTTTAACCAGCAGTCTCTGAGATAAAGCCATCTGGAAAATCACAGAAAAGGAATGATAGTAGCGCGACCTGTAAGCCGATTCACACCCAAATTAAATTAAAATAGATTTTTCTAATGACTATGTCACATATCAGGTGTGCGTTTATATATATTAGAAGCTGAGATATGGCACTCCAATAATCGTGGAAAATTAGCACCACCTTTGTATCGATATGCAATAAAACTGAATAAGCATAGTATATGTAATAAGTCCCTACATATATCAAATTTTGATCAAGTCTAATACACATAAAAGATGAGATATAGATTTTTTATAAATGAAAGAAATATGCATAATTGCAGTAACGCCTGTCGGACGATATATGGTACAAATTAATCAACACCAATTTGTGTTGGTCCAGGCAAGTATAAAGTTTTTAGAATTCTGTCTGTTGGTTCAAGATAGACAATCCCCACGAACACACAGACCCACAGAGAGATAATTTTTTCTTAAAAAAGGGGGAACAAGGCATCTCAAAACGTTTAAATCCATCGGAAACAACGATTGAACATTTTCGATTGAACATTTTCGTGATTTCAATACTTCCTTCTTGTACATACAGAGGAAAGTAGGAAGCATTAAATTCTTCCTAATTCTATAGATAATCAAATTAATTTGGCTCAGGTGCAGAAATATGCTCCTTGTCTTAGTTTAAAAAAAAAAAAAAAAAAAAAAAAAAAGAAGACGAAGAAGAAAAAGGCTGTCAGCTGATTTAAGCTCTGTTAATTAAAGAAAATTTGTTTGAACTTCTAAATCTTCTGTACATTTAAAAAAAAAAAAAAAAAAAAAAGCTATCGTCATGTTAAGTGCACCGTCATCAGTGAAGAATTTTTACACCGATGACAGTACATATAATGCTATCGAAACTGCAGTTTGTTTGCTTAATACTTTTTTTACATTGGCCTTTTCGACTAAGTGTAAATATTTATTTTATATTTCTGCTCAACATCAAGTCTGGTTATATTTGTATGGTTATAATTTTATTTATAAAAATAACATTTTAACTTACTCCTGCTCCAATTCAGACGAGATGTCCGTGGCTAAATGCCTGGGCCCGAAATGTTCTGGAGGCCAAAATGTTTGGGGCGAAATGATGGGAGCAAGATTTTCGGATCCCCACATTGACAGTGAAAAATTTTGTGTGTTCTAAAATGTAAATTTTTTAAATTTTTATGTAATGACATTCTTATTTTACACATGTTAAAGTGGTTTTATCTTCACATTTCCTGCACATTATTATTATTATTATTATTATTATTATTATTATTATTATTATTATTATTTTATAAATATTAAAAAAAGAACGGACGTATTTCAGTTGAAATAAAAATGTTTAAAGTGTACCCTGCTGAGTTTTGAAAGTAGCCTATCTGCCTCGAATCAAACACTTTACCATAATTCCACATATACAGCGGTGTTTCTTTTTGCATGTATTAATAAAAATAGTTCAAAATTCTAAAGTCATATCATAAACCAGGGAGTGCGATTGCGCAAAATTTGTATTTTAACCAATACTAATTTTATCAGCTTATACTAAGGTTGTAAATAAAACTTTAAAGTCTTTTCTTTTTTTTCTTTCTTTTGAAATTTGAGTTTTATTTTTAAATTATTGTGGAGCATTATATTTGGATAAATAACTAAAATTTTTAAGTATACCTTCATTACGTAATTCCCTATAATGTATAGAAATTTTGTTTGAGAAAAAAAAAAGAAGGAATACTAAAACCTTTTCAGGTATGGAATTATTTATGCAATTAAAAATATTTTAATATAAAATACAGGAATGAAAGAGTTCCGCTTTTTCTGCCACTAAGTATTTCTATACAGAAAATTTTATCATATTTTTACAGTTATTTTTGTGAAATTATATGTTGGAAATTTTTGTAGGAAAATACTGGTGGAAAAAAAAAGAAAAAGAAAGAAAAAGAAAAAACTAAAATCCTTAATTCCAGAAAATGTGCACGCTATAAGTACATACAAACCTTAAATATTATAATATTTGGTTGCATTTAAAAACTGGCAAAGCAATAAATTTTGCTGTTGTAAAAGTAAATAAAGAAAATTGTAAGTATTGTAAAATTGTAAATACAATTTGCTTACAAAGTTTCATTTTTAACATTATGTTTAAGTATCTGAGTACTTTACAGCAAACTGATTCCTTTAATGCAATACACGTTAATGCACAGATAATAAAATAAGTAAATAAATAAATAAATAAAAAGTCCTGTTATATTACAGAAAATTTCTGGCAGCAAAAGTTGCCAGAAAATAGAAAATTCGTACAAACAGAATTTTTCTGTAGCGCACATTGGATGGAAAAAAAAACCTTAAAGTAAATAAAAATTTAATAATATATAACATAATTAATTAAGTTTTAATTAATAACATATTTTTTGCAAAATTTTAATAATTTCAATTCCTTTTCCATTCAGCTGAAATCAAAAAATGAGCAAAATTGCTATCATAATATCTTTCATTTATTAAACGAAATAGACATTATTTTATCAGTATTTTTAAGATTTTTTTTTCGATATGTAATCCATCATCTTATGTATCAGTGAGCATTATCTATTCCGAATTATATAACTGAAGTGGGATACACTTAAACTCCAATTGTCTGCATACTTCATGAGTGATACAATTTCACTTTGGATAGCATTTTAGTAGGCAACAATTGGCAACATGTAAAACAAATGATGATAGACGATTTTTACTGTGACAGATACAGTTAATTCATCAAAATTTTCACGGATTTGCGTGTTCCAATAATACCTGTTGCTGTTACACAATACATCACAGAACAAGTAGAAGAAATAATACATTATACAACAGTTATGGGTTTTACTAATAAAATACGCATCTTGAGTGATTTAAAGCTTGATTGATTACCTTAAATGATAGCTATATCGATTTAAAAAGCAAAATCATGTGGAAAACGTGGCAGATATGAGCTGAAGAACATACAGTTAACGTCGTGAGTTAAATTAACCCCGACATTGAATCCTTCAAATTGATGGACTTCGAAAATATTTTAACATCGCATTTACAAAATTAAAAGTGCAGTGATTAATCATTTACTGTAATTATTCATATAAGTTTAAAAATTTGTTTTACACAAAACAATTGTAATTAGTTAAAGGCAATTTCAGAAATCATCGTTCACAAATAAGACACGATGTGAGATATTGATGAATTTTAATGACTTTGAAACAAAAGTTGTTGTAGAATTAATTATTAGCATATTCAACTATCTTTTCACTCGAGGAAAATACTGAAAATAGAAATATTTTCGGATATTAGAAATATTTTAGGTATCAGTAAAGATTAGTAATTGAATTACGAAAGAGACAAAAAGGGGGAACTGATTGCTTTTAAGAAGATTATATTAAAAAATATATAGAAAAATATATAAAATAACTCTGCTCAGTTCTGCATCATATTTGTGTTCTCATAAATTTCTATTGCGACACACTTTATAATCATGTTAAAAGAAATTAATTTGACCAAAGCTTGATACAATGACAGAATGAAATCTCCGCCTAATAGGCTATCCACCGTTCACTATTTATCTTATTCTAATCTATTAATTTATTTTATCAAGTTCAATTCCGTTGTTTAGTTTTCATGCTACTATTTCCAATGCAATAATCCTCAAAATTCATATTTATATGAAAAATTTACAATTTCGATATGTTGATAAAATCGTAAATTACGAATAATTTACGAAAATTTCCTATTAGAATATTTGTATTCAATCATGTTCAAACAAATATCATAAAAGTTTTGAAGTTGTCTAATGTATTTATGATCCTCAAAATGGAAGTTTATGCTCAATTTTGCCTTATTCTGACATGTTAAGTAAATCGTAAATTCCAAATAATTTACGAATTTTTTAAATTGGAAAAATCGTAGTCTATGATATTCATGACAGTATCTTAAATAATAATTTGAAAGTGGTTTGACATCTTTACGATGGAAATATCCCTCAAGATTGACGATTATGTGAAATTTTGCTCTATTCTGCCATGTTAAGCGATTCGTAAATTTCCAATAACTTACGAAATGTTTATATTGGAAAATTCATAGTTATTAATATTCATACCAGTGTCCTAAATAATATTTCAAAAGTAGTCTGACATCTTTACCATGAAAATCTCTCTCAAAATTGACTTTTATGTGAAATTTTGCCCTATACTGCCATGTTAAGAAATTCGTAACTTTTCCAATAACTTGCGAAATTTTCAAAGTAGCATATTTATAGTTGCTGATGTTTATTCTGGCATCAAAACTGATATTTTAAAACTGGTCTGACATTTTTACCGCAAAAAGTTTCCATTTAATGCACGTTTAAGTGAATTTTTGTCCTATTCTCCCATGTTAAGAAAATCGTAAAACTCGAATAACTACTGAAGTTTTTTAATTCGAATGTTGCAAATGAATAGGGTTCTTGCCAGTGTCGAAAGTAATATTTTAAAACTGATCTGACCTCTTTGCGACAATTTGTTCTTGAGATATCGTGTACACAGACTAAGAAACTAACGGACTAACGGACTAACGCACTAACCCACTAACAGACTAACACACTTACAGACACCCTACAGACAGACACCATACAAATTTTGTCATTTTCGGATTCCTCACACCTGAAAACGTGCGAAAAAGTAAAAAAAAACGAGGTCGAAAATTTTCACGATTACCTAAGTTCCCCATACCTGTAGTATGATGGGGAACTAAAAATGAGAACGAATGTTCATGAACGACACAACAGACGATTCTACTGCTTGTATGTTCAGGGTGCGCGAACAATTAATCCATGTGTTCATGTCCCTTCAGTGATGTGGCACCCCGGATGTGCTCGAATACTGAATCACATGCCAGTGCCATCTGTTCCTGAACCATGCCAGTGTGAATGGCCTGCCGCTTGGAGTCAAAGGAGGATGGTGATGGCGAGCAAGAATGGCGCGCTTAATTTTACAAACAGTAAAGATGGAACAAGAGCCGGCTATGAAGTTGTACTATGTACGGGGGTCAAGTGGTAGTATTTGTGGGGATGGATGCAACACACTATGTTTTACATCTCATTTGCATCACGCACAACTAAACTTTTCCTGTAGATTAATATATGTCCTTTTAAGGCTCACGGGACAAGCTATATAAAAACGATAGTGGTTTCAACTTTGTTATCTGTTAACAACTTATCTTTAACCTGTGTTTCAATGAAAATAGTCTTCGTACATACATTGTCATTGAACTTCAGACCCAATTTTACCTTACCAGTACATCTTCTGTATATGGATGTCTTCTTCCTATGGATGAAAAGTTGTCCAAGAGGCTGTACCATGGATAAGTACTTCAGGCTGTACTATGGACGAGTGTGCTGCAAGGGTACCCATTACGATCATTCTGTAAAACTCAAATGAAATGCACATTACTCAGTTCAAAGTTAAGTTTCATTCGCCACAAAATAGCTCTTATCCTCCTGCAGGAAATTACTTATACGAATTTTGGTAATTTATTTTAAATATTACGAGGACTGATACATTATACCGTTGGTAAAAATCCACTTAAATCAATTTTAAACAGAGAAATTTGAACACGCAAGCAAATTTTTGTTTGGTCAACCTCGTTTTGTATTCGGTTGTTGTTGGCAAAAAAAAAAAAAAAAAAAAAATTCCCCTCTCTACTTCCTTCCCCGGAAAAAAGAAATTACTTAATATTTACGATCTGATCTATTAAAAGTATTGTTAAAAATTTTTCTTTATATATATATATATATATACATATTTTACTTTGTGGATTGTACTTTTTTACTTTCTCTTACCCATAGGGTCGAGAAAGTATTGTTTTAGGGTAAAATTTTCGAAAGTGAGTTTTTGTTATATTTACATGTTCTGGGGTTCCCTGAATACGAAAATCATGTTTGTAGCGAATGGTCTGTGTGTCTCTCTGTTATCAGCATATCTCAAGAACAAATAGTAGTAGAAATTCCAAACTCGGTATTCTAAATGTGTATCATATAGGAATGCTATACAAAGCTTTTGGTTGAGATTAAGCAAGTGGTTCGTGTACAGGGACACTCAAAAGTATTCAAATACATTACGTCTATGGGGGAAATTGCAGGTAAGTAGAGTTTAACATCTATAGACAGCACTAAACCAAATGAAACGAATATATATTTCTTGTAATAGAGATAGTCAACTGGGAAGAAAAAATTGTGAATGTAGGAGCTTCGCCTCGGGGGGGGGGGGGGGTCCTCCCTCGAGGGGAGTAAATTTTCATGATGGGTATCTTTCAAAAGAGCTCGCCAATACCTTTAAAACGAATGATTAAACCATTTATCTGCGATAATTTAAAATAAAGTTATCGATTTTTTTTCATTTTTAACAAAAAAAGAAATAATAATAATAATGTAATATTGAGAATAAATTCAACTTTTTATTGGATATTTAGTGTTATACTACTTCTCTAATATGGAAATCGTGTGCATTATCATAAAAGATAATTTTTTTTTAGTTAAATTGTATATAAATATAGATGCATTAATGAAACGGGGGGTTGAGTGGGGCGGTAGCCCTCCTCACACAGAACTAATTATCATACAAAACTCTTCGAAGCCTAATTTAAATTGTTTAACACATGTTTACATAACAGTACTCGTTATCTTACCTCTTAATCTGCAACCTGTTTTTACAGTATTAAATTTCAGGGTAAGAGAAAGTCGTGTGAGTGACACACCAGATTATTTTCCTAGTAAAATTTATGTAATTAAATTATTTAGTTTTATAAGTTAGAGAGTGTTACACATATTATATTAATCAAACAAATTTGAAATTTAGAATGAAAATAAAAAAATAAATAGTTAATTAACCAAAAGAAATAAAGAAAGGAGGAAGGGAAACAGAAGGAGGAAACTAGTGTCAGTTAATACTAATTTAAATGCAGCCTGTAACCCCATTTTTTTTTAAAGAAGTTTCGTGGTACGTTTCATCATTTTAGTAGTATTTATTACTAAAATTGCACTACTTAATTGTTAAAATACACTACTAAATTTCTAAAAATATTGGTTGCAGCTAAATTGGCACGATTCATTTGATGAAACGTTAAACTTAAGAATGCAATGAAATTCCTATTCTACTTCCTTTATTGGATTTTTTTTCTAGAACCAAATCTCTCTCTCCCTCTCGATATGTTAAATCAGCAATATATATATATATATATATATATATTAATAAATAAAATGTTCGCATATTTAATACTTTTTAAATGAAGAATTTTTTTTTTCTTTTTTTAACTTTTGGTGAGTTTAACTTACAAGAAACATTCGCGAACTGTGACGCACCGATCAGTATTTTTGAGAATATTACTCCACAAATTTACTGGTGTGAGAAAAAGGGCGGGACTAACAACACTACGGAATATTATTTAGGATGTTGGCAGGTACGTAGTAATTTATATAGATCTATCATCCCCATGTTATCGAGCAAAGATTTTTTATGCTGAAAAAATTTCTTGGCATCAGCCATTAATCGTCATCTTGGCTTTCAACTGTACTAATAATATATGAAAGGAAATGGAATAAGTTTTCATAAGTAAGTTGTTATATTTGACTAATTTATGAAAACTATAATTTTTATATGCAGTTGCTTTGTTATTATTATGAAATAATTACCGTTTTCATACTGAATGGAATACATATATATATATATATATATATATATATGTTTTAATTTTAATATTTTTAATATTTTATATTAATAAGTAATATGGAATTTTTAAAATTCTTTTAAATATAGTTAGCAGCGGTGCTGGTTAAGCTGGTTAGTTTTAATAAGTAATAATAATAATAATATTTAACTTAAAAGGAAAGAATAATAAAGTTAAATATTTTTTAATAATTTATTAAAAAATAAAATAAAATAAAATAGAGAAAATAAAGCAAAATGAGTATCTGCAGTTTTTCTTCTCTCCGAGTGAAAAAGTTTCACTTTTTTCCCTTCGATGATCAATCTGTGCCTTATTACTATCCGCGATTGTAATGAAATGCTCGCCCTCTGGTGGGCTAAGGTGAAATTACAATTGACATGAATAGCTTTCGGCTTTCGAAGAGACGCCATTGCTTGCCGATGTTTAGTTTCACATATATTTATTGAATAAAAATGAATAAATCCGGTTAAAAAGATAACACTTACTGTTGTATGCCACAGTGTAACTCCAAAAAAATCAAGAAATCCAGAATTAAGTTTCCATTTATTTCCGAATGATAAATTTAAAATTTCAGCTGCTTCGGTTAATAGAAGTAAAGAATTAATCGCAGATGATTTGAAACTAATATTTGTTCAGCTTCAGTTAAATATCTACTTCCGATCGAACTTTGAATAAACTGAAATATTTTTTCCAAAAGCAATTAGTTTTCTATGATGCAATGGCGGAGAAATTGTAGCACGAATATTAAGTAGCAACATAAATAGAACAATAATAATTACACGTGGCGTAGCTATTTTATTTACTAACAACAAAAGCTGAAAAAGCGCCATCTATCGATCATTACAAACGCGGATATCCATGTTCATTTTACCTATTTCAATTTTCTATTTATTTATTTATTTTTTCCACTAAATACGCGTTGTTGATTTATTTATTCAAATTGTATCTTTTAATCGTCTGCAAGTGCATATTTTTCTTGCTCTAGAATTCTTTTTTTTTAAGAAAATTGAGTTTTTATAAAAGAGAGATTTCAGTTAGAATTTTTAATAGTTTATTGAATTCGTATTTTATTATGTAACATGGTAACATAGAACGTATCAATCAGATAATCCGCGTTTGTAATGATCGATAGATGGAGCTTTCTCAACTGCAGTTGTTAGTAAATATAATAGCCACGTGTATTAATTTATTGTACTTTCTTGTTGTTCTATCGTTGTTTGAGCGTGAAAGCTATCAGTGGTATGATATATTCACCTTAGCCCACCAGAGGGCGAGCATTTCATTACAATCGCGGATAATAGGCAGTAAGTGGAGATATTTTCAGGTCTATTTCGGCAGAATATTATAATCATATTTATCTGCATTCTTTCTTGATGCAATCTTAAATAAAACTGAAATAAATAACTCAACAGCACGTGATTGGCGGGATGAGAAAAAATAGAAAAGTCAAATAGACGAACTGAATGGCGTCACAATATTGGTAAACCTATACCTCTGTTCTGAAGTAACGTTTGCCGATATAAATTTGTAGGAGTGTATATTTTCGTATCCTTTAACTACCTGTAAAGTTTGGTTACGATCGATGTGTCCCTTGTTAGTACAATTATTTAGAATATTTATTTTTAGTAATAGTAATAGTAGTAATAGAGTTATTACTATTATTATTACTATTATTGTCATTTCTTGGAGAAATTAGGCTTATAACTTTTTAACAGAAAAAAGGTAACATATATGACATATTTTAATTTTAGAAGCTGTAAAATTAAGATGTTTAAGTAAAAATCTCCGTCATTGAAACCTAATAACATATTTATTTGCCAAGCTTGATAAAATATATGTTAAGACAGATGACTTCTTAAATTTACTAAGATAGATTATAAGACAGGGCCCGAAATTTCAATTTAGATAACACTCGCTGAAAAAAAAAAAAAAAGTTACTCGCCACAAAATATGATTAACTTACTTTTATTTTTTGCGTATAAAGTGACCAGAATTTTTTACTGGAAAAAGAGGAGAAATTATGTAATGTCTTTTATTTTATAAGAAAATAGAAGACATTCAATTTTGAAAAAGAGGTCATTTTAAAGGACACAAAATTGAAAGAAAATTATTAGAAAAAACGATTCAAAAGCAACTTTACACAAGTGGTGGAAACATTTTTATCTCAAATAATAAATTTGGATCAATACACCTTAATTTAAATTAATAATATACGGATACGAGAGAAAAAATCCCTAATTTTTATAGGTGTCACTGGACAATCTAGATTTTTTTTTTTTTTTTTTTTTTTTTAATTTTTGCTATAGACAAAAACTTTTTTTTTTGTGTGTGTGTGTTTGTGTGTGTGTGTAGTACTTTCATGCAGTTACATAAAACATTTTGGTACACATTTTTTTTTTTTTTTAATTATATTTTAATTATTATCAAAATCATAATCATAAAGGAAAAAATAAAATTGGCAAATGAAAAAATAAAATTAATATTCGGCAGAAGAACGATTTGTTTTAACGAACAGTCATTCTTTATCAACATTTTATAAAAATTCTCACAAATATAACCTAAATTAATTTTAGTAGTGAATAATTTTTTAAGGTAGGGTATATAAAGGGCGGGATTTCTTTCACATATCTACATTTTGTTCATTGAAGAAAACAGTCACTTTGTGGGAGCATTTTTGCCAGGAGGACATAAAATAAATTCAACTAACTTCTGCAAATTTTTGTGAGTTGGTGGTAGTGTTATAATTAAGGTCAATCGCCTGCACTAGGGCATTAGACCTGAGTAAGAGAGTTCTCCATGCGGTCTTTCTAAGAGGTCCTAGCCCATATTTACGCTAGTTTCGGAGAAACCACGGAAAACAACGAGCATGACCGTGTATCGAACCCAGCGCCTCACGTACACCAGCTTTTAGAACAGAACGATTTTCGGAGTCAAATTTAGCAAAATACGGATTTTCGAGTAAAACTCTACCAATAATGACACAAACACTTAAAAAACCGCCAAGCGTCTTCTTGAGGATATTTCCAAAAACTCACTTTTGATTTTTAGCCATTTTCGTTTTTTTTTTTTTTTTTTTTTTTTTTTTTTCGGTGGGGGGAGAGGGGTGTTACAAGATGGTAAATTTGAGCTCCTCGCTTTGCGCTAAATTCTTCCCGGAAAATCTATAGGTGCTGAGGTCACAACTTTTTTTATGTGGCTCATTTACCTGTATCCAACACCCATTTTAATGGGTTTTGCGAAACTCCACCCCTTTTCCCCCTTGGGGGTAGGAGGACAATAACGCGTTTCCAACCATAACTTTGCTTCAAATTATCTCAGTAAGATTAATTTTTATGAGTGGGTTATTTATGCGTTTCCAACACGCACTATAAAGGTATTTTATGAAATTTCACCCCCTCCCCCTTGATGTGGGGATGAGGGGAAAAAAACCTGTTTCTATGCATAACTCTGCTCCGAACTATCTATAAAAGACGATTTTTTATGAGTGGGCTGGTTATGCGTTAACAATACGCACTATAAAAGGATTTTGTGAATTTTTCCCTTTTCCCCTTTAATGGCGAGGGGAGGGGGACACGTTTTTAAAAGTAACTCTGCTCCAAATTCTCTCGAGAAAGTGATTTTCTGATATGTCGATTGGGACTTTCTGAAATTTCGTCCTATCCCCCCAGGGGGAATGTGCTTCCATGCGTAACTCTGCGTAATTCTGTTCCAAATTATCTTAGAATGTAAATTTTTGATGTGTGGCTGCTTTTGCGAACTCAACGCACACTACAAAGGGATTTTGTGAAATTCCACGGGGCATAAAACATGTATCCAAGTGTAACTCAGCACTAAATTATCTTAGAAAGGAGATTGTTTATGTGTGGGTCGGTTATGTGCATCTAACTCATAGTAAAAAGAGATTTTGAGAAATTTCCTTCCCTTTCCCTCCTTTAAGAGCAGGGGTGGGTAAAAAACGCGTTTTGAAACACAACTCTGCTTCAAATAATTTTTGGATCTCGATTTTTTAATGCGTCAAGAATTAAATTTAATATTATTTTTCAAATAAATTATTAAAGACTATTCAATTTAACTAGTTACCAATTTGGTCTTTGTGCTAAAATTATTCTTCTATTTATTTTTCGTTCTCATTATTTTCATTATTCTCATAAAATACATATCTATACAAGATCGGTATCGAACTCTTTATCAGGCAGGGAAGAAAAGGGTTTTTCTCATACCCTTTATAGTACTGATTATTTTCAGTAATGAACTTGTGATTCGAATTTTTTTTCCTCAAGCAACGATTAAAGAGTTTGATAAGTGAGTCTGACAATGTATGTTTACATCATTTTGTTCTGAAATAGATCTTGAATCAATCGCTTCCAGCGTTTTTCAGCACTGGTTTGTTTCTGTGATTGCCGTCGGTGATAAAGCATCAAATTGTCAACTCGTCAAATTCATTATAGGCTAAACATGATGCAGCCGAAGCAATAATGATTGTGTCCAAGATGTCAACCACCACGATGATTACAGAAGTTCAGCACTACATTTTTCATAATAAACGTCATTTGACACGGTATTATCTGTTATAAAGATTAGTCATGATTTAATTGAACTAAGAATGAACTTTTCTCAGGAGTTTACGCTGATTTTAAGAGTCTATAATTATTTTTTATTTTAAACTTGTATTACATATTTTAGCTATTAACTAGCAGGTCTACTCGGCGTTGCCAAAGTTAAAGTAGTGTTAGAAAATTTTAAAATAAATAAAAGAACTGAACAAAGGTGCAAAATGGAAAGACAGATGCATGAAATATTTCCGAAAGTCTTTAACAGAAAATATTTTAAATAAATAAATACAAAAGGAACACCTTTAGTATGGAACCATGTTGGCAACTTTAAGTATTTTTGCCCATTTTTGTAATAACTTGAAATGGCTATCGCAATTTTGTAGCTGTTCCGTACAAAAAAAAAAAAAAAAAAAAAAACTCTTTTATAGTATTTACAAAATAATAATAATAATAATAATAATAAATTAATAAATTCTAAATTCTATTTACAGTTAAGGTGAGAACATAAAAGAACCTAATGAGTTATGTGTAAAGTATCAATAACAACGAAAAATTTTGCTTTACTCTAGGAAAGAAAAGTACTACTTAATTAATAAAAATTTTAAGCTAATGCCAAACATCTGTGCGAAAAAAAAAATTCCACGCGAATTTCTGATAAAAAAAAGGGGGGGGGGCACCAATTTTCGTAGCATAACTAATTATTTATTTATAATTTTTATTATTAATCACGCGAAATTAAAAATATTTTGTTTCCAGGAAAAATATTAAACATGTAATTTATTTATTTAATTTGGCATCAATATTTCTTTATTTTTAATCATTTTAAAGTTAAAATGGTGTTTTTATTTAATATCTTTTGTTCCAATTATCCGATTGAACTAAAAAATACGGAGTTAGCTAGATTTTGTCCTGATTAATAAGTATACCACTTTTCGTAGCGGTCGTTTGAATGGTGTAGATTTTTGTAGCAAACTAAAAATCTGGACAAACAAACAGCTTTTATACTAGTATATATAGAAGATGAGATGCAAAGTACTTACTTTGTTGCTGTTTTCCTATAGGGTGAAATGTGATAAGTATAACAATGTTGTTGACATAGTTCTAATTTGATGTTATTTTGCGCAGTTGCTATTACACTTACACTTCTGAAAATGTTTATATATAAACTACAAATAATTCATTTTTAAAAAATATGAGTTTCTTATAATTTAACAATGTTAAACTTAAAAAATATACAGGGTTGTTTTAATTAAAGTTTGTCTATTTAGAAAGCTCTAGAGCCAGTTCTATGGCTCCAAACGAAACAAAATTTCACTAGTATGTAGTACAAGTGATGTGCTCTACGAAAATCGAAAAACAAAATAGTCAAAAGTTTCGTCAATAGGTGACGCTGGTCATATATCTGTCGTGTTATGTGAAGTAGTTTAAGAGAGAACTACATATCTATAGAACACTAATAGAACATTTACTTGACGATTCATACAAGACCGGAGAATATATTTAGAACAAACTCAAAGCTAAACATCGAACAGGCAGTAGTAGTCGTAGTCATTACTTTAGTGATCGCAGTATTTGCGATAACGAGGGATTCAGTTGGGAAGTTGCAATGACACGACATCCCCCCAACCAAGTCTTTTAAAGTTTCTAGAGATTGAGATGATCTGGTTTTTTAATCAGTCGTCCACTTCTCGTCATTTTGAGTTCAGGTTTGGAGGTTTTCATGGGAGATTTTGGTGACGGAGAAGATTCTAACTGGCTTTCAGCTGGAACTGTTTCTTCTTTATCATACACTGCATCATGCAGCTACGGAATTTCTTCTTTAAATGGTTGCTGATTGTAATTAAGAACGAGATCCCGACGGTTTCGCCTGATGACATCTTTTCGAGGTGTTTCTATTATGTATGATCTTGGAGCACCTGCCTTCGATTTTTTAATAGCAGGTGTTTTCATATCTTTTATCCACACTTTGTCGCCAACGTTCAGGGGCTTCAATTCATGAGCTGAATGTCGCTTATCAAAATTACACTTGTCTTTCTCTTTACCTCTTTCGTCGTTTTCGACGTGCTCTTTTAGGTTCGGCCACTTTGGCTTCAGTAGGGGAGGATAAACAGGAAGACGTGTTTTAAGCCTCCTACCTATGCATATTTGGGCTGAACTACTTCCTGTTA
Organism: Salticus scenicus; assembly: GCA_963930645.1. NCBI lineage: Eukaryota > Metazoa > Arthropoda > Arachnida > Araneae > Salticidae > Salticus > Salticus scenicus. Next base: position 14,986,973 of record OZ005655.1, read on the forward strand.
GGCCCGAAGTGTCTCTATATGTCAGAAGTCCAAGATGGGGATCATCTGATTTTTGCATGATGCTTTTTATGGTCTGTACCATTCGTTCAGCTTCTCCATTAGACTGTGGAAATCGGGGACTGCTTGTAACATGCTCAAATCCATATTCATGAGCAAACATTTTGAATTCCATAGAGCTGTATTGGGGCCCATTATCACTGACGACAACGTTGGGAATGCCGTGACGGGCAAATATAGTCTTCATTTTTTCAATGACCTCTGCTGATGTAAGACTGGTTAGCGAGCATATTTCAGGATATCTCGAGTAATAGTCAGTTACCAGACGATATTTTCTTTCCACATAGTTCAAATAAAACGGTGGTTACTCTTTCCCAGGGAAGTGTGGGTGGAGTGGAGGAAATTAACGGTTCACAATGGTTGCTTTTAGTCTTTACACAATGGGAGAAGGAGCTCATCATTTCTTTGATCTGGCAATTAATTCCAGGCCACCAAACAGATTTTTTGGCGCGTTCTCGACACTTGTGAATACCGAGGTGTCCATCATGAATTCTTGACATAATATCCATTTGCAAGACTTTTGGAATGACTAACTTGAGCCTCTTAACAAGAGACCATTAGAGATGGTAAGTTCATCCTTAAACTTCCAGTACGGACATGCATTTGATGGAAGATTTACGTAGTTTGGCCAACCGGTTTTGCAGTATTGACGACTTGACCTTCTGTCGTCATTCGACGTCATGGTGAAATTTAACCTATAGGAGTCTTAATTTACCCCACAAATAAAGGACTATAGCCAATCATAGCGCAGCTTTTCCCCACAAACAAAAGGAAACTCCGCCTCGTTCTAGTCGTCCATTCCACGACCAGCGAGCAAGAGGCATCTTTCAGGAGTTCAACTTTGATCTCTTGAAGTCGTTCCTTTGAGGAGGGAATAGTCTTAATTACATATGAGGCGTAGGCTTCAATGCCTTGTTCAGTCAGTATATCTTTGTGATCAGATATTTCGAATCATGCTCTTAGTCTAAGAACAGGATTCGACAAGGATTTATTTAACAAAACTGTATTAAGTGTACTTTTTTTATATAGGAATTTTCGCTTGTGTTCGGAGACTTGTTACCGACTGTATATATGAGCAATGATCCACTTCGTCATTCTGCACTGATGACGGTACGTTTTTTGCTACCGAAACTGCAGTCTGCGCTTAAAAATTTTACATTGGCGTTTCCAACATTGTGTTAAAATTTATTTACGTCAAGTCTGGTTATATATATTTAGAATCCCTTGAAATTGATATATGTTTATCAAATTCACTATAGTATATTATCTATTGGAATCGTTTAAATATCGCAAAAAGTTTCAAAGGAGCTCACAAAAAAATCCCAGTTATTACAATAGGACATATTTTAATATATTTATACTGCACAAAATAAAATATATGCTGCTATAATGTTTCTTAGTAAAATAAATATTATTAAGGTACACAAAACCTTTTTCCCGTAAACTAATATATGATTACCATAATTGTTCGGTTTATTGGACCTCCCTATGCTGTTTGGAAATACTGTATGGGGTACAAATTAAAAATACTCAATGTAAATAATCGGTGTAGTGAGGTAATTTCCTTTTCTTTTCTTTTTTTTTTTTTTTATTACAATATGCATTATTAGTTCCACATCATACTATGGAGAACTTAGATAATCGTGAAAAATTTCGACCTCGGTTTTTTTACTTTTTTATACGTTTTCTTGTGTGAGTAATCCGAAAATGGCAAAATTTGTATGATGTCTGTTTGTAGGGTGTCCGTTAGTTTGTTAGTCTGTTTACACGATATCTCACGAACAAATGATCGCAGAGATCGGATCAGTTTTAAAATGCACTGCTCGACATTGAAAATGCAACACCAAGAAGGAATGATAATAACGGAATGAAATTTATTGGACATATACATTATAGTAAGAAGAACAATCGATTAAAATTTCAGGAAATTTGGAGTAATATGTACTGAGAAAACAGTACATAAAGCAGCGACCTCTGTGAGCAATAACAGCACATATCTGCCTAGGCATTAAATTGAACAGCGATTGGATGACATGTACGGGTAGAGTACTTCATGAAGTTTTAACACGATACCACAATTTGCCAGTCGCTTCTCAACGATTAAACAGTCATTTTCAATGGTGCGAGATCAGGAGAACGCGCTGGACAGAGCAACAGTCGAACACATTCGGCATCAATGAAGGTCCAGACAATATGGACAACTTGCGGTCGTGCATTGGTCCTGCTTAAATGTTACGCTTCGGAGGCCTTGAACATAGGGCAGAGCTATGGACCTTAACTCGTCAGAACTGTAATGGCTGGTATTCACAGTGGCGGAAATGAAAACAAGAGGTGACCAGGACGTGTATCCAATGGTACAACATACCATCAATCCAGGTGGTGACTCAGTATGCGTCTACCAAAATTCTGATTACCCTCAAAACTGCATCACTGATATGGGCGTCATTAATGTGTGATCAACGATGAACCTGGACGCAGGAATGGCGTGAAGTCACTTTTCAGACAAATCACAAACCTGTTTACAGCATCAAGATTACCTTATCCGTATTTAACGGCATTATGAATAATGCGCATTTCCTGCTGGGATTCGACATCATCATACTGTCCATCATTTGCAATGATGTTATGGGTACCCATTGGATACACGTCTCGATTACTTCATGTTCGTATTCCTGGCACTCTAAACAGCGGCCATTAAATTTCTGATGAGTTAAGGGCCGTCCCTCTGCCCTGTATTCGAGGCCTCCGTAGCGCAACATTTAAGCTAGATAATGCACGACCGCAAGTTGTTTGTATTGTCCGGACCTTCTTTGATACAGAATGTGCTCGACTGTTGCTCTGGCCAGCGCGTTCTCCTGATCTCGCACCAATGAAAATGACTGTTTAATCATTGAAAAGCGACTGGCCCCCCACCACTCACCAGTAACTTCGATCGATGAATTGTGGCATCGTGTTGAAGCTACATGAAGTGCTCTACCCTTACATGTCATCCAATCGCTGTTCGATTCAATGCCTAGGCAGATATGTTCTGTTATCGCTCACAGAGGTCGCTGCTTTATGTACTCTTTTCTCAGTACATATTAGTCCAAATTTCCTGAAATTTTAATCAATTGTTCTACCTACAATAATGTATGTGTCCAACAAATTTCATTTCGTTATTATCATTCCTTCTTGATGTTGCATTTTCACTGTCGAGCAATGTATTACTTTCAATACTGGCACGAACCCTATTCATTTGCAATATTCGAATTAAAAACTTCGAAATTTACGATTTTCTTAATATGGCAGAATAGGACAAAAATTCACTTAAACGTGCATTAAATGGAAACTTTTTACTGTAAAAATGTCAGACCAGTTTTAAAATATCAGTTTTGATGCCGGAATGAACATCAGTAACTATAAATATGCTACTTTGAAAATTTCGCAGTTATGGGAAATTTACGAATTTCTTAACATGGCAGTATAGGGCAAAATTTCATATAAACGTCAATTTTTAGAGATATTGTCATCGTAAAGATGTCAAACTACTTTTGAAATATTATTTAGAGCACTGGCATGAATATTAATGACTATGAATTTTCCAATATAAAAATTTCGTAAATTATTGGAAACTTACGAATTTCTTAACATGGCAGAATAGAGCAAAATTTCACATAAACGTCAATCATGAGGGATATTTTCATCGTAAAGGTGTCAAACCACTTTTTAAATATTATTTTGGATACTGGCATGAATATCATAGACTACGATTTTTCCAATTTAAAAAATTTGTAAGTTATTTGGAATTTACGATTTACTTAACATGTCAGAATAAGACAAAATTGAGCATAAACTTCCATTTTGAGTATCACAAATACATTAGACAACTTCAAAATTACATTTATGATATTTGTTTGAACATGATTGAATACAAATATTCTAATCGGAAAATTTCGTAAATTATTCGTAATTTACGATTTTATCAACATAGCGAAATTGTAAATTTTTCATATAAATATGAATTTTGAGAATTATTGCATTGGAAGTAGTTGCATGAAAACTAAACAACGGAATTGACACTGATAAAATAAATGAATAGATTAGAATAAGATAAATATATCGAAGTGAACGGTGGATAGCCTATTAGGCGGGGATTTCATTCTGTTACTGTATCAAGCTTTGGTCAAATTCCTTTCTTTTAACATGATTATGATATGTCTCTCACTAGACATTTATGAGAACATAAATATGATGGGGAACTGAGCAGAGTCCACCTATGCCAACTAGTTTTTTAGTGCTTATGTAAATTTTTAAAATATACATAGCTTTACAAAAATAATCTGTTGTACGGAATTCATTAAATTTAAACCTTAAACCTATAAAAACAATTTTTTGAGAGGTTTTTCCAAAAAAGGAAAGAGAAAAATTTAAACTATCCGAACAGTACGGATTTTCTTTCTACTTTCTTTTCCTTTTCAATTTCAGTAAGACTTAATAACTGTGGGAAATCAGAAAGGCATTGTTGTTAACAATCTTTTTATCGTACATTTAATATAGCGTAATCATAAATATTTAAATGAAATAACACAGATGAAAATAATAGCTATTGATAGATGTTAAACATAATAATGGTTATAGAACGTGAATATTATTTTTCGTAATAAGTATCATTAGGTATGATGTTATCATTAATAAAACTAACCATGATTTATATATATCTTGAAAGAATTTTTGAAAACTAATCTTAGTTTTATTTCCTTATAATAATTTAGAATAATCATTATATTTCCTGGATTAAGAAAAATAAAACTTTTAAGATGTAAAAATAGCTTATCGGAGTAATCTGAAATAATTCTGATTCTGTTTCGATATCATTCATAACGATGACAGCAGCGATTCCCACAATAAATCAACAAATTTTCACATAATAAATCAAATTCATATTTAACATAATTCAGTCATTAAGAACAATTTTTTTTATCTTTTAGGCAAAAAAAGAAAAAAAGGTTGTGATTTGAGCAAATTTCCTTTAACCTTTGTGAAACAGTTTGTCATAGTTTTTCCTTCTTGATCATTTTGATTTTTTTTTTTTAACTATTACATTACCTCTTCTTATTATCTAGTTAATTTTTGTATGACATTTTTTATAGAAATTTTTCTGACAACTATACTTTCGACATGAAACAACAATTAAACTGTCCAGATAATCTAAAATAATAGTTATTATGGCACAATATTTTTCTTATCCTTTAACGCTCTTTGTTTGAATAATTGCAACTTAAAATTTAACAACTTTTTCTGCAACAATTTTTCATTATGTTCCCCCCGTTTTAATCAGTTTTTAGCCTTTTAATTCTTTTTTGTTCGGCAGAGAGCAGCACTACTTCAAAATTTAACAGTGTACGTTTAAGAAGAAACCAAATGTAAAAATCACTTTAAATTTCTTAATAGGCGTGAGTGCATAATCTCAGCTTTAATAATGCACTTGTGCCTAATTTTTCCACCCGATTAGAGATGGGAACGATTCGGGGAAAAAACAGAAATTTTTAGGGGGGACAAAAGCAGTTTATTATTATTATCAGGGTTTAAACTGCCATTAGTTTTTTTAGCATTTTGCTAAAAGGTATCATATTTTGCTAAAACATGTTGGTCAGAATTTCGCTAAAAAGCTAAAACAGGATAACCGTATAAAATATCTCTATATAATAACTCTTTTTTTTTTTTTTTTTTTTTTTTTTTTTTTGCAGGCAAAAACTACGAAAGGATTGAAATTTTTGGGAATGATTATTTATATAGTAATTTGGATTTATTTTTAATTTTTAATGATTGAATTTAAATGTAAAAATATTTAAAAGTATGTTAGAATTCAGAATTTGATTCATAGAAGCATTCTTAGAGCTGGTATTTCACGATTATCTAATACTACACTTTAGTCAATTTTTCAATTGCTTTTTCATTTTACACATATGATATGAGTACCTCTTTTTCTATTGTTAAAATCAAAACATAGTTTCCCTGATTCATATTTTCAAAGTCACACATATGGATGCTTGGTTAAAATCATCAATGAACAAAAGAATAGAAAATAAAACTGAGGATAACAAAGCTAAGTAAAAGAAATCAATGGTATCCAAAGATTTAACTTTCGAAAAAGTTAAAATAGTGCTTGCCTATTTTCGCTAAAATGCTAAAGTAATTTTTTTGCCACGTTAAACCCTGATTATTATTATTATTATTATTATTATTTCAAATGGACTTATTTCCATATTCGAAGGGTGGTTTATTTTTGGTCTGCAAAAGTACTTTTCAATTTTTTTTCTTTACTGCGTTGGGTGTCTCTAATGTGTTTTCATACGCTGAATTTAGAAATGCTTGTCTTTTCTTCCTATCACGAAACAATTTTTCACAAAGTAAGGGTGGAGATCGGAAAAATTCACACAGAGGCAAATTCGAAACGTATTTATGCATAAAATACATTAAGATAGGCTATTGTTTACACATTATATTTTAAATATGTTTCTTTGCATCGAAGAACCTTTTAGAGTATTTTCCTTATGTACGGCATGAGGGTTTTAAGGGGGAGGGGGATTCTCTATGTACCATGCAATAATAATCTGCTAACATGTTAATAGTCCATCGTCCCCTCTACATTTTTTTCCATGTCTTAATGAGATACATATCCTTGTTCTTCATTCACGTCACCCAGCTTCCCTAGAAAATAACCAACATGGAGTGGAAAAAAAATCTGGAGTGACTCCACTCGACATTCCGAACATTGAGTTATTAACAGTTTTGTAGATAAAGTAAAAAAAGAGAAGTTGTTAAACAAACAAAAGAGAGAAAACCATAACAGAGTGAGTATTTTTCTACACATATTACACGATGTTGTACTTAACGCTACTGAACTTTGAGCCCTAATGATAAAGAATTTTTCGTTGTGTCCCTGTAAAAACCTATAAATGCTAGATTCACCAAAATGCTTTAGTTAGTGCAACAGTGATTTATAATATTCATATAAATTTTCAGCTCAGTTGAATAAGGCGTTAAGATGCTATCGCACTTAAAATTTGGTCCCATAGGCTATAACGATAAAGAATATTTCTTTGTGTCCCTGTAAAAATACTGTAAGTGCTAAATTCACCAAAATCTATACAGTTGGTGCAACTGTGACCTATAACATGTGTACACATTTTTTGCACAGATTAATAAGGCGTTTAGACGCTATCACACTTTTAAAAATTTGGCCCCATAGGCCATAAAGAATTCTTCTTTGTGCCCCCGTAAAAAAACTGTAAGTGCTAGATTCACCAAAATCAATAGGATTCGTACTATGGTGTCTTACAATATACGTACCAACTTTCAGCTTATTCGAATAAAGCATTTAGACGCTAGCGTGTTCACTCACACACACACACACATGCATACACACAAAAATACATACATCATCGTAAAAATAGTTAAAACGGACTCAGGGGACCTCGAAAAGTATAGAAACATCAAAATCTCAAATTCGGATTTTTGACATGATTACAATACATTCCTCACTATAGTGTTCGGAAAGTAAAAAGGAATTTTAAGCTGAAAAAAATCCAATTTTTTGAAAACAACTGTACGTGATGGAAATTTTTGAATAGTTTTTCTTTAACCAGCATCCGAAAATACACCAAAAGACACATCACCTTGAAAAAAAATTATCGCAGACCTGTGTCATTTATTTGGAAATTTATAATATTTACATTCTTATGACTTTTTCTTCAAATATTTATTTAATGTTCAGCATCCCGCATGAAAATACTAACTTTGATAAGACAAGCTGTAAGATAATTTAGTTTCCTTGTACGTCAAAGTATTAATTGCTACTTTTCACAATAAAAATGAAAATGTGTGCACAGAATTATATCAATAATATCAATAAGTGGAAATGCTAAAGTTGAAATTTTAATATACGTTCATATTTTAAAAATAAAATTTTTATCACATATAACCAAATGATACTCCTACGAATATTTTAATGTTATATAGTGACTTTTCACCCTTATATGCATTCGAAATTACTTATTCTTTTGAAGCTTTTTTATGTTTTGTGCTTTTGTTTCTTGAACACAGATCCTTATTTTAATGTGTGTATAAACTATATATATAGTTTTACACACATCTGTATTTATGGTTTAAATACAAAACTTAATAATCTAAATGTAAACAAGATTTCTAATGTATATAATTGGTTTTATGAAGTAAATAATTTAATTTCAATTAAAAGAGGTAAGAGGGGTTCTCATATTAATAGCAAAAAGTTGAATGATATTATTCCTTTATTTTGGCTTAATGAACAAGAAAAAATATTCACAGACTCTTTAAATGTTAATAAGTTAAGGACATTGGACTTTTCTTAGAAAATAAGAACAATTAAGAAAATTTCTTGTTTTCTTTCTAAGTATAATTTTGTTAACAATCAGTTTAAAGATTTAGTTACAAATTTAATAGGTTTCAAACTTTTAAAAATTAAGAAAGGTATTGCAGTAAATGAATATTTTACAATTTCTTTTTTGCAAAAAATCATTTGATAATCTGAAATTAAATAAAACTGTATTTAAAAATGATTTCCTTTTTACAGTAAAAAAATTAGATATTGTAACTGCTTTTAAATATAATAAACCATTCAGTAAAAAGATTTTTAATTATAGAAAATTTGCTTTATCAGTTGATCCCTCCAATATGAATGAATGTATATCAATAGTGATGATTTTAACTCTTATATTGATAACAATTACAAACATGTCACAACTGAAGATCATAATATGATAAAAAAAATGATAATATAAGGTTATTAATGAATCAGGGCGCAAATTTAGATTAAACAAAAAACTTAAAAAATCTAATGTTAAAGTGAATTTTTTAAAAGATATAAATAATTTTATTTTTAAGATTTGTCATAAATATAACACATCTATAGAAGCTTTTAATGAATGAAAATATAATCTGATAAGTTATTTTGAGATTTTTTTAGTTAAATTTTTAAATAGTAATAATTATAACTATCATCAATTTAATAAAAAAGGACAATGAATATTTGGAATCGTTTAAAAAGCATTTTGTTTTTGTTCCTGTTCACAAAGCTGCTAATAATTATGGTATCATATGCAAAAATTTTATTTTGAAAGAACTTTAGAAGAACTGAATAATGAGTTTTATTACACTAAATTAAATTTGAATTCTGTAATTGTTAAAAAACGTTTTACTGCTTATTCAAAACAGATTAAGTCTCTTTTTTCCTATAATATCAAAATTTCTAATGAGAATAGCATCCCATTTTCATTTGTGACACCTAAATTTCATAAAAAATCCTGTCAAATTCAGATTCATATGTTGTACAAATAATAGTATTGGTAAATGTTTTAACGTAAAATTGCAATTTTTTCTTGAAGAAAATTTATGATTTTCTAAAATTCAAATATAAAAATACGAGTTATTTTTGTTCTATTGATAATAGTATTCATTTATATAATAAAATTACTTTTAAATTTTCATCTATTTGAACTTATGATTTTGAAAACTTATTTTGCAATATTCCTATAAATAAACTTTATGATATCATCAAAAAGATTTTGATATTTCTTATACTGAAGATGAATTAAATATCCCTATGTTAAAGCTACCTAAGGAAAATCACCGTTTCCTTCTGCTTTCTAAAAAACTAGTGTTATCTATCGGACTACCAGTAAATGAAATATTCACACTTTTATCTTCAAAGCGGCTAATCAATTGAATAACACGTACTGCGCTTTCTGAAACTTAAATAGTAGTAATAAAGAGCACAGCTACGTTGAATATTATTTACGAAAAGAAATCATTTGAAAAATACAAAAAACTTTATTCCCAGTGGAAAAACCTACTGCTCAAAAACAGAAAATCACTTTAATAAAATTAAATGTAATTTATCCGTCTCACTAATATATTAACCCCTTAACGCGCGCTGTCCTCGCTGTGAGGACGCAAAATTTAAGATCCAGCTGAAAAAATTCATCCCGGAAATTTTTTAGCAAAAACTCACGTTTATAACATATCAGAAAAGGCCAGTTTTTTAAACCTTAAAATTTAAAATTTCTTTTAGTTTAATTTAGTTCATGAATTCCGGTGGCAGTATAATTTAAATGTTGCAAATTGTCTTGCGCCGCAAAGGGTTAAAACCAATGTAACATTTAAAATGAGATAATGAATACAAAAATTTTTAAAACTTTAAAAATACATTTTAATTAAAAACATTAAAATACACGACAGACGTTTCGGCTATACTCTATTTCCTTTACGCAGTCGCCTTAAGGCCACGCTCAGATGAACTGTGATTTCACTTTCCCCGTCCGTTGCTAGGTTATTGAAGAAACAACGACATCTTACTGGAAGGAATTGAACACGTGATCTCTCTCTCTCCGCATTCCGTGGCCTTGAAGCGCCTCTCATGAGGAATTAGACTATAGAACACTAGCCCTCCTCAGTGTCAAACATACAAGCACAACATTTACAAAAAATTCATAACACATCATAACAAGATTATATATTCAGGAGGAATAGCTTTAGCCTTGTTCAAGGCAGAATGTTGCATTTTAGTAAAAGCACCCTCTAGAAAAATACGGGATTCATATAAATTTACATTAGAGGCTTGAATTTTAAAGTTGTCAAAATCAGGAATATGATCACCCCTGTGGGAATGAATTACGAGTTTCGATCTTAAATCACCTGTTTTATATGAGCGTTTATGTTCCTTTAATCTAATTTCACCTGTTCTGCCAGTTTTACCGATATATGTAGAATCACAATTTAAAGTTTGAGAGAAAGTTGCTAATACGGAGTTGAGGTTTAAAGCTAGTAGAGATATTAACTGTTTTAAGCAATTTAGCGATATTTTCGGAAATACCTTTATAATAAGGGATAGTAGTACGGTGAGTAGAATTTTTAACATTAGGATAAACTGATTTAGATGAAAAATAGAACTCTTCTTCATAAATTCTTTTAATAAAACGAGGGAGGTAACGATTATTATTTTTTTTAAGTCAGAAAAATTTTAGATAGTTCAATGTTTAAAAATTCAGAATTACTACAATAACGCTTTGCACGATGTAAAAGAGTACGAATGATTGCAAGTTTATGAGATAAAGTATTAGCAGAATTAAAATTGAGATATTGACCAGAGAAGGTAGGTTTTCTATAAACTGAAGTAGAAAAATGTAAAAAATCATTGACTGTTTTATGCATTACAAGGATGTCTAGAAAGGGTAGCTCATTATTAATTTCAATTTCAAGGGTAAACTGGATATCAGGACATAAAGAGTTAGCAAAATCTAAAATATCAGTAACAAAATGTTGCTTAGTAATTATAAAAATGTCATCCACATACCTTTTCCAGAATTTTTTTTTTATCATGTAACTGGGAATTAATTTTGTTTTCTAAGTGTTGCATTACAATTTCAGCTATAACGACAGATATAGGGGCATCCATAGCAGTTCCGTTAATTTGACGATAGTAAGAATCATTAAAAAGAAAACAATTAGATGGTAAACAAAAAGTGGTAAGATCAAATGCAGTATTTAAATTTAAATTAGTGTTAGAAAATCACTTATTCTAAAAATTTTAATACACACGAGCTCTCGATTAAACGAGACCAAGTATCTTATTATTTTTTTTTAACCAACGTTGCCATCCAATAATAATAATATTCATAAAATAAATAATAGTCATATTAATACATTTTCAACATCCTCCCACCTTTTGATTATAAATAATAATCAAAACATAAAAACTATTAGTCAAAACAAATCTGATACAAAGATGGCAACATTACATTTTAAAAAACATAAAAATGAAAAAGTAAAATAAATAGTAGAATGATCAACAATATCTAATATAATCTACAAGTTCAGTTTTTCCGGCACTTTTAATTCTTCTGCCAACTCTACTTCTTATAAAAACTGACCAATTTTCTTCTCGTTGTATCCATGCAAGAACAATTGTAGAATCACTCCAGTAATGAGTCATAATATTTCTCCAACCAAGAGCTTTAATAACCGAATTCGTCAGTCTCGCTCCAATTACAGCAGATAGAAGCTCCATTCTAGGAATAGTTACACCTCTTAACGGAGCCACTCGAGACTTTGCTGCAAGCAAAAATAAATCAACTTGATTATCATCCTCTACTCTAAGGTATGTAACTGCACCATATCTTTGCTTCCGTCAACAAACGTGTGAATAGTGCAGTTGCTTAAATCTTCGGAAGATACTCGAATAAACCTAGGAATCTGTATATCAGTCAAATACTTCAGTTCTTAAAACCACTGCATAAACTCTTTTTGAAGCTCACCAGTTATCTCTTCATCCCAACTCGTTCCTAGTTTCCATGCCTTTTGTAACATTATTTTTGGACAAAGCATGACTGGTGAGGTGAAGCCAAAAGGATCAAATACTTTGTGGACGACAGACAACATTACTTCTTTTAGTTACTTTTTCCATATTAATGTTGCCTAAACATTTCATGTTAATTTTCAATGTGTGTTCTCTTTATTCCAAATAAGACCTAATACTTGAGTCTATTTCTTAGAAGAATACGTGTTTACAGCGAAAACAGTGCTAGTGACAAGAGAAAAACAGATGCTTCATGATACAAACACCTAACGGATGATTAACGGCACAGTTTGGAACTATTTTCATTTGTTTATTTATTTCATTTTATTTTTGCTTCGAGAAAAGAAAAAAAAATGTAAATCTATCACCTTACGTTTGTTTTGGTAAAATATCAAGCCATTCTAACTGGCAGTTTTAAAGTTAGAACGTTTTGAAATCACAATTTTAATTGTAATCACCCTGTATATTACTCCTTAGAAATAATTTACCTTTGAAATAAGACTACCATCATTTTAAAAATTCTATATCGCCTTTGTGATATTTTTGAAAATTTAGTTTATGATATTCAAATTAATTATTAAAAAAAAAGTAATAATAATAATAATAATAATATTTAAAAAAATAATAATAATATCTTTGGTTAATAAGTACAAAAGTTTGAATAAACACTTTAAAATGCAATAAACTCGCACTTTGAATAAACACCATAGAATGCAATAAACTCGCTTTTGAATAAACACCATGAAATGCAATAAATTCGCACTTAGAATAAACACCATGAAATGCAATAAATTCGCACTTAGAATAAACACCATAAAATGCAATAATAATTTGAAATTTTGTACTTATTACTTTAAAACACCAGTTCTGTGGTGCTTTCTTATCAACATCTTTGGTTTCCTATACTTGTACATTCATATGCATTTTATACTTTTTTTTTTTTTTTTTTTTTTTTAGATATTTGTCACCAGAATCATTTTATAAAAAATGTGAACCTCAAAAACAAAAATAATGTTCACATGATTTATAACTCTAGCAATTTTCTTGTTAAGCATATACTTTATACATATATTTAAAAGAAAAAATTGCAATGCTTTCATTATCTAAAAATTGTATAAAATTACACCCTAAAAATATAAAATATTGCATTACATGTAGTGGGGATTAATGGCATCTCATATAATGAGAAATTAAAAGTTTCCTTCTAAAATGCAATACAACGTTTAATGATCTACTCATGGGGATATACGAATTGTTCAATAAAAGTGTATTTTGTGTAACCTTCTACATTTAAATAAATAATAATAATAATAATAAAAATTACCATTTCATGTAAGTGCTAAATGCTAAATGAAAAAAAAAAAAAAAAAAAAAGAAATAATCACAATGTACAGAAAAGAAAAATTATATGTATAATAAAAGATACCCACTACTAAAATATTATATTTTTTAGTATATTACCTTTTGTTTCGTTAGTCATATTAAGTTAGTCACGTGCATTATTATTATTATTATTTTGATCCAGTTTCAGTTTGGAGCCTAATTAGAGTATATTAAAAATCATTCCTCACATTCTTAAGTTTGAAAATAAGATTGTAAGGTTTATAATTTTAAAGAAATAATTTTGACAATTATAATTTATAAGGTTTACGAAATGTTACGTAAGCAGCAAGTCTTTATTTTTGGCAAAAACATTTCAAAATGAATTCAAAATTTTATTTTTAAGATACTTTTTACGATTTCTGAACATACTATAAATAAAGATAGAAAAGGGTTTCAATAGGCATATAGTAAGTTTGCATATAGTAAGTAAAAAAAAAAAAAAAAAAAAAAAAAAAAAAAAACTGCCCTTGAAAAGAATCACAAATACGCACGAGATATCGTGAATAAATGTAATTTAGGCTAATAATGCTTTCTTCAACGATATTTCATCCCTTTCGCATAAAAATATACTCCTTTCTTCGATAGAAATAAAAAAATAACTTGCCTTTACTTTGTTTAATTAACAGCAATTACCTTAAACTTTTTATCTGTAGCCTATAAATCTAGAACCATTAGCAAAACATATTCCATTATCCCTTCACACTTCATTTTTGTAGTGTAATCAACGATTGCGATGCAAAATAGAACTAAATCAATTTAAAATTCATCACGTTTTAATCTTTCTCATTTTTTGTTTTTTACTTTCTCTGATAGAGGTGAAGTATTTCTTCGGCCATTTAACTTTGTAGATTGACGAATCATTTTAAATTAAACTAAAAAGAAAAATTAGTGAAACCATCCCAAATGATCAATGTAATTGCTTTGCTCGGAAGCGAATAAGTAATAAGGCGCAAACACCCTTTGTCCCCCCCCCTCTTCCACTTCTTAATAATTCTTTTTAACGTTTTTACTCTTCTATTTTGGAGTGCTCTCTCCAGTTAGAAATGAATTAACAAGCGATTTCTGTCAAAGGAAAGAAACAAACCACTTTGAAAAACGAATCGTGATCGCCCCATGCAAATCGTGGGGCATCAGTTTACGTTTTCGACCAGCAAACTGGTTTGTAAAATAAGTAAACAAGAATGAAAAAAAATATTAAAATGTAGAAGTGGTGGGTTGTTTCCAGTAATAAATAGAGGGTGTCATGTGAGGGTCTTTCTTAAAGCGTTGAATCGTGAGGTGCTACTGGATTTCTTATTTCGATGTTTTGTCAGAGGCACCGCAGGAAAGGTACAGGGTCAAATAAATTTTTTTTCTAACTCCTTTCGCTTTAAAAGATGGAAGTTTCTATTAATGGTTCCGTTTTTACGCTCATAAAATGTGTAATTAGTTATGAACGTATTTGGGAATTTTTTGCTGTAGATTTGTCAGGCGTTTTAAAGAGAACAAATTTCAGTTAATATAAAAAGGACTTTTATTATTATTATTATTATTATTATTATTACTATTGGCCTGTTATTATTAGTAGTTTGCCTAGTATGAATTTCCAAATTTATTTCTCGTTGCCTGTTCAAATTACTAAGCCTTGGTTTACAGGACACTTAAAACAAATGCCTTCATCTTTTATATAATAAAATATACATATTTTAAAGTCCAAACGGTGCCAAGGAATTAAAAATGACATCATAATACTTTATTTCAAATTTCATATCCACTTACCTATTTATTTATTTATATACTCTATAACAAAAAAAGTAGCGCACCAAGAAGGAGTAATGTAAACTGGACACAAATTGACATATATACAGGTTTTGATGGAATCAAGCATCAATTCATCATTATCGTCGATCCTACGTGCAACCGGTACTTCAGTGACTTCAAATACCCTTAGTAGGCGGCTCAGTGGGGTTGACCTCAGTCCTCGGATCTCTATTCCGCTGAGGACGTTTGGAGCATCATAAAAAGGGTCCTACAACCAGCTCGGGATTTTACCAATCTAACGCAACAATTGGACAGAATTTGGCACGATACTTCACAGGAGCACATCTGCCAACTCTATTAATTAATACAAAGTCGAATAACTGTGTACATAAGGGCCAGAAGTAGACCATCGCGTTATTGACTTGTTAACTTTGTGAGGCGCTTTCTCTTGATTAAATCATTCAAATTTTCTGACACTGTAATCAATTGTTTTTCTCCACATGCACATCACATCTACCAATTTTTGTCTCATTCGGACCACCCATTCCACCCCATCTATCAATTTTTGTCTCCGCTTCTTCTTGGTGCGTCGTTTTTTTTTTTTTTTTTTTTTTGTAATAGAATGTATTATTAATTGCTGGTTTTATGTTTAATTTATTATCTTTGTTTTCACCTAACGTATTATAATTCTGCATAGATACCCTCTATCCAAGTTTGGCCAATGAAAAAGCTTTTATTTTCCATCCAACAAGAACATAAAAAAGCCATATATCTTTATTTTTAAATACAACTAAATTATGATACACATGAAAAGTCGACTTATGCCACTTTTCTGTATTAGTCAAAAGACTATTTCAGCGGTGAAAACAGGGACCATATACTAATTGATAATGAAAATTTTTAGATAAAAGAGATAACAAGAAAATAACCTCAAATGCACTCAAATAAAGTCTTAATAGATAGAGATAAACCATGATAAATCCATGAAAACCGCGGAATATTTAATAAAATTAATTTTAAGTGAAACTCCCAGTTGCTTTTAGATAATGATACAGTAGAGATTTAAACCTTTAGAACTTAAAATGTCTTTCGAATTGAGCATCCTTATATATATATATATATATATATGCATATACATCACACCATCTCATTCAATTACATTAAAAATAAAAACTCTTTTAAATATGAGAAAAGAAAATATATATATATATATATATATATATATATATATTGAACACTTTAAATCAAAAACTTTAATCATTGTGCAATTTTTAAAAAATGTTTTAATATAAATATGTAAAACAGCTATATTACTGTTAAATAAAAATAGATTTAGCAACAGTTTTGTTTAACATACATTACTGTGTGAAGACGAGGGGGTGGCAAATATATTTAAAATATTTTTTTTAAACTCAAAATTAAAAAATTGTTTGCTAGGAGCAACATTGTATGAAAATTTTTATAATTCTAACACAATTATGTAGTTATTTACAAAAAAAAAAAAAAAAAAAAAAGTTTGTATGCATATTTACGTTTGTAATGACCGTTAGATTGCACAACCAGAGCAATAACCAACGGTCAATCATAGTAATGCATCGGTCAATGGATCAAATACCTCAGAAATTTTTTTTTGAAACTCGGTCAGGCGTTCATCGAATCTTCGACTGCCTTACCGCCTAGACTTTCGTTGTTTATAAAAGAGTACAAATTCTTTTACGCTGAAATTTATCATTTCACCTTAATACAAAAAAATTTGCAAAATCATAACTTCGAAAAGATTTATGTGATATGATACATTAAGAATTTGGGTTTTAAAAGTTTTTTTTTTTTTTTTAATAGATTTTTATTTTGATTCAATCAATGCCCAGTGGTATTACAGTGTTTTCTCTGATTGTAAATAAATATTGATAAAAAACCCAACATCTTTCATTTTTTGAGAACTTAAATTATGTTTACTCTATCTCTTGTAACGTTTTGAATTTACATGATATTTCTTTGGAGTTTTCATTAAAGTTGCTCAATACTTTGGTTATTAAATTATACAAATGATATTTTTATAAAGCTTGAGCATGCGTAGTTAAAAATTATTTAGTAAAACTGCTCATACGTCGTGAAATATTTAACATTGTTTCATTCTGATTGCTGTATGCTGTGTCTAATGTAGTATGCCATATTTCCCGAAAATAGCTTTGCACTGGGTCTAATACCCTACGTGTTATAATTAAAAAAGTGGAAATTGTTTTTCCAATTTTTAAAGATACCGTTATATCTCCATGAATATATGTGGTAGGCTCATAAAATTTTATGCAGATAATGAGAAAAATCCTTATAATAACATGCTAAAGCCAAAACCCACTTAAACCATTACCTTTTACAGGGTGATCCAAAACATTTTTATTTTTGCTTAATTTTTTACTGGTCCCCTTTTCCTTTTCATGACACAACTTTTACAGAAAAATATGAGATATAACATGTTCTTTATACGGTAGTTTCAAGAAAATTCCTAAAGAACTTTTCAAGATATGTGACGAAACGTCTAAATTCGAAAGTTTCCATATACTTATCGGTAGATAGTGTATTTGAATTCTCTTGGATGTCCCTGGACATTGATATTTTTTCGATATCAATGAAACATTCTATGAAGCATTCCTATGTGATATAGAATTAGGATAATGAGCTTTGAAATTATTCAAATATTTGTTCTTGTGATATGCTATGGACAGATTCACACACAGAGACAGATACACAAAAAGAAGGTTAAAAAAAACTTGTTTTTCGGATTCAGGAGACTCGAAAACGTGTACATGTAATAAAAACTCAATTTCAAAAATATGACAACAAAACAAAACTTTCTGTACCATATACGGGTAAGAAATGCTTAAAAAAAAAAAAAAAATAATAATAATAATAATAATAATAATAAATAAATAAATAAATAAATAAAAATAATAATAAAATTAAAAATCGCCTGTAAATTTATTTGTTAAAAAACATTTTGAAAAAATAAGATAAATTTGAAAATAAATTGCATACTTTCGCATAGTTATTGTTTCATAATCTTTTAAAATAAAAAACTAATTAGCATAGGTGGACTCTGCTCAGTTCCCCATCATATATAAGTTCTCCTAAATATCTAGTACATGATATGCTATATTCATGTTAAGTGAAATCAATTTGACCCATCGCTCGACATAACGACTGATTGAAATGTCTCACCTAGGAGGCTACCCATCATTCTGTTCCATACATTTACCTTATCCTAATTTTTAATTTGTTTCTTTAGGGTCAGTTCCGTAATTTAGTTTTCATGTAATTTTTATAGTATTGTCAAATGGAGCGATCCTCAAACTGCAAGTTTACATGAAATATCGCTTTATTCCGCGATATTGATAAAATCTTAAATTTAGAATAACTTACGAAATTTTTTAATTACAATATTTGTAGTCAATGATGTTCAAGCTAGTATCATAAATGATATTTTAAAGAACTTTATGATATTTCAAAGAACTTTATCTGAGAACTTTATGATGAAAATATCTTTCAAAACGGACGTTTATCTGAAACTTTTCCCTGTTCTGCCGTGTTAAGAAAATTTAAAATTTCCAATAACTTACGAAATTTTTAAATTCTAAAATTCATAGTCAATGATATTCATAACAGTATCGTAAATGATATTTTAAAAGTAGTCTCACATCATTACGATGAAAATATCCCTAAAGATGGACGTTTATACGAAGTTATGTCTTATTCTGCCATGTTAAGAAATTCGTAAATTTCAAATATCTTACGAAATTTTCAAAGTTGTGTTTTCATAGTACATTATGTTCCTGTCACTATCATAACTGATATTTTAAAACTGGTTTGACATCTTTCCAGTAAAAATGTTCCTTTTATTGCACGTTTAAGTGCAATTTTGCCCTATTCTTCCAGGTTAAGAAAATTGTAAATTTAAAATAATTTACGAAGTTTTTAAATTAGAATGTTGCAAAACAATAGGGTTCTTGCCAGGGTTATAAGTAATATTTTAAAACTGGTCTGATCTCTCAGCAACTTAGTCTAGATACAAAATACAATTTAGAACACATGACTGGGTATCGTATCTACCCCAAGCGCGCAAAAATGTTTTTAACGTAAGTAATGTCATGTATAATAACTTTTTATGATATATTACAGATTTAAATTTCGTTTTTGGTATATGGTCCCTATATGTTCAGCTTTCAAAATTCAATTAATTTATAAGTCATTCAAATTTAAAGATACAGGTATGCTTTTTTTTTTTTTTTTTTTTTTTTTTTTTTAGCTGAGCAAATTTGTCCAGAGAGGTCGTATAAAAATTTTAAAAATATATATCTTTATGAAAATTAACAGATACGTGGCTTATTACGTGTTTGTTTAAGTTGTTTACTTATTTCCTACCTTATTTAAAACAATTTTTTCTCTTTTATGTTGCTCTCTTGTCTCCATTATTTAAGGAATAAAGCTGCGTTTCAACCATTTTGGGACACCTTGTAGTAGAATTCCTTCAGTTTAACTTCCGATATCCTTCTGTGAGAAAACAAAAGAAATTATCGGAAAATTAAATATATATTTCCAATTTAAATATTATTAACTATAGATATTGAGAATAAATAATCATAGCGTATGTTTTAAAATATAAATTAATCTTGTGAAAGTGCCAGGTTCGATTTACGGTACAGGGATTTGTTAGTAGCAGTAATCCCCGGTTTAATGAATCTTAATAGACAAAAAACTATAGTAGAGCGAAATTCAAGCCCAAAAGCTAATCTAATCAAATTTAATCAATCTCAAACAATCAGTCAGTCAAAAAGGTCCTCTATTATCTATAAAGCTATATTAATCTAGATAACAGAATCTAATATGTTCACAATTAGAACAATAATGTATATATTAAGCATACTGGGTAGCGATTTATAATGAAAAATAGAGAGTAGTAAAATATGTATTGTTTACAGTTTAAGTATATTTTTATGTCAACGAAATTCTTGCATTAGAATTTCTTGTTCAAGTATTCGTAGAGGTATGTTTAACCTAGATTTCTTGTATTATTAATATTCTTTACCTCTGGAACTAAATAAAATTAACTTCTTAATAAACTTTTCATGTTAGAACAAAACATCTTTTTACTTTTTTATTTATTTATTTTAATTTCAATAAGTGTTAAAAATGTTTATAGCTTTTACTTAAACCTTAAATCCTGCGCGCACTTTTAGCATGAATTCTCTATACGGAAATAATAGAATACTTAAAAGTTAATAATTAATCATAACTACAATTTAAAGATAACATTTATAGTTTTCTGATAATTTCTAATCCATTTAAAATCACATTAAATGTAAATAAGCCGTAACCTCATTATCAAAGCTAAAAATAGATTAAATCGAGTTACACAGTACTAACAGTAAAGCCAAGTTAAAAAAAAAAAAAAAAGAAAAAAAGAAGAAGAAAATTCATTGATTCAAATTCAGCATAGAATTACACAGGATGAAGTTTTAAGAATCTTTTTATCCTGTCTGTACAAAGAACGTTTTTTCATACTAAATCTACATCCACTTATCTAAACAACCAACTATGTTATTAGAAAAACACACAACTTGATCAAAATTACCTATTGTATAGAGCTGTGAATGCGAATTTTCACCGTGAGACTTTTTTGCATCCTCGTTGGAAAAACTAATTAATTTCAAACTAATTAATACTGGGTCGTCTGACATGAGATATTTTCAATTATTTTCATACAAATGGATAAGAATTAATTAGTTATTTAATATGCATGTATAACATAATCGCTTCTGTGTATTATAAATACATAAAAATAGACAATATTGGGATCATGTCTATTTTTATTAATGATTCTGATAATATTAGCTTCTTAGTATTTACATAATGGTGATTACGTAGCGATTTGATAAAATATTTTTTGAACAGTTCAATAAAGAAGATTAGTTATCTTAAGTTTTCGTGGAAAGTAAAAATAATAAAAATACTAACAGAATAAATCTTAAGACAATTTTGCGTTGTTTATTGTGAAATTACTCCACAGATGTCAAGTGCTTCTTTTTTCTGTAAGATTTAGTAGAGACATTAATAACAGTTATAATATTAAGTTATTAAAATTAATCATAAATTATTTGTACGTAAAAATAGTTTTTTTTTTTTTTTTTTTTTTTTTTTTTTTTTTTATGTTTCTACAAATTAACCATTTCAGTGGCAGTGATGCCACTACAGCATCACCTAATTTTAATTTTCAACTGCAAAAACTCATCCCAGAAATTTTTTAGCAAAATTTTACTTTTATAACATATCAGAAAAGGTCGTCAATTTCTTTTCTTTTAATTTTGTTCTTGAATTCCGGTGGCAGTGTAATTTAAATGATCCCAATTACCTAGCACCGCAAAGGGTTAAATAATAAAATAGAAAACAGCCACGAAAACATTTTTGCTTTCTGAAAACGTATATCACAAAAATTATTTTTAAACTGTGCTCAAAAGTTCACTGTTTATATTTATATTTATTATAGTAAACTGTAAAATATTTTGAAAACTGTTTTTAAAAAAATCTAATATAAATAATGGCTATCAGCATTTTTGTGTCTTTCGAATGAAACAGCAGATATTTTTATGTTATAAAACTCTGAACAATATTAAACAAAAAATAATAACTTCTCCTACCTAGCTGTCAATATATTCAAATGTCATATATATATATGAATGAATCATAGACAAAATATGTGCTAGCATTTAAATTGATTTACAATAACTTTTATTTGAGTGTTTTTTGTGTTATCATGTATCTATTAATTGCTAAATTTTATAATGTTATTAAATTCGTTACTTTATACATATATCATTATTATTATTATTATCATTTAATTTAATAATTTTATGTATATTTTTAGTTTTTTCAATCTAATTATCTTAATTTTTTAAACATAATTTGGTAATTTCTTGCGGGGGTTATATATATATTTGTAGCAGGATGATTTTTCAAATAAATTACGGTTTACAGCTATACATAATTTTAAGAATCAACTTATATGAAAGACAAAATCATACTCACATATGAATTCCTTATATTTTATAATTTTATAATTACGTGATCATTTGTGAATTATTCCCCCCGCCCCCCTATATTTTAAGAAATTCCAAAAAAGTCTTGACAAGTCACTGTTTTTTTTTTTTTTTTTTTTTTTTTTTTTCATGAGTGTTACCTTTAAAAAACAATCTGTTACTTTCTTTGTATCAATAATTAAATTTACAAACCTAAATTATTTTATCTTAAATACTTGATTTAAGTCAAAATGGTATCAAAACGGCTTTCTTATTACTGTTGCTTACTGCAATATGCAAATATTTTGTAAGTAAATAACAATAGCTTCCTGGAGGTAACACTCATGAGTTCCACATGAAAACACAAGGTGCATTTAAGTTTTTAACGATCAGATTCAGTATTTTAGTGAAATTGCTTGCATTTTTGTTTAATTGACAAATATTATACTTCATATTTTCTATCATATATAAAAGAAAATGTTATTTCAAAACAAGATTCATATAATGCAGATTTATTATACCGGTTACATAAATTTCCACTAAGTAAAGCAATAGAAAAAGACTGTTATTTCAGAATTTAAGGTGCCTGCCTACTTTCGGAGGTGATTTTTTTTTAATAATTGAAAAATTGCCTTATTTATGCGCATTATATGATAGAATATAGTAAAAAACAGTGAATAACCTGAAAAAAAATATGCAAATTTTAAAACATTTTAATATTTAGGCTCAAAATATGTATACAATTTGCTAAAAAAAAGCACTTTTACAAAACATCATAAGTCAAATTTAAATAAAGATATTTTTATTCTGTAAATTTTATTTAGATTATTGGAAGGTCCTTGAGGGAGTGAACTACTCTCAAAACTATAACCATGTTATTTAATATTTTAGAGAAGATAACATTTTTATATGCTGAAAAAAACATAAATATACATGACAGTTCACAATTTTATCGACAAAAAAAAAAAAAAAAAAAAAATTAGCTTCATTGTCGCTGTTCAATCCTTAAAACAACTCCTCTAGAGTATTTTGTTAAAGTTTCATAGCGCTTCAATTATAACTTTTGGAGTTATGATGTTTTGAGATAAAGCAAAATGTTAAAAATCTCATTTTGAGAAAAAGCAGAAAACATATTTAAAAACCAGATTATACCTATTAAATAAAAAAAAAAATTAATAAGTTCCTGATTTATTTCAAAGTTTTTTATTTTCTTATTTCAGTTCAATTTATATTCAGTAACAAATTTTTATGTTTATATTGAGTAAAACAATTACGTAAACAAACATTTATGGGTCACTTCCAGTATCAAAAACTGGCGAGTGACTGATATTAAAATGCCTGTAACTCAAGTTCTAAACAAGATAGAAACAAAATTCAAACTGATTTAGAAAGCTAAAATGTCAGGCTTTAATGCTAATCCAAAAATAGAAAATCGGAGTTTTGATCGAAAATTGCATTTTAAAGGTTGTCAGGCACCTTAAAAAAATATGTATGTATATATATATAATGAATGCATTGAATTAAATATAAAATGATACACCGCTTCACTCTTTTATAGTGTCAAAATAACAGTTTTATCAACATAACATTAAAATCAAGTCAGCAATTAATTTGTAAATCACCCAGAAATGATGTTCATTTCAGAAAAATTGCACTTTTACTTTTGAAAAGGTTTTTTGCATCATTACCACAACATTTCTTAAATATTTAAATAATTTTATAAAGTAAAAAGAACAGAAATATTTGAAATATAAGATGTTTATTTTAACGCGTATTTAAAATAATGAGTAGTTGCTTGGATACTTAGAAGAGCACATGCGCATTTTTCAGCTTTCTTAAGCTTGCGAAAAAGCAACAGAATTTCAAAATGGAAACAATTACTTAATGACGATTTACAGGCTTTTTTCTTTTTTTCTTTCTTTCTTTCTTTTCCGGTGTAAAATAGTAAAAAAATGTAAATTTTGCTTATACTAAGTATGATAAAATTTATTTCACCTTTTTATATTATTTTTAACATCGTTTCTAACAATCCTAGTTCAAAACAAAATATTGGGATCATTAAATTCGTTCTAAGTTGGGCTACTTATCTTATACTTTTACTATGAGTTGCAGATGTAAGAACCTTAGATGCATTGAAGAGAATTGGTTATTTACTCCAGAGCAAAATTAAACTCTTTTCAAACTTAATCATCGGTATGTTCTAACATTAACACTGCGCTTAATTTAACCTATTTATTAAAACTTCAAAATATTTTTGTTATTTTCGAATTCTGTGTTTTTCACTGTATAATCGTAATCATTTATTAATTAAATATTATTTCGATTTATTAAACATTTATTATTTGCATTTATTAATTCATAATTTTTTACAATGTATTAAGTAATTTCATCACAAGAAAATAATATATATATATATATATATATATATATATATATATATATAATTTACAAAATGAATCAAAATATATAAACTCACTTTTTAATTGACTTTAGGGGTGTTAATCTATATCCAATCAAGCATATACCTTTGAAATGTTTTCCGAGGTGAACAGACGATATTGGAACGTTGATTGTTTTATTAATTCTTATCTGGCATCAATGTCGGCTCTAATTGTGAGATATGAATCAACAGATTGTTTTAGAATTTCAGATAGCTGTGATACAAAGACAAGACGAATATCCGATCAATTTGTTAAAAACCAGGGAGTGATGTGCCAGTAATTTTTTATTTTTTATTATTTTTTTTAATGTTTTGTTTTTCATGCATATTTGACATATTGAATTCTTTGTAATAGTTGAGCTAATCTAGGATTTAAATGAATGCGCGTAAATGTAAGTAATTATTTTAATCTTTTATGCTTTATAAAGAAAAGTTATACTAAATAATAATACTGTTATTAATGTTACAATATTAAAGTAACTGAAAAAGAAACTGTTATTATTATATATATACATATATAAATTATATATATAAATTAATTATATATATATTTGACTATTTTTAGAAAATTATTGTCTGTGCGTCTATGTTTGCTCGTGTGTGTTACCAAAACAGTATATCACACTGATAAAAATATTTTACTTTGGATTACGGGTAAAACTTGGCAGCACAGATTCGTGCATTTTCCTTTGAGTATTATAGTACATACCGTTATCTATTTAGACAGTATTAGGCAGCTACGAATTCATTTAGATACCATTATACACCGTTTATGTCGTAAATAATAAGTAATCTACTGAAATAGCCCGTGATCTGCTATTAAAGGCTGTAAACCTTCGTTTCATTCTCTTCTTAAGCGTATGTGACAATCAAAGAAAAGATAGTAGAAAAAAAAAAAAAAAAGATCAGTTATGGTCAATTACAGATTATTTTTGCTAATAACTGCTATTTTGCGAAAAAACGGAATATTTAAAACAATACAGTAATTTATTGTATAATCATGCAGTAAAAAACTGTAAAATAAATTATTTTTTACAATGCATGAACCAATGGACGAAATTCAAGTAAACTTGATTATTCGTTGAAAAATGACATAAATTGGTATTTATTATATTTTGAGATATCTCGCTCAAGAAAAAGCAGCTGTCACCACTTTTTTTTTTTTTTTTTTTTTATAGCCATATAGAACAACACGAATGCAAAGAGAAGCATTTTTAGCCATTTATTAAGGAAAAAAATACACTAGTAAAAGCCAACCAGAATAAAATGTTCGTGCATGCGTAAGTACCACCGGAAAAAGTACCACCGGATATAAATTTTCAATATGAATATTTTTCAAAATAAATCGTCAATGCATTTAAAACGAATGGTTGAACTACAAATATGTGATAATTTAAAATAAAGTTATAGATTTCTTTCATTTTTAACAAACAGTTCTCTAAAAATGCATTTTTTCAGACGTTGAGTACAGAGCAAACTTTCTTTAGACATTTAGTATTGTATTACTCTGAGATAAAAATCGTCTCCTTTTTTTCATTTTAAATAATTAATATTAAATGAACAGTACTGCGCGAGAATTTGCATAGGAAAATACAAAGGAAAGTTTCGTGATTGCCACAAAATATTATTTAATTTTAAATGTATAAATTCGTATTGCAACAAAAAGATATTACAAATGAGAATGTACTCTGCATATTTAACAATCATTCAATCTTTTTTCCTACTGTATATTTACTTTTGAGTATTATAAGCTTTATGTTTGTAACTGAAGCGTTTATCTTTGTGACTTGAAGTCTTTATAATTGAGTTTAATAATCCTGTTCTTACTGAAGGATGTTTGACATTTTTATGATATTAAGTCTGACATGTGTGCTTAAATTACGTTAACCATTTTTAAATGACATATGTGAATGTGAATAAATCTTGTCTTTATTACATAGAATTTTTGATAACTACATTGATAAAATATATATTGAACTAAAAGCTTTGTTTTTTCGATTTAAGAAGAAAGCATTAGTTGCGTTAAAATTTTCGATTTCCGGTTTTCGATGAATTTAGACGTTTTGGAATGTTCTGAACGTGATCTGAGCAATTTTATAAAATATCTTACTGTGTTTGTGTGTTGTGTACAAATCATTTTCTTGACTCTGTATCACACGAGCCAACGGACGATATTTAACCAAAATTGATATTTGTTTGGACATTGACTTAAACTGGCATTGATTACATCTGATGACCAATTGCTCATCAGGTAGCGCTGTCATTCTATTTTTATTTATTTATTTATTTATATTTTTATTTATTTATTTATTTTTATTTATTTTTATTTATTTATTTATTTATTTATTTTATTTTATTTTATTTTTTATTTATTTTATTTTATTTTATTTTTTATTTATTTATTTACTTTTCCATAATAGTATAGGACGGAATTTCGTATAACTGTACATAATGAGAATTGAGAACTATATTTAGCTTTTGAATGTGAAATTAAACAGGTAATGTTGAAATCACAGCAAATTATTTTGCTGTACTTTCCTATATAACTTCATACAGTACAAATTATTTATTAAAATTATTTTCCATGATAAATTCAGATAATTTTTATCTCAGAGAAGCATAAAGCTGAATGAATAGAGAAAGCAAATTTTATGCCAACATCTGAAAAAAAAAAAAAAAAAAAAAAAAAAAAAAGAGCTTTTTTTTTTTTTTTTTTTCAGTAAATTATTACAGACCATTCATTTTGAAGGTACTAACGATTTCTTTTGAAAAATACCTATACTGAAAATTTACGGTCTCCGGGAGAATGATAGCTTTAGATATACATTTTTTTTTTTCTTTGTTTGATTATTATTGTCGTATATATATATGTATATATATATATTCATATTGAAGTTAGAAATAATTATCATTATGTATATGTATAATAAATTTTGTCCTTTTCTTCCAGTTGAAAAATTATGGGGGAAAAAATGAGAGCGGTCCTATTGAACAGTTGATCTTTAAATGTAATTAGCACTAGTTCAGGTCTAAGTCCAACTAAATACCAAGTTTGGTTAAATTTCTTCCATTGGTTCGAGAAATATAGCGTACAAAATATTTATGACACACACACACAGAAATTTTTTAAAAATATTCAGATCATGTTCAGGATATATGTTTTAGAATTCTTAATTTTTCTAATAGTTATTTAATTTTAAATTTTACAGCTACGTCGTTAAAATCTGGAAAAGCTATATTATATAGACACAGATTATTATTTTTTTTTTTTTTTTATAAATATCACGTATATGTGTTATAATTTTATTTTAGAATTCTTTAATAAAAATCATTTTTTTTTTTTTTTTTTTTTTCTGAAAACATTTTTAGCCGTGTTTAGTTAGTTACAATAAAACTGGGAATTTGTACAACTAAATAAATTAAGCATTATATTACAAAGAGATATGGCCCTGAATTATTAAAACCAAGTAAAAATTGCAACGTCTAGAACGCCAAACAGAAAAAAACTGAGATGCAGACAGCTATTTCGGTAGCATTTAACGTCTCGTCTTCATTACATAAAGAAATGAAAGAGAAGTGCTCTTATATATAAGAAAGGGATCGAATTCTGATCAACCAATAGAATTACGCGGAATGTGAGGATTGGCCAATAGGAATTTAAAAAACACTAGTTGTGATAAATGTAGAAGAAATTAAGAGAAAATGTGGACTGAATGTAAAATTTCCAACAATCAGACAAATGGGGTACAGCGAAATCACAATTCAATCTATTTAGATTTAATCTCTATTAGATTAATCTAATCTCACCCCTGCAGAAAAAAATGACTCGAATGAATTAAAATCTAATGAAAATAGCATCATCACTGAAGCTGATAAAGGTTGTCAGATTGTTATTGTAGATTAAAAAAAAAAAAAAAAAAAAAAAAATATCGATATTGTAACCAAATTAATTAATGATGGACTATATGTTCCTCTGTCCCGTGACCCCTCTCCTCAAGAATTAACTAAAAGTAAATCTGCTATAAAATCTTGCCCCTCGTTTTTGGACTCAATTAAATCTCATCTTATCATTTCTATAGCTAACTGTGCTAGATTTTATGCTATTCCAAAAGTCTACAAACCAATATCCCATTTCGTCCCATAATCTCCAATATCGGTACTGCTTCCTATCATTTAGCTAAATTTCTCACTACAATTTTTGCTTCCCTTCTTTCTGAAAATATCTATACTATCAAGAACTCCATCAACTTCGCAAAAAATATGCAAAACTGCCCTCGCACAAATCTTACTATGGTTTATTTCGATATAAATTCCCTTTTCACTAATGTTCCAATAAGTGGGCCCTTTAATGCCTTGAAAAGATATTAAAAGAGCTTTCTTTCA
The DNA here is from genome assembly GCA_963930645.1 of Salticus scenicus. NCBI lineage: Eukaryota > Metazoa > Arthropoda > Arachnida > Araneae > Salticidae > Salticus > Salticus scenicus. The sequence continues at coordinate 15,016,416 of OZ005655.1, forward strand.
CATCTTTTCAAGTACAAGAATTAATTTCTGTCATCCTTATTTGTTTATCACATACTACTTTTTCTTTCCTAAGGAAATTTTATCATCAATCTGAAGGTTTATCTATGGGATCCACTCTCTCGCCAGTTCTCGCTGATTTTTGCATGAATTAGTTTGAAAGTACGCTTTTCAAGAAAATGTCTTTCCCTTTTTGGACCTGTTACGTCTATGACACCTTAACGCTTATCTACACATCTCGTCACAATATTGGCCATGTCTTATAAACTATAAATTCTATAGACAGTAATATCCAGTCCGCATATGAAATAGAAAAAAATGCCTCACTTCCATTCCTTCATATCCTTGTCTCTCGCTCTGTAAATGGCTTTTCCATCACCGTATATACCAAAAATTTTGCAAACTATCTACTTCCTTATACGCGTTCGTGTCACCACCTAACCAAAAAATGGCAGCTTTCTATACTTTTGTTAACCGTGCTCTTAATATTTGCTCCGATCCTGCCTTGTTAAGTTCTGAAATCAAATATTTAAAAGCTATAGCAATCGACAGAGGTTATAAGCCTTCCATTATAGATACAGTTATTCAAAAATTACAACTTCCTCGTACTTCGTCTACTAAATCAGTCTCTTCTAATATCAATATTGTTTTACCCTATTTTCTTAAATCCCGTCATTATATAGCTAAAATTCTCAAATAATGTGATTTTAAAATAATTTTTTTCGCCTTCCAATAAAGTCACTTTTTCTCAGTTAAAAGATCCTATAGATATGTATAATTCTTGGGACATCTATAGCATTTCCTGCCAATGTGGTTAATCGTACACTGACCAAACTAAACGCAGTCTTAAATTCCATCTAAAAGAACATATTAATTACGTCAGTAAGCAAGAAATCAATAAATCGGCTATTTCTAAACATTGCTGAGAGGAAAACCATAATTTTAAGTTTAATTCAGCTAAAATAATTTGCAGGCCTAAATCCACTCATGAACTCGATTTCTTTGAGGCTTTTGTTCATTCTGATTTCGTTGTACCCCATTTGTCTGATTGTTAGGAAATTTTACATTCAGTCCATATTTTCTAAATTTCTTCTGCATTTTTCACAACTAGTGTTTCTTAAATTCCTATTGGTTAATCCCCCCACATTCCGAGTAATTCTATTGGTTGATCAAAATTCGGTCATTTTCTTATACATAAGGGTACTTCTCTCTCCTTTCTTTATGCATTGAAGACGGTACGCTAAATGCTACTGAAATAGCTGTCTGCTTTTCAGTTTTTTCTGTTTGGCGTTCTAGAGGTTGTAGTTTTTACTTGGTTTTAAATTAAACATTATTGCATTTTCCCTTTCAAATGTTTTGTTAAACATTGAATTTGTTTTATTATCATTATTATTATTATTATTATTATTATTATTATGTAATATAACAGAAGTTAATAAAAACCCTATAAAATTTTCAAACTGGCCCTGAAGTTTCTAAAAAAACATTCCAACAGAAATATATATTTGAAATTTAATTTTAATAATTGTAATCCGACTACAAAAGAGAAAATATATTCTAGAAATTGTAATTTTTATTAAGGATTTTAAACTGTCTGCCAATTTATTTATACGATATATTTATATGTTTTGAAATGTATTGAATACGATTTGACCATGTTTAGAAATTTTCCGCCAGTCTGTTCATATGTGACAAAATGTTTTGTGGCAGTTCTAGACCAATAACACTGCTCTGAAAAAAAAATCGAGATCTGATACCATTATTGCTGATTCTTATGTAAAATGATCTCCTGAATCCGAGTATGACTCCCTTTTTGCTCAGTCACCCACCGTTTTCTAGGGACACCACCCACTCCCTCAATTTCTTTCCCTGTTCGATCATTTTATGACCATGAATTTGATTTGAAGAATGAAAAATAATTAATTTGAGACCTAAAAACAAAAAAGCATAAAGTCTAAAAAATAACATTAATAACAGATTAAAAATATATAAGATATATAATGCATAATTTCAGTGGTAAATCCCCCTAAAAAATGTTCCCTTGTCGCAAATGTCCATGTTTTAGAATTTTCCAACTCTGTAGTCCCTCAGAAGATATTTAATGGTTAAATTAATCCCCACCCCCTCCTAAAAATCATATTTATAGCCATAAAATCACCGAAAAATGATAAAAATAGGGGGCCATTCCTAAAATATTTTGGGTGATAGGGCAAAATGGGCGTCCTATTCGGATTCAGGAGGTCATTTTACATAAGAATATGCTGAAATGGTCTCAGAAGCAATTTTCATGCCGAGCAGTGGTAATTAACAGACAGGTTCTCATGAAAAGTTATATTCATTCGCACCTTGACATAGACTGGTGTATGCTAAATTTTAGTGCATATAGTTTAACACAAGGCCCGAAATTTCAACTTAGATTACACTCGCTGAAAAAAAAAAGTTACTCGCCGCAAAGTATGATTAACTTACTCTACTTTTTACGTATAAGGTGTCCAGAATTTTTAATTGGAAAAAGAGAAGAAACTGCGCAATGTCTTTTACTTTATAAGAAAATAGAAAACATTCAATTTTGAAAAAGAGGTCATTTTACAGGACACAAAATTGAATGAAAATGATTATGAAAACCGATTCAAAAGCTACTTTACACAAATGGTGAAAACATTTTTATCGCAAATGATGAACTTGGATTAGTACACCTTAAGGATCAGTACACCTTATATACGAGCATCAGGCATTTTGTTGCCTTAGGGTTTCCACATGTACCCAGCGCGTTTCTCTGATAAACGAACGACAAACATTTTTTTTTTCTTATTGTCTTACGTTACTTTAGAGTAACTTGTTTTATTATATTTCATAATTTTAGCTAAATAAACTATGATATAGAAGTTTGTTTAGCGATAAACTGCTATAATCATTTAAGAAGTGAATATAAAGTGTTCACAAACCTTCTATTACTGTGTATTTGAGTATTGGCGACATTTTGTAAAAGAAACAGAAACCGCCCTAACAACACAAAATACCCCAGTACATCCATAGGATATCCTCAGAATAAAATGACATCCTGAGAATGTACTGTGAAAAAAATGTGTGTTTAGGAATATTATTGTTGCTTATTGCCGGATTAGCTTCCGATCAAGATTTCTTAAAATCATTAGAGAAGCGATAAGGACGCCAAGCGGGAATGCTGTCCTCTTCAGAGGCAAAAAAATGGCGGCGATGCGCCGGCCTATTATTTTATTTAGGGGCTCTAGTATACTTTAATTTAAATTAATAATATATGGGTACGAGAGGAAAAATCCCTAATTTTTATAAGTGTCACTGGACAATATAGATTTTTATTATTATTATTATTAATTTTTGCTATAGACAAAATCAAAAACTTTTTTTCTTGTGGTACTTTCATACAGTTATATAAAAGAAGTTGGTAGACATTTTTTTTTTTTTTTTTTTTTTTTTTTTTTTAATCATAATCATAAAAGAAAAAATAAAATTGGCAAATGAAAAAATAAAATTAATATTCGGCAGATGATACGATTTGTTTTAACGAACAGTCATTCTTTATCAACATTTTATAAAAGTTATCACAAGTATAACCTAAATTAGTCTTAGTAGATAATAAGGTTTTAAAGTAGGTATATAAAGGAGATTTTTTTCACATGTCTACATTTTGTTCATTGAAGAAAACAGTCGCTTTTTGGGAATGTTTTTGCCAGGAGGACATAAAATGAGTTGAACTAACTTTTGCATATTTTTGTGAGGTGGTGGTGTTATCATTAAGGTCAATTGTCTGCACTAGCGCTCTAGTCTTGAATAGAAGAGTCCTCCGTAGGGTCTTTCTAAGCCCATATTTACGCTAGTTTCGCAGAAAACCACGAAAAACTCCTAACGGCTAGGCCAACGAACGCAACCGGGTATCGAACCTAGCGTCTCACGTATACCAGCTTCGAGGATAGAACCTCTTGGTCACTGGTGTGCTTATTTTTATGAGGAATATTGTTCATGCAAAAGTGAGAACACACGTCAACGCACCTCGTACCAACTGGAGCACCACCTTAATGATTTCATGACAATTTCAGTTGTGATTCCTTGTTCTGGACAAAGAACCGTACAAATATAGGGAATACATGAATTTCTTTGTGATTCGAAAAATCTGAATAGACATAAAACATAATATGCTCTGGCAAGTTTATTAGAAAGTTGTTCTTTTGCGAACCTAACGCAGAAAAAAGTTAGTGTTCACCGTTCGATACAGTCAACAGCCTACTGAGCTTCCCAGTTTTGCGAAATATTTGAAATTAAGGACTAAATCCATTTCATTTGAAAAGAGGACAGAGAACAGAGGACAAAAAACATAAAAAATAGAACTTTTTAGTCCTGTAATGTTTTTTTTTTTTTGAAGGGCAGAGCGTTGTCAAAGAAGACTGTCCTCTTAAATAGAGGATGTCTAGTCACCTCACGTCAACACACGTCAACGCACCTCGATAACTTTAAAACGAATGGTTAAACCACATACTTGTGATAATTTTAGATAAAATTTGAAATTTGAGCCATATTTGATAAAGCAATAGATTTTTGTTCTCGTTTTTGCAATGCAAAATGTGCAGTGCAACGCAGTGGCGATTGTTTTAGTCTAAATTATGGAAATTGTATATAAAAGTATTGAAGAAAGTTTTGTGATGGCCAGAACGTACTAATTTTTTATTATTATTCTACGCATGGGGGTTCATGTTTAAAAACATTATCATATCGTCCAAAATTTCGTCGTCATCATTAGAACAAGATAGACTTAATAAATTGCAAATTATTAATTTTCATATTCATCTAATAACTTTTGTGCAGCCTAGTATATTTCTAAAAAAAATTAAAATTAAAAAGCTTAAATTAAAAGTACCTTTACTGTACAAATTATTTACATTTTAAAGGCTACTTTGTAGCTTATTTTAATTCTCAAACTAATAAGTATATATATCTTATACTATTAAGTGAGCAATATTTGTATATTTCACTGTTCTCGAAAACGGTAGCTCGGACAGTCACGAGATTTAACACAAAGGTGCCCCCCGAAGGGTCATTGTGCACATCGAAGTCCGATTTTCGAATTTTTGATTAGTTTTTTCTTAATTAATTAAAATGTGAAAATAATAACCTTCTAATTTCTGATAAAAAGGCCATTTAAATTTTAACATTTTATCCATAATTTAACTGTTGCCAATTTTTTTTTTCGACAAAATAATAATAATTAAAAAAAAAAAAAAAAAAAAAAACGTACATTTATTTAAAATGAGGAAAATAAATCAGAAAGATTAGAAAATAAATTAGAAATATCAGTCGCATTGTTACAAATAAGATACCAAACGAAAGGGAAAATTTTTGTAAATCCGATGCATTAAACAGCTTATCAATCGGATGATTAGTTTTTTCTTAATTAATTAAAATGTGAAAATAATAACCTTCTAATTTCTGATAAATAAGCAATTTAAAATCCATGATTTAATTGTTGCCAATTTTTTTTTTCGACAAAATAATAATAATAATAATAATAAAAAAAAAAAAAAAAACGTACATTTATTTAAAATGAGGAAAATAAATCAGAGAGATTAGAAAATAAATTAGAAATATCAGTCGCATCGTTACAAATAAGATAGCAAATGAAAGGGTAAATTTTTGTAAATCCGATGCATTAAACAGCTTATCAATCAGACAATTAGATTTTTTAAAATTAACTAAAGTATGAATTTTAGGTGGCAACAGCAGAAGATTGTATGGAAACCGTTAGGAGAAAAAAAAATGAAAAATCTGCTTCACATTAAGTCACATGATTTTTAAGTGGGATTAAAAATTGCAGTTTTCAAATTCTTTTAAATTTTCTCGCACGAACACAAAAATATAATATACAGCCTGTTCCCCACAAGACCAACTTTCATTTCAAATTTCATCAATTATTTTGGTTAATAAACAAAAGTTATTATTTTTTTTCTTTTCAAATTAAGTTTTATTCTATCTTCGAAAAGATTTATGTGATCATAGATATAGTAATATATATAGATCTATCATCCCCATATTATCGTGCAAAGACTTTTGATGCCGAATAAAAAGCTTTGGAATCAGCCATTAAGTGGTATTGAAGGAAAAAAGGAGAATGAATTTGAAACTATATCTGGAGCTTTTCATTCACCTTTAGTAAATAAATTATTCATGAATTTTATTTGCTAAAACATTCGTGTGTATTCACTCGGGGAAAAACTGCCATATTTTGGTAAAATCGCCGTCTTTTCCCGAGTGAAAAGGAATCACTTTTTTCTCCCCAATGATCAATCTATATCTATGTACGTGATACGATACATTAATAATTTAAGTTTTAAAAGTTTTTTTAAATAGATTATTTAATCTCTGAACCATATTTTTACTTCCATTACCCTACTACCGTAGGTAATGGAAGTATTGTATTCGGTCTGAAAATTCGATATCGGGTTTTCACCTGATTTACACGTTTTAAGGTCCCCTGAGTCCAAAAAAGTGGTTTTTGGCAATTGGTCAGTGTGTATGTATGTGTGTGTGTATGTATGTATGTATGTATGTATGTGGAGAATCTTCTGGCTATTATAGCTCAGAAACTAATAAAGATAGATCTACGAAACTTTAGAATTGAAATACGTCTGGTGTACAGATGAAATTTCCAAATTTTGGTGAAAATTGAAAAACCGGAAGTGGGACATCGGAAACCGGAAGTGGGACCGTAAGTCCGTATCTCAAAAACGGCTCTAACGATTTTCTTCAAACTTGCTATATAAACACTCTATTAGATGTCCTTTCGAATGATATAGTTGGTTAGTTCAGGAAAATTGATAGGCGGCCTGTATAAATAGCTCAATTTCAGGCCTCGCAAAGGCGCTCCTTTAAAAACGGTTGTACGGATTTTTTTCAAACTCGCCATTTTAACTCACTTTTAAATATGCTTTTGTATGTAATTATTGTTTTCCTGTCAATAATTGAGTTTAACCGGAAGTGGGACATCGGAAACCGGAAGTGGGACCGTAAGTCCGTATCTCAAAAACGGCTCAAACGATTTTCTTCAAACTTGCTATATAAACACTCTATTAGATGTCCTTTCGAATGATATAGTTGGTTAGTTCAGGAAAATTAATAGGCGTCCTGTATAAATAGCTCAATTTCAGGCCTCGCAAAGGCGTTCCTTTAAAAACGGTTGTACGGATTTTTTTCAAACTCGCCATTTTAACTCACTTTTAAATATGCTTTTGTATGTAATTATTTTTTTTCGGTCAATAATTGTTTTTTTCTAAAAGTTGGTATCTCAAAAACGGCTCTAACGATTTTCTCTTTAGGTCACTTTTATGTTTTCTGATCACATTATCTCTCAAAAATGCATATAATACATGTAATAGCGGGTAATGGAAGTCGTGTGGTTGTTTCACACCAGATTTTTATTTTATTAGTTTCATTAACAGATCCTGCTGGGCGATTTTTTAAATTTTGGTGTTGAAGTACACCGAACGTGTTTCGACAAGAAGTTTAATATAGCAACAGCCATTTTAATCTAAGTAGCGCATCAAATATATAAAAACATAAATGATTTATTTTTACACAAAATTTACAGAAAATGCAGTTTTAAAGATAGGAAATTTATTTCAACAAGCACTATTTTAAACCTAAAAACCATTAAAAATATACGCAGAATATAAAGGATTCTTATGTATAAACAAAAAAGAGTCTGATAAAATTATTAGCAAAACAGTCTTCTCCTTTTCATACCAAAAAAAAAAAAAAAAAAAAAAAAAATCCATCGCTAATATGGCGACAAAAATTCAAAAGCCGACAATGGAGCGACATAATAAAGTTGTGTAACAGGATAATGTTTACCTATTTATTTATTTTTTTATATAATAATCACTATGCTAATTTATCATACAAACAAATGAGCCTCTGTGTGTTACTGCACTTGCACGCTGTCGAACAGAAATATTTGAAAAATTCAAATTAATATTTAAATAAATAAACAAAAATATGTTTAATGGGAGATATATATAACCATAAAAAGATTAGTTGTCTAAAATACGGTAGAAATAGCGCTCATAGCATATTGTTACAAGGGATTAAGTCTTATTGTTACAATGGATTAAGTCTAAAATGGCGACAAAAATTCAAAAGCCGCCAAAGAGAACTATACTAAGGCTATACTATCAGGTTTACAACCCATGAATTATATATAAACACAAAAAATTAATTGTTTCATGCGACAGACGTAGTCGGTCACAGCATATTGTAATATTTGGCGTGAAATTGCTGTCATTTAATGGTTGATTGGATAAACAAAATAAACATATGAAATAACGTAAAAGCAAATATTATGTTGTCTAAACCCAGTTACATTTGAGTCCAGTCCGAGTTACATGTGAACAACACGTATAGTGTTGTTCACATGTAACTGGGATTTAAATATAAAAGGGAAACTCCAATTTTTTCGATACTATCTATTTCGAAACTGTTATATAATAAGCACCTAAATGGAAGCTCATTGGTAAACTATTGTCGCAGGTAATAGGGAAAAGCGCCCGAGTTGCAGTGGATGACCAAATCGCTGCCGAATGCAGCTGGGACCTGGAGCGAGCTTTTGAACAATTTCAGTAATTTATTTTTTTTATTTCTATAAAGCTATATAGAAAAGAGTTTCCTTTAAATTTAGTGGCCAGCGAAGCGGGCAAAGCCTGCTAGTATATATATATTTGGAAACTAAATTTATTTTTTGACTAAAACAAATAACTCTACAGATGTTCCATATATATCACATTAGTTTATTTTATTCTTTACCACCAATGAAGACTGTAAAAAAAGATGGTTGAGTTCTACTACTATTAAATCGAGATCAATAATTCAATCACAGAAATAACTCTACTTGACTACTGAACAAAGAAAATAAAAAATGTTACAGGAACCATTAGTTCCATTTCTAGGCCCTGAAGCCGTGTAATTGGTCACGATATTCAACTATGGACGAACAAAACGATGGAAGAAGAGTCTTAACTACCAGGAGAGTGGGGAAGCGTGGTTTCTTCCCCAATATCTACAGAAGATGATAGATTTCATGCGAGTAACATTTGTATCTTTTTGAATTTCGAAAATCATTAGAGATGATTATGAAGAATATTACCTGTCATGATGTGTTAGGAATCATTTCATCCCAGATGACATCCGGGTACATCCGATAGCAGTTAATATGACAGTTAATGCTTGTAAAGAAGTTAATCGATTACTTCTTCTGCTTAAGGAGATTTATATATTCGTAACTAATGAAAAGGTAACTATTAACGCAATGAAAATTTATGATATTTATATTCGATGCCATTTCTAGGAGATTGACAATTCAAAGGATTCTTGCGATCAGAAAAAAAGAATTTTAAGTATGAGTATGAATTGATGACATAGATGCGTATTGATGAAAAATATTGATAATAAACATTATCTGTTTAATCAGGTTGAAATGTTTACAAAGCTTTGGAAGTTATAGATGATCGCTCATTTAAAATGAAGAGATAGGTATCAACAAATACTTATTAGTATATAAATATTTAATAGATAAAGTTGCAGTTTCTTACCACATTAAAATTGATTAATCTTCATAACAAAACAGCACCTCTTTTATCTAAAGACATTTATAACATTACATTTAAAATATTGTCATCGGGGTTCTTACCTATATTTAACAATTAGACTCTCTTTTTGACTTTCCTATAAAACATTATATTATGAAACAAAACGATTTTACGTATTCGTGATTAAGTTATTTAAATTATTTCCTCAGCAGTCGATTTTGTTAATGCCACTGGCGTATATATGCGCCGGCAGCACATAAAGTGATAAGCACGTAAAATAATTTTTTTAACCCTTTATCTACTGATGATACTTTGAATTATCATTAGGTTAAAAAGTGTATAAAATTGAATTAAAATTTTAAAAAATGTCAAAGGTGCTTATAAGGATATAACATGTGTATATGCGACGGTAGCACATAAAGTGATAAACACGTAAAATATTTTTTTTAACCTTTTAACTACTGATGATACTTTGAAGTATCATTATATTAAAAGGTGTATAAAATTGAATTAAAATATAAAAAAAAAAGTCAAAGGTACTTATAAGGATATAACATGTGTATATGCGGCGGCAGCACATAAAGTGATAAACACGTAAAATAATTTTTTTAACCCTTTATCTACTGATGATACTTTGAAGTATTATTAGATTAAAAAGTGTATAAAACTGAATTTAAAAAAATGTCAAAGGTACTTACAAGGATATAACATGTGTATATGCGCCAGCCGCACATAAAGTGATAAACACGTAAAATAATTTTTTTAACCCTTTATTTACTGATGATACTTTGAAATATTATCAGATTAAAAAGTGTATAAAATTAAATTAAATTAAAAAAAAAAATGTCGAAAGTACTTATAAGGATATATAAGAATATACATTTGTATATGTACGTGATAAAAACGTAAAATAGTTTTTTAACCCTTTATTTTCTGACGATACTTTAAAGTAACAATAGATTAAAAAGTGTATAAAATTGAATGAAAGTAAGAAATTTCAAAGGTACTTATAACAATATCACATATATATACCTCACTGCAATTTCAGTGCATGGTACTAGGATTACATGTAGCCATTTTTGTTTAAGAAAAGGAATTTATACTAAGCTGTCGTGTGTTTCATCGGCATTTTTCACGATCTTCACGTACGTTAAATCAAATTTATATACCATTTCAATAATATATCATCGGTCTCAGAAAAAATATGTAATGCTTTACATTTTTTATAGGTTTTGATCTATTTTTCGAACTTTATATACCAATAGTATGCTAATGCACCACCTTACTAAATTCTCATTAATTACCATGATGAGGTAGGAGACATAATTTTTGTTACTTAATATCTTTAAAAAGAACTTTTTAGTAATGGATTTCAAATACATTTTTTGTCTGTTTCATAGCTCAGCATATAAAGGGTTAAAGTAAAGTGCTTCCTTAAACGAACACATGAAGACGGAGTTCGTTTCTATAAAAAATGTACTATCACGTGACCCTGAAACAATGTGCTAATAAGAACGTAAGTAAATTTTAATCTGCATGTATAATCTACATGACGTTATTGAAGCTGAATAAATACATTTGGCATTGCTAATAAAAATAGCATTTCAAAAGATTTTTTTCTCATTATAGGATATTTTAATTCATACAAGAAAGAAAATGATTTGATACATATATAATCTAATCTCAATTTTATTTTTAAATTTCGAGAGCGTTTATACGGGTTTATGAGAAATTATAACAAAAATATACTTTTTTCGTACTAAATGTTTTGTAATATTTAGGTATATTCCTCAATTTAACAGCAAATAATCTGGTGTGTCACTCACATGACTTTCTCTTACCCTGAAATTTAATACTATAAGTACAGTTTGGAGATTAATGGTTAATATAACGAGTACTGTTATGTTAATCTATGTTAAAACAATTCAACATAAACTTCGGAACAGCTTTATTTGACTAATAATTCTATGTGAGGGGGGGGGGGGGCTACCGGTCCCCTCAACCTCCCGTTTCATAATTGTATCTACATTTATAGAAAATTCAAATATTTTATTAAGTTCAAAGGTCATTTAAAATTATTCAGATAACTTTCACACGCATCATTCCTTGAAACTTGTCAATCTTGAACAAACTTTTCTAGTAACAAACGTATTCACTTCAAAGTACATCATTTGGAACGCCTGAAAGTATTCGTTTTTAATTTACTCTAACAGACACAGACAAAGATCAAATTATAAAACTTGACTTCGGTATTCAAAAAGCCTCAAACGTGTAAATATACAAGAAACCAATCGATGAATATTTAGCTTAAAAAAATACATTATTTACCATATGGATTTGAAGAATTACTTTCAATTCCTGAGCAGCTTCCTTGGACATGGTAAAATATTATATGATATAGTATATTATAATAAAGCACTTCCACTAACAAATACAAAAAAATATGCATACATGCAGCTCTGTATATATTCTGAAAGTTATGTACGCATCACACGGTGCACATAAATATAAACCTATAGTAATAACATACTGCACAACCTGTAGTACACTTCCATCAATTTTCAAGTATTGTCGCATTATAATCTAGTTCTTTTCTGTAGGCCTGTAAACGAACAGTGAATGCTTTCTATACCATATTCTACACGAAACATGTTTTTACGCATATAAATATACATATATTCGTTTTATTTGGTTTAGTGCAGTCTATAGATGTTAAACTCTATTTACCTGCAATTTCCACCATAGACATAATGTATTAGAATTCTCTTGATTGTCCCTGTACACGAACCATTTGATTGATCGCAACGAAAAGCTTAGAGTAGCATCCCTATATGATATACATTTAGAATACCAAGTTTGAACTTTCTGCTGTAATTTGTTTTTGAGATATGCGGATAACGGACAGACAAACACACAGACACACAGACACAGATACATACATAGACCAACCACTAAAAACATGATTTTTAGATTCAGGGGACCTCAAGACGTGTAAATATAACAAAAACTCATTTTCGAAAATTTGACCCAAAAACAATACTTTCTCTGCCTTATGTGTAAGAGAAAGTAAAAAAGAGCGTTGTCGCTATTTGTGGCACTTGTATATATTTCGCCAATGCTTATAAAAAAGAGCTTGTGTAAAGTGAAGAGAATTCGTTTAGTGTTCTGAGAGAATTGAGGCGCAAATATTTAAATTGTGTTTTCTCCAAAAAAAAGTCTGGTGTGACTCTACACGACTTTCGAAACATCCAGTAATTAACAGTTATATAAATAAATTAAAGTAGGACAAATCATTAATAAACTAAAGTGAAAATTATAACAGGGTGTTTGAGTATTTTTCTTCACTGTTTAATTTTACAGTTTTCAATTAATTGAAATAATTTGATCCCTTACACCATAATGAAAAACAGTTTTTTGTAGTGTCCTTGAAAAAATCAATGAGAGCTAGATTCAACAAAATTCGTACAATTTGTGCGACCGACGGTGACTTATAACTTACATTTTCAACTCAGACGAACAAAGCGTTTAGACACTATCGCATTTTAAATAATTTGGGCCCATAGACCATAATGATAAAGAATTTTTCTTTGTTTTCCTCTAAAAAAAACTATATGTCCTAGATTTACACAAATTAATAAAGTTCGTGCTATGGTGACCTATAATATACGGACCAACTTTCAACTCATTCGAACAAAACTAGACGCCATCGTATGCCCTCACACACACATATATACATCATCGTAAAAATAACAAAAATGAATTAAAGGGACCTCGAAACGTATATAAACACCAAAATCTCAAAGTAGGATTTTTGACATGATTACAATACATTCCCTTACATATGTATGTTCAGGAAGTAAAAATGAGTCAGTTATTTTTCTTTTAACATAAAATAGAATGTATACGTACAGTCGGTAACAAAAGTGTCCGAACACTAGCAAAAATTCCTATGTTATAAAAGTACGCATAATACAGTTTTGCTAAATAAATCCTTCTCGAATCCTGTTCTTAGTCAGTCTAAGAACGTGATTCGACAAGGATTTATTTAACAAAACAGTAATAAGTGTATGTTTTTTGCATAGGAATTTTTGTTAGTGTTCGGACACTTTTGTTACCGACTGTATCTTCTTATATATCTTCTTATCTACATATCTTCCTAGTAACTACTAATACATCTGAACAAAAGATAATTTACGTTTAAGTTTAATTATTCTTTAATTTATTAGTTTTTGTCTTTAGATGATAAGAAAGAAAATCTTAAATGTTATAATTTTAACTGGCATCACGGGGAATGAAAGGATTAAAAGAATTATAGAATAATATATATCACTAATGCATAAGGATTCAATTTATGAGAAATCATGCGACATCTCAAAATATTCCATGACTAAAAGTACTATCTAAAAATATTTTATAATTTTATTTATTGTTATTACTGACTAATATCGGTATGTTTCTATGAGTGATACAGGTAAAATTCTGCGAATAATTTGATGTACAAAAGTTTTTTTAATTTAAAAACAACCTAAAATATTTTTTTTTAATGTTGGTACAATATTTGAACAGGTGATTGAAGGGGAGGTATCGCTGCAGCCAGACAGTGCAATCTATATACATCTCTTTCTGTAAGTAGAAGGGTAAGAGAGAGTAGTGTGAATACCACATCAGATTGTTTAGTAAAATTGTATCAATTCTTTGCATGAGGAAATTTTAATAATTGTTAAGTAATTAACTGTTTGTGATTACATTCAATTTGTTAATGTCACCGAAACATTCTCTGTATATATATTTAAATTCTATTAAAAAAGTGTATGCATCGTTTCCATACTCTGGCTCTTAAAATAACTCAAGTGATACGCTCTTAAACTGATGAAATTTTTTTTTTATTATCAATGTGTGATGCTTTGTTTTCTCTTTTTCCTTCAATGATAAACCAGAATATGCGAGAAACGCAATTCGATCCTTCGTGATATAACCTATTAAATACCCAATTAAATGGTATTATTGGCAAATAATAGTTATATATCGATCCATGATATTTAGCAACAAAAGCCTAAATACAAGAGATAAAACAAAGTGAGTGTAATAATATTTTTCTCTTAGATAAACATCAATATTAAAAACATTAATAATTCAATATGAATTATGCTAATTTTCTAATTTTCATTGTGTTATTTTGTGATTTAGAAACAGATTCTTGTCATAATCCTTACTAATATTACCATATTTTTTCTTATATACTCGTTTAAATTTAGCTATTATATTCTTATCATGGTTTCGACTACATACTCTTAAAATGTGTGTTTTAAAAAGAAACTTTACTTTTTTTTTAACACACAGTTTCCAGCAAATTAAAAAACTGTTTATGACTTCGGTTTGTCTGTCAGCCTGCCTGTCTGTGTTTTAACTCTCATAAACATTAATGGAATTCCTTGAAACATATATTGTTATTCAAATTCATTATGGATTCTTCCAGTGGCGGATCCAGAACTTGACTTTTGGGGGGGGGGGGGCTAAGATTTTTCAAAGTGTTATTCTAGACCAATAAAAAATTTACAATTGCAAAATTCAATTATGAATGACAGTGTTTTGGGGGGGGCTTCAGCCCCCTAGCCCCCCCCTTAAATCCGCCACTGGGTTCTTCTCTAAAGAAAGTTATGTAAATGTTTAATAAAAATGTTCAAGAATGATTACGAAATCAATTATTCTACTACCTGTCTTTCTGCCCGTCTGTGTATTTGTCCGTCTATCCGACCTCTAGCGTCCGTAGATATTTTCAGCAATTTTTTTAAACTGTTCTAATAATTCAAGTTTACTATGGAATATTTTCTATTGAAATAAGCATAAATAGCACAGCTGGTTTCTGTACAGGGACGCCCAAAAGAATGCCAATGCGTACGATGATATGCTTTTTAAGAATGATATATATATCTTTTTAAATTATACTGCACACACTATTAAAAATTTGACATCTATTATTCATATGATAAGAAAAGTGTCTTCTATAATATGTGATATGTTTATCGTTAAGATTTACAGAGTTACACAGAAATATTCATATTCGTTAAGAGCTGTGATTGAAATTTGCTGGAATCGCAGTTTTGTTTATGTTAAGAGACTTTCCAGCAATGTTTAAGAATGATTATTAATTCAGTTAGTCTAACTGTCTGTATTTCTGTCCTGTCTGTCCGTTGTGCAATCCTGTAGGCAAATTATATTGAAAGTTAAACAATGCAATGCAAGGAGTATGTAGGGTTGAAAAGTGTTAATAATCTATGCGATCCACATGATTTTTCGTTCTTGTTTAATTTAATCTATGAATAAATATTTTTGTTTGTGTGTATTTGTGCCGTTTTCTTTTTCTTTTTTTCCTTTTTATTCTCTGTCTCTTCTCACAGGCACAACGAACATTTATTTAGGATTTCCCAACTAATTTATTGTAAATTTATGGCACTTGAGATCGCTTAGAAATATACGTATATATGCAGGGTTATTCGCTACCGGTGCGACAAACTTACAGGAGATATAGGGGCCACAAAGATAATTCGGAATCACATGACAATGCAGGGTCGGAAATGCAATCCTAACGAAATAGATGGTTTGTTAGAGGGTGTAATTATTTGGAAATTCATAACTTATTTTAAACTTCAGGCCTTTAAGTGTAATTTCGCAATCACCCTATACTCATAGTTTTCATTCTAGCACTAGCACATCTGCGAGTGGCTGTTGGCAGTTTTCCTGTGATAGCCTTTAACTTCATAACTCTCCTGCACATAAAATTCACCGGGATTTGACCCCGACTCCTGTTTCATATTTTCTTTATGTTTTATAGAACTGAAAAACATCAATCCGCATCATACTATTTAAAATGCATTAAAAAATATCAGGTGAATGAAAATGTCTATCATTCATCAGCTTATTTTAACACAAGCGTCTTGAATTCAATAAAATCTGGAACCAACTGAGTGTGTGTTTAAGCAATTACAAAATTGCAAAAAATCCCTTATCTCCTTAGGATTGTATTTCCTGCATTGCTATGTGATTCGGAATCGTCTTTGTGCCCCCTACATCACCTGTAAGTTTGTCGCACCGGTGGCGAATCTCCCTGTATAATTTGAAAAGTTTACAGTTTTGTCATAAATTAAAGCATCTGTTTGAAAACCTTTGTTAGTTAATTGAACAAACTGGAGCCATAAATTAAAAAAAAACCTCTCAAAAAACTGTTTTGGGTTGAAATAGCACAAGATATCAGGCGAATAATGTAGATACTAGAGAGTTCAGAAAACAAATTTATGGTTTTTACATAAAAAGTTTTTATTTATTACTTTTCATTTTTCAACACCAGTCATCCAATGCATTTTTTCACTTCTAAACCACTACCAAGCCTACTTTTTTGCATGTTTTTTTCATGTTATATTTCACTTACTGTGTTAGACAACGAAGAAGATTTGACAAGTACAATTTGCTTGCGTAATATTGATTGATTTTTTTGTGAAGTCTAAATTTTTCTTCTTCTTTTTCTTTTTTCTTTTTTAATTATATATATACCGGGTGTCCTATAAGTCTGTAGACATTTTTTAAAAAAATCATAAAAATTAAAGGAATTGATAAAAATGAACGCTGTTTGTGTTAAAGTTATACTCGTAAAGGAGGATTTTTTTTTTCTTTTTTCTTTTCTTTTTTTTTTTTTTAAAGAAAAGAATAATAGTTAACATTTTATTCAATAGAGGGCGCTGTACGTGACAAAATCACACATTTCCATAAAAAACTATATTTACTTTCTTGTAAACTTTTGCAAGCATATAACGTCTATTCTATGTCTGCTATCACCACAAATTACAGTTTGTAAACGAGTTACATAACCGCTAACTGCAGCTTCAGTCGGTGATTATCAGTTGAGGTAAAACATCTTCATCAATAACGATTTATTCACCAAGTCAACATTGCAATTAAAACATCATGTATGCACAAATACCAGGAAAAATCAGAAAGGATCTGTTTATCGTAAAAGCATGTAATTTATAAGACTAAGATTTGCCCATTCTTTATTACACATCTGCGCAGCGCCCTCTATCAACGAAAATTTTAACTATATCTTTTTTCTTTAAAAAAAAAAAAATCCCCCTTTCACGAGAATAATTTTTACGCAAATCGTGTTCAACTCTATCAGTTCCTTCGATTTTTATTAATTTTTAAAATGTCTACAGACTTATGGGACACCCGGTATATATATATATATATATTGAATAATTTATTACCGTTATAACACTCAGCAATCAAAAATAAATGAAAATACCAACCTTACAAAATTAAAAGAGATAGTATTTCAATTACAATTGCTTTCACGGATTTTTTATAATTTAATTTCAATACCAATGTAAATCATGTAAAATTACTTACACAGAAGTGAAATGCCACAACTATAACACATAAGCCTAACTATGAGAGAAATGATTGTAAAATCCATTAAAGTTTTCTTATGAAACTATCAACATTATGAAAAATGTATATATATATATGTGTGTGTGTGTGTGTTTGTGTATAGGGGGTGTCCATAATGAAATTGGCAATGCTTAAATGTGCTCTTATTGTGCGGAACTAATTGCAAGAATGGCACCAAAGTTTGTAGGAAGATTAAACAGGTCGTGAGATGGAAAGTTCTTCAAAAAATAAATAAATAAATAAATAAAAAAGTTTTAACATTCGTTATTATTGAAATACATGAATCTCGCTAGGCAATAGAAAAAAAATTTCAAAAAATGAAAAAGCAGAAACAAATTAGAGCGCTGTCTTCCAATTTCAAAATAATAAATGGGGGACAAAAAAACATGCACAATTATCAGTTTTAAGTTACAAAATGCGAAAAAGCTTTAGTTAGAAAAACAGCGTCACATATTCCCCTAGCAGTAAATTTTGTAATTCTTTTTTTTTTTTTTAATCTTTCGTCACCCGTTTTGATTAATCTTTCTGCAAAGTTTTGTGCCATTCTTGCAATTAGATCCCACTACAGAACACTGTAAACATTGTCAGGTTAATGACCACCCTGATATCTTATAAGATTAAAATAATAATAATAATAATAATAATAATAATCATGCATTACATAAAAAATATTTTTTTTAACAACAAGCTTATACGTACACTAAAAAAAGTAGATCAGAATCTATGAGGGAAAGTCATTAAGTAAGTCACAAAAGATAATAAAAAAATAATTTGCTTGGATTGTTGGATGGTTGGGTTTTACGTCGCACTAGTGCTGCGCAGATGGGCAATTGGCGACGGTCTGAGACACACCCCTAGAAGTGGTCCGGAGACATGCCATCACAATTTTGATCCTCCACTGAAGGGATGGCTCTCCCGCTTCAGTGACCCCCAGAGGTATAATTTTTGATGGGAACATGGAGGACATTGCGGCCACGACAGATTTTACATGCACCAGCCACCACTAGTGTACACGACGGTCTTTGGCCGGCTCGAGTACCGATCCCGCAATCTTCCAATTACGAGGCCGGCGTTCTACTGACTGGGCTACCGCGGCCCAATAATTTGCCAGGATAATCACTTGGAAACAATTTTTATTTTTCCACATAATCATCAGCAACGTTGATGCACTTATACAATAGTTTTACCAGAGCCCCAATTCCAGCTGCATAAAATTCTTTGGGTTGCTGTCTCATCCACAATAGGACTTCATGTTGAACTTCGTCATCATCTGTAAATTGTTTGTCTCCAAGATGTTGTTTTAGTGGACCAAACAGATGAAAATTGCGTGGAGCTAAGTTTGGGATGTAAGGTGGATTCTGTAGCATTCATAAACAGGTAACATTTTTTTATGATAATTTTTTTTATTCAAGTCCTTTCGCCCACAAAATTTGGACCACAGCACGCTGCTCTTCTATCGTACAATCATTCAGCAACATCGCCATTTTTGAAACTGCATTACGAATGCGTGTGAATGCTTCCTACTCAATATGATATTAATATCATAAAGCTTTATGGTGCTGTCATCTACCACCATTCTTTGTGGATATCTGTTACTACTTTAAATCATGCCATATGCATTTGTGACTTACTTAATGACTTACCTTCGTAAATAAAAAATTAATCCAAAAACAAGGAAAGCAGGAGATAAACTGCTAAAATGCTTCGCATGACTTGAGACATATGAGCAAGGTATGTATCATGCTTTTCAGCATGGAACATTCCCTGTCAGCATTGCGTCAGCATGCTTTTACGAGAATTCAGATCTTCCCCTAGCAGACGTTTAACTAAGATGCACGTCAAAGGCTAATACCAAGATGAATTTAATAAAATGAAGCAAGCAAAATTTGATCAAATTCCAGCGCAAAATTCATTAGTTAAATCACTAGAAATATATCCAGATAAATCCTGCAGCCACTACAGACCATGTCAATTTATTTAAAAATACAAATACATCCGAGAAATTCCTACATCTCCAACAGATACAGATATACATATAAATCTATATTTGTAATATAATTGGGGGGGGGAATTGAATGGATTTCTATTTTTTTTTTTTTTCTTTCTTTTTTTTTTTTTTTTTCCTTTAAGGTGATGTTTAAAAGGAGAACAATCGTATATAATCCAAAAAATGTATGCGAGTTATAATAAATGGTAACATAATTTGAACAATTTTAACCAATTAGTTGAACTAATTACTTCCTAGTTTGTTTTTTTCTTTTGCTCTCTGTGTGTGTATGGAATACTGGAAAACAATATTTGGGATATTCCCACATCAATGTAATCGGATGATATATCTGCGGTTTCGATTAGTTTGATATTTATCTATTTAAGAATCTTTCCTGAATACTATTTCATTTGAAATATTGTATTCTATTCCCTACAGATGAACAATACATGTTTTTTCAACTATCAAAATATATTTGTTTTAGCCATCTGTTTTTTCAAATTTCATCAAGGTAATTTAGTTTTATATCAAGAGATTTAATGTATCTTTGTTTTTGTTACGTTCAAAACTTTTTTTTTTTTTTTTTTTTAAGTTAAAATCATATATTTTTTCTTTACTCTAACTTTTTATAGGTAAGAATATCTCTTATATTAAAATTTAATTTACGTTTCTGTATTTAAACATCATTGTTATCATCATATCAGACCTTTAAATTAACCATAAAAGTTAAACCATATTAGACCTTTTAAGTCACCATCCAGTGGCCGGTAGGTCTTTTAGCTTAATCGCTACTGTTTTGTAAATTTTTCGACAAATTACCGAAACCGTGTCTGATTTTTTTTTTTTTAAGAAATCTTTTGAAATTATCTGGTTTTTATAAATGGCTTATTTTTTGTAAAGTGCCCATTTTAAGCTTGCCGATCTCTTGTGTACTGTTATTTAAATGCACGGTGATTTTTATGTGTGACCTCTCGTAAGAACAGACCTTTGAGTAAAATCGTTTTCAAAATCATCGATTTTCAAAAAGGCCCATTTTTGGTTTTAAAATTTACTTAGATACATTCCACAAAAAGTCATTTTTCATGAACAACTAGTGAAATTTGCGATTTATTTTATTATTATTATTATTATTATTATTATATTTATATATATATATATATATATATATATATATATATATATATTTTTTTTTTTTGGGGGGGGGGGGGAGTATTGTGCAATAAAATGCGTCATTTTTGCGGTTTATTACTGAAATAAAGAAGTATTTGATTTCTGATTAAAACAAATTACGTTTAATAACGAGTAATTTGTTCAAGTATGCATGACAATTTTTTGCCAGAAAATAATTTCGCGGAATTTTATAGAATTTTTTCAAGCTTTTCTCAAATGTGATTTCTGAAATACGCCGTATTATCGCTGTTGATTTCTGAAATATGTAATCCTTTTACTGCTGTTCGACTTAACTTATATTTAATTGTCAAAATATACGGTTTTGCGTAGTCGCTTATTAAAATTTATGCTAATGAAGCTCACGAAAAAAAAAAAATAATAATAAAAATAAAGAAGAGGGGCAAGTTATTTAAATGTTTAAAATCGCCAATTTTATTTCTTTAATTGCCACATGGCGAGCGACTTTTTAATCAAGATTTTAATTCTTAGTTCTTAAATAAATAGGAGAAATATTGAAGGAAAAAAAAACTTATTTTTTAAATTCCAGTACGAGAACACGAAATTATAGGATCAGAAACTAGTCTTGGTATTATGATCTGTCTATGTAAACTTTGAAGAAAAGAAAATTGGACAATATTATCAGATTTTTTTTTTTTTTTTTTTTTTTTTAATTTATTTACTTTCATTTTCCTCAAACATTCATACATTTGTTGTGGAGAAGAAATAGTATTCATCCACAGTTATCCTCATTTTATTAGTAAAAAGTGACCATTTTGCGTCAAGAACTGATCACCGATATGACCCAGAATATGGCAGAATCAAAAGTGATCGGTAGCTTAAAGAAGAGAAAGTAAATCTTGAACGAAGTCTTCGGGCAAGGTAGACAAGGAGGTGAAGAACCTGCCGAAATGGCAATTATTAACAAGGCTGGGGGTAGAGAGACAGAAGGGAAGAATAACAAAGGGCGGGCCGCATCTGATCCTGGGGCTACATTGAAGCTACTAACAGCTGCAATAGACGGATGCTTTCCAGTCCACGTGGAGACGTAAAATTTCTTGCTTTGGACGAAAAGATATTTTTTTAAGTTTAAGCACATACTTAGATGAATGTTTCAGATCCTTTAACGATAATAGTAATTCTTTTTTTTTTGTACTTTGTAGGTCAAAGAAATTTTAATAAACTAATATGCATTTTTAATTTATTTTTTTTTATTTTTATTGTTTTACCTTCTAAAAATTTCGATTTATGATATTGATTTTTTTTTCCCCCAGCAAACAAGACAGATTTGTAGGCTTAACTCTATTTATGTGTAAAACAAATTATCGGAAGAAAAAAAAATGATCACATATCTCTTTCCCATACTTATCTTTCTTCTGTTTTTATACTGTTACATTATACATATCTATTTAAACTCTGTGCAATATTTTCTTTTTTGACGCTTATTTGAATTTTATGTTCTTTGTTCACTGCCTTTCTCATACCTATGTATGGTAAAGAAAATATTGTGTTTTGGATCGAATTTCGAAATTCAGTTTTTGACATATTTACACGATTTCAAATCCTCTGAATTCGAAAATCAGGTTTTCAGCGGTTGGTGTCTGTTCTTGTATCTGCCTCTCTGTCTGTCTGTGTATTATCAGCATATCTCAAGAACAAATACTAGCAGCAATTCCAAACTCAGGATTCCAAATCGGTATCACATAAGGATGTTATTTAAATCTTTTTGATCGGAAAAATGGTTTATGTACGAGGACGTATAAAAGTATTGAAATACGTTACGTTTATGGACTAAATTGCAGGGGGTACAGTTTAACATATTTAGACTGCACTAAACAGGATGAAATTGACATATATTTATTTTACGCACAAAAGCATATATCACATGTAATTTGGTATGAAATGTGTTTATCCTTTGTTTAGAGGACCACACAAAACATTTCTGATGCGTTAGTTCTCTATTTAAAAATGGGTTAATCTTCCATTAACGTTTTATTTATTTTATTTATTTGTTTATTATTTGTCTGTTTGCAGTGTTAAATTTACAGTCGGTAACAAAAGTGTCCGATCACTAGCAAAAAGTCCTATGTAAAAAATGTACACTTTATAAAGTTTTGTTAAATAAATCCTTATCGAACCATGTTCTTACACTGACTAAGAACAAGATTCGACTAGGATTTATTTAACAAAACAGTATGAAGTGTACTTTTTTTACGCAGGAATTTTTGCTAGTGTTTGGACACTTTTGTTACCGACTGTAAGTGCATTGTTCGGTGGATACATAATTTACAAAAAACTTATGGGATACTCTAAATGAAAATGTGCTATGGGCAGCGATTTTCTGAATAATTTATATATATATAAAGCTGAAAAGTTCTTGGCTTTGCCCAGAAAGAAAAGAGTCAGAGTTATAAAATTATATATTTATTCAATATAGTCTCTCTGGAGGCTAATACAATTTTTACAGCTTTGTTCTAACTTTTGTGGACCATTAAAATGAAAAGCATTTGGTTGGTTGTGAAACCAAATTTCAGCAATATCAAAACGTTAGAAATGTCAACGAAACTTTTTTTTTTTTTTTTTTTTTTTTTTTTAAGAAACATAAAATAATCAGAAGGGGTAGACAAGGTGAACTGATGCACCAACTGAAAACCCAAGGGGTTCAATTTAGCTCGAATAACATTGGAAGTATGCACAGGTGCATTGTCATGCAAAAAACAGAATTCCACTCGCTAACTTTTCCCGGCGTTTCTTCTTAATTGCTTCTTTTAGTTGGTCTAGAAAGTTAGGATAATACTCTTCAGTTATACTGGAGCCCAGAGGTAAGAAGCACACTAACAAAATCCATCTTTGTCCCAGAAAAGAACGCCATGATTTTTTTCTCCGATTTCTGGGGGCGGTACATATTCGGCCATGGGGAACCCCTTTAGCACCATTCTTTTGATTATTCCTTTCTTTCATGCCCATAAATGTGGGTCCACGTTTCATGTCACTGACCTAGACAAAAAGTCCTGTGATGCTAAAAAAAATGGGACAAAATGGCTTTGAATGTTTCAACTCGTTCTTCTTCTGATTATTGTTCAAACATTTCGTCACAAATTAAAAAAAATGTTGTAAAAAATCAGAATGACTTGATATTTGTACAGTTAGATAACAGGAGATTTAGCTTTCATTTGCCATCGAATTTATTTTTCTATTTCAACTCGAAGTGGGCAAAGGCAGGAACTTTTGAACCTCATCTTGTAATATGAATGTAGCTATATTTTAATCACATTAAAAACTGAGACGGCTAGTATACATTAAAAATATACATTTTAAAAGATTAAAAACACGATATACAAATGTTTAAACGTTTCGAGATTTTTGCAGGCTCCTCATCAGTAAAAAACATCAAATGTAAATGCTGAGAAGAACAACAGAGTTCAATTAAGTGAGTATAACGTATTCATCAGGAACTGCGCATGCCTCATTAAGTGGTGAAAAATGTTGATTTGTGTACCAGTCCTCCAGGAAAATTCTTGAATGATAATTTAAACAGTTAGATATGATTATTTTAGTATTGTTAAAATCAGGTAAATGGTCAGTTTTAAATATTTTAAATGAATGTAGCTACCCTATTCAAACAAGTGGTTGAGGGGGAAAATATTCCCCTTAATTACTTTTTTACACTTTCTTCCTTTTTATTTTTATTATGATTTATATAAAATAGATTATTTCGGAAAAGCAGCATATTAATTTTTTCTTCTTTATGTTCAGAATAAATATATTTTCTGAGAAAAAAATGAGGCTTTAGTTTATTTCATTAGAATGTCTTTTAAGTTAATCTGAATTTAGTTATTTTAATTTGAAAACCATGATAATTTGAAAAAAATAATCAATCTTTAAAAACATTTAAAAATACCTCAAAGTACTTTAAAAGAGCAGTATTACTATATATTTCAACGCGCTAATCGCGGTCGTCATCAGGTTGGAAAACTGCTGCTTCACTGACCATCTTTATCACTGGACTCTTCATCATCCTCTTCGGTGCTGATGTCATCTCTCTGATGAGGAAGATGAAGAATCCAGTGACAAAGAGGGTCAGTGAAGCAGCAGTTTTCCAACCTGATGACGACCGCGATTAGTGCGTCGAAATATATAGTAATACTGCTCTTTCAAAGGACTTTGAGGTATTTTTAAATGTTTTTAAAGTTTAATTCATCCTTTTATGTATAATTTAATATAACAATCAAATTTAAATGAAGAATTTGCATTAACTTTCTACAAAATCGGAAAACAGATTTTTATCACTGAACCACTGGATCATAGCAATTCTCCCACTTATCTTGAAATAATTCCAAAACTAATTTTGTATTCTATTTTCAAACTGCTCTTTAATGAGAAAATGTATCTTTACATTTTGCACCAGTGACAGTTAAAAGAACCACCATTTAAATTTCTTTTTCTTCTTTTCGGTTGTTAAAGATAAAAATAGCATAAGGAAATATTGTAAACTTTAATTCAAGTTATATAGTAAACAATAGTGAATATGATAAATATAAAAACGTAATAAATTTTTTTATTACAAAAACTTTGGTGGTGCATTGTACGCCGCAGGTCTAGTAATTAATGAGCCAAAAATGATCATAGAGAGATAACCTTAACCGAAAATTTTAGTACATTTCATTAGTAATTGAAATAGACTGGATCGCAACTAAATGATTTAAAAACATGGCTAATTTCACAGCTTTTAGTTTAGTAAATATTTTTTCAATAGCTGCATACGTGTATTTCGACCTCACACAATCTCTGAGAATAATAGTTTTTCATTTCTTTCAGCATCTCGGACTGAGAGTTTGAGCCATCTTTCTTTTTCGCAAAAGCCATCTTTCTTTTTCGAATTGTAGATAGGCAAAGGATTTTAGAATGCGACTTTTCCAAGGGAGTGGACGATGTGATAAAGGAGGAGTAATTGGGGTCGTAAATCTTAGTGTGTCAATTATCTTTCCTCCTTCTAATCTATTTGCATGCCAAGCAGGGTACAGGGCCACTTAATTAGAACATATTAACTTAATGGGAGTATCTGATACCACATGCACAAGGAAGAACGACAGTATGCTAGTGGCGGCTCACCAATTATACTTTCATAAGATCGTCCGGTGTAAATGATCCAAGCCCTAGTGGAATGTATACGTCTTTATCTGTCTGCAAACATCTATCTACGCTAATCTATTAATGGTATCTTAAGCGATCTAAATTAATATCTGCATTATATTCATCAATATCTTTCAAATTAGCAACTGAATATCAGTCTTATCTATCTTAAAATGCATTTTTTTCTTGCATATCAAATCTTCATTTTTTTTCACTAATTAGTCAAAATATTACTTTTTTATGAGATGTAATTAGTAAAATTATCTTATTTTTATGCTGCCTATGGATAAGGTGTCAAGCAGGTGCTTTGATAGTGGGTGAAAAGGGGAAAACTCCGTGCAACAAAAACTGCCCTATAATCTCACTCGTTGATCTGATTATCATATTCATTACGTTATAATCTTGAATTGCTTTAATAAAAAGGCGATATATTGGATGAATGTTTAAGGATGATGGTGAAAAATCAGTGAAAATTTATCATTTTGATATAATCGTTTTTTTTTTTTTTTTTTTTTTTTTTTTTTTCCTTCGAATTCGTATTAAGGCAGCATATCTATCAGATTTACTCTATCTCATTTCCCATGTAATCCTGTGGATGTTTTTCCCTTGTATTTTAAAAATATCTTATTCAAAAACGGAGTTTTTCAAATTAGTGCGCTTTTTGAACGTGTCACCTTTCATCTTAGTGAGGAAAAATAAATAAATATAAGTTTATAAATATCTTTTAGAGATTGAAGATGTTTACTAGAGTTTACTTTAAGAAATGAAATATTTAAATTTATTTAATTTTTTTTTTTTTTTTTTAAGTTGTTCATTAAGAAAAAAAGGTGTCGTGTTTAAACAATGGAATTTAGAAAACAGAATTCAAAAAATTTCATTTTTAAATGAGAATCCCTATAATCCAAAGTAACAAAAGTCCCATAATATTACATGGAAAAGAATAAAAAGTAAATTAGACTGATGTGCAATTTCAAAACCCCATACAGTTTGCATGTATAAAATGTATACTCCTAACAAAAATTGATAATTAATAGAATTAACTTTATTCATTGACGAATTGATTATCATTTTAATTACACATTATTGCAACATACTGAAATCCACTTTCTAATTATACAAAATCTCTGGTGTGAAACATGTTCAACTTTTTGTGCTGTGACAAATATTTGCGACAAGATAAATTAAGTTTAAAAAGAATCATTTTACTTTCCGAACATATACGATGAAAGGAATATATTGTAATCATGAAAAAATCGAAATATGAAATTTTGATATAATTATACACTTTGAAGCATTCGAATTTCAATTTTGTTGTTATTACGGTGATGTTTGTATGTATTAATGCATATATGTATGCCTGCATCTAAACGCAGCATTCGATTTAACTCAAATTGGGTAGTCATTTAATGGATATTTTATATTAGACGTAACATTAACCATATTGCACGAAATGTTTATATTTTCGTGAGTATTGGATTTCTGAGACTTTTACCGGGACACAG
Source organism: Salticus scenicus (assembly GCA_963930645.1). Lineage (NCBI taxonomy): Eukaryota > Metazoa > Arthropoda > Arachnida > Araneae > Salticidae > Salticus > Salticus scenicus. The sequence continues at coordinate 15,044,252 of OZ005655.1, forward strand.
AATAATTCAGTATAAAATACGGCTTACAAATTCAAATTATTTAATGTGTGCTTTAGTGTGGTAAAATAATAAGAATTAAGAAAAGTAAAATGTCTGATAGTTACATTGGTAAGGTTAGCCCATTATGATAAATAGTGTGTAGGAAAGATTGAATAGTTTACTTCTATGAGATCATATAGGACTTAATTGTCTGAAGAGTGCTGAATATTTTGAAAAAAAAATGGAATTAATACGTGCTGTAGGGTTCTTCTGCAACATGATTATTATTGATACTATTTATAATTCATACAAGACGCACAAAATAATTTGGGTGCATTACGGTCTAATGTACAAACATACGATCTGGGGGATAAATATTCAAACACCTTTATCACTTTTGTTTATTTACTGGATTATTAACTGATTCAAACTTGCTTAATGTTAATTGCAGCTAAATTCGTCTAGCTGACACATTTTTTTTTTTTTTTTTTTTTTTTTTTGAAACATTGTTTTTAACGGAGTAATTATACATTGTTTAAATGTACAAATTAATTAAAAGTATTAATTGATTGTTAATTTTAAAATGCTTCTTGCTTCTTCCTATCAATCACTAAAACTTTAATGTACAATTTTCTCTTAATTATTGAGATTTATAAGTGTTAGTAAAGGATATTAAAGTTTTACAACAAATTTCGAGCAATTAAGTGTGCTACTACAGACCGTCTCATTTTTGGGAGAGTGGCAAACTACACTATCTAAAATACTATCTAAAACAATAAAAAATGTAAAGTATCAAAATAGGGACAATAGGAAATAATGAGTTAATTTTTGGCTTATACTACCAAAAACTTTTTTACAGGTAGCTGTAGATGATTTCAACAAAAATTAATAGATTTTTTTTTTTTTTTAACAATCATAATTAAGATTTTTTTTTCAAAAATATATCATTATATATATATATATATATATATATATATATATATATGTATTATTTCAATATTTTAAAGTTTTATAAAACAAAAGGTGGAAAACTTTTAACTAAGTTTTGTGTTCAGATATATAGAAAAGCATTAAATGAAGTAACACGTGAAGATTAAAAAATAAATTAATTAATTAAACGCATGGAAAATTTTTAAACTTGACGCAAAATAAGTTTTCATGAAAGGATATTAAAAGATTTTATTTTTATTTTACAACAGATTCAAGATTTGTTTAGAAGTATAAACGCTTATAACTCAGCATATGATGATGGAAATTAAAAAATTATTTTTGTCACAAATCACAAGTAATTTTATATTTTAATAAAATTGAAATATTGAATTTTTAATTTAAATTTTCCGTTTTAAAAGTCCACCGTCGTCATAAGACAAATATTTCTCAATACCAAATCGCTTTTTAAAAATAAGTGCCAAGTTTTGCAACGTGTGAAAATACTTATCACGATAAATTTAATTTTTCACTATCATATGAATGATTCTTTTCTACTGCAAATATGGTCAGTCACTTCATACCTCTTTTTAGTAAACCAGATTTTGCATTCATTTTTAAATCGATATCGAAAAATTAATTTTATTTTAAAAACGGACTCGTTTAAAAAAATAAAGAAAGAAAGAAAAAATGAATAAAATAAAAATTCATTCAAAAAAAAAAAAAAAAAAAAAAAAAAGGAATAAAGTTATCAATAAAATGGCTCACGAAATCGATTAAGGAAAATAAAAGAAAAAACTGGAATGCAATAAAATCAGTAGCTATTAGGCAGTTTGACCATTCCTTCTCGAACCTGTTTATCGATGGTCAATGAAAAGAACAGTGGTAGAATATCGAACTCGAACAGGTAAAGGCAGAGGGGGAGGGAGGGTAGAAAGTGAACTATCCCGGTAACGCCTTCGAACATGATTTCATAAATGCTCCACAAATTAATTGAAATCATTTATCACACACACGCGTCCACTGTGGTATGATTCCGCACAACAAAGACATGGTCGGAAGGCAAAAACTAGAAACCTGTAATTAACGTTGAATGCGGTTGTCATTTGAACCCTAAAGAGAGACACTCTTTCTGGCCTGGGGGTACTGTCGATTGGATTAATTCGCGGGACAGATGACAAGAAGGAAAATTTGAATGCCTACCTGGCCTGTCAACACGATGCTGTCGGTTAATTTTGAAATACGAGATTAGTCGACAGACAGTGGCAGCAGTAGGAAATGATGGTAGATATTATGGAGTTCCGTTTGCGGTTACATGTATATGCCAGATGGTGCCATCGTGGTTATGTTTAAATATCTGCGGCCAATTTATCGTTGGACATTAAAAATAAATGCATGTAATATTAGTGACAGAATAACTATTAATTTTATTTCGTGGAAATATATATATATATATATATATATATTTGCAGAAATTATAGGACGTCCCAAACGCGGAATATTTTTGGAATTAGATACACTTGTTGAATGTCGCGTCAATCAATATTTCAATGCATTTTCTAAACGAATTTTTTGGTTGGTTGTTCTGTCATAGATTTATGCATTTAAATGTATTCATGATTTGATTTCCCACACTTTCTTTATCTAATTTTAAAGAGAGTGGTTAAAACACTTGTTTATATTATGTAAATGCATTGTATGTATTGTATGAATATTGTGTTGTGTATTTTTATATGGGAGATGTACATACATGTTTGTAGAGTATGTACATATAAATGAGTTATTTTTAAAAAATTAGAAAGATTTATTTTCAAATATCAGACAATCTACAGCGTAAATAAAGTCTGTAAAACAAGACATGTTTTTTATTCTTCTTTCCATTTCTTTTTATACATTTGCATTTAATTCAATACTGAGATAAAAATATAATAATAATAAATAAATGGAGATACAATTTTCTTTTGTTAGCAAAAAATAAAAGAATGAAGCAAAGTGTACATTTTGGGATCCCAAAACATCTTTACATCAGCATTTTAGTAAAAATAAATAAATAAATAAAAAATCGTGTAATGATGCGCTTTATACGTACAAGGTTTAATTTATTAATGACACATGCGTAATTCAAATTTTTTTATAATTTAAAATAATCTCACTTTTGCGTATAACCTTGATTTTTGAGAAGCGTCTTTGTTTTGGTGTCGTTGTCATTGTTTTGAAGATGTATTTGGCTTTTATTTATAGTGCATTATCATCTCAAAATTTAAATTATATGTTTTAATATGTTTAACTTCTCGTTTTTTCTCTATTTTTACTTTCTCTCGCTAAAATCAGCATTTTTTCTCATTACTAATTAAACACAAATTCTAAATTAAACAGAAGAAAGTATTGGATTCGTAAGCATTTTTGACTTCCGGCTTTCGATGGCTTTACACATTTTAAGATGACCTGGACAAAATGTGATTTTTTTTTTTTTTTTTTTTTTTTGAATAGAAAATATCCGTCTGTCTAACTCTCTCTCTCTCTCTCTATGTGTATAAATGTGTGTGAGAAACATTTTGTGGTATCTCTAGATCAAGAACTAATGAACTGAATTTCATGAAAAGGTATATTTAGTAGTACCTTGACGTATATTGTCGAGATGCATTAACATTTGATGCATCTTGCTAAAGTAGTGGAGCTGTCGTACAATTTTTTCATAATCTTTAGCAGTTTATGACAAAATTTCGTATAAATGTTCCAAGTATAGATTGTTTTTACTAACCATTGTGAAACTGAAATTTTTTGTTTATAATATTAATAATCAACTAGGACAAAAAAAATTGTATATGCAGGATCATCGCTTAACCCCTGGAGTGTATGTAAAATATTTAATAAGAGTATTTATCAAAAGAACTGGTCGATACTTTTAAAACGAACATTTGATCAATGCATCTATTATAATTTGACATAAAGTTATTGCCGAAACGTCAGTTATTGCCGAAACGTCAGCCCTCTGTTGAGACTCAAAACAATTTTGAGTTCTGTCTGTGTGTTTGTTTGTTTGTCTCGCGATAGCGGGCGCAATAATTTTGAAATTTAGTACACATCTTCATCAGCCCCATGGAATCAGCTCTATAGTTTCCGGTGTGTATTCCATTTGTAGTTCGTTTACAGGGACACACCAAAGTTTTTCTTATCATTACGGCGTATGGGAAGAATTTGTATGTACCACAATAGCGGCCGCAAAAATCACGTTATTGAGTTACAATTTGGTACACATATTCATGAGCCCAACAGAATTAGCTATAAAGTTTTAGGTGTATATTTTATTTGTAGTTCGTGTACAAGGACACGCCAAAGTTTTTCTTATCATTACGGCCTATGGGAAGAATTTGTATGTACTGCGATAGCCACCGCAAAAAATAAGCTATTGATTTGCAATTTTTGCCGAAACGTCACAGGGGGCTCTCTGTTAAGACTCAAAAACATTTTGGGTTCCATCTGTCTATTTATCTGTCTGTCGCGCGACAGCGACCACAAAAATCACGCTATTGACTTGAAATTTGGTACACGTGTTCATGAGCCCCATGGAATTAGCTGTATAGTTTTTGGTGTGTATTCCATTTGCAGTTCGTGTACAGGGACACACCAAATTATTTCTTATTATTATGGCCTATGGCCAGAATTTATAAGTATCTGCAATAGCGGCTGCGAAAATCCTCCGATTGACTGGCAAATTGGCAAACACATTCAGGCTCCGTATAGAAATAGCTGTTATAACTTTTTATGTCTATATTTTTTATGGATTGTGTACAGGGACACGTCAAAATTCTTATTATTACAGCATATGGAGTGAATTTCGTTTACACGAATTTTCACATCATTACTTTGCTATCAACAAAATGAAACGAGCATACATTACTGAGATGCTTAAACTTATGTTTTCTGCAGAAAACATCTGCTCTAGGCTTCCTAATTACAGGACCATACAAAAGTGTTCTGACAATGTAACGAAATCAGCCAAATTATGTCAATTATTCATGAAAAACGTAGAATAAGCTTAATAGTTTTTACTGGTATATGCAATGTTTATGGTTCGTTTACAGAGACGCACAAAAGAAATTCGTGACATTAGAACCTTTCAACAAATTTTTATTTAAGCATACATTAATGCAGCATTCAACATAATGGAATTAACGTACATTATAAAGATGCTTAAAAGCATGTTTACTCTAGAAAAGGGATATGTATAGACTAAATAATTTATTTACAGGACCCCACAAAATAATTCCAATGACGTACTGTCATCATCCAAATGATGTCCAATTAGGTTGAAATATTAATGAGGTATAATTAATTAAATAGATGTATTCTTTTTTAGTGTATATAATTACTGCGGCTCCTTTTCTGGGATACATAAAAGAATTTCGTACTATTACGGTCTATAGTCGGTATTTCTTAAAAGCGTATTGTAACATGCTTACACCTCGTTAAATATAATGAAATTTTATTAGAATTTCAAAAGAATGTTTTTCAGTGGAGATGTGTGGGCGTAGAGTTGGTAATTCAGCCACAGGATTACACAAAATAATTCCTATATAATATGTAATCTTTTTGCATGAAATTTGGTGCAAGTATTTATGAATTACAGGGAATTAATACAAGACAATCAGTTATTATGAATACATATGTTTATGCAAACAGTTATAGAAAAGGAGATACCGCGGGGGGTTAAGGGGGTGGCAGCCCCCTCAAAAACGTTTTTCTTTATCTAGCAAATCAGTGGAATCAATATATATAATATAATAAGGAATTTAAAAAAAATAATAATCTGTTGAATAATGCGTGATGCAAATAGGACGTTGAGGCCCATGATCGGCAGATCCACTAGTCATTAATTTTTTTTTTTTTTTTTGGTACAATGTAAAACAAGGTGGTGACTGTTTTTGTCTAAATTACATGAATTTGTATAAGAAAATGCAGAAGGAAATTTTGTGAAGGTCCTAACATACTTGTTTCTTTATTATTTTCGAATTTTCGATCTTTTTCTAGTAGTCTTCATGCGCAGTTACCACCATTATTATTATTTTATTTATTTATTTATTTTTTCCCCCGAAGAAGAAAAATTGTCACTTTGCCTCTTGCAGCGTTTATGTAGTGGTAGAAACAATATTTGTATTTCGTTGTATTCCCTCCCCTCGCTATTTTATGATACTTTGCATTGTGACTACAGTATGTTACCACTTGCACATTCAACCGAGCGTTATACACGTAATGAAAAACAATTATAGTCAGTACGAAATCGATATTCACTGTTTTATAACGAGTTAAAATGATGTTAAAATTATCAGACAGATATAGCAAATACAGTCAAACCACTTTATCTTATGAATTTTCCCTAATTTACAATTTTTTCCTTCGAAGTAAGATTATTTTAAGAGTTTTGTTGTAAGATTACCTCTAAATAACGAAGTTTGAATTACCTATTTAACGAACAACTTTTTTTATCTATTTTTTTTTTCACTCTATTTCTCAAAACGTGCTAACATTTTTTATTTATTTATTTCCTTTTTTTTTTTTTTATCATATTTTAAGAATTTTATTTTATAAATAATAAATATATATATATTATATTATATTATATATTATAAATTAAAATGGATTTTTTTAAGAATTACCTAGCTGAATGTTATAAACTGATGTTTATTCTGTGGCCTAGCCAGAAAGATTTTCAAGAGGGGGAAAATTAAAATTGCAAAAGTTTCGATATATTTTAGAAATTCAATTGTGGTTCATTGATTGGTTGATTGATTGAGAGGATTAAGAAAGCATTTGTATAATCATCTGTCACAACAAATATTTATGCATGTAATTTAAGCTAAGCCATTTTATTTACAAAAATAACTCTGCTTCTTTCAGTCCAACCCGATTCCAGTAAATTCACATGTTAAATCGATTCGATCTCTCCTCACAGAAAAAGGTTAGTGCCAACCTAAGTCACAGTTTAGTTTTGTTTTAATTAATTGGCTATGAGCGATAAATTTTATTCGGCAATTTAGAAACTCTAATGCCACATACTTAAAGCTTTAAATATAATTTAAAAAAGTGATAATTTTGTCCCGATTTTATTTCGATTGTAACTGCTCTACCTCACTCCTGTGTGTCGAATACCATGGTTTCATCCATTGCATTTTACTAAGGGGAGGATGTTGTCACCCCAATAGAAGAACATTATATGCAATTATACATGAATATTAGGATTGTATAATAAATATAAAATTATACAGTACAATATTTATTTGAAAAATATCTATACTTGTAATTTTCAGCAAAAGCTCGGTGGTTTCTTCAAAAATTCTCAGATCGTTTCTTCTAGCTATTGAAATAAAAGAGGTAAACCAATATACTCAGGAGTCGCAGCGTTCCTATATTTTTGTGATCATTTTATTATATTATCACCACAATTTTTAGAAAGAAAACCGTTCTGAAAATTTTTACGCTATTTTAGAATGAAAAACGTTGCAGAAATTTTCTTTTTAAAAATTGTGGCAGCAGTATAATAAAACGATTGTAAACATATAGGAATGTGACTCCTAAGTATACTATATTAGAAAAAAAGAACTAATATTAAATAATTAATTTCAAGGATTTAAATAATTTCCTGGATAGAAAAGTAATAATATATGAATGAGTATCTAATGTACAAATACCATTTTCTGCGCATAGAATCGTACAATTATGTCACACCTTTTTTTAACGAGACGTGTGCTTTATGTTTGATGAAATCCAATGTAACCAAGCCCAAACTTTCCTCAGTGAAAACAAGTTCTTAATCGAGGTTGAATTGATGAACGTCCAAAGCAAGTATATCTATAATATTCGGCATATAAACGCATGTTAACGGTAGCTCTAGATGAGTTAGTCAACACTTACTGATTTATAGAGCAGCGTCTGCATATGGACATGGGTGTGGTTTCACTCTTAAAAACACTTTATTGCGAAAATATCTGTGTAGGAGGTTCGTAAAAAGGTAATGACAACTAGTTCTTAAAATTAGACATAAGTTTATTCAACCCAATACTTTTACTGTTGTCATTAATTTATAACTTTTCCGATTATTTTAAAACTGAAAAATCTGTACAATATAAAAATGGATATCTCTGTGCAGGGGACATTTAAAAAAAAAAAATAATACTTTATTCAGATTTACTTATTTGACTCAAGAAATTACATCTAGTGCACTCAGATTATTATGGACAAGCGTAGAATTGTTCGCATATTAAAAAAATGTAAATGTAAAACAAAGGGTATATATACAGGATGAATTTTAATTAACCTACAAAATTGAACGTAAATAACTACTTAGAGTCTCACTAAATGGCGCTACAAATGCGTGCAGTGAGACAGTGTGTAAAATGAATTCGTTTCGTGTCAATTTTCCACCATTTTGAAAATGTCTTCCGAAGTGTCATTTTTAAAACTAAAAATAATTTATTTTTAAAATTTCGTATTTATGAGGGAAAATGCAACACTATTGCTACATATCTGGTCTGCAATATTCAGAAACCGACATAAATTTTCTACAGCAATGAGAAGGGATCGGATATGAAAATTTGAAACGTTTGGTTGCATGAAAGATGATTTAGTAGGAAAGACTGCCGCAAAGATAACTGTTAGAACAACAGGAATGAAGAACAAACTGAATATAATTTAATAGAAGACTGCTAACACAGTTAATAATGAGTTCAAAACCGAGTTATCGACTATTATTACCCAAACAGTTATTTCGGTTCATTGCATTGACCACGTTATTCACCAGATATCAATCCTTATAATTTTACCCTCTGGGCGTCATATGAAATAAGAAGAAGCCGACAGACAATATTAGCCTCAACAGGTCAATAAATAATTCATTTGCAGGCATTAAAAAAAAAAAAAGAAACTTTTAAATGGGTGGGTAAGTGGGAGGGGGGGAAGGGGGGGCGGATTCATAAACAAGCTTTTGTGACGACATTGATGCAAAAGTACTAAGTCGATGCGTTATTGTATCATTTCTGAAGGTTCTCTTCGAAAGCCTTATCCATTCATTTTTTTTTTTCCACGTTCTTTTCAAATGAAAAAAAAAAAAAAAAAAATGTTGTGATATCTGCAGTGACTCAAGAGTTATTTCGTTTAAAATTTGTAGGTTAATTAAAATTCAACCACTATATATATGCTCATAAGGTGGAGAAAAAAACTTGTTACAAATAGGCAAAACTAAGATTGATTACTATAAATATAATTTTTTTCTTTTAATTCAAAAATTTGAAATTTTCTCACCAAATTATTAGTACAAAACTCCTCCCAATGGTGTATCTGCCTTGTAGGGGCGGGGAGACTTGTGTGCACCAATGACCCGGAGAGCTATGCCGGCGGTAGCATAGCTACTGGCAGGGTCTCCCAAGCCGGACAGGTCAAAGGGTAGGTGTCAGACTAAAAGATACACCCTGGCCTTCCAGGTTAGGGGTTTTGACGATGGGCCTGCACCGCATCTCATGTAAAAACCATCTACTCGCAACAGAAAACTTCAGGAAAAACAGCCGGACGGATCTTACAGGCAACGATTAAGGCTACGAAAACGGACTACGTATTTTGGAACTTGGATTATACAAGATATCAGACTAAAATGGCAAAATATAATGAGAGAGATTCAAGAGATGAAGATGGACTGCATCATATTAACAGAGACAAAGAAGAAAGGTTCAGGAATTGAGGAAGGAGAAGGATATATAAATTTTTATTCTGATGTACAAAAGGGAGATAGAGCAAAGCGTGGAGTGTCAATTGTAGTAAAAAAGAAGTTTAAGAAGAGCATCACTAACCTTGATGCAATCGATGAAATAATTATAAAAATAAATGTGGAAGTGTTTGGAAAAATAATGGTAATAATCGGAATTTATGCCCCAAATGAAGATGAAAATATAGAGATAAAAGAACAATTCTACTAGAAAATACAGGAAATGTTGGATAACATCGGAGGAAGTAGAGAAATTATATTACTTGGAGACTTTAATGGACGTATAGGCTCGAAGAAAATGACCCAATAGTGGGAAAATTTGGAGAAATTGTGAAGAACGACAACGGGGAGAGATTGATTGAATTATGTAAATAGAATTATTTTTAAATAATGAATGGTTTTTTTCAAACATAAAGAGATTCCTAAATGCACATGGATCCAACATACAAAACAGCAGAAATCCATAATTGACTACTTAATTAAAAAACAAAAAACAAGAATAAAGATAATGGATGTTAGAGTTCTGAGGGGTGACAAATGTGGTTCTGATCACCATCTGCTAAGAGCAAGATTAGTATTCCCTGGTAAAGGAAGAATACAAACCAAAATAACGGAAGATTCGGAACTAGAAAAGGTTGTAGAAAATACATATAGACTAGAAAGTCTAGAAGAGGAAAGCACCAAGATACTTTTTCAAAGACGAATAGATGAAAAATTGGACGAGAAGGCTTTTGAAGATACGACAGAAATGTATGAACAAATTAGCTGAAGCCTACATCAGGCGGCTTTTGAGGCACTGGACACAGACAACAAGAGAATAGACGGAATGGAGCATTTTGGTTGGATGCTGAATGTGAACAAAAGATACAACAAAAGAGAGAAGCATATTTAAAGTGAATGAACACGAAAAAAGATAATGATCTGAATAATTATAGGAAACTTAGTCGAGAAATTAAAACATTCATATGAAGGAAGAAAAACTCATTTTGGAATAGAAAATGTAGAGAAATAGAAACCTTGGACGAAGAAAATGGTATGGAGCACAGAAATTCCTAAAGAAAGTAAGAAGTGAAAATAACAATAAAAGCTTACAGGACATAGCAACAAAAAAATGGGAAGAATGCTATAGTAAATTGCTAAATGAAACAAGACCGGAATTCTTACTGGTCAGTCAAGTGGCGAACCCTGAGTAAAACAAAATGAAACTCACGTTAAAAATGACAGAAAATGCAATAAAGATATTAAAAAATGGTTAAGTAAGTGATCCCGGGGGAATACCAGCAGAACTGATTAAAAACGGAACACGCAAACTAATCAGACCGATAACCAGTTTATTTGAAAATTTTTCAATAGAGGGCTGATTCCAGAAGAATAGAAAATAGGACACTTGACGTCCATATTTAAAAAAGGAAATAGACAGTTATGTGAGAACTATAGAGGGATAACGGTCACTTCAACTGTTAGCAGACTATATGGCCGTATATTAAAAGGAATTCTAGAGGAGGAATATAAATTACATGAGGCAGAAGAGCAATGGGGATTTTGAGCAGGCAGGTCATGTATAGATAATATTTTCTGATTGGCAGTGGGACTGGAAACACACTTGTTGTTTATTAACTTGCGAAAAACATACGACTGTGTACCCCACATGACACTATGGAAGGCACCGGAAGTGTTGCCTGTTATTGAAGGACACTATTATTGAAGCAATTAAAGAACTATATAGAAATTCAAAAATTAAAATCAAAGTCGGAAAAAAAACATCAGAAGGTTTTTTAATAACAAAAGGTTTTATACAGGGATGTTGTAAATCTAAAACGTTATTCAAAATTTATATAGAGAGAGCACTAAAAACCTGGAAGAAAAAATGCAGACCAATGGGAATTCATATAAATGAGACAAAAATACTTACCCTACAATTTGCAGATGACCAAGTGTTATTAGCTGAAGATAAAGAAGACCTTGAATACATGACAAGAAAATTAAAGGAAGAATATGAGCAGTGGGACTTACCAATGAATATTTGTAAAACAAAGTACTTATGTATTAGAAGAGAAGAAGCAAATTTACAACTTGAGGGAGAAGAGGTAGAGACATGCAAAAACTATAAATAGTTCGGAGTGAATATAGATGAAGATGGTAGAGATAATTTGGAGATAAGAAATCGAATCACTCAGGGAAGAAAAGCAATTGGAAGATTAAATGGAATTTGGTAGAGCGAGGAATTAACAAGGAATAGAAAAAATAATTTCTATAACACCATTGTGAAAGGCTTACTAGTATATGGATCGGAGGTTTGAAAAATGAGAGAGGGCATGAAGAGGAAGTTTTGGGACGTGGAAAAGGATGCATTAAGAGCGGACAATACCTAATCTCGCCGGCAGCCTTGGCCCATGTTATTCTATGGAAAAATTTGTTTGCATAATTACTCATTACCTAATGAATATTTTTTCATTCTGTTTTCACATTTAGAAAATTCATAAGCGTTAAATTAGTACTTGTTTTCCAAAAATTGATTTTTTTTAAATTTTAGTATTTCATTTTGCATCTAGAAAATGAGAAAAATGCATTTTGTGAAAAATCACATTTTTGAACTCAAAATTAAAATGTAAAAATTTTAAAAAATGACTTTTTCAAAAATGAGTACTCATTTAACGGTTATGAATTTTCTGACTGCGAAAACAGAATTAAAAAATATACATTAGGTAATGTGTAATTGTCGCAACAAATTTTCCCATAGAATAACATTGGCCACGGCTGTCCGCGGGATTAGGTATTGTCCCCTCTTAAGACGATCCTGCAACATCTCGAGAAAACAAAAAAAAAAAAAATAATAATGAAAGAATTAAGGAGATGATGAAACTGTGATTATATACAATCTGTGATTATATACAAAAAATAAATTAATTTGGTTTGGACATGTGAAGAGAAGGAATGAAGAAAGACTGCCAAAGAAAGTTATGGAATTCAAATCAATGAGGAAAAGAAAGAGAGGAGACCTAGATGGAGTATATTACCCAAGCCATTACAAAATTGGGAATTAATCAGAATCTATGCCTGGACAAAATCCAATGGAAAAATGTCCTAGAGTTCGGAAGGAGACGACAGCCTCCATAAACCGATTATATATATATATATATATTAGTAGAAATAGGTGATCAGGAAATAGAGAGTGTATTTAGTCCTAGACTGAGAACGTCTCTCTGAGCTTTTAATATCATTAAATTTTGTTTTTCAATTTTTGAAAAAATTATTATATTTTTTTTAATTTATTACGATAATTTTACACAGATACGTCTGAAAATTATAAATTACCTGCTAAAGTTACATGTTATTTAAAAATGTGAATAAAATAGGGTAACACAAACACTATTTTTGCACTCAGTTTGTTGTTGGTCCCCTATAATTATTATGATAACCCAATATTCACTAAAAAGGTGTGGATGATGCCGTTCTTTACTTATCCACAGCTTAAGAACATATCATAATGAGAATAGTTCATAAAATGAATGTATATAGATATATAAATATACTTGTAAAATTTACCTCAAACTTTTAAGTAATGGTGTGTCTAAATTTAACATTGCGTGTATATTTGGAAGGATAAATAACTTAAAATAAATACTTGAATGGTCGCTTTAAAAGGATAGTTTTATGACAATTTAAAAAATTACAGAAAGTGGAATAAAAGTATTATTATTCTGAAAAAAATCTCGTGGACAATTTTTAAAGAAAACGTAAATTAATTTTTTAATTTGCGTTAATAATTTTCACTTTACTCTTCAGGATTTGCATGTATTGTCTTTAAATTCTTTATTTTTGTAACTCTGGATTAGAATGATAATCAGAGTAGTTTATGCAAGGATAATGAAATGCCTATGTATTTGCTGCCAATGTTTTTCAAAACTGAGTATCAGCTTCTAGTATTAAAAGAGTGCATACTAAGTAGTTATAATTTGTTATACTTTTATGATCGTGAATGTGAAAAAAAAATATTAATGAAAGCAACACTGTTAATTAAATGCAGCCCATCAATCATTAAACGCCGGAAGCCTTTTATTCAGTATCTGATGGGATGTCTTTTATATGTCTAGCGGTTTTCATTTGCCTGACTGAATAATCTCAGCCGAATTGTTTGACGTTTACGATATGTTTTTTTTTTTTTTTTTTTTTTTTTTTTTTCTCTCTATGTTTACTAATGGCTATATATGACAATTCTAACTGAGAAATCGCTTTTTTTTTCTTTTAGCGAAAAAAGGAAGTTGAAGAATAAACCTATAAATAAATTATTCTCAATATAAAATTGTGTTCGTTAAAGGTTTGCATAAGTTGTAGTGAATGCAATAAATGATTTATGCTTGATTATGCTGATTATTCTTGATTTATGCTGATTAATTTATTAAAGGGGCCTGGGAAACCGAATTTTTGTTTTTATTATTTATTGATGAATTGCTGTAAATATTTTTTCTGAAATTGGAGCCTTTTTGACGATGAAGTTGAGTAAGAAAGGATCTTAAAAAAAATTAAATAAAATTTTAAAAATTAAAGATTAAAAATTGTTGATAAATTAAAAATTTGTTATATCTCATGAACTAATGGTTAAATTTTACAAACTTTTTTCACCCTTATATACAGAAAAGATCTATTTTCAATTTGTCTTCGAGATTTTTAATTAGAAGCAAAGCGTTTTTGGTAATCCAATATTTATGCATGAAATAAGTACTTTTTTCAAATTAAAATTAATATTTAAAAAATTTATCATTATAATCAGAAATCCTGAAGACAAATTGAAGATAAATCCCTTTTGTATATAAAGGTGAAAAAAGTTTGTAAATTGAACCATTAGTTCATGAGATATAACAAATTTTTAATTTATCAAAAAAATTTAATTTTTAAAATATAATTAAAAAGAATTTTAAGTTTCTTTCTTACTTAACTTCATCGTCAAAAAAGCTTCAATTTCAGAAAAAATCATTATAGCAATTTATCAATAAATAATAAAAACAAAAATTTGGTGTCCCTGACCCCCTTAAAACAGTGGAACTCGGATATAATAGGTACGAAGGGGCTTATAAGTAATATCGTTGAAACTGATCTATTCGTGATAACTATTAAGTGTTATATAAGTTATAAGTGTTTTATAAGCTTTTAAACTCAAGATACGAGATCGGCATAGGTATACAGACCTTGCATGAAATCTTATTAAATAATATCATAATATTACCCCCGAAAAACCAATAGTGTATATATATTCTTTTTTCTTAATATGTACAAGCCTCCTTATCACAATTTTGTGTGTGTGTGTAATTAAATGTATTACAACATAGTTCTTATCCTGAGATTTTATTTTTATTATTATTATCTATGGTGTGTCTTTCAAATTAAAATGACTCAATCCAGCTTTACAGATATACTCTTACTTTAGACAAATCATTATTTTGATAGATTTAACCTTTTATTAAAATCAACGACTTATCCACTACATTTTATGTAAGCTGTTCTCTTTGATATAAGTCTAAATTTAGTTTTAAATCTGAAATTTATTTCAATAAGTTGTTATTCTACTTCTATGCCCATTAAATAATTTGTAAAGCATGTTATATACAAACATGAAAATAATACAAAGCAAACCATCTTCGAAACTTTTAGCAAGAGTTCGATTTTTTGGTGGTCGTCTAATCTGACTCCTGCAAACAAATTAATCTGACCATGAGTAAATCCAGTGGTCCGCGGAACTAGTAGCCAAAGTTTAATTCCTCTGATTGTTTTGTTTAAAATAATAAATGTAAATATTTGTGTGATTTATTATGTGATATCATAAATACTACAATCTAATTCGTTGAAAAGATATATAATGAAAATTAAAAGTAAACTGTCACTATTTTTGTAAATTTCAAGTGTGATCAGAATAATGTGCTAAAAATATCACACTAAAATGCAGTAAAGGATATGCCAGTGGTTCTTACTGGTGCGTCCTAAAGCATTTCAGGGTTTGTCGTGATGTTTCACAGAAATATGTATCCATATAGAAAAAAGAAGTATTATAATTACTCTATTATATCATTTCATTACGGATTTACGGATTCTTTTCTTCAACAAAGTAATATTATGTTAATTAACAACACTTTTTCTTGCAAAAATCATCCTTTTAATTATGTTGCGTGTATTACTTATTTTGGAAAGAGATGTTATGTGCATATTATTTATTTTTAAATCAATACACTCAAATTAAATGCATAGATTTCTTAAAAAGAAGTTCCATTTTAAATAAAAGTCGAGTGCCAGTATAAAAACGGAATCACAATCAACTCGAAAATATAGTAAAAGTTGTTTTCACTATCATATTTATGTGAATTAGGATTTCCTTACCCTTACCACAGTGTAAAAAGAGAAGAATATTTCTGTATATTGATGAAAAGCTCAGAGTTTGTCTTTCCAAAATTTAACTTCATTATTAAAGCATATTTCTCAGAAATTTGTATCTAGTGTGCCTAGGCTTAATTGTAGGATATTAAATGTGCTCAGACATCAAGACTTTTAACAATCACTGCTATAACAAAAATTATTTGGGGTAGATTATTTGGGGTATATTATTTGGGGTAAGATGTCGTGCCATATGGTTTTATACGCAGGCTCCGTAGGGGATGCCCACTTCTCACAAGAGTGGTACGTCAGTAACAAGACGTAAGTTACTTTTATCGAATTTTTAGAAATTTCTTAGGTTAGGTGAGATCGATAGTTCGTCTCTCTAGAACTGATAAGTGTTATAAAAATCTAGAGTGACTTCGCTCGACTTTCCGAACATTTAGTAATTAATGGTTTTGTAGATAAAGTAAGAGGAGTCGTTAAATAAACAAAAAAGATAAAATTATAATAGGGAGTTTAAGTATTTTTCTCCATATAGTACACGATGCTTAATTGAATGCTACTGAACTTTGAGCCCATAGATCATAATGATAAAGAAGTTTTCGTTGTGTCCCTGTAAAAACCTATAAACTCTAGATTCACCAAAATGCTTATCGTTAGTGCAACGGTGACTTATAATATTCATATAAATTTTCAGCTCAATTGAATAAGGCATTTAGATTCTATCGCATTTTTAAAAATTCGGTCCCATAATGATAAAGAATTTTTCTTTGTGTTCCTGTAAAAAACCTGTAAGTGCTAAATTCACCAAAATCTGTACAGTTCGTGCTACAATATGTGTATAAATTTTTTGCTCAGTTTAATAAGGCTTTTAGATGCAATTACACTTTTAAAAATTTGGCCCCAAAGACCATAATGATAAAGAATTTTTCTTGATGTCCCTGTAAAAAAACTATAAGTGCTAGATTGACCAAAATCAATAGGATTTGTGCTACGGTGACTTACAACATACGTACCAACTTTCAGCTCATTCGAACAAAGCGTTTAGACGCTATCATGTTCACTGCAACACATACACGCACGCATACATTCACACATACATACACACACATACATACATCATCGTAAAAATAGTGAAAACGGACTCAGGGGACCTTAAAACGTATAGAAACATCAAAATCTCTAATTCAAATTTTTCACATGATTACGATACTTTCCTTACATATGTATGTTCGTGTTCGGAAAGTAAAAATTGATTTGACCCTTATTTAGTTAGTTATGTAAACTGTAATTTAAACAGGAAACAAATAATTCGTATAATATTTAAAAGCACAGTGTCTAGCCTTTACTCTGAAGCTGTGAAATTTGCCGAATTCCCCATTTGTAATTTAACAAGTTCGCGTACGCCCTGTTTAATGTTTTGGGGTACGATAAAGAAAACTTTTTTGTGGTAAAATGCCGGTAGTTTTGCACTGAAGAAATGCGTCTGACGGTGTTCTTTGTTGTTTTAAGTTATAACTGGCCATTAACCTTAGCAAAATATTAAATAAGATAACTGGTAAAATTTTGCTTTAGTTTTGTCTTTGTCAATAATGTGTTTTAAAATAAACATTAAATGTTTAAAAAAAAAAATTGGATTTTACATAGAAATTCCACAAGTCATTCTGCCTCGAAACAGACGACCATCTTACACCAAGATTGGAGTAATCCCTATATATTTATTTAATGCACCTATATATTTATTTAATAGAAATGCACACTACAGAAAATTCCTTTTACAATATCGCATTAAAAAAAAAAAAAAAAAAAATTAAATACCCCATCCCATACATACGTTGAGAATTTAAAAGTACGAAATACTTAGCAGTTAGAAATTCATCAGAGGATTGGAGTTAAAAGTAATTTTAAAATGCATATATATATATTTAAAAACACCATAAATTTTTAAAAAGACATAAAAATCTTTTAAGCCATAAAGCCTTAAAAAGCTAGACTGCGATGAAAATATTTGTAAATTATAGAATATGTAAATTTAGTCTATATTCGTTCAAGAATTTTGCTTCTATTATCAGACTATGGGCAATTTATCTACACTTTGTGTGGTTACCCTTTTCTATAATATGTATTTGCATGATTCCCAAACTGAATGTTTAATATCTTTGCCTGGCTTTCGCAAAAGTTTCGAAAATTATATATTATAATATATATAAGCTTTTGGCTCACTAAATTAAAATCTAGCAAAGACGATTATTAACTTTTTTTTTCCCCTTTTAGAAATTGCACTATATTTCAAAAGCATTTACTAAAATATATGCATACACTAAAGTTTTATAATTATATACTTAGCGAATTTTGATAAATTTCTTAGGTCAAACTAGTCGCCATCTTTTCATGGGAAAAATGTTCATGCTCTATATTAGATATATGTCCGCCTCTGAGATTTCAGAAAAGATTTTTAACTTTGATCCACGCCCATTCATCCATGCATACCGACATGCCGGGAAAGAATATTTTTCGGCACGCCTTTGCACTAATGTGTTAAAGGAAGGAAACTCAAATATACATTACTGAACTATATTACGAAACCTAGAAATCGTCTGTATGACGACTCAATTCATTTCGTTAATTTATTACTTAGGTTTGGGCTTTATTTTTGACGTTAATTTTACTCCCGAGGTTAAAAAACATAATAATATGAAAAAGAGAAAACGATTTACATTTTTCTAAATAAATAAAGGAAAACAAAATAGTACTATTTGTCATAAGTGTGCACTATTAAGTTCCTCATCATGTATTTATATTAAAAAAATTCTACTGTAGGCCAAATCACAATCTAAAGTATTAAAACCATTTGTTTTCTGTAATGTTATCTCTTCTAGCAAAGGTAGAGTAACAATCGAAATAAATTTTCTCGAAGATTTACAACCTGCTAATAGTCTTCAATATATATTTAATCTTTGGTTTTCCTCAAAATAGATCAAGTCCTTTGATTACTTGATAATGAGACGATCAGAAGAGTGTATCTAATGTAGCAAAAAGTCGAGATCTTAATATTCTGGGAATTATTGGTGGGTTGAGCGACGTTCACCCAACGACGTTCCTTCACCATTAACGACGTTCACCTAATGAAAGAGCAAATTGCGAAAAGATGGGCACTGTTGCCGGATCTGGCGGATTTTTTATTCAATAAACACCAATAATTTTTAATTGTAACGTTCTCCTAATTAGTTCGAAGATTGATAGCCTATTAGGTTCATAGCCTCCTAAACTAGATGCTTGTCGCGTGGCTCGGAAACTTGGCAACAGTTCAAGCGGTAAACAGCGCCGCCTGGTACAGATTGCGCGATTTTTTTATTCAACTGTCAACAATAATTTTAAGAAGTGATATATGATATATATAAT
This sequence comes from Salticus scenicus, assembly GCA_963930645.1. Classification (NCBI taxonomy): domain Eukaryota; kingdom Metazoa; phylum Arthropoda; class Arachnida; order Araneae; family Salticidae; genus Salticus; species Salticus scenicus. Next base: position 15,063,681 of record OZ005655.1, read on the forward strand.
CGGCGTATCTTCAATTCTATTCGCCTTTATGCATATCAAATACCACTTTTAAAATTTTTTGGTAGCGAATAAAAACAATCTATACCAGATGGCGCAATCTACCGATTAAACTGTTGCCAAGTTTCCGAGCCACGCGACAGGCATCTAGTTTAGGAGGCTATGACCAAATATCACTTATCAAACTTATTGGTGATTATTGAATAAAAAATTCGCCAGATTTGGCAATGTCGAGGATGGGCCGGGAAATAAAAACAAGCATCAGTCACCAAAGTTTCCTAAACAATACAAGTTTTTCGTATGATGACTTAATCTATTTTTCTATTTATTATGAAAGTATGAACTTCCTGAAATATTAATTTAATAATAATCAGTTTCAGTGACTTGGAAACTGAAATAATAGTAATAATCATATGATGATGATAATAATAATAATAATAATAATAATAATGTGTCTTAGGAAATGAATAAAAAAAAATTAAAGTTTTTTTTTTTTTTTTTTTTTTTAAGAAGAAGAAGAAGAAATTAATCCCTAATATATAAATTATTTCCCATTTTTATATATCTGAATTCATTAAATAATAATATTATAGTTTTAAAAAATTAAAGAACACGCTTTTATAGAAATGTGAACTAAAAAGCACAAAATATCTATCTTAGTATTAAAATGCAGGGTAAGAGAAAATCGTGTGAGTGACACACCATAATATTTACATACATTTAAATCTTTAATTAAAATAATTTAGAATGAAACAAAAACCATTTTTAAAAAATCTCCCCTGTCTGGGATCGAACGCTAGACCTTTAGGTTCGTAGCGCGGAGCTAAACCTCAACGCCATGCCGTTCACGTAGAGAAAGTCTTTTTTTACAATGTAGATTTTTTGTTTGCTCCCAGAGCGGTTACAAACATACATACATACATATATACAGGTGAAGCTAATAAAAACGTGTTAAAAACCTAGAATTTTTTCTTGATTTTATTTAAATTTGGAAAAAAAAAAAGTTTTTAAAATAATTTAGTTTGTTATTTTTCTCGAAGTTATACAGGGAGATTCTAAAATCATGAGAAAACTTTGATGGGTGGTACCCTTTTTAAAACAAATATTTTTAGAAGAGGAAATTATGAGCAGAAATGTCGTGTACAATCACAAATATAGAAATGAAACATTGCAGAATAAAATTTTGTTTATTTACAACATCGACGTAGGGTGCTTCTGTACAGTAATTTTTACAAGGAATTGTAAAATTTATTACCATAAATAGTAGCGTCTTGAGGGCTACCAGGTCATAATAATGATTGGTGACCTGGTCCAACAGACCTTTAAAAGCTAAAAGCTATCCCTTAAAAGCTATCCTTAAATTCCATGCTTGTTAATTTTTTATTTACATTATCACATCTTCGATACCTTCTATCATTTAAACAGGTCATTATCAAAAACGCTTAATGTAAGATATTTTGTCATGCCTCGTGCAAGAATAGAGGCTAATTATTACAAACTTAATTTTTATAATTCACGCCAAGCCATTTTATATATTTACCATAGTTTAACATATACTTTCAAGCACGTGACTATGAAGTTATAAAGATCTAAATAATTTTAATTTTCGGGCTTTATACTACTTATTTAAATATTTCTGTAGAAAATAAATTTCTATGGGTTAGAAAAAAAAAATCTTTCACATAAAATTTATATTTTGTAACAAATTTAAGATTAAGTAGAATTTAATTTAATTATTTTAAATCCATCTGAACTTGAGTAATTTTCCTTGTTTCTTAATACTTTCCATGGCTCCATTTTGTATACTTCTCCGTCTGTACGAGCTCTAACTTGCGTAGACATTCTTAGAATGTTTCAAAACAAATATATATTATTCAAGTTCCCTAATACTTGTTCCCTACTGAAAATTATATAAATAGCATGAACGGTTTGTGTACTGGGACACCCAAGATAATTCTAATAAAATATATTCTATGAGAAATATTTCTATAAAACATATATTAATACTTTATATAGCACGAAACATAAAAAATTAACGTATATTAATCATATGCTCAAAAGCGCATATCTTAAACAGTGTATGTTATGATGGTATTAATGATTGGTTTATAGGGCAACGCAAAATTATTCAGATATATTAGAGGTTATAAATGAATTGAGTTATATTTTGTATTTTTAGCATTTTCTAATAAAATTTAGAAGGGATTGTCACTTCAATTCGTAAAATTACGTTATGTTTGTCTGTCTGTCTATATCTTCACCTTTTAAAATCCATAAGTATTTTTAGAATGCAGCGAAACTGATATTTATTCTTAAAGTATTTATGGCATATTCTCTAGTAAAAATGTTATAAATAGCGCAGCTGGTTTGCATACGGGAACTCACAAAATATTTCTGATGCATTATTTTTTGTGGAATGTACTTTATAAAAGAAGTATTTTAATACATTTATACTGTATACAACACAGCGAAATTAGCTTACATTATCAAGATATAGAGAACCATTTTCCCTGTAGAATAAAATATAATTAGTGTTATAGGTTGGTTTACAGGATATCACAAATTTATAAATATATATTTTAAAATATAAATGGAAATTACTCAATGTAACTTTTAAAGTTCTGGGAATTTAGCTTAGTATACTATATAGTGCATAAGCAGTTTTTAATCGACACACAGGGATTGTAAAAATAATCACTAAATTATTTTTACACAGCGTTTGTAAAAATAATCACTGAATTATTTTTCCACAGGCATGTGTAAAAATGTTCATTGTTAATGCTTTCTCTCAGAAATAATACATTGAAGGTTAAAAAATATAATAAGCAGGTACAGTTGGAAAACAGGGGCGAGGCGTGGTTCAGAAAACTATGGAAGCGCCGAAGCGATGTGCTTCCAAAAGCTGAGGAAGAATCAGTCCAGTCTTTCGACGAGGCGACGTTACTTGATTACTTTTTAAAATTTGAAATAGAGGAAGAGCTGCTTCCATCGCTTCCATGGACGCTTCGCCACTGTTGGAAAGTGATTGTAATTTATACGGGTCACGTGATTTTTCTTTCTCTCTTTTTTACTGTCTTCTGCATTCAGTCGAATAAAGTATTGGTTTCATAATTTTTTTTTTACTTCTTGTTTTGGGTTGATTTATATGTTATAAAGGGTCCAAAATCACCTTAAAAAATGTCTGTCAATTTGTCTGTCTATGTATGTGGTGATTAACTAAAACTTATTGCATTTTTTTTTTTTTTTTTTTTTTTTTTTTTAATTTAACTACATGATTCCAATTTTAGACACTGCGTTGTTCAAATGGTAAAATTTATGCAATAACCCTAATATTTTTAGATAAACTTTTATATCTATTTTTCTGATTTATATATCAATATTATTATTTTTATTTTATATATATATTTTTTTATTTTCAAAACTTATCCTTCAACCGAGACAAAATATCAATTAACTGCACACGTAGATAAAACAAGCAATGAGTTTTAGAAAAGATACCTAGTATTTATTATGATTCATACTATTAATTTATCAATTAATAAGGTCATGATCTGGGATATATATATAAATTATTAATTCATTATATTTTATCAAATTAAATTTTTACTTTGCCACAAAATAAAATTGAACAGCCACATACCCGTGTTTACTGCAATAGATGAGGTACTTTCCGGAAAAATTATTACTCCTAGATAGACGCGTAAAATCCAAAGTATTGTATTTAACAAAGTCTTTCCATCAACACACGAAGACTGTTATTTATAAATAGACGAAAAAAAATTCAAGTAGTATGTTTAGTAAAGTCTTTTCATCAATATAATTCATAAAAGAAGATTAATCATCCAATTTGAATTTAATTGAATCGTTCCCGTGTTTGCTTCGATGAATGAGGCATTTTCTCGAAGATTGTCACTTATAAACAGACGAAAAATTTCAAGTATTATATTTCATAAAATCTTTCCATCAAGAGAACCAAAAAAAAAGGTGAGTAATTGTTCAAATGGCATTGATAAAGATTTGGACACTGTTCAAATTATTAAAAAGGCATTCTCTCCTCAAACTTTACTTTATTTCATCTTCTTCCATTTCTATTTATTCTGTCCTTCCAGGTTTTCAAAAGGATCTTCTAACATAATTTTTTCTTGGTTTTTTTATCGCTCATTTTCACCAACATTTTTTAAACATATTTTTTCTCTTATTTAAAATTACATCAGAACTGCTTATAAATGCTGAAACTTTTTTTAAATTATTTATTTATTTTATTTTTGTTATTTATTTATTTATTTATTTATTTATTTTTTTTTTTTTTTTTGTATCTCCATTCGTGACTGGCTTCACCAATAGCAAAGGTTCTTATTACAAATTTCCCTCTCTTTTCTTAATATTTATGAATTGATACTCCTCCACCACAGGGTGGTCTTAAGGAGCCTTCACACACTGGCAACTGGAAAGCTTCAATTTCGGGTTCTTTTGATATTTCTTTGGTGTGGTTTTTGAGAATAGAAGTTCGCTCGAGCCCTCACTCACAAACCCCTTAGTGCGATAATTGCATGGGAACTGGTCTCTTTTGTAAAAGAGTAATAAAAAGTAATGTCCTTCATTGTAAATGTGTGCAAAATTTCAAAAGTCACTTTTGGACAATGGATAATTTATGACCTTTGAAGCTCTGAATGTTGCCAGAGTTTGAAGGAAGCTTTAAGTGCAGTTTCCACTGAGGGTCGGTTGGAAATGTTTCGAGCGGCGCTATTCCGAATCCTTTGATGTGGTCAAGCGTTTGGACCTGGGTCTACGGGTTGGTTCGAAAAGGGAAAGTGCCTGGCTCTAACCCCCAGCTGAGATAATTGAGGGGCCAGAGGCAGATATCTTTGTCAATTTTGCATGCTTTCCTTTGAAGTAACTGCGCTGTCTGATAAAAAAGGGCTACAACTGATGACAAGACATTTGGCTCTTTGTGTCGGAAGCGTGATTAATGATTTTTTGAACCTTGGTCTTGAGCCTCCAGTAGAAACCGGCCTTTTAAGTCCGGTTTCCACTGACGGCTCTTTCGAGCGGCGCTATTCAGAATCCTTTGATGTGGTCAGTCGGGCTCAAAAATATCGAACGTGGTTGGAAGTCCCTAGTTCTAACCCCCAGCTGAGATAATTGAGGGGCCAGAGGCAGATATCTTTGCCAATTTTGCATGCTTTCCTTTGAAGTAACTACGCAATCTGATAAAAAAAAAAAGGTTACAACTGATGACAAGACTTTTGGCTCTTTGTGTCGGGAACGTGATTAATGGTTTTTTGAACCTGGAAGCTCCAACTCCAGTGGAAACCGGCCTTTACAGCATCCTTCAAACATCATTCCCTTTCTTTTTCTGATAAACATCTATATGTACGTCTTGGGGTGGTCATAGCTTCTTTGTATCCCTTCTTCTAGTCTGGGAAAAAGTTGAGTAGGGCAGATGGATTTATTCCTCTATGGCCTAATAGGTGCTGTAAAGTGTCCATTTTCCCATAGACAACTTTTATTCCTTCCATTATTTTTTTTAATCACAAATCCATCTCTTTTATTCATAAAATCTAAAATAATTATTTATGGCAGTAAGTGGCTTATTTGTGGCAATTTACATAATATGGGAATTAGGATATTTCCCTTAATGACAAACATTTTGTGGCAACTGTTGCTCAAGAACTAATTCTCAAAATTTCATACAAATTTATGTGTATTTACACCTTGAAATAAATTAGGGCCTACCCCTTTTTGGGAAAACCCATTCAACAGGCAAAGTTTAATATGGCAGTGAATTTTGTATAGATGATCACTAGAAATATTTTTAACAAATCATTATGAAATTAAAGATAATTATTTATATCAGTAATATTCAACTATGAATTTTTTACGTACATGTAGGAGCATCTCCCCCTCTCCCCCTTCTGGGCTGAGTACCCTCTGGAGAATGCAAATTTTCAAGTTGAATATTTTTCAAAAGAACTTGCCAGTACTTTGTGGTTGTACCATATATCTGTGACAATAATATATATATATATATATATATATATATATAAATTATAATTCTTTATATATAAAAAAAATATCTGAAAAAAATTACATGTCGTCTATAGGACACAAAATTGACTTTCTTTTGACATTTAGTGTTATATTTCTCTGAGATGAAAACTGTCTGCACTCACCATGGATGCATACTATCATTTAGGAATAGCAATCTTCCTCTTACGAAATCAGAAATATTTATTACATAAGAATAATATTATGTCTTTCCGGAAAGATGGTTACAGTCAATCCGAAATAACTGGCACCTCTAGACATCTACTGTAAGATGAAAATCGTCTGCCGTCATCAAGGAAAATAATTTTAATAAATAATGTTTTTAATACATAATTAGCACTGCGTGAATTTGAACAGGAAAATACAGAAGAAAGTTTTGTGATGGACACAATATACTACTTTTTCTTTTGATATCATAAACTACACTTTTGTTTGTAATAAACGGTGAAGATAGACTTCTCTTAGTAGCAAAATGAAAATACTTTCACACAAAAGAAATTCACCAGTTTAAATTCTTTCTTCATTCAAAAATATTCATATCATGAAAGCACTTTCGGCAGAAGAACGAGTTATTAGTCGGATATCGATCTATCTGTCAGTCTGTCTGTTGACCTCCACTCGCCATACAGGGGGTGGAAAACACCGAAAACATTTTGACGTGGGTGTGGCCCTAAGATTCTTCGGACGGAGGTCAGTTGGCCTGTCCCCTGGCAGACCTTGACCAACTTCCGATCAAATCGGGGTAGGTCATCCACAATGGATTGCTCTGTACAGATCTGGCAGCTACTTTCTAAACTTCCTGGTCAATTCGGTGCCTGCTTTGATTTTTTTTGCTTTGTTTTGTTTGGGGCACTGATCGATCCATTTGTATTCCAATTATGTAAAACAGTTTTGGGAGTGAGGGATTGTGGTTGGAATTTCGATGTGCTCCTTGTCATTGATAGATTGCTGAGTCATTGATTCTGACAATAGATATCTTTACTTAATTATGAACTCTCTCTGTGTGCATCCGAATTTGGTATTAACGAACGGGGATGTAACTGACATGTTTTGCTTCTTCAGGGATGTAGAGTTAATAAAATATTAGTACATGTTTACCATACAAAATATTTTCAGCTCCTGCAGTTTGAAAATTTATTTTGATAAATCATTTTATGTTATGCTGTAATGTAGCGCAGCAGAATGGTTGAAATTTTGCATCTATTTGCAGTGATGCTTTGATTTATTCATTTTCACTTTTTTCAACATATGTTTTAAAATATTTGCTTAAATCATTTTCACTTTTTGCAACATGTGCTTAGAAAGATTTTGTTTCATTCATTTTAACATTTTCAACACGATTCACTAAAGATATAAGATTCATAAAAATTTTCGATCTTACAGGAGTTCACGTCTTTTATGGTGACTTGAAGACGAGTTTATTAAAAATGTTTTTTTAATTGTGTATTATATAAATGCTATGGAGATGGTAGTTTAAAAATTAACGTGTGGAAGTCCATAGAAATTTTTATTTAGTAAGACAGTTTCGAAAATTGGCACCGATTAGACTTTGATATATTTCAATTAACATGTTGTTCTTCAACGTTGTGAGTGAAAGGGTTTTACGTTGCACTACTGCTACGCTATGAGTACAAGGCAATGGTCTGAAACTCATCCTTAAGAGTGGTCCGGAGACATACTATCAAGTTTTTGATAATGCACGGAGGGATGGTTACCCCGCTTTGGTAACCCCCAGAGGTATAATTTAGGATCAGAACATAGAGGACATTACGGTCATGACGGATTTTACGTGCGCCAAGAGCCATTAACGTGTACACGAGGTCGTCGGCCGGCTCAAATATCAAACTTACTACCTTCCAATTACTAAGTTCTAGAATACCGTGGACTTCTTCAGTGCTTTACCTTTTATAGAATTTACATAACATGCTTATTATGAGACATTCATTCAGCTTTAGTACATATCACCAGGCAGGTAGAGCGGCTATCATTTCTATACTTATTTATGTAATAGCTGTATCACATCTCCTATGACAATAAATCACATGAAACATAAAATATAGTTAGATTATTATTGAAATCTATCGCTGATTGAAATGATTATTGATTGTTTACTTAATTATGATTGTTTGCTAAGCTATTGATTTTTACTAAATTACAAGCTCTCTCCATGTGTGTGCGAATTTGCTATTGACAAGTAAATAAAAGTCGACAGATCTGCATACTTCTAAAGGGTTGCAGAATTAATGAAATATTAGCATTCATTTAATAAAAAAAAAAAAAAATATTTTTAGCTATTGTAATTGAAAAATTATTTTGATAAATAATTTTATTATTAGCTTTGCATATTCCAGTTCTAACCAAATGAATTTTTGTTTTTAATAACAAGTGTTTTGTTTTAATTATTCTTACTGTGTTCTATATGGATAAGAAAAAATTGTTGGATTCCGGAAAATTTTTAGTTTTTTTATTTTTGAAAGATTTGTGCCTTTTGAGAAGACCTAAATGTAAAATTTCCTTTTTTTTTTTTTAATCTGTGTGTCTGTGTTTCATTTAAATTTTGCAGACGATGTATTTCAAAATATAATGTATGATATTGAATAACATTTTTGTTTAGTCGCATGTAGTAAAAATTGATGCTTACTAGATTTTTAACGTCTATAAGAGTTGATATTACGCTAGACTAACCATACGTCCTCGAATTTCGAGGACAGTCCTCGAAAACTACCTTCGTCCCCAAAAAATCACAACACATTTGGGGACACCGGTTATAAAGTTATTAATGTTTTATTATAATAATTTATTATATGTATAATAAATAAGCTGAAATAAATTCTTTTAGGTGCTTTATACATAAAAATTACTAAAATTTTACAATTTAAGGTGATTTTATTATTATTATTATTATTATTATTATTATTATTTTCTTTTTTTGACCTCGAAATTCGAGGACACCGTCATATTTGTCCCCAAATTCAATGAAAAAAATGCGGTCGCTCTATATTACGCAAGAAATGTTACGCTTTTTATGGTGGCTATACCTTAGCATCTATGTGATTGAACAGCATTTAACATACTGCATAAGATGCTTAATGTTAGAATCTATATTCATGTATTTTTTAGTGCATAGACAGATAATTTAATCTACATAATACACATTTTTTTTTACAGATGCATCTTATTTTGTATAGCTCTTTGATTTACGCAAATCAGGAAATAATATACCATATACGATTGTTTTCTAAAACCATAAGAGTGCTATAACGGTTTATTTCCTGCTTTTTGTGAACCTTAAACATGATTCTTTAATTCTTCGTGTCTGTGAATTTATTTTATATCTATTACCAATATTACGAATATTACTGTTCTTTGTTGCTGAAAAATATATTAGTATGATATAGAAGTTTAGAGTAACCAAACATATCCGTTTACTGAAGAATGGTTATTTGTCCGATTGATTATAAAGCTATCACGTAATGCATACTAGTGAATATCCTGAAATTTCTCTAAAACAACCGTTTTTTGCAAATACACGTTCATAGTGAAAATTTATTATCTTGGTAATTTTTCTAGAAGGAAGAAATAGACCTTCGTATAAATCGAGAGCTGAATTTATCCTTGACATTGTCGAAGATAATCATAGATTTGTGATAGATGTTTGTAAATGTAATAGCAGATAAGATAGACTAATGTTCACTAAAATTGATGCGTGGAATTATCTCATTGTTATTTGGCAAGTGAATGTTATTAAAAGAAAAAATAAATATTTATATTTATAATAACATTTGGTGACAAAAAAAAAAAAAAAAATGTACAATAATAATATCTGCTCAATAATAATAACAGTAATGAGATGCTTTATAATATTATCTGGTGACACAATGAAACTGGTGTTGAATAATGATGAATGGTGGTGTTGAATGATGTTTTGACATTTCATGAAATGACCACTAAACAGTTTCTTTCGGTGGTTTTTGGACCGTAACCAGATTTTATAAATACTTCCATTTGAGTGAAATAGTTCCACAGCTGACAATTCATCAACGAATAAATCTTAAATTGTTTAATCATTCTTTTTTTCTTTTAACAATAACAACAATTGAATTAATTTTTCAAAAAAAAAAAAGTAGCGTTTAAGATATCACAGTAATTAGGTTACTATAACTAATAAGTTATTGCCTAAAATGGTTAATTTTTTTCTGATGTCTTTGTAACAGGCTTGGTTTGGTCTGTTACTCTGCAGTTTTTTTTTCCTCGCTAGAGCTGATTAGTTTACTGTTAAACGTGATTTCTAAATCAAACAAGTATCCAATCCAGAACAGAATCAAAACTGGCACCTGTTAACAAAGCCCGACCTTTAGCAATTCAGCCACCATTTGGAGAAACTCAATAAAAAAGCTCAGAAAAAAAAAAATGTGTATCGGAAAGTAAGCAATTCGAGCTAAAAAAAAAAAGGCGTTTCACACTATATATTCAAAAATATAACAACAAGAATATTGTGTCAGCTCTTTTACTTCTCCATTTTTTCAATTGTAAAATTAACGTTTTTTTTTTTTTTTTTTTTTTTTTTTTGTCATTTATTTCATTAGGTCATTTTACTTGATAATCAGTCTTGACCCTCCAAATTTTTCAGTACCTTATTCTGAGCCTATTCCGAAATAGGTTGGCATCGTATGCATTTCTGTTTTCCCGGTATTCTTCACTATTCATACCTACATTTTACATGGAGAGGAAAACTAACCGATTATTACTTTCAACACTGTTTTGTTAAATAAATTCTAGAACAAAAACATACTACACACTGACCAATATACATAAAAATTAAGGAACATCCTAACAGCTCTCTTATTTTCTCGGTGTCTTTGATCGTAAAATTAACTTTCTTATCATTTATTTCATTAAACCATTTTACTCGAAACCACGGCTTAATCATTCTCGACCCTCCAATTTTTTCATTATCTTATTCTGAGCCCATTTCGAATTCGGTGGGCATCCCTTACCTTCATGTCCTCCCGGGAACGTAGGTATGGATGCTAGCCGGCAACAATTAACCTCGATAAAAAAGAGAAGAGGAGGATGAAAGAGCAAGGCTTTTTGTCTATCTAGGTGGCTCACTCCTTTCCCTCTCGTTTTCTATTTGTTTTGTTTTCTTTCGGTCGTTTCTTTCTTTTTTCATTTCCTCAGAGGAGGGGGTGGGGTCGAACCTGCCCATCACGCTTCTGAATCTCGGCCTCGCTGCTCTAAATCTCGAAGACGAGGTTTTATATTACGACATTGAGATTAGCCTCAAACGGTCAACGCTTTTGGTTAATGAGCTGTTGTAGTAGGGAAAAATATGAGGGGAAAAATAAACAAATGAAATGAGGGATTTTTTGTTTGTTTACCGTTCTGTACTTCGTTTGTAATTTTAGATAGGTCTGACTGTTTTGCAATTTAATGTTTCTGATGTGGAAATGTTTTTATTTTTTATTAATTAATTTTTACTAAAAGAGGGGAACTTACAACGATAGTCGTTTGCTTAGGTATACAACCTTAAATAAAATTAAAGGTCAGTGGTTTAACTTTCTTACTCGGAGGAGAAATATTCATTTCCTCTTAATACATTGCATTAGGCACGTTGTTATTACTTTCTCTTACCCATAAGGTAGAGAAAGTATTGTTCTAGGATCAAATATTCGAACGTGAGTTTTTGTTATATTTACACGTTTTGAGGCCCCCTGAATTGGAAAATCGTGTTTTTCGCGGTTGGTCTGTGTGTGTGTCTGCGTGTCTGTTATCAGCATATCTCAAGTTGGTATTCTAAATGTGTATGACATAGGGATGATACACTAAGCTTTTCGTTGAGATGAAGCAAATAGTTCGTGTACAGGGACACCCAAGGGAATTTAAATACATTATGTCTATGGGGGAAATCTCAGATAAGTAGAGTTTAACATCTATAGACTGCACTAAACCAAATGAAATGAATATATATTTCTCATGTAGAATATGGTAAGGAAATCATCCACTGTTCATTTACAGGGCTACACAAAAGAACTAGATTATAGTGCGACAATAGCTGGAAATTAATGGATGTGTATTTCAGGTTATGCCGTGTATTATTACTATAGGATAATATTAAGGTGCACGATGTTGACTGTACATAATCTTCAAATGATATACAGCGCTGCAAATGTTTAAGCGATAACCTTCTTTTTTTATTGTTAGTGGAAGTGCTTTACTATAATATTTTACCATTTTCAGAACAGCTGCTCAGAAATTGAAATGAATTCTTCATAGGCATATGCTAAACAATGTATATTTTTAAGCTAAATATTCATCGATTGTTTTTTGTATATTTACACGTTTTGAGGCTTCCTGATTACCGAAGTCAAGTTTTTTAACGTTTTATCCTTGTATGTGTTTTTTATAGTAACTTATGAACGAATAATTTCAGAAGACCCAAAAGTTGTATTTTCAAGTTAATATAAGTTTGTTTCTGAAAAAGTTTGATCAAGACTGATAAGTTTCAAGGAATGTTGCATGTGAAAGTTGTCTGTATAATTTTATGTGAACTTTTAATTTTAATAACACATTTAAATTCTATATAAATGTAGGTGCAGTAATAAAACAGGGAGTTGAGGGGAGCGGTCCCCCCTCACACAGAACTAATTATCATATAAAATTCTTCCGAAGCCTAATTTGAATTGTTTTAACATAGGTTTACATAACAGTGCTCTTTACCCTACCTCTTAACCTCCAACCTGTATTTATAGTGTTAAATTTCAGGATAAGAGAAAGTCGTGTGAGTGACACACCAGATTATTATTTTTATTTATTTATTTATTTATTTATTTATTTTCCCCTTCAACCTTTGGCACATAATTTTTGAATTCCATTTTTTTTTAAAGCTTTAGATGAAGATAATTTTATATTATATAAGAAAACATTATTGTATTCGTGAAATTTTCGACCTCCGATTTACCTATTTTGAGAGCTGTTTAACTATTTTTAAAATGTTTGTCTGTCTGTGCGTCTGCAGTGTGGCTGTCTGTCTATGGGTAAATTCAAAAATTTTTGGTCGCTGTATCTGACAAGCCAATGAGCAAAATTTAATATAATTTTATATTTGGCTGGACCATGACTTAGATGGGTACTCATTAGCCTTTGATGCATGACACTGAACAGGTGGCGTTGCCGTACCTTTTTTTTAATGATGTTAATATGACAGTATAAAACAAAATCTCCTATAAATATACACAACGAAAAGTATTTTTAACAAATCATAATGAAGTTAAAAACATTTATTTATGATAGTCATACAGTCAACCGGGAAAATTTTATTTTTATTTATTTTTTTATTTTATGTTTTTGTACATGTAGGAGTATTCCCACAACCTTGGGAGGAACATACTCTCCTGAGGGTGGTAAATTTTTAATATGGATATTATTCAAAAAACTTGTCAATACCTTTAAAACTAATATTTATATGATAGATTTATAATTATTTAAAACAAAATTATCGAGTTTCGTTATGTTTAATAAATATAGTAGAATATAAAGTTGACTTTTTTCAGACATTACTTTTCTGAGATGAAAATCGTCAGCATTCATCATAGAAAATGATTTTTATAAATATTAATTTTAAAAGGTTATTTGTAATACGTGAATTTGTAATGAAAAATAATGAAGAAAATTTCGTTATAGACTCAATTCACTAATTTTACACCTTATAGAAAAATAGATTGATATCAAGTTTTTAAATATGGCCGACCAAGTTCTCATTATATTTTACTATGTTAAGGATTTCGCTGACCGTATCATTAATCACTCGGAAATCACGAGGGGGAAGTTTTAACCGAATGTTTATCGATTCCTCAATTCAATCTGCTGATGCTCTCCAAATGGTATTCGTTCCTTGAAATTATTGCATCTCTAAGTTGGAAAATAGTGTCAAAATATTTACTTAGCTCCCATTGGCTCAGAAGTGGCTGTTCTCTTAATTACGAAATCCTCACGCACAGTGATCGAGTGGGAACGTATTGAGCACAGGATCAGTCAAATAATTTATTGCTTGATTCAACATTATGGCCGAACAAGCCACTCAGAGACCTGTGATCTCCCTCAACGTCGAAAAACTACTCGTAAAGTTACGTCTCATATGCTCGTACGTCTTTAATGTTGATATCGTATATTAAACAAATAGGCGTTAAGTCCTCCGTTTCTCAAATTAGGTTTAATAACAGAATTTTTTTATAATTGTTTTCAGCTTATTTAATCGTCAAAAATATATGTGATATGTTCCTTTAAAAAAGAGTGGTGATAAATATGATTAACACTGCTAAAAATGCTCTCTAAAATTTCTGGAATGGGAATCTCACGCCTTAAAAAAGTGACCATTATTTTGACACCAATTAAAGTAAGAAAATACTATTGTCGCTCTTGAAAATGTGACATTTCTCACTTTTCTCGAAAGAGAGACTTGTAGTCACTCTGTCACAAAGAGTGAAGCATCATCTAGTGCAAGATCAACCTTCTGAAGAGTGAAAAATTACTGGCGCCATCTATTTACCATATTTCGAATGAAATATGAAAGTTAATTTCTGGGTGATCTCATGCAAGTGATTTGTCTAACAGAACTTATTGAAGATATTTGAGTATAAAAGAGGAAAATAATTATGGTAAAAGATATTTTGGTAAATATAAGTTTTTTATACGATTGATAAAATCGAAGTATTATTAGGAAAGAATCGAAAATCACAAAGTTATGGAAATTCGTAACAGAAAGCAAGTAGTTTTATTCAAAAATATATAAGGTATAAAAGAAAACATCAATGCAAATACTTAATGCATAACGTTTTAAAATCTACAGGAATTTACATTTTTATTATATTCATTGATACTTAACACATATAAAATATACAAAATGCTGGCTATAATATTTTACAAAAAAAATAATAATAATAATAAATAAAAATAAATAAATAAGTAAAATCACCAGCAAGATTTATACTCCTGAACAGACGAGTTTTTCAAGAAATCCTATAGCTTTGTGTGTAAATATTTAACAATTTTTTTAAACATGCACACTCAAGAAATTTTCTTTTCCCTTAAAATACTTTAAAAATAGCTATTTAATTTAGGGAATTTCTTTTCAAGTATACATTTTGATTAAAAAAATAATTCTAATTATAGTAATTCAAAAATAATTCTAATTTTAGTTATTTAAAATAATTTTAATTTTAATTTTAAAATGTACATTAAACTTCTGTAATTTTATATTTTAGATGAATGTATTAAAGTTTATAAATGCGATTAATCACTTATGTGAATGATTTACCACTGTAAATTAAGCAAGGTCTGTGTGTCCCCAGTGGTTCAGTGGTAAGACACTCGTCTGCCATGAAGACAGCTTCGGTCGATTCCCCTCAGATCCAATCTGCATCCTTTCCATCGTTAAACTAGAGCCAATGCAAATAAAAAGATAATAAAAAAAGATATCGTCTAGTGTATCCGATATATCTTTTTTTTTTTTTTTTTTTTTTTTTAGGAAAAAAAATGTCATAGTCTTTAAATCACTCGAATAATCTCAATCTTAATAAAGAGTGAGAAATCTCTCTCTTTCGAAAAGAGATTTTTCACTCTTTGGAGATTGGCTTCATTTTGGCATGTTCAAAGAGTGATTTGCCACTCTTTTAGAGTCAGATCTCTCACATCATATTTTAGAGAGTGAACTACTTAAAAATAAGAAGATGAGCGATCTGTTCATCTTCTCATTTTTAAGTAGAGAAGATGAGTAGTCTCTCTATATAGGTCTGAGATTTTTAAGGGTCTCATTTTCAAGTAGTCTTTCATATCTTTTTGAGAAGGTTTTTCTCCAAAAATGCGGGAGCTGTTTCTTTCTCAAAAACGGGAATATTAGTAAAAAAAAAGTATAATTACTAATAATTTAATTTCCTGAAAGGCGTTACGATAAAGGCTTTTAATTTGTTTTATAAATCCCTTGAATAATGTACACTCGTTTAGAATTATGGATCTACGTTAGTTAAAGCGGTCTGCCTAACTTCGGACCACCAATAATGTACACTGTAAAAATACAGTTCACAAAAATAAGAATCTTTTCAAAAACAAGTAGGATCTTCTTATTTTTGAGAAGTTTCATTTTTTATAACAGCTACAAATAGTAACTCAATTTTTAAGACTTTTTCTTTCCTCATTTAATTATTCATTTCATATTCACTGTTGAAATATTGTAATGAAAGTTGTTTCGTTTACGAACGCCGTTGCTCTGAGATAAAGCATCGGGCAACGAAACAAGAGATTGTGAGTTCGATCTCCGTCAAGGGAAATTCTTTAAAAATGGTTTTTGTTTAAATCTAAATTGTTTATTTTTCAATTATTGATTATGTCATTATGTTGATTATTCAGTTAATGTTATGCAATTTCTAGACTTTTCGAATGTTCTGTTTTAGAAAATTCCTTAATTGTGTATAAAATGACGTAAAATTTGAAAGGAAAAGTTAAATGAGAAAAGAAAATCTTAAAAAATCAGAAGTTCGTACTCGGAGCTATTATAAGAAAAGAAATTTCTGAGAAAAATGAGAAGATTCTGTTCATTTTTGAGAAATGTGTTTTACAGTGAAAAAAATAGATGGGTTGGCAGCTATGTAAACTTATCAATCTATTTATAAAATATCCATTAGTGGTGACACCAGATTTTTACAGTTAAAATCCCCTTTACTGTCTATGCACATGTTATATGTCTTCGCGATGCTACAGCGCCTAAAATATACAGTGTGGCAAGCGCTTATGATCGTATGCTTAAAATACTGCTAAAAAAATTAAGCTTCCCAGATGGCACGGCGATCGAATTTTTTGCTCAAATCGAAGAGCTGATTCGCTTTTCCCAGTTTCGTCTGCTCAGTCACATGATCGAAGCACATAATTAACCAATAGGGAGTTTTTCAAGCAATAAACTCGATCGCACTGAACTCTGGTGGTGAGAAGCTTGATTTTTAAGACTCTGACTTGCTGGTCGCTTTCCGAACTATGTATTCTAGACCCTGTACCAATGCTCAGTAATACTTCGCAATCGATCATTTGCATAAATTAACAAGCCATGTTTGCATGCCAAGTTTTGTATCTCAATCCTTTCTGTGTGCATATATTTTTTACAACAGAGTGTATTTTCTGTTCATATTTTCTAGGTTAAAAGAAAGCTATAATCCTAATTAAAAAAAAAAAAAAAAAACATGGGCTAAAATTTAAAATGCTGTACTATAATATGTTTATTTATTTAATTTAGCAATCTCAAAGTTTGGATAAATCCAAATATTCTGGTTCGTCAGTTAGCCGGAACTAGACATTCCCTTACCATGTCAGTGAGTAAGTAACTGAGAGCCTATTCTACAAAATTCATAATTTTGTCTAATTGCGTCACGTAATAAGCAATGGTGCACACTTTGATCTGAATATCCTTTAACAAATATAAATCAATATCAACAATTGCCTTCTCTCTAATACAAGTTTTGGGCAGTCCAACAAAAGGTAAGCACAAAAAGACGTAACTTTAAGCTTTCACAATGAACAAAATTCACCCGTATCGCCTTAAACTTATTTTCACTGAGTTTCTAATTTTGTTCAAATGTAATAATTGGCTTAGCTTGTTGTAAAGTCTTTGGATAAACACCAAAAAATTGCATTATTTTTCCTCTAGGGAATTTTAGACATTCAAAACGTTGACTGATTCAACGTATCACAAATAATAATAATAATAATAATGAGTTTACTTATTTTCTGATTATTTTAATGGAAATTAAAGAGTGAATACAGTAAAAAAAAAAAATAATAATTATTATTTGGTAATTTTCTCATTAAAAAGTAGTATTGGTTTAATACTTTCTGAAAATAGAACTTCTCTATAATGAATTCTTTTGTATTTTTTATATGCAAAAGTAACTATCGAAAGAACACTTTTATCTGAACTTTGAACACGAAATATATTACACAATTTAAACACTTTTATCTATTATTAAAATAATTTTTTTACGTTTTTACGTTTTTAAATGTTTATATGTTTTTTTATTATTTTTTCTTTATATTATTAAATGCACGTTTTTTACTAATCAGTTGTGATGTCCGAGTTACATAAAGATCGGAACTCTGATAATATTTCGGTAAATGCACTAGTGAGAAAAATTAAAGGAACAACATGTTTTCCCGTTTTCTTCTTTTGCGCATAACATTAAAAATAACTAACATGTGAACATAAAATTCGGATGGTCTTGTGAACAAATATCTTATCGAATATCTTATCGAACAAGTCTTATTGAATCATTAATCGAATTTTATGTAATTTTAGCATACGCAATAATTTGTTTAACAAATATTAATTAAATTTTTCTCAAAAGTAAGCTTCCGAAAAAATGAAAAGTTTAAACAATTACAAAAATAAAGAAAACTAAATACAAAATGGTATTAAGAACCCATTAGAGATAAATGAAGATACACAAAATGCATGCAATTGTTAATTTGAGACCAGATCTTTCTTTCTGTGTTCACTTTTCTCCTCCTTTCTTTCTTTCTTTCTAACTTCCTTCCTTCCTTTTTTTTTTTTTTTTTTTTTTTTTTTTTTTCACAAGAGACTTTTTTGAAAAAAAGTATTATTATTGATCTGTAAACTATGAAATTTGCTAGAATAATAAAAATCCAATAAATAATATTATAATGAATATCTCATCCAATTTTCATGTTTGTATATATATATATATATATATATATATATATATATATATATATATATATATATATATATATATATATAGTTATTTACGCCAAATAAAAGAAGGTAAATAAGAAAGAAATGCATAAAGAAAAATTCTGTTTTAATTTTGAATTTGTAGCCATTTGTATTGTTATTTATCTGTAATACAAATTTAACACTCTTTCTTATTTAATTTTCTTTTCTGAAAATTTTGCAATTTTTCATTTCTGACGAAATTTATTTTTCAGAAAAATTGAATTAACATTAATTTAAAAATTATCGCTTTTCTTAAAGTTACATAAAACTCGATTAAAGGTGTTTCATAACGAAAACGTCATTTAAATTGTTCAAATGTCCATTTATGTAAAAATTATGCGCGAAAGAAGAAAACGAGGACAAGTTGTTACCAATATTCCAATTAAAACCAATATTCCTTATACAGTAAAGTACCGTTTATATGTCTCTCGTTTATACGTCCTTTTAGTGAAGTCCCGATTCATTCCTATTCATTTTAATGCAAAAATGCTTCGTTTATACGCCACTAATATCGGTTATACGTCTTTTTCACTTTACTAAAATTCACAAAATTTCTCGACCTGTCATTATTTTCTAGTCTAAATAAGACGGATTTTTCCTAGAAAGCATATTAAACAGAGGAACACAGGAAAGATCGAAGAATACCGATCAAAGAATCAATTGAATTCACAATAAAATTTTTAATACTCATAGACAAGCAGTAAATCAGACGAATATTAAAGATTTTAATGTTACTAAATAAATATCTGTATGGACATCAATCGTATGCTTGTTATTAAAGATACGCAATATATATTATTAATATTCAAAATGTGCCCATATCGTTCTTAAGAAATGTAATATAATACTCAATATATGATATATGTAATTAGTACTCAGTCATGCATTAATAGTATGATTTTTCTCCCTTTCTTTCTTTTTTCTTTTTTTTTTTTAATTTTAATTATTTGTCTTTAAAAATGTATAATATACATTTACTAACTTAAGAAACTTTATTAATTAGTATTTTCATATAAATTTTGCTTAAGTGTTATTAAATTTGCAGTAATCAAAGTGTTATTATTAAAATTTCGATTGTACGTCTTTTCATTTATACGTCCTTTTACGTCAGTCCCTTGAAAGACGTATAAACGGTGCTTTACTATATTACCATAATACGTCACATAAAAATAAACAAAAGCCTATATGAATAATAAAACTCTTACGCAAATATAAATCAACTAGTATATAACCCCGTCAAAAATGACGGAATGTAAACGATAAATCTTGAAAACAATGTTTAGATCATGACCACGTGATCATTTAAATGTATTTTCAATTTTTGTTTATAAATCAAATGTGTTTCGATATTTTATAATTTTCGTTTTGAAATTAAAAAAATTCTACCCGATCAATAAATATGAATGACAAAAAAAAAAAAAAAAAAAAAAAAAAAAAAAAACTGCTGGTTGACAAAAAATATAGGCTCGACACTCGACAACACAATAGCAACAACACATCCCAGAGTTCCATTAAGTACGCAAGCGAAGTGTGACATCACTGACAGTCCGTGGATGCAAGAATCCTATGTTAATCGCCCATTGGATTTTTTGTAAAAAATTATTAAAAATCGAGGAAAATTATTTCCCGATTTTAATCCCCATATTTGGGTATATATATGCATTAGTTATCACGTGCATGTGTTAGATTGAGTTATTTTGCTGTCAAATTGACAAAATTAAAATTTTAAATTTCAAAATTCTGTTGTCCTTGGCGTTTTTGTATTTGGCGATCAAAAACGTACTACGAAAATATACATGCCAGATGTATATTTTCGTAATATGTATTGTACGAAATATTGTTTCATATTATTCACTACTCTCTTAATATAAGTTTTTAAAATAACCATGATTTTTGAAAGGAATTAAATTATATTCGCCAGATAATTTGGCGATATATATATATATATATATTTTTTTTTTCTGCCAAGGATGACCGATATCAAATCTATTCCACTGCAACATATTAGTATCTTATATCAGATACTTTATTTAGACATTTGAAAACAAATTTCACTTCAAATTATGATAGAATATTTATCATTTTCCTTTTAATTAGTATATTAGTTGGATATTTATTGTGTAAATATCATCCTTTGAAATGAAATGTTTATGTTTTCAATGGAATCTGGAAGTTTTCCATTTTTTTTTAAATCTAGAGTTTTGAAATTTAAAATTCAAATTTTATCAATTTTAGAACAAAAACAACTTAATCTAACGCATTCACATGATAACTAATAGAAGTACCCATATCGGTTCTTACGTATTATCGCAACCAGGTTGGCGCGATTTGTAAGTTTGAGTAAGAAAGTTATTAGTATTAATTAATTTATTATTATTATTAGTTATTATTATTATAAGTATATTATTATTATTATTATTATTAGTTATTATTATTATTATTATTATTATTAGTTAAGTTATTAGTATTAGTTAAAGTATTTCACGGCATTCAATCTAACCAGTAAGCAAAATAATTTCTTTACGAAAAACCACGTATAACACGTAGGGTTACCGTAAGTAGGGTCGCCAAATTTGGCGATTTATGCGAATTTTGGCCTGGTTGCGATAATACGTAAGTACCTACATATCTATACCTAAATATGGGGATTAAAATCGGGAAATAATTTCCTTCGATTTTTAATAATTTTTTACGAAAAATCCAATGGGCGTTTAACACAGGAGATATTTTTCTTGTATCCACGAACGGCCAGTGACGTCACGACTTCGCTTGCGTATTTAAAGTCCTCATAATAAGAAAAAACGATTAACTTCATTTTACCAAAATACTTTTTTTTTAAGACTATCGTAGATCCTGTTTTCAAATTTTCTAACTAACTATCCAATAACTACAGACACTCCATGCTAACCGAAATTCACCTCTGCTCGATATCTCCAACCAGCTATCTCACCCACAACATCGCCAAAATATCCAGGATCCAGATAGGGACTTTCTCATTCACAACCGAACATATTACCTTGACTCGACATTATCACCTTAGACTACTCTACTTTCAATACTCATTTCAACTGGTGACCTTTACTTGCCCAACCAAACATTCTATCCCATCACTTTACACTAATTTCAAAATTAAAATCAACTGGCGGCATTTACGTACTAAACTCGACGCCAATCATACCTTACAATGTAAACAAACAATGAAGCTTGATAAAAATATTTAAAGGCTTTAATACGTTTTTACAAATATTTTAAGATTTTTAAGGCTTTAATATGTTTTAGAAATATTTTAAGCGTTTTTTTAATGAAACAGTTAAAGAGTCGTTCATTCGGAATTAAAGAGTTTTCCATTTGGAATTTGTATGTATTTTCTGAATGGCAACAGTTTTGGTTTGTTTTTATTTGGTATTGCGTTGTTTATAATTATAAAGTTACATAATTCTATTTATAGGTTCACGTTTATAATAGCCAGTGATCCGTTATATTTAATTCAGACATTTAATCATTACAATTGAATAGTTTTTCAAGGTTTTAGAGGAAAAAAATAAGAATATGTGCGATACAAAACATGTATGAAAATTATATGTATGTTTCCGTAAGTTGAATTGAACAAACGAAAAAAAAAAAAAATGGCTGCCAAAAGTTTCTGTTTTGAAGCGGTCTAACAGGAATCGTTCATGACAGATGAGGGTCATTATTATTATTAATGATAATAAATCTCATCGTTTTCTCTCATATAATTTACATATAGTATTGCAAAAACTTTTTGCCTCTTATTTGGGAATATTATCCCACGTTTTGATTCAGTTAATGTCAATGACATAAATCCAATTTCACCTTTCTTCCAATTTACAAAATACTATATAAAGTTTTTTAGCAAACTACTAAATAATTTTTTATCTATCTGTATATTTTTAACGCTTACAAACTATTACCGATATTCCTTATTTTGCAAATTACGTCACATAAAAAAAAACGCAGCACACTTGAATCATCTAAACTCTTTCCCAAATATAAACCAAGGATAATAATTCTCATCGTTCTCTCTCATGTAAACTATATATAGTCTTACAAAACATTCCTGCACCTTAGTGAATATTATCCCACGCTTTGATCCAGCTATTGTCAATGCCATAAATCCAATTTCATCTTTTTTCCCCTTTGCAAAAAGCGATCTCGTTTAATGAGGGAATCCAAGGCCGGTTGCTGCCTTCGGGAGAGGTGTTGGTAGAGAAAAGTAAACACACTGTTTTTTTCATAAGTAATCAGCGTGAATCGTGACTAAGTTTGCATAAATGGTGTTAGTTTTCAGTTTGTAAATAGATAAAGTTGTGTTCTCCCTTAATGGTGCTTAATTTTCTTTTGCTTATGTTCTCGAATAAGTAGCAATTATCGCTATTGATTACAGAAGAAATAGTTAATAGATATATGGAATAATTTGCCGAATAAATAACAATTTGTTAGCGAGAATGTAAATTTTGGCATTGTGTCAGGAACATGTCCATTTAGTCTGGTCTAATACGTGAATGATAAATCAGTTAGTAAAGGTTGTTAAAAATGGTGTTAAAAATGTTAGAGCAATTTTAATGAAAATCTCTCTCCTCTCTCTCTCTCTCTATATATATATATATATGCAGTCGAACCTCGTTAACGTGACGCTGTTAACGTGAATTACTTTTAACATGAACTGTTCCCACAATCCCCGTCAAAATGAAGGTTAGTTTTATTATATGAAAATTAGTTACTGATAGCATGAACTACTGATAACATAAACGAATTTTTTATCCCCCTTGAGATTCACGTTAACGAGGTTCGACTGCATACATATATATACATATATATATATATATATACACTTGGAGAAAAAATCCCAACACCAGGAAGGAGCTGTGCTAGATAAACGAAATTTGGTAGGTGTGTTTATACATCTGAAAGACGACGTCGATTCAAATTTCGAGCTACGCGCATAAGTGTGGCGCTAGTCGCGACACTATGAACATGCAAATGAGGTTTGCTTTAAATAAGCGCTGTAAGGTTCGTGATCGTTATTTACAATTGAGATTTGACGTAGTGGGTTAATGTTAGTCAAGGATGCCTGTAAGAAGACGAAGAAGCCATTATCAACAGCTCACTGAGTTTGAACGAGGTCGTGTAGTAGGGCTATGAGAAGGTGGATTTTCTTTCCGCGATATTGCAGAAAGACTTGGCAGGAATGTATCCACTGTGCATGAGTGTTGGCAGCAGTGGTCAAGGGAAGGTAATGCCTCAAGAAGACCGGGTTAAGGGCGGCCATGTGGCACTACTGAGAGGGAAGACCGCCGTGTTCGGCGTATAGCTGTGGCTAATCGTACTGCGTCTGCAGCTGAAATTCGAGCTGCAGTTGGCACCACAGTGACACAACGAACTGTTACAAATCGGTTAATTCAAGGACAGCTCTGAGCCAGACAGTGGCGTCGCCAGAAAATTCTCAGGAGGGGGCAAACTTTAAATTGCAAAATTTCAGCATGTTTTTAAAAATTCAGTTTAAATGATTGGCTGGTTGATTGAGGTGATTGTGTAAGCCTGTGTGTAAGCATTTACTGCAACAATACTTTATGCATGCAGTTTAAGTTAAAACATTTCACTTATAGAAATTAAATTATACAGCTTATTCTAAAGCAACACTAATCCAAAAAAAACGTACTGTCAAGTCGATTTTGCAGGGAAATGTTAGAGACAACCTATAAATTCAGGTCGAGTCAGTTTAACTCTAATTGGCTCGGTGACATAAATTTTATTTGGTCATTTGAATTCTAATGACACAGCTTTAAAGCTTTAATTGTAACTTCTTAAAATATTTTTTTTATTATAAAATTTTCCAGGAGGAGGCAAGTGCCCCCCCCCCCCTTGCTCTTATGTGCCGACGCCCATGGAGCCAGACGCCCTGTAGCGTGGATTCCACTGACTCCAAACCACTGCCGTTTGCGACGTGAGGGGTGTCAAGCTAGAGCTCATTGGAGGACGGAGTGGAGATCTGTTCTGCTTTCTGATGAAAGCCGCTTCTGCCTTGGTCGCAGTGATAGCCGTGTGTTGGTTAGAAGGAGGCCAGGTGAACGCCTGCTAGCGACCTGTCTGCGGCCTAGACACACAGGGCCTACTCCTGAAGTTATGGTTTGGGGAGCAATTTCGTATGACAGCAGGAGCACTTTCGTGGTTATCCCACGCACCCTGACTGCAAATTTGTACGTCAGTCTAGTGATACAACCTGTTGTGCTGTCATTCATGAACAGCATTCAAGGGGGTGTTTTCCAACAGGATAACACTCGCCCTCATACCGCTGTTGTAACTCAACATGCTCTACAGAGTATCGACATGTTGCCTTGGCCTGCTAGATCACCAGATCTTTCTCAAATCGAGCACGTATGGGACATCATTGGACGACAACTCCAGCGTCATCCACAACCAGCATTAACCGTCCCTGCATTGACCGCCCAAGTGCAACAGGCATGGAACTCCATCCCACAAACTGATATCCGACAACTGTAAAACACAATGCATGCACGTTTGCATGCTTGCATTCAAAATTCTGGCAGTTACACCGGTTACTAATGTACCAACATTTCACATATGAAATGGCTCTTCTCGCCAATGGCTCTACCTGTGATCTTGAAACTTTAATCAATTAAATATGTTACCTAGACAAATGTATTGCTTAAATTTCATTACTGTACAATAATTTTTTCCTGGTGTTGGGATTTTTTTTCCCATCAGTGTATATATATACTATTTCTGTCCTGTCACTGCCCTTTTTTAATATATCATCCTCACTTTACCTCTTAACTTTACTCTTACCTATATGTAAGCTTTGCAATGTACAAGAAAAGCATTTTCATATAAAAATGTAAAATTTAGAAGGTTTGTATATGAATAACAGACCTTTTAAAAGTCCATTAACTGAATACCACTTCTTGAATATAATAGGCATCAATAATCGTTTTCACAGTTTTTTTGTTCGATTGAAAAATACGAAGCAATGTGGCAGTTAATTTGGGACCCCTAAAAGGCCTGGAATAGTAGAAGGATATTAACAACCTCTGTTGATGATTCCAGAGCCCCGAGCTGGTAACTTTCAATCTGAAACAAAAACATTTATAGTCAATACAGATCACATAGTTATAGAGTCAATACGTTATCACATTATAACTACATACTGTACATCTATTCATATAAATCCCATATATTTTAATATAAAACATATTATCTTGCTAATGAGTCAATAGTAAACAGGTCTCACTTCACCTCTTCTCTCTGACATATAGTTCTACAGTTATTTGTCTTCCTTAA
Source organism: Salticus scenicus (assembly GCA_963930645.1). Lineage (NCBI taxonomy): Eukaryota > Metazoa > Arthropoda > Arachnida > Araneae > Salticidae > Salticus > Salticus scenicus. Next base: position 15,089,821 of record OZ005655.1, read on the forward strand.
AAAAATCCCAAATTCAAGATAAGTTTGGAAGCACTGAGTTTCTAGTTTCAAGATTAAAAATTATTTTTATCTTGTTTCGACCACTAAGATGGAGGGCCAGCAAAAAACGTTCTTTTGAGACCTAATATTTTTTTTTTCTTTAATGGTGCAGTGTTAGACAAATTATTAGGATTTTTTTCTATTTTTTCGTAAAATCAAAATTCAAAAATGCTAATTAACAACTCCATTTATTGATATATCTTAAAAATTCTTTTTAGTTATAGTAGATAAAAGTGTATAGTAAATATAGTAGATCTATAAACTCATACAAAAACTGATGTTACAATGTTATAGTACTGATCTCGAGATTTTTTTAGACTTTCTGTCAATTCGCAAAAACGTTACAAATTTCTTTTGAGGAAGAAATGTACAAAAAGGAAATGTGTTTAAAGTATAAATGAAGTTTTTTTTTTTCAAAAAATTTATTGAAGGTATGCCAAAACAAGCACATGATATTCTGAAGGTCAAAGGAGAACATACTAAATATTAAATTATTATCTTGCACGTTTTGATTATCTTATTTAATTTGTGAAGTATAAAAACAATAATAATGTCTAAATAAATAATTTTGTATTAAAAATGTGCCTTTTTGTAAAAATATAAACAATTAAAATCTAGAATGTTGTGGCCACCACATGACTTTCTTCTATATTTTCCTATGCAAATTCACTCAGTAAAAATAATTTATTAAAATCATTATTTAATAAAATTCATGATAATGTATTACGATTTCCATATTAGAGAAGTAGTATAACACTAAATATCCAAAACAAACTTCATTTTATTCTCAATACTACATTTTTTAAAAAAAGTATTTTTGTTTAAAAAAAAAAAAAAAAAAAATCGGTAATATCGCAGATCGATGGTTCAAACATTCATTTTAAAAGGTATTGTCAAGCTCTTTTGAAATATGCCCATCATGAAAATCTATTCCCCTCGAGGAGGGACTTCCGTCCAGAGTGTGAGGCGATGCTCCTACATATACAATTTTTTTCCCCTGTTGAATATCTCTATTATAAATAATTCTTGTCAATTTCATAATGATTATTAAAAAATAATTCTCCTTATGCACATTTATACAAAATTTTGTCCTATACCACCATGTAAAAAAATTAGAAAAAACGGGATGGCAACGCAACCTGTCAGACAGTTTTTACCAAAAGTTGATAGGCACTAATTTATGTCAAGGTATAACTACATACCGATTTCTATGAAATTCTGTGCAATAGTTCCTGAGATACAGTTGCCACAAAATCTTGTCACACACAGACAGACAGACATTTTCTAAAAATGGTCAAATCATGTTCTACAGCTCTGAAAACGCGTAAATTCATCAAAACTCCGAGGTCGAAAATATTTACGAATCCAATACTTGCTTTCTTCTATTGAATATAGAAGAAAGTAAAAAATCACAATAATTTAGCCAACACTGTAGAAGAAGACCATTAAATCACACTCGGCTCTCTTGTCAAGACTGATTGAATATGTTATCATACGAGAGCTGTGATTATTTATCTGTGTTTGTAATAAGTCCTCTCCCTGATCTTTATTTACAAAATGTTGAACAATTTTGTATATTGCAATTTGATATCTGCCATAATGATCCTGAAACGGATTTTTATTGGATGCATTTATAATAGATTTTTAAAGTTCCAAAAAAATTACAATAAGTTCATTGGCAATGCATCTTTTAAGCAAATACATTTCCTGAAAAGGCACGCAGAGTATATTATCAGAATTGTAGGCATATAAGCTTAGTGAAATCTCAGAGTTATTTAATCTCTTTACTGTCGAGACCGGACATATCCGATCACTAAGTGTTTTGCAATAGGCATATAATTAAAGACTTACATAATTAAAAACCTTTAATACGAATTTTATCAGTGAATATTATGTATAATAATAATAAAACATATCTTTAAAAGCATAGTTATATATTTCATCTCAGGTTGAAAAAATCTTTATTTTAATACCTTATGAAAATTTTACGATGAACTCACTACTACGATTTTACCGATATTCCAAGACAGTTCGAGGGTTAAATAAACACAAATTTATCTTATTTTAAGTTTCACCTCAAAGGGAAATTTCATTAGCTAAAAAAGTTTTAAATTCTTCCGCCAAATAAGAGTTCATATATGGAACATCATTTAAAATTTATGACAAAACGCGACTTTTGCTTTTCGCTACTGGCTGAATTTTCTGTTCTTCATTCAGTAGCAATGACGGCTCGTGCACCGAAAACTGGTGAAGAGGCACACTGTATTTTACGCTGTATTCATTTATAGAATATAAATTTACATTTAAATAAGTATTTTTAGTTAATTTTAGTTGAAACCATGCTTAATAAAAATTATGATTAAAAATACTCAAATATTATTTTTGAGCTCTTCACCTATTTTCGGTTCACGAGCCGTCACTGTTCAGTACATATACACAAATTCAAGACATCATATTCCCTAACTGAATTTCTTTAAAGAATGAATTTTATTAAAAAATTTACTTATTTAATATGTCTCTTTTTGTGATTTTTTTTTTTTTTTTTTTTTTTTTTTTGTAAATATAAAGTTAGATAACGGGAAAATAAATATAAATAAATGTAACAGAATTTTCGTATATCAGTGTTTTAAAGTGAAATTTGACTTTTGATATGATTTTTATTTCCATCACTTAGGCTATTAAAAACTGCTTTTATTTTTTCTGAAAACTATTTACTTGGTACTTTTTTAATGTATAAAATTGTAACCATAAAAACTTATTATATCATACATCAGCGGAAACATGTAAATTTTGAGCATTATTAAGTTCAGTGTAAATGTTGGTTCATAGCCATTATCTTAGTTTTTGACATTATCTTAATGGCAAAAATCTCTAGACCAAATATTCCATTTTCCTATAAAATATTTTTTTATCGTGTCAAACTGGTTATTGAGTGACGATTTATGTTGAATTTACACCCAAAATTAGTCCTCATGACAATCAGTTCTTTTGACAGATTTAGAGTAAATTATTAAGTATCATTCAACTCGTAACCAATTCAATAATCATATCTGCAATTTTAATATATTCGTATAGAAAAAATTATCTAAGTAAACTGTAAAAAAGTACTCTAATTTACACAGCAGAATGTGCTAACAAAAATGGACGCTAGCACATTCTGCTGTAAATAAATTGATTTATAACAGAAACAACTGTAAAGAGAGATTCTCATTACAAAAGTTTTGGCTGCAATTTTTCTTAATATAGCTGAATATGCTGATGTCTGTTTTGACCAGCACTTTCTGAGGTTAAAATTATAATATTTTTTACAGTATTTGACAGAGTGTTTCTACAGATCGCACACAAATATTTTTTGCAGATCAAACGGAATACACTTTTTTTATACCCTCTAAATAATGACTTGAAAAATAAATTCGTATTCAGTTTAATATTCAAAGTTTAGAAATTTGAATATTTCTGTTTCGAAGACACACTAAAAGTGTATCAGAAATCTTCAATGAATGTGGAAAAAGTATATATATATGTAAGATTAAACAAGATCTTTAATAATGAGTAGAGAAGAGGATTCCAAATCAGTTTACTTCTCATATCTGCAAGTTTTCATTACTTTCGTCTAGAAAATATTCCATTAGTAGCTAAAAAAGTTTAATTGAAAGGAAAAAAATTCTTTTGGAGATACTTTTTAAAAATTACATACATTCACACCAACTTCTAAGCAAAGAGTAAAAAAACGAAAATGAACATATTTCCATAAGTGCAAATTAACATGTCATTTCAACAGCCCATGTATTAAGACCCAAGAATAGTCAAACAAGTCGTAAAGGAAACAAGTTCTACTAATAAAATGGTTCATCCATTAGCATCCGTTATTCACGCGGAATACTAATTGTCACTTGACAATTAGACGGGAAGATAAAGAAAAAAATAGGACTTTTTGTGTTGCGGTCCATTTACCCTCATTAACTAAAGCGGCAAAGAAAAAAAAGAAAGAAAATGATCTGCTGAATATCTACTAGCTAATGTACAAGATTGAGAGTATTCCTTATCCCTTCTTGACGTCATCAGATCTCGACCTATGGCACAATTCGTGACTGCCCCAGATGACCAGTGGCGTGACCACTGCGGGAAAAGAAACAAAAATAAAAGACGAAGCGAGTGATAGAAAGAAAAAAATTCAGATGTGTGTGGGCGTCGCATAGGAAAAACATGGCCGGAACGCAATAAAGGGTCCCTCTTGCACGAAATGACAAATAGAACACAGGAAAAGTACTTTTGCGGCATTGGTCCGATGGCAATCGGAGATTGGGATCTGATTGGATATTGTAAGGGCACCTTTGCGAAACTGCGAGCTTCGTGAGTTGATGTCAAATGATAGAAGGATGAAAAAGTGAGATACCGGCTAGATTTAATGAATGGTAATTGGACACGATGAGAGTCGAGTTTAGATGCGCTTCGCGAATCCATTCATAGGAAGCAGCTTTCTTTTTTATAACTTTGATTGATTCATTTTCCTCAGAAGTTCGTGAATGTGTTTGGAAAGTTTAAAGACTTCTGGCACGAAGAAGAAAAAAGGATTTATTTGTTACGATGAGTTCATCACGGAAACTTCCGTTTGTCAACAGTTTTATGTGCTTGAAATTTAAAATGATTAAGAGATTAGTGCTTCAAACATAATTTATTGAAAGAGAATATACGACTGGTTTACTGAATGGTATAGAACGTACAGGTCCTATTTTTGTCATTACTTCTACATATGAGTCCTTCAAACTTTAATAGGCAATTACAGTATTCTTTCTTAAGCTTCGATTAACTTCTGAAGTTCGGAGAAAGATTTCTAAACTCAACAAATAAGAAAAAACACGCTAAATGCAAGGATTGTTTTGCGTGGGAGTACGCAGGAGCTGAATTCCTGTAATTTTCTTCGCCGCGATAGCCCAGTCGGAAGAGCGCGGGCTCGTAATAGGAAAATTGCAGGTTCGGTACTCGAGCCGACCAAAGATAGTCGTGCACACTAATGATAGCTGTTGCACGTAAAATATGTCGTGACCGCAGTGTCCTCCATGTTATACCTCTCATATATAAAATTATTCCTCTGGGGGGGGGGGGGGGGGTCACCGAAGAGGGAGAGTCATCCCTTCCGTGGAGGATCAAAATTGTGATGGCATGTCTCCGGACCACCTCTGGGAGTGAGTCCCAGACCGTCGCCAATTGCCAATTGCGCAGCACTAGTGTGACGTAAAACCCATCCAACCAACCTGTGCTTTTCTCGCTCTAATCCTCATTTTTTTCAATGAATGAAACAGTATGGAAAACATTTTTTGATATGACGGGTACTGGAGCTTGTCTGTCCAATTTGCATAGAGTGCAGAAGAATATTATAATTAGCTATAACCATAACTGACGTTATTAGGTCATATCGTCTATCCACGTTCATTTTCTAAAGTTGGTTAGAAACTTTTTTTTACTAATTTTGCAGCAGCTTTATATACCAAATTTCTTACATGTTTGTTCTTATTAGTATGATTCTAATTTAAATTGAAAATTCAATTAGCAAAATATTCCTTTTTTTTTTTTTTTTTTTTTTTTTTTTTTTCTTCTTTTAATTCTTACCTCAACGTACATTTACATTTTCGAAAACTGGGAGAAAAACTTTTTAGAAATTCGTCCATGAACACATAAAATTAGAGACAAGCACAAACATAAGTTCTAAAGAATATCAGGTTTTCTGTACTTTTTACGAAAGTAAGTCCTAGTTAAATGTTAATAAGGTATTCAAACAAATCACATTAAATCATATCACTTTTTTTCTTTCTTTTTTTTTTTTAAGTTCATTACTTATGTGCGCTCATCTATTAGTATTAGGAGTGCTTAGTGCAGATAACATGTTGAATATTTATTTGAGATATTTAAAATTTAAATATATATATACATATAATTTTGAATAGAAAGTGATAAAAAGGTGTAAGAGTTTAAGATAAGTGGGCGTGATGAACAAAAAGAAAAAATGTTAATAAATACAACAACAACGGATTCAATTATCGAAAAAAAATTGTAAAAATAAACACTTCATGTGAAAAACACATGGGTGTTTTTTCACATGAAGTCTTTATTTCTACAAATGTTTTTACGCGGATGGTTGTTTTTCACATGAAGTGTTAATTTTACAAATGTTTTTTCGATAATTTAATTCGTTGTTGTTGTATTTATTAACATTTTTTTTTTCTTTTTGTTCATCACGCCCACTTATCTTAAACTCTTACACCTTTTTTATCACTTTTCTATTCAAAATTATATAATTTTTGCATAATTTTTAGTGCTGTTTTTGGCGTCTTTTTTATACAAATATACTTTAATTAATATGTAAATAATATACATACACACATATACACACACACATATATATATATATATATATATATATATATATATATATATATATATATTAAATTGAACACGAACCATACATAAAATATTTCAATTACTTATTTCAAAATTATTTATTGCTAATCAACTTGAAAATAAATCACATTTGAATATTTAACAAGTTCTAAACGTTTTGAAAACCTTAAATCTTCGCAACTATTCTCCCGTTTTATTGTTAGGGAGACTTTATACCAGAAATTTCTTATAACGATTTTCAACAGAAAATAAATATGGCAGATTTATACTTAAAAGTAATAGTAAAAAATTTATTAAAAATTTCGAAATGTTCGAAGGTATGCTTAAATCATACCTAAACAAAGAAAAAACAATTATTTTAAACGATAACTTTTAATCTTTATAACTTGAATTAAATATCACATAAAACTGGTTTAATTTCTACCCAGAACATGAAATTATCATATGAATGATTATCAACATATTAAATATATTCAGATTGTCCGGTCCTATTACAGTATTTTCTGAAGTTGTATAAATGTGCTCCATATACCGTAAAGATAATATCTCCAGGAATTATCAAAACTGGGAAGCCACCTCTTGCGTGGAAGATAAAAATTGTGATAATATGTTTCTAAAGCCTCCCTAGGACTAAATATCAAACCGTCGTCCTTTGTCCCCTGCATAGCTCTACGGCGACGCACAACGAGGTTGTATAAAAATTTTCCTTAATTCTTGCGGTGGCAGATCCTGTTACCTAGGCTAGTAGATTCAAGCTACCAGGTTCGAAACTAGTTCGCGCTCATCGGATTAGCTATTTAAAGTTTTTCGGAACTTTCTTCGAATCACGCTTGAAAATGGGCTATGATCGCTTAGAAAGACTTCCACGGAGGACATTTCACCCAGACCTAAATCCTTAAGTAAAAAAATCCCGCTTTAATCGGTACAAAACACCACCTTAGATTGCGAAATTTCTTTTCTCTTTATAATGCTGATTTAGAAAGAAAAACAGCAATTCATTTATCATTCATTTTCCGGGGGGTCTCTTAAAAATAGAAGGAAAGGTCTTGTTATCCCCACCTTGGCACTTTGTGATATTTGGTCCTGTTTATTATTATTTTTCTTACGAAAACTTCTTACCTGTGTAAATATTACGAGACTAGTTTGTATTTAAGAAGTGTCTATATATTAACAGGCAAAGATAAAATTTATCGTACGTTTTAAGTTTACTTTGAATAAGAAGAGGGCCTTAAGCTTAGTTTCGATCGAAAGATATGGTTAAAGTTCGTTGCAGGAAAAAAAAAATTCTTATGATGTCAAGAAGGCATACAAAAATACTTTTATTTTTATAGATTCTTTTCATTTTTTACACGTAAAAATTTTGCTTTTAAAATTCCCAGAAAAAAAATGTTATTAAAACTGCATGTGTTTTAAAGTTCAATACATATGACTCAGGATTTATAGCTTATTTTCTGGATTTTTTTTCCGAATTTACATAGGTAGGGAAAGTATTGTAAACATGACAAAAATTTCGACTTTTAGATTTTTCTGCATCTTTAAGTTTCGAGGTTCATTCGAGTTCTGAGTTCATTTTCGCTATTTTTACGGTGATATATATATGTGCGTGTGTATATGTGTGTGTGCGTATGTGTATGTGAGCGAACACGATAGCGTATAAACGTTTTGTTCGAATGAGCTGAAAGATGGTACGTATATTAAAGGTCACTGTAGCACGAAATCTAATGATTTTGATAAATCTAGAACTTACAGTTTTTTTTTTTTTTTTTTACATGTACACAAAGAAAATTTTTTTAACACTATAGCCTATGTGCAAAATTATTTAAAGTGCAATAGCGTCTAAATGCCTTATTCTATTGTGCTAAAAATTTATATACATGTTATAGGTCACCGCCGCACGAACTGTATAGATTTTAGTGAATGGATCTGGCAGATTTCAGACCTCTCTTACTTTAATTTATTCAAACAAACTTTAATTACTTAGTGTTCGGAAAGTCGAGTGAGTCACTTCGGATATTTTTTTTTTAGTCTTAAACATAAGAGAATAAATCTTTGTTTTATTCTAACGTTCTTTTACCATGTGTCTGTTGACAAACAAGGACAGTATATTTTGTTTTATTTTTTATTTGTCTGGAAGTAGAAACGAGTATAATTTTTTTCATGTTGTTCACATATTGTTTCGGTATACGCAGTATTCTTTGCTATTGAAATGTTTAGACGAAGAATTTTGATCTTTCAGATTGAAAGGAAAATAGATAGAGAATTTCATATGTATCATCATGTATATAAAGATACTGATAGTGATATTATATATGTATTATTAAAATGATTACTTACAAAAAAATTAATCGAATTTCGACCACTTTCGATATTAGCAACTTTAATTGTGCTGTGTAGTTGATACTGAGGAAAAGTGATAAAAACTACAAATAAAACGCCACTAAGTATGATAAGATGCATGCTTGGTTTAATAAAAAGATAAATGAAATTGATAAATTATCTAATGAAAGATTATGACTTAATTTAACGTGTAAAATGGGAATGGATCTGGATACTTTGCTAGAAAATAAGGGTATCGATGAAACAATAATCTCTTTTCTTATTTGACAGAAACTTAATGGATAATACAATTAGTTAACCAACCATACAATATCTTAAAATTCCGGTTTTAAACTAAAATTTATTACATGTAAAATTCAGTTCCAAAAATGATATTGCATAACTGTGTATAATTTATGAATGTGTTTGAAGAAAAATAAACCAATTTTATATTTATATTTTTTTAGGTGTAAACCTACGTCCTATAGATATTAAACCACGAAGAAGAAAACTTTCGACAAAGTATGGCGACAACATGAGAAAAGTTACCACAAATGGGATAGAAGTAGTGAACAGCAGAAAAATCTGAGAGAAGTCTACATCTAGCAGCAAATAAGAAACGGTTGTTAATGATGATGATGATGATGATGATGATAAAAATGTTTAAAGGGAATGATCATACTGGGTAAAATGATTGTGACATTACTAGCTAACCTATGAAATAAAAGCTACTTTGTCTACTTTATTCAAACTTCAAAGTTTCAACAACTTTTTTACTTAAATAAAAGGGAAAAAATAACGTTCTATGTGTAAGCTCTTTTTAACACATTTCAACCTTGTTGAAAAGTGTTAATGACTTCGGTCTGTCTGTCTATCCACGCTCTAACTCCCGTAAATATTCATGTAATTTATTGAAACTGATGTATGTTATTCGAGTTCATTATCCGATGATTCCTACTGTAAATGGAGTAAATACCATGAATGTTTTGTATACAGGAGCACCTGAAGTATGCCAAAGCATTATGCTCTATGACAGATATTTCTGTAAACCATATTTTAATAACTTTACTTTGCACAAATCTTAATGAACTTGAAATATGTTATTCATACGCACAAAAGAATGCTTTCCATAGAATACAGTATGATTAGGATTAATATTTACAGGGCCCCATATAAATATCCAATTATATTATTTGCTAATACTGGAAAAACACATTTTAAAAAAATTTAAGTGTATATAGGATTAGAATGAGTTTGTCTGTGCGACTGTCCATCTGTCTATCTGTCGTCTGCCCGTCTTCAGTGTCTATAAATATTTTCAGAATTTCATAAAAATGATATGTTATTCAAATACACTATGGAATGAAAATGATCCCTATTTAAAATGGCATTAATAAGTCTTGTACAACTGTTTCGTGTACAGGGTGACTCAAAAAATACGAATGTATTGCGTTTTAGGAGAGACACTTTCTACTGCAAAAATCATAAAGTTATTGACATTTATTATTAATATGCTGAAATAACGTTTGGTATAGAATATAATACGCTTAACATTCAGATTTACAGAGCTACACTAAATTATGCAGATACATTAATGGCTGCAGTTGGAAATAAAAGGCTAGATTTCAGTTTGTACTAAACATTTTTAACGTTTTTCAACGATGTTTAAGATTGATTATGAATTTATTTAGTCTATATGAATTCCCTTCTGTGCTTCTGTCTGTCCGTTGTGTGATAATGTAGGCAAAGTATATCGAAGGTTATATGACACAACGAATACGTACAGTTGGAAAGCATTAATATAATCAGTGCGTATCGCATGATTTTTCGTTCTGTTTATAGATGTTTTCAACCAGATAATGTAGAGTTTTTATATTTTTCGAGATTTCTGGAACTTTAACACAAATTCGCTATGTTTTGAAATATTTTATTGGGATTTTTTTTTCCTTTAATTTTCTTTTCTCCCTTTCTTTTTTTCTTTTTCTTTCTTTCTTTCTTTCTTTATTTATTTTTAACAAAGGAAAAACATGAAATTTGTATCAGGAACTCGTTTTAGAATTATTTATATTTTTTAGGTGTAGATATATATAGATTATAATTAAATACATTATTTTTAAGTGAATAAAAGAAGGAAAAAAAAAGGCGGCTGCAATTTAAAATTGAACCTTTTTACATACTATAATATATGAACCTATAATGAATACATATAATGAATTTCTATTTATAATAATTTGAATGCTGATATAAACTCTTTATCTCTACATTCTCTTAAAAGTTCATGTTTGAAGAAAGGTAAAAATTGAATGAATCTAGAAATAAAATTATATAAAAGTTTGTAGTAAGAATGCAATATAGTTAGGGAAAAAATTAGTTTTTAATTACAGGCGTCTTTTTCTTCCTTTACTAATTGACAAAACACATTATTGAAGAACTTTGTTTTTAAAGCTGCTAGAGGCCGTGTGTCGGGTTTCCAACACCGAATAGGACGGCGATTTTGCCCTATCACCCACCGTTTTGGGGGAAAAAACCTATTTTTACCATTTTTCGGTAATTTTATGGCTATAAATTTGATTTATAATAAAGAAAATAAATATTTTCCTAAAGAGATGAAATGTTCTATAACATGAACATTTGCAGCAAGGGGAAGATTTAGGGGGAGAGGGGGGATTTGCCACTGAAATTATCAGTTACATTTATTATATTTTATTAATCAATTATTATTATCACTTATTATACATTATATAGTTTTCATTTTTAGGAGTTAAAATAATTTTTTTTCCATTCTCAAATTCGAATTCATGGCCATAAAATTACCGAAGAGTGATAAAAATTGGGGAAGTAGGTGACGCCCCGAGAAAACGGTGGGTGATGGGGCAAAATGGGGAGTCATATTTGGATTCAGGAGGTCATTTTACACATAAGAATCAGCAAGAATGGTATCAGGTCTCGATTTTTTTTTCTTCAGCGTTGTGTTATGGATCTACTTTTCCGAGTTTTGTGTGGTTTCTACAAAGCTCGCGCGAATATGAACTAGGAACCCTTAGAAATATTACTATGTTTCTTTATTTATATTAAAAAGATCCTCTCGGAGCGCATACGCCCAGGCGAAAAAACCTAGTGTGTATCAGCCTTAACCTCAACCACACACACACACATAGACAATCTTTATTCTTATTTAAAAAAAAAAAAAAACATAATTATTAATTTGCAATATCTATATAAATATCGCCAACTAATAAAAATGTCAATCAATAAATTTAAAACAAGTTTAAATTTAACATTTTTATTTTTATTACTTAAAAAAAAGATTGTCACAGTAAAAAATAAATAAGAAAATAAATATTAAAGAAAATTAAAAAAAAAAAAAAAAAAATGTTTTAAATTGTTTGTAATCTCTCAAAAGAACATCAACTCACCCATTAACATTACATCTTTAACAATTGCTCTTATTTAGTTCTCGTTTCTAAATTTGTTTATATTTTCCTTTTTTTTTTCAAAAAATTGTACTTTTTTGAATTTCTAGAAGTCAAAAAAATATTTAAAGTTTTAGAGAAGAAAAATGAAAAAAAAAATAATAATAATAATTCTTCTAAAACAGTAACAAGAAATTTGATTAATTATTTATGTATAGGGACATGTCAATGAAATATTATGTTCATTTGCTCTTGCGTTTAAAAAATATGGGCAAAAAAGAAGGAAAAATAATCTGGTGTGTCACTCACACGACTTTCTTTTACCCTGCATTTCAATACTTCAAAAATAGATTGCATATTAAGTCTTAAGACCAATAGCGTAAGATTATGAAGTTCAATAGGCTTTAAAAAAAATTTAAATAGGTTTAGAAACTGTTTTATTTGACATGTAACTCTGTGTGAGAGGGGCTACTGCCTCCCTCAATCCCTCTTTCAATTATAGTGCATAAAATTATTAAAAAAAAAAAATCAAAGCTGTAATTAAATTCCATTCAAACTTGCCAATTTTGATAAAATTTTTAAGTGGCAACCTAATACGGACTTCAAATTACCAAATTTGCATTTCCTGCAGCAATATTTTTTAAGTTATACTGATAGCAGATACACATACAGATCGACCGCTGAAAAATGGACTTTCGTAATCAGGGCAGCTCAAAACGTGATATTATACAAGAAAAAACCAGAGTTGAAAATTAAAAAAAAAAAATTATTAAAGTATGCGTATAAAAAATAATTTTGCTTCCTGAACAGTGTTCGTCGTCATAGTAAAATGTAGTAAAGTACTTCCATCAATTATAGTCAATCGAAAAGAACGCTTAGCTTCATTTCGGTAGCCCTGTATATTGTCTATAATCAATATGCACTATAAAAAATATTGTGTACTTAAATTTAGTCTAACTTGAATAGCATCTAACACAAAAGGAATAAAAATTCTAGCAATTTTCAAGTATAGCCGCAATATATCCAAATACTTTGGGCAGCCCTGTAAATAAATGATGAACGATTTTTATACCAATTCTACATGAAACACGTTTTTACGCATATAAAAAATATATATTCGTCGCATTTGGTTTAGTGCAGTCTATAGATGTTAAACTCAACTTATCTGCATTTTCCCCCATAGACGTAATGTATTTGAATTCTCTTGTGTGTCGTTGTATACGAACCATTTACTTGATAGCAATGAAAAGCTTAATGTAGCATCCTTATATGATACATCCTTATATGATAAACTCATGTTTGTGAAAATTGCAACACCATGAAGGAATGCGAATATCATAATGATATTTATTGGGCTCATACATTATAGTAAGAAGAATAATTGATAAAAATTTCAGGAAATTTGGAGTAATATGTACTGAGAAAACAGTACATAAAGCAGCGCCCTCTGTGAACAATAATTCCCTTTATCTGCCTAGGCATTGAATCAAACAGCGATTGGATGACATGTACGGGTAAAGCACTTCATGAAGCTTCAACTCGATGCCACAATTCATCGATCGAAGTTACTGGTGAGTGGTGGGGGGTCAGTCGCTTTTCAATGATTAAACAGTCATTTTCATTGGTGCGAGATCTGGAGAACGCGCTGGCCAGAGCAACAGTCGAACACATTCTGTATTAAGGAAGGTCCGGACTATACTGACAACTTGCGGTCGTGCATTATCCTGCTTAAATGTGGCACTGCGAGGGCCTAGAATATAGAGAGGAGGTACGGGCGTTAACTCGTCAGAAATGTAATGGCTGGTATTCAGAGTGGCGGGAATCAAAACAAGAGGTGATCGAGACGTGTATCCAATGGTACCACATACCATCCCTCCAGGTGGTGACCCAGTATGCAGCTACCAAAATTTTGATTACCGTCAAAACTGCATCACTGATACGAGCGCCTTTAATGTGTGATTAATGACAAACCTGAACGCAGGGATGGCGTGAAGTCGCCTTTCAGACATATCACAATCCTGTTTACAGCATCAAGATTGCCTTATCCGTACTTAACGGCATTGTCAATAATGCACAATGCCAGCTGGGATTCGACATCGTCACACTGTCCACCACATGCAGTGATGGTATGGAGTCCCATTGGATACACGTCTCGATTACTTCTTGTTCGCATTCCCGGCACTCTGAAATGCGGTCATTAAATTTCTGGTGAGTTAATGCCCGTACCTCCTCTCTATATTCAAGGCCCCCGCAGTGCCACATTTAAGCAGGATAATGCACGACCGCAAGTTGTCAGTATAGTCCGGACCTTCCTTAATACAGAATGCGTTCGACTGTTGCTCTGGCCAGCGCGTTTTCCAGATCTCGCACCAATGAAAATGACTGTTTAATCACTAAAAAGCGACAGAACCCCCACCACTCACCAGTAACTTCGATCGATGAATTGTGGCATCGTGGTGAAGCTTCATGAAGTGCTTTACCCGAACATGTCATCCAATCGCTGTTTGATTCAATGCCTAGGGTGATAAAGGGAGTTATTTCTCACAGAGGGCGCTGCTTTATGTACTGTTTTCTCAGTACATGTTGCTCCAAATTTTCTGAAATTTTAATCAATTGTTCTTCTTACTATAGTGTATGAGCCCAATAAATATCATTATGATATTCGCATTCCTTCATGGTGTTGCAATTTTCACAAACATGAGTTTACATTTAGAATATCAAGTTTGAACTTTCTGCTATTATTTGTTCTTGAGATACGCTGATAACAGTCAGACACACAGGTAGACACAGACACAGACCAACCACTAAAAACGTGATTTTAGATTCAAGAGACTTCAAAACGTTTAAATACAACAAAAACTCTTCAAAAATTTGACTCAAAAACAATATTTTCTCTGCCATACATTGGGTTGGTCAATAAGTCATTGTGTATTTTCTAATGGATGACGATAACTGTTTTGAAATGCTACTAACTTCCTTTAAAACTCCAATGTCATTATGTAACATCAAAGTAGACACTTCAAACTTGGTTTCGGGAAAAAAGTGCACAATTTGCAATTGTTTGTTTGGTGTCGATTTCAAAATGGAAAATCAAAAGGAATATTTTCACTATATTTTGTTGAATTACTTCCGAAAAGGGAAGAAAGTTGTTCAAGCTCCCGAAAAGTTATATGATGTATATGGGGAAAATGCCTTAAAAAAGTACAGCAGTGTCAGAATTGATTTGCTAAATTTCAGTCTGGCGATTATGATGTTAAAGATGCAGCACGCTCAGGAAGGCCAATCAAAGTTGATGACGACAAAATAAAGGCATTGATTGAATTCAATCGATATTTAACGACACGAGAGATTGCCGAGAATCTTAAAATATTGAAATCAAGTGTTGAATACCATTTAAAACAACTTGGATGTGTTATGAAGCTCGATATTTCGGTACCACATGAGCTCAAGGAAATACATCTCAATAAGCATGTTTACATCTGCGATTCACTCTTAAAATGTGAAGAAAACGACCCTTTACTTTTTTCAAATATATGATAGCAGGCGATGAAAAATGGATTGTCTATAACAACGTCGAAAGAGAAAGATTGTGATGCAAGTGTGATGAACCTGCCCAAAGCACTTCAAAAGCAGATATTCATCAAGAGAAAAATATGTTGTCAGTCTAGTGATATTTAAAAATTATTGTGTATTTTGAATTGCTTCCAAAGAACCAAATCATTCATTCTGACATGTACTGTCACCAAATGAGTAAATTAAATAATGCAATCAAGCAGAAGCGTCCAGAATTAGCGAATCACAAAGGTGTTGTGTTTCACCACGATAACGCTAGACTACATACAAATTTGGTTACTCGTCAAAAATTGTTGCAGCTTGGATAGGATGTGTTACCCCACCCACCATATTCATCAGACTTGGCATTATCAGACTACCATTTGTTTCGTTATTTGCAAAACGTTCTGAATGGTAGAACCTTCACTGCTGATGAGGATATCAAATTATCCTTGGAACAGTTTTTTGCCGAATAAGATAAACGCTTTTTTGAGTCCGGAATCTTGAAATTGCCTGAAAGGTGGCAAAAGGTGATCGAACAAAATGGATAACATAATGTTTAAAAAAATTTTGTTTCACATGAAAATTTCCCCTTCCATTTATACAGTAAAAAACGCAATTACCTTTTGGCCAACCCAATATATGGGTAAGAGAAAGTAAAAAAATTGCTATTTAGAATTTTGGAAGACATTGGTAAAATATCAATGGTTGAACGATCCCTTATCCTAAAGTTTCATTTATAAAATTACGTGAACAGCTCTTTATATCGCCGACAATGTGTTGAATTTTAGCAATATTTATCTGCATATTTATAACAATATTTATAAGTTGCTCTGGACGTTTGCGTATTAAATTAAGAAATTGGATTTTTGTTAGTGTTTGTGCATACGCACTTAAAATCATTTTGTTCGAATGCTCGTATTCAAGGAATAATTATATTTATTTTTCAGTAGCAGATTATTGTTCTTAATATTTTTCGTTAATAAATCTGAAACTTAAATTTGGTTGAAAATCTCATAAGTTAGGAATAAAAACAAACAGATCTTTTAATATTTTTCCAAACAAATTTTTGTGTCTTCATGAATATAAGAGATATCTTTACACAGACGGTGGTAAGTAGCCCAGAGAAGAATGCTTTGCGTTTAAAGGCCATTTAGAGAAATTTTATGTACAAAGTGATCACTATTTTTGTATTATTATTAGCATTATTAGTGGACCCTTGAATGCAGGAAATTCAGTAGTCCCTGAATTGAATACTACTTTTTTTTTTTTATATATAGTGAAATTTTCTAATTGCTTGCAACGCTTTTCTTCAATTGAATAATACGGAAATTGCTATAAATATAAAGGTATATTAAATAAGGGACCACTAAAATCGTTAGTCCCGTTACCGAAGTGCCTTTGAGAAATATGTGCTCAAAAATTTACTTCCATTATCCAAATATATTAAAAATAAAACGGATAGTATGTAACAAGTTATTTGACACACTGTGTTAAACCAAAATGTGTCATATTATCTTGTCACTCATCTGTAAATCAATATCGGTTTAAAGGTATTTTAAATGTATTTATGAAAATAAGTGCGCGGATAGATAGATGGATTTACACATATAATAAGAAAGCACCACAGAACTGGTGTTTTAAAGGAATAGGTACAAAACTTTGAATAAATACCATAAAATGCAATAAATTGGCAAGTTTTATTGCATTTTATGGTGTTTATTCAAAGTTTTGTACTTATTGGATTTACACATATTTCAATTTTGCTTTGAAAGCCTTAAATACGTTTTTAAACATTCTAACAATTTCCTCCATGATAAGACATTGCATGTTTACTTTAAAACATCACAAAATTTCCCTTAACGGTCCTCTTCACTTACCGTCGTCGGAAGCCCGAGCCAATGTTATTCTATGGGGAAATGAAATTTTCTTTACAAATAACTTATTAACTAATACATATTTTTAAATTCTGTTTTCACATTCAGAAAATTCCCAACTGTTAAATTGATGGACCTTTTTCAAAAATGTATCTTTTTAATTTTTAATATTTTATTTTGAAATTGCAAAATGAAAAAAAAAAAAAAAAAAAACACATATTGAAAATTTGTATTTTGCAGCTTCAAAATAAAACATAAAAAATTTAAAAAATAATTTTTTAAAAAAGATCCGTCAATTTAACAGCTGGGATTTTTCAGAATGTGAAAACAGAATTTAAAAATATGTATTACTTGAGCAAATATTCTTTACTTGAGCAAATATTCACTTGAGCAAATATTCATAAGTTATTTGTAAAGAAAAATTTCCCATAGAATAGCATTAGCTTCGGCTTCCGACGACGGTGAGTGAAGAGGGCCCTTAAGGGCCCGCTTCACTCACCGTCGCCGGAAGCCGAAGCAAATGTTATTCTATGGGAAATTTTCTTTACTTATATCTCATTGACTAATACATATTTTTAAATTCTGTTTTCACATTCAGAAAATTCCCAACTGTTAAATTGACGCACCTTTTTAAAAAACGTATTTATATATATATATATATATTGTTTTGAAGCTGTAAAATAGGAATTTTCAATATATGAAATTTTTCATTTTGTAATTTCAAAATAAAATAATATTAAAAATTAAAAAAATACTTTTTTTAAAAAGGTACGTCAATTTGACAGTTGGGAACTTTCTGAATGTGAAAACAGAATTTAGAAATACGCATTAGTTAATCAGTTACAAGTAAAGAAAATTTCCCATAGAATAACATTGGCTCGGGTTTCCGGCGACGGTAAGCGAAGAGTACTCAAACTTTTAAGGCATTTTTACTAAATTATGATTTGAATCAACTTCAGGAAGCTACCTTCATAAACAACAAGAACTGATTACAACGAGAAAATCTGTTACATCTCACCCACATTCAAATAATTTCGCATCATAAACGTGAAAATTCAAAACATTATTAAAAGTGTTGCAATACAGCAACGTTCTCTTAAATGTAATCTACGATTGGATAGAAGTATCCATTAAAACACATTAATCTTATGTTCATCGTTATCAATGATCCATATACGTTGATTATCAACTCACACAACTGATCGTTTTTCCGTTATTCTTTTTATCCTTTCTTGGTAAGTCATCTTATTTTTTCCCGATTTTTCTGCAACCGTAAGCGCCATATTGGAACAAATTGCAATTTAAAACGTGAGAAACATTAAACCTATGTATCTCACACACACTTAGGAGGTTTTTCTTTCTTTCTTTCTTTTTTTTTTTTTTTTTTGTTGTTGTTGTTTACGTAATGGATGTAAGTATTTTGAACCTTGCCGCTATTCCAGGTTAACAGTCAAGCACTTAATTATCATCGAAATTACTCAATTTATTTTTTAATTTTTTACGATGAATTTTTTCTAGTAATTTAAGGAGTGAGTGACCAATTGATTGATAAAAAAACTTGTCGAAATGATTTCACCAGGTTCTACCAGCAAATGAGAAAAAAAATAATAATAAGGATATTAAGAAATTAAATGTTTTTAAAATAAGGGTAAATTCTCGATTAAGGTATAGTTTACCTCAAAACTATTCAAAAAATTAAATTTTCGTTTTATGAAATTATGAATAATTTTTAATTAGTTTAACGCCCACTCATACGCCCGTAACATCACGAGGATTACTGTTTTTGGTATACTTACTCATAAAATAAAATAAAACTTTAAATATATATTTTTCCATATTGAGGCTCTCTTCAATTTTATGTTTTAAAAATACCAAAGATTTCTTTCCTTTTTGTTATATTTTTCTTTCTTTCTTTTTCATTTGAGAACGATATTGAAAATTTTTTTACATGCTTTTTATTGTGTATGTGATGAACCAGTACCTGGAAAATGTTTACAAGTTTTATTTTTTATTTTATTTTATTTATTTATTTATTTATTATAGAAATAAAATTATATATCGAAGTGTTAGACTCCATAATTGTATGATGTATATGCCTCCCCCCCCCCCAAAGAAAAAATAAATAAATAAATAAATAAATAATTATAATCAATATTAAATGTAGCATTAAATGCACGAAAAATCCATGTGCTGTGAATATACGGTATAGGTTAGGTTATCATTTTAAGTATTTATTTACCTTTTTCTTCATGGAACTTAAATGTATGTATTCGAAAAAAGTAATAAAGATATTAGAAAATTCGAATTTGTAAACTTTTTATGGTTCATCCAGTCGTTTTAAAAGTATTGGCGAAGTCTTCTAAAAAGTACCTATATTGAAAATGTATACCACGCGGAGGGGATTATTTCGCAGAAAAAATGGCCCCTACATATACTACACAAAAATTGTGGTGGTTGGCAACTACTGTTATAAATGCCTAAATATATTTAATTTCATTTTGAAAAATTAACAATAATTCTCATTATGTATATTTATACGAATTCTTTTCTTATACTGCCATGTTAAAAATTACTTTTAAAAAATTGGGATAACAGCGCCACCTGTTGAGTGATTGATCTCTAAATATCATCAGCATCAATTTTAGTGAAAGTCCTACTAGATAGTAAGTTTGAATAAATACTGTACATTAATTCGAGAGATACAACGTCCACAAAAGTTTTGATGCACAGACAGAAAGGCATTTTCTAGAAAAGGTCAAGTCATGTCCAGGTTTCTCAAATAGTGTAAATCCATCGAAAAGCGGTCTAAAATTTGCACGAATCATATACTTTTTTTTAATATATATAGAAGAAAGTACAATTATTGAAAAGGCAAACTGTCTCAACCGCATGTCCCATTATCCAGGGCTAATAAAATAAATAAATAAATAAATAAATGCTATTTATTTTGCTGACGTTTATATAGGGATTAATTAAAAGTATTACGGTTAACATGACTGTACCTGGTATTTGAAAATGCATAGTCTCATGCTAATCCATGACAAAAAAAAACTGTAATAACTACCAAATAATTTAATAATTTGGAAAAATAATTTTCAATAATGCAATAAAGAGCTTTTCATATCTCTCGCTACTTATTTATTTATATAATTATTTAAGAAATATTATTAATACATTTAAATTTGACTTGTCCTGGAAAATCTGTGTGTGTTTAACCTTTAAAGAAATTAATTGTATTTCAGACAGAAAATGCAAAAGTAAATCCATTTTGCGACATATAATTTTTTTTTAGATTTTTATATTATAGTATTGTTATCAATTTTCTGCATTTTAATTTTTGTAACTTTGCAATAAATTAAAATTTTAAGTGATTCCTCTTATTTCTGTTCTAATTAAACTATCGATTCTAATTATGCAATCGATTCGATACTGTAGCTCACCCAAGATGTTTTAGTTTGTGCCACCATCTTAAGAAGAACTGTGAAGATTCACATTGACATTGGTACGTAGTACGTCAATAGTAATACACAGGAAATTTTTAGAAAATTAAAAACAGTTAGTCTGTTTTGTAATTATAAACGGAATAAAGAACACTCAAAATTTAAATCTTATAAATTTGCGAATGACAGAGATGTCTTGTTGCATGTGAAATGTGGTTCCAAAACAAGACTCCGGGATTCGGGTGTTGCTGTAAGGTCATTTTTTGCATGTTATGGCTCTTTATACTTAAGGCGGAAAAAGTCATGGAACCAATGAAGATGAAAAATACTGACTGCTTAATTAACATATATATATATATGCGTGTGTGTAAATTAATTATTTATGAGAAGTTAAAATATTAAAATGTTACTAAACTAACAAAATAATAATAATAATAATGAGTTGCTTGAAATAATTTCAGAAAATAAAAAATAATCCGGTGTGACATTTGCACTACTTTCTCTTGTCCTGTATTTTACTAAAAGAAATTTTTAACAGCCTTTCATCCTTATTTGAACTTGGCTAAGGCAGTGAATAACATTGCATTAGCAATTTTCTTTGACCCCGTATAATTTAGTGAAACACTTCCATTAATAGTATCAACTTTGTTGGAAAGTGTTAAAAAATTAATAATAAAACTAACGCATTTCGAGAAATTTTCAACCATAGTGCTAAGTATATCAAAATTGTTTTCTATAGTCCTGTAAAGGAATTACAAATGCCCTTCATACCACGTTCTGTAGGAACAGGCTTTTGTTGTACACGTGTCTAACGATGTTAAAATATACCAACCACAAACTTCTGTCATAGATTGTAATATATTTGAATACTGTCTGCTTACCATCAGTCTAATCTCAGTGAAAAGTTTATAGCAATATCAGCGTGTGATACTGATTTGAAATATTAAAACAAATATTTATTTTTAAAAAGCATGCACACATATGCAACACCGACACATACATATCGATTAACTGTTTAAAACCATACTTTTGGATTAAGGGAATTCCAAAAGATACTTTTACAGTAAAATAGGAAAATACGACTCCAAAAGAATAATTTCTCTACCATGTATGGATAAGAGAATGTAATAAAATTAGGGAAATATGATTGAAAAGAAAATAAAAAGAAGAAGAAGAAATTGGGAAAGTGGAAAATTGAAACCAGAAAAAATTTCTTCCCTCACGTAACCTACCGTCATACTTTATCGATCTTTGAAAGCTCTAGTGACTATCTATAATGTAAAAAATTACAATTTATCTTTTTATTAAACTGTTATTTAAAAATAAATACTCTTCCTTGAAAAATTCCTCCAACCAAAACTATCATTAAAAAAATCACTGTATAGACAATTCAAAACGCAAAATTTACAGAATTTTCCAGTCTTTGCACAATGAAACAAAAAACCAAAGAAAGAAAGAAAGAGAAATTCTGCCAAAGACAGAATTTAGTTTAGTACGGAGGACTATTAATTTCAATCTGTAAAATTTCTATTTTTTATGTTTATTTTTTATTATTTATTTATTTTTATCTCCTTTTTTGACCGATAAACTGGGCCACGTACTTTTTAAAATGACTGAAATAAATTAAAATGAAATGTTGCAGCCTAAATTTCATACTTTAGTTAATTTTAAAAAATCTAATTGTCGTGTCGAAAAACTGTTTGCACCCATGGATTCAGAAAAATCGCCTTTTCATTTCGTACCGAATTTGTAACGATATGACTGATATTTCTAATTTCTTTTAGTGTTACACAAAACTGGTCTACAAAAAATCCAGATTGAAACTAATAGTCCTCCGTCCTTACAAGTTTAAAAGTTCCAATCATATCTGTTTTTGTATTTCTTTTGCATTCATCGAACTATGTTATCGGAAATAATGATACTTTTTAAATCTAACTGCAGGGTAATGAATGTGTCGTTATCCTTTTAACAAGGCACATATCACAATTATTATGTTGAACTTTCTCAAAGCGTGTAATTTCCGGCAAGGTGACATCGATATTATACATAAATGAATGTATTTTAGATAAACTTCTTGTTATCTAAACTTGACCTACATAGGTTATTATGTGATTAATTAAATACTTAATAATTTTATTAACAATTTTAAATGAATAAATGACACCAGTAGTAATAAGTAAACTGTATATACACACATATATATATATATATATATATATATATATATATATACACACAATATTGTTTAATTATGTATTCTTTGTAAAGTATTTAATTCATCTTTAAACTAAGATTTATATTAAAAGGGAAGGACACTCAAAATGGTGAAAAGGCGTTTCCTTAAAGGGTAGTTAAGTTATTTAAAATTATTTGGTGTGTCACTCACACGACTTTCTCTTACCCTGAAATTGAATACTATAAATACATGTTAGAGATTAAGAGGTAAGATAACGAGTACTGTCATGTAAACCCATGTTAAAACAATTCGAATTAGGCTCCATAAGAGTTTTTATGATAATTAATTCTCTGACCCCCCCCTCCCCGTTTCATTTCTGCATCTACAATTATATACAATTCAAATCTGTTATTAAAATTAAAAGTTCACTTAAAATTATACAGAAAACTTTCGCACGCAACATTCTTTGAAGCTTATCACACTTGATCAAACTTTTCCAGCAACAAACTTATATTATCTTCAAAATACAACTTTTGGAATTATTAGTTTTTAAGTTACTCTAAGAGACACAGAGAAAGATCAAACGTTAAAAAATATGACTTCGTTAATCAGGAAGCCTCAAAACGTGTGAATATACAAAAAACAAACTATGAATATTTAGATTAAAAACATTAATCACCATGTCTATGAGGAATTCATTTCAATTCCTGAGCAGCTTTCCTGTACATGGTAAAATATTATAGTAAACAACATCCACTAACAATAAAAAAGAATGTGAGCCCTTAAATATTTGCAGCCCTATTTATCTTTTGAAGATTATGTACAGACCAGGTGGTGCACCTAAATATAATCCTATAGTAATAATACATGGCACAACCTGAAATACACTTCCATCAATTTTCAACCATTGTCACACTATAATCTAGTTCTTTTATGTAGCCCTGTAAACGAACAGTGAATGATTTCCCTACCCTATTCTACATGAGACATGTTTTTACGCATATAAAAAGTATATATTAATTTCATTTGGTTTAGTGCAGTCTATAGATATTAAACTCTAGATACTTACCTGCAATTTCCCCCATAGACGTAATGTATTTAAATTCTCTTGGGTGTCCGTGTACACGAACTATTCGCTTCATCTGAACGAAAAGCTTAGTGTAGCATCCCTATATGATACACATTTAGAATACCAAGTTTGGACTTTCTGCTACATTTTGTTCTAGAGATAGGCTGATAACAGAGAGACAGACACACAAACACACACACAGATACACAGACAAACCGTAAAAAACATGATTTTCGGATTCAGAGGACCTCAAAGCGTATAAATATAACAAAAACTCACTTTCGAAAATTTTACCCAAAAATAATACTTTCTCTACCTTATGGGCAAGTGAAAGTAAAAAATTTGACCCAAAAACAATACTTTCTCTACCTTATGGGTAAGAGAAAGTAAAAATACTGTCTATTCTCTAATAGGAAATCGCAAATCAGTAATGCAAAAATATCTTACCTAGCGAAGTGATTGTCCAGCACAGATATACCACACATTTTCCCAATTAAATGAAAAGTGTATAAAAATGTTATTGTTGGAAAGGCCGAATAAATTTCAACAAGAGCAAAAAGTGACTTGGTAAGATTCTAACCGAGCTCATATAGACTAATGCGGCAACGTTCGAACAACTAAGTTAACTCCGTCGATATCGGACTAATTCATATGGCAGTATTTCGATCAAATAAAGTTTAGAAATTTTTTATTTGTTCTGCGAATTTAAATTCATTGCTAGAACGTTGTCATGTTATGCCAAATGATTCAAATTCGATTCCTGTCTTGATCTTTTCTAACTCATATAAAAATTAATCACGCTTTTCCATAAAACAGTTATAATATATATATTTATATATAATTACATGAAGAAAAGAAAGATTTATTTAATTTAAAACTAAACTATCCTGTGAGATAGACATCAGATGTATAATGAAAGAAAAGGAATTCATGCAAATATAAAAAACAATATTTAAGAGAAAAAATACCGCACTGTTGTGCATAAGCAGCTAACCAAATCATCTATTCGTAAACTTTGTTTTTAGTAATAAGTATTAACCAAACAAGAGCAACTAAAAATTATTGAATGCAAAATTTTGCATAAAAAAGGGGGATGACCAAAGTTCAAATTTATTATCACAATTAAATATCGTATCATATAATGATAAATATATATTATATAAATTATTAAAAGTGACATTGAAACTTCTTTGGATTAAAATTAAAACTAGAAAGCTTTACTTTGAAGCTTCCTTCCAGACTTTCGTCGCGAAGTTTGTCACGGATCCACGACAAAAGTCTCAAAAAAAGCTTTAAAGTAAAGCCTTTTAGTTTTAATTTTAATATATCTTATATTTTTCATAAAAAAGAATGATATTTATTTATTTATTTCACGATAAAATGATTACCGTAGGAATTTTACAATTTTTTTATCATGCAAAATTACACAACAGCTTTTTAATAATAATAGATTCCATTACTAAAAGATTAAGGTTTTCTAAAAGCTTCTTTTTTTTTTGTTTAATCTAGGTTTCCAGGCATTTTAAAGGTTTTAGTTAAAAATACCCCATGACAAGAAATCTCACCAAAGTTTTCCTTTGGTTTTATTTTTGAAACCTGTAAAACCTTGCACTATTTTAGGTTTTATAGAATTTTCACAAGCTTTCTGATAAATACATGAATGATACTAACAAGGAAACATTCAAAAGGTGTCATCTTCAAAAAGTATTAAAAAAAAATATATGTGATTCTACTTTTCATAAAACAATAGAAAATGAAAAAATTATCGGCTGAAATTAATTACAGCGACCACAAAAAAATTATCAAAATTAAGCATATTTGGCGATTTAGCGCTGTTAGGCGATACGTTTGCTACTACTCCGATTCAAAAAATTAGAATAATGTAAAAAAGAATGAGTTTGATGTTGCTAACGCGTCAATTTGCATACTGCGTCCAGGAAAAAATATATTAAAAGTATCTAATTATCTTCAGAGCATTTATAAATATAACATAAATATTTATTTTTATCTGATATATTAATAATTAACTATTTAAAAAATATTAGAATAATTCAAAGAAATAGAATACCTCGATAGCATGGTTCAAAAAATTAGAATATTCAAATTTTTCTTATAAGTTGAGAGAACGGCTGCGGGATTAACATCTGTGGGACTATAAAATGTGCTCCGTTGAAAATGAAAAGTCGTTTGGCATTTGATTGTAGCGTAGTATTTGCTTAATATGGGACGAAAGAGCGATTTATCTGAGGCTGTGAAATATCGTATTGTGTACTTGCACGAAATAGGAAAAACACAACTTTTTATAGCAAAAGAAGTGAAATGCTCTCAAGCAAGTGTGAGTAGAGTTTTGAGAGAATATTCTAATAATAAGTGTTTTCAAAATAAACACTTTAAAAGTGGTCGAAAGCCAGTAACTTCAAGAAGAGATGAAAGGCAATTGAAAAAGATTGTGAAGAAACATCGTTTTCGGAGTGTGAGATATGTGCATAGAAAATGGAAAGAAATGGGTATAAATGTCTCCAAATCTACAACACTACGACGACTTCGCAAATTAGGTTTTAGATCACGTGTGCCTAAGATAAAGCCATTCTTATCATCTAAGCAAAGGGCTGCTAGAGTTAAATGGTGTAAACAAAGGCTATTTTGGGATCACGACGATTGGAAAAAGATACTTTTCAGCGATGAAAGTGTGTTTTGTGTGTCTCACGGAAATCAAGGTATACGTGTCTGGAGACTCAAACATGAAGCTTATAAGAAAGAATGTTTAAAACGTTCGTTTAAATTTGCGACCTCTGTTATGGTATGGGGCTGCATGACTGCTGAAGGCCCAGGCAGGTTGTGTATTGTTTCCACAACAGTCAATTCAGAAGTCTATCAAGAAATTCTTGAACATTTCATGATTCCTTCAGCTGAGGATTTATGTGATGACGATTTCTTGTTTCAGCAAGATTCAGCTTCTCCCCACACTTCCAAATCAACAACTAAATGGCTCAAAGAGAAGGACATACCTGTACTCCCTTGGCCTGCAAACTCACCCGATCTAAATCCTATCGAGAATTTGTGGGGAATTATGAAGAAACGACTTCAAGAAGTTGCGCCTAGAGACAAAAAAGAACTTATTTCTAGTATAAAGAGCATATGGGCGAATTCGGATAAAAAAGATTGTGAACCTTTAGTTAAAAACATGCCAAAACGTTTAAGAGCTGTCATTAAAGCTAAGGGTGATGCAACAAAGTACTGATTAGCAAGTAAAAATACTTAGAGTTTAAATTATGTTCAATATATTTTCATTATTCTAATTTTTTGAACCATGTTAGAAAGTATTCTAATATTTTGAATTTTTTGTTGTTAGCTGATTTAAATATATTTTCTATTTCATTGTAATGTGTTTACATTTTTATAATCTGCAAAATATGCAGATTCATATTATAGTACTTATATTTGATATTGTTGATTATTTATTTGATAAATTCGATTTTCATTTCCCTTGACCATATTTCTTTTCATTATTCTAATTTTTTGAATCGGAGTAGTAGCACCGAGATTGCCGTGTACAAACAGAACCGTGTTTTGCTTTTCCGCCAAGTACTCAAAATCAATCGCCTAGCACTGTGAAATCGCCAAATATGCTTAATTTTGATATTTTTTTGTGGTCTCTGTAATTAATTTCAGCCGATATTTTTTTCATTTTCTGGTGTTTTATGAAGAGTAGAATCAAATATATTTTTTTCAATACTTTTTGAAGATGACACCTTTTGAATGTTTCCTTGTAAGTTTTTTCATGGTATTTTGAGAATACCTCTGTTATTCCTACAATTAAAAAGGTATTTTTAGGTTTTTTTTTTTTTAAACCTCTAAAAATATGTAGGGTCTTAGGTTTTATAGAGGTTTTACAAGGTTTCTAATAAATATATCGATGATAATAAGTGTTTCTATGGCTTTCAAAGAATACCTCCATTATACCAAAAATAAAAAGTTTTTTTTTTTTTTTAAGGTTTTATTTTTAAAACCTCAGAAACCTGCACTGTTTTAGGATTCTTAAATGTTTAGAAAGGTTTGTACTTGTAATATGTATAATTAAAAATCTCATTTTAAACATACTTAGAAAAGTTTTATTTACTCCATCCAATTCTACGTTTAACTTATAATTTAGGTTATCTTCTGCATTTTTACCTAATTGCACGGATTTCAGACCGAACAACCATGTGTAGATATGAGTTACAATTTCTTACTTTATCTTACTCATGTATGACAGAGAAAATACTGTTTTAGGATCAAATTTTCGAAATTGAGACTTTGGTATCTTTACATGTTTTAAGGTCTCCTGAATCAGAAAATAAAATGTTAAGTGGTTGGCCTATGTGCCAGTCTGTATGTCTGTCAGTCTGTTATCAGCATAACTCAAGAATAAATAGCAATATGTAAGTTTTGCTTGTGTGTGCGGTGCTAAGTCCACCGTTTGGTGGTTATAAAACTTACAGATAATATACAGCGCTATTCAAAATTAGTCTAATAAATTTCAATGAGTGGTGTCAGCGATGATCCACGGAATAACTTTAAATACATTTTATAATTTTATAATCGCCTAAATGCTTTATGATTGTAACTACATTATGCACTGTCAAAAATAGGTTCTTAAAAATAAGTATATATTGTCTCAAAATAGCCCCAAAACAATATATACTTAAATTTGAAGACCCATGTACTCATTTTTGAGTATACTGACATGCTCAAAAATGGGGTTGACCAATAAGAATCCCAATATCCCCATGTTTGACATGTCAATGTACTCAAAAATGAGTACATGGGTTTTCAAATTTAAGTATATATTGTTGGGCTATTTTGAGACAATATATACTTATTTTTAAGAACCTATTTTTGACAGTGTGGAAACAGGGAGTTGAAGGAGATAGTAGCCGCTTTTACAAAGAAATTTTCATCAGATAAAACTGTTTTGAATTATTTAAAATGTATTTGAAAATGTATTTAGATACAGTACATTGTATGTTATTCTTTAAACTGCAATAATATGTCTATAGTAATGTAGGGTTGTGATTGTGTGGGTTAAGGCCAACACTAGGGTCATAGGCCTATAGGTAGACTGGCCTCATGGGGATCTTTCTAAGAAATCCTAGTTCGTATTCACGCTAGTTTCGGAAAAAAACACGAAAAAATCCAAATGGCTAGGCCAACAAGCTCGACTTAGGATCGAACCCGGCACCTCCCGTCTTCCAGCTTTGCAAGCAGAACCTCTCGACCACTGGAATATATTCGATTTTTTTTTACCTTCTTTGAATTAAGTCGTAGATCCCGACCTGATCAGCCATAATGTGCTAAAAATAACCGCAAATTGAGCCCCCCCCCCTCTTTTTTTAGTACACATTCTAAAAAACCTAATTAATATACACACACACAAATATATATATATATATATATATATTAAATTTTTGTATTTTTTACAAATTTGTTTTATGTGAACTTTTCTGCGAAATGATACCTTTATTTCCTTTATTTAAAGCACTTTTGCAACAGAAAGTATATCATTTTGTCTAATGTTTTTGAAAATACAGTTATTTTATGATAACACTTCCGCCATTACCATTCCAATGACAAGTACTTTCATCAAAATAATAATAATTATTACTGTTATTATTATTATTATTATTATTTCATTCATCAAACTGTGTGACCTTTACAACTTCATGCTTCATCGCTAACTAGAATATTTTTAATACATAATTAACTTGTTAAGGTTTATCACACCGTAGTTAATAAATTCGACTTTCTACGAGTTTGCATATTTTAATGAGTTAAGGCTTATTATAGAAACATAACTGACCAATGAATAGTTTGTTCTTGACCTATAAAAGTACCTAATTATTTTTCAAACGTGTAAGTTTCCTTCGTAGTTTAAGCAGAAGTTACTTTTTTTTTTTTTTTTTTTTCTTTTCTTACTTTGGAATTGTAAAGAGCAATGCTTCTAAAAATGCTTTTTAACTCTTTACTTATGAAATTATGGAATAAATAAAAAATGTATTTGAAATATACGTATTTATTGTTACTTAGGATATTTTTTAATGATTTATAAACAATAAATCATTATAACATATCACCTCATCATATTAAATAATGAAGACTATGAGATAACACTTCAGTATACCATTGGTAAAATAGGTTCAAAAAAGGATCAAAACCCTTACAAAAAAAAAAAAAAAAAAAAAAAAAGGTAAAGTGTATGTATTTTTTATCATTTTTATATTTGCTAAGATTTATGGTTGAATCTGAAGGTAAGATAAAAATTATTATATTAGTTAATAAGTTGGATTGTAGCGAGCAATGCTTCTAAAACAAATTTTTAACTCTTTACTTATCAAATTATGGAATAAATAAAATATGTATTTGAAATATGTATATTTATTGATAATTAAGGTATTTTTTAAAGATATAAAAACAATAAAAATTATGCATCTCTCCTCATCATAATAATTAATGAAGACTTCATGAGATGACATTTCAGTATACCATTGTTAATATAGGATCGAGAAAAAGACCAGTACCCTTAAAAAAAAAAAAAAAAGTACATATATATGTATATGTATACATTTATTTATTTATCATTTTTACATTTTCTAAGGTTTATGGTTGAATCTAAACGTAATGTGTAAGTTAATTATAGCATAGGTCAATATCAAAAGAAATAGCGACAGCACGCTTTAAAACTGTTTCTTTGACAAAAACGTCTTCTTGTAGCGTCTAGGGCTATATGAGTGAGATTAAAGTAAAATATGTGCGTTCAATTCTTATAATTTATTTGTATTTATTTATTTATTTATTTTATATTATTTTACCATCTATACTCGAATGATTTACATTAAACTGTAACCTATGAATTTGCCAATGAGAGATTCTGTAATAAGCCATTCTTAAAAAACTAGTATATTTGTTTGGCGATGGACTCAATCCTATTATCATGACATTTGTGGTTGGAGTAGAAGTTTTCAGTTTTTTTTTTTTTTTTTTTTTTTTTTTTTTTTTGTGGTTGGAATCTGTCTGTTTATTTACGAATCCGTTACCTCATACAAATAGGTCAATTTTTTCATAACAATATGTATATTCTGATGGGTGTATAACGAAGTCATGTGTCCACATCAGATTTTTTTTTTTTTTTTTTTTTTTTTTAATATGACTTTATTTAGAGACTTTATAAAATGTTAATTTTCTGCATTTCTACCTTGATTTGTCATAAAAATAGCTCGCTTTCTTTTAAAAAGTCATTAAAATGCTTCATCAAAGTGGAAATGGCCTTTGTGACAAATTTGGTGCCATATTGGCAAGTTTTTTCTTCCTTGATAACTTTTTTTGGTGAACTTAGTGAAAAAAATCTTCATTATCAATATAAGTTATTCATTATATGTTTGATTTGGTACTCTTTTATCTTGATGGATTTTAAAATAGGGTAAGTGCACCAGTGATTGACATTTTTAGAGCAATCTCTGATGTTTTTAATGTTCTAGTCATCAAAAAATATTTTTAGAAATCTTAAGTTAGTACATATGGTATGAAAGACATTCAGAACCACATACATGTTAAAAAAATATATACATTTGATAACAATTATTATTTTTTTTTTATGAATTTTTATTTGACACCCACTCAGTGTTCCAGTAATTGACACTGCCAGTTTTTCATGTTATCAGTAATTGCTCTCCTATGTTCCAGTGTTTGACACTGCTAGTTATTCATTTTACCAGTTATTAGCACCCTATGCTTCAGTGTTTGACATAAAATGTTAAAATTCTTATATGTAAAATTTATGATTTTATTATTTTTCTTATTTATTAATTATTTCGGGATAGATGTCAATTACTGGAGCATGCCAATCACTGGAGCACCTACCCTATCTTCTTTAGCTGAATATTTGAATATATGTTGTTCTGTAGAAAATGTTTTGTTTCATGAAGAATTGTGTTATAGTTTTTGAACCAAAAATTGAAATTTAAAGGATATTGTTTGCACACTAAGCCATCTAATAATCTTTGATCTGCAAATTTAATTATAATAAGCATAGTATGAAAATAAATTTTCCAATTGTTCCTGTCAGTTAACGAAAAATAATGATTTTTTGTTAGAAATAAACTACATTTGTTCTTTGATTATTTCAAACTCCGTAAAATTAGATATCTTAATAGATAGCTCAAACGAAAGTATAATTTCAGTTTTAAAGGGAGGTAGACATTACAAAGTTTTTCGTAAATTACCATCTCAAAATTAAGAAATTTTGCATACATTGAAATGTAACAATACTAAGTATATAGAAATTTATTTAAAGTATTTAAATTTAAAAGAAATAAGATTCAAAATTTTATTTCCGTTATTCTTTCTTTATTTTATTTTTCTTTCTTTATTTATTTATTCAGTACCTTATGTTAACTAATGTTGAATTCATTCCCTCGATTTCAAATTATTATTGCTTAAATTTACATTCGAAGTCAGCTTACAGAAACAATTTTTGCAACTCCTTAAGGTAATAATTGAAAAACGAAAGCCAAAGAGATGATAAAGGATTGCCAGAATGGAAAATTACAAACGTTGATAGAATGATTATGCATGCCACAGAATTCTCAGCAGTCACTATTTTGGATACCACTTTTTATATAAATCAATCATTTATGATTTTTTCGAAGGCATGCACTATAAATGATTAATGAAGATTACTATATAAAGTAGAGTGGTATTCAAAATAGTGACTGCTCAGAACCCAGGATATTGCAAATGCTGGATGTCATATTAATATTTAAAAAAAAAATGGTGTGAAACAACCACACGATTTCCATTATACACAATTACATGTATTTTATGTTTTTTTTTTTCTTTTTAAATATGAGATGATATAATCAGAATATTTAAAATTCACCTAACGAAGTAGAAACCTAAAATTTTTCTGTTATCAAAAACTTAATACACGTGTTAAGACACATAAAACGAAGTTTACATAGCAATTTAAAGTCATTTCGGCTCATTCAGAAGGGTAAGTTGATTTCTTTATCCTTATCAAGTAGTCGCTATTTTGTTCCAAAATGGCGGCTACAAATTATTAATGGACTTGGTAGAAATATTGATTTAGGCTATGTACATATGGAGTTTTAAGAAAATCGGTTCATAAACACCTTTTTATGTGAGTTTAAAATTTTCAAGTGGCCGGCACTTGAAAACAAAATGGCAGGCTAAGTTGGCAAACAAATATATCAAATGTACTAATGATATAAGTTTACTGTACAAATTTAGTTCGAATTAATTCATAATCTCAAAAGTCATCGTGTTGAAAAAGTAAGTGGCCACCACTTGGATCAAAATGGCGGAGCAAGTTGCTCAATGAACTAATCCAAGATATTTGTAAGGTAAGTCCACTGTCAAACTTTTGTTCGAATAAATTCAGTATTTCAAAAGTTAACACTATAACAAAGTCTCAAGTGGCAGTGTTCAAGTGGACGCAACTTCGAAACAAAATTGCGGACAAACTTGCCCACCGAAATCATAGATATTTGAATGATAAATATTTTTCACCTTTGGTTTGAATTGATTAAGTATTTCAAAAGTTATCGTGATAACAAATTTCAAGTGACCGCCACTTGGAAACAGTATAACGGAGCAAGGTGCCTAGCAAACTCATCCAAGATATTTGAAGCATACGTTCACTGTCCAACTTTGGTTCGAATCATTGCAGTGTTTCAAAAGTTATTGTTATGACAAATTTTCAAGTATCAGTCTAAGTGACTGCAACTTGGAAAGAAAATGGCGAATCAACTCGCCCAGCGAAATCGTCCAAGATATTTTTATGATAAGTTCACTGTCCAGCTTTAGTTCAAATTAATTCAGTATTTCAAAAATTATCGTGACAAAGTTTTTCAAGTGGCACCGTGATTTCAAGTGGCCACCATTTGGAAACAAAAAAGCGAAGTGAGATGCCCAGCGAACTTATCTGAGATATTTGAATGATAAATCCACGACCCAAATTCTATGTGAATTTGTTCAGTATTACAAAAATTATCATAATGACAAATTTTCAAGCGGCAGTCACTTGGAAATAAAATTGCGGATCAAGTTACCAAAGGAACTTATAGAACATATTTGAACCATAAGTTCGCTATCCAACTTTTGTTTAAATCAGTTTAGTATTTTAAAAGTTATCGTGGTGGCACATATTTTCAAGTGATAGCGTGATTTCAAGTGGCCGCAGCTTGGAAACAAAATGTCGGATCATGTTACCCATCCAAGATAGTTACAGGATAATTTGACTGATTCGAATTTAATCAGATTTTAAAAGGTTATCATGTTTATAAATTTTCAAGTGGTAGGGAAATTTCAAAATGTCTCGCTTACTTTAAAATATCCGCAATGGCGGATAAATGGCGAAAAAATTGCTTAATAAACTTGGTTGTGACCTTTATATAGTCTATGTATACATCAAAATTCAACCAAATCTGGTCTTAAATACGCTTTTTACAGTGTGAATTTGAAATTTTCAAGTGGCCTCCACTTGAAAACAAATAAGCGGAGCAATTTGGGTTAATAAACTCAAGATATTTATAAGATAAGTTCACTGTCCAAATTTGGTTCGATTTGGAGTATTATATCGGAAGTTATCCTCATTTTAAATTTTTAATCTGTAGCCTGATTTCAAATGGTCCCGCTTAGTTTAAGATATGCGCCACTTTACTAAAAATGTCGGAAAAAGTTCATTAATAAACTTTGTTGAGACCCTTATGTGGTCTACGCTGTAAAAAATGAACATGCTAGATTACATCACAATATGCGGGTAAAAAAATCGCCAGCACCACGTGCGGTAAATTTCAAGTGTGTTGTAAATAAATACGTGCTTGAATTTTGAAAGAGGGGTGTTGTAATTTTACAACACGCTGTGTTGCATTCGCTTTTTTCATTCGGGGAAAAAAAATGGATTATATTAGTTTTCTTTTTTCTTTTATTTTCTTTTATCTATTTATTTTAAGCTATATGTGTTTTAATTTTTATTTCTTTTAAAGTTATATTTGTTTTAATTTGTTTTAATTTGTTTTATTTTATTTATTTCATCTTTTTTATTCTGTCAATATAAGTTTGACGATGTTATGCATTTTAATAGAAAATATAATATGTATAATAACTTTCAATAAATTCTATTTTATATAGTAATATTAGAATTATATTACAGTAATGATTTCTTTTCAACATAAAAATATTTAACCATTTAATTAAATTTAAAAAAAAGTTTTATATTGCTGATTCTATTTTAAAAATAATTATTTATCAATTTTTAGTCCGCTAAAGAAATATTAAATTAGTCAAATCACAAGCATTATTTAATAAGTACTTCAAATAATTATAACTACTTTAATATTTTTTAGAACGTATGAAAATTAAAATGACAGTTTTCAATGCTTTATTAAATTACTAGCAGGCTTTGCCCGCTTCGCTGGTCACTATATTTAAATGAATAAAAAAAAAAAAGAATCAATATATTTTATACCGTTATACAAATTAAAACTAAAAGGAAAATACATTGAAATTGCTTAAAATCTTCGCTGCGGGCCCTCGCTGACTTCGGCAGAGACTTCTTAATCGCAACGTCTTGGTACTGGATAATTTAATTTGTAGAAATGCCAATAATGCAGGAAAAACTGCATTAGTCATTTTCTTTTTGATAATAAACAGAACGTAAAACGCATAATATTTTAAATGGAGATATTTTGTATAATTAAACCAATTAAAAAAAAAAAAAAATGTTTTTCCTTTACTTCCCACTCCCATTACAAAAATATTTTAAATAAAATTGAAAAAAATTGTGCAAAAACATTGAAACAGCTTGGACCTCTTGGCGGAATTTGAAATTTCGCGCTGAAGTAGCTCGGATATTTCACGCCAAAATGTTTACTTATTCATTTGCGATACTCATATCAACTCATCGCCGAAATGACAACAAAATTATAAATAATTATAATATTTAAAAAAAAAATTATAAACCATGTTTTTAAATTTTCTGTTGAATCTTATAGCTATAGAACTACATTAACACTTTATCAATGTGTAGAAATTTTAAAGTGATAATGACGTCAATTTTTGTGAAATGCACAATTTAATTTTTTGCAATTTCTTAATGTTTCTTAATGTATTTATTTTTATGTCGAAAAAAAACTCGTTTTTTTTTTTTTTTTTTTTTTTTTTTCTCTCTCTCTCTCTTTTTTTTCTTCTTTGGCAACTATTAAATTATAACTAATATTCATTTTCATATTTTAATTAATTAAAAGTAAGCTTTGCAACGTAATATCTTTAATAACTTATGTATATATAGTGTCCACACAAAAAATGAACAATTTTTAGAGCTCTTTTAAAAAGTATAAAATCTATGTAGTATCTTTTAAAAAATTCATCAGTTTTTTCTTAAAGAAAAAAAAAAAGGATTTCATCACCAAAGTAGTTAAATCTAGACCAATCAAAAATAGGAGTGGTCCACCCGGATGTGTTCCTGCTAAACTCTTTGCTTTATTTATATAGATATTTTGCAGAATACATATATCTACACAATTTTAGCAAACATATTAATTTTACAAAATAAACAAGTTAAAAAAAAAAAAAAAAAAAAAAAAAAAAAAAATATCAATACATTCTGCATAATAAACTACATCAAAATTATCTAAAAAAGCGAACAAAATTTAAAAATAAAATGTAATCAGGATGCATAAAATAAAGGAAACTTGAAATTTAAAGAAAGAAAAAAATATTGTAATGGAATGCTAAAAATTGCACAAAAGTTTCATATTAAGCATTTATCAAATAATGTTCTTATTTTGAGTGCCATAATATTTTTCAGAGTTAAAAACTAATGCATCTTTTTTTTTTTTTTTTTTTTTTCACAGTACAGTCGGTAACAAAAGTCTCCGAACACTAGCAAAAATTCCTATATAAGAAAAGTACACTTACTACAGTTTTGTTAAAAAAATCCTTGTCCAATCCTGTTCTTAGTCAGTATAAGAACAGGATTCGACAAGGATTTATTTAACAAAACAGTATTAACTTTACTTTTTTTACATAGGAATTTTTGCTAGTGTTCGGACACTTTTGTTACCGACTGTAAGTAATAATAATTTAAATCATTTTTAAAATAAATTAGTTTGGAAAAGTTGATGTTTAATAGTTTTATTTCGGGAGAAATAATTTATGTGTTGTAGCTTTTACTACTCATAATTCAAAATGAAAGTTTCATGAGAGAGAGCTTTTAATTAAGATTAGATTTCATTAATAAAACGTAGACCCTTATCAAACTTATATTGACAGAATTTAAAAAAAGAAGAATTAAAATCAAAACAATTATAAACTTACTTGTTTGTCGTTGAACCTAATGTTAATTCTAATGAGAGCTTCGATCCGAGCAATTCCAGCTATATATACGCTTCTTATAATGTGGATTTGCAATTTTCAAGTGGCCGTCACTTGAAAACAAAAAGGTGGAGCAACTTGGTTAACGAACTTATCCAAGATGTTTTTATGGTAATTTCTCTGTCCAAATTCGGTTCAATTTGGAGTATTATTTCGGGAGTTATCGTGATAACAAAATTTTCATTATTTATATATAGATAGATAGATAGATAAACGAAGTTATTACAAAAGGTCGATTTCTAAAGAAATTAATCTAATAATAATAATAATAATAATAATAAAATGGTCTAGTTATTTTTTTAAACACCAATTTCCAAGATCTTAAATTAGCCTATCTAATCATAACGACTGTTAATTTTCCTGTAATAACCCCGTGATACATGAGAAAAGACATCTAAAATTGATTTATGTAACAATTTTCAAGAAAATCATTAGAGCCGTTTTTGCGATACCAACTTTTACCAAAATTTTGCATACTCAATTATTGACCGGAAAACAATAATTACATACAAAAAGATATTTAAAAGGGAGTTAATACGTCGAGTTTGAAAAAATCCATACAGCCGTTTTTAAAGGAACGCACTTGCGAGACCTAAAATTGAGCTAATTATACAGAACGCCTATCAATTTTCCTGAACTAACCAACTACATCATTCGGAAGGACATCTAATACAGTCTTTATATAGCAACTTTGAAGAGAATCGTTAGAGCCGTTTTTGAGATACGGACTTACGGTCTCACTTCCTGTTTCCGATGACTCACTTCCGGTTTTCCAATTTTCCCCAAAATTTGGGAAATTCCTCTGTAACCAGACCTGTATCATTTCTGAAGTTCTGTCGTTTTATCTTTATTAATTTCGGAGGTATGATATCCAGAAGATTCCCAACATACATACATACTAGCATACATACATACAAACACGCTGACAAATTAACAAAAACTCCTTTTTAGGACTCAGGAGGCCTTAAAACGTATAAATCAAGTGAAAACTCGATATCAGATTTTTGGACGTAATTACAATACATCCATTACCTACGGTAGTAGGGTAATGGAAGTAAAAATGGTAAATTAAATAATTTTTTGTCAAATGAACACGAGATTTTTAATTTTCTAAAGTGATATTGTAAACAAGGTTCCCCCAAAAGAAAATTTGGACACTAGAATTTTATACAGCATTTTTCTTTAAATAGATGTCAAGAGAAATCAACGATTAGTCAAATTTAAAGCTATCATTTAAAAATAGTGGTATTTAAATTCCCTTTAGTGTAGAGATATGGTAAAGGAACTGCTGCATTCATGTGCCATAGATGCTTCTGAAGGGCAGTTGGCAAAAGTATATTCTCCTGCGGAATTTGTCACTTACAACATATAACAAATGTCATGTTGTTAGTAGATCTATATATTTTCCAAATATTTCAGTAAAATATTATGTAGTATTGAATTTATGATTTATTTTATTTATTACAGTGAATGTAAACGCCTTGATTAAAAAAGTTCTAATTGTATGAATATTCGGTTTCACGAAAACAAGAATAATTCAAAATTATTGTTATAATAGTGTTATTCAAGGTGTTCAAGTAACATGAAATGTACAAAGTACATGTAATGCAACCAAGGGACAACACCATATTGTACATTGCACCAATTATTTCTACTTTTAAAAAAAATATTTTTTGTAAGTTTGTACCAATATTTTTTTATGAAAATTTTGAATAAATAAGCAAAAATATAAAGTATTTCTAACAAAATGTCTAAGTTATTTAAACCATTATATTACGCACAAGTTATAATAATAATATATTAAAATTATTCCAAAATACAACACTTTTCTCAACTAAGAATATTATAATTTGAAATAGACTGACTATACCAGTTGGTAAACAAAAACATATCCTTACTCTGTTAAAATTATCTTCTAAAAATCGTTAACAATAAAAGGCAATCTCCAACTCTTTACGATTTCTAAACTCATTTTATTTTCATCAGTTCAAATGACAGTAAATGTATCACTCCTTAAAACTAATTACAGTGTTATGAATATATAATTAACTTGTTAAAATGATGTATAACCACTTTTATTAAGTTCGACTTTCGGAAGTTGTAATTTCCCTCAAGGTAATACTATTTAACAGATACATATAAATGTCCGATATGTAATATATAAATTACTTGTTTATGACCTACAGCGAAATTTAATTATTTTTCTATTTTTTAAATTTGTTTGGTAGATTAAAAATTGCACGGATGAGTAATACGAGTTATAATAGCTTGGAACTAATTCACAATATAAAACAGAGACGCTTATAGAAATATGTTGCATTTTAATTAAGAAATAAAGTTTCACCTTCAACTCTGACTTCGAAATAATCACGACCTTAATTTTATTCTTTAGTTTAGTTTGACCTAATGCTTGACAGTTTTTCAAGAAGAAATATTTTATAAAGAATTAGTACAAACTATGCCTCCTATATATACGAGCTGGCGTATCAGGCATTTTGTTGCCTTAGTGTTCTATATGTACCCAGCGTGTTCATTAGATAAAAGCGCAGAAGATATCGATTCTTATATTTTGGTTTGTATTTCTGACATGTATAAATGTAAAAATATTTTTTAAAAAAAAGGGGCTTTTTAATCTTAGTATTTATATTAATATAAGAGATCCTTTTATTACTGTGTGTTCGTACAGTTTTGGCTACAGTTTGTGGAATCGCCAAAGTTCTTTTATTTTAGTCTCCTATTAACATTGTTAATAGTTAATATTTATTGTTTATTCGAAAAGTAAAAAAGTTTATTGTTAACTTTTCTTTAAATTACATTTTAAATTACATTTTAAATTACATTTCTTTAAATACATCTATTTAATGTTTGGTGGGTATAAATGAATACTATATGCAGGAAATAACAGAAAATAAGTAAATAAAAAAAGCTTTGCATTTTGAATCTGTACACTGATTTTTTTTTTTTTCAAAAGTTATGAATTGTACCACAAACAGAAGCAGATTGCTTGGTGCTTATCATTAATGACTGATTGTACTACTGCGAACAAACATTGCTTAAAATTGCTAGTGAAACAATAAAGACGCCAACTTGGAACGCTGTCCTCTAATAAGGCAATAAAATAGCGGCGATGTGTCGGCCTATATAATTTATTTAAGGGGCTCTAGTACAAACATGAAAGCATGTTTCATACAGAATGTGGTATGAAATGCATTCACATTATTTACAAATGAATGCGCATATATTAGAGTTACAGTTAAAAATTGCTTGAAAATCATTTTATGTATTGTCTTGTCACGCATTTTTTTTTTTTTTTTGGTACACTCGTATTTACTAAAGGGATGGAAAAAGCCGCACTTGGATAATTTTATTACTTTCTTCTATATTCAATAGAAGAAAGTATTGGATTCGTAAAAATTTTCGACCTCGGGTTTTTGATGGATTTACACATTTTGAGAGATGTAGAACACGATTTGACCATTTTTAGAAAATGTCTGTCTGTCCGTCTGTCTGTATGTCTGTTTGTGTGTCTGTGTGTGTGTGTGTGACAAAATTTTGTGGCAACTGTATCTCAGGAACTACTGCACAGAATTTCATACAAATTGATATGTACAGTCGGCTGCAAAATTATTCGAGCACTAGCCAATAATTCCTATATTTAAAAAATACACTTAAGACTGTTTTGCTAAGTAAATCCTTGTCGAATCATGTTCTTAGACTGATTAAGAACATGACTCGACAAGGATTTATTTAACAAAGCTGTATTAAGTGTACTTTTTTTTGGCAAGGATTATTGCTAGTGCTCGAATAATTTTGCAGCCGACTGTAATTGCACCTTGACATAAATTAGTGCCTATCAACTTTTGGTAAAAATTGTCTTACAGGTTGCGTTGCCATCCCGCTTTTTCTAAATTTTTAACATGGTGATATAGGACAAAAATTTGTATAAATGTGCATAAAGAGAATTACTTTTTAGTGATCATTATGAAATTTACAAGAATTATTTATAATAGTGATAGTCAACTGGAAAAAAAATTTTGTATGTGTAGGAGCCTCACCACCCCCCTGGGGGGGAAGTCCCCCTTCGAGGGGAGTAAATTTTCAAGATGGGTAACTTTCGAAAGGTCTCGTCAATACCTTTAAAACGAATGGTTGAACTATAAATCTGTGATAATTTAAAACAAAGTTATCGATTTTTTTTAGTTTTAACGAAAAAAAAAATTTTTTTAACGAAATTTAACCAAACTTGGTATTTAGTTGGCCCCTGACATAAACTGGTGCTGCTTAGATATGGGGATCAATCGCTCAGCAGGTGGCGCTGTGATCGCACTTTTTTTTAATTTTTAAGATGGCAGTATAGGACAAAACTTCGTATAAATGGACATAATGAGAGTTATTCTTAACCTGTGATTGTAAAATTAATATGAATTATTGATAATAGTAGTAGTTAATTAGGGAAAAAAATTGTGCATGTGGGGGCATCGCTTCCACCCCCCCGTTGGGGGGTACTTTCTCCCCCGGAGGGGGTAAATTTTCAAGATGGGTATCTCTCGAAAGGTCTCGTCAATATCTTTAAAACGAATGGTTGAACTATAAATATGTGACAATTTAAAACAAACTTATCGATTTTTTTTACTTTTAACAAAAAAAAAAAAAGGGGGGGAGTGGGGGGGGAAATCGTTTTTATTTTTTTTATTTTTTTTA
The DNA here is from genome assembly GCA_963930645.1 of Salticus scenicus. Classification (NCBI taxonomy): domain Eukaryota; kingdom Metazoa; phylum Arthropoda; class Arachnida; order Araneae; family Salticidae; genus Salticus; species Salticus scenicus. The sequence goes on from OZ005655.1 coordinate 15,132,234, forward strand.
TTGTTACTGAGTGAATTTGTATAGGAAAATATAGAAGAAAGTCTTGTGGTGGCCACAACATACTAGTTTTTCTATGAAAACGTCCAATTTGATCACGTAAATGTGTGGATGAAACGAATAGTGATTTTACCAGGTATGGCATATCCGCTTTCAGCAGGCAGTAAAATTCCGGATATCTGATATCTGACAAAATCACTATTTGTTACATCAATACAGTTAAATGTGAAATTCTTAATTTAAAAAATAAATAAATAAATAAATAAAAATATACAAGTGCGTTTATTTTATTTTATTTATTTATTTTTTTTTTTTTTTTTAACCTTAGTGTATAATTTATAGACAATATAAAGGTCTACCCAAAATTAGTCGAATAAATTTCAAAGAGGAATGTTCTTGAAGATTCTCCGAAAATTTTGGCTTACATATTCTTTTATGTTTAACAACACATTTAAATAATTTAGAAATGTAGCTAAATATTCAGGGTTAATGGGGCTATATCCCCTTTGACATGTGATATATGCCAATTAAAACTGTTTCTGAAGCAATTTGAAACTATTTTTAAAATACATTGGAAATATTCAAATATAATATGTAACTAACGTTACATTTTAAATTTGTAAAAATGGTTATTATAGAAATGTAGGATAAAGCATATTTTCCACGGAATATAATATCTTTATATATAATAGTCCCGTGTTTTATTTTAATCAGTTCTTGAGTCAATGCATTGCTAGGTTTTTTTTTTTTTTTTTTTTTAAGATACTTTTACTTCGGACTTGAAGAAAATAGTCATTCTGAAGTAAATGTTCGAGATATATAAGTTTTATTTTAACTACCATAGTTCCATCACTGCCATAGTCCATTTTTTAGATAACGTACTTTGTTGAAGAATTTAACGTAGTAAAGCTTGAACGAAACTTTTATATCAAAATAAATATTTTCTTTGTCAATGAAATTATGTCAGAATATTTTATAAAATATTGGACTTTACAGTATGTGTGCTTTTCAACAATTTTTTGGCTTGTTGATGGTTCTAAACCTTTGAAACCTTTAATCTTAATTTACGAATAAACATTCAATGAAAATAACAAATAAACATTTTCGTACCTATATAATACCATGTATATACATAATTATTTGAATGAATCATTTGTCTTTCCTTTCTTAGAGTTCTTTAAATAAACTAGTTGGCATAGGTGGAATCTGCTCAGTTTCCCATCATATTTATGTTCTCATAAATTTCTAGTGCGAGAGACATTATAATCATCCTAAAAGAAATGAATTTGACCAAAGCTTGATACAGTGACAGAATGAAATCCCCGCCTAACAGGCTATCCACCGTTCACTTCGATATATTTATCTTATTCTAAACTATTGATTTATTTTATCAGGGTCGATTCTGTTGTTTAGTTTTCATGCTACTATTTCCAATGCAATAATCCTCAAAATTCATATTTATATGAAAAATTTACAATTTCACTATGTTGGTAAAATCGTAAATTACGAATAATTTACGAAATTTTCCTATTAGAATATTTGTATTCAATCACGTTCAAACAAATATCATAAATGCAATTTTGAAGTTGTCTAATGTATTTATGATCCTCAAAATGGAAGTTTATGCTCAAATTTGCCTTATTCTGACATGTTATGTAAATCGTATATTCCAAATAACTTACGAATTTTTTTAATTGGAAGAATCATAGTCCACGATATTCATGCCAGTATCCTAAATAATATTTCGAAAGTGGTTTGACAACTTTACGATGAAAATATCCCTCAAGATTGACGTTTATGTGAAATTTTGCTCTATTCTGCCATGTTAAGAAATTCGTAAATTTCCAATAACTTACGAAATTTTTATATTGGAAAATTCATAGTCATTAATATTCATGCAAGTGTCCTAAAAAATATTTCAAAAGTAGTCTGACATCTTTACGATGAAAATATCTCTCAAAATTGACGTTTATGTGAAATTTTGCCCTATACTGTCATGTTAAGAAATTCGTAAATTTCCAATAACTTGCGAAATTTTCAAAGTAGCATATTTATAGTTACAGAACGAAATTCTCGCCTAATAGACTACCCACCATTCAGTTCCATATATTTATCTTTTTCTGATCTATTAATTTTTTTTATTGGTATCAATTTCGTAGTTTATTTTCATGCTACTATTTCCAATGCAACAATCCCAAAAATGCATATTTATATGAAATATCGCCCCATTCTGCTATGTTGATAAAATTTTAAATTTCGAATAACTTACGAAATTTTCCTATTAGAATATTTGTTGTCAATCATGTTCATACCAGTATCAGAATTTTTATTTTGAAATTGTCTGATATATTTATAATCCTCAAAATGGAAGTTTATGATCAATTTTGCCTTATTCTGCCATTTCAAGTAAATCGTAAATTCCAAATAACTTACGAATTTTTTAAATTGGAAATTTCATACTCTATGGTATTCATGTCAGTATCCTAAATAATAAGTGGTCTGACATCTTTATGATGAAAATATCTCTCAAGATTGACGTTTGCGTAAAATTTTGCCCTATTCTGTTATGATAAGAAATTCGTAAAATTCTAATAACTTACGAAATTTTTATATTGGAAAATTTTTAAAGTAGCATGTTTATAGTAACTGATGTTCATTCCGGTATCAAAACTGATAGTTTAGAATTAGTCTAACATTTTTACATCAAAATTTTTTCATTTGATGCAAGTTTAAGTGAAATTTTGCTCTATTTTCCCATGTTAAGAAAATCGTAAATTTCAAATAACTTACGAAGTTTTTTAATTCGAATGTTGTAAATAAATAGGGTTCTTGCCAGTGTTGAATGTAATATTTTAAAACTTATTTGACCGCTCTGCGACAATTTGTTCTTGAGATATCTTGTACACAGACTAACATACTAACGTAAAATTACATCTCATATAGAGACATGTTATCCCACGTGTATTTGTAGAAAACCACAATTTATAAAAGAATTCACTGTAAAACACGTATAAAATATATTTAATTAAAATCATTAAAAAACACATCGTGTTAAGGCCTTTCGCCCTGAACATCAGGGCATCATCAGGACATAGCCATTTTTAACAAGAAGTACAGTAACATTATATATACATAAGAAACATATTTCGGTTACAGTTATAAAACATGAAATAGATGAAACAGATCCATTACAAATGAAAACAGTCCGAAGGTGAAGAGTCGAGCTTCATTTGGTTTACTATGGAGACACATTTTAATGGAACAGTTGAGGCTATGCATTAATCTGTGTTGAGGAACATGCTGAGGAACTTTCATTAATTTAGATCTTTACAAAAAAAAGTTGGCTGGTTGGGTTTCACGCCACACCAGTGCTGCGCAGATGGGAAATTGGCGACACGAGAACAAGGAGAAATACTTGTTGCAGAACCGCAACTTTTAAATAACTTTAATGGGGAATTCTTTAGGTAGAATAGTAGAGACAAAAAACTTGCAATAACTGTAGGAATTATGCAGAAATCAATCATTAAAACTAAGAAACTGTTGAAGGAAATTATATTAGATATTTGGTTGTATTAGAAAATACCATATTTTAGGAAGAAACGCAGCATCTTTAAAATTGATTGAATTATATTTAATTATATTCACAGCTTCCGCAACTGTTAATTCTGAACTAGTTGATGGAGCAGAGATGATTTCTGCTTGGTCAAAAAGAGGTTAAGCTGAGGTTTCGCAAATAAAATTGACTAAGGCTGAACTCTTTCCTTCTTTGACGTTCCGGATATGCTCTTGAATTCTTCTGTTTAAAGTTCTCTTGGTTTGTCCGATATAAAAAAAAACATCTTGATTGAGTTTTAGGGGAATTTTATAAACCCCCCAGTTGGTCTAGTTAAATCCCGATCATTCAAGCTTAGATGTTTAATTGTTAAAGGAGAACTAAAAGGAATTAGTATATTAAATTTACGGAAAATATAATGTTTAAAATCAATAAATTCGTTACAGAAAGGCAGACTATTACTAAATTTAATTTTAGGGGTTAACGTAGAAGAATTTATTGTAGAAGAATTAAAGTTATTTTTAATTTTATTGATAATTTTGATTATAGTAGTTTTTTTTAGATGATGCAGGCTATAAAAAAAACTACTATAATCAAAATTATCAATAAAATTAAAAATAACTTTAATTCTTCTACAATAAATTCTTCTACCTTAACCCCTAAAATTAAATTTAGTAATAGTCTGCCTTTCTGTAACGAATTTATTGATTTTAAACATTATATTTTCCGTAAATTTAATATACTAATTCCTATTTAATTATTTAATATACTCCAAATATCTAATATAATTTCCTTCAACAGTTTCTTAGTTTTAATGATTGTTTACAGTGAAAGTTTTTCTGCATAATTCCTACAGTTATTGCAAGTTTTTTGTCTCTACTCTTCTACCTAAAGAATTCTCCATTAAAGTTATTTAAAAGTTGCGGTTCTGCAACAAGTCTTTCTCCTTGTTCTCGTGTCGCAAATTTCCCATCTGCGCAGCACTGGTGTGGCGTGAAACCAAACCAGCCAACTTTTTCTTGTAAAGATCTAAATTAATGCAAGTTCCTCAGCATGTTCCTCAACACAGATTAATGCATAGTCTCAACTGTTCCATAAAAATGTATCTCCATAGTAAACCAAATGAACTCGACTCTTCACCTTTGGACTGTTTTCATTTGTAATTGATCTGTTTCATCTATTTCATGTTTTATAACTGTAACCGAAATATGTTTCTTATGTATATATAATGTTACTGTACTTCTTGTTAAAAATGGCTATGTCCTGATGATGCCCTGATGTGCAGGGCGAAAGGCCTTAACACGATGTGTTTTTTAATGATTTTAATTAAATATATTTTATACTTGTTTTACAGTGAATTCTTTTATAAATTAACATACTAACGGATTAACACACTAACGGACTAACAAACTAACAAACACCCTACAGACAGACACCATACAAATTTTGTCATTTTCGGATTCCTCATACCTGAAAACGTGTAAAAAAGTAAAAAAACTGAGGTCGAAAATTATCCCTATTACCTAAGTTCCCCGTACCTATAGTATGATGAGGAACTAATATAACTTATAAATATTCCAATGGAAGATGAAATAAAACACAGTTATTTATTTCAAAATATACTTTGCAGGATAATCTTGTAATTTAATCGGTAGTTCTTCAATATTTTGGGATGGAGAAAAAAAGACCCTTAATACTATCAATACTACTTAACACACAAACTTAAATATACTACCCTACCATAAACCACCTGACATAATACACTTTAGTCGCTTTGTAAAATATGCAAAAAATATATTAGCGAAAGTTCTGCCCTAAAGGCGAAAAAGTGACCAGTAAAAAATTAAAGATAAAACATAACGTTTCTGACAGCCTTCTAAAAAGTTATGCTTAAAATGGGTTGTAGGTGATGATTGTGATCACCAAAGTCACAGTTTCATTATTTTTACACTGTGACACATTTTTTTTTTTTTTTTTTTTTTTTTTTTTTTTACTTGTTCCCTGTTGTCTTCTGTACAAAACTTTTGCTGAATTTTATAATGTTCTTTACAGCCCTGAAGTTTAGGACAATCCGTGTTAAGTACTCTTCTAAATATTGACAAAACGTTTGAAGTCAATCCGATCATTTCTGACAAAGTAATGTATATATTATTATAATATTAGTTACGTATCTTTAAAATTTCTACATGCTATGTTAGCCCATTTACTGTACAGAAAATTTTTAACTTGCAAACGTACATAAGCCAAGTATGAATAATTAACAGACCATTAGTTGGCTATTTTTAACCTAATAAAAATTTACAACTCATATTGAGCAAATGGAATATTTTTTTAAGAAAATGAAAACGTACTTATAAAGTATAAAAAGCGTTTTTTTTTTTTTTTTTTTTTTTTTAATTTACTTTATTTCTCTTTCTTTTTAAACAGTCAAAATCCACAGAATATTGTTCAGTTACAAAATAAAGTATTTGAAGTTAATGTATCAAAATTAAGATTTTATTTATTTATTTATTTATTTTTTAACACGTTCACGCCAACGCATTTTGTTTACATATTCTTGTCAAAAGTATCCGAGCACTAGCCAATAATTCCGATATCAAAAAAGTACACTTAAAACTGTTTTTTCAGTGAATCCTTGTCGAATCATGTTCTTAGACTGACTAAGAACATGAATCGACAAGGATTTATTTAACAAAGTAGTATTAAGTGTACTTTTTTTGGACAGGGATTATTACTAATGCTCGGATACTTTTGCTGCCGACTGTAGCTGTGATCCACCGGCGTGAACGTGTTAATAGTTGCAAAATTACATCTTTAATTGCAATTGATCCTATATAATAATTGATTGATTAGCCTATAATAAAAAAAATTAAAAAATACGAAATTGAAAATCTAAAATTAAAATTTATCTCTCTTACAAATTTCAGTTACTTCGCTTACAATGAAAATATGGAAACATGTTTGATAATTTATGAGTATTGCATGATTTTCTAGCGTGGATGTAGGCATGTGTATATGGATATTGTGTGCATGTGTTGTTCTCTCGTGGTTGCATATGTGCAACTATGTGTGTATATGTGTAAATACGTACGTATGCATGAGTTGTTCGTGCGTGGTTACATGTGTGCAAGTATGTGTGTGTACAGTCGGTAACAAAAGTCTCCGAACACTAGCGAAAATTCCTATATAAAAAAAGTACACTTAATACAGTTTTGTTAAATGAATCCTTGTCGAATCCTGTTCTTAGTCAGTCTAAAAACAGGATTCGACAAGGATTTATTTAACAAAACTGTATTAAATGTACTTTTTTTATATAGGAATTTTTGCTAGTGTTCGGAGACTTTTGTTACCGACTGTACGTGTAAGTGTGTGTGTGTGCAACTATTACTCTATCCCCTATTAAGGGAAAGGGTTTCCTCCAACAGCATTCTATGTTGGTGTGATGATATAGAGATATAATATAATATCGTAGTTTAAAAGCTAAAGTTCTTGTGGGTTAAAAACAATAAAATTCCTCTTGTGCTTTTCCTAAAATATTAGTTAGTTCATTCATGTTATTATTTAATTATTTGTCTGCAAACTGACAACATTATCGTTCCAGATCCTTATATGCTAATTATGAAATTTAAACTTGAAACGTTTAAAAACATTTTTATTCTTCTTTCTAGCATTTCTGACTCTCTTAATATGTAATGCATTTATGGTGATCATGTTATACGAATGCTTTTTTATTCAACTCAATTAATATTGTTAAAGGCAATCAATCGTTATCTATCAAAATTTGCATTTTTTATGTGCTTTAAATTGAAAAAATATCCAAGCAATTTAAACTTTATTGGAAACGCCCCTTTTATTCAGCATTGCGGAAACGCCTATAATTTTGTTTATCCCGGAATATTAAAAAAAAACTCATATTCTTACTAAGAGAGAGGTCTTTGTGTATTTATCTCTTGCGTTTACTAGCAATTCTTTTTTTTTTTTTTTTTTTTTTTGTAAATAATTTGTTGTTTACAGAATGTTTATTGCTACTTTCAGGAAGTTGATACAGCTCTTAGGTAATCAGAAATAATAATAAATAATAATAATAACCTGCAAGGTTTTTCAAAATAGATTTTATTATTATTTTATAAATATTCTTTAAATGATGAAGCCGAAATCAGGGTCGAAATTGTTTAAAGAACTTGCCATTGGAATTATTGGTTTCATTATTATGCTTTTATAACCCACACCCTTAATACGTGTCATGAGGGTAAAGTTGCCTGCATGACAAACCGCAATGAATTTCAAAAAAATATTATAGGTGCTGCAACAACTTTCATTATCGTTTATCGAGGCAGTTAACACTTTTTTTATTTATTTTTATTTTATTTTTTCACTTAAACACTTTGTCGTGTATGATGTTAAAAAGGACCGTATTTAATATTTTAATTTAATTACCGATGTCGCGGAATGTTATTTTGCTTCTTGTTGCAAGGAAATATGTAGATGATATAGAACAGCGATTGTCGACCTTTTAAGCTTTATATGGACCACTAAATTCATAATTTAAAATTAATTTCTAATTAAGGAATAGGGGATAAATAATTCTTTTAAAACGCTACACAATACAAAATGAGATTCAATCTTAACTTGTTTTATAAACTAATAACTTTTAAAGAAATAATGTAGATGATATATTGAAAATGGACTTGGAATTTTGCTTACTCTGTCTTTTGCTTCTTTAAAAGACTATTAATTAATATTTTTATTTAATTGTTAAAGCTCATATCAAACTTTTACACATTTCCCATCTTCGGTTTCTAAATCTCATGTAATTCTATAAATAAATTTCTTATTAGAGTTACTCATTATTTAACCCTTACCTGGAAACATCAAAAATTGGTACACAAATGGAAACACGTGAACTGTGCTAACTTTTTAAAAAATGCCATGAAAATAAAAATAAACAAAACTCTAAACAAATCACTAAATAGTAAAGTTAGATATATATTCTTGAAATTTTGCATTTTAAAGCAAAAATTAATCTTTGAAAAATCTGAGACCGAAGATTTTTGAAAATTCTGAATGTGGACGAAGTGACAGACGGCATGTTTTAGATCAAAATTTAATGTATTTCCTTAAATTTTGTTTTAACATTCAGAAAATTTGTAACCGAAAAATATGTTTTTGTTTTCCAAAAATTTATTTTTTCTAATATTTAATATTTCATTTTGAAATTATAATATGCGAAAAATAATTTAATGCTGTGAATTTTTTTAATGTAAAAAAAATATAAATAAATAAAAATTAAAAATGCAATTAGTTAATGAGTAATTCTAGCAAACAATTTGCGCATATTGGATTTAGCTTCCAGTACCGATGATTACAGTCGGTAGCAAAAGTATTCGAGCACTAGCAATAATCCCTGTCTAAAAAAAGTACACTTAATACTGCTTTGTTAAATAAATCTTTGTCGGATTCATATTCTTAATCAGTCTAAGAACATGATTCGGCAAGGATTTGTTTAACAAAATAGTATTAAGTGTACTTTTTTGATATCGGAATTATTGAATAGTGCTCGGATAATTTTGATGCCGACTGCAGAGAGTCGCAATAAGTAAAATTTTTAATTTAGTTTTCACCCGATAAGCATAGAGAAACTTTTACGCATATATAATAGTATTAGTAACCTGCATATTTATTTATATTTATAATTTATTCTGGAGTACTGCTAGCCCCGCCCTTTTTTCCCACCAGTATGTTTTTAAACCATTTTTCTTCTTATTTCATCGCATTTACATATTGGAGAAAATTTCTCTAAAATCATACTGGTGTGAGAAAAGAGCGGGGCTAACAGTACTCCGGAATAAATTATTAATGTTACCAGGTGTATAATCACAGCAATTACAAAATTGTATAAAATTGATTTTTTTTTTTTTTAAGAACTATTTTGTGTATTTAAATTTAGTATGTTATAGCCACCACGGATCTTTCTTCTATATTTTTCTATGCAAATTCACGCTATATCTAGGAAATGTTTTATTTATTTATTTATTTATTTATCGATTAAAAGAGGAAAAAATCGATAACTTTGTTGGAAATTATCACAGATCTACGGTTCAACCATTTGTTTTAAACGTATTGATGAATTCTTTTCAAAGATATCCCTATGGAAATTTTTCAAACCAGAGGAAAAGTGATGTATTTATTTATTTATTTTTTTTTTTTTTTTCTGATTTTTTTCTCATTGAAAGGTTAAAAATTCTTTTCATTGTGTACATTTATACAGAATTTTTTCCTGTACTGCGGTATTAAAAAATGTTTAAAAATGGAAGACAGAGCCGTCTGTCAAGCAATTGATGCCTAAATGTAGTTAGCACCAGATTACGTTAAAGTTCACGCAAAAACCAAGTAGGAGTGAATTTCGATCATTGATTCGTGAGATACAGCATCCACATAATTTCTAATACACGCACATGGACATAGGCATGTATTTTCTAAAAATGGTAAATTCATGTAGAGACCTCAGAGAGTGTAAATCCAGCAAAAACTGGAGTTCGAAAATTTTCATGAGTCCAATACTTTCTTCTTATGCTTATAGAATATAGTAATAAAAATGTTGAAGAATTAGTGAAAAGTTAAAATGTAAATGTGTTTACTTATTTAAGTTAATCAAAAGTTAAAATGTAAATGTGTTTATTTATTTAAGTTTTCGTTCTTTTCTCTCCTAATTTGAGTATTCCTCCATAAACGCAAACTACCGGTATCCCCCTCCTTATTATTATTATTATTATTATTATTTAAAAAAACATTTAAATATAGAAAAATGCTTTTAGTCAAATTTCTTGTTGTGTTACATCTAAGGTTTACGCGTGAAATGACAGGTTAGTGGTCTAAAATGACTCCTATAGATTATAATTTGATGGTCCGAAACTATATTCTGGCCGAGAAATATATTCAATAAAAATGTACTAGGTTTAGGACTTTTTTTTTTCACTGCAAATATGAAAGGGTTTATGCGTAATTCAATTTTAACTCGTTTAAACACAAACTATCTATCTTTTTTTTCTTTTACTATCCCGTAAAAGAAGAAATATTTAATTCCAATAATTAATTTAATTTAAACATTGAAATTATACAAGACTTATTTTGAAGAACATGCTGGTGTTCTAACGAAGATAACTACAGTTCGGAATAGATTTAACCCAGACCGAAGATTATTTTTTCATTTATGTTGTTCGTCGCAATTTAAATTCCTTTTTTCAAATAATAATAATGATAATAATAATAATAATAATAATAATAATAATAATAATAATAATAATAATTCGGTTATCTAGAGGCTTTATAAAACTTCAACTTTAATAATTGATAAAGTGGAGATGAATGTTGAGCATAAATTACTTTATTGAAGTTGCTGCATAAAAGATTGGAAAATGCCGGTAACGGATATTTTTCAAGTTCTTATTTCTAGCACTTTTATCAAAAGACAGATCTGAAGAGAATGATCATAATTTCAGCCAATTCTAGTGGAGAGTAACAATTAATTGATTTGCCACAAAAATACATAATTAAAAAGTTTCAAGATACGTTGCACTTTATCTAATGAAAAGTTTTTAAACTTTTGAACAGAAAGGTCATATACATTAGAATTTCTCCAAAAGTTATCCATAAGAATTTAGAAACCCCAAACGACAAATATATTGAAAAGAGTGCAGATAGATTATTTTAAACTATGCACAGGTATATTTTAACTATATAATTAAAAGTACGTTGCAGCAACTAGGCATGAGTTAGGAAGAACAAGAATGAAAGAAGCTATGCTGTATTTTTTTATACGATGATATCATGGGACTGTGCTTAAAAAGAAATTTCCTTATATATATATATATTAATTAATGACTGAGAAAGAGAGAATTTAGCGGTTGTGTGTGTGTGTGTGTGTGTGTGTGTGTGTAATTACTACATCACAGCTGTTGAAAGAGAACGAAAGTGAGTAAACACCATAAATTAAAAAAGCACGCAACAAATTTTTCTGGCCGAAATAATTATGAACGAATTTTCATAAGGGAATAAAGGGGGAGAAATAAATAATTTTAAAAAAGGGAAGAAGAAGAAGAAGAAAAGAAAGAAAGAGAAGAAAAAAATATCACGAGTGCAGTGCTGGAAGCAACACTGAAATTTAGTACTCAAATTAGCATTGGTACGAAACTTTGAAAAAAGAAAAATCTTAAAATTTACTATTAAGCCATTAATGTTTATGAAACAAATATCGAAAGCAGTTTCTTTTAAATATATAGATATTTATTTCTAAAAAGTTTTTTTTTTTTTTTTTTCTAGCATGGACTTATTCCAACATTTCTACGTGACAAATTTGTCGTGCATATGTGTAATTTAGGTGACATTTGTCGTTCATTTGGTACTAATAGTTGCTTTTTCTGTATGCTAGCTCGAACACTAGTCTTTTAGACCATTTTATGACAAACAATGATGAAATTTCGTACATAACTTTAATAGAAAATTAGAGGCACATTCCTCTCATTAGAATTTTTTTGTTTAAATTTTGAATTTTTTTTAAATTGAGCCCCTTGAAGATGTTTATCGTGTTTATAAGATTTTGAGTCTTATTTTATATATCTTTCTAATTAATTATGTATATCTAAGATGAATATTTAATAAAATAAATCCAAGGTTTTTCGAACGCACTGCATACTATTAGGATCGTAAACAACAAAATTTATAAATTCCTTGAATTTTTATGTTTGAATTTCCCATTTGTGAAACATTTGGTGATTCATATCTCAGATATAACACAATTTTTCAACTTAGAAAGGCATATTTTTTCAGGAAAGTAAGGGGGAGGGGGAAATCAGATAACCTAGAAAATCTACTTAGAATAACAAAATATACTTTTTTTTTTTACTGATAAAAATCCGGAAAAAAGCATGAAATCTAACTTAAGTTCTTCCCCTTTTATTTCTGTTTTAAAAAGCAACACCTTTCTCCGCTAATCCATCTCTGACAGATGGTTGAAGTGAAAGCCAGATCTGATTAGAATGATTTTTCACGCCTCCACCCACACGATTTGTCCTAATTACTCAAAAGAGAAGTCCGAATTACAAAGGCAGAGTAAATAATGCAGCTTAAGAGCAGTCTATCAAAGCGATAAACATCTCGGCCGTGTTTCGGATTATAAGAAACAGCACACAATTTATATTCGTTTTCATATTTAAATATATTGTGTTAAAATGGTTGGATGTTAGTTATGAAGTAGAGTAACTAATACCTACACAGCGGAGTAATGTTACCTTCTGATTAAAAATCTTGTTCATTCAATGTCTATTACAGTGGAACTTGAATAATTCGAACTTGTTTAATTCGAAATTTTGGATAATTCGAACTTTTCACTCGGTCCCTTGAATTTTGTATTAAAATAATGTTAAAAAATCGTGGATAATTCGAATTCTATTTTGGATAATTCGAATTTTTCATAGAATTACCTTTAAAATATTACTATAAAATTTGTTCTCGAGATTTTTCTCAGCTAATATATTTTAACAGTCTTTCAAAAGAAGGATAAGGAAATACAAGAGAAGCCCCTAACTAGTACATCAGAAGATATGGTGCATATACATGAACTTCGAGGGGCTTTTTAATTGAAAGTCATGTCTAATGAAGAAGATTCTATTTTTGTATCAAGTCATATGCTATGACACAAAGATTGTACTTAAAGAAGAAATAAAAAATATCTGACTATTTTTAAAAAAAGTGTTCAATAATTAAGCTCGTAAAAAATATTGATTTAATGGGAGGGGGATGTAGCAGTATTTTTAGGTATAAAGTATATGTGTTAAATCTTTAATCGTAGAGTTTCAATTTTTTTTTTTTTTTTTTTTTTTTTTTTGACAAAATAGTATATGTAATTCGAATTTTTGGATATTTCGAATTTTTTCCTGGTCCCTTCAACTTCGAATTATCCAAGTTCTACTGTAGTAGTACTTGATCTTTTCAAAATTAGATAGGCGTATAGTTCAAAACTTCCGCCTGTAAATTGACAATAAAATTTCACACGATTCCAAATTCGTCGTAGCTGTTTCTGCCTGAAATATTGTCTATATGTAAGGTGGGATATAGATATCCATTTATAGAATGTTAATTCTGGTGCAGTTTTAAAGGCACCATGTAAACATGCAATAAAAATTCTCCTTCATGTTTGTAAAATATATATACAGTGTGTCCTAAAAGTTCCTGTACTCCAACTTAAAGAACTCATTGTGTCCATGATTTTTTTTAATATTAAATTTTATCGTCTGCTTATTATTGCATCAGTTCTTTAATTTTTATAGTTTGTTTCTTTTCTCGCTCAAGTTGTGTGAGAATAATGTTTTATGTTATTTTGTTCTTCATAGTGAAATTTGTTTATCACGCATTCAGAGAATTACGCTGTTTGAAGCTTATTTTGAATGTAAATCGTATGAAAGATGCAAAGATGTTTGACGATATAAATATCCAGATGATGCAATACCAAGTAAAAATATGCTATATCAGCTCGTTCGACAATTTCATAATACAGGTTTTGTGCAGGTGGGTACAAGTTTCTCTACAAGAAGTCACTCCCAGCATGTTAAAACGCGTTTCTAAACACATGCGCAAACAAGTTCAGCGTTGCCTCCTAGAAAAAGGTGGACATTTTGAACATTTATTATAAATGCAAGTTCTGTATTTTTTCCTCCGTTATTTTAAATGTGCCTTTTACCATTAGCATAAAAATAATCGTTTTAAAATTTGTTGTTTTGTAAATAAAAAATACATCAGCGTCAGTACTGGAACTTTTAGGACACTCTGTATTTATATAAACGCGTGTGTGTGAAAGCACATTTTATTTTTTAAAAGTGGAAGTCTCCACTAGCATTTGTATCTAAAAAGAAAATCAAAATGATACATAAAATCGATAATTAATTTTTTATAATATTTTTGTTCCGAAATTTTACTTATCTGAGGCTACATTTAAACAAAATTTATATTTAATAATTTCTTATATTGTTAGGTACTAAATTCCAAAGGTGTTAATATGAAAAGTATAAATATTTTAATATTGACTGTATATTTGCTTAGCCAGGATTCATACACCACATTAGCCTACTATATATAATCTACACTTGCCCAATGCCAGACGTCTTCACAAATTTAAACCCGAATTTCCTTCAAACTCAACATCAAATTTTCATTTCTGCGTTAATAAAAAACAGATAAATAAGTAAATAAAAAAATCGAAATGAGCATCGCCAAAACAACAGAAATTTATTTTTGGCTTTTAACAATTATGATAACCAGATGAGCTAGCCTATGCCACCTTTTCCAACTCCAAGATAATCTAATGTCTTAATTCATAAACAATTTTTAACAAACATGCAAAGGGGGTATCAGAGAAAATGTAATTCGTTTCTTCACTTCCAGAAATAACCTACCTTATCCGTCCTTTATACTCTTTTTTTTTTTTTTTTTTTTTTTATTTTACTTTAGCATGGGGAAACATGTTTCTTATTATGCAGAGAAAACCTTGGTAGGCAAAAAAGTTGATTATCAAATGTACTTGATTTTGACTGCCTTTTAAAAAAAGAAGAACGTTTCTGAGTCATTTGACAAGCTATTATGAAATTAGCCACATTAAAACGACTTATCGTTATTTTTATAGACCATAGATGGATTCGTGGAAAACTAGAGATGTTGAAGCTTATGAAAGTTGTATTATCACTTCTAATTTTTGAATGAATCAATACTCTTTCTCCTCTTCGCTGAAATGTTTGCCTTGCTCTTTTAAAAAATATATAAAGAGAGAATTTAAAATATATTTTTAATACTAGTATTTATTATGTCATTTATGATGGGCATGACGGGCAGTACTATCAGTGTTAAATGGCAAATTCCTCAATCATTACTTTTAATCATACAGAGGCATTTCTAAATACAAAATATAATTCAAATTTTAAAATCTATTAATTTAGAAACTTATTTAGCTTTTTTATTTTTATTTTATTTATTTTATTTTATTTATTTATTTATTTATTTATTTATTTTTTGTATGCATTTCGTAAAAAATAACAATCCATTGTGTGATTTAATTCTTCATGCAGGATGTCCAGGGTTTTCGATACTTAATGTCCTTAATTAACAGAGACACAATTCCAACTGTAAAATATATTTTATATTTTAGAATCTAATAATTTTGACACTGCTTAAATTTATCATGCATTCTCGTAAAAATAATAATCCATTATGTAGTCTATATTTTTTATGCAGGATATCCAAAACTTTCGGTACCCATTGGCCATTCTCGTAATTATTATTCACAGAGACGTAATTCCAATTGGAAAATATATTTCAGATTTTAGAATCTATTAACTTAGGAATTGTATAATTTTATGCATAAATTCTTATTATGCATATATAGCAATTCATAATGTAATCTATTTTTTTTATGCAGGATGCCCAGAACATTCTCTAACTAATGGTTATTGCCTTAATTATTATTCGCAAAGTTATAATTTCAATTACATAAAATATTATATGTTTTGGATTCTAGTAACTTCAAAACTGTGCAAATGTATAACATGCACTCCCTTGAAATAATTAGTAGGTCAGTGAATTTTTTTAAATATATATATATATATAATTTTGGCTTTTAAAAATTTATTTATGAAGTAGCATTCTAAAATGTTATCTTAATACGATGATTTCGATTTTGACCAATAGATGGGCTTACCACCGTCTTGTTGAGTAACCAGTTTCAGTTTTTCCATTTCTTTTTCCGAATAAACGAGATTTAAAATTTGGATTATTTCATTATAATTTCAATTTTAGAAAATATTTTTTTCTGCTGCTAAGTTTCTTAGAATTCTTAGAATTAAACCAAATTATTGTTGTATTAAAAATCAGATTGACAGAATTAAATCACCATACAACCATACATAACAGAAATTCCTGTATTAATAAATGTATCTACAAAATAAATAAAGAAATAAAAAGAAAAAAAGATTATTTTATTAAAGAGGGGAAAAATACATAATTTTGGCTTTCAATAATAACTTTAGAATAACATTTTAAAAATGTGCCATAATATTATTTCGATTTCGAACAATACATGGCGATAAAACAGTCCTAATATACAACCTGCCGAATACTAGACCGAAATGCTAGGCTTAACCTGTTTTAAATTCTTCCAAATATCCTTCTAAATATGAGATTTTGAGCATATGTTCCCCTCACAAAAAAGTTCATGTTTTATCAATTTCTTTAAAAAAATGTGCATTTCAAGTGAATTTGATTAAATTTTCGCAGCCGAAATCTCTATATTACCAGTCAAATTATACTTTGACCAATCGAAACTGGGTAGATCAATAAGATAACACCTTACGTCACTATCGTATCGTTTCAATAAAATTTAATTGTAACTTCTCCACGTTAGAGAAATGTTATATAGATCATTTTGGGGTTCCCTGATGCCTAAGACTTAAAGATTATGGATTTTTTTTATTTTTTCATTCAAAGTGTTTCTTTCACAAAGTGCCTTTAAGCACATGCTCAGGTATTTTTACTTTCTTCTATATTCAATAGAAGAAAGTATTGGATTCGTAAAAATTTTCGACCTCGGGTTTTTGATGGATTTACACGTTCTGAGAGCTGTAGAACACGATATGACCATTTTTAGAAAATGTCTGTCTGTCTGTCTGTGTGTGTGTGTGACAAAATTTTGTGGCAACTGTATTTCAGGAACTACGGCACATAATTTCTTACAAATTCGTATGTAGTTGCACCTTGACATAAATTAGTGCCTATCAACTTTTGGTAAAATTTGTCTTACAAGTTGCGTTGCCATCCCGCTTTTTCTAAATTTTTAACATGGTGGTATAGGACAAAATTTTGTATAAATGTGTATAAAGAGAATTATTTTTTAATAATCATTATGAAATTTACAAGAATTATTTATAATAGAGATAGTCAACTGGGAATTTTTTTTTTTTTTTTTTTTTTTTTTTTTTTGTATGTGTAGGAGCCTCGCCTCTCCCCCCCCCCCCCTGCGGGGGAATTGCCCCCCTCGAGGGGAGTAAATTTTCATGATGGGTATATTTTAAAAGAGCTCGCCAATATCTTTAAAACGAATGGTTGAACCATCGATCTGCAATAATTTAATATAAAGTTATCATTTTTTTTTCCTTTTTAACAAAAAAAAATTTTATATATATATATATAATATTGACAATAAAATTGACTTTTTTTTTTTTTTTTTTTTTGGATATTTAGTGTTATACTACTTCTCTAATATGGAAATCGTCTGCATTATCATGGAAGATAATTTTTTTAAATAATAATTTAATAAATAATTTTCACCGAGTGAATTTATATAGGAAAATATAGAAGAAAGTCATGCGGTAGCCACAATATACTAGTTTACCCATGTCTCTATAAATCTAATCATAATTTTGAAATGCTGATAGATACAATTTTAAGTTGCACTGTTAAAAATTTCAATAGAAAAATCTGTGTAATGTATTATCTTAAGTCTGACGTAAAATTACAGAGAAAAATAAACGGAGATGTTGAAAAAACTTATTTTATACATTCACTTTAATAACTAATATTAATTTAATTAATTATTAGTGAGAATATATTTCGGACTTAGAATGCTTTTTCTAAAGTAAAAACAGTCATTTTTAATTTTAATTAAAAAATTTGAATAATAAAATTAGGTAAAAATACTGAATAAAGATTGAGAATCTCGATTATTCACTTTTAACTAAGACTTACTGTAAATTTACAGACACTCTGGATAAATATTTACATTAAATTTACAGAAATTTTAACAATGTGAATATAGACCTAAATCTCTGACAAGTATCGTTGAATACCGACCAGCTGTATTTACGTGATACCCAGACAAAAACAGCTTTTAGGGCAATTCTCATGTGGTGCACGGGACATTGTCTGACCGATTATTAATTCTATAGGGTTTAATATTACATCCAAAAAATAAATAATTGGTGTTTCTGATGCTAATGAAGGTTAACATCATAAATGTAAAACAATATTTCAAAATAAAAATTATTTTGTCAGAATAAATAAACAAAAACCTAGCGTGATGCATGGGACGCAAAAAAAGGAATTATTTCTGCACTCATTCAGTCAAAATAATATTTGTCTGAATATACTTGCTATAAACACATAAAACTACTGATCTGTGTTAATGACAATATGTTGGATATAAAATATGAAGGAACAGACAAGTCTACCATTTTGTTTATTTTTTATAATTATTTTAAAAAATATATGAGTGTGATGCACGGGACATTTGATGTGTGATGCACGGGACAAATATAATTTGTCAAAACTATAACCAACTTTTTGTGCGATATTCAGCATATTTATGTGTCATAACTGTCAATATTAAGTTTATAAACAAAAATTCTAACTTTGGAAAGAAAATATTATAAGAAATGGAATGGCATAACTCAATTTTTAGGAGGATGCAAACAATTCTACACTTCACAAGTTTTGTTTTCTCAATGGAAGAGGTTAACCAACATTTTATTTAATATAATGATTTTGTATTTCCTAACTGTAAAGTAAGCAAACTAATGCTAAAAACTGAGATTATTTATATTGAAGCAAAGGACGTTAAGAGCTGTGTAGATATGGAAAATGCCACACCCATCGAAAGCATCAGGCAAAAACATGTAATAATCGTTTCTGATGGAGAAGTTCAATTAAAAGAAAATGCATGTGACAATTTCAAGACCAAAACAAGTTCCATGCAATTAAATTTAAAGCTTCAACTCAATGACTGGGTCTTATCTAAATATGAAAGTGATTGTTATCCTGGCACGGTTGTTGCCAAAATAGATGAAAATAACTTAATTTCTGTTATGGTAAAAGCTGGGAATCAGTATTGGAAATGGCCAGATAAGGCAGATGAACTTAGTTATCCAATTGAAGACATTATTAAACAAATTCCTCCCCCAGAAATTGTAAATTCACGTGGAAACTTCAAATTTGAAAACTTCTTGTGATGCACGGGACATAATATATTAGCAAATAAAATTAATTAAAATAAAGTTTTGTTAAAAATATTTCTAATGTAGTTTAAATATGGTTCGTTTTAAAAGTTTTTAAGAATTTTTCAGCAGCAGAAATAAAAAATAAATTTTGTACACAAATAAGTACCTCTTTTTGTGTGATGCACGGGACATGCATACTTCTTAGTAAAAATTGAATAATTCAACCAGTTTAAAAATTATATAGATATATTTAATTGGTTTTTCTGAGTGTTCATTCATTATAATGTTTTCCTATAACACAAAAACTTAAAATTTTCATTATTAATAATTTAGTGAGAATTTGAAATTTCCTCCCAATTTCAGTATTTTTATCGCAATTAGTTTCTTAAATTTCAAAAGCTCATAAAAAATTAATTTTTCAACATTTTCTTCTTTTTTTTTTTTTTTTTTTTTTTTTTTTTTTTTGACATTTTTATTTAATACATGTGTTTTATTTCAACAACAGTAAATAGAAAATACAATTTAAAAAAAATTGACATTGTTGGTTTCATTTTTCAGAGAATTGCCCTTTACAGACACAGAGACACAATCCCTTACCTTCCCCTCTCTACACACAAACACAAAGAGGGAGAAAGAGAATTTTCCGAATGCATTTTTGGTTTTCACGGTGTGTAAAACTTAAAGATATTGCAAAAATTTTTATTTTTGAGAAATTTACAGACGGAAGTTTATTTTAATTATAGAGATTCCAAAACTTTTGTGAAAGAAAATGATTAAGAAAAGTAATGTAAAGGATTTAATGAAAAGATTATGAAGTGTTTTATGAAAGATTAATTTGAGAAAGGTTTTGATTCCTACATCATGGAATTACATTTTTAAAAAAATTTATCATGCCTTCTGTAGTTCGCATTAGTTAGAGTCAAATTCGAACGTGGAACAGAGTATGTTCAACGTATTTTTAATAAACATTTATTATTATATAAATGGTTTCTTATTGAATTGGTTTTCTCCATGCCATTTAACCATTCACTGTTATTTTACTAAAAAGTAATTTTTAAATAATTTTAGAATTATATATACCTTTTTTTTTTTTTTTTTTTAATCGACACTTAGAATCATCCGATTCTGAAAATCGTTTTGCCATTAATTTAAAGGTAAAATGTACAATTTATCAATTTATTTATTTTAATACCTGGATAATTTTCAATTGTAGGAAATATTACTTTTCCGATATTATGGATTACAATAACGATTCGCGATAGTGGATAAATTAGAAAAAAAGCACTGCGTTAATTTTTTTTATGAAAATGTTTCAACAATATAAAAATTATGTCGTAGAAATTTATCTTTAAAATCTATACATAAAATACAATACTTTAAATAAAAAACAACAATTGTTTTTATACTTTCTATTATTTAATACTAGTATTAGTCTTTAATAACAAAAAAAAGCATCATAAATAGAAAAGATAAAGCAGTCATTAAAGCAGATAAAGCAGTCATTAAAAAAACTTAATCGAATCTCTGTGCTGGAAATTCAGCAAAATTTATTGCATGAACATCAACAAAAACAAAAACAAAGAAAAGGAAAGGAAACAAAACTTTTTAATACTTTTTGTGAAAAGCATAAAAAGAAATCCAATGTTAAACACTGAAAACGCCATATCATCTGAATAAAACATCGATTAAGCCAGTGTTACAATTTGTCATGTCATATTCGATCTCTCCCTTTGATTACATGCATCGAACTTGCAAAACTTCTACGTTCTGTTTGTTTGACCGTGAGGGTCCAAGATCAGAATTCCTGATTACAAAATGTAGATTTAACCATTTTTTACTTCAAGTTTTTCTTTTCTTTTACCTCAAAATTTTATCACTGCAGAAAACACGTTGCAAACACTTTTGCCAATTGGGGTTACACATGAACTGGTTGTAATAGATTAAGATACACAAGAGACCGGTTTCAGATATATATTTATACATGTATTAAAAAATTTTCACTTTTTTTTTCTGGTGATTAAGAACAATTTTGTTCGTTTAACTGAAAGATCTCGGATTATCGAAGTGTAATCGGGTACATTAGGCTGCCGGTTGTTGTACTTTGCTGACTAAGCCTTTGGGTTAAGATTGATGTGTGAGCATTGTTATTCCAGTTTTATGGTTTACGCAACACACGTGTTTTTATTTACTTCGACGGTGGTCGGGAAGAAAACTTGAAGGAAAATAGCGTGATAAATGTCTTTGATGTTTTTGATAAATCCAAGTACAAAAGAACAAAATTTTAGAATCAAATTTTTAAAGTACTTGAAAAGGAGGCACAACTTGATTTTCGCAGCCTTCATGATAAAATGCCATTTTATATTCAGAATAGTAGTAAAACAATAGCAACTCTAGAAGAAAAATATATTAAATAAAATTATTCTAGTTAATAATAATAATGACCATCTTCTGTCAGGAACGATTTCAGTTTAGACCGCTTCAAAACAGAGACTTTTGCTAGCCGTTTCTTTTTTCTTTAGAAATGCTATTTATTTTTATTTTTATTTATTTTTTTTATTAATCTGCATAAATGTTACATCATTAGAAAGATCTTTCAAAACTGAACATTTTTTGTGCTTGCACTTTTCCCTTAATCTCAATATGTAAAAAGATTTCAACGAAAGTTTATAACTACCATTGTAATTCTAAAATTAAAAGGATAAATGGAGGATAAAATTAAAATGTAATATAAAATTCAATCATAAAAATCATGGGCTAATAGTTATTACATCATTTTCTTGCAATCATGAAAATGTACTTATCTCATATAAACAAACAGTTGATTGTGACGTCATATTTATCAAATTAGTTAAAATAAATAAGGTTACAAATAAGGTACCTAAGGTTACTTCGATACAAATATCGTAACTTTCATTTGGTACGTTCTTCGTAACGAAGTTTTGATTAAATATTTTAGAATTAATTAAATTATGAAAATACTTTCAAAATTGGACATTTAAATTTATGATTGTTGCCAAAAAAATTTACCAATTATTGTTATATATATATATATATATATAGATATATATATATATATATATATATATTTTTTTTTTGAGGGGGAGGGGTGTATAAGATGAAATAATGTTTTCACGCGAAAAATTAAAAAATATTAAATGTGCTTATGCATATAAAAATTACTCATTAAAACGAGTCGAAGAAGGAAGCGAAATAAGTACTGAGTTATATTACAATAAATATGATATATAATATGATACGTTATATTAGACCTATCATCCTGGGTTAGTAGGTATTTTCGTTAAAATAAATAGTTTGTTCGTTCGGTGCAACTTGCACATTAATCCCGTCAGGTACAACTTGCATATTAGTCCCGTCAAGTGCAACTTGTACATTAGTCCCCTTTAAATATAGTGTCCAGTGAAGCAGGCAAAGCATTCGTTGATTCACTACCTTAATTGATTTCATATTCCGTCATTTTTGACGGGGTTAGATACTAGTAAATTATAATAATAAAATAGATCAGTTTAAACAATAAATTAATAACAATTTCGAAAAAGAATAATTAATAAACGAATTAATAATAAGTTAAAGCAATTAAATTACTTTAACCCCTTAGCGCGCGGCGTCCTCGCTGCGAGGACGCAAAATTTAAGATCCAGCTGCAAAAATTCATCCCGGAAATTTTTTAGCAAAAATTTACGTTTATAACATATTAGAAAAGGCCAGTTTTTTTAACCTTAAAATTTAAAATTTCTTTTAGTTTAATTTAGTTCATGAATTCCGGTGGCAGTATAACTTAAATGATCCGAATTGTCTTGCGCCGCAAAGGGTTAAAAGCAACCGTGAAAATATGACAGCCACAAACTGTAAGCGCATAGTTTAAACTTAGAGATAACCTTGGCACCACTCTGATAACAGGGAGAACACAAAATAAAGTAATATTATAAATTTTTAAAATAAATTATTTAAATAAATTTTAGTTGCTAATTATTTAAATGACCATTATTTATATAATTATGAAAACTTTTAAATAATTAAATTTTGTTAGCAGTAATCGAGAATATCTGGAAACCACAAACTGTATGCGTGTAATTTCAGCTCCGTAATAATCATGGTCTTGTACCAATATAGACTTTGGTAGTTCATATTGATATTGGTAGTTATAAAATTCAAATACTACCGTAAATAAAAATAATAAGTATTTACTTTATATGTAAGTATTTGTCGCAAACTGCATGTGTGTAATTTAATCTCCGTAATAATTATAGTCTTGTACCAACATCTTGACATTCGTGCGCATGAAACTCAAATAGTACCGTAAATTAAAATAATAAGTATTTGCTGTATATGTAAGTATTTACTGTATATGCAAGTATTTACAAATACTTGCATATACAGTAAATACTTATAAAATCAAATTGCATGTGCGTAATTTAATCTCCGTAATAATCATGGTCTTGTACCAACGTCTTGACATTCGTGCGCATGAAACTCAAATAGTACCGTAAATTAAAATAATAAGTATTTGCTGTATATGTAAGTATTTACTGTATATGCAAGTATTTACAAATACTTGCATATACAGTAAATACTTATAAAATCAAATTGCATGTGCGTAATTTAATCTCCGTAATAATCATGGTCTTGTACCAACGTCTTGACATTCGTGCGCATGAAACTCAAATAGTACCGTAAATTAAAATAATAAGTATTTGCTGTATATGTATTTACTGTATATGCAAGTATTTACAAATACTTGCATATACAGTAAATACTTATAAAATCAAATTGCATGTGCGTAATTTAATCTCCGTAATAATCATGGTCTTGTACCAACGTCTTGACATTCGTGCGCATGAAACTCAAATAGTACCGTAAATTAAAATAATAAGTATTTGCTGTATATGTAAGTATTTACTGTATATGCAAGTATTTACAAATACTTGCATATACAGTAAATACTTATAAAATCAAATTGCATGAGTGTAATTTAATCTCCGTAATAATCATGGTCTTGTACCAACGTCTTGACATTTGTGCGCATGAAATTCAAATAGTACCGTAAATTAAAATAATAAGAATTTGTCGCAAACTGCATGTGTGTAATGTAATCTCCGTAATAATCATGGTCTTGTACCAACGTCTTGACATTGGTGCGCATGAAATTCAAATAGTACCGTAAATTAAAATAATAAGAATTTGTCGCAAACTGCATGTGTGTAATTTAATCTCCGTAATAATCATGGTCTTGTACCAACGTCTTGACATTCGTGCGCATGAAACTCAAATAGTACCGTAAATTAAAATAATAAGTATTTGCTGTATATGTATTTACTGTATATGCAAGTATTTACAAATACTTGCATATACAGTAAATACTTATAAAATCAAATTGCATGTGCGTAATTTAATCTCCGTAATAATCATGGTCTTGTACCAACGTCTTGACATTCGTGCGCATGAAACTCAAATAGTACCGTAAATTAAAATAATAAGTATTTGCTGTATATGTAAGTATTTACTGTATATGCAAGTATTTACAAATACTTGCATATACAGTAAATACTTATAAAATCAAATTGCATGTGTGTAATTTAATCTCCGTAATAATCATGGTCTTGTACCAACGTCTTGACATTGGTGCGCATGAAATTCAAATAGTACCGTAAATTAAAATAATAAGAATTTGTCGCAAACTGCATGTGTGTAATTTAATCTCCGTAATAATCATGGTCTTGTACCAACGTCTTGACATTTGTGCGCATGAAATTCAAATAGTACCGTAAATTAAAATAATAAGAATTTGTCGCAAACTGCATGTGTGTAATGTAATCTCCGTAATAATCATGGTCTTGTACCAACGTCTTGACATTGGTGCGCATGAAATTCAAATAGTACCGTAAATTAAAATAATAAGAATTTGTCGCAAACTGCATGTGTGTAATTTAATTTCCGTAATAATCATAGTCTTGTACCAACGTCTTGACATTTGTGCGCATGAAATTCAAATAGTACCGTAAATTAAAATAATAAGAATTTGTCGCAAACTGCATGTGTGTAATGTAATCTCCGTAATAATCATGGTCTTGTACCAACGTCTTGATATTAGTGCGCATGAAATTCAAATAGTACCGTAAATTAAAATAATAAGTATTTGCTGTATATGTAAATATTTTTCGCAAACTGCATGTGTGTAATTTAATCTCCGTAATAATCATGGTCTTACACCAACGTCTTGACATTGGTGCGTATGAAATTCAAATAGTACCGTAAATTAAAATAATAAGTATTTGTCGTAAACTGCATGTGTGTAATGTAATCTCCGTAATAATCATGGTCTTGTACCAACGTCTTGAGATTGGTGCGCATGAAATTCAAATAGTACCGTAAATTAAAATAATAAGTATTTGATGTATATGTAAGTATCTGTCACAAAATGCATGTGTGTAATTTAATCTCCGTAATAATCATGGTTTTGTACCAATGTCTTGACATTGGTGCGCATGAAATTCAAATAGTACCATAAATTAAAATATTAAACAATTTAAATAAATTTAACCCTTAAATGACTTGTGTTGCCTTTTGGTAACATAGTCAATTTTGTTTTCGAAAATATTATAAGAATAATATTGAAGCTTTAATGCCTCATATTTGCTGATTGGCAACAAATTGCTTTTTAGTTGTAAACCATAGTTGAAATAAAGCATTGTTTTTTAAAGTATATTTCCCGTGATTTTTTTAAGGGGCCTCTCCACTTATCATCCCCAGAATCCAGAGCCAATGTTATTCTATGGAAAATTTCGTCCCATTATATCTTATTAACTAATATATATTTTTAAATTCCGTTTTCACATTCAGAAACTTCACAACTATTAAACAATTTATCGCTTTCTAAAAATTATTTTTTTTAATTTTTAATATTTTATTTTGAGGTTGTAAAATGCGAATTTTCACAATGTGAAATTTTTCATTTTTGAGCTTAAAAATGAAATCTTAAAAATAAAAATAATCAATTTTTATAAAGCGATGAATTGTTTAATAGTTGTGAAGATTCTGAATGTGAAAAATATCTATTAGTTAATGAATTATAATGGGGAAAAATTTCACATAGAATAACATTGGCTTCGTCTTTCGGAGACGATAGGTAGAGAGTCCCCTTAAGAGAGGAAAGTCGTAAAACATATTTTAAGTTGATTTAAAAATAATCTGGCTTTAGAGGTTAAGTTATTAATAATTTCAATAATTAATATTTCAATAATAAATTATTATAATATATTCAAATAATTATATTTCTTAATTATTTATTACTTGAAAGAGGAGCCCACACTGTATGTGTAGTTTAAATTTGGTGATAATTTTCATGTCATTCTCCTACTAGGAGGGGGGCATGCAAACAAAATAGTACCGGAAAAGGAATTTAATTTCAAGAAATCTAAAGTAACAATCATTTTAATTTTTCATCCATATCATGCGGTACAATAGTATTATTAAGGGATTTAGAATTGATATTACTCTGTCTGTGCATGTAACTTTCAAAAGAGGTAGCTACGACATCGATATTATGGTATGGTATAAGCGTATTTATGATATAAACAGAAAAACATTGCTTAAGCGCAATACTTTTGAAAATATATAATTTATCCGTCAATCGTCTAAAGTGAGTTTATTACTTACACTAATATATATATAAAGAGAGAGAGGCGTTAAATTCAAATAAAACTGAAAGACAAACACTAACATCTATTTCTAATTACTAGGTGTATTTTTCAGGGCACCATGTTTTCTGTTTGAATGTATGTTTCTAAACTTCTAGATTCGTTAACATATTTACTTTAAAATATCAGTGCCAGTGGATTTGTTTAAATTATTTTTAAGCAAGAGAAAACTATCTTCTAGAAGTACATAATACAAGTAGAATTTAAATGAAGCCAATTTTTTGTTGACAAAATAAATAAATTAATTAAAACTCTAAATTAAAATGCTCCAAACTGCCGTTTGAAGATCCTAATAATATGTTTGAAACCAACATAAAATTATATATTTTTTAAATAGAAAAGAGAAAGGAAGAAGAAAAAATGTATATAGACGTATATATTACTCTGAGAAAAATGCTGAATATACACAGTCCAGTCACATTAATGTGACCACTTGTCAAAAGCCGGAATAACCACCTTTCGCAGAGCGGACTGCTGCGAGACGTGCAGGAAGAGAGTCACATAGGTCCCTGAAGGTGTTCTCTGGGATGTTGAGCCATGCCGACTCTAATGCCGTGGCCAGCTGCGCTAGATTACGCGGTTGAGGATCCATGGCGCGAACAACTCGATCGAGATGGTCCCACAGATGCTCGATTGGGTTTAAGTCAGGTGAGTTTGGTGGCCAGGGGAGGACGGTAAACTCATCCTGGTGCTCTTCGAACCATGCACGTACACTGGCAGCTGTATGGCACCTCGCATTGTCCTGCTGGAAGATGCCATCATCCTGAGGAAAAACAATGCGCATGTAGGGGTGAACATGGTCCGCAAGGACAGATGCGTACTTGTATTGATCCATTGTGCCTTCCACAATGATCAGTGAACCTAGAGAATGCCAGGAAAACATTCCCCAGACCATAATGCTCCCGCCTCCAGCTTGGACCGTTCCGGCAATGGTTGCAGGGTGGTTCCTTTCAGAGGTTTCACGCCTTATACGCCAACGTCCATCTGTCCGATGGAGCATAAAACGCGATTCATCCGAAAACGCAACCTGTCGCCACTCAGTGGACGTCCAGCTGCTGTACTGGCGTGCAAATTCTAGCCTTCGCCGTCGATGAACAGCAGTCAGCATAGGTGCACGAACCAGGCGTCTGCTTCGGAGGCCCAGACGCAGCAATGTTCGCTGAATAGTAGTTTGGGAGACACTTTTGGTAGCCCCTTGGTTCATTTTGGTGGTCAGTTGCTCAACGGTAGCCCGTCTATCTGCCCGAACGCATCTCCGCAACCGTCGTTCGCCTCTGTCATCTATGGCCCGTGGTGCACCACATTTGCCACGTCGCTGATTTTGGACAGTCCCATTTTGCCATGCACGGTACACTTTTACCACGGCGGCACGCGAACAGTTCACAAACTCAGCCGTTTCGGAAATGCTTCCACCCTTGGCCCGAAAGCCAATGATCATGCCCTTTTGGAAGTCGGATAAATCGCTTCGTTTCTGCATTACGCCAACGATTGAAATGTTTTCCGAAGCCCTCACACACCCTTTATATACGCTCAACTGCACTGTGCTGCCACCTGCCTTCTGTGATTGGTTATTTAACTCTGACATGGAAAGTAGGTGGTGGTCACATTAATGTGACTGGACTGTGTATAAGGACATATAGTATATCTAAACAGAAAACGCTAACCATCAAACAATGTAATCCTCTGAAAAACTCATCAGCAAGAAAACGGAGGGAGGGGCGCAGAAAATTAAAATAAGTTTTTACTTTGACCGACTTTGTAGAGACTTTTGTTATGTATATTTTATTTATGCATATTTTGTTTTCTCCATTCCCTGTGTATAGATACATTTATTAAAATATATATGTATATGGGTAATTCTGTGGTAAATGTAGTGACAGTCACTTACAAGTATATTTGCGTATCCACCAACATTTGCTACCATTAATCATTATCCTATTTAATCACAAAGAAATTGCTGTGAATGTAAAATAAAGATTTCTTTATGGTAAAAGTGGTAAAAAATCTTATCATTGTGTGGGACTGGCATTACCTATTTTTATGAAATTACCCAAAAATGAGTACATACATACTGTCAAATTATAAAATGCTTTCTGTTGAAAATCTTTTAAAACTAGCATGTTGTGGCGATCACAAAACTTTCTTCTTGATCATTCTATATAAAAGCGCCACTTATTGATTAACATGAACAAAAGTTTAATTATAGCTTATCACAATAAAGATTTTACATGTGGAATTCAGTATAATTTTTATCAACAGTTGTTGAGATTTGGCCATGTAGAAAACCACAGAAAGTGAGTAATAGCAGCGCTACGTGTCGGTCGATTACCACCTAAATTAAGTCAGCATTCGCTTTCATATTGTTTATCTCATATATCCAGCTTGGTGCATTTATATGCCATAGAAATTCAGATTCAGCCTTACAATTTCTGAGGCAAATTGCAGCACCACAGCGCCACTTGTCGTCCGAGATGCACCCAAAATCAATCATAGAAGCACCCAAAATAAATCAGCAAACGGTATAATCCTGAAATACAGCCTTCTCGTACACGGGAAGATTGCAGCATAGTAGCGTCACCTGTCCGCCGATATACACCCAAATTGAATCTATAGCAGGGCCACCTGTTGAATGATTTGCATCATAATTTTATACAAAACAATTTATGCCAAAGCTCAACTACAAATAAATATATATATAATTCTGAGTATTGGTTCTTGAACTACAATTGTTACAAAACTTTCTCACACACGTATAGACACATGGATACTGACATTTTCTAAGAAATGTCAAACCATTTTCTGGACGCCTCAAAACATGTGAATTCATTGATAACCGAAAATCTAAAATTTTTCGAAACCAATATTTTCTTCTATTTCTATTGAATATAGAAGAAAATAAAAAAATTTGGCAATGCTTATAAATAGTTATAGCGTATGAATAAGTATAAATAATATTATATTTTTACAAAAGTTTTGCTTTGTAGTATTTGTAAAAATTATTCAGTTTGATAAATAATTTCGGTTGTACTTTAAACAGTAAAAAAATTTTAATATTGACATTTATAACCATTTTTTGTGCTCTTTTAAAAATAGCGCATTAATCTAAATAATGTAAGGAGTTGAATTGTTTTAACATAAAGGCTTATTATTAAAGACTTGTATTTACCAAAACTTACAGGACCTGGATTATAGACACCTAAAACCGTTCCCAATCTCTATAATAATTGTCGTCTGTCAGGAAACTATCACATTAACATTTGTTCATGCTTATTAGCGATCAGGTTAATCGAATATCTAAACTCTTTATATTTAAATATGATAATTTTCAACCTTCCCAGACAGACAGTTTATTCAATATGCAATTTAACCTCCATTTACAATTTAAAAATAAAAAGTCGAAAATGGGCGTGATAATAATTTATATTCACCAAGTGCTTAATATGAGAACACCGAGGTGATTTCAATCACCTGCTGACAGTTAACTCACCAAAATTATAACATTGTTGAAGAGCCAGCACCGTTCGTGAGTAAGTAATCTATATAAACAATTAATTGTATTCATTGAAATCTTAAGTAGCTTATTGTTAAGAGTATATCAGTAGAATTCCTTTTTTTTTTTTTTATCCGGGATACTAAGTAGATACGAATTATGCATTTGTATATTTATTTATTTATTTTTGAATAAACTATTTGATGGTTCTTATGTAATGAATGGAAATATGCTGGTAGTTAAAAAATAAAGTTATTAAAACTCACCTAAGGTTAAAAAAAATGAACTTATTATTACAAGCTTTTATTGTAATGAGCTTTTTATTCCGATGAAAACCAAGTCATTTCATTAAAAATGGCGGCTAAAATTTATTAATGGGCTTGGTGGAAATATTGATGATGGCTATGTACATATGGAGTTTTATGCGAATCGGCTCATAAATACCTTTATTTATGTGAATTTGAAAATTTTTAAGTGACTGGCATTTGGAAACAAGATGGTGGATGAAGTTGGTAAACGAACATATCAAATGGATTTCTAAGATAAGTCTACTCAAAATATTCGGTTCGAATTAATTCAGTGCTTTAAAAGTTATCTTGATGACTAATTTTAAAGTGGCTGCCACTTGGAAACAAAATAGAGGTGCAATAGTTACTCAGTTAATTAATCCAATATATTTGTAAGATAAGTCCACTGTACAACTTTCGTTCCAATAAATTCAGTATTTCAAAAGTTGTCGTGATAAAAAAATTTCAAGTGGCCGCAACTTGGAAACAAAATTGAGGAGCAACTTGCCAAGGGAAATCATTTATGATATTTGAATGTTAAGTCCACTAACCAACTTTGGTTCGAAATAAATACACGTTTCAAAAATTATCCTGATGATAAATTTCCAAGTGGTGCCACTTGTAAACAAAATGGAGGAACAAGTTGCGGAACGAACTCATCCAAGATATTTGAAGCATAAGCTCACTGTCAAATTTTGATTCGAATTACTTCAGTATTTCAAAAGTTATTGTGATGGCAAATTTTAAAGTGGCAGCCTGTTTTTTAAGTGGATACAACTTGGAAACAAAAGGGAGGAATGAGATGTCCCGTATATTAGATAAGTCCATTTGGGCAAATTTGATTCGAAATTATTCAGTACTACAAAAGTTATTATAATGACAAATTTTCAAGTGGCTGCCACTTGGAAACACAATGACGGAGCAAGTTGCCCAGCGAACTTATCCAAGATATTTTAACTGTATGTTCACAATCCAACTTTGGTTTGAATCAGTTTATTATTTCAAAACTTATCGTGGTGATGCATTTTCAAATGGAAGCTAAGTTTCAGGTGGACGCAACATGAAAACAAAATGGTGGAACAAGTTGCGCAGTGACACATCAAATGTACTTGTATGATAAATTCTCTGTCCAACTTTCGGTCGAATTGATTCAGTATTTCAAAAGCTATCGTGATGATAAATTTTCAAATGGTAGCCTGGTTTCAAGTGAGCAAGTTTAATTTAAAGTATCCGTCATTTTGTTAAAAATACTGTCAGATAAAGTTCGTTAATAAACTTGGTTGAGATTTTTATTCGATTTATGCATATATCAAAATTCAAGCAAATCCGGTCTTAAATACGCATTTTACAATGTAGATTTAAAATTTTCAAGTTACTATCACTTGAAAGGAACATGGCGTAGCAACTTGATTAACGAACTCATCCAAGATATTTGTAAGATGAGTTCGCTGTCCAAATTTGGTTCGATTTCAAGTACTATTTTGGAAGTTATCGGTATGATAAAATTTCTATATTATATATATATATATATATATAAGGTAAAGCTAGGAGAGTTTGCGCACAATTCAACAAAACGTTATAAAGTATCTAAATTTTAATTTTTTACTAAAGTGTGGTGCTTTGAAGTGATCCTTCTTCTACGCATTTCCATTACTGTTTTGTTATTATACTATGATTTACAGCAACAACTGTAATAAAACCAAGAGAGATATTTTTCGCAATCTCTCTTTATAGGGTAAGAGAGATTGTGCTTAATTTTAACTAAAATTAAATTGTTAACAATGATAATTTCACTTAAATAACATTGGTATAAGGTTTTTCCAAACAAATATTTTTGCATTTTATGTAGGTATTTCAATTTAATAATTAAATAAAAAAAAAAATTAAAAACAGAAATTAAAAAAATTATTAAAAAGGATTAAAAATTTTTGTTTAAAGAAAATAAATCAAAGAAGCAGATAAAAAAATAAGACTAGATAATAAAAAGTAACATTTAGTTACGAGATAATATATTTAAATTAAAATAAATATAGTTCCATTTCAGTTTGAATGGTTTCTTGTTTGTTGACCTAATCTGTCGTTGTCTATAATCGTTGCACTCGTTGTTATAAATGGTGCAACTTTCATGCAACCACCTGCCACAAGTAAAATTCATAAACGAGTCCATGGTAAATCGTTTAATTAAAAAATATTTTGTAATACAATCATTCTATAAAAATTCCTAGAAAGGGTTTTGAAAATTTACACAAACATTTTTGAAAACGAGACAAAATAACCACGTTTAGTCTTACACTGTTCAAGCAATAAACATGCACATTTAACCCTTTAAGGCTCACTACTTAATTTATTTTAAAAATTACTAAACTAATTTTAAAAATGACTTTTAGCCACATAGCTGATCATAAATATTTAAAAAATAAAAAATTAGCATTGTTCCTTTTCGAGAAATTTTCCGTTTGAAACATCTGTAAGTAAACCTTATTAAATTTAAATAATATTTAATTTAATAAATAAATCACTTTATAAGTAAACATTATCGACAACAACAACTCGTAAAAGTTGCATAGATCCCAACATTTCAATCTATTCCGGAGTAATTTAACCCTTTGCGGGGCAAGATAATTCTGATCATTTAAATTACACTGCCACCGGAATTTACGAACATAATTATAATAGAAGAAATTTTAAATTTTCATGTTGAAAAAAAAGGGCTATTTCTGCTTTGTTATAAATGTAAATTTTTGCTAAAAAATTTCCGGGATGAGTTTTTGCACTTGAGAATTAAAATTAGGTGTTCCATGTAGTGGAACACTGAGCGGCAAAGGGTTAAGTGGGCACTCCGCTATCGATATTGTAGAACTACCTGGAGTTTCAGAGCACCCATTGTACTCCTTCCTGCGGATCCCCTATGTGCGCAATCTCTCCTAGCTTTACCTTATTATATATATATATATATATGTGTGTGTGTGTGTGTGTGTGTATATGCATTTAGATAAACGAAATGACTTCAATAGATCGATTTCTAAAGAATTCTACTTAAAAACTATTTAATATATTTTAAAACAATAAAATATTATAGTTTATGTAAAAACTTCGAATCATGTATTAAGACCTTTATTAAAATAAGCTATTTTTCGTAGTAAAAACTGTGTTTTACAAATTTTAACTAACTTATTTAGTTTGCATGAAAAGTAAGAACTAAATTACCGAAATTTTCATTATTTTTGGATGGATAAGTCAAATAATAATTATTGAAAATAACTTAATCAGTATAAAATGAAAATTTCTTTTTACTAATGAAAGGGTTTTTTATCATTATATTTACTTTTTCTTTGTAATAGTACAACATATAAGTTAAAATATAGCCTTTTTATGCATTACTATACTTTTACATATATTATTAAGCTACTTTTACATATATTACTCTTACAACTTTTATATATGCTACTTACACGTATAGCTCTAAACTTTTTTAAAAAATTCACAAATAGAACGATATTTGTTTAGTTACTTTTTTTTATTCAAAAATATTTAAATTATATGTGAATAAAAAAGTAAAACAATTTAGATTGACTCCATTTGACATTCCGAATATTTTGTAGTTACTAGATTATTAAACAAATTTGAATGACTAAATATGCCTGTAAATATACCAAAATAAATATTACATATACTAGTTTTTTTCTTCCTCAAGGTCGCGTGCATGTACAATGGACGTTGAACTCGTTTGTGCGTTTTTGTAAAAGAACTGTAAATAATGAGCACGCAATATTCAGTAATTACTATGTTCTAGCAAAAGTATATCAATTTCGTTTTCTTTTATTTCTTTGTTAAATGGTTTGAGGAATTTAGGTAATCGTGGAAATTTTCAACCTCAGTTTTTTTACGCTTTTACACGTTTTGAGGCGTGAGGGATCAAAAATCGCAAATAGGTTCAGTGTTTACCAGTTCGTTAGTTTGTTAGTATGTGTAGACACTATCTCAAAAACAAATGATCTTAAAGGTATCGGACAAGTTTTAAAATATCATTTATAATATTGACAAGAACATTATTAATTTGCGATATTCTAATTTGAAAACTTCATAAATTAATCAAAATTTACGATTTCTTAACGTGGGAGAATAGGGCAAAATTTTACTTGAAAGTGCATTAGAAAAGAATATTTTTGCTATAAAGATGCGCCAGTATTGTAAATGAGACCAGTTTTAAAATACCATTTGTAAGTATGCTATGAACTGAACATCCTTACCTATGAACATTTATTTTTGAAAAATTCTTCAGTTATTTTATCAACGCAGAATACGGAAAATTTTCGCATAAATATCCGTTATAAGGAATATTATAATTCTAAAGATATCATTCTAGTTTTGAAATATTACTTATGAAACGAGCATGAACACAAACATTCTATGAATATTCTATTTTATTACTATTCATTTTAATAAACTTAGAAGTTATTCGAAATTTCCGATTCTCTTAAGGGCCCGCTTCACTCACCGCCGTCGGAAGTCGAAGCTAATGTTATTCATGGGAATTTTTTCTTTACAAATAACTTATTAACTAATACATATTTTTAAATTCTGTTTTCATATTCTAAAAATTCCCAGCTGTTAAAGTGACGGACCTTTTCTAAAAAAAATATTTTTTTAATTTTTTATATATTATTTTGAAGCTGCAGAATACGAATTTTTAATATGTGAATTGTTTTCATTTTTCATTTTGTAATTTCAAAATAAAATATTAAAAAAAAAAAAAAAAAAATACATTTTTAAAAAAGGTCCGTCAGTTTAACAGTTGGAAATTTTCTGAATGTGAAAACAGAATTTAAAAATATGTACTAGTAAATAAGTTATTTGTAAAGAAAATTTCCCCATAGTTCCGGCGACGGTAAGTGAAGAGGGCCGTTAACATGGAGGGAAAGGCTAAATTTTGAATAATATGATACTGGCTTGAACGTCGTAAACTATAAATATTCTACATACCTGAAACTTTATCATTTATTTAAAATTTAAGATTTTCTTATTATGGCAGAATAAAACAATGTTTTATATAAACTAGCATTACATGGATCATTGCATATGTAACTGCATTAACACTAAAGTTTAAGAAACTAGCGATAATAAAATTATTTAGCAAATTATTATAAGGTACATGTATCGAATCGAGAGAGGATAATCCTACTAGGTGATGAATTGCAGTCTGTAAGCATTTCAGTTGATCGACCAAACTTCTTTGTCTTAGATTGAATATATGCCTTCTAAAATAAATTTATGCAAACAAATAGTTGACTGAGTAGAGACTTCTATGCCAACTAGTTTACTAATTCAATTCCTTCAGAAAATCATACAACTAAATTTCTAATTACCATATAGTAAGCCTAAAGGCTTTGCTATAACTGTGATATTTATTTAAAAGTTCTATAAACCTTTTTTTTTTTTTTTTTTTTTTTTTTTTTTCCTTTTAAATATTAATGTAAGCAATTGGTTAATTTTTCCTGAACTTACAAATATCAAAATATTTTTAAAACCAGTGCTGCATTTATTTAATTACGAAAATTTCATTGTTTTCTTTTTTAATTAAGAAAAAAAAAAAATGTGCAACTACTTTTTCTTTCTTTCTTTCTTTTTTTTTTTTTTACATACATACATTAGCAATGCGTTTATGAAAA
This sequence comes from Salticus scenicus, assembly GCA_963930645.1. Classification (NCBI taxonomy): domain Eukaryota; kingdom Metazoa; phylum Arthropoda; class Arachnida; order Araneae; family Salticidae; genus Salticus; species Salticus scenicus. The sequence continues at coordinate 15,168,976 of OZ005655.1, forward strand.
ATATTCGAAAGATATGCGGAAAGTCATACAAATAATGAGACTGAATACAGATCTAATTTCCTGTCCTAATACAAGTATCTAAAAATAATAACTTTTAAAAAATGAACACTTTTAAGTTCTTTAAAACTTAATGAATCTCAATGTTAGTATTTCTTTTCCCAGTCAAATCTATCAAAACATATTTTCGATGCGCGGAAAAATGTATGTAAGAAATTTAGTTTCAAAATGACAATCAGTGCTCTCGTTTGACAACATTTTGTCTCTGTTACAAATTGGAGGCGTTTCAAAAATATGACTGGAAGTTTTCCAAAGAGAGATTATCGTGATTGGATTCGCATGAATAAATAGCATTCACGCGCTAATTTTTTGCCTCGCATCATTAATAATTATTAGGCTCTCTTCCTAGCTCCCGGGCTTACGCTCAGCTTATTGCACTATTTTTCTTTCTTTTAGGGGGGGGGGGGGCATCAATAAGGTTCATCCTAAGGTTCCTTACACATTAACCTACATTTACTAATTTTTCTAAAAATATTCGACGATAAAAAAAAGAAGAAAAAAAAGTATACATAGAATGTTATAAAAAAGCACCAGAACTAGCGTTTAAAAGTAATAAGTACAAAACTTTGAATAAACACCATAAGCAAGAACTCGAATTGCCGCATTGTTTCCAGCACGCGTGACAACTTTGTTCGCCTGACGAAGGGTCGTGTCTTCTTTCGACCCGAAATAATTTTTGCGAGTCCTTGCATTTTATGGGTTTTTTTTCGAAGTTTTGTACTTATTAATACATGCAATATGTTTTACCATTTTTCAATATTATGTGATTTTAGGAGTAAATGAAAAATCTGATAAGGAGTTTCTTAACCTTTCAAGAATAAATAGTAATTATAAATACTTTTTCGCTTGTTATTTCTTATGTAATTATAGAAATCAATTTACTTTATTTTACTTTTCTGTATTTTTTTCTTATCCCAGAATTTCGTGCACTTATTATTACTTTTTTTTTTTTTTTTTTTCCTTTAACAAACAAACAAACAAACAAACAAACAAAAATATATATATAGGGATAAAAAAATCTTTTAATGTTTTTAACTAGTTAATATGTTTTTCACTGTAAACGTGGAAAATTATAATTATATTATTTAAACTTTGCAATATTTCAATTACAAAATGATAATTAAGGTAATTACTTTAAAGATAATAAAAAAAAAAATTAAGTTTGAAAAATTGTTATAGGTATATTTTTTCCTTTTTCAAAAAAAAAAAAAAAAAAAAAAAAAAAAAAATCGTCTACCTGCATCTTTAAAATTAAGGACGTTATATTTAATTGAAAATTAAACACTGAAAGTAGAGACCATGTACCAAAAGAGAAATGTAAAGCTGTAACATGTTATAAAAAGATATTATGCATGATAATATTTACCATAAAATTATTTTTGCATGTTTAGAGTAGATTGACGATCTAGTCATATTCAAAATCGTTTTTTATATTAAGATTTTGATTATTATTATTTTTTTTAATTAACATTTAAAAATAATAAATGTAATTTTGAAATTTAACAGGAACGCGACTTTTACTGACGTATTTAGGCGCTCGGTCTACACTCGTAGACCAAATTTATTTTCGGCTTAAAATACAACAAAAAACAAATCTTGATTAAAAACTGGTTCATTCTTTTCTTTTAAGTATTTTAAAAAGGTAATAAAGTAATTTAAATAAACTTCATGAACAGCTACTGAGAAGGAAAAGCGCGAGCGTGCCATCTATTAGGAATTATGTTACTTAAAAAAACCTGGTCTACGACCGTAGACCGCACGCGTAAAGGAGGGTTAATTTTGAAATTTAATGTATATATATATTTCAAAACGACATACTAACAAATCGATTCCCAAACGTTAGCAGTTTTATCTTAAAATACCGGGTGATCCAAAAGTCAGGACAAACTTTAAAAATGAATAATTCGAAAACGAATCAAGATACAAAGATACGGTTTGCACCAAACAGATGGAAAAGAAGCCGGGTTTTGCGTGGCAAAGAAATAAAAATTGGTTCTGTTGGCGACCAACAGATGGCGCTGTCGTATTTTTTATGTAGGATTATGCAAAGCAACAAGCGGTATAAAAAGGAACAACTACAGCAGGTAATGGTAGTCGAAGCTTATATGCATAGAAATATCGCATTCTCAGTCGCTACTTTAATCACGCATGGCCTCCAAGATCTCCCGATCTGACACCCTGTGACTTTTGGCTGTGGGGATTCTTGGAAGTCAAAAGTGTACCGCGACCAACCGGCATCACTAGCAGCACTGAAAGATGCCATCCGCCAAAATGTGTCTGCCATAACGCAAGAAATGCTACTAAATGCTGTGAACGATGTGGTGAATCATCTCACAGCTGAACTTCTGAATGTAGTCCGGTCAATTTAGACATAAAAATAGTGATCAAATAAAGAAAAGTCCGACAGAGCTGAATCTCCGTTGAGACCTTAGGTTTACCACAAAGAATAAAGTGTCAAAAGTCCCAATCGGCCGCATGTGTGCTAAGGGACTTATTCGGGCCCCAAGGTCAAAATTTTGGGTTTTTTGGATTTTTCTCGAAAACGGTAAGTTTTATCGAAAAAGTACCTCAGAGTAAAGTTGTAGATCTCAAAATTCTCTATAAAAATGGTCCTTATGATTTTTTCTCTAAGACCCACAATTTCCCAGATATTGCGCTTGTAAGAATCACGTTCTACATAATATGAACACATATGCCACGTATATACATATTCAGGTACTCAAGCAAGTAAAAATGCCTACTTGTGTCTCTTTCATGTATACATTATACTATTCTAAGAAAATATACTCTCAAAAGACCGCCAGTCCCTTACAGTATCCCCTCTACTTGTATGGCCTTGAATAACATCTGGCTATTCTTTTCTCCGTGTGGTGTCGTTCACGTACCTGTTTCTTTTAGTGTTAAACGTGCAGTTCGAGTGAATATACGTATTTATTACAAGCGTCTACTATTGTAGTTTGTGCTGATCAATATTTTAAAAAAATGTCACAATTTTGCTTTATTTGTAATAAACTTTTGACTGAAGATGAAACTGTTGTGGTCAGTCGTGGAATGCCAACTTTAATCGATGCAAGTGTCGCAAGAAATGATGAGTTTGCTGATTATTTAAGAAGTCAAAGTCCGTTACAATTCACGTGGATTGCAGAAAATCATGCACCCGGAAAACTTCAATCTCTGCAGCAAAAAGACAACGTGAGGAAGAACAAGCCAGTACTTCAAAAGTAAGTCCACCTCATACTAGAGCGCGAGTAAGTGAATCCAGATTTTGTTTTAAAAAACACTGCTTATTTTGTGGTGATGAAGCGGATGAAGGAGCAGAGAAGAAGAAAGCGCAGAATTATCGCCGAAAAATTCATAAAGTTTCCACACTTACATTCAAAGATTCCATTTTAAAATTAGCTAAAGACCGTTCTGATGATTTGTCAAAAGCTGTCTTTGCACGTATTAACTTTGAGTATGATTTAGTCGCTGCTGACGCTAAATACCATGACAGTTGTTACAAAACCTTCCTGAGACCTAATACTGACGGTAAAATTGGCCGTCCTCAAAGTGAGGCTATAAACTCTGCAATGGAGGAAAATTTCAATTTCATTGAAAATAGCGATGACTGCCAGTTTTCACTGGATGAATTGAAGAATGTTTGCCAAAATGTAGCTTTAGAAAACGGGATTATAAAAATACGATTGAAATTAAAGTATGGTAGTAGAATTATTATTACAGAGAAGCCTGGGAAATTAACATTTATTTGTTTTGTAGACAATTACCAAGACATTTTAAGTCAAGCCTGGTCTGATAACAAAAACTGGAATGAAAAGGAAAAACGGTGGAAAACTTTAAAAGCTGCGGCAGAAATTATTCGAGAAGATATTCAATCTTGTGTGTTTGATAATACTATGTACCCGCCACCGGGTAGAATGTTTGAAGATATAAATAACGATATTCCCGAATCATTATCTTTTTTTTTTTTTTTTGGAACAAGTCATTCTTAAAAACAAGCGTCATAATTTGGATCATTTAAAGTTAGTTTGCACAAATATTAGTCATAGCATAATGACTGTTGTTCGGCCTAGATCCTTCAAATCTAAATTACAACTGGGTCTTTCAGTTTTTTTCCATCGGCGGTTTGGTTCAAAACGACTTATACAAATTTTCTCATCGTTTGGTTTATGCGCATCTTACAGTGAAACAATGAACTATGAAGCAGCAGCAGTTTTCAGTCGCCCACCTCACATTTTATCACCAGAAACTGCCACATTTGTTCAATATGTTGCAGATAATGCTGATATTAATGTAAATACTTTGGACGGTAATAATACGCTTCATATCATGGGTATAATACAAATTGTAACTCCCAAATATTCAGTATTACTAGAACAGCCGATGCCGCGAGTAACTGAAGTTCTTTCAGCTAAAGATTTTGCAACGAAGGCTCATGTACCTATACAGGTTTATCAAAATACTGGCATAGTAGGATATAGCAAAATAAATGTGCGAGATTTTGAATACGAAAATGAAACAAAAGTATCTTTTCTAAAAAAGGTGATGTGATATGGTTCTATGGAAAATGCAAAAGTTTTCCTTTACCTGGTTGGAATGGTTACATTGAACACCTGACTAGCAATATTGTAGACTTTTCAAAATCAAAAATTTCATTTCTGCCATTTGTTCAACAGCCTGCAAGTAATTAGAGTACGATATACACAACTTTACTTTGTGCTTTAGAAGATGCTAAACGTTACAACCATACAGTTTGCATAATTACTTTTGATCAACCTCTGTTTGCGAAAGCTCGCGAAATTGTATCTGCTGCACCTGAAGGATCGGAATTATCAAAGATTATAGTAAGACTGGGAGGATTTCATTTGTTAATGTCATTTTTCGGCGCAATAGGTTATATTATGCAAGGAAGTGGTTTAAAAGAAGTGCTTTCTGAGATTTATGCACCTAAGTCTTTAGAGAAAATGCTTAATGGCCATGCTTACGCGAGGGCAGTTCGAGCTCACACGTTACTTCAGCTCACTTTAGCATTAACAATATTAAAAGAACTAGCTATTGATGATGTTATGGATGCAGATCTTATAATTTTATCTTAATCTTATACTTTTTTGATAAAACTTACCGTTTTCGAGAAAAATCCAAAAAACCCCAAAATTTTTACCTTGGGGCACACATGTAGAAATGGTGGGTCTTAGAGAAAAAATCATAAGGACCATTTTTATAGAGAATTTTGAGATCTACAACTTTACTCTGAGGTACTTTTTCGATAAAACTTACCGTTTTCGTGAAAAATCCAAAAAACCCAAAATTTTGACCTTGGGGCCCGAATAAGTCCCTTAGCACACATGGGACCGATTGAGACTTTTGACACCTTATTCTTTGTGGTGAACCTAAGGTCTCTACGGAAATTTGGCTCTGTCGGAATTTTCTTTATTTCAATTGTCCAAATTGACCGGACTAATGATAGACATTGAACAGTTACTGTAGTAGTACTAATTAACTGTAATTAAGCTGACTTGTAAGTTGTCAACATTTTTTTTCATTTGTAAATCATCTTTTGGTGAAATAAAACACTATAGCGCCATCTGTTGGTCTCCAACAGAACTAATTTCTTTCCTTTGCCACACGAAACCCGGTTTCTTTTTCATCCGTTTGGTGCAAACCGTATCTTTGTATCTTGATTCGTTTTCGAATTATTCATTTTTAAAGTTTGTCCTGACTTTTGGATCACCCGGTATTTATGTTAAAATATTTTTTAAAAACTGCGTAATGATTAAAAGTGCTTAAAATTCTTGAACTAAAATTTCCAAAGTCTTTTCACACAAGGTGCTAAATTCGAAATGCATTCTAAGTTCTAAATGTATGTTCTGTGTAAATGCAGGTCTACAAAAATATGTGATATAGAAAGACTGTCTTCATTTTCGGTATCAGCGCACTTTCACACACACATACACAAAATAAATAAATAAATAAAAGTCTATCTTTTGGCTTTAATGGCTAAAAATCTATAAGAAACAGTAAACAAATCCTAAACAACTCTCTGTGTTCTTATAGCGATTCAGTCAGATATTGTACCCTGACAGTCGCATGAAAAGACTGTTTATTCTCTTTCGACGTATAAATATTAGATACAAATAATAATGTAAAATTTTATATGAGATTAGATCATTATCTCAATGTGGTAGCTAGTTAAGTTGATGTTCATTTCGTGATAGCCTAATAATATTGCGTATCATACGTAGGGTCTATCATTTAAAAAGGCCATAAGTTTAAAGAGATGGCAAAGCTTAAATTAATGGTAATAAGAATTATTTAGTTTAGAACCATTACCAAAATAGTTATTTTGATATGTCTAGAAAAAAATCACAAGAATTTGCTCTTGTATTTTCATGCAAATAAATTATATATTTTAAGTAGCTATTATATAAACGTGCTTTTCTCATATATATATATATAGGGAGTCCTGTTCCAACATCCGTTGTGAACAGACGTCTTTTCCTGAGCTCCGCGCTGCGCCATCTAGCGGCGTAAGCATAAACAGTTTCTACCAGAGTGCAAGTGCTACTGTGACCTAAAGAGCCTTTTTCAAGGCTAATATCCGAGGGGATCAGTAGTCTTCACTCGAGAAGAAAAGTTTTTTATTGTGCTTCACATTCCACTGTATATTAGTAAAACTTAGTTTATTTACTTAAAATGGCTGAAAATAGCCAGCAGTCGACTTCGATAGGCACTCCGGTCACCTGCCCTTATTTCAGGGGCCTGGATCTACGGAGCCTGTCATCCGAAGGAGCTGAGGCCGAGATGGTCAAACTTAGAGCAGTCATAGCCTGCAATGACGCAGCTATATTCAAGCTAAATAGAAAGGAGCTGGATGATGCTTCTACAGCCAAGCTCTCCTCCCATGTCCAAGAAAGATCACTGGCATGGCAGGCTGCTACCCTGCTATCACAGGTTAGTGGGCTGAGCTTATATTTTACACCACCACCACCACCACCTCCTAAAACTAATTGCATGGGCAATAATAATGGTATTAAATGTAATGATGAGGAAAATTCAGTAAGCGCAGGTTCGTTACTGGTGGCGCCATCTTCCGACATGGAAGTAGTTGAGAAACCAGTTTCGGTCAAGCGCTTACATTCAGAAAAGGTTGACAGCAACCCTGATTCCGATGGGGATGGGAATTGGGAGAAAGTTAACTATAAAAAGAAAAAACCCAAGTCTATTGTTCAAAAAACTAATGGTAGCACCTCTAATGGGGAAAATAACGTTAATCAGGCTAAAACTAAATCAAGCAGAGTTCCTGCTTTTCACATTATTCCGCCGCCTCATTGGCAAATACTGCTGTCCGGAATGCGGAACATTGTTCCAACGCTGGCCAGCAAAGCCCAGGGGCGTTTTCTGAAACTAAAGGTCGAGAATGAGGAGGACTATAGGAAAATTCAGTCCTACCTCATTCAAGAAAAAATCCAATTCAAAAGTTTTTTGCTTGAATCTGAAAAAAATCTGAAGGCGGTGATTCGGGGTCTCCCCATCAACACCCGTCCTTCAGACATCGCTCAAAATTTGGAAATCGAAGGATTTATGGGGGTCACTGTGACTCAAATGTTCAGAGGACCTGTGTCCAAGAAAATTCTAATGCCGCTTTTTCATTTGGCGATACCTAAATCTCAAGTTGAGGTAGAACTAGACTCCATCTTTCAGATCACTCAACTGATGGGAACACAGGTCACGGTCGAAGTTTACCGGGGCCACAAAGGACCCTCACAGTGCTTCAACTGTCAGGGCTACTTCCACTCTGCAATTTCTTGCAACTTGCCGCCCCGGTGCGTTAAATGTGCTGGGGAACACAGGAGCAAGGAATGCAGAAAGGATTTTGGTGATCCTTGCAGATGTGCGCACTGTGGTGGCGCCCACCCGGCTAACTATCGGCTGTGTCCAAAGTTTCCCACCCAAAATAACAGGAAAAACGCTAAACCCAAGCGTAAGCCCCAGGAACAGGTCACAGGGGCTCCCAAAATCCAAACTTTTACAAGCAAGAAGGTTCAACCTTCCCAATCTTTTGCGGGAATTGCTATTGGTCGTAGCGAGCCCGAAGCTCCTCCCCCTTCCAAAACTCCTTATATAAATTCCTCGGTCCCAGAAGACGCCAGTTCGGCTACCGAGTTCCTAAACTACGTCATGGTCTTGGAAAAGAATCATGACAAAAAAAACATAGTAAAAGCCTGGAAAATGGCACTTCCACAAATTCGTGCGGCGTCCACGAACTTAGATCGATCTTTCATCTTATACGAGAGTTTAATATCTCTCGAGTAATTTTGTTAGGGAATTTCCACCCTTTATTTAGGCTTAACTTTAACATTCGACCCTAGTAGAACGTTGAATTCTTTCTCTGTTGGTATATGGAACGCCAATGGCCTCCATTGTAAAGCGGCTGAGTTCCGCGATTGGGTTTATAGTAATAATTTAGATATTATCTTTGTCTGTGAGACCAAATTCTCCCAGGGTTCTACTGTTAAGGTGGCCAATTATATGTTATTCAATGTTGACAGGCCATATAATGGCACCTCTTCCGGCGGCACTGCTATTTATTTAAAGTACGGCTTCAATGCTACTCTCATTAAAGTCCAAAATCTAAATTCCATTGAAGTCACGCCAATTGTTTTGGAATTCCCCACTATTCAAAAATTACTTGTTGCAGCAGTTTATATCCCTCCTCAAAGTGAAAGGAATAACCTGCTCATGCGAGATCTATCCCGGCTCACTAATATTTATTCAAATTTTATTATTGCGGGTGATTTTAATGCCAAACACTTGTCTTGGAACTGCCCCTCTAATGATGCTAGAGGGAATATCATCAGGAGATGGGTGGATCAAAATCATGCACAAATTCTTGCTCCCCCTGAACCCACCTTCACTAGAAGTAATAATATTTTAGATTTTGCTATCACCCGCAATTTTCCATATAGTTACAGCATTCAAACGCTGAATGATCTTACCTCTGATCACCTTCCTGTGGAAATCTGTTTTCGGACGAATAACTACAATTTAGATTTACCGGCGGCCTTCACCACCAGGTGGAGACACTTTACGGAGATTTTAGCCGAATCTGAGCTTCCTTCACCTCTTCCATCTAACAAACTCGAAGCCGAGAGATCAATCAGCATGCTTGAAAATTACATTCAAGATGCCTTTCAGCAAAGCTCGGCTCCGAGAAAGAGGACTAGTCTATTCTTCCGATTACCAGATGAAATCAGGCATTTGATCAGAGAAAGAAATCATGCTCGCAGGAATTGGCAGGTTCATAGGCTCCCCCATTTCAAACGCTTGTACAATGTACTTGCAAGGAGGGCTAAAGCTGCAATTCATGAGTACTCAAAAACGCATTTCAACAACTTTGTCGAGAGTTTATCGACGACTGACAACACCATTTGGAAGGCTACTTCACGTATTCGTAGGCCAAAAACAAACATTCCGGCTCTAAATAGCCCAATTGGAATGGCAGTGACAAACTCTGAAAAGGCTGAAGCTCTCGCTCACAGTCTTAGAAGTCAGTTCACACCTCACAATGATGTTTTTAATCCTAGAATCACTTCAATTGTTAATAACAGTGTTCAAAATTTATTAAGCAAAAATTCCATTAATACTCTTAACTTGGCCACTCCCTCTGAGGTAGTGGAATATGTTTCTAAACTGAAAAAAAATAAATCCCCTGGCGAGGACCGAATAACAACTAACATGCTTATTAACCTTCCTACCAACTTTATTTTTTATATTACTTTAATTATTAATCGCATGCTAATACTCAATATTTTTCCAGACTGTTGGAAAAAGAGTTTAATCGTTTCTCTGCCGAAAGGTGGCGACACTGATCCGCACCTTCCTCAAAGCTATAGACCTATTTCTCTTCTCTCTTGCATGTCTAAAATCTATGAATATATTCTCGTTAATCGTCTGAATGATTTTACAAACTCTCATGATGTGATTATGCCTGAACAATTCGGGTTTCGTCCACGTCATTCAACACAACAACAGTTGTGGAGAATTTGTGAAATTCTTCACGACGGCTTCCAATCTGGAGGTGTAACGGGGGTTATATTTCTAGATGTTCAAAAAGCTTTCGATAAGGTCTGGCATGCTGGCCTTATTCATAAACTAATATCTATTGGTCTTCCCGACCAACTAACTAAAATTATTTATGACTATCTTAGCAATAGATCTTTTTCCGTTAAAGTCGGAAACTCTATCTCTAACCCTTCACCCATTTTAAGTTCTGTTCCTCAAGGTTCTTTGCTGGGGCCCTTCCTCTTCAACATCTACGCCAATGATCTTCCGCGTGATGTTGACGTCACTTTAGCGACTTTCGCTGACGACACTGCCATTTGCTGTAAACGAAACACTCCAAACGCTGCGTTTGAAGTACTTCAAAATTATCTAAATAAATATTCGATCTGGTTACGGAAATGGAGAATCAAAGTAAACAGTTCCAAAAGTGCCGCCATATTTTTCACCAATAAAAACTATGACACCTCCACTAACTTTCTCTTAAATAATGAACCCATTCCCTGGGAGACATGTTATAAATACTTAGGAGTTTATATTGATTCCAAATTAACGTGGTCTCGTCACATCTCAGAAACTCTGGGAAAAGCCAAACGAGCCACGCATTCCCTTCATTCTCTCTTAGCTTTTAATAGCCGCCTGTCCATCAAAAATAAATTATTACTATATAAATCCATGATCCGTCCTATCTTAACCTACGGGTGTATGATATACGGATCTGCTTCGAAAACCAACTTGGATAAAATTCAAAAGTTTCAAAACAAGCTATTGCGCAGGTTTTTGAAAGCTACTCGCTACGTCCGCAATGATACTATTCATCGGGATCTCCGAATTAAGCCTATTTATGCTCAATTTCGGAAACTTGCATTGAAGTTTCACAGATCCATTCCTAATGTTGGAAATCCTCTGTTGGACTCTATTCACAGATACGACGCTAGAGTCGGTCGTGGTAAAAAACGGCCTCTGGCTATTTTAGTCAGAGGGGATGATTTTCTCCCCGTCTCTAAAAAGCGTAGGAGTACAACTTCCGGAGTCACCTAACTTAGTATTTCCATCCAAAATTCTATCTCCCCTAGATTGAACGAAATGTTCATCTAGCTTTGGCTAACCCTAGTATCAGGCTTATCTACTGAACTTTGTCAGTCGCGAGCTTTGAACCTTCTTTCTAGTGAAAATGTTACTTATTTTTTAATTATTTTTTATCAAAATTTCCTAATTGCTGTATATTTTTTATTATTTGGCTTATTTTTTTTAATTTTTTATTAATTTCATTGTATTTTAGTGTAGGGATCTGAGGTCTCCTCTCATTGGCCGATTTCCTGGCCTCTGATTGGCTTTCAGTTTCAGGTCGTAATCCTCTGCGATTTTGCTCGTTTTACTTTCAGTGAGGATTGTGAGTGCTATGTGTGTCTCTGAGAGGTCCGCAGATCCAGCTCAGAACTTAGTTTCTGGCTGGACACTGAGACTTTCATAGGATTCATGCATGCACTTCACTTTAATCCTCCTGAATTTTAATTATGATAGGAAAAAAAAAAAAAAAAATTGTATGGCCCCCTTTTTTTTTATTAATTGCGGGACTCCGAGCGATTTCCTGTGCCCCTTGGGGCGCCCTGCTCAACTCTTAATTCCTTTTCGCCGTCCAGACCGTCTCGTCAACGCACGTAACAGTTTCACTGTTACACTTAGGTTTTTTCAAGGAGTTATTTACTTATTATTTATTTTAATATTTTTTTTTTTTTTTAAACTCCTGGTGCTTCACTCTGATTGGTCTCTGCTCACGCGGAGATTTATTCAGAGATCAAAATTCTAAATTCACCCATTTGGCTTTTAATTATTTTATGGAAAATTATTTTTATGTTTTTCGCATTTTTCGTTGGAGGTAAGCATTGGTTGCGACCAAATGCAGGTACTCCGAAGCACATCGTTGACTTGACTTGATATATATATATATATATATATATATATATATATATGAAGTTATAATATATGTTTTCAGTCATATAAAAGTTGAAAATATATAACAAAAATAACTAAAGTAAAACTTACGAGAAAATTAAGAAAAGTGAAACAATTCATAAGTAAAACTTACTGCAAAATCGTAAAATAAATGATTTAAACTGTCAAAAAATGCCCCGTATGACTTTAAACATACATGTGGGTTTAAAGCATGCTTTTAATTGATCAAACTCTCCCCCTAGGCAGACAGTTTAATAAAAAAGCACATATATGGCTAAATTCAATATGAATAAAATAAAATAATATGGAACAGACAAAAAACTTATATGGATTAGGCAGAAAATTGATCAAACATTTACACAAACAGCAGCAAGTATTCTTCGACCACATTCGATGAAATCATGGAAGCATCTGCGCAAGCGCTAACTCTACGAGTCCAATGCTGAAATAAGGGTGACAGTCAACTGACTCGGAGAAAATGAGCAATAACAGAGCACGGATTTGCTGGATGTTTTCCAAATTTCAAGCTGGCATCCCTCCAACATTTTGGACGCGTCCTCACTACTAGTTTTAGGATATGTGGCTGCACTGTGTTTCATAAGATCTCCAGCGAGACAACTAATCAAAATACGAAACAATCGAAAATATATTACAACGCCATCTATATTAAATTAAAGAAATTAAAACAATAAAAAAAGTTATTATAGCTAAATTTAATCGAAAAAGGAATAATTAAAAATTAAAATTAAAAAAATCATTTATATTTCAAATGTTTTAAATATTTTTCTATAATATAACCATGTAAAAAATCTATAGGATAATCATTTTCAATAGCTCTATTAAAGAAATTCTGAATATCCTTAATTTTGTCATAATAATTAGAAATTAATCTTTTGTTACGATTAAGATAGTTTAAAATGATATTTCTGTAGATAAGTTTATATATATATATATATATATTATTGTTTTTTTTTTTTTTTTTTTGCTGGTATACGGATAACAAAAAGAAAAGAATCAAGAGATAAACTCTCAAAAACAGAACGCACATTTATTTGAAATAAAATCTGTGGAAAAATTCCATAACAAAGTGTGAAGTAAACTCGATATGCTTTTTTTCTTTTTTTCTTTTTTTTTTTTTTTTTTTCAAATAATGCAAACTTCTAACTAGCTAAATAAATTAATTAATTTAATTAAAATAATAACAATTATGACATGCAATTTGATTTTTTACTTTCCAAACATACATATGCAAGGAAAGTTTATGTAATCATGACAAAAATTCGACTTAGATAATTTGATATATCTATACGTTTTGAGGTGCCCTGAGTTCATTTTTGCAATTTTTACGGTGTCTTATGTACGTCTGTATGAGCGTGTGTATGTGTGTAAATGAACACGATAGCGTTTTAACGCTTTGTTAAAAGAAGCTGAACGTTGATACGTATGTTATAGGTAGTTTTTTATAGTGACACAAAGAAAAATTCTTTACCATTATGGCCTATGGGCTCAAAATCTTTAAAGTATGATAGCGTCTAAATTCCTTATTCGACTAAACTGAAAAATTATAAATGTATAGATATTTATATATATATGTATATTATATTGACCTACAATATACTATATGATATAGATAGATAGACAGATATAGAAGAGTTTAAGAACGTTATAAAAATTAGCAACTAATAGATACATGATTAATACCAACAACACTCAAATAAAAGTTATTTTAATTCAATTTAAATGTTAGCACTCTTTTTTTTATGATTTTTTATTTACAGTATATCAATTAGTAATCGATAAATTCATTTTAAATTGCGTTAATGTTTGCAATTAGGACCAAAACACTAAGGCCAATAAGATATATATATATATATATATATATATATATATATATATATATATATATATATATATTATAGGTCATCGTCGCAAGAATTGTATAAGTTTTGGTGAATCTAGTACTCATTGCTTTTTCACAGGGTCACAAAACAAAATTCTTTATCATTATGGCCTATGGGTACAATGAGAAAATGGGTAAAGAAAAATTCTTTATTATGATAATCTATAGGCTCAAATTGTATTAAATGTGACAGCGTCTAAACACCTCATTAGATTCAGTGGAAAATTTATATACATTTTATAGGTTACCATCGCACGAACGATATAGATTTTCGCGAATCTAACATTTATAGATTTTTACAGAGATACAATAAAAAATTCTTTATCATTTTGACCTAGTGGCTCAAATTATTAAAAGTGTAATAGCATTAAATTAAACAGCATACTACACTGTTAAAAAAATGCAGAAAAAATACAGAAATTCTCTGTAATTTCAGAAAAAAAGTCGTAAAATACGTTTTGTCTACGTAATTTTTCCTTAATTACGCCTTTTTTTCTGAAATTAGAGAATTTCTGTATTTTTTCTGCATTTTTTTAACAGTGTATATGGGGGGGGGGGGAATACTCAAACTCTTTATTATAATTTTTTAATTTGTTTATTTAACGACTTCTCTTACTTTAATGTACTTAAACAATCGTTAATTATTTAATGTTCGGAAAATCCAGTGGAGTCACTCCAGATTTTTTACTTTCCGAATACATAGGAACGTACTATAATCATGTAAAGCATTTGCTCAAACTTTTTCATTGTGTGTGTAAATTTCACATAACAGACATATTTTATTAGCATTATCTGAGCCTCAGATTTTTATCGCCTTTATATTAATTTTCTAACGTGATGACCAAAGAAGTATCTTTAATAAGTTAAATTTCTATTTATTCAGTGATCAGAATGAATAAATGTTTTCATAAATTTTAGTAAATGTTTAGATAATTTATGCAAATTTATGTACAAACCTTTTGAGTCTGTTTGCGACTGTATTCTGTAAAAAGTTATAACTTGATTTAAATTTTGAACTCTATGAAAAAATAGTGTATGGAAAATATTGAAATATATTTTAATAAATATAAAGCCAGCTTTCTGAAAAATAAAAAAAGAACTTGAACTTAATTAAATTTTACATTTATAAAACAGCTGTAGTTGTCAGTTGGTAGAACACTAGCTTACGAATGATGAGTTCTCAACGCAAGGTGAATTTTGAATTTCATTTAATATTACTATTCTTTTAACTTTTTTCTATATACTTAATATTACTATTCTTTTAACTATTCTCTAACTTTTTAATCAAATTTATTTATTTTTTAACTTTGGATTCATAATTTCAGTTTTTAGCCAATTTTTAATTTTTGTCAAAATTGGTTAAAAAATTACGATTTAAAAAAAAAAAGCTTCTTTGTACACTAATTTAGAACAAAAAACAAAAACTTGACTTATTATCTAACATGAAATGGAAGTTGAAAGATTAATAAATTGTAAATTCTAAAATATCGGTGCAAAGTGACCTGAAAAAAAAAATAATAATAATCTGGTGTGTCACTCACACAGCTTTCTCTTACCTTGCATTTCAGTATTCTAAAGATAGGTTGCATATTAAGCCTTAAAATGAGTATCATAAGATAATAAAATTCAATGAACTTTTAAAAAAAATCTAAAATAGGTTTAGGAACAGTTTTATTTGACTTGTAACCCCCCTACCCTCCCCCACGTTCAATTATAGTCCATACAATTAGTTAAAATATATATTATTAATTTGCCGTCAAACTTGCCAAATAATCAAATTTTTAAGTGACAACCTAATACGGACTTTAAAATACCAAATTTGAATTTCCTGCAGTTGTTTGTTTTTAAGTTGTGCTGATAGCATATATACAGATCGACCGCTGAAAGCTGGACTTTCGTAATAAGGACACCTCAAAACATGATATTGTACAAAAAACTATAGTTGAAAATTCAAATAATACTTTGTTTGCATTATGCGTTTGAAAAAGTAATTTTGCTTCCTGAGCAGTGTTCGTAGGCCTAGTAAAATGTAGCAAAGCATTTCCGTCAATTAAATTTCAATTGAAAAGAACGTTTAGCTTAATTTTGGGTAGATCTGTATATTATTTATAATCAATATGCACTATAAACAATATTGTGTACTTAAATTTAGTCTTACTTGAAAAACATTTAGCACAAAAGAAATCAATATTCCAGCAATTTCCAAGTACAGCCTCAATATATCCAAACACTTTGGGTAGCCCTGTAAACGAATGATGAATGATTTCCGCACCACAATCTACACAAAACATGCTCTTTTGCATATAATAAATTTTGTTCATTCCTTTTTGTTTAAGTCAGCCTACAGAAGTTAGACTGTACTTACCAGAAATTTCCCCATAGATGTAATTTATTTCTCTTGGATGTCCCTGTACACGAACCGTTGCTTCATCTCATCGAAAAGTTTAGTGTAGCATCCCTACATTTAGAATACCATCTGCTATTACTTGTTTTTGGGATGTGCTGATAGCAGACAGACACACAGACCAACCGCTAAAAACATATTTTCAGGATTCAGGGGAACTCAAAACGTGTAAAAACTCACGTTTGAAAATTTCACCAAAAGACATTACTTTTTCTACCATATATATGGGTAAAAAAAAAGTAAAAATAGCAGTTAAAATAATTTTTTTTTAATCTCTATAAAAACACTCTTCCTAAACCAAATTTAGAAATTGGTGAGCTCTGAATTCTTAGTGAATATATACGTATAGGCCCTTTTTAACTTTTGTCAAAATCGGTTTAAAATTCACGATTTTTTTATAAAACATTTTTATTCTTTAATTCAAAAAAAAATAAAATAAAATAAAAAGAAAGAAAGAAACCATAGAAAAAAAAAAAAAAAAAAAAGGGAAAGCACGTGATTTATAACATAATACGATTTGAAAATAATGAAAGAATGCCAGGTCGCAGATTTTAAGTACAAGATTTGGAAATTTAAAAGTAGTAAACTCACAAATTTTAAAATATCAGTTTATTTTGGAAGAAAAGGCACATTTTAATGAAAAAAATCTATGAGACTGATTTTCATCAAACATACTAAGAACCATCATTAAATCAGCATTTCAATTACAAGAAACGCATTGAAATCGTCCCAATCGGTTGAAATTGTAGTGCTATGGACAGATAAGCTAGGCGTAGGCTCCAAACATACAACACTATTTTAATTTGGTTGGCGGCTAAAAAGTAATGCATGGAAACTAAAGAAAAAAAAATTTAAAATAAGAAAATATCAATGCATTTGCAATTTCATCACGAAAAAGTGATATTTTATGTTGGAAATTAGGTTTAATGTGGACTTTCTGAATCAAACTCAATTTCACTCGTCGTTTGACCTTTGTTATAAAATATAAATGTTCAGTCAAAAACCTATTTGATTTACCCCCCTACACTTGCATGTTCTTATCCGAGAGATGCATGAAATTTCAAAAAGTGTTTAAGATATGAATTTAAAATTTTTCTCAACCATACAATTTGATATAATGAAAAAAAAAAAAAAGAACTAAAATTAAGAAGTTCTGTTCGATAGAAAAACATAATGATTATGGAAATAAAAAAATTTAATGGTAATTTCATATTTAAATTTAATTATTAATTAAGCTCCATATTATTAAAATCTTTTAGTTAAGATTCTCAATTTGAATGTTTTGTTTTATTTAATGTAAAAATTACAAGGATAACGGAAATTGTGATTGAAATATCCTGAGTGCATTGAAAAAGCACCCTTGATTTTTTTAAAAAATAATCTCCTATATATATATATATATATATATATATATATATATATATATATTTTTTAAGTAAACCAAAATAATATTTTTAATCAGTAGAGTAATCTCATACTAGTTAACACACACAAAAAAAATTTTGTTTGTACATGAATTCGTTATTTTTTTAAATATTCCGAAAGTTGATAGAAAATTTCTTTATTTTTCTCATTTAAAAAAAAAAGGCTTTCCCCTTAAGAGAAAAAAATAAGTTTAATAAACTAGGTTAAAAGTTAACTGTTTTAGAAATTATAAATGATACAAGAGTATAACTTGTGATCTATA
Source organism: Salticus scenicus (assembly GCA_963930645.1). NCBI lineage: Eukaryota > Metazoa > Arthropoda > Arachnida > Araneae > Salticidae > Salticus > Salticus scenicus. Next base: position 15,187,036 of record OZ005655.1, read on the forward strand.
AATTTACAGTTTAATATTTTGAAGGACAATAGTTATATTGCATCATGCGATTCAACGGAACATATCAAGACAAAGTGCGACATTTTTCTTTAACCCACTCGGTGTTTCTTTACCTAATTAGTCCCACATAATAATATGTTGATGCTTAAAATCCAAATATCTACAAAACATATAAATATATAGTTAAACAAATACCTATTGCAAGAATATAAAATAGCGATAATGATCTGTACATAATTAAAAAAAAAAAAAAAAAAAAATTACAAGATAAAAGGAACTTTTTATATACCATGTTTTTAAATTTTCTGTTGAATCTTTTAAACTTGACAATTCTATGTAATAAATACTCTTTTTAGATTTTTTTTTTTTTTTTTTTTTTTTTTTTATGAATTATCCCATCAACTTGAAAGAAAATGATCAAATACGTAATAAAGAGAGCAATTATAAACAATTTTCAAACACTTATTAATTCTGAATTCAATTCTGCTTAAAGATTGGTAAAAGTATTAAAAGAATAATGCATTGTCATCGTGTTCTGAGCTATTCTAAAAGTTTCAAATGTCTAGCTAGTTGAGAAGTTAGTTAAAATCGATTGCAAGATTTGTACTGGACAAACAAACAAACAAGAAAGCGAGTTAATAAAAACATGGTAAAATTATCTAAAAATTTAATTATTAAAATTTAAGCATGAAAAAAAAAAAAAAAATGAAATAAAACATGTGTACTAAACTAAAACTTTCAGAATTCAGAATAAGGAATGCTTGTTGTCTTTTAAATATATTGATATAAATTTTACCTTTTCGGCATGTACCTTTTCAAACGTGTATGTAAGGGTGTTGTACAGATTCGTACAAGCTGAAAATAGTAGCACTTGCGTACATGTCCAGGTGGTTTAAATATTACAGGTGTATTTTTAAAAAATCTAGTGGTACTTGCGTACAACATTTCTTTCGCGTTATTTGAGGATCATTACATGAAGAGGTTGTATCCATATGATGCAACTATTAAAACCTTTTTCTTTCTTTCTTTATCTTTTTTTTTTTTTTTTTTTTTTTTTTTTTTTTTTGGGGGGGGGGGGGGGAGAGAGAGAGAGAGAGAAAAAGAGGCATATAGGTGAACGACAAATAATCTCAGGAATTGGATTATGATTCAATTCGTTATTGATAAAGAAGAGAGATCGTTTTTTTAACTTTTTTTTTTTTTTTTTATTGGAAGACAAATAAATTCATACTTAAAATAAGAAAGTATTTAAGAAATAAAAATATTTTTAAAGATCTTAATAGCATTTATAAGGACCTTTATTGATCTTGACTCAGTGAATATATAATTGAATGTCATTTCAGAAAATAACTACGGTTGTTATAGCCTGCAACTTTTATATGCGTTAAGCTCATAACTTTGTCAGTCGTAAGACTATACATGCATAAGAGAAGATTCACGTATTTATATAAGAGTATTTCTCTTCAAGTTTAACATATGGATAGAACCCCTTTGTGTTACAAACCAAAAATACAGCGAAACAAATTTTGTACGGAAGTGCCACTTGATTTTTCGAAAACATATCTGTAATATTCGGAACTCCTGGACTTGTACGCAAGTGTCACTAATTTCAGCTTGTATGGAAATATCTTGTACGCATCTGCCATATAACCTATGTAAGCAAAGACTAAGAAATTTGTTAGAAAACATTATAAATTATAAAAACGCTAAACAGTTATTTCCTGTTGAAATACAAAATAATTTCGCCCAACTTTTCATCGGACGATAAAAACAAATACTATAGTATAAAAGAACCAAAAAGCATAAACTTTTAAAAATAGTGGGATAAAGTTTTTTATTTTATTTATTTTTTATTTTTTCAATGATTCTCGTAAAGATTGAATTAAATAGAATTGTGAAAATATATAGAAGATAAACAAAAAATGAAGTAAAAAATAAACAAATAAATAAATTGTAATAGAATATAAAGTAGATAAAATTTCATCAATAAATAACAACAAGATGAAGAAAAAAATGAAGAAAAAGATATATGAATAATTTCCAGACATCATACATGAAAGAACTTAATCAAAGGTCATTAAAGGATTTTTTTAGAGTTTTTGAAGAGAAAAGAAGATTTAAAGACGTCCAATTAAAAGAGAAAAAAAGCCGGGAGCCTACATTTTATAATGAGAGCTTGGAAAATACTAAATTACCCAATTAGAAAGTTAAGGAAAAGAAAAGCATTATTGGCGTAAAATTAAAACGTTCACATTCTTTTAGCAAAAAATTGCCTTCAACATCCTCAAAATAATTTTATTTGCAACGTAATGCAGAACAAGGACGTCGACCTTATCTTAAATAGGTAATCATACTTATACTAGAATTTAAACCTTTAAATGTTTTCAGCCACTACTGTTTGACTTATATGTTTAGATTAATGGAAGTATCACGATGTCCCCAATAATCCGAATATATATATATGTATTTTATATATGTATTTTATTACATATATATATGAATATATATATATGTAACAAATACCTATTGCAAGAATATAAAATAGCGATAATGATCTGTACATAATTAAAAAAAAAAAAAAAAAAAAATTACAAGATAAAAGGAACTTTTTATATACCATGTTTTTAAATTTTCTGTTGAATCTTTTAAACTTGACAATTCTATGTAATAAATACTCTTTTTAGATTTTTTTTTTTTTTTTTTTTTTTTTTTTTATGAATTATCCCATCAACTTGAAAGAAAATGATCAAATACGTAATAAAGAGAGCAATTATAAACAATTTTCAAACACTTATTAATTCTGAATTCAATTCTGCTTAAAGATTGGTAAAAGTATTAAAAGAATAATGCATTGTCATCGTGTTCTGAGCTATTCTAAAAGTTTCAAATGTCTAGCTAGTTGAGAAGTTAGTTAAAATCGATTGCAAGATTTGTACTGGACAAACAAACAAACAAGAAAGCGAGTTAATAAAAACATGGTAAAATTATCTAAAAATTTAATTATTAAAATTTAAGCATGAAAAAAAAAAAAAAAATGAAATAAAACATGTGTACTAAACTAAAACTTTCAGAATTCAGAATAAGGAATGCTTGTTGTCTTTTAAATATATTGATATAAATTTTACCTTTTCGGCATGTACCTTTTCAAACGTGTATGTAAGGGTGTTGTACAGATTCGTACAAGCTGAAAATAGTAGCACTTGCGTACATGTCCAGGTGGTTTAAATATTACAGGTGTATTTTTAAAAAATCTAGTGGTACTTGCGTACAACATTTCTTTCGCGTTATTTGAGGATCATTACATGAAGAGGTTGTATCCATATGATGCAACTATTAAAACCTTTTTCTTTCTTTCTTTATCTTTTTTTTTTTTTTTTTTTTTTTTTTTTGGGGGGGGGGGGGGGGGAGAGAGAGAGAGAGAGAAAAAGAGGCATATAGGTGAACGACAAATAATCTCAGGAATTGGATTATGATTCAATTCGTTATTGATAAAGAAGAGAGATCGTTTTTTTAACTTTTTTTTTTTTTTTTTTATTGGAAGACAAATAAATTCATACTTAAAATAAGAAAGTATTTAAGAAATAAAAATATTTTTAAAGATCTTAATAGCATTTATAAGGACCTTTATTGATCTTGACTCAGTGAATATATAATTGAATGTCATTTCAGAAAATAACTACGGTTGTTATAGCCTGCAACTTTTATATGCGTTAAGCTCATAACTTTGTCAGTCGTAAGACTATACATGCATAAGAGAAGATTCACGTATTTATATAAGAGTATTTCTCTTCAAGTTTAACATATGGATAGAACCCCTTTGTGTTACAAACCAAAAATACAGCGAAACAAATTTTGTACGGAAGTGCCACTTGATTTTTCGAAAACATATCTGTAATATTCGGAACTCCTGGACTTGTACGCAAGTGTCACTAATTTCAGCTTGTATGGAAATATCTTGTACGCATCTGCCATATAACCTATGTAAGCAAAGACTAAGAAATTTGTTAGAAAACATTATAAATTATAAAAACGCTAAACAGTTATTTCCTGTTGAAATACAAAATAATTTCGCCCAACTTTTCATCGGACGATAAAAACAAATACTATAGTATAAAAGAACCAAAAAGCATAAACTTTTAAAAATAGTGGGATAAAGTTTTTTATTTTATTTATTTTTTATTTTTTCAATGATTCTCGTAAAGATTGAATTAAATAGAATTGTGAAAATATATAGAAGATAAACAAAAAATGAAGTAAAAAATAAACAAATAAATAAATTGTAATAGAATATAAAGTAGATAAAATTTCATCAATAAATAACAACAAGATGAAGAAAAAAATGAAGAAAAAGATATATGAATAATTTCCAGACATCATACATGAAAGAACTTAATCAAAGGTCATTAAAGGATTTTTTTAGAGTTTTTGAAGAGAAAAGAAGATTTAAAGACGTCCAATTAAAAGAGAAAAAAAGCCGGGAGCCTACATTTTATAATGAGAGCTTGGAAAATACTAAATTACCCAATTAGAAAGTTAAGGAAAAGAAAAGCATTATTGGCGTAAAATTAAAACGTTCACATTCTTTTAGCAAAAAATTGCCTTCAACATCCTCAAAATAATTTTATTTGCAACGTAATGCAGAACAAGGACGTCGACCTTATCTTAAATAGGTAATCATACTTATACTAGAATTTAAACCTTTAAATGTTTTCAGCCACTACTGTTTGACTTATATGTTTAGATTAATGGAAGTATCACGATGTCCCCAATAATCCGAATATATATATATGTATTTGTATTACAGCACATCAGTATCATCCGTTCCCATAATTCAACTAATTTCGTACAAACAACAAATATAGTTATCGTTCGAGTGAGCACCTAGATTTAATTTCCATAAACAAGTTTTGATAAAGTAATATGTTTTCTGCATCTAGCTGAAGACTGCAGTCACGCGATTATGCCTCATTCGATATTTTTTTTAATAATCATCGATATTTTGTTCTTCACTCTGCTTGCATAATAATAATAATAATGGTGATAATAATGATAATCTAACAAACGCACTGCGTACGCTGAATTTCATATAATGAGATTGTCACGAAATAAATATCAACATCCAACTTAATAAATGACTTCAATAAATCTACAAAATAGCCTTGTGTAATATGCAGAGACAAATCGTTCTCATAAAGTGTTGATAAGTTATTGATCGTATTTTAATGCAATAAAATATGCATTAAAAAACTACACGTTCATTTTTCATCAGTACTAGAGAGAGACCAAAATTAATGATATTTCAATTGTGAATAGGAAATTATTCAAATATATTGTAAAATTTGTCTTTTTTTTTTCTCTCTCTCTCTCTCTATGTATAATGACGATATACATTATCTATGATAGTTCGAAAAAAGAAATGTAACAGATGCCTTTGACCTTATTTTAAACAATCATTGACATTTAGAATAAGGTTTCATGCACATACTATAAAAAATGTTCTAAATATTTGGAAGTTCGGATCCTGATATTTGAAAAATAATTATTATTATTACTATTCATGCTAAAAATGTAATTATGGTTATTTTTTTAGTAAATTAAAGAACACAGTTCGTTCTTTAATTTCGTGGGGGGGGGGGGATTATAACAGGAAGTAATTTAAGTTTTTCAATTTTTTACAGAAAAATTATCTTTAAATTTCAAAAAAAAAAAAAAATTCAGCTGTTCAATAAATAATTAAAAATCAAAATGATTTTTTTTTTTTTTTGACTATGTTCTGTTCGTTGTTAAAATCTTTAACGTCAAGATTGAATTTTTACCATTAAAAACCTGATTATTATTCTTAAGTCTCACATTTATTGTCGATGTCCACAAAAAGAGCGAACCCAAGATAACTTCTGTGCATTACATTTTTCTTCAGTGCATGTCTATAATTAAAACAGCATATTCCCATTACAACACTTGCTGATCTTTTCCTTCTTTCACCGTTATCTGTTGAGTCGGAGAGTTTAAGCCGAGAGAAAACTTAGATGGGCCGGCAATCATCGAAGGTTGTAAAACAATAATAAGACTACCAACGGCAGAAAAATCATAAAAACTCAACAAAGCATCATACTCATTAGGAGGGGCACTTTCAAACGCACGGAAGCATTTGACAATTACCTTAATAAATGATTGCAATAAATGTCTGAAGAATAACAGTTTATAGCAAGGAGAGAACAGCATACCTGCCAATATTCTAATTAATATTCCGTAGAATTTTTTTTTTCTGCCTTTTATTGTTCACACCGGTAATTTTAGAGAGTATTTTTCTTCTTATTTAATCGCAATTACATTTGGAGAAAATTGCTCTAAATATTAAGTGGTGTGGTGCTAAAAATTTTATGGAATATTAATTAGGATGTTGTCAGGAATGAAACAGTGCTGACTATGTAAAGTGCTGCTAAGTTATTGATCGTACTTTATGGAATAAAATGTGCTTAAAAAAAAAAAAAAAATACGCGTTAATTTTTTAACAGTAGAAGAGAGATTTGTAAAATCTGTCTTTTTTTACTTTCCGAACATACATATGTAAGGAAAGTATTGTAATCATGTCAAAAATACGATTTTGAGATTTTGGTGTTTTTATACGTTTTGAGGTCCCTTAAGTTCATATTCACTAACTTTACAATGATGTATGTATGTGTGTGTATATATATATATGTGTGTGAGGGAACACGATAACGCCTAAATGCTTTGTTCGAATGAACTGAAAGTTGGTACGTAGCATATAGGTCAATATAGTACGAACCTTATTGATTTTAGTGAATCTAGGACTTATAGTTTTTTTTTTTTTTTTTTTTTTTTTTTTTTTTTTCCACGGGCGCAAAGAAAGGTTCTTTACCATTATGGCCTACAGACCCAAGTTTTTTACAGTAGAATGGCGTCTAAATGCCTTATTCGTCTGAACTAAAAATGTATACACATGTTATAAATCCCCGTCGCATGAAGTGCATACATTTTGATGAATCTAGCACTTACAGTTTTTTTTTTTTTTTTTTTTTTTTTTTTTTACCGGGACACAAATAAAAATTCTTTATCGGACCAAATACTTCAAAGTACCATACCATTGCGTTTAAACACCTTATTCTATTGAGCTGAAAATGTATGCACATATTATAGATCACAGCCGCACAAATTGTATAGATTTTAGGGAGTCTAGCACTTATAGTTTTTTTACAGGGACACAAAGAGGTATTCTTTATCATTATGTGCCTATGGGCCCAAATTTTTAAAAGTGCGATGGCGTCTAAATGCCTTATTCGATTGAACTGAAAATTTATGCATATGTTACAGATTCTTGTCGCACAAATTGTATTGATTTTCGTGAATCTAGCCCTTATGGAGTTTTACAGGGTCACAACAAAAATTCTATAACATTATGAACTTAGAGCTTAAAATATTTGAAGTGCAATAGCGTAATATTAAAGAATGGGAATAAATACTCAAATCCCCTATTACATTTTTCACTTTTGTTTATTTAACAACTTATCTTGCTTTAATTTATTTATACAACCGTTAATTACTTAAAGTTTTCGGAAAATCGAGTGGAATCGCTCCAGTTTTTTTTTTTTTTTTTTTTTTTTTTTTTTTTTCGTTTGGATAATGAAGAAATAAATTATCTACAATAGTATGAAACAAGAAATGTAACAGCGGCTTTTGACCTTATTTCAAATTATCGTAAACATATTAAATTTTTAGGATAGAATTTCAGGTATGTATGAAACTAGTTGGCATAGGTAGACTCTGCTCAGTTCCCCATCATATTTATGTTCTCGTAAATTTCTAGTCCAAGACATATTATAATCATGTTAAAAGAAATGAATTTGACCAAAGCTTGATACAGTGACAGAATGAAATCCCCGCCTAATAGGCTATCCACTGTTCACTTCGATACATTTATCTTATTCTAACCTATTAATTTATTTTTTTAGGGTCAATTCCGTTGTTTAGTTTTCATGCTGCTATTTCCAATGCAATAATCCTCAAAATTCATATTTATATGAAAAATTTACAATTTCGCTAAGTTGATAAAATCGTAAATTACGAATAATTTACGAAATTTTCCTATTAGAATATTTGTATTCAATCATGTTCAAACAAATATCATAAATGTAATTTTGAAGTTGTCTAATGTATTTATGATCCTCAAAATGGAAGTTTATGCTCAATTTTGCCTTATTCTGACATGTTAAGTAAATCGTAAATTCGAAATAACTTACGAATTTTTTAAATTGAAAAAAATCATAGTCTATGATATTCATACCAATATCCTAAATAATATTTCGAAAGTGGTTTGACATCTTTACGATGAAACCATCCCTCAAGATTGACGTTTATGTGAAATTTTCCTCTATTCTGCCATGTTAAGAAATTCGTAAATTTCCAATAACTTACGAAATTTTTATATTGGAAAATTAATAGTCATAAATATTCATGCCAGTGTCTTAAATAATATTTCAAAAGTAGTCTGACATCTTTACGATGAAAATATCTCTCAAAATTGACGTTTATGTGAAATTTCGCCCTATACTGTCATGTTAAGAAATTCGTAAATTTCCAGTAACTTGCGAAATTTTCAAAGTAGCATATTTATAGTTACCGATGTTCATTCCGGCATCACAACTGATATTTTAAAACTGGTCTGACATTTTTAGAGTAAAAAGTTTCCATTTAATGCACATTTAAGTGAATTTTTTTCCTATTCTACCATATTAAGAAAATCGTAAATTTCTAATAACTTACGAAGTTTTTTAATTCGAATGTTGCAAATGAATAGGGTTCTTGCCAGTGTCGAAAGTAATATTTTAAAACTGATCTGACCTCTCTGCGACAATTTGTTCGTGAGATATCGTGTACACAGACTAACAAACTAACGGACTTACGGATTAACAGACACCCTACAGACAGACACCATACAAATTTTGTCATTTTCGGATTCCTCACACCTGAAAACGTGTAAAAAAGTAAAAAAACCGAGGTCGAAAATTTTCACGATTGCCTATGTTCCCCATACCTATAGTATGATGGGGAACTAAAAAGCTATGTATATTTTAAACCGAATTAATTTTTTAAATATTAATTTTTAATGTTGAAAATATATTTCAGATCTTCTTTTAGTTTATCGAAAAAAAAAATTGTCATGATGTAATTGAAAATTTCTATTTTCTAATACAAAAATTATTTAATCTTTTGCCGGCCCTAACCCTAACGCTCTAAAAAGTGTTGCCAAATTTAAGGACTATTTTATTCAACCACCACCAATAATTTTAAGGAGTGATATTTGATATACATAATGGAAGAATAACCTTCCAAATGATTAGGTAACCGTTACAGTTAAATTTTTATGGTGGATATTGAATAAAAAAGCACCTAAATAGAGCAATACTGACCAGAAGAGTGAAATTAAATAGAATCGGAAAACGGTTAAGTATCCAAAATTTGCTTCAGACAATCAATACACTCCTTCTCATAATTATAAGGACACCCGTTTTTCTATATTAACTAAACACTGAACACTGTTATTTAAACAAATATATATTTTAATTAATTTGAATTTCATTAATAGACTATATTTAAAAAGTTTTATCGTTTTTCTATCTTAAAAAACTTTAAATATGGTAAAAAGATGATTTTTCAGGTGTTCACAATTATAAGGACAGCTCGAATTTTAGTAATTTTTTTTAGTTATTCTTTAAATTAATATTTTATAGGGTCTCTTTTTAGGGTTAAACAGTCAGACATTCTCTCTGGTATATATATATACATTTTTTTTTTAATATTCAGTTTCAATACCATTTCATATAGCATATATGATATTCTTAATACATTTAAACTATATAAAATTGCTTTCCACTTGCATGCACATTTCTAATATCATAAGTTAGGGTTTTTTCCAACTTTTAGACCATGGAAAAGGCAATAATACAGAAGTTTCTTTCTTCAAACTATTTCCAATTGCTCTAAAAGTAGAGCAAAAATGTAAGTCTTGTTGAAAAAAATATTATTACCCCCCAAAATCTAACAAAAATCTGATAATTCGACGTTTAAAATTTGCGGATATTTTCTTGATGTTCATAATAATTGAAAAAATTACTAAATTCATTCTGCCTTCAGTAGAAGCAGCTCCCCAGAGCACCATACATCCACCTTTAAAATGCCCGATTCATATCTGCCTTTAAAAAATCTGCTCTGTCTTTCGCTATCTTCAGATCGTGCCAGTAACTGTTAAAACCATTTGGTTAATCAAGAATAAAATGTTTTTCATCCGAAAATGCAACATTTTACCATTTAATATTGACTTTATTCAACTTTAACACAGACGTTCTTTCCCCATTAAATGCTGATTGATTATTACAGGTTTTTTATTCATTTTAATATATTATTAATTATTTTAAACATGCATAAATGTGGACCCGAACCTTTCGTTAAAAATTACGAGCAAATTTAGCAGCAGTCATTATGAGTAGAACAGTAAGAGGAATTATGAGTCTTCGATCTCTGTAAAACAACTATGGTTTTGCATCAGATCTCTCTCCTATCGAACCAGCAGTTCAACATTTGATCACATTTCCTTCAGCAATTTTAGATCTTCGAATTTGATTAGAAATTCGGCGGATTGAAATTATCCTTCCACTTAAAAAAGACATTTATCATACTTCACTACTTGAACGTTCTTTTTTTTCGAGGAATTATCAGTAATGCCCGTCCAAGAAAAATTGAAGACTTATATATGAATTAATCTAGCCCAGTAGTTAACAAATTCGCATGTCAACTGTAATTTATCCGCCAGTGAGTTAAATAAAACGAAAAAATCTGGATTGTCCCTATAATTATGAACATCTAAAAACGTGGAGAAAAACACATTTTGCATTATTTTTTATTAATTTTGTTTCATATTAAAAAAATTATAGCAATTTTGGTTATTAGAGTACTAGATATATTAAGTGCACTTAGTTAATCTTGTTCACAATTACTTTTTCATTAGTTATTTCAAAATATGAAGTGTCCTTATAAATATGAGAAGGAGTGTAGACTAACTTGATGTGAGAAATGATTTTTCATATTCAAAAATCTGGTTATGCCTTTTTTTTTTTTTTTTTTTTTTTTTTTTTTATGCCAAAATTAAATTTTTATCATAAAAAAAATTGTTGTTCTCGTTCGAAGTCAAATGTTCATAAGTTATTCTTGTTATCAGAGTTGCTAGTTATTCTTGTGCCTGCAACTTGTTTGGGCAATTTTTATGATCTGGTATATCTATGAGTGCAAGCAATAAAGTTGCGGCTGTACGTTTATTCCCGTCGAGCCAGACCATAACGTCAGTCTGCTAAATACTTAAAGCATGAGCCATTAAAAAAAAAAAAAAAAAAAAAAAAAATCATACTCTTTAAGAGAATGACAACCAACATTTTATTATTAACTTATTATTCTGTATGTCTGCAAAATTGTCTTGTGCAACATACAGAGACAATTTGATCTTGTAACAGGCTGAATACAAAGACCTACGCGTATGTTAAATAGCTTATGATTATTGAGCCATCTTCCTCAAAATTTTAAAATGAAATAAAGGACGCTGTCGTCATTCTCGGCAAAATGTCATTGGATATTTTGCCAATTCATAAAATGGAATGAAAAGATTTATTCTTTAGTTGTTGATAAATTATTAGCTGCGAATGTTGCAGCGGCCTGTAAGAAGTAGATGTGACCGCCTAATGTAGTCAAAAATAGGTACTGCCCATGAAAACCCAAAAGAGGTTTATAAAAATGTAAATACTTTTGCATTTGCACATATGGATGTTATCTTGTGAACTATTAAATATATAATGTAATGATCTCGTAGCGTTCTCTTGCAGTATTGTCCTGGAAATTCATTATAATTTCATAAATTCTTTATATGTTATTGATCACATTTCAATGCAATAAAATTAGTAGCAGACAGATTGAATTAGTAATATGTCAATTGTGAATAAGAAATTATTCAAATATATTGTAAAAATTGTCGATATTATTATTATTATTATTATTTGGGGATTTACATCTTCTGTACCAGTAGAGGAAAGAAATGTGATAAAGTAGTAGAAGTAGTTATTCAGTAGTACTAGTAAAGACCTAACAAATAAATAACTTTTATTTCATGTAATAAACCAGAATACAAAGTATATGTATATTATATTATGTTTAAAAAGAAAGTTTTATGTATATTTTTATTGAGCGTTTCGTAAAGTGTAATAGAGCGAATTATTAAATTGCAAATGTAGTATCTCGATACTATTTCATCGAATAGACCTTATGGAAACATGAAACTTTTATTTTTTCAATAAATAATTTTGAATACATTACAAATAAATAGGTATATTTTATTTTCTATATGGATTCTTCTTATTTATTTATTTATTTATTTATTTATGTTTTGTTTTGTTTTATTTTATTTATTTATTTATATTATTATTTTATTTATTTTTATTTATTTATTTATTTTGTCACTTAATGTATAAATAAAAAAAAAATTAACAAAAAAACGCATTAAATAAAATAAACTATGTCTGACTTTTCATGAGCTATTTGCGACGCATGCGGCACAAGTTAGATTTTCTGCGAATACAATGCTTTCTTCATTTCGTACAAGGAAATAAAATAAAAAGAAAGAGAACAAAATTGACAAAAGTTAAATGTAAAAACTAACCGAATTACATTGTGTTATTTCTATAATATATATATATATATATATAAACCGATTTCCTTTGTATATAATAATTATTACACACGAGTAAATTAAATTACGATCTGGAAAAGCTTCCTTCTCTAAATTGATTGATTGTGCTATTATTATTACTATTTTACATTAAAGCATTATACATTATTTAATATCCGGTGACAGAATTAACCCTATCTCACATGCAATAAAGTAGGTAATAGGATATTAAAAAATATATATGGAGATTTTTTATTTCTTTATATATATATATATATATATATATATAAGTTAAAAAAAAAAAAAAAAAAAAAAAAGCGAAATGAGTCATGCGATTTTGTGATTATCAAATTACTAATTCTACAGTAAAATGTGAATTTCACGAAAAAATAAAATAAAATAAATTTTTTCAATTATCTAAAGGACTGCGAAATAAGACAAAAAATTACATTTAATGCTTAAAAATAATTGAAATTCATATGAAGCTATTGTTAAGAGTAATAGATACGCAAACTCTCTTTTCAATTATTACCCGATTTGTAGTCTAATTGTCTCCAACCTTAAATTTTCATGTATTTATTTATTTATTTATTTTATTTATTTATTTATTTATTTATTTATTTATTGCCAGTTTAATAATTTGCATAAACGATTTCGAATTTAAGCAATCATGCACATCAGAAAGTTAATCTCAGAAACAATAATTTTTAATAGTAATTTGTTACAAAGGTCACGCGATAATCTAAAGTATAAACAAATTACAAAATATATGTTATCTAATTAAAATAAATATATTTAAAATGTATAATTAGCATTGATCATCAATAAAAAACTTATTTTTATTCATGAAATTATTACTGTTAAAAAAATATTGATTTTGGAAAGTATCGTGATCGAGATAGTTACATTTTTTATAGTACAAATCAAGACGTCTTAAAGTAAAACATGAAAACAACTGAAAAGGCGATTTGTTTCACAAATGCTGGAGTATACACTATCATACAAAAAAAATTTGCCTTGTTCTTTGGTGGTATGATTGATAAGACACTCAATTCCTATACCAAAGGTATGGGATTCCAGGGCCGGTAGTTGGTTCAATTCCATTGTCGGGAAATGGACACTTTTTCTTTTAAAATTATTGATATTTAATTTATGCTACAGAAAACTCTAAAATTTATTTTTAACAGAAAAACAGAATCACATTTATTTGTTTATTTTTTATTTATTAAAAAGCCTAAAAATGTCTGTGTGTGTGTGTGTGGGTTTTTTTTTTTTTATGCCTTAAAAATGACGGTATTTTAAGACATTTCCAACGTCTTAATTTCAGAACCATAATGGAACTTTAAAAAGTAAGACTTAAAATGGGACCATCCATTAAAGACACATTTTTAATTAGATTTAAGACATTTTCGTGGACAATGGCATGTATGGGAGTTTGGTGGCATGTTTATATGCATGTGTGAAAGAATTTCAAAACATACAGTAATGATGTTTGGAAAACGAATACGTTTAAAAATTATATGTAGAGCTGCCAACTTTTTAATTTATTCCGTAACATTGTTAGTATCAACCAGATAAATAAAGTAGCGTGCTAATTCAATGTATAAAGAATTAGCTTCCCGTGGTTCACCATCAACCACGTGATATAAACCAATAGGGTGCTATATAGTTTGGCCTTTTATCGCTATTCTGGCATTTGAAATTTCAGTTCGGCAAATTATTATTATTTTTAGGTAACACGACAGCCCTATAACCGAAATAAATTGGTTTTTAAAATAATTTTTCACATTATAATAAATAATAAATATTTTTTTTCCATCATTTCCCAACGAAGTTTAAAAGTATTTATAAAGAATAATTAAACTTTTTAAAGAGCTAAATTTAACAACAAATAATAATTTATCAACTATTTTTAAGTATTTTGTCGAATTTTTAAGAGCCCCCCGTTTCATTAATGCACCTACATTTATATAGAATTTAATTCGGTTATTAAAAAATAATTCTGTTTTTTTAAAATAATTTATTAAAATTATTATTTAAAATATTATCTTTTATGATAATACAGACGATATCCATATTAGAGAAGTAGTATAATACTAAATATCCAAAAAAAAGTTGAATTTATTCTCAATAATACATTTAAAACAAATTTTGTTAAAAATGAAAAAAAATCGATAACTTTATTTTAAATTATCGCAGATCGATGGCTCAACCATTCGTTTTAAAGGTATTGGCGAGCTCTTTTGAAAGATACCCATCATGAAAATTTACTCTCCTCGAGGGGGGGTGGCAATGCTCCTACATACACAAAAAAAAAACAAAAAAAAAAAAAATCCCAGATGATTATCTCTATTACAAAAATAAATATTCGTTTCATTTGGTTTAGTGCAATCTATAGATGTTAAACTCTACTTACCTGCAATTTCCCCATAGAGGTAATGTATTTGAATACTTTTGAATGTCCCTGTACACGAACCATTTGCTCCATCTCAACGAAAAGCTTACTGTAGCATCCCTATATGATACACACTTAGAATACCGAATTTGGAATTTCTGCTACTATTTGTTCATGAGATATGTTGATAACAGACACACAGACATCCACACAGACAGACACACATACAGACACACAGACCATTCGCTAAAAACATGATTTTCGTATTCAGGGGATCTCAGAACATGTAAATATAACAAAAACTCACGTTCGAAAATTTGACCCTAAAACAATACTTTCTCGACCCTATGGGTAAGAGAAAGTAAAAAGAAGTAAAATAAAAACTAAAATGATTTAAAACAAAAAAATAATATTAAACTGCATAAGTAAAAAAAAAAACATCGGTAGTTACGATTTTCGCCAAGTACAATCTTCAAACCGTTGCCATAGGAATTTATTGAGAGTAAGCTGTTACCAAGAGAACTAATGTATAGCTGGTTCATGTCATATGACTCATGCTGGACCACGTCAGGGTTACCATTTGTCACTCTATTTTATTTATCTCCTTGGTTAGTATCCGGAAATTTTTCATATCACTTATTTTAGAGTGCATATTTTTTCTTCTTATTTAACCGTAATTACATACTGGCGAAATTTCCTGTATAAAGAAAGTGGTATCGGAAAAAGGCGGGTACAGCAATGGTACGGAGTAAATTTTAATGTTGGCAGTTCCAGTTCAGGAATCTCACAAAAGGAAATTATACCACAAGTTTAATATAGTAATATTTTATAGCAATCAACAGATATCAGTGATTGTTCAAGTCTGAAATTAATATAAAAAATAGTAGTATCCAAATTTCTTTCTGTGAGAACACTGCTTTGGTTATATGTATTTGATTAAAATTTTCTTAATGGGGTTTTTTCTCAGCAATTGTACAATTGTGGCCTAAACGCTCACTTTATTATTATAATAAAGGATACAGACATTAAATTTGGCACTTGAAACTGGAATTTGAAGTATTAAAAAATGTATTGAAAAATGCTACAAATGACTCCTAAACTTAATAATAATAATAATAATAATAATAATAATAGCTTTAATAACGACGGTATTTAAATGTTAATATAGCTGGAAAAAGAAAAGAAAATCTATAAAACTATTATAAATATTTGTTTCTAAGTTCAAATACCTTTTTAATTAAAAAGCAAAATTGAGTAAAAAAGTTTTATTATAATAAACGCCTGATATTAATCGGTAAATTTTACTTTAAAATATGCGGAAAGGCGTCAGCTAATCACTCATGTCGATATCTCCTTCTCTGCATCTGTCATCATATCTCAGACAATGTAGTTCTTTTAAAATCAAATATATCTTTATTTAACGTGCATAATTTAATAAATTCGAAATGGATATTGATTTAAAATGTAATTACACGGTCGATTAAACTATTAAAGAACTGAAGCAAGCTATTCCTTTACATCGAATTCACCTCATTTTACTGCTCTAAAACAGTGATTATTTCTTATACTAACAGTTCTTTTTAAATTATAGGAAGACCTCCCAACAACAGTCACTCTTAACAGCTTTGCTTGAATAATATCGGCCATTTGAACAACCACTAAACACACCCGAGTTTCGTCGATTGGCAAGTTGATAAGGTGCGCTTCACCCAACGCTGTGTGTTGCAGAAGTTTTATAGCTCCATAATGCTTGTGAAAAAACCTCTCTAATTTCTTCACATCCCTCAAAGTCACAGCCGTATCACTTCCACATCTTGTTATTCTGACAAGCACGCTGACACGTTTGATAGTGGCAGACGATTCAGGTCACGTTGTTACGGTGATTTAGCTTAACTTTTTATTTCTTTTTGTCTCTTCTGTTTTAAATTTTCGCATGGTAGGCTCTTTAATTGACGTGTATGGCTTTATATTTATTTTTTAACCTGTCGTTAGTTGTTTATCTGTTAAATATCAAAATAGTGACCATTCCGAGAGAGATTAAATGATATTTTTTGCTATCTGTTTGTACAATTTTTTGCACGGCCATCACAAACAGGTGGTTGAGTGTGTCATTTATTCCAACTTTGTTTTCTAAAGAAGAATAGAGATGAAAGATTAAATCATTATATCTACAGCTTTATAAGAGTTTCTCTTATTCTAATTTCTCCAAGCACGATAACTCGGTTCTTTCGGAAATGATTAAATTTCTTATTTATCCTTAAATACTGAGTGTTTGAAAAATTTTCACATCAGCTTTAATTCTTTAAATATTAATCTTAAACATATATAACACATTACGAAGATCAGTAAAAAAAAAAAAGTACATAAATTTATTAAATCTATTTAAAAAATGTTCAAAGCTTCAATAATTCACCAATTCTAGTGAAAAAGACGACCGCGCTAACTTCTTCACACACATCAAAGTTACAGCCGTATCACTTTGCACATATTATTTTGACATGCATGTTGACACGTCTGATAGTGGCAGATGATTCAAGTCACACTATTACGGCGATTTGACTTAACTTTTATTTCTTTTTCTCTTTTCGGTTTTAAACTTTCGCATGGTATGTTCTTTAAATGACGTGTACAACTTTATATTTTATATTTTAATCCGATGTTAGTTTTTTATTGGTTAACTGTCAAAATAGTGATTATTTTACCATAACCTCCTAGACTAGATGCCTGTCGCGTTGTTCGTAAACTTGGCAGTAGCTCAAGCGGTAGACAGTGCAACCTGGTACAGATTGCACGATTTTTTTTATTCAACTGTCACCAATAATTTTAAGAAGTGATATATGACATATGTAATCGACGTTTTTTCGATTCTATTTGCCTTTTATGTATATCAAATCCCACTTTTAAAAATACCGTTTGAACTGTTGCCAAGTTTACGAGCAACGCTACAGACATCTAGTTTAGGAGGCTATGATTTTACCATCCGTTTATAGAATTTTTCCATAGGTGGTAGAAATAGATGGTAGAAATTTTCTATGTCATCTACGATTTTGTAAAACAGAGTAGAGTTTTAAGGTTATATTGTTTTAACAATATAAGTTGTTAATATTTTCTTTTTTTTCCCAAATCAAGAACATGTTTATTCTTATGGGGTTACATGGGTTTCTAAGCCTAAAAGAAGGCATAGTTTCTCTTTTATTAGAATAGATAAAAAATTTTATTTAAAATTCTGAGCATATAAAAGAGCGGCATTTGAACAATGTTTTAAAAAATTTAGAAAATTCAGCCGGTTAGTTTAAAAATAGAATGTGTAACATATCTGAGCATTAATTTGAGATTTCATTGATAATTTAAAATTTAATAAAATATTTTTGTGCCTGAATGCTAAAAGTTTGCCGTAAGTTTCAAAATTTAGACATAAAAATATTTTTTAATTTTTTTGCTTAATTTATCAAAATTAATATCCAAATATGGTTATATTCTATTGTTAAATTATAATGATGCAAAATCTAGGGGGGGGGGGGATAATAATTAGTTAGCAGTGGGCATATATCTTAATTTTTTTCAAAATATTCCAAATCTTGGATTTATTTATTTATTTGTTTTTTAATTCAAATATTTATCCAGAATATTCAAAATACTTGATCTTTTGTTATACCATATTTCAATGCAAGTATGTAAAATTTTATAATAGTAAGACAATTATTTATGGAAAAACAAAAAATATAAAAAATAAAAACTACACAAAAAGGAAAAAAAAAAATAAATAAGGAAAGGAAGGAAAAAAAGAAAAATAAAATAAGTAAATAAAGTAAAAAGTGCAAAACTTTGAATAGACACTATAAAATTCAAGAACTCCAAGCAATTGTTTCGGGTCGAGAAAAGACACAACCCTTCATCAACCGAACAAAGTAGGCTCTTGTATTTGCAGCACTCGTGCCTACTATGTTCGTCTGACGAAGGGTCGTCTCTTCTTTCAACCCGGAACAATTGTTGCGAGTTCTTCCATTTTATTATACATGAAATACATTTTTAGCACGTTCAAAGAATGTTCAAAAATTGTTTACATAACGTTGTGAGAACGTGTGTATAGAATGTTTTCAGAACGTTTCTACACTATTTTAGAACGTTTACAGTACGTTTTCTAGAACATTCTGAAAATGTGTATAACGTTTTGAAAACGTTCTAAAAACGTTTAGAACGTTCTGAGACCGTATACATAGAACGTTCTCAGAACGCTTCTCTAACACCGATGGTGATAGTTACACGTTCATTGAACATTCTCTGAACCGTACTATTGTACGTCTTGAAGATGGACAGATAGACGTCTATACACTGTAAAAAAATAACTATTACCAGCTGCAAGAAACTATCTGTGATTGGATAAAATAATTATTTTCTCCAATCATAGAGAGTTTCTTGCAGCTGGTAATAGTTATTTTTTTACAGTGTAACACGTTCAAAGGGAACGTTCTTAGAACGTGTTTGCAGAACAATTTTTGAACGTTCAGAGAACGTTTCTGTGCTGCTTGGGTGAGTCCTGATTTCCGGATATACTTCACAAAAGCGGTGGACACGATTTCTCAAAAACCAAGTAATCCACCGATCTTAGTGAAATTTTACACACTTCTTCAAAATAGAATTTACTAGTGCTTGAACAAAGGATTTTTTCTTTTTTTTAACTACATCTAATTTCACAAATCAATACGCGTATTAAAATGTACGGAAATCTGTACTGCTTTTGCTTACAACTTAAAAATAAAAAAAAAAATAAAAAAAAAAATGAAAAGAAAAGTAAAATTTAAGTTTTTTAAGTTTTTTCTTAAATAAAGAAATACATAATAAGTTAATAAGATGAATATAAAAGCATATAAAATTTTATAAACTCGAACAAAATGTTTAAAAGGATACAATAGCTCCTTAAAGAAACCTCTCCGATTTCTTCACATCCATCCATGTTACCGAATATTTTACCGAATATATATACCGAATATATTACCACTTCCATATCTTAGTATTCTGACAATCATGATCACGTATTCGGTAGTGGTAGATGGTACAAATCATGTTATTACGGCGATTTGGCTTAACTTTCTATTTATTTTTGTCTCTTCCGTTTTAAATTTCCTCGTACTGATTTCTTTAACCCGTTGAGAGCCATGTGAGCCATGGAACTTTCCGTTTAGGCCACGTCAACCACTGGTGGCTGACTATGTACAATCATAGCCTCCTAAACTAGATGCCTGTCGCGTGGCTCGAAAACTTGGCAGCAGTTGAAGTGGTAGACAGCGCCACCTGCTACAGATTGCGCGACTTTTTTATTCAACAGTCACCAAAAATTTTTAAAAGTGAGAAATATAAAAGGGGAATGGAATCGAAGGAACGTCGATTATATATATCATATATCACTTCTTAAAATTATTGGTGATAGTTGAATAAAAACGTCTCGTAATCTGTACCAGGTAGCGCTGTCTACTTCTTCAACTGTTATCAAGTTTCCGAGCCATGCGACATTCATCTAGTTTAGGAGGCTATGGTACGATAGAATATAAAGCCGCGGCGACCACCGGTAGCTGACAATGTAAAATATGATATAAAACTAAAAAAAAATTAAGTAATTACTGAAAATCTATTTAAAATTTACTTAATTTTTATTTATTACAGGATTATATCATTCAGGCATTTTAATGGATTTTATTGAAACACGGTAAACATAACGAACTTTTAAGCAGCGCGCATGGCCTGACGGGGATTTCTTTAAGAATTCGCGTGGCGCTCGGCGTGTTAATGGATGTTTATGGCTTTTCATTCTATATTTTAACTTTGTCGCTAGTTTTTATCTGTTAAATATCAAAATAGAAGTCATTTAAAAAGAAATTTAATGTTTTTTATTTATTTATTTAATTTTGCGATTTGTTTAGCATATATAAAGCACTGGTATCATAATTAGGTGGTAAAGCAAAGCAAATACAATAAATAGTAAAAGTTTTCGCATAAGTTTTTTAATGGACGTGTATGGCTTTTTACTCTGTTTTTATTTAACTTGACGTTAGTTTCTATCTGTTAAATGTTAAAATAATGACCATTTAGAAACACATTTAATGATATTTATTTATTTACTTAGTTAATTAGTTTTTTTTTTTTTTTTTTTTTTTTTTAATGGTCTATTTATAAGATGCTTTGCACTGGCATGATAATTAGTTGTAAAGCAAGGAATAAATTTTTGTAAGCAAATAGAATAAATTGTAAAAAGATAATATTTGTTTTGGAGGGAAATCATTCAGCACGACCCTTCATCAGGCGCAAAAATTATATAATTAAGAAAGAAGCTTAAAAAAGAAGAAGAAGAAGAAAGGGAAAAAAAAAAAAGTTGACTTAAACTGTTGATTAAGGAAGCGAAGACCTGGGTTCGGCCTGACACCTCCTTTCTACAAATTTTGGGATTAGAACATTTCGATCACAGGGATGACCAATTATTTTGACCCAAAAAAATTGATAAACTGGGTAGATGATCATGTTAAGTGATATTTTTGTTTAAATAAATAAATAAATAAATAAATAAAAACTAGCAAGGTCAATAATTAATATGCCTAAATACGACAAAATTCTTTTACTGGCAATCTTAAAGTAGAAATCGTGCAACATAATGAAGCTTTTAAATCTTGAGAACAATACACGAAACTTTTTATCGTATTTTAAAGGTTTTCTCTAGGAGAATTTTCCATTCTTAAACACATCGTTCAATATCATTCTCCAAAAGTTCTACTTAAATGCGACAAAAAACCCTGGAATAGCGATTATAAATTTGTTCTTTTATGTTTTAAGGACAAGTAACCACTTTTACGTCTTGATCTTAAATTCCTTTTATATCTTTCGGAAGTTTGAGTTCTAAAAGACGACACATTTTGAATTACAGGTGTTTAAAAATATTTATCGCATTTAGGCGTTCATTTTCTTCATATACTTAATTGCGAAAAATTATTTCTCTTAAATACAGAGTGTTGTATGTATGGATAAGATTATGCAATATTTTTTTTTTTTCACTTAAAAACAGAAAATGTTTAAGATAGGAAAAAGTTTAAAATCAGAAACTGTGACTAACAGAATTTTATTGAATTAATAAATCACCATGTGGAACTTATAGATTTCATCATAATGACACCTGATAATTGCTTGAATGGTGAAATTAGAACAATTTTTCCATAAATAATAATAATTTTGCTATCTCAGGTACACCAGATTTTTCTGACTGTGTGTGTGTTTGGGGGGGGGGGGGCATCAGAAAGTATTCAGAGGATGTTATGATGCTCATGTGCAGGCATAAAAATATCAAAAGTGTTAATTATAGCAGTTTTCTAACAGCATACGTAAATAATAACAGCATTATAGTTAGTTCTATTATAATGCTTATAACTATTATTGATCATTTCTACTCACAAACTAATTAAAGTTTCACAAAACATTTTTTTAAATCGAAGTAATAGATGGTAATTAAATAAATATAATTACATTTTTAATGATTGAAAGAAAAATAAAGACTTTTTATTTGAATTGAATTAGGGGGGGGGGGGGGGTCACTTCATTTCGCTCTTCCAGTCTCGTTCGTGCCTGATATGATAATAGAGGCATCTATCTACACAAAAAATGAAGAAATTAATAAATTGCTCAAATTTTTATCACTTCAAATATTTAATATTCTTCTCTAGGCATTTAAATAAGCATTTTGTAAGCACTGAAATTGGAAATAAAATAAATTAAGAAGTATTACTGTATTATTTTAAATACAGGTTATATTTAAAAAAAAAATCTTTTATTATTAGTAGAAACAAAATTTATATGGCAGATTAAAAAAAAAAATCTAGGGGCACTGTAAAAATAGAATGATGCAAGAAAATGACACTTTGTTAATAATAATAATTCTCTTCAACACTATAAAAAGTTTCAAGCCAAGAAAGAATAGTGAGATCGTGATAGATAAATGCTTCTAGCTCGCAGGTGCTCACTAATTATACCCAAATAACTACTAAACTGAAACAGATACTCACAATGAGCTACACAGGTAAATTCCTTTCCGAGAACATGTCAATTTAAAATTAGGATTTAATCAACGGAGAAAATATGTCTCTAAATTTGTAATTAAATATTTGATAATGACTAAAGATGATTATATCAAGGTTATAGTGGTGACTAATGAAGAACTATCTACCAATCCTGATAATACAGCTAATGATGATTCACTAACTATCAAAAAAGGTTTATTCTAAATGCTAAATATCCTGACAGCACAAAATTTAAATGTGAGTACAATAAAATCTGCGATAGGTAATGTCCAGTAATATGTGCGATGCATCTATTCAATAATATCTGATTTATGTCCATACAGATAGTTATTTAATAATATTAAAAATCTTTAATATTCGTCTGATTTGCTGCTTGTCTATGAGTATTAAAATTCTGCTGTGAATTCAATTGATTCTTTGATCAGTATTCATCAATCTTTCCTGTGTTCCTCCATTCAGAATGCTTTCTAGGAAAAATCCGTCTTATTTAGAATGAAATATAATGACAGGTCGAGAAATTTTGCGAATTTTAATAAATTGGAAAAAACGCATAACCGATATTAGAAGTGTATAAACGAAGAATTTTTGCATTAACCCTTTCAGTCGCAGTGTTTCCGCTGATGGAACACCTAATTTTAATTCCCAAGTGAAAAAACTCATCCCGGAAATTTTTTAGCAAAAATTTACGTTTATAACATATCAGAAAAGGCCCTTAAAATTTAAAATTTCTTTTATTTTAAATTTGTTCTTAAATTCCAGTGTGAGTGTAATTTAAATTGTCCGAATTACCCTGCGTCGCAAAAGGTTAAAATGAATAGGAAGGAATTGGGACTTCACTAAAAGGACGTATAAATGTAAAAGACGTGTAAACGAGAGACGTATAAAAGGTGCTTTACATAATATCCATTTATATATATATATATATATATATATATATATTATATATATTACTGAGTAAACATTTTCGCAAAAAATACAGTAAAATGTAGGGTGAAGTGGAGTAAGCTTAACAATGTTTTGGCCTCGATTTTGGCCATGTTTTGCTCAGTTGCTATTATACTTACACTTCTCAGTACTTTTAGATCTAAACTGCAGCTAATTGGCTTTTTAAACATATGAGGGGTTTTTTTCTTCTTCTTCTTCTTTTAAATATATATATATATATATATATATATATAATTTAACAACTTACCATTTAAATAATTAACGGAAAATAATTTTGTGTTTCATCGACACACTTGCCGCATGGTTTGGGACAAGTATAACCTTGGCCATAGTATACCCACATATAGTACATCAAGAGATTATGTAAATCAGTTTAAAGAATAGTGTAAACCTTTATGAATCGGGAACCTTTTGATGTTTTGGAATACCTCAATTCGTTACAGAGTTGCAAACTTTTTCCGCGTACACCTTCGCGAGAATATCACAAATTTTGTACAAAATGAATAAATAAATAAATAACGATAATAATGCAGTTAAAAATTACAACAGAATTAAGCACTTATCTTAGACTTTTGATTGGTAGACTTCAGTGGTTTCTTACTCTTAATTAAAAAAGTTTATTATTATTATTATTATTATTATTATTATTATTATTTATTGTATGATTTTAAACGCAAAATATAAACTTGGGTTAAATATAAGAGAATTAAAAGTAAGCAAAATTTCTTTGGGAAAAAAGCTTGAACGAATAGCGTTACCTTCAAGAAGAAGCCTGATATTTAAAGTGTAAAATATTTAATTGGGAAAATATAAGGAAAACATATTTAAATAACTCACTTTGGGATTAAGCAAAAAAATCTGGAGTGACTCCACTCGACTTTCCGAACATTGAGTAATTAACAGTTTTGTAGATAAAGTAAAGAAAGAGGAGTTGTTAAACAAACAAAAAAGAGAAAACCATAGTAGAGTGTTTGAGTATTTTTCTCCATATATTACACGATGTTTTATTTAACGCTACTGAACTTTGAGCCCATAGATCATAATGACAAAGAATTTTTCGCTGTGTCCCTGTAAAAACCTATAAATGCTAGATTCACCAAAATGCTTATAGTTAGTGCAACAGTGATTTATAATACTCATATAAATTTTCAGCTCAATTGAATAAGGCGTTTAGATGCTATCGTACTTTTAAAAATTTGGTCCCATAGGCCATAATGATAAAGAATTTTTCTTTGTGTCCCTGTAAAAAAACTGTAAGTGATAGATTCACCAAAATCTATACAGTTGGTGCAACTGGGACCTATAATACGTGTACAAATTTTTTACTCAGATTAATAAGGCGTTTAGACGCTATCACACTTTTAAAAATTTGGCCCCATAGGCATAATGATAAAGAATTTTTCTTTGTGTCCCTGTAAAAAAACTATAAGTGATAGATTCTCCAAAATCTATACAGATTGAGTATTTGTGACCTATTATATGTGTATAAATTTTTTGCTCAATTGAATAAGGCGTTTAGATGCTATCGCACTTTTAAGATTTTGCTCCCGTAGGCCATAATGATAAAGAATTTTTCTTTGTGTCCCTGTAAAAAAACTAAAAGTCCTAGATTCACCAAAATCAATAGGGTTCGTGTTATGGTGATCTATAACTTACGTACCAACTTTCAGCTCATTCAAGCAAAGCGTTTAGGCATTATCGTGTTCACTCACACACATACATACGTACACACACACATGTTCCCCTTAGAGGGAAAATGCGGACGGTGTGTGTAAACCGCCAAATTGCGGACATGCTTAAATTAATTATCTATCGTTATGAAATTTCATATTTTCTTTTAAAAATCACCAGTTAAACGTATGTTACCTTCATTTTTTCAAAATTTAAAAAATTTCGAATGCCTATTTTTGCAAGGTAAATGCGGACCTCATATACACAAGCATATGCCGGAAATTGAGGACATCACACTTTTGCGATAGTTTTGATTTCTTTTTTTTTTTTTTTTTTCTTTTCTTTTCTTTTTTCTTTTTTTTTTTTTTTTTTTTTTTTCTTTTGTAATTTGCTACTGTATTTTAATACAAGAAAATATTATATTCGTAAAAATTTTGAACTACCGGTTTTCGTTGGATTACTACGTTTTAAGAAGTCCAAAACCTTATTGGAAATATTTAGTAAATCTGTTTATCCATATATGTGTGTGTGATAGAAATTTTTTGAAAACTATATCTCA
This sequence comes from Salticus scenicus, assembly GCA_963930645.1. NCBI lineage: Eukaryota > Metazoa > Arthropoda > Arachnida > Araneae > Salticidae > Salticus > Salticus scenicus. Next base: position 15,213,390 of record OZ005655.1, read on the forward strand.
GGCAAAATTTCGGGGCAGAATTCTCTGGCAGAATCGCTTAATTTTTTGGCGCTGCCCTAATGCGATTTCTCCCATTTAAGGGAAAGCTACATTTCAGGTTCTACTGTGTATAATTAATAAAAATGTAATGTGTGAGAGACACTTTATGGAAAATTATGCTGATTCAATTTGGGTGCATATTGGCTGATAGGTGGCGTTGCTATGCTGCCATTTTCCCCGGCACTGACATGCTGCATTTTTCTACGTGGACTCGAAATCTATATCAGAAATTCTATTGTATGTAATTGCACAAAACTTGCTATATGAGTGGGCCGTTACGAAACAGTTCAATTTGGGTGCATATCGGCAGACAGATGGTGCTGCTATTACTCACCATCAATGATTTTACGTATGATTGTATCTCAGCATCTGTTGATTAAAATTTAACCAAATTCCATAGGTAAAATATTTTTAGTTAGAAGCTATGATTAAACTTCTGTGCAAGTTCAATAGTAAATAGTTCTGTTATAAAATATGATTTAGAAGAAAGTTTTATGATGTTCACAACAGTCTACTTTTTGTATGTTTCAGTAGCAAATTATTATACTTCCGTAGGCGCAATGGACCACATGTCCCTTCATACTATCGTGCATTTTATTTTATGTTTTATTCCATTTTCAAATTATTAAAAGATAAAAAAAATAAAATAAAATAACTTAAGCGATATTTATTATTACTTTAATTCATATTTTATGGTAAAAATATTCTAGCTAGGTTACGCTTCTTTTAGATGAATTATTTCATAAGCATTGGAGTAGTTCTTGGAATAAGTATTTTCATGATACTGGTCCAAATCTCATTTGAGGTATCTAAATTCTAATTATTATTCCTGACCGTAATGACCCCAAAACTAAGATTAAATTTATCTCTTGTACTGTATTAAATCATGACATTTTATTTTTTACATTTTATTTATTTATTTATTTATTTATTTATTTATTTTTAAATAAGAACGTATGATGACCACGTGAAATATGAAATATGACATACCGGATATGTTTTGATATATACCTGAAAATGCAGACATACGTCAACACTTACGTCATATACCTGCAAATGCGGACATCCGTAACACACTTGAAAATGTGAGCGGCCATAATACACATGAAAATACGGACGTCCGAAGCACACCTGAAAATGCGGACTTCCGAAACACACCTGAAAGCGTGGACGTCCAAAACACACCTGAAAGAGCGGACGTCCGAAACACACCTGAAACTGCAGACTTCCGAAACACACCTGAAAGTGCGGACGTCCGAAACACACCTGAAAGTGCGGACGTCCGAAACACACCTGAAAGTGCGGACCTCCGAAACACACCTGAAAGTGCGGACGTCCGAAACACACCTGAAAGTGCGGACGTCCGAAACACACCTGAAAGTGCGGACCTCCGGAACACACCTGAAAATGCGGACGTCCGAAACACACCTGAAAGTGCGGACGTCCGAAGCACTCCTGAAAATGCGGACTTTCCGCATATCCCGGATAATGCAGACTTTGTACATGCAACTGAAATATACATATAATGTAACATTATTTAAGAATACAATATGAGATAATATATAACAAATTTTAAAAATGTACAACAGAACATAATAATAACTAGAAGAAGGGGCAGAGAGCACCACGGCTTAAGACAGGTGGAGCGGATTAAACCCGTTTGATGGGGCCCATCATTCCTCAAATCCATTGAAAGATCATATGATAACATAGAAAAAAAAGTGAAATTGTAGATAATAATTACTGCAAAAAATTAAAAATTAATACATATAAAAAAATTAATAAATTTACTAAAATTGAAATTATTCAGCAAGCAAGTTTAATTTTTCAGACAATATATTAATCTAGGTCAAAATCATGTTACAGTAATAAGCAATCATATATAGTAATAAGCCTTAACAATTTTTTATTAAAATTATTTAAATAGTCCCATATAATACAAATAAGAGTGGGTTATGATTTACGAAATATTCTCTTCAATTCCATTAAGTATATTATATCCATAATCTATAAATTCATTTAAATTAAGAAATATATTGGATTTGAATTGCCATAGGAAAAAAAAAAAACACATTGTTCATACAATGGATGTTGGCCAATGAATTTAAATTATATTCACTATACAAAATTAAGATTATATCAATCATAGAAATCCAGTATGCTATATATATATATCTACATATATATAATTTACCATTACAATGATCAAGCATCAGGAAAGAAGACTTGGATTAATCAACAAACAACGACGTATGGAACTGTAGCCTTATACAAGACAAAAGGTACCAATAGTTATTTTAAATCATAATATATATTTATATGATTTAATTCATACAAAGTTGGTTTATAAGTATCAACAATTATATATATATATATATATATATTTTCACCTATTAATATATATATATATATACAGTCGGCTGCAAAATTATTCGAGCACTAGCAATAATCCATGTCTGAAAAAAGTACACTTAATACTGCTTTGTTAAACAAATCCTTATCGAGTCATGTTCTTATTCAGTCTAAGAACATGATTCGACAAGGATTTATTTAACAAAACAGTCTTAAATGTACTTTTTTAATATAGGAATTATTGGCTAGTGCTCGAAAAATTATGCTGCCGACTGTAAATACAATCTTAGCTTTTATTTTCAGAAGTTTGGAGCAAAGTTTGGTTTTAGTAAAACATGTTTAACCCGCTCCACCTGTCTTAAGATGTGGTGGACTCTGCTTCTTCATATTATGATTTTAGTTTCATTTGTTTAGATATTGCTCTTATTTCACATAGTTTTCAGTTCTTATATTAACCCCTAAACTATTCGGTCGTATATATACGTCTTGCAGAAATACGATCCTTTGTGTTACACTGCTACCAGTGAAACTAGTCTCACTTTTTTGGAATGCAACTAAATAAGCATGACATTGTTTTCGAAGGGTTTACTTATTTCAGATAAGGTGAAGAGTGGGAGGAATCGGGTGGATGTATGGTTGGGTTTTACGTCGCACTAGTGCTGCGCAGATGGGCAATTGGCGACGGTCTGGGACACACTCCTAGAGGTGGTCCAGAGACATGCCATCACAATTTTGATCCTCCACGGAAGGGATGGCTCTCCCGCTACGGTGATAAATTTTGATGGGAACATGGAGGACATTGCGGCCACGACAGATTTTACGTGCACCAGCCACCATTAGTGTACACGACGGTCTTTGGCCGGCTCGAGTACCGAACCTGCAAGCTTCCAATTACGAGTCTGGTGCTCTACCGACTGGGCTACCGCGGCCCGTGGGAGGAATCGGAAAGAGAATGTTTCGGGAACAATAAACAGATAACTACACGCACCTGTGTGAAAAATTGTGACACTTTGAAGATAATCTTGCAAATTTTCGTCGGCAGGTAAGGGGTTAAATATATGCGTTCATTTCTTATACCAAATATATATATAATGGGAAATTTTCCGTCCCGGTAACTTCCAAAAAATTAATCAAATCGAGCCAAAGTTATATAGTACACTTATATGGCCGCACGGCAACTGGTAGGGCCGAATAATTTTAAAGATATCAACAATGGGCTCTTCCCAGTGTCGTCTGCTCAATCATGTGATAAAGAAAAACAAAGAAACAAATTCAGTTAAATTTTGTTCTTAAGATCAAAAATATTAATATTTAATATATAATAAAAGTAATATTGTGCATTTGTAAACAGTAGAATAACTGTATTTTTAAATTTAATAATTTAAAAAAAAACACTTTATATGTTTATTTATTTTCTCAAATAAGAATCGAGTTTTGTATGTTGTAGTATAACTGTTACAGTTGAAGTTGTTTAAGTTGAAGATAAATTGAAGTGGAAGGCTGATTTTTATACGAACTATGTGAAAAATACCAGAGCCGGGAATTGAATCGGCTAAACGCCCGGATGCTCTACCACTGAGCTACCCTGGCTGACAACTAACTCGGCATTTCTCACGTAATATTCGTTGGCAAGGTCACCGAGTCTGCAAACGCAGCTATATCAAGTGACAATATTAATCGTGGAACAACTCAAATAAACCACGAAATTTTTATTTAGAAATTTTTATTCATCAACCTTGAAAATTTATTTCAGATAAATTGGACTGGAAGGCTGATTTTTATACCAACTATGTGAAAAATACCAGAGCCGGGAATCGAACCCTGGCCCTCCGCTTAACGCGTGGATGCTCTGCCTCAGACAGGGTATCTCAGTGATAGAGCATCCGCGCGTTAAGCGGAGGGCCCAGGTTCGATTCCCGGCTCTGGTATTTTTCACATAGTTGGTATAAAAATCAGCCTTCCACTCCAATTTATCTGAAAAGAATTTTCAAGGTTGATGAATAAAAATTTCTAAGCTAATATGTTAGGAACATTTCATATTATCTAAAGACACTTCAATTTGAATTTGATGCAATAACTATCTTAAACCCACCTTGCATTAAAAAAAAATTATAATAATAAATAAATAAATTCAATTACGGTTCTGTTAATTTAAACTTATCTTATGTATCAATCAAATTTGTAACTAATATTTAAAACTGAAATAGCTTTTAAATCCATAAATATTACATAATAGCGTTAATAATTAATAGTAAAATTGTTTTAATATATTTGAATTCAAATAAATTTGCAGTACGGAATATATAGGATCAAAAATTAAAACGTAACTGAAATGCAATGATTCTTCTTTTCTTAATTAAGTTTAACAACCCACTGAACCAAACTAGCCAAACAACACACATACCTTTATCCTACAGTGGATTGATAAAGTATGAAATTACCGATGATGGTGATAATATATATAAAGTCGTTTGTCCTGTGTGAGTACGTGAGTGAGTGAAATTTTGTGACAATGTTCCTTCTATTATCTTGGTATTAAGAAGCGATTTTACAAATTTCGCCTCCCAAAAAAGGGAGGAAGGGCAAAACATGATTTCATAAAATTCTTCTTCTACCTCAAACAAAAAACAGATATCTATAAAATTTTTGCTTTAAAATATAGCTGACACAAATATCTAAAAAACAATTTCTTGAATTTCAAAAATTTGGTCTTTAAGGTGTGTGTGTGTGAGAGAGAGGGGGGGGGGGGGGGATGGGGCAAAACGTGATTTCGATTTCACGTAATCCTATTTATTTTAAACAAAAAAACAAATATACGTGAAATTTTTGCTCTAAGATATAGTTAATACAAATACCTAAAAACCAATTTCTGGAATGTTAGAAATTTAGACGCTAAAGTGGGGAGAGGACAAAATATGATTTAAAATAATCCTTTATATCACAAAAAGAAAAAAAAAAAAAAGATACATATGAAATTTTCGCTGTAAAATATAGCTCACACAAATATCTGAAAACCAGTTTCTTAAATTTTAGAAATTCATCCCAGGTGGGGCAGGAGGGGGGGGGGCATGCGGCAAAAAAATAGGAATACAGTTAGACTGCTTAAAATTGGTACAGATAGGTTGTAGAGGTCTAAGTTGAATGAGGATATTTTCGAAAGTGTAAAATTATCACGAAGGGCGGGAAAAGTGTGGAGTTTAAAAAAAATAAAAATAGAGCTAGATCGTTCAAAATTGGTACATAGAGGTTTTTGATATCTGCAAATCAATTGCGGATATTTTCGAATTTGTAAAATTTTTAAGAGAGCTGGGAAGGGGAGGGGGAGGGCAAAGCAATAGAGATAAAGTTAGATCGTTCAAAATTGGCGCGTGTAGGTTTTTAGGATCTATAAATCGAATGCAGATATTTTCAAAAGGGAAAAAATATTCTAAGATTCTAAGACGAAGGTGCCGCTCACCACTATGCAGCGGTTTTGAGCGTTTTCGACTTTTAGAGAGGGACTCTAATGGCACTGTGGCTATTTAAAAGAGCCCGGCTCTAATGGTTAATCTTTCTCCGTTGTTTATTGCATAAACAAAATAATGATAATAATAATAATAATAAAGGTCGCCAAAGCAGAGCTCTCACGTGACAGAGGGCGACAACGAAGTTACATGAAAATGAGGAAGAGGACCGGAGCTTTGCTCCCTCGCTTGAAAAGGTTTGTTAAAAAAGATTACATGGACTTTACCCCTTGATGAGAAAAGTTGGTGACTGGTAGTCTATTTACAAAGTTCAAACAGGTTATATACAAAGTTTACACAGTATATATACAAAGTTCACACAGTCTATGTACAGTGTTAAAAGTCCTCGCACGGGTGGTAGATGGATGCAAATTGTAATGAAACAATATACTTTGAGGTGGATTTTTTGTAGATTTTAATACTAAGTAGATTTATAAATTTTACATTTGGGTAGAGGTGTATAGTGGTTGGCTGGTTGAAAATTTTTCTTCAAGCACTGGCCATTGACAAGTGTTGGTAAATTACAACAGCATGCGCTGGATAATTGCTTCCCGGGAACATTTCTGTGGAATGCTGTAGCATCAGATATGACCAGTTTTTGCCATGCAGAAATGGAGGAAAATTGAGGAAAGATAGAGAAAAAATTTAGTTTGTTGAGTTTGATAAACCCGAAGGAAGGTATAGATACGCTTTAATTTGAGCCGTAGGGGCTGTCTAGTTATTATATTGTCCAGCCAAGTTGCTGGTCTAGGGCTAGGGTTCCTTAAATGGTAAAGCGTTGCAAGTTGACAGTGAAAGTAGTAGTTTGTGCAGTCCCCTCCTTGCCGCATGAGCATAAGGGTGATCGTCGGCAGTGAAATTTGTAAAGGTATTTTGGGAAGGGGGCCATGACCTGAGAGAAAGGCAGATATTTCTGGGGAGTGGTCCCAATCATCGAGTGAGACATTTGGTATTAGCTCGTGAGTGTGTCATCTTCCTTTTGGAGACACGCTCCAGAGATCCTGCCAGTCATTAATTAGTTTATGATTTAGGTAATATTTTATGTAAGAATGGAGAGCTGGGAGTTAATAGGATATGTCACTAGATTCTGTTGCTGATTTTGCAAGAGTGTCTGCTGGTTCATTTCCGACGACTCCCTTGTGGGCAGAAACGTGTGCCAGGGAGATTTTAGTTTTTAATTTTGAGAGCTTTATTTTAATTTCAAGTACTTGTGGGTGTCTGCTCTTGTGGCGAGTTATGGCCTGCAGGCTCGAGAAGCTGTCACTGAAGATTCAGATTTGATTGTAGTCTACAGATTTTTCTTCCGAGCACTCAACTGCCTTCAGGATGGCAAAGAGCTCACTCTGAAACTGAAAGACCGAATTGTGGTCTGCGAGCCTGCCCGCTCACTGATGGAGAACTTTGTTATTGTTTATTACGCAGAGCGCAGCTGCCACTCCATGGTCGTTTTGGAGTCATCAGTGTAAATCGCAAGTTGAGCAGACGGGGAGAAGCTGTTTTTTGAACAAATTATGAACAGGGAAGCAGCGTCCTGTGCTGGGTGTATTTGCCAGCTGTTAGTAAGCTGCTGGGCTTATTAGGGAGTATTAGGGAAGAGAGTGCCTGTGAGAATGGAGTTATTTAATTGCAAGATGTTAGTTTTGTTAAAGTTGTATTTTAATTGGAGGTGAGCATGAGGAATACCAATGATAATTGTGAGGGCGTCAGTAGAGATTGTTTTGTAACCTCTAGATATTTGAACCAGAAACGTTCTCTGTATTGAGTTAAGGTTATTCGACGCTGCTTTGGTGAGGTTGCCTCCCCCCAACCCCACCCCCCAAATGCCAGAACCATAGACCTTATAAGACAGACCACGCATCCGTCTCATTATCTGTCCGCGAGATGAGCTAGCTTCCCCAGCTAAATTATCACGTGATGCGGGCCTGAAGAGACAGGCGGGAATGAATATTATGTGATTTTTCTTTAGGAAAGAAAGTAGTTTTGAGTTTTTTAAATTTCTGTATTGTACACATACTTTTCATTTAAGCCTTTAGATTTACGCATCGTTGGAAAGCTAAAATGTCATAGATTAATTATAAAAAAAGTTTATTTTGTGAAAAACCATTTTGAAGGGGAGAATTTTTTGTTTGATTCTTACAAAAATAAGTGCTTTCTTATAGAAGAATCTCCTTCAAGTCTATATCACGTGACATGCGGAGCTGACCGCAAAAGATGAAGGTATCAGATTACACCATGTTGAAGATATTCACTGTAATGGGAAGTCCTATTGGTGGCGTAGTCTATATATATAATGTCTATGGCCAGAACTGTAGGTTAGGATAAGGGAAAATTATGAGGGTAGACGAGAAGGGGGAGTGTATACGATGCCGCAGTCAGTGGGGTCCATAGACCTTATATATATAGACTACGCCACCAATAGGACTTCCAATTATAGTGAATGTCTTCAACATGAGGGTGTAATATGAAACCTTCATCCTTTGCGGTCAGCACCGTATATCACGTGACATGGAGTTGAGGGCGATTCTTCCATAAGAAAGCACTTATTTTTGTAAGAATTCAAACAAAAAATTCTCCCCTTCAGAATGGTTTCTCACAATTTTTTTTTTTTTTTTTTTTTAATAATTATCTATGACATTTTAGCTTTCCAACGATGCATAAATCTAAAGGCTTAAATAAAAAGTATGTGTACAATACAGAAATTAAAAAACCCTAAACTACTTTCTTTCCTATGGAAAAATCACATAATATTCATTCTCGTCTCTCTCTCCTGGTCTACATCACATGATAATTTCGCTGGGGAAGCTACTTCATGTCGCAGACAGATAATGAGGAGGGTCTATTATATAAGGTCTATGGTGGGGTCCCAGGCCGATTATTCCACCGATGAGAGAAGAATTTTTTGTGTTTTATATATATGATTTTCCCTTACGATAATATAGATATTCATTAAGAGTGGCGAACATAAATACACGCGCTCAAAGCACAATGGCCTGCGCTGCCGAAAGCAGTAGGGACCCGGTGTGACATTTTTGCCAATGAGAATTTTTTTTCTCTTTTTTTCTCTTTTTTTTTTTTTTTTTTTTTTTTTTCACATGATAAAAGATAATGCAGTTTTGAAAATTCATTAATTATAGTGATTCATTTAAATATAGTGACCAGCGAAGCGGGTGTAGCTTTTCTTATTAAACACCACAATCCACAATATTGATAAATAAAAATTTTCTTCTTTTATTTTAATCTACACAGTTGGACAAAATTAAAGCAACTACCTGTTTTCTCGTTATCTTCTTTTGCACATAATTTTTAAACAAATAAACATATGAACATAAAATTTGGATGGCCTGTTCGTTGTCCTATTATTAACCGAATTTTATGTAACTTAAGTATAAGAATAATTTTTAAGCTAATAAATATTCATTCTTCTCTCAAAAGTAAGTTTTGAAAAAAATTAAAAATTTCAATAATTTTAGGAAAGAACACTTAATTAAAAAGTGGTGTTAAGGATGCATTAAGGATAGGGAAAGACTCACATGCCTTGAAATGTTAAACTAAATCTTGATTTTTCTTTCTGCATTAACTTTTACTTTTATAATAGACTTTTAAAAAATATATAATTATGAATTCGTAAACTATACTCAGCACTAGAATAATAATGATGCCGATAAATAATTGTATAATAAATATCCTATCCAATTTTAATATTTGCATGCATATTTTTTAAAAAGTTATTCACGTGCGTAAAAAAAAAGAAGAAAAAATATGAAACAGAGAAGTGAATACAGGTAGAAAGATTTGGTTGTAATCTAACATATCTAGCATGTGTATCTTCACCTATCCGTAAGACATCCTCATGACCATTTTTCATTAAGTGTTCTTTCCAAAAATTATTGAAATTTGTCATTTTTTCCAAAGCTTACTTTTGAGAGAAAAATGAATATTTATTAGCTTAAAAAATTATTCTTATGCTTAAGTTACATAAAAATCAGTTAATAATATGATAACGAACAGGCCATCCAAATTTTATGTTCATATCTTTATTTATTTATTTATTTATTTTATTTTTTTAATTATGTGCAAAAGAAGAAAACGAGAAAACAGGTTGTTGCTTTAATTTTGTCCACCAGTGTATTAGTCAAAACATTTCAATGTTTTAATTAATTTATTTATTTTTTTTTTTTTTTTTTTTAGCATTCGGTTTCTGAATATTAAAATATCCATCCGAACCAAATACTCCTTATTGTCTACCAAATGCTAACCAAATATTCAGTCTAATTCTAATATATATATTATATGCAGATATTATTACAACTATTGTATTATTTTGCATATAAGGCAATCTTAAACTTAAGGTTAAAATAAATCTAGCATTTGATCGAAGAATTTATACAATTTTATAAAAATGAAAAAAATAATTTTATTTTTTATAATTAATTTATTTTGTGTGAAACTCTGGATAAAAGTTACTCATTAGCACTGTAATCTGTAAATTGCTAAGATTTTTAATTATTATTTGTATTTTTATTTCCCAGTTTTAATATTAAATATGTCATAAGGAAAAAAAATTTTTAAAGCTTCTTATTTAAAAAAAAAAAAAAAAGTTTTTTGTTATTAATCCTGTACAGAAAATGTGTACAGAAAAAAAAAAAAAAAAAAAAAAAAAAAAAAACCTTGTATAAGTTTTTTTTTTTTTTTTTTGAAATCATAAATTGTTAATTTTATAACTTCATTCTTCATTAAAACTTTATGATAAAAATATAATTAAAAAAAAATAATAATACACATGATCTTCGTTGCATAATTGCAGATATGAAAAAATAGACCCGTGATAGTAAAAAAAGAATCAATATTAAAATACTGAGTGAATATAAATGTGTTTAAATGAAAGCATATCTGTCAATATTCTAAAATAATTTAAAAATTTTCTAAATAAGATTTTTAATTTTTAAACAGATTCGAAAGTGTAAATTTTAGAAATAACATTACTTTAAAATAATGAAGAAAAGTTTGTACGGAAACATCATAATTTCCAAAAACAAACAATGATTTTTTCGAATAGAAATAATTAGACTTGATCCTTATTCAACGTTCTTAAAATATTAAAGTAGGAACAAGCTTTGCTTGTGCCTAACTTTTCACCTGGCGAAAGATTACTAAATTATTTAGATCCAAAATAACTATTTTTATCCAAAACTATTGTTATCCAAAATAACTACGGCTTTTTACCTTTTTATGGTGCATTTTTTTTAAGTTGAATTATTCATCTACTTATCAGTAAACACGTAAGTTTTTTCTGGATTTTTGTTTATTTATTTCTTTATTTTTCCCTCTTTGAATGGACTTAACGCGATGTTCTAAATGTAATGCGCTTCTGCTTTTATCCTGCCTGGTTTCTATAAATTTTCGTCTGATAAATGGTCTTGTACAGTTACGATTAATACGACTTCTTGAAATTTTATGGTGATCGCAAAGATTTTGTTCTTTACATTTTTGAACAGTATTTCAATGCACTTTACTGCACTAGTATGCAGTTGTACCTGGACCTTTCAAAAGCAAAAAAATGAGTGAAGGTATCGATTTTTCAGTTTTTTGCTAAAAGTGTGCTTTGACATTTCCAATATAACTGAGAAAATATTTTAAATTTTAAATTTATTTGATCGTTATAAGTGTAGTAAATCTTTAAATTGTGTTTCCATCCATTAAGTTATAACACATATTCTCATGGCTACAAAAAAAAAAAAAAAAAAAAAAATTAGTGACAAACTATAGAAAACTGTAGAAAAAATAAATAAATAAATAAAAATTATTAAATAAAATAATAATAATAATAAATTTCTAAATTTTTATTTATGTAATTCCTGTTTTTTTTTTTTTTTTTTTTTTTTTCTGTAAAAATTACTGTGTTTATTAATAACACTTCATAATATACATATGAAATAAATAAAGGTTTCTTAAAAAAAAAAAAAAAAAAAAAAAAAAAAGCTGAAAAAAGGCTGCGTCTCCTAAAATGTACGAGGCTAGGGTTATTATATTAACTTGGTTTTCTCAAATTAATGATTTTCCTTCAAACTATAAAAGCAATTGTAAAAAAAAAAAAAATAATATTTAACTAATGACTATATAATTAACAATTTTATTTTCCTTATTAATTAATTTCTAGTAATGTGATATTATTAAAACCAGTAAAAACTAGAAAGTCAGAAATTCCAAGGAAAAATATTTTTCTTTGGCGTTTCTGACGTTGTAGTTTTTACTGGTTTTAATAATCCAGCACCAAGTCTCCTTTTAATAATGTGATATTATATTTAATAATTTTTTGGGGGTATATTACCTCCCCCCCCCCCGCCTTCAGTTGGGTGTAAGAAATAAATCTCTCCCCACGTAGTGAAAACCAAAAGTCGGCGCCTATGCATATATATATAAAGTTCGATTGCATATGAAATCGGTGCTAAGTATATAAAGCCATTCATATACATTAATACAGAAATGAATCAATAAGCTGGAGCTTTTAATGCTCTCTTCCACTGAAAAAGGAACAACCTGAGAAATAGCCCAGGTGTATGCGTCGCTTCTTTCCTAAAAATAATTAGCGGCGCACCCTACATGCAATTTTTAATTTTATTTATATTTCTAAATAGATAAATAATTTAAGAAAAAGATAAATATTAAATTTAATTTTTTTTTCTTTAAAGACATATATTCTATAAAAAAACATTATAAAGGAAAACACAGAAAAATTATTCATGTTTAAAAAATAATAATAATAAATAAATGTTAAAAATCTCCCGACGAGGGCTTTTTTCTTTTCTTTCTTTCTTTCTTTTTTTTTTTTCTTTTATAGATGAATAATGTAAGAAAAATAATTATTAAATTTAACTAGGGTTTTTCTTTTTCTCTTTTCTTTTCTTTTCGTTTTTTTTTTTTTTTTTTATGGGAGGGAAATATTATGAAACCTAGTATCGCATGAAGAACTATAAGAAATGAATAAAGTTGACGACAAGAAAAATATAAGCAATTTGGTATTGAAACATTCAAATTCATTACTTTTCAAGAGCATTGAATGAACGTTGTATGCAAATTCGGTAATCTTTCAGTCATGCTGAATGCAAACTGCTTGTAGCTTGTTGTAAATATTTAGCAATTTGCATACAACAAGACAGAAATAACACCTACTTTACATGCAACATTCATTCTACACCCTTGAAAACGTAATGAATTTGCATGTTTCAATTTCTGGATGTTTGATAGTCGCAATCTCTTTTTGAATTTTTCTGTTTTATTTTTTTCAATGTTTCATTGTTTTCATCTCTTCAATGTTTGAAATGGTTTTCAATATATATATATATATATATATATATATATATATATATATATATATATATATATATATATATATATATATATATATATATATATATATATATATTGTCAAAATTTCTCTTTGCAATATTGTTTAACGTTGAAGATTGAGGACCTCATGGAAATTATTGAGTTTTTATATCGCTTTACAATTTTTTCTTGATAATTGTTCAAATTTAAAAGGAATGTTTTAATCTGAAAACTGTTAATTTAAATTTAAATATAACAATAAAAAATAAATAAAAAGTGCAATGTAAAAATTATTTCTCTTAAATTATTCATTTATTTAAATTATAAAAAATAAATAAATAAATAAGTAAGTAAAAACACTCTTTTTAGTTTAAAAAAAAAATAATAATTTAATAGAATATTTATTTTACATGTCAGTAATAACTTAAAGCAAACGAGCACTGTTTTCTGATAGAAACACGATATCAAATATTAAATTTAAATTTGAATTTAAACATTAACAAAATAAATGAATTAACAAAAATAAATAAAATGTAAAAATTATTTTCCTTAAATTATTTATTTATTTAAATGATAAAGTAAAATGATAATTTTTTTAAGATAAAATTCTTTAATGATTCAACAACGAAAAATTTGTTTTTAAATTTAATAATTATTTTCTCGTAAATTATGCTTTTATTTTTATTTTAAAAAATTAAAAAAATTTTAAATAAGAAAAATTAAACTTTTATTTTATTCATTTATTTGAATTAATATGAATTAAACAAAACAACAAAAGATAAATAAAAATTGCGATACAAAAATTATTTTCTCTTAAATTATTCATTTATTTAATAATAAAGGTTTTTTTAGTTAAAATAAAATATTTTAATAATTTAATAGACTATTAATTTTTACACATCAGTAATAACACAATTAAAGCAAGCGATCAGTGTTTTCTATTAGAAGTGTTTATCAAATGATGTTAATTATAAATTTAAATAAAACATTAATCCCTCTCCCCACAAAGATATAAAAATTACTTTCCCTTAAATAACAAAGAAAAATTAAAAGAGTGTTTTATTTTTAGGTGGAATATATTATTTGAATAATTTAACAAAAAATTCTATTTTTAAATTTAATAATTATTTTCTTCTAAATTATTCTTTTATTTAAAAAGAAAAAAAAAAAAAAAATTTTTTTTTTTTTTTTTTTTTTTTACTTGAAATTGTAATAAATTTCGAACTTGTTATTATAAACAAATCTGAAATCTCAAAAGTCAACAAACACGCGTGATCAAAAACACTTCCTTCGTTGGATGTGTCTAGGGTGCCTCGATAAGATAATATAGGCACCCTAGATGTGTCTATCGCTTCGGTGTGCGGATGGAAGAGGGTGAAAAGACAAGTTGCTTGTGTGTGTCGCATCCGCGATTCCAGAGACATGCCGCGTATGCCGCTGTCGCTTACCCCTTTGGTGTGCAGCCTGCCTAACAGGTGTTTCTTCTTTTGCTCTAAACTCACCTTATTATCCTGACAACACGCTATAGGAATATAAAGTACGGGAAACGACTAGCGTCTCGCCGCAGCGCCGGCTCCCTACAAAAGTGCTAACTGAGCATGCGTACAGACTTGGGATTTTTGCAAGTTATTGGATTCGAATTTAGATTCGAGCAAGTTAAACAGAGTTTGGCGAGGCATCACCCTTTTGGCACATTTTCCTAATATATGTATATTCCTATAATACAAAGACGTTTCAAATGACAAAAACATCCCCACCCCTATTTTTTTTACAGTATTTTTAGGAAAATTTATAGATAATTTAAAAAAAGAACTAAAAAAAAAAAAAAAAGAAAGAAAGAAACTGCCATTTTCTTTTGAATAACTTAAATACAGATTTAAATTTATTGCATTTTTTATTTTATTTTTTTTTTTTTTTTTTAAATCTCTAAAACAGTTTATTTTTTATTTTTTACTTATCTTAGAAAAAAAAAAAAAAAAACCTTGGATTAAAATACAAATTTAAAATATGTAAAATATTTATTTTTATGTTTAAATAGCAAACGAAAATTATTTTATTTAAATTTTAATTATTATTTAAACTTGTTAAATACGTTATTTAAATTACTTCTTTTTAGAATTCCTTTAATGCAGAGATGCCCCCCCCCCTCTAAATATTTCTTTCCATATTTTATTACAATAACTGTAATTTATGAATTAATAGACTACAAAGAGAATTTAAAAAATAGACCAGGTAAAATGTTTTATTAAAAAATATCTTTTTTTAGGAAAATTAATAGATAATTAAAAGAAAAAATTCTTTAAAAACGAAACTGTCATTTTCTTAAAATATCTTCAATACAAATTTAAATTTATTGCATTTCTTTTCTTTTCTTTTCTTTTTTTTTTTTTTTTAATCTATTAAACAGTTTATTTTATTTTACTTAGCTTAAAAAAAAAAAAAAAAAAAGGATTACGATAAAGAATTATAATAGAATTTTTAAATCTGTAAAACATTTATTTTTTATGTTTAAATAGTAAACAAAAATTATTTCATTTAAATTTTAATTATTATTTCAACTTGTTTAAATTTGTTAAATATATTTCTTTTCAAAATTCCTTTAACGCAAAGATGTTTCAAATGACACCACCACCCCCTAAATATTTCTTTCCATATTTTATTAAAATAACTGCAATTTATGAATTAATACACTACATAGAGAATTTAAGAAATAGTCCAGGTAAAAAAGTTTTATTAAAAAACAGCAACTTTTTTTTGTTAGGAAAATTAATAGATAACTTTAAAAAAAAAAGGGGGGGGGAGGCTAAAAAAATTCCTTAAAAACGAAACTGCCTTTTCCTTGAAATATCTTCAATACAGATTTAAAGTTATTGCCTTTTCTTTTTTTTTTTTTATGTATTATACAGTTTGTTTTATTTTACTTTACTTACAAAAAAAAAAAAAAAAAACTTGGATTACAATAAACATTTAAAATAGAATTTTTAAGCATGTAAAATATTTATTTTTATGTTTAAATAGTAAACAATTTTTTTTTTTTTTTTTAATTTTAATTATTATTTAAACTTGTTTAAATTTATTAAATATTTTATTTAAATTACTTCTTTTTAAAATTTGAAAAATTAGTCTCAACAAACATTTATGAATGCATTTTTAAGGAAGTTTAGTACTTTATCTTGGTGCTCAGAGCAAGGATCCCAAGTTTGACTACAGACGAAAATTTGTTGTCAAAATCTTTTTAAATTTTTATTTATGTGGAAAAAAAAAAAAAAATCAAAATATTACCAAAATATCAATTTTAAAAAAGTCCTTTTAGAATTTGAAATCTGTATTTCAAACAAGTTTCTTATTCTAAATTTATTGCATTGGCAAAGAGATTATGTCGTCCAAGCTGATAGATGGTAGGCGCTAGGTTTGAATCAGGTGCACACTTGTTAACCTAGCTGTGCGACTTTTCCATGGTTTTCTCAGAAACTCGCATTAGAATGTGCTAGGGCACCTTAAAAAGACTGCTCAGAGAACATCTCACTTAGGCATAAACCCACATTCAAAAACAAAATTTTAGATTCTGTAGAAAAGTTGCTGCAATGCGCTGATGCATTCATGCTGCACATTTGCCTGTTTTTTTTTTTTTTTTTTTGTCTGATGGTGAGTCATGCTTTATTAAAGTTAAAATAATTGTTGAATGATTTTACAATTTGAGGAATTTTCTTATTTTCTTCATATTAATAAATTAACTTAAATGACTCGCATATTTATTTTTTTTATTTTTTTTTAACCTTTACAGGAATTAGTATAAAATAAAAAAGAAATGTTTAGATAGTTAGACAATTTGCATTTATGTAAACTCAAAGTGTTTACGCTGTTTTTCATTAAGAGATTTGATATATGCAGTAAAAATAAGCATAAAAAGTGCTCTCTTGTGTGTGTGTGTGTGTTTATATATATATTAATCTTTATCTACCACTTTATATTATTGGACCACAAAATTTCTATTTCTGGCATGCAGTTTGATATAGCAGATTTTATTTTGTAGCTTTATTATACATATAATTTAGAAAATATAAACGTAGTCAATTCTAAATTTAAAAGCAGTTTTCAATTAATTTGAGATAAGTTAAAGATATAAAAAATACTGTAGTATTTTATTTATTATTCCCCTCCCCCATAAACATTATTGCAGTAAAACAAGGGGTAGAGGTATGAAAAGTTTCACAAATAAAAAAAGAAGGTGGATCAAACAAGTCACATAGGTAAAAAAAAAAAAAAAAAAAAAAAAAAAAAAAAAAACTGAACAGAAATGTGAAAAAAGACATTGTATTAAGATTACAATAAATTATTTAAAGACTTTTACAATCTCATGTTGGTTTTATTTCTAACAAATATACATATATGTCATTTTTTTTCACATTTATGTTGTATTACATTAATCAAGATTTTAAATCATATGTTCTTATTCTGATAAAGGGTCTGACTAAGGCAGGGCCGTAAAGGTCAACTGCTTTAGGCTGCTGTGACGTAGCCCATTTCTGGTTAAATCTTTAAGAGAAGAAATATGAGTAATCTGATCACAAGATGAATAAGAAATTAGATTATTCATTATCAATAATTGTTAAATAGCTTCCGAAAATAATTCAATTCAATATGAACTACCATACACATCTAACGCATAAACATAAAAGTAAACAATCTTACAACTCTTCAGAAGTGTAACAGCGCATCGCCAAACCTGCCAAGGCAATTTATTCAACTTTTTCGTTGGGAGCCGGCGCTGCGGCGAGACGCTAGTCGGGAAACGCCTGTATGCAATTAGACAATTTCTTAGAAATAAAGTTTAACAGAGTAGTAAATGTTAGAATACCAATCCGATATATGGAGTCCTTTGGACTAAAGCAAATCTAAGGTTACTTTACAGAGATGAACCTTAGAACGTTATGAGGTAAAAAAATAGCAGATCCCGGGAAAAAGTGCACGAAAGAAAGAAAAGGCACCAGGAAAAAAAGCACTTTTTCATTCCTCATATATATAACCTCATTATATTTATATCCTACTTTTTTATGAAAATCACAATGAGTGTTATATATAATCAAAATGAGTGTTATGCGCGGGGGGGGGGGGGGGGTCCCAGAAAAAAATGATAAACGGAAAATATGGTATTCTTGAACATCAGAAACTTCCTATAAATATAAAATAAATATCATTTTTGCATATATGTATTTTCGTATATATATTAGTAGAGAAAAATCCATGTTAGACCAATTTTCGATCTTTTGAACACAACACCACCCATTTCCACCCCTTCAAATAATAAAAAAAAATAATAATGATATTTTCTACTTTTTTACTGCTTTGTATATCCCCTCCTTGCCCTGCCCTCCAAATATTTGTTCACTTATTTTAACTTATTTTTTTTATTAATTGAAGGGGGAAGGGATTTTAGCATATATTCCATAAACACAGCAAACTTTTAGAAAATTATTACATATTAAAACAGTAAATATTAATTTTCTTTTCTATAGATTACTCTAAAATTTATTAACATTTAAGATAAAAGAAAATAATCTAATAATATTTTTGTTAATATCTTTTGATAATCTAATCTTTTTAATAATCTAATAATTGTTTTGTTTTCAAAGTAGAAAGTATTGGATTCGTAAAAATTTTCTACTTGGAGGTTGCCAACGGAATTACAGAATTTAAGATGACGTGACCACAATTTCATCATTAAAACTAGTATGAGGTGTTCACCACAAATCTTTCTTCTACAGTTTCCTATACAGTTTCACTCACTACAAATTATTTATAGAAAATATTTTTCATGATGAATGTTGACTATTTTCCTCCCAGAGAAGTATAACATTAATTGTCGAAAAAAGTCAATTTTCCACAAGTTATATATATATATATATTCTTAAAAATGAAAAATATCGATAATTTTTTATTTTATTACAGATCTATAATTCAATCATCGCTTTGAAAGGTATTCGCGAGTTCTTTTGAAAGATACCCATATTTAAAATTTACACACACCAGGGGTTTCCCTGAGTGGAGATAGGAGTAGGGGGGGGGGGGAGAGAATGATGCTCGTGCACATGCAAAAACTTTTCCTGGTTGAATATTGCTATGATAAATATTTATATATTTTTTAAATTTTCATAATTAAAAGTTAGACACAAATTTCCTTATTTATATACGTTTATGCAGAAATTTGTCTTATACAGCTATATTAAATTAAAAAAATTAAAAATATGGCAGTGTCACCTTTTGTGCAATTTATCCCCAAATGAAATCAGCTTTGATTTACGTCTAGGTCCAATAATATATAAAGTTTGATTAAATTCCGTCCACTGGACCTATAGAGGGAAAGCCCTTCAAGGGTATTTCTAATGTGTTCTAAGCATATTTACGCGAGTTTCAGAGAAAACCATGGAAAACTCCTAATGGCTAGGTCGATGAATGTGAGCTGAGATTAAATCCTGCATTTTTCATTTACCAGATTTTAGTGCAGAACTCCTCGGCCACTGGTGCTACCAGGGAGGTGAAGGGAAAGAAAGAGATTGTTTTTATATCACTTTTTCTGATCCTCTTTTATATTTAGAGTTTTTTCACATAGCTTGATGATAATTATATAAAACTATATAGAAATCAGTCAAAATATAAGCACACCGCCCCCCCCCCCCCCACACACACACACCTCCAATTCTTTCTTATATATCTAACAATCTCTTTCTTTTTTTTTTCTTTCTTTCTTTCTACACAATGTTTCATTTAAGCAGGAAAAAAAAAAAAAATTGCAAAATATATTTTTTATATTCCTTGTCAGCCTCACCTCTTAAACCTCACTTTGGGAGCGATTTTTCTTATTTCGTCAAAATTAGTAAAACTTAATATAAAATAAAAATCATTCTTTTCCTTCTGCCCCTCCAGCCCTATCTCTCCTAAATATATTTAGCCCATAGTGCACTTTTTCTTTTTGAATTAGTAAGTAATAATTCCACGTGCACAATTTGATAGAAATCGCAAAATAAAGTTTAAACAAAGAAAAAAAGAATCCATTTTCTACTTGCTCTTCCCCAAGACCCTTCCATATAAATTTAGTTATACCAATGTATTTTGTAAATTACTATGTAAAAATTATACAAAATTTGACTGAAATAACAAAAAAAAAAAAACTTTCTTTGAGCACCTCCTTCCCTCCTACCCTACTCCCCAAGTATACTATAATTCTACTGTGTTTTCTGTCAGTTAATAATTATTATAATATGCATTTTTTTTTTTTTTGCCTATGCTCTCCTAAACCCAGATATATAAAACAGATACTTTACTTTTTCATTATTTTGAAAAGTTTTTTAGAAATCGGAAACAGGTAGTGAACTCTGAGAAAGGAATCTTTTTACTTTTACACTATGTTTATGGGAAAGAAATGTTATTAAAAGACTATGTAAAAATTACTTCCCCTTAAATAATTAAATAATTTTCATTTTTTGTCATTTTCCATCATTATTTACAATTGTTCTCGTTTCTGCCAAACTCATTAATATTTTATAGGCGTATCAAAGCCGTTTAAAAGTTTCAGATTTGTTTGACCCTTCCAAAACTTTTAATTAAATAATGATTATTATTATTTTTTTTCCCTCGCTTTTTGAAGATTTTTATGATTATCGTTTTATTTAGCATATTGAGAATTATAAATGATATTGAATGAAAACATTCTTGACACATTGCTTTGTTTTATAACATTTTCCTGCAATAAGCAATTTTATAAATTTGCACAATAAATTATTATACACGTTTCAAATATTAAGAAAACACTTTCAATACTGTGACACAATTATAAACAAATATAACTGAAAAATATAGCTTAAAACAGTTTTTGCTAATTTTGCTAATTAAATTTATTTATATATGCATTGAAAACCCTTTCAAACATTGCATGATATGAAACCAAGTATCACATGAAGAACTATAAAAAATGAATGAAGTTGATGAAAAGAAAAAATAAGCAACCTGAAAATTCAAGCATACAAATTCACCACTTTTTCAAGTGCATTGAATGAATGTTGTATGCAAATTAGGTGATCTTTCTGTCATGCTGTATGCAAACTGCTAAAAATGTACAGCATGCAATGCCCGAGGTCACCTAAAAGACTTAAAAATAATTGCAAACAATATGTGGAAAAACCAACTTAGAAACAAACTTATGAAGTGGAAAAAACCAAAAAAGAAACAGAAAGACATTGTGAATATAAATATTATTTAATATTAGTATTAATTAGTATTATTAAATGATGTGATATATTACCTAATTTAATTATTGATATCTTTAAAATTACCCAACTCATTTCTAAATATTGGACATATCCAATTGAAACTGGTTGTTGTACAGAAACTACTTCTATAGTAGAAAATTTTATATTTTTCTCTGCTTTGCTTAATTATATTTATTGATTATCAGTCTAAATGTTTGTTGCTTAATTTATAGCAATGTTAACTGTTTAAAAAGTTTCCATTAATATTGTATCGCGCATAATACTATTAAATTATTTTTACTTCATTAAATAAAAATAAAAGTAGATGATGTAAAGTATTTTTTTTTCTCCCCATCTTAAATGTCTTTAAATTGGATCCCGGAAAAAAGGGCACCGGAAAAAAGGGCACGGAAAAAAGGGCACCGGAAAAAAAGGCACCCGGAAAAAAGGGCACTGGAAAAAAGGGCACCGGAAAAAAGGGCACCCGGAAAAAAGGGCACTTTTTCAATTCGCAAATCGCAAAATAATAAATATCAAATAATGATATATAAAAATGGCTTTCAAATTACACATTTAGAAATTTCAATTGAATTGGTACAACATTAATTTAGTATATACCTCGGGGAAGATGGGGGGAGGAGGGAGGGGGGGCAGGAGCAGATCGAAAGAAAACAATTGTTTTTACATAAACTCTCACCGATTTTAATGAAACTTTGTATAATCACGTACAATTTGTGAAAAAATTATTGTAAGTGTCAGGCAAACTTTAGGGGTGGGGGGTTAAAGAGGGGGGTGCAGAGGAAAATAAAATTATCTTTTATATCACAGTTTTACCTACTTTAATGATATATTCTATAACTATCACTAACTTTTTATGAAAATCACAGTGAGTGTATTATATACCTGGGGGGGGGAGCAAGGGGGGCAGATAAAAATAAAATATATTCTTCTTTAAATTACTCTATTATTGATTAAAAATATTTTTGTACAATCACGTACAATTTATTAAAGATTTACAGTAAGTGTCAGACATACTTAGTGGGGGGGGAGGGGGTTAAATAAGGGGGGGGGGAGAGGAAAACAAAGTGATTCTTCATATCACCATTTTAGCGACTTTAATGATATATTCTATAACTACCACTTAATTTTCATGAAGATTACAATGAGTGCATTATATACCTGGGGGGGGGGGGGCAAGGGGGAACCGATGGAAATAAAATATATTCTTCTTCAAACTACACTATTATCGATTTAAACAAAAACTTTGTATAATACAATTTGTGAAAAAAATCACAGTAAGGTCAGACATACTTGAGGGGGGGGGGGGGTTAAAGAGAGGGGGGACCGAGGAAAATAAAATATTTTTTTATATCACCAGTTTACCGATTTTAATGACATATTCTGTAACTATCACTAACTTTTATGAAGATCAAAATGAGGGAATTATAGATTTGGGGGGGGGGGACAAGGGGGACGCAGATAGAAGAAAAATATATTATTCTTTAAACTATCGATTTCAAAAAACTTTGCATCTACGCAATTTTCTGCGTACTATTCCCCCCCCCCCAGTATATAATGCACTCATTGTGATCTTCATAAAAAGTAAGTGATAATTTTGAATATATCATTAAATCGGTAAAACGGTGCTATAAAAGATAATTTTATTTTCCTCTGCCCCCCCCCCCCCCAAGTTTGCCTGCCACTTACCGTCATTTGTTTCACAAATTGTACGTGATTATTCAAAGTTTCATTAAAATCGGTAAGAGTTTTTGTAAAAATAATTATTTTCTTTCGATCTGCTCCTGCCCCTCCTCCCTCCTTCTCCCCGAGATATATACTAAATGAATGTTGTACCAAATCAATTGAAATTTCTAAAAATGTAGTTTGAAAGTCATTTTTTAAATTCATTATTTGATATTTATTATTTTGCGATTTGCGAATTGGAAAAGTGCCCTTTTTTCCGGTGCCCTTTTTTCCGGGTGCCCTTTTTTCCGGGTGCCCTTTTTTCCGGTGCCCTTTCTTCCGTGCCCTTTTTTCCGGTGCCCTTTAAATTCACTGTCGTAATCTTTGAGTTTTTGATGAAGTGATAGTGATTTTACATGATCTCATATATTGCTGTCTCAGAAACAACTCAGTTTTTATTACCCTTTTGCTGTAATTACCTTTAATAAAGACAGAGCAGTTTTTGAATAATACAGTATTATTTTTCAGTATTAATTTTTGTGTCAAATTTTCCAGTATCTTTTGTTGTATAATGCTTCATTTCCATATGTAATTATTTATTCATGAATTCAGTTTTCCTTCCTGGTATTTAACACTTATTTATAATGATATGTTATTATTATTATATCTGGAAACTGTTTCAAACATTTCAAAGGAAGAAATAAAAATATCATATGAATAAATGAATATATGTATATTTCATTCTGAAAACTTATTTGAAATGAAGTATAAAACAACTTTATTATTAATATACGACATGTTAAAATTTATGAATGTAAATAATTATTTCAGTTTTAAAATGGTGGTTATAAATGTAGTTGATACGTAACACAAGTTTAAATTAATATCACTGTATTAATATCACTGTTTTTTTTTTTTTTTTTTTTTTTTTTTTAAGTACGAAGATTTTAATATAATAGTTAAAGTATAGTATCAAACTGAAAATAATTTTAATGGGTGTTTTAAATATTATAAAATCTTACTCAATACAATTGTTGAAATATTTAAAATTACTCAACTTGTAAATAGTCTCAAATTTTCTTTTAAACCAAAAGATAGAGTTTTTTATATTATAGCCAAATGGTTACTAAGTTAATTAATCAAATCTTTCGAGTATTTCTCGTTTTTTTCCCCCTTGCTTATTATCATTATTTATTATTTATTTTACTGATGTAGACAATTTTAAATTAAATTAATTTAAAACATGTATAAAAAAAAGGGGGTGAAATTGCTTTTGAAATTATATATATATAATATATATATATATATATATATATATATATTCAGATTTCAGGATATTTTCTCCACTCTAATTCGTTGTGTGTGCACAGAAAAAGATAATTTTTCGAAGGGGGTTTATCAATGAGTTTGGAATTTGACCTTGGCCACTCTTTGATTTGTCCGACAAACATCTGTTGCAACCCGAGGTGTTGAGGCGGGAGGAGAAAAAAATATTATCTTGAGGAACGATGTATACTGTAAATGACAAAATACTTTACGCACTCGGAAAAAAAAAAAAAAAAAAGTATACAATATTATATACAATGAAGCATCGTTTACGCATTTTTCAAGGGACTTTCGTAAAGAAACAAATAAATCAATTAAATAAATAAATAAAAATTGTACAACCTACTTTTTTTTTTTTTTTTTAACACACTATTACATAATAAAGAGAGATATAAAAAATCTAATACATTACATGGTTTTCTTTTCATCTTTTCGCTAAAAATACTTTTCAAATAAAGTTTTAAACAACTTAAAAAGATAATATAAAAATAGTAATTTTTCACTGAAAATTGCTGTTTTATACACACATAGATATTAAAAATATAGAAAATCGGAAAAAATATATATATACCTTTAATTCGAATTTAAACTCCTTTGATTGTCATTTATTCATTAAAACCTATCTTCATTAAATTAATATATATATTATTCTCTTGATTGAATATGCATAAACGACAGTTAATTATATTATTCTTAAAGATTTTAACGTTTGAGAAAGGGATGTTGGCCATGCTGAGTATGATGCAAATCATAATTTATCGAATTTAATTCAAAAAATATTTCCTCGTACGTCGAACGACATAAACCAGTACCTTTATAAACTTGTCGTTTTCATTTTATTACTTCTTTAATTAAAATGATAGAAATTTCTAAGCAGCTGAAATGTCTTACTTGGAGTATTCGGAACACATTGATACCTCTCATTACGCGAAGGACCCTGCCCTCCGCTAGAAGATACTGTCGCAGACAAAAAAATTTGACGCCAGAGACAGTAACATTTTTTTAATATATAGAGATAAAGAAAAGCTGTTTAAAAATTATTTAATAAAATATTCTAATTAAAGAAAACAAATTTATGTATTTAAAACATACTTTTTAATAACTAATTTTGTTGAGATTGCTTAATTATTATAGTTTGCACTTTTAATTTTCAACTTTTAATCAATTTAGACTTTTGAATATTTCAGTTGCAGCGGTTCTGCTATCCAAGCTGGAAGACTAAAAGTTCCGGGTTTGATCCCAGGTCGCGCTCGTTGATCTAGCCGTTCGGAGTTTTCTATGGTGTTCTCCGAAACCCGCGTGAATACAAGCTGGGGCCTCTTAGTATGTAAACCCCTTCCCCCCCGGAAAGGCATTTCCCCCCACGCGTAGGACCCTCATGTTGTCAATCGGCCCTAACACTTACACCACGAAGATATTTTTAATATAAACACAACACAGCTTCAATAACAGCTGTCAACAGAAAATCCACAGTACAAACTGTATAGCATTAACCATAGATCCGTTAAACTTCTTCGATAGTGTTTGTATCAATACTGATTATTATTCATTTTCTTTTCTTTTTCCCTGAAAAAAAAAATAAATAAATAAAATAATAATAAAAAAATGATTTTGATGAAATTCTGGCAAAAGCAGGATTTAGTTTAGGACGGATTTTTTTTTTTTTTTTTTTTTCCAAGTTATAACATCGCTTTCAAGTTATTCAATTATATTTCCGATAAATTTTCGATTTCGATAATTGTCCAACTGTTGTAAAACTGGTATCGTAAAAATCCGCAGATTGAGTGGTCCTCTGTCCTAAAAAAAAAAAAAAAAAAAAAAAAAAAAAACTTTAGAGTTATAGGAATTTATCCTCATGGGGGTAACAAAATGAAATGTATTTCTATCTGAGCATAGTATAAAAATGTCACTTACGGCTGGGTGGCAATTTTTTTAAAGTATCAGTAAGTGTTACATATATTTCTTTAGTAGGAGGAAAGGGCAGCGAGAAAGTAGATGATTCTTTGTCTATCACCATGTTACTTATTTTCATATTGGGTTTAATATCTGTCGAGAGTGAACAAGAAGACCACTTTTCACTTTACAACTAATTCAATTATTTTTAAATTTTCTAAATATAAAACTTATTAAACTATCAAATAATGTAACACATTCAACATTATTATTATTATTATTATTTTGTACATTACTAATTAAAAAAAAAAAAAAAAAAAAAAAGAAAATTTAATTTTAAAATTCAGTACGCAAACGGTAATTCTAAAATTTTACATATGTCAGATCTATCACGTTATATTTATTAAAAATTTAAAACTTAAAAAAGATCAGGTGAGAGTCTTGTTTATATAGATTAATATTTCTGAACTTCAAATGTGTTTCAATTGAGTGATATGACTCAATTGAGAGCAATTGAGTGATAAAAATGAATAACTTAAATCGTGTCTGTTATTTGTCATGTCTATCACGCTATATTATTACCTTATTAAGTGTGAATTATTTTTCTTAAATTAAAAATTCTGTATTATGTATAAGAAAGACATGCAGATACACTAGCACACCAAAATACATAAAGGTAAATAAATATTTAGTAATTAAAATTGGACAAGAATGCAATTTAAAGTCTAGTTCGTCACAAATAAAATTAATAACAACTGAGATTTAAATTTTTAAAATTAAGGATTTACTGAATGAAAGTTTTCTCTCTCGCCATTTCTATTTATTTAAATTTAATTTAAAAATATATTAGCTCCAACAGTTCTGAGAGGGTTTTCTCTCAAAGCTGGTTGACGTGAGGTTCTATGCTCGATTCCGGGTCGCGCTCGTCGGCTTTTCCGTTTGGAGTTTTCTGTAGTTTTCTCCGAAAATTCCATAAATACTAGTTAAACCACTTAGACTTCGCGGAAGGCACTTTCCTTGACCTGTTGAGGGATTTGCTCCAAACTTTGATAGATACAACTACATTTAAATTGATAGGGAATTCTGTGCTGTAGTTCCTGAGTTGTAGTCGCCACAAATTTCTGTCACACACACACAGAACTTTCTAAAAAAAAAAAATGCGTATTTGATGCTTTTATTCTATTTGAAATATTTTAATAAAACTTTAAGAAAGACGCAATACACTGGTAATTATGTTTATGTAGGTATCTGCATACCCTGTGCGTGTGTATGTGTAAGGGGGAGGGGGGGTTGTAAGCAAAGAATGATTTCATTAAAATTTTTTATTGTTATCAGTAAAGCTAAATATATTATTAGATTCTGGGACGTCGAGTGATATAAAATAACGACATTGAGAAAGTAATAGCTTCTTATATTTTCATCCATTATTTAGTAAAATGTGAAGGGATGGGGCACAGCATAAATAATAATAATAATAATAATTTATATTATGGAAAACATTTCTAAAAAAATATATATATATATCATGTGGAAATCAGATGTAATTTTTCACTACTTTCTCAATTAATTTCCCAATCCATGAGTTTGATTAGTAGGGGGCATAAATTATTTAAAATTCAATTCCTCTTTCTTAAATAATTTTACCGAAATAGGCTTTTGTTCTGAAGGGATTTCGTCCGGAGTTGATTTTGTCCGGAGTGGAATTTGTCCGGGGTAGAATTTGTCCGGGGTGGATTTTGACCGGAGGGGATTTTGTCCTGGACCCCGCTTTGGGATTATTATATAACTGTGGTTCACAGCTGAAAAGCGAAACTATTTTACAGCTAGAAAATTAAAAAAAAAAAAAAATTAATATTTAGCTGAGATTAAATGGTTTCAGTGTACTAAATGGTTTCAAATGGTATTAAATGTATGAAATATTCTTATATTTGGATTAAAAAAGCAATTATTTTGGACAAAAATTGAGCGTTTTTCAGAGCTAATTTCTGAAACCGATATTATAGTTGCTAAAACGAGCCTCTTGTATTCCCATTTATTTCAGTAGTTTTTAAATAAATTTGATTCTTCGATAATTTAGACAAACACTCTAGAATTCTAATAGGGGTTTCTAGAACGTGCTTTCAAAGGACACTAGAATTTATAAGGATGACATGAAGCTATTTTTACTAGAGCCATAATTTAGAATCTAGATGTCAGTTTTAGAATTATTTCTCAATGCAAAACGTAAACGTAGTAAAGATAGACACTCTTTTTTTTTTAATTGTCATTGGGCATAACCTTCCCTCTGGGCATTTAACAGGGGTTCAGTGAAGGTATTTCGAAGTGTTTACTGATGATAACGAATTTAGAGAAAGACATGAATAGTTTTCTCTAACGACCTTTCTTCTAAAGATGCAAGCGGCTGGGCTTGTGATGTCCATTGCATTTCTACACACCTATTTCAACAAAGAATTAAGTACCCAGCAGCTATGAGTCAAAGAAATAAGACAGATTTTCTACTGTGTAGGAAATGGAAAACTTTCCTGACATTTTGGGAAAAGGTTAATGCTGAGACGCAATTATGAACAAATATAAGTGAAAAATTCTGAATAAAATAAGTTTTTGCTTTTTTTTTTTTTTTTTTTAATTTCCAAAAATATTTTTTAACTCTAGAAAAGTTAATAAATAATAATAAGAAAGCCATGAAGAAGAAGAAAGAATGGTTATTTTCTTCCTTCTTTTTGAAAAGACTAATAAACTTATAATAAGTTAATAAAAGATAAGTATTTTTTAAAAAATTATTATGACGAATAAATGTAAAGTTTTATAATTTCAAATATTTTCTCACGAAATAAAATTTTATTATTAACATATTGTTTTACTTGTATTTTAAACATATATTTCTAAAATATTTCATGAAAATCTATTGAGAAAAGCCATAATTTAACTACAATTACTTTATGAATTACTTTCTTCTCTACACCAATTATGTCTGAGCACAAATTAGAATTACTTCAAATATCAAATAAGTTTCAGACGTTATCAAAAGTTTCGTTACCATTTTTTCTGCTGAATATTTTTTCCTTTACTATTTTATCCGCTTACCATCTTTTCCGTTACTATTTTTCCTGGTAACCGGTAAAAATGGTAACGGAAAAAATGGTTACGGAAAAAATGGTTACGGAAAAAATGGTAAACGGAAAAAATGGTAATGAGGAAATTAGTAAAATCATATTGCAATAATATAATTATCATATCATGATGAAAGCGATTTTACACAGCTATTGGGTGGCTCAAAACTGAAGTGGTCAGAAGAGTTTTGGATCGCTATAAGTATTCAATGGTAGGAGTGAAGTTTTTGAAGTTAGAATGTCAAGGTTATTTTTTTAACTTGTATTATTGAAGCGAGAGTGCTAATCATTCCGGAACATTCTATTTCGGCCTAACTCCTCTCTCTCCCTGGGGCAAGAACAAGTTTGGTCGTGATTATACGGATCCGATTATATCCACTGGAATCGGTCAATTCGTTAACAGTTTTGAAGGTGTTTGTTTGTTTTTGTTTAAAAAAAAAAAAAAAAATGTGATTTTCTTTTTGGCCCACCAAATGTTTTACGTTTTACAAATCTGTCTTATAAGAAACCAAACACACTTAAACACAAATTATAATTTTTTCAGATAGTTTTTAAAAACTGACTGAGATGATTAGCATTTTTTAATTCATTTAATAAAAGGATAATATAGGAAATATTATTATTTTTTTAAATGTGTTTTAAAACATTACATTACTTATATGATTAACATTTATATGTCGGATTAAAAAAAAAAAAAAGAAAAATGTATTTTTAGTTATTGACATTACACAAATTTGTTTAAGTCGATTATAGATCTATTCATCCATTCTAGCTATATAAATACCTAGAGATATGAAAATAAGTTGTGCACAAAAACTGAGAATGGAACTACTGTCACAATTTTGTTGTTTTTGTTGTTAGGGGATCCCTGAAAAAAAGAGCAGCGGAAAAAAGGTGCACTTTTCCAATTCGCAAATCGCAAAATATTATGAAATAAAAAATTTAAAGAATGATTTTCAGATTACATTTTTAGACATTTCAATTGATTTGGTACAACATTCAATTAGTGAATACCTGGAGGAAGGGGAGGGGGGGGGGTGACTAGGAGCAGATCGACGCAAAGCAATTGTTTTTATATCACATTTCTACCAATTTTTATGAAACTTTGTATGATCGCATACAATTTGTGAAACAATAACAGTATGTGTCGGACATACTTCGGGGGGGGGGGTTAAAGAAAGGGGGATAGAGGAAAATAAAATGATATTTTATATCACCATTTTACCGATTTTAATTATATATTCTATAACAATCACTTCATTAAATTGGCAATAAGATGGTATGAAAATATATTCCTTCCATGTGGGCCCCTAGCTCTCACCAGGTAGTGTAACCCTCTCTTCAATTTTTGATAAACAATAAGAGATATTTATGCAAAATTTCCTATAAATGTAAAGCAAAGTGATTTAAACACAATATTTTTTTTCACTCAGTCCTCCCTTCCTCCTAGATATATGTAACTCTCTTTGAAAGTTTTCATTAAATGTAGGTGATAGTTTTTGAAATTTTAATTAAAATTGGTAATATTGTAGTATTTTTACAATTATTTTTCTCCTTTGCCCCTTATCCCATTGCCCGCAAGATATATATAACAATCAGTTTCTAAATATTCAATGATATTTTTAATAAATTTTATTAAAATGCGAAATATAGTGATACAAACATTCATTTTCTTTCCTTCTGTGCACCCCCCCCCCCCACACACACACACATATGTAACCTTACTGTAATTTTTCATTAATAGTAACAATAAGTGATATTTACACAAAATGTGAATAAAAAAGTCGATAATAAGTTTTGTTTCAAAAGATTATTTTATTTTTCATCTGCGCCCCCCCCCCTACCCTTACTCCCTCTTATCAACTATAGGTAACTCTCACTATAATTTGAATAAAATGTAAGTGATAGTGCAAAGTTTCATGTAAATAAGTAGCATGGTGATATAAAAACAACCATTTTCTTCACTCTGCCCCCCCCCCCCTTAGTAAGCCATCCATATATGTGTAACACAGTCTGTAATTTTTCTTAAACTGTACGTTGTACATACATAAAGGTTCTGTTTTAATCGATAATAGGGTAGTTTAAAGAATAATATAGTTCACTTCCATCTGCGCATCCTTGCCCCCCCCCCCCCCCCAGGTATATAATACACTCATTGTGATCGTCATAAAAAGTAAGTGATAGTTGTAGAATATATCATTAAAATCGATAAAATGGTACGTAAAAAATCATTTTATTCTGCAATCTTCCTCTTTAACTCCCCCCCCCCAACTTTTCCCTTTTCTTTGGCGTTACACAAAACTGGCGAGGACGGTTTTTCCCACACGAAACTAATAGTCCCCCATCCTAAAAAGTATACTTAACATTTGTGCAAATTTAATTTTATTTTCAGCGATAAAAAATCTATACATAAACTCATAAGTTTTTTTTTTTTTTTCTTTTTTAACAGAAAAAATGTTTTAGTCATAGAAATATGCTTAATAAAGGACAGTCCCACCCTTTATTTTATTTGTTTATTTATTTATTTTTCAAGCTCTTCGAATATCGAAAGTTATTCTGTAGAAGATAGTTTTATAACAAACTGATGATCTTTTAAAATCAAATCGAAAGGAAGTTCCTTGCTTTTAAATATTTATTAAACCAAATCTAATAAATAAAAACAGATTAATGCACATACATTAACATATATTTTATGGAGCAAACTTCTTTACAGTTCAGCCAATTTTTAAAAATATTAAACTAATACATTTTAAAACCGGTAAAAGTGCCGTACATTAATTATTTATATTTTTTGGCTATTTGGCGTTAATTATTTGCTAGAAGTATTAAATGCATGTTTAGTTTATAATTTTAATACATTGAATTATGTCGAAAAGAGAATGAAAAACTACATATCTCCACACATTTATGCTTTAAGATAAAAGTTATAGAGAAATTTTGATCAATGGAAAATTATAAATAAAGAGTTCCCCTTCAGTGGTAGAAATA
This sequence comes from Salticus scenicus, assembly GCA_963930645.1. Classification (NCBI taxonomy): domain Eukaryota; kingdom Metazoa; phylum Arthropoda; class Arachnida; order Araneae; family Salticidae; genus Salticus; species Salticus scenicus. Next base: position 15,245,856 of record OZ005655.1, read on the forward strand.
CTCTGCTCTCGAAGAAGATAGCATAGCTGGAAACATCCTAATTATTTTTCTGTAGTAGTGTTAGTACCCGCCTTATTTTCACACCAGACGATATTCGAGGTCCCCCCCCCCTCCTTCTTTAATCATTTTTATATTTAGAGAATTTTAGAGAATTACTCTAAAAATAAACCAGTGCGAAAAAAGCCTAGGATACTTATAGTACTACGGAACATAATTAGGATATTGGCAATTATGTGCTAAACGGGAGGTCCCCAGTTCAAACCCAAGTCACACTTCTCGATCTAGCCCAGCCTTTCAGAATTTTTCGTGGTTTTCTCCGAAACTAGCATGAACATAATTTTTTTCTTTATTTAATCTTAATTACATTTGCAGCGAATTACTCTAAAAATAAACCAGTGGGAAAAAAAGCCACGGATACTAATAGTACTACGGAACATAATTAGGATATTGGCAACTATGCGCTAGACGGGAGGTCCCGAGTTCAAACCCAAGTCACACTTCTTGATTTAACACAGTCATTCAGAATTTTTCGTGGTTTTCCCCGAAACCAGCGTGAATATGATTTTTTTTTTTTTTTTTTAATTTAACCTTAATTACATTTGGAGCGAATTACTCTAAAAATAAACCACTGCGAAAAAAGCGACGGATACTAATAGTACTACAGAATATTAAGATGTTGGCAACAATGTGGCAGACGGGAGGTCCAAAGTTCAAACCCAAGTTACGATGACAAATACACATACAGAACAACCGCTAATGACCTGCTTTTAGAATTTGGAGGGACCTCAATTTTTTCAAATATCACAAAAACTCTCAATTTCCGAAATTTGATCCTAAAACAATAAATACTCTTCTCTACCATATTTCGGTAAAGGAAATGGAAAAAAAAAAAAAAAAAAAAAAAAAAAATCTGTTCTTCTACAAAAACAGAAAAAACTTAAAGCAAAATTCAGAAAAAAAAAAAAAAAAAAAAAGGGAGGAGGGGAGAGCACCAGAAAGAAATCGTGCCACGGGCGCCAGTTATGCTCGCTACGTCACTGACTTGAGTAACTGTCATAGTTACACAGCAAATAAAATGCAGATATGTTTTTCTTTTTTTCCTTTTTCTCTCTCTTTTTTTTTTTTTTTTTAAAAAAAGCCCAAATTCTAAAGATATATGCTTTTTGTTAAACATAAACTATACATACATATTAGCCGTGAATTGTATGCGCTTGGGAACCATTGTTATCCGTTCGACCCATATGCCAATCAACGAGTTTGTTATAAGGGGCATGAAAACAGGACAAGATACCTAATATAAGAATGAACTATTCAAAGATGAAAGAATTTTCTTTTAGAAAAAGAAGGGCATAGCAATTTAGAAGACGTATTCCAATGACGGACCACGTGCTCATATTTTTAAAGACATCTGTAGCATAGACCTTTTTTATGATAAATATTGAAAAAAAAAAAAAAAAAGAAGAAGAAGAATAAATCGAAATACACTCGTCATAATACTTTGTACAAAAGAAACTCAATATCTTTTGTATTTAAAATGTAATAAATCTAAAAATGTTCTGTCATTTATAAAAGATTTGCCAATGTGCAAATCCCTTATAATAATAATCGATATAATTTCTGATAAAAAGAGAGACATTCATAAAAATATTTTATTATAATTATTATTTATTAATTTATTACAGATTTTGTGTTTAGAATTAACATGGATTTCACAATATAAAAAGCCTATCTAATATGGATTTTTATTAATTTTCGTTTATTAGTGCGTATGAAACAAATTTGTAACTTTTATGGGTTTTGAAATTTTTGCTGTCTCTGAATTTCGTACTAAATAATTTGTTTGTACATTAATTTCTCATTTTGAATCTTTTATTTGTCTCATAATGTATCAGAAACTCCAATATCTGTTTTTTTTTTTTTTTTTTTTTTTTTTTTTCTTTTTTAAGCTATAAATATTATTTTTAATAATAACCATTCATTTCGCATGCATGTTGCAATTTTTAGGATTATTGCATGTTAAGTAGTTTTACCCCTGACGAAAGGACATTAAACATGGAAATAATTATACAAATTTCTTATCATCATTACAGATATTTTTTAGATGCTCATTTTCGGTGACAGTGTACCATGGATTCATAGTACACATATTTCAGAATACTAATTTTCCACTTACCATTTTTTCCGTTTACCATTTTTTCCGTTACTATTTTTTCCGTTACCATTCTTTCCGTTTACCATTTTTTCCGGTACCATTTTTTCCGTTACCATTTTTACCGTTACCATTTTTTCCGGGATTCATTTTTCCTATACCAGTTTTACCGGTTACCGTGAACAATACCTATAGTCGTGTGAAATATTCCAAGACATTGAAAAAATTATTTTAAAATTCAGAAATCAAAGTTTATCCAAGGAAAATCCCAGAAGAAAAGGTTTATTTAATCTAAACTTTAGAAACTGCATGTAATATCCAAAGTATTCTCTTTAAAATTATATTTACTAGAAAACATTAAATTATTTAAAAAATCGTTTTAAAAATTTCCACATCTATCTAATGCAAATTTAATGTACTTCAATTCTGTATGGCCTAAATCTATCAAATATATTAAAATAAAATGAAGTCGACGAATAAATTTCGAATAAAATCAGATTTTTTACCCTTTTATTTACGTTTGTGGCCGAGATCAGTGCTCTGAATCAGATAGACGGAAAGTGTCAGATTCAAACATTTTTTTGCTGAGCTGTGCTTACCCATTTTGCGGCCCAGTACAGACTTTAGATTTGCGGCCCCCTCTAACACCCATAAAATTGCACAGGAACGAGAATAACACATATTTCAGAATACATGTTATACAATAAAAGCTTAATGCAATGTACCTTTATATAATGCTAATTTAAATATATAATAAACTAGTGGAATCCGTGACTTCGTTCGCGGAAAAAAAATTAACAAAAATAATTTATTTTGTAAAATTTTCCTCTCAGAAAATGTTGTGTAGCACTAGTGTGACTTAACTCACTCTCTCACCCTATATGATAATCAAAATATGTATTCCACATCCACATGCTATTTAGATCACAAGCAAAAAATTAAAAGAAAAAGTAGTTTTCTGCATTGGGGTTTAAGTTAATTGCCTGAATGTACAAGTTGGCATAAGAAAGATTACAATTTGAATATTTAATTGTATAATTACACATAATTGAATTAATTTTAAGCATCACCAATTATATTTGATAGCATAGGAAAATGCATACCCACATAAGTATTCATATGATCTTCATATTTTTTTCTCTTAAAATTTCTTCTGTAACTGGTATATTTCATCTTAACCATAGTGTCAAATATTTCGAAATTAAAATTTCAGGCAGTAGTTTCGTTTGCTAAATGCATTACTTTTTTTATATTACTTTTGTTTAGCTTTACTAGTATATGAAAGGTTCTGCTTTCAAAGGCGGAATACAGGAGGTCCCGAGGTTAATTCCAGCTCCCGCTTGTTGACCTAGCTGTGCGGAGTTTTGCGTGGTTTTTCTCTTAACCTCGTGTAAGTACGAACTGTGACTCCTTATAAAGACCCGATGGACGATATTCCACCCAGACGTAAATTATTTGGTCTTAACCCACAATCATAATCTTACTCCTGTAATTTATTCTCAAGAATTTTTTTTCCCCCTTTCACGTTTGAAATATATATATATATATATGTCATATTAAAATGTACAGTCACAAATGAAAAGATACAATTTGCAGTCAGTGGACTAAGTAATTATTCAATTAAGTGGAGTAGTTACAACCTTCACGCGAAGGTGAGTCCTCCTCTTAAGGGGGTCCGGGACAACAAATTTTTGTTTTTATTATTTATTGATGAATTGCAGCGATTATTTTTTCTGAAATTGGAGCTTTTTTGACAATGAAGTTGAGCATGAAAGAATCTTAAAAAATTTTTAAATAAAATTCTAAAAATTTAAATAAAATTTTAGAAATTTAAAATTAAAAATTTTTGATAAATTAAAAATTTGTTATATCCAATGAACTAATGGTTCAATTTACAAACTTTTTTCACTCTTATATACAGAAAAGATTTATCTTCAATTTGTCTTCGGGATTTTTAATTAGGAGAAAAACTTTTTTGGTAATCCAAAAATTATGCATGAAATAAGTACTTTTTTCAAATTAAAAGTAATATTTAAATAATTTATTTTTATAATCAGAAATCCTGAAGACAAATTGAAGATAAATCCTTTCTGTATATAAAGGTGAAAAAAGTTTTTAAACTGAACCATTAATTCATGAGATATAACAAATTTTAAATTTATCAAAAATTTTAAAATTTAAATTTTTATTTAAATTTTTAAAATTTTATTTAATTTCTTTTTAAGATTCTTTCTTGCTCAACTTCATGGTGAAAAAAGCTTCAATTTCAGAAAAAATAATTACAGCAATTCATCAATAAATAATAAAAACAAAAATTTGGTGTCCCGGACCCCCTTGAAACTTACATCTTGAAAAACCAACTTCCGACTAACAACTCAAATGAACAACTAGCTGACTGGAGCATTCTCTTCTTGCGGGAGTGATCACGTGATCGCGAGCGCTCTGATTATCTTAGGAGATTCATATTATACACAAGAAGGAGGAGTCAGAACATTCTGGATTAAATTTACCTATGCATTGCACAATATAATAAATAACGGTTTTTTCATCGGAAAATAAAAATAATTTTAAGAATTGAGAACAAGTTAAAGAATTTGTAATTAATGAAATATTTAGAAAATAAATTAATAAAGAATTAATTAGGACTCTATCAGTGGATTGGTAAGAAGTAAAATAATTTAAGTTCGAGAAATGAAGCCATAATTTTAAGGGGGCTTTCATTATATTTCACATATAATTAAATATATAGTATTAGACTAATAGTAATATATAAATATTATTATAAATTTCACATATATAGGGACAGTATTAGACCGACCAATAAATTCTCGAAGAGAAGGCTACAACTTTGCTACTGAGCTACAGACTAGCTCAGCTATATGTTACTAAGTTATGATATTATACTGCAATATACTGCAAATAAAACTGTACTGTAAATAATATACTGTAAATACTGTAAATAATAACTCCCTTTACGGACACATGAAACTGTCTCGAAACTATAAAGGGGTCTTTCTAAGTGATCCTAGCACTTATTTACATGAGTTTCGGCGAAAACCATGGAAAACTCCAAATGAGTGCGAGCTGGGATCGAACCAACCAGCACTTCACCGTGAATGTTAAAAAGCCCAATTGCTTTGTGCCACTGTGAACGCTGCATCTTTGCATACTTGACAGAACACTTTATCTTAATCTCATAGTAAGAAGCCTAAGGAAATGTATTTCTATATTTGAAATTTCTTTCCAGAGGATCCATTTTCTTTTAGAAATGTTTCAGGTTGAATATTCGATTTACTTGACTTTGAAGCAAAAATATCTTTATTCTGTGATTTATAATATTCCTATTTAAAGAAAAATATATACACCTCTTTAAAGCATATAAGAGTAAAATAGCTTGATATTAAGGATGTTAAACACAGTTATCTACTGATTGTGTGACTGATTCTAGGCTATGAAAGAAAAACCAAAAATTTTGAAAGTTGGCGACAGGAGTCACTTTCTACTTTATCGTACAGTTACATGTTTACTATTTATTCAAATGTACATTAATTACCTTTTACCTGTGAAGAATAATCATCTCGAAAAGTTAACTGAGGAGGGAGAGAATACAAAGATAAAGAGTGATTAATAAATAAAAGTGTGCCTGCCGCTTTAAGCTGGTGTTATGATTTCTTTAACGTAACTAAATAAATGATTTGAAGGAGAAAGCTAAAATATTTAACATGTTACAAATAATATTATTTAAATACTGATTTTAAAATTCTTATTTTATCATTTAAAAAGTTAAAACTGAGATAATTATTCTTAAACTTCTAAGTGCAATTTTTATACCAGTATCAGAAGATTATAATTTTAAAAGATGTGAAAGAAAACATAAATTAAACATTGGAAAAACAAAATTTTAAATATTATAATTCAAAACATTTTCATTAAAATTTTCATTTTTAATCATATATATATATTACCATGTATATCTTCCTTTAAAACTAGGTGGTAATATTAATAATTTAGTTTTCTCCAATTTTTAAATATAAGACCGCATCAAAACATAATTCAGTCGCACAATTTAACTCCCTGCCAGCTCATTTTATTCCCGGTTTGAAATCAAAGAATGCCATAAAAATTTAATGCTTATTTTCATATATATTTTTTAAGTATAATAAATCGTTTGCATAAACATTTCCCTAAAAAATAAATAAATAAAATAAAATAAAATAAAATTATACTTATACAAATAAATAAAATAAAAATAAAAAAGTGCAAGTAAAAAGTACGTTTAAAGTTGGCTTTCTGCATTTTATTGTCCAGGTTTATGTTACTAATGGATTTGTACCAGATTTTTTGTTTGTTTGCTTTTCTCTCTATATCTTTTTTTAATGCATTTGTGGAATTTTACATTAATTTACCTTTATTTTTATTATCTTTCTTCCGGGGGGACGGTGTAAAAGGGTCTTTTTTTTTTTTTCTTACAACGGTTGTATTTCCGCTATTATTAATTATAAATAAATTATTTTGAGATTCATGCTACGTATAATATATCAACGCAAACTAAGTTCCAAAGAAAATAATATAAGAATTTGTAATATTATGTTTATATTAATGTAGGTAAAAGAAGCAAATAATTTTTTTCGGAAATAAAAGTAACTACATTTATATCAAAAAACATTTAAAATTTATTTTCAACCGTACAAGAAAACCATCTCATGATTGTAGTTAAAGTATTTTTATTTTAAATATAATTTTAAGAAAAAGAAGAGTTCTTTAAAATGCTGGAAGGAAATCCAAAAGCTTTAATTTATATTCATAAAACTTGTTCAGCTGCACCATAACCCCCTAGTGTTTACATAAACAAAACTTTTAGAAAAAAATTCATTAAAGGTTTTGTAGAAAAACATTTATTTGGCAGCATAAAAGTTATCTTAAAATTTTATCTGTAAAACAATTTTATGAATGTAATTAAATAATGCACAATAAACATAATATTATGAATAGCAACTTGAACTATACTTTCCAATCTTCTGTATTTTCAAATAAAGATTGCTGCTGAAGTAATTCATTTTTAGTAAAGCCATCAGTTCCGAATTTCCAGAAAATTTAATTTTAAATGAAAATGAATACTGTGATATATTGATAAATAATTATAGAGAGTAAAGATAAAATTAAATTGTGTCATAAGAAAAGGGGGAAAATATGAAAAATATTAATATTATTTTTTTTATGCTGCTCTAGATCCCTCCAGGTAATCTACATCAACAGTATTTATTTATTTATTTTCTTAAATTAGTGAATGATAATTATACAAAATTTAATTAGACTCCATTAAACAAAATAATAATAATAATAATAATATATATATATATATATATATATATATATATATATATGTAAGCAACTGTTTTTTTCCTTTCTCTCTCTCTTTCGTTTTCTTCAGAAATATTTAACCCCCATTATATTTTTTCCCTTATTAAGTAACAGTTGTACTAAATTTTGTTGATGGTTAAAATTGGTAAAAAAAAAAAAAAGTATAAAAAAACTTTTTTTTTTTCTTTTTTTCCTTTTTTTTTTTTTTTTTTTCATTTGCATCCCTAATTCACTAAAGCATTTGCAACATTCTTTAAAATTTGCGTTTTACAATTAACAATTCAAGAAAATATATTTTTATCAAAATGCCTTTTTTTCCAGGATACTGAAAAATGATGAGTACTTTTTTTTTTTCCTTTTAAAACTAGATTTTTCCTAGCCCTGATGTGTATATATTTATATGACACATCAAAGCAAACACAAATATGACACATTAAAGCAAACAAAAAATTAATTTCTTTATCGAAAAATTATGTTTGTCGGTGAGAAATCTCTGGCACATTTCTGTTGACATGACATTACAGAGGGAACAAAAGGCGTTAAGTATCCCCCCCCCCCGACTTTAGGAAAAGAAAACAAGAGGACGACACCACAAGAAGGCTATAATCGATTGTTGAGGCAAATTATAAAAGTTATTACATTTTGAAAATAAACAAAATAAAGGTGAGGTGATGCATTTTCATTCAAGTTTACTTGAATTATTTCCGTCTGGATTCAAAAAAGTAATAAATCTTTTATTTTCGTGCTCTTTTTCTCACTTCATTCCAACTAATCCTTCAAGTGGCTGCAGATGGACGTTCTTTAAGAGAATTCCGCTAATTGTTGAAAGCTGTTTCTTCATGGGACGTTTAACAAACGACAAAAGGGTTAGAAGATTTAACCTCTTTGACCGAACGATTTGTAAAGCTGTTCTTATCATTTGACTACAAGTGGACACAATACCTGTTTTCTACTCAATTATTTCTAGACTGCTTGTCTCCCCAGTCTCTTCGTTTTAGATTTTTTTTTTTTTTTTTTTTTTTTTTTTACATGTTTTAAAAGTTTTATTACCTGTTCCTCATATTTTTCCACATCCAAAGACACTAGTGGGAGGAAAAAACTATATTTTTACATTTATTAAAAATTTCAATATATATATTCATATTTCAGTAACTATGTGCATCATGATCTTCAAAGTATTTTTGTGTTATTTTATAATATTCATAACAAATCTTTTTGAATGAATTATTTCATCCACTTAAACGTACTTAGAAATATTCCTCTCATTTCATTATGCAATAAGAACTTACAAATATAATTTATTCCTTTATAAATTATTTACTTATTTTCTAACTTAGATTTTTAAAGATATTCCCTTAGATTTACGTTTAACCGAAAATTATTTATTTGCTTATTATTAATATTTTTTTCCGCTTTTGATTTTAGTTGGAAAAAAAAAAAAAAAAATGTATATATATATATATATAAATAATAGATATCGTAATAAAATTTAATCTTAAAATTTAGCAATATATATATATATATATATAATTTATGTTGTAATTTCGTCTAGCTGGAAAACAACATATTCTTAATAAAGTGAATAAAAATGTTGATAGGTAATACATTTATAAGAAAAGAAAATTATATTTTCCTTTAATTATCACAGCATATCCTAATTCATTATAAAACTATTGTTTTCCTAATCAAAAAGAAAAAAAGTAGACGGGAGGTGCCAGGCTCGAATCAGGTCGCAAACATCATCATAGCTGTTCAGCGTTCTCCGTGGTTTTTTCCTGAACTGGCATAGATGAGAGCTAGGTTACCTCCGAATAACGCTCCCGGTGGGCATCCCAACCAGGCCTGGACTCAAGCATATTCAATCATCGAAAACACCAATATCCAAAGAAAGATTTTTTTAAACTAAAAATAATTTTTCAATGCAAACTTATATTGCTTCTTATATTTTCATTTTAAGGCACAAATTATTTTACCAGGATTCTTTTTTTTTTTTTTTTAATATAATTATTTTTTTACATAACATATACTAACAGGAGGGGAGAAATCCGATAGAAAAAAAAAATAATTCTATATAACTTTTTCACTAATTGCAATTAAACTTTTTCGGTTGTTACCTATTAATTAGGTAGAAAATACAGCAAAGGCTAAATATTCCGGAGGTAGGTAGAGGAAAAGAAGATTTTTTATATCCTTTTTTTCTCCCTTTCGTGGAGGATCAAAATTGTGATGGCATGTCTCCCGACCACCTCTAGGGGTGTGTCCCAGACCGTCGCCAATTGCCCGTCTGTGCAGCACTAGTAAACGTAAAACCCAACCATCCAACCCTTTTTTTTTTTCGATATCTCAAAAGTTAGTAAAGTTCTCAATTAGTACTAAAATAACTAGTATAGTAAAAATTAAATGTATCTATTGAGAGAGGAGTTTGCAATGAAAAAGATGGTTTTTATATCATTTTCTTCTCCGTTTTCTCCCTCAGTTATATATAAACATCGTGTTTTGTAACAGTCAGTAAATAAAAATTATCAAATTTCATTCCAATCAATAAAAAGTGATATAAAACCATCCTCTCATGAGAAATTTTGTTGTGGGGGCTTCGCACCCACTGCAAAATCTCTTGATGCTTCAGCACCCAAATCACCCATGCAGTTGGCGCGGCACCCACGGAACCCACATAGTCGGCGCGCATGCTCTATGGGAGGTATTTCGATAAATCATCTTTTAATACCTTTTCTGTACACAAATCTTAATGAAATTGAAAAATGCTATTCAAGTTCACTATCCGATGTTTCTTATGTAAAATGGAATAAATACCAGCACTGGTTTCTATACAGGGACACCGAAAGTATTCCAAAGCATTGCATTCTATGAAAGGTATTTCTGTAAACAAAATTTTAATAACTTTACTTTGCACAAAGCTTAATGAAATTGAACTATGTTATTCATATGCACAAAAGAATGCTTTCTGTATATTTGTATTAAACTTACAGGGACACACAAAAATATTCAGTTCCTTTAAGAAATATTAATAAAAATTTGCTGGAATTGCACTTTCGTTTATATTAAGTATTTTTAGTACTTTCTAACAATTTTTAAATGTGAACATGATTTCAATTTGTGTGTATGTGTCTGTCTGTTCGTCTGCCCGTCTGTCTGTCCATGGGACTGTCTGTCTGTCCTCCTCCCTTAAATGCTTATGGAATATTTTGAAACTGATATATATTATTCTAGTTCACAACCGGATGTTCCCTAATGAAAATGGAGTGAATACCTCTGCCGGTTTATGTACACGGACACCCAAAAGTTTTCCAGAACATTGTGTTCTGAGAAAGGTATTTCTAAAAACCATATTTTAGTACTTTAGAAATTTCAAACATCAACTCTTAAATGTTACTTCTTATAATTGGAGTGGAAGGCTGATTTTTACCACTATACGTGAAAAATACCAGAGTCTTGGAATCGAACCCGGGCCTTCCGCTTAACTCACGGATGTTCTAAACCACTGAAATACCCTGGCTGATAATCAGCTCGGCACTTTTCACATAATATACATTGGCAAGGGTCACCGAGTCTGCATTAGAGCAGCAATATCAAGTGACAAATTTTGAACGTAGCACAACTCCAATAGGCCACGAAATTCTAATTTAGAAATTTCAAAAAAAAAAAATAAATAAATAAATAAATGTGTTTTTTCCGGGGTGTTTTTTTTTCTGAGGGAGCTTTTTTCCTGTATTATTTTTTCCAGGATTATTATTATTATTTTTTTTCGTCTCTTACAAAAACTATATAGTATACTTAAATTTAGTACAGTATGAAAAATACATAGTTTTACTTGAAACGAATTTTGAGCAAAATTTTTGTACAGGGGTAATGCATCCGAATTTTTTTGTGCAGTTATGTGCAAACGATTAATAAATGATTTCATTCGCATTTTATACGAAACTTTCTTTTACGCATGCAAAATAAAAATGTACATTCAGTTTATTCTGTTTTATGCAATCTAAAGATACTAAATGGTACCTATCAGAAATGTCGCTGATAAACGTAATGTATCTGAATTCTCTTGAAAGTCCCTGAGCACGAATAACTTATTCTTTTCCCAGAATTTGGACTGTCTACAAATATGATGATAACAAATACAGGCGTACACACACAAACCAACAGCTTAAAAAAAAAAAAAAAAAAAAAAAAACTTTTTTTTTTTTTTTTTTTTTTTTAATTAGGGAACCTTAAAACTAGCAAAAACTCAAGTGTAGCAAAAACTGAATTTCAAAAATTTGAGACGAAACAATCATTTCTCTGCAATACATTGATAAGAAAAAGTAAAAAAAAAAAAAAAAAAAAAAAAAAAGTGGGTGTGTATTGGCTGGGAGGGGGAGGGGTGAGCCCATTTCATAAAGGTAATATGTTCGATCACAATAACAAATTTTAAGTAACCTTCCCACATGAAAAATATTTAGAATAATGAGTTTGGATTACAAACATACAGGTAAATACGTGCAAAATAACCGCTAAAAAACTGATGTTTTGATTCAAGGAACTTAAATGGCGAAAGTTTAGCAAAAACTCAATTTCGAAAACTGGAGACAAAAATAAAACTTTTTCTACAACGTATAATAAGAGAAAATAATAAAGAATTCTTCGCATCCAATGTTATATAATCTGATAAAAGGCATGTTGTAAAATTTCATTTCTAAAATTCGGATAAATTTTGAAATACGTTTTCACATCTGCTTTCACTGGACTGAAAATTAATAGCTGAAGACCTTAGAATGTTTTCTGTAAACAAATTTAATAAAAATTTGACTTTTTGTCGGCCTTCCACAAAAATTTACTATAAAAATAGTAACAGTAATAGTAAGATAATCTGAAATATAGGTTATTTTCGTGCAAAATGATACTTTTACATTACTTAAATCAAAAATATATGAGATAGATAACAGTTATCATTTAAAAATTTTTATCTGTTAAGATTAAGTTATTTTAAAATCATAATTTTGAAAATAATTTCAACTCTATTCATTAATAATGATTATTATAATTTTTAACGTTGCCATTTTTTCCATTGCCATATTTTTCGGTTGCCATCCTTTCCGTTGCCATATTTTCCGGTGCCAATTTTTTGCTGCCATTTTTACCTAAATTCAATCCCATAGCGTAATTGAACAATTTTTGGAGACTCTAAACAATCATAAGTACTTAATTTGTCGTTTTTTTTTTTTTTTTTTTTTTTTTTAAGTGGGTCATTTTATAAATATGAATAATTTATGTCAATTTCTTTATGTTGTACATAGTATAAAGTTATTAATATATACTTAAAAAAAATGTCCTCTGATAGACCATAACGAAATGATTGAAAACTCTTTTGTGAGTTCTTGCACACAATAACGTTTCCTCTATTCATGTCATTTTCATTAGAGAATATGCCATAGTAAACTTGAATAAACATCTATTTTCGGTAAACACTTTGTTGAAAAGTGTTAAAAAAGAATATTTTTAGATCGCATTTCTAAATAGTGTTTCTTTTTATTCTAAAAGCCTAATTAAAAAAAAAAAAAAAAAAAAAAAAAAAAAAAAAAAGAAAGAAAGAAAGAAATATAATGTAATATTCTAGGAAAAAAAAAAAAAAAAAAAAAAAGATATATATATTTGCATCTCCTTATATTTTGCGGCCTAGTGCAACTGCACCTTTCGCACCTGCCTAAACATGGGCCAGCTTGTTTGCCTAACCATTAGAGTTTTTCCATAGCTTTCTCCGAAATCCGCCTGAAGACCTTTAAATAGATATGCATGGAAGGTGTCTCACGCAAAGGTAGATTTGTGAAAAGAATTAGCATTAATCCACCTATTGACACATGCATTTTTCTTCAGAACGAAAAACGAAACCAAGCATTAACATTAGAGCAAAATTACGAGCCTTTAAAAACAACAAATTACCTTTTAAGAAATTTAAACTTCAACTAAAATCAAGTAAAGTTAGTAGTACTAGCTAATTCCCTGGTGCATTGACACTAATGAATTTAATCGACGAATAAAAATCAAATAAAACAAATTTTTTAGCCTTTCATTTCCTTTACATTATCATCCAGACCCACTAGTGGCCGAGATGATCTACTAAAAATGTGATAAATAGAAAGTGCTATGTTCAAACCCAGGTAGCACTTATTTTTACAGCCTTTCGGGTTTTTTAATGATTTTTCTCCAAAACTTGCAAAGTGTTTGTAATCATATTTTGTAATCTATGCGCCGCATGTTTTTTCGCTGTTGTTCTTGTTTATTTTTGGAAAGGAAGTATTGATACCTCAGCATTTATCATGCGTAAAAATATAAAATATTTGTGCGTTGAAAAATCTCGAAACGTCAAGTAATACAGTAATTTTCCGAGAGATTATTTTCTACCCCCATACACCCAATTGTTAATATTTCATTCTAGTTCTCTCTATCTCTTTTTAATAAAAGTTAGAGACAGACAAAGGCAAAAATATAAAGAAGCAATCGATAAAGATTACGTTTGAAACAATATTTTTTCCCTTCTAATAGAAATGGCCAATTTATGTAATAATAATTTCGTACTTTTTTATGAAACTAATTCTTCTGTAAAAAATATACACACAAACGTACATATGCATATGTCTTGTTTTAAAATTCTTAATCAGAATCCTCTATTTTATCTTTATCTAAAATTTTCTCTTATCTCTGAATCTCATCACTCGTCAAACCCAGGGATCGACTTTCACCTCATTGACCCCTAGCGTTTTGACCATTTGGCAACCTGTTTGACAACACTAAGTAGGTAACAAAACAACAAAGTGCAATATAACTAAACAAGGTGGGGCGAATATTTAAAGGAAAGAGAAAAAAGTTACTAAAAACATGCGATGTACAATGTAGTTTATAATATACTAAAAGGGGGGGGGGGGGTAGTCCTCAACAAATTCATAATGATGATTCTTCTTTCGTGCATAATTTTAAAGAAATAAAGATATGAACATAAAATTTGGATGTCATGTTCGTTATCGTATCATTAATCGAATTTTATATAACTTTAGCATAAGCAACTCTTTTTAAAATAATAATCATTCATTTTTCTCAAATGTAAGCTTTGGAAAAAATGGAAAAATTCAACAATTTTAGGGGGAAAAAAAAGTATAAGAAAAATTATGTTAAAGATGAAATGCAGATAGAAGAAGACATCCATGCCTGCAAATGTTAAACTTAATCCCGACTTTTCTTTCTGTTTTCAATTCACTTTTACTTTTATAACGGATGTTTTGAAACTATATAATTACTAATTTGTAAACTATGAGAATCATCAAAATAACAAAGATGTTGAAAAATAATTTTATAATGAACATCTTATACAATTTTCATGTTTGTATGAATATTTTTTAAAAAGTTATTCACATGCAAAAAGAGAAAGAGGAAAAAATAAGAAAAGAAACAGAAAAGTGAATACAAGAAGAAACATCCGGTTATAATCTAACACATAGATGCATGTGCGTCTTCACTTGTCTGTAATGCATCCTTATTATGGTCATTTTTCATTACGTTTTCCTTTCTTTTTAAAAAATTTTACTTGAAAATTTTTAATTAAGTTTTACTTACTTTTTACTTTATATAAAATTCGATTAATGATATGATAACAAATATGCCATCCAATATTTATGTGCCTATGTTTATTTGTTTGAAAATTATGTGTAAAATATAATGGGAAAACAGATTGTTCCTTTGATTCTGTACATCCATGTATCTGTCAGCTTATACAAAAAGACTAAAATTCGTTTATTTAACAAGATATATTTCTTTTTTAATCTTTCATAAGGTATTATAAATTTAAGAAGTGAATGAAAGTGATTAGAAAAACTTCATTGGAGCTTCAATAAAATAAAATGTATAAATGGCCGGAAAATATGTAATAATGCAGAAAAGTGACACTATATCAGAGATGACAAGTGATTATGGATTGTCAGTAATCTTAATACCTGAATTTTTCTAATGTATTCTTTTGTAATAATTATCTGCAATTTAATAGGATACGTTTTACTTTTTCTTTATTGTGGTATGAAACTGATTTTTCGTTAGTAGTATCTTGGCATGTCTGCTATAGTAGAGTGACTATGCAGTCAAGTTATTCAAAATTAATTGCTTTTAAAACATCTGATTACGCATGATATTTCAAAAACTTAAAATCTCTTTCTCAAATAACTACTAGTTCAGAATTTGGTCGTATTGTCACATTTAATGGAAAAATCTATTAAGACGACAAAGAATACTGAAAATGTTTAACATCAATTTATAAAAAATACATACTCCCACCAGTGACCGAAAAGTTTTGCTTTATAAGCTCATTGGCTAAGCCATTCTAGGTTCTCGTGATTTTCTCCGAAACATCCATGAATAGGAAATAGGAATCATTAGAAGGTCCACCTGTGAAATGCCTTTTTCATCATTTAATTTGAAATTCATATAATAATAGTTTCGAAAAAAAAATGATAAAAATTTCGAAATATGATTTGAAATTAAGTTAAAAAAAAAAAAAAAAAAGAAGGGGGGGGGACATGTACAATGGTTTGAATTTTTATTGAAATGTACATAGTGAAAGTAGCTAAAAAACTAAATTTTATATTTTAAAGCAAATATTTTATTTATTTATTTTGTACTGTTTTTCTATACTTGAATGAAAAATTAAGATTACATTGTATTAAAATTATACAAACAAAAATTTTTTTAAAAGAAATTTAATTAAGTACTCGAGTCCTGTATTAGATTCGGATCGGACCTGTTTTCTTTACGTATTTATAAACTCTTTAGAGTCTGTAATAGACTAATTCTTATGCAAAATTGTAAGTGATTTGCTGCAAATCGTAACATTTAGGCAGCCTAGAAACAAATGTAAATCCATTTTTATTTGAAATTTATTCGCAGATTTTAATTTTACATTTGATAGATTTAAATCGAAAATATAAAATCATAATTTCACAGAAGTAATGCACATGAAATTTGCATAAGAGCGTTTTTTTTTTTTTTTTTTTTTTAATGATTCTCAAATAAACTTGAAAAAAAAAAAAAAAATCCCCCTGTAATTTTTTATTGCTTCGTGTCCTTCGACCAGCGATGGCAATTTCCAGCTATTTTTGCCACAATATCATTATGCGACAACATCTATCCATTTTAAACATACAAAATATAATTAATAAAAATATCTCTATATAATAAAAAAAAGTTTCTGTGACTGGCGTCATTTTTTTTTGTCTGCGACAGCATCTTCTATCGGAGGGCAGGGTCCTTCGCGTCATGAGAGGTGTTCCGAATCAATGTGTTCCGAATACTCCAAGGAAGACAGTTAAGCTGCTTAGAAATTTCTATCATTTTAATTAAAGAAGTTATTAACTAAAAACGACAAATTCATGAAGGTACTCTATTTGCCATTTTGAAAAAAGTTTCTCCCAGTGACGTTGTTCTTCTGTTATGAAGTCATTTTACATGGGAAAATTAAATATGATCTATGGTTGTACGTAGGTAGGTAGTTAGGTTGGATAAAACGTCGCACCAGTACTGCGCTATGGGTAATTGGCGACGGTCTGGGTCGCACCCCAAGAGATGTTCCGGAGTCATGCCATCAATATTTTGATCCACTGGCGATCCCCCCCCCCCTCTCTCGCTTTGGTGATCCCCAGAGGTATAGTGTGGATGGGAACATGAAGGATTTTGCGGCCACGACAGATTTTATGTGCACCAGCCACCACTGATGTACACAACGGTCTTTGACCGGCTCGAGTATCAAATAGGCAATCTTATGATTCCAATTACGTGCTCGGCGCTTTACCGACTAGGGTACCGCGGCCGGAAACCATGGATGTAAAAAAGAAAGAAAATAAATATAAATATCAACTTTTTTTCTCTACTTTTAGAAAATTAATTTTCTTACACTTAAACATTAAAATATGATCCTTGATTGTAGGTAGGTAGATAATTAGGTAGGTTGTGTTTGACGTCGCACCATTACTGCACTATGGATAAGTGGCGACGGTCTGGGACGCACCCCTACGTATGTTTCAGAGATATGCCATTACATCTTTGGTCCTACACGAAGGGGATGGCTCCCCCGCTTCGGTGGCCCCCAGAGGTATAATTTTGATGGGAACTTCGGGGATATTGCGGCCACGACATATTTTAACGTGCACCAGCCACATTAGTGTACACGACGGTCTTTGGCCGTCTCGAGAACCGAACCCGCAATCTTCCAATTATGAGCTCGACTCTCTACGACTGGGGTACCGCGATCCGGATATAAGGTTGTAAAAAAGAAATAAAAAGGGTCATATACTAAAGATGTAATGTAAAATGGTCTAGATATTATGAATTTCTTTCTATTAAAAATACATATATAAATATTATATATTTAAATTTGACATTGAATGTGAGGGTTTCCATGATATTTTTCTGCTTTTGTCTTGTAATATGCACTATTAATATTCCTTTTCAGTGAAAGAAAGAAGCGAATAGGCGGGCAGAGCTCTGCATATGTTAATATGTAAAGTGAGTCGGGGGGGAGGCGAAGCCTCCCTCCGGGGTTGGTGAGCGGAGCGAGCAGGGGACAGAGCCCCCTAGTACTTAAAAAAAAAAAAAAAAAAAAAAAAAAAAAAAAAAACCTAAAGAACATACTTTTATTGAAATGTGAACTAAAAAGCACAAATAATTTATAAATTTAAAGCTTTTATTGGATAGCTGCAAGATATCGCACAACTCGATGTAACGTAATTTTTGAACTAAGCTCCGAATAAGAATAAGACATTGATAAAAATACAGATAAATATGACTTATTTTAATGGGAAAAAAATCGTAAGTTGCTCTATATTTACTTTCTCATAATTACCCTGTTTTTATAAATAGCTAGCCATCAAAAATTCCCGACGGCTGAAGTTGAGTACCTAATGCTCCCCCCCCCCCCCCCCCCATTAAATTTAGTTATATTTATCTGTATTTTTAGGAATATTTTACTCTTATTCGAAGCTCAGTTTAAAGATTAGGTTACATCGACTTGTGGGATATCCTACAGCTATTCAATGAAGACTTTAAATTTATAAATTATTTTGCGGTTTTTAGTTCACATTTCAATAAAAGTGTGTTCTTTAGGGTTTTTTTTTTTTTTTTTTTTTTTTTTTTTTAAGTATAATTTTACTTTATATTTTTTAGTCTTAAAGAAAAATTTAACCTATAACTAATGGCACTAAAGTTTTTGCATTTTATTAAAATATCATTTATTTCTTTTTTGTCTTAAACAAAAATAAGCCTACAATTAATGACACTTAAGTCTTTTCATTTTATTAAAGTATAAACAGTTTTAGTAGTAAAGCAAAACTGAACTTATGACTTATGACGCTTTCGTGTTTACAATTTAATTATAAAATGAATCTAGTTCAAAATTCTTTCTTTCATGTCTTCGCAATCTAATTTAGCCATTTCATTTAATGCGTCATCATTACACCAATATTTCCTGATAGTTTTGAGCAATCAATTTCTTCTATACGAGGACCATTCAGTGACTTTACACAACTGATCGCCACGTAAAGCTTGGCCAGCAGCAAAGGGATGCGACCCAAATACATGACTGCATAATCTACCGTGGTTAGGTAGATACCTAACTTAAAATCAATGGCAACATTCGTCTTTCAGCGGTACCATAGCTGTATTTAGCAAAATAAAAAAATAAAAAAAATGAAAGACATTTCAGGAAAAAAAAAAATTCTTTAGCCTACTTTTGTTTTTTAAATAATAGATGTAAAATTCTACATGAAACAGAATTTAATTTATTCAGTACAATAGGACATGTTTTAATCTGTTCTTCCATATAAAGACATGCAGTAACTGAGTTTCAGTCTCTAGCACCTGTTACTCTATTCATTTCTGAAATTTTCTTTAGTACAGCTTTAGCATAGGAGCCCTTTGGTGGCTTTTAAATTTTTGTTATCATTTTAGCGATGAATTAAAATGGCTATTGCAATTGCATAAGGAAACATCTTGGCGAGAAACGTCCGGGTTACTTCGGTCCCAAATTTAAATTTAGCAAAGTGCTGAAGCTGTTCCATTTCTTTAGCACGATTTTTCTCAATTTTAATTTAATTATTTCAAAAGAAAAAAAAAAAAAAAAAAAAAAAAAAAGAACTTATATGTTTTAAAAACGCAGTGTAAGCTGCAGCTTTTTGAATTATTAAGTTTGAATTACTTTTCTTGGCGGTAAACATTTATCCTGCAATTATTTATATTCCATTGAATTAATAAATTCTTATACCACATTGATAAAATATAATATTTTAGATTTTATTTATTTATTTATTTTATTACAGTTTTCAGATATCATGGAATTTTTTATGCCTTTTATTAGTAAGCACTATTAAATGAGTAAAAGTAGCACCAAATTTCTCAAAATATTGATTGTAGATAAATCAGCCTAGGTTGGTACATGTGCATTAATAATTATACAGCTGTCCTGTGCATTAATTTCAGCTTAAAAATGAAGTTCTTTTCAATTAATTGTTATTAATTGAAATTATTCTCAATAAGCAGTTTATTACTTGAGATGTATTTTCTTTGAATACTTTCAGGCAAGAATGAATCGAATTTTATCCTACTTTTACTGCACAAAAATATAGTTAAAAAAGTTCTTTCAATTAATTAGTTTTTGGAAGCAGATTTTTTTTTTTTTTTTTTCAAAAAAATTAAATTATTGAATTATTTATAGGCCATCTAACATGATTTTTGGTAAGAATAAAAAAATAGATATGTGCTTCAAATTAAATGGTCTTTTTATTTTAAATGTCATAAGATGAGACCATAGTTAAGGGGATTTGGCACCTTTTATTTGACACCATTCAAGGTTTCTTATAAAAGTTTATATTTCCACTTAATATTTATAAATTGAACTATGTTAAATTTGTTCAATGAAATATACGTTCAGGTAAAAATTCTTATGGTTTTTGATATATTTTTTACAGGTTTGAAATCTTTAAATTGCGTTTTCTTAGCTTGCATTTTCCCATGATTTCACGTTCTTCAAAATGCTAAAAAGTTTACAGATATTTGAGAAAAGACTTAATATTTATTTTGCCTGTTTTATAGAACCTTCTTAAAAAATAAATAAATAAATAAAAAATAAACTCAAATTTAATTATCTTGTTTTGTTTATTTATTATTTTTTTTTCCTAATTTTTTTTTTCCTAATTCAAAATTATTAAAAGAAAACTTTTTTGATACTGTCCGTTTCGAAACTGATTATTATTAATTTTCTTTTTCTTTCAAAAAAAAAAAAAAAAAAAAAAAAAAGAAAAGAAAAGAAAAGAAAGAAAGATTTTGAGGAAATTCTGGCAAAAGCATAATTTAGTTTAGTAAGGAGGTACTTTATTATTATTTATTTTTTCCTTTAAATTATAACATCGCTTACAAATTATTCAATTATATTTTCAATATATTTTCGATAAATTTTCGATTTTGATAAATGTCCAACTATCGTAAAACTGGTATCGTAAAAATCCGTAGATTGAGACTAATAGTCCTCTGTCCTAATAAAAAGAATAAATAAATAAATAAATAAATAAAATAAAATAAAATAAAAATAAACATATTTCTATTGGTTTACATGAATATTGTCTGGACCAAAACTGACACGGTCTGATGGAATGTCCGCGTCGGAAGAGTGTCCAGTTAATCTCAGTGATAATATTACTTTTTCTTATTCATAGAAATGGTTGAGAAAGTAAGATTTTGGGGTTATATTTTTAAAACTGAGTTTTTGTTATATTTACACGTTTTGAGCTTCTCTGATTCCGAAAATGACGTTTTTAGCGTTTGGTTTGTATGTGCGTGGGCGTGGGTGCTCAAGAACAAGCCGCAGAAGTGCAAACTCGGCATTCTATATTGATGCTATCCTAAATTTTTCGTTCAGATCAAGCAAATGGTTCATGTACAGGGACATCTAAGAGAATTCAAATCTATTACGCCTATGGGAGAAATTTCTGGTCAGTACAGTGGAATATCTATGAACTGTCCTAAACAAAATCAGCATATTTTTGTACATGCATAAAACCATCTTTTTGTAGATTGTGGTATGGAAATCATGCATCATTCGTTTACAGGACTACTTAAAGTATTTGGATTCATTGAGGCTATACCTGGAAATTTCTGGAAGTGTATTTCATTTTTTGTTAGGTGTTTTTCATATAAGACTAAATATAAGTATACGACGCGATGTGTATATAGTTTATACACAATATACAACGCTACCCAAAACCCTTGAATGTATTAGACAGCAGTATTTTGCTACATTTTACTCTGTCCCCGATCACTTCTTAAGAAAGAAAATTAATTTTTCATACCTATACTGTACATAAAATATTTTTCGAAATTCTATTTTCAACTCTGGTTTATTGTGTTATATCAAATTTGAGGTGCCCTGAATACGGAACTTCAATATTTAGCGAGTGATCTGTACATATATCTGTTAATAACACGTTAAATGCCAATCACGCAATATCGCGTGAGGCGAGCTCTCACCAAACAGCTGATAACGCGTTATTGCGGGGACGTCGCTGTTAAGTTTCTAAGCGGAATAGTATAGTGGCCACAGCGTAGTATTTATATATTGGCAATTAGGGAAGGAATTTATTATTATTATTATTATTTATTTATTTATTTATTTATTTGCATGAAATTCCAATTTTCAGCTTGGCAATGAACATGTTAACATTTAAAAAAAAAAAAAAAAAAAAAAAAAAAAAAAAAAAAGTTGCAGGAATCTATTGTATTAAAATGCAGGTTAAGAGAAAGTCGTGTGGGTGACACACCAAATTTTTTATATAATTTTAAATCATTTAAAATATATACATCTGTCGCTTCTCGACGTTATACAAATACGGCCAAATCCTGTGCAGCAAGTGTTTAACATTTATAGATTTATTTCGTTTGCCACTGGAACCTGCCTCTGAAAAATGCCCTGAGGGGACTTGTATATTGTATTGCCACTGATTATGAAGTCGTGTGCAAAACTTTAGGTCAATCGGACGACCGGAGGTGGCTGAAAATTGAATTTCAAGATTCCATTACATACATTAATAGTTACATACATCAAGTCAAGTTATTAATAAAAGCGTATTAATTTGCTGCATTTTACTATGCCGACGAACATTGCTCAGAAAGGAAAATCAATTTTTCATACCTATACTGTAAGAAAAATATTTTTAAAAGCTCTATTTTCACCTCTGTTTCTTTCTTTTTTTTTTTTTCTTATTTATTATTATTATAATATCACGTTTTGAGGTTCTCTGAAAACGAAAGTCTAATTTTTAGAGATTGATTTGTATGTATACACCTGTTATTAACATCAGTTAAAAAGAAATAATGGCACAAATTCATCTTTATTGTATTGAAATGCAGGGTAAAAGAAAGTCGTGTAAGTGACACATCAGATTATTTATATATTTTTAAATCTAAAATAATAATAATAATAATAATAATAATAATAATAATAATAATAATTTTTGCAACTCGACGTTACACAAATACGGCCAAATCCTGTGCTGCAAGTCCGTATTTTAAGATGTGTGCCATATGTACGCACTTTCCGGTGTGTATGGTACGAACGTCCGCAATTTCAGGTGGACGTCCGCAATTTCAGGTGTGTATCGGACGTCCGCAATTTCAGGTGTGTATCGGACGTCCGCAATTTCAGGTGTGTAACGGACGTCCGCACTTTCAGGTGTATGACGGACGTCCGTACTTTCAGGTGTGTGACGGACGTCCGCACTTTCAGGTGTGTGACGGACGTCCGCACTTTCATGTGTGTGACGGACGTCCGCAATTTCAGGTGTGTGACGGACGTCCGCACTTTCAGGTGTGTGACGGACGTCCGCACTTTCAGGTGTGTGACGGACGTCCGCACTTTCAGGTGTGTGACGGACGTCCGCACTTTCATGTGTGTTACGGACGTCCGCATTTTCAAGTGTGTGATGGACGTTCGTATTTTCACGTTTGTGACAAACGCTCGGGTTTTACATGTACATAGGGTATCCGCACTTGTAGGTGTGTGACGTACGATTTTATCTGCACTACTTCGAATTCATTAAAATTTAATTTCTGTAATTTCTTACTTAAAACGGTAAAGTAAATTTCTTATTCTAATATGCAAGAATAAAATAAAAATATAAAAATTAAAAATATATAAATAAAATAACAAATAGCGCAACAGAAAAATATATAAATAATAACATCAATAAAGGATTAAAAAAAAAAAAAAACTTAAATAATTAATGGCTTTGAATTCAGAACTGAAGATATAAATACTTCTAGATCTAGAACATTGGTCCTTATGCGCTTTATTTGATAATTCCGGTGAAAGAGTTGTGCAAAATACTAAATGAAATTCCTCATGAAACCATATTTCTTTTTATTTTATGATTTTGCAGTTTAACGAACAACTTACTCAATTTAATAATTGATTTTCTCTAATTATTTTTAAATATTAATAAAATAACTTCGAAATGTTAATTGGGTGAGATAATATGCATTATTCCATGCATATTATCTCACGTATTTAAATCAATCTATCAATTATGCCTGAATATTTACACTAAACAGTAATAAATTACAATGTTTAAAATTTCGATAGTGTTTTTTGATAAAAATGCAAATATATGACACTTTTTACACAATTAAACGCAAAATCACTTGCAGAGAAAATTTAATACTGATTAATTAAAAAAAAAAAACAAGTTTGCCGTCTCATTTTAGTCGCAATTTTCTATATTATGACTGATTAAAAAAAAAAAAAAAAATGTAAAATTTTAATTTAAATCTTATAATCATAAACGTCATTTCAGACTTTTTCAACAAGATGCAAGAGTGGGCAACAGAATGAAAATGTCTAATGAAACAAACTAGATATATTTGGATAAAAACAATAAAAATTAATTTTTATTCTAAAATTTCAAAATCCAGCAGGAGGCAAATGACAAATAAATAAATAAATAAATAAATGATATCTTTTAACAATAACAGTAACATTTTTTTTCCCTTGTAAATAAAAAAAAATATATATTAAAGAAGACAGAAATCTGTATGCTTATTTAAATAGAACAACCGTGGACATACACACCATGCATATTTAAATAGCACAACCGCGGACGACATACACACCATGTACATTTAAATAGCACAACCGCGGACCTACAGATAGTACACATACTGAAGACAAAATGCGGACCTCTGAAAGTACCTATACACACTTGCTTTGACAGAATACACAGCACAGAATACACAACACCCCTTATATCCGGCAAATAGCGGACATTATCAAAATACTATAAAAATAAATTTTTTAGCATAAATTAGGTCCAAGGATGTCGAAAATGAGCTCAGTTCAAATTGCGGACGTCCGCAATTGGCGGTAAGTCCGCAGTTGGAAGGTGTGTATAGGCACACAGGTCCGCAGTTGCGGGTTCCGGGGCACACACACACACACATGTATTATCGTAAAGATAGCAAAAATAAATTCAGGGGACCTCAAAACATATTGAAACACAAAAATTTCAAAGTCGGACTTTCGACATGATTACCATACTTTCCTTACATATGTATGTTCGGAAAGTAATAATCATCGTTACTTTAACTCTATTAAATTCTGTGAGAATCATATTAAAAAAAAAAAAAAAAAAAAAAAAAAAACAGGTTTTTTCCTTGCATTCTAATTTAGGTTCAGGTAAAATTTTAACAATGTCTTTTAATGATATTAGTCCTTCATCTCTTGATTTGGGCCACAAAAGTAAGTGAGACGGGAATTCAATTAGTTTATAAAGTGCGTGTAACCAGGCCGATTACACTTGCACAAAAAAGTTACACTTGTTCCATATGCAAAATTTGTGCAGTAACTGTAACTATGGGTGGCAAGCCGAAGACTCTCTCTCTCTCTCTCTCTCTCTCTATATATATATATATATATATATATATATATATATAAATTGAAGTAAATCTCAAACGTACTGGCACCCAGGGCTTATAATCTTCATAGTTGGACAAAACGCATAGCAAATTTTTAATATTTCTGATATTGTATTTGATAAGCTGGTTGAACAGTACTTTAAAAACTGAAAATGGAACTTTCCTCATTAGGATATCGTTTAACCATACTTGCCAGCATACTCATTAATATTCCGTAGTATTGTTAGCTCCGCCTTCTTTTTCACACCGGTGTCTTTTTAGAGTACTTTTCCTCTTATTCAATCGTAATTGAATTTGGAGAATATTATTCTAAAAATTTATTGGTGTGAGAAAAAGGGCGGGACAAACAAGACTACGGAATATTAATTAGGAAGTTGGCAAGTATGCGTTTAACTAAGATCAGATAAACAAAACTTGGCCCTGGAAACACACATTTCTTTCTTGTGTTTCATTTATCAGCAATTTGGTCGCGTGTCCTTCACGTGAATCGTGCTAATTTACCTTCACGCAACTTGCGTGAGACATGTTACGGGGAGGGGGGGGGATGTCAGCTTCCGCCGGATGCGAATGACTCAAGACATATTTCTTGTAAGAAATATTTTTTAATATAGCTTTTTGCGTCCGATAAAAATAAAATATAAATGAAGTCCCCCATTTTCCCTTTTCTGTTGCCGCACGTAAATTGTTCAAAGATGGACATTGCAAATGAGTTTGTCTCACCGGTGTGAAATGAACCATAAAATCAACCACGGATTTTTCATTTGGCTGTTCGTTGCTGACCAATAACCTTCGAATAGCATTAAGATATCCGGCCTGAATCGTTTTTATCTTTTATGAAAAACGTATATGGGATAATCACGTGCGATAAGTTCTCGAAGAAAGGTTAAAATATGGAGATTATCGCAACAGATAATCTCCATAAGATTATGACTAATAATATTAATAATATTTATCAATGTAAAATTTTAGCAAAAAAAAAAAAAAAATGCTGGGATGAAATTAAAGATACTTTCCGTCCTATATTTATACTGAATAGAACTTAAAATTTTATATAAAATAAACGTGAGCGATTGATGCTGTAAATAAATTTAAAACAAGGTAAATTTTCATGTATGTTACAGCAATTCTCTGCTATTTTTTTTTTTTTTTTTTTTTTTTTTTGTGTGTGTGTGTTAATTATTCTTTGTACAAATTTATATTTCGGTATGAAGAACAGTTTTGTTCTGAGTGTTGATCTGATCGTAACTGCTTTTTACCAAAGCTTCGGGATATTTCGTTAAAAATATTTCTATAGATATATGCCAAAATGTCTGAAATTGAAAGAGCCCGGTGGAAAGATACCATACTTTATGGAATATACATAAAAGATCTTCCTTTTATACTAAAAAAGAAACAAGACAAACATTCATATTATGCTGTTTACGATATTTCTCTGATAGGTTTGTAAACTTTTATTTATTAATTCTGTATTCAAATTAGATACAATTTTTCGAGAAGAGGAACAGCATTTCAGTTTTTTCCTCATCGCATCATTTCTCTGTATATTACAAGAAGTTACTGTCGCTTGCGTCAATTTTTTTTGTCTGCGACTCGAGAAGTATCAGTGTTTGCTGAATAGTCTAAAGAAGACATTTCAGTTGTTTAAAAATTTCTATCATCTTAATTAACGTAGTTATAAATTAAAAATGTCGGGTTTATGCAGGTACTCTACCACCTTGAAAAAGTTCCTCTTACGGCGTTGTTTTCCTGTCATGACGTCATTTTCCACGGAAAAATTAAAGCATGATCCATGGTGTAACAAAATGATAAAATAAATGTCAATGTTGCTATTAAGAATGTTATTTTTCTTACTGGCAATTTCTTATGTTGTTTATAATTTTTTTATTTTTTATTTATTTTTTTTTTTTCCTGGAGAATAATGATCTCCATTATAGCCATTATCGGTAAGCATTTAATTTGGAGATATTTTTGATATTTACATTTGTATTATATCAAGATTTTAAAAAAGTAACTGAATTTAGGTTAGGAAATTTCATTTCCAAAATAGCATTGTTTATGAACAGGATTATTTATTCTTTTTTTTTTTTTTTTTAAATGATCGTTCTTGTGAGCACCATTCCTTTTTGTCTTTAAAGTATATTTATGTGTTTTTTTTTTTTTTTTTTTTTTTTTTTTTAATTAAAAACCATATTTTTAAATATATTGGATATATTTTGGCATAAAAATATATTTTAAAGTCAAATTCAAACTCATTTATTAATGGGGATCTTCTAATTTTGCAATACATTTCTATGATGAATTTCATATTTCTAATTAGGACAAGACAAAATTCCATCACCTAAAATTGTTATACAGTATATATTCTTCTTCCTTATTTTAAGCTGCATGCAGGAGAGAATTAAAAATTTAAGCTTTTCCGAATTAAAATATTAGCTTTTTTTTCTTTTCAGATACTTCCGAATGTTTAAATTATTACTTCTATGCAATAGAAATAATAAATAGGCTAATATACCGCCCTAAATTAACTAAAAAATTCAATAGTAAAAAGTATAGAAAAAATAAGTACTATTTTTTTTTTTTTCCTTTTCTTTTCTTTTCTTTTTTCTTTTTTTAACAAGTAATTAGACCAAAAAATTCATCGCCAAATGGTGACAAAAATTGAAAAATCGCCAATGGGGATCATATTGCAAAGCTGTAAGGCAAAATAGTCTAGATATTACGAATTTCTTTTTATTCTAAAAATATATATATATATATATATATATATATATTGATTTTAAGCATTATTTCAATTAAAAACTATATAAAAAATGTGGCATTTAATATTATGTGTTTCAGTTTGACATTGAATCTGGGGATTTCAAAACAATTTCCTGCTTTTGTCTTGTGTTATGCACTAGTAATTTTCCTATTCAGTGTGAGGCAAAGCAGCGAAGCGAATAGGCGAGCAGAGCCTCCCAGCAGTTAATAAGTGAAGCAAGCTGAGGGAGGCAAAGCCTTCCTCGGGGGTTGGTGAGCGGAGCGAAGAGAACAGAGCTCTCTAGTTATTATTATTATTACTTATTTATTTATTTATTTATTTATTAAGTTTTTACATATTTTAAATGGAACAAGATAACTTATTAAATACTGTAAAATAGCTTTGTGTATCTTTACATACTTAAATTTTTAACTACCCTTATTTTTTCTTCAAACTTTTGAAAATAGAATCAACATTTGACCTTTTGTTGATTATGTCATTATTTCTGTTTCCACTTAATGATGTTTAAAATTGTAATGAAATAAGTCAAGTTATTAAATACTTCTTAGGCATCTAATTCTAATACCTTTATATTCACAAATATAAATTTTTGAATACCTATTGAAGATTCTTTCAAATTTGGCTATAAGTTTCAAGGAAAATAATATATATATATATATATATATATATATATATTTTTTTGTTTTTTTTTTTTTTTTTTTTACTTTCTTCTATATTCAATTGAAGAAAGTATTGGATTCGTAAAAATCTTCGTCTTCCGGTTTTCGATAAATTTGCATATTTCGAGAGGTCCAGAGTATGATTTGACAATTTTTAGAAAATGTGTGCCTGTGTGTGTGCGTGACAAAAACTTTATTCCAATTGTAACTCAGGAACTACTGCTCAGAATTACATATAAATTTATATGTAGTTGCACCTTGACATAAATTAGTGCCTATCAACTTTTGGTGCTAATCACTCAACAGATGGCGCTGCTATACAACGATTTCAGTAATTTCAGGGAAAACTATAGCTCAGGTTCTATTACGTAAAATCGAACGAAACTTGATATGTATACAGGCCATTATTAAATATAATGGTGATTCAATCTGGATGCATATCGGCCTATATATGGCGCGGCTATACGGCAAATTTTCCCGAGAACGGGAATGATATCATCTCCAAGGTAAAATTTCACTTCCGTTGAACACTTCGTGTAACACCTTGCTAGGATGAAGAAAGTCTGCCTTCATAATGGAAAAAAAAAAAAATGTAGTGCGTGAATTTGTTCAGGAAAATATAGAAGAAAGTTTTGTGATGGCCACAACGTTACTAGATTAATTTTACTATAATAGAATGACGTTTTGAAATTATGAACCAAGCAGGATATATAAATTTGAAAAGACGTTTATGTGTTATCATAATAAATTCAAACTGCATATTTTTTGAAGATACTTTTCTCCTATTTAATTTCATAAAAAATTAGCATTTGAATTTTCTTCTATTATACGTAATAATACGTTTAAGTTATCTGAAACAAGACATTTAAATTATCTGCATAAGCTTAAAACGAATTGTTAACTTTTGAAAACATTTTCCTCCAAATTTATACAGGCGTAGTTAAAGAAAATAAATGTCATTTGAGATTTCTACAGACCTTATATCGTATCATATAGTTATGCTCACAAATTTCTGGTATAGGTCATGTTATATTCATGTTAACAGCGAAGAATTCGACTTATCACTCAGCAAAGTCGGGGGCTGTAAATGCCCCACCCATTGGGCTACTCTTCGCCTGCTTTAATACATTTTCCATATAGTACTAATTTGTAATGTAATTACACTCATGTCAGTTTTGCATTTTAGTTTTTATTCATTTTGTTTGTGTTTGTGTGCAATAATGTGCATAATATAAATTCATGTGAAACATTGTCCTATTTTCCCATGTTATAAAAATCTTTAATTTTGAATAACATGGAACATTTTTAAAGTAGAATGTTGACATTCATTTATGTTCATGCTAGTATCAAAAATGATATTTTAAAACTATTCAACGTCTTTGAATCGAGAATAATCCTCACTACATATGCTTATGAAATATTTTGCTTTAGTATTAAGCCATGTGCAGAAACTGTTAAATTTCGAGTTATTTCGAGCAATTCGTGTTAAGAAACTATTAATTTTCGAATATTGAAAAAAAAGTTCTGTGACTGACATCTAGAAGCTAAATTGTGGCTTTAGTAAAAGTAGTTCTACGAGGTCTGTTCAATAAATACGCAAACTAAGGCCATAAAAACTTTATTTTGAAAAATGTAGTCTACATCGATTTTGTCCCCTTCAAAGTACTCTCCATTCGTTGCTATGCACTTATTTCATCTTCTTTTCCACTGTTCAAAGCACCCTTGGAAGTCCTTGGCAGTCAGGCTTTTTAGTTTTCTCGTCGTTTCTTGCTTTATTGTGTCCACGTCTTCCCAGTGATGTCCCCTCATCACATTTTTGTATTTTGGGAATAAAAAAAGTCGCATGGGACGATATCTGGCGAATAAGGGGGATGATTGAATTTTTTGCCAGAAACTCTTGAACAATCAATGCTGAATGTGCAGGTGCATTGTCATGGTGAAGGATCCATCCATCACCTTGAGTCAAATTTCGTCGCACACGACGCACGCGATCTCTCAAATGCTTGAGAACTGTAAGAAAAACAATTTATTATTTTCGTCAATTTCCATTTTCAACACACAGTAAAAACAAGGACAACAGAAAGTAACACAACTGGCACAATACGCACAGCTCGACGATCCGCATGCACTGATGGTTCATTGGGTCTCAGGCAACTAGCACCGCTCGTGAGCGAGGCTATAGTCCACGTCATGGCTGACAGATGGCACCAGTTCGCGTATTTATTGGACAGACCTCGTATGTCATCCTTATAAATTCCATTAGCCTTTGCTAGCGAGTTCTAAAAATCATTATTTGAATTCTAGAGCATTTTCATTATCGTAGTCAACATCATTTAAAAATCTCAGAAAATAAATGCGAACACAAGAGGCGAGTTTTAGTAGTTATAATTTTGTTTTATGACACTATTCTAGGAAATCAAACGAGAATTTATTGCAATACAAAAGTAATACTCCGTAATACTCATAGTATTTGTAATATTGTTCCACCATCTAGAAAGAAAAGTGTAGACTAGAAATTCTCAATCACTTCATCTACCCAGGTTATTTGTTTACCTCATGCACATAACTCGGAAAACTATATTTATAGTTTAGGAATTCAGAAAAAGACTACTTATTTTTTCTAGATAAAAGCGGTATAGTTTTTTTTTTTTTTTTTTTTGTGTGTGTGAAACCTTAACATTCTAATTTGAAAACTTCTTAAATACGAATTTTTCAAATTAGAATGCTAATGTTTAAACTCAATAAGATTCTTTCCAGTATCGTAAAAGATATCTTAAAACTGGACTTACTTTCTATACAGTAATTAATTTTTCAGATAACCTCTACACAGATTAACCTACAGACGGACAACCCATCAATTTCATAATTTTCGCATTCCTTAGTCCTCAAAATGTGGAAAAATATAAAAAAAAATTAGCTCAAAATTTTTCGTGAGCACCGAAGTTATCTATATGTATGATTGGAGAATTAATAATTGTAAGGGAAACAAGTTAAACATTTTTGTTGTTTACAAATTTTTATGCTGTTTTTATACATTACTGACTGCCTCTCAAATATTTTCTCTCACATGTAAATTGATTTATTAAGAATAATTATTGCGGTAAGGTAAATTTTAGAGTAATTTAGCTCTAAAGGTTTGTCATCACATTTCGCAAGATCTTATTGTTTACGAAGCCCGATCTTCCGTTTTTAAATTCTACGTTTGAGTTATTTTATCTTTCTTTAAATCTGTTGAAAGCATGTAATTTTATTTATCTATTTAATTTATTAAATTTATGTACGGTATCATGCTGAAATGTAATCTATTTTTCTGTTTTTTCATTAGAGAAATTATATCAAGAGACGCTGGAAATTGACTTAAGTTTGTTTGTTTATTTTTATTATCATTATTATTAAAAGCTTTTCTTATACCCGCTCTTTCTGTCACCGGCGTTTTTCCGAATGTGTCACATCGGAATGTGTCACATCGTGTCTTGTTGCTTATACCTCAGCAATCAGACCACCTAAAGATTTCGGGTTTTCACTAAAATATTAGTCATGTCTGACACTACAACTTAACGCGAAAAAAAAAAAAAATTAACATAAAAGAAAAAAAAAATCAAGTTAAATTAATTAAATTTTGTTCTTGAAAAGAAGAAACAAATCACGCGAGTAAAAATAAGAAAATAAGAAAAAAATCGATCCAGTTGTATGATTTAATAGCTCTTTTTAAGGAAATTTAAATTAAAATATTACTTTATGGGTATAAATGAGCTGATTTTGAATTCTAAGCATAATTTTGGGGTTTGCAATCGGAAATTTTAAAATTTCAGTCCAGTTTTGTGATTTAATAGCGCAAGTGCTCACTTTAGAGAAATTTAAATTTAAATATGACTTTAATTGAAATGAATTTACTCGTGGCTATTAAAAAAAAAAAAAAAAAAAAAAAAAAAAATATGAGAAAAAAATATGAAAATGAGAGAAATAAAAAAAAACGTTTTGTACCAAAATTTCCAATCTGGCTAATTTCAGCTCATATTTTCATAAATCCATCATAATTTAAAACTAATTTTAAATTTTAAATTATTATTGGGTTTGAGCAGCTCTTTTCTTCGTTTGAGGTGCAATTTTACTGGAATAGTAAAATGCAAGTATTCAGATCGGCGGAACTGAGATGAAAAAGTTATTTCGTTCTGTTTTGTTATTTTTAGTGCATGTAAATTGATTTATTAAGAATAATTACTGCGGTAAGGTAAATTTTAAAGAGTTATTTAGCTCTATCTCAACTAATAATAAAACCGTGTCTTTAAGTATATGAATCGAATTGTCATCACATTTTGCAAGATCTTATTGTTTTCTTCCGTTTTTTAATTCTATGTTTGAGTTATTTTATCTTTTTTTTTTTTTTTTTTTAATCTGTTGAAAGCGTGTAATTTTATTTATCTATTTAATTTATTAAACTTATGTACATTATCATGATGAAATGTAATCTATTTTTCAGTTTC
Source organism: Salticus scenicus (assembly GCA_963930645.1). NCBI lineage: Eukaryota > Metazoa > Arthropoda > Arachnida > Araneae > Salticidae > Salticus > Salticus scenicus. Next base: position 15,279,255 of record OZ005655.1, read on the forward strand.
TTCATTAAAGAAATTATATCAAGAGACACTGGAAAGTGACTTAAGTTTGTTTTTTAAGACCTTTTCCTAACTGCAATGCAATTTATCATACAATGGTGAAATTTTTTATATTCTTTTATTAGATTATAGGGAAATTTTTACTGATTGGGTATCTTTATTATTCGTATGGAGTTTCAAATGAAAATACAAATTTTGTAATTCTTGAAATTAAATCCCTTGAAATTCTTAATTAATTTCATAAAATACTGTTTTTTTTTTTTTTTTTTTTTTTTAAATCCAAATTTGTAATTTATAATTTATGCCGAAGATCAATATTTAGGGAATTAAAGCTGGGATAAAGGTTTTTTTTTTTTTTTAATACGTAAACAAATATCATATATTGTACAGGATAATATTTGTGCAGACTTGCGCTGATTGAGAATTACAGGATTAGATATTTCAGGAGATCTTCATTAAATATCAGTTCATGGACGTATAAGACTTAATGGATGTAAAAAAGAAAGCGGCTGACTATCTTCGAAGCGGTTTTATTTATTTTATTTTGTATTTCTTTCCTCTAACTTTTTCAAGTTTTGTAATATCGTACACAACATGTAGATTCCTATGGTGACTTTCTTACTGTCTTGAGTAGAAATATTTAAACTTTTGATTATGATGCGGTAAAGGCCTATACATATGCAAACAGCACTGTGATATTGAAAATCATATATTCTAAATTATGTATTACATTTCAAAATTTAATTCTTTTCCCAATTATTTTTCTATCTTTATAAAAAGCGAGTTAATATTTGTGGTTTCACTCCTTATTCCAAAAGAGCAAGCCATTACATCTCTATTTCTTTTAATAGAAAAAAAATAAAAGCAGAGATGAGGTTTCAATCGCTTAATTCTGTGGAGGACAATTCGTTTCATCTCAATTAAATAAAACAGAATAAAATATTTCCTGATGTCATTTTGAACAATGAACAGAGCGCACATCTGCTACTTAAAATAGAAATAACGTATACTTTATCGACTAAAGTCTGTGAGTAAGAATTTAACGATAAATTTTTGTGGTCAAGATTTTAAGGTTAGTTTGCTAGATTCTCACAAATTGATAACGGTTTTTTGGCTAAGAAATCAATCGCCAATATGTTTTTAAAAAATGTACTAAGTTATACTTAACTGAAAAAGGGAGAGTGATGTTCTTGGCATCATAATTTTGTGGTTTTGTGTAATGTATCCAGCCAACAATTTGTTCACTTCTGCCCCTGCTCTGATGCTGTAAAGTCGGTCTTTTTGATTGCTTCTCTCCCCGTGTCCATCCCGTTCCTTTTATACATTCATCCATTTTATTAGAAAATGAACATTATCTTGGTGTTTTCAAGGATATTTCTGATGTATCTCTATAGTGTTGAATTATTTAATTATAAGCATTATTGTTACGAAGTTGAAGATAAATAAAACATTTTTAACGTCAGCATCGAATCTTGGGTGATTGTGTTCACAGTGCAATGTGAATTTCGATATCACAAGCACATGAATTGTACAAAAAAAAAAAAATGAATATGTAAAACGTTGTTAAACAGGAACGCTTAAAGGTGCAATTCGTTTTTCTTAAAAAAAAAAAAAAAAAGGTACATTTATATGACCAATAAGCAATGTATTAATTGAAAAAGTAAAATTTAGCAGAAATGCTCCTTTTCAATCTGTCATTTTGTCTTTTTAGCTCGAATTTTTTTCCCTAATTTACTACATTTTGGTAAGTAATTAGAAGCACTCTACTATATATCATACATGACATTTGTGAAACAATAAACGAATTTCTTGACACTTCAATGCTGCTGAGTAATAAGGATTTTTACATCGACTAAATCCGATAAATACAAATTCATTTTTGTGGATTCATTTTATCTCATATATAGAATAAGAGATGCCTGTATTTGCATACAACTTAGTCCTTAATGTTTTTGTGGGTTTATCCCAAGAGTGAATAAGTGCAGCTACAAAATTATGTTTATAATCAAATCATAATAAACTTGTTTGATATTGTAACATTATGAAACATTAATTTTACGTAATTTGCTAATCTTTCGTTTAAATATTAATGATTAGCTTCTGTCTAACGTACATTTAATCACAATAAATAAATAAATGAAAATAAATTAGAAATAATTGATTGATTTCATATTTGTAGCCCGCGTTGAGAATACCTTATGAACGCTTACGGTAAGAGCAGCGTTTCGGGAAATTTCAGGGCGTTGCCAACTTTTATCTGAGGAGAAAATCTTGATTAAAGTAAATGATTTCATTATGGGGACATTAGGCCATTATTGCCAGAATAGTAAGGCTTTAGTAGACTAAACTCTGGGTTCATATGCATTTGCAATTATGAGTTATGATCTCACCTAATTTATACTGGAGTTAGAAAGTGAAGTGAAGCGAATGAATGAATATAAATTATTATAAATTGTAAAATATGATTATGAAAAATTACCGCGAAATATGAATGTCGAAACTTGCCACAATAACCTTCGGGTTTCTAAAAGATAGTTTTATTGGACAACAAATAAAAGTATTTCTAAATGACACCATAAACTGAAAAAAAGAAGAAGACAAACTAAAAATAAAACTTAAGATTTTTTTTTCTTATACATTTTACTTTTCTTTCTTTCTTTCATTCTTTTTCTTTTCGTTTATTATATTTTCTTTTATTATTTTCATTTTATTTATTTATTTTATTTTATTTTATATTTATTTATTTATTAAATTTACGGTGTTGCTCACAGATTTTGTAATTTCTTATTTTTTAAAATAAGATTTTTTCTTGTATTTTACTAAAGTCTTATCATATGTAATTCAAGTAAAAAAATCTGGTGTGAAACAACCACACGACTTCCATTACCCACTATTACGCGTATTACATGCATTTTTTGGAGATATTATATGCATTTTTTTTTTCCAGCTAGAGAAACTTGGTAACACGTATAATGACATATCAAACAGAGTTTACATAAGGAGTTATGAGAAAGGGTACATAAAATAGATTAATGAAACAATTTTCAAAAAAATCGTTAGAGCCATTTTTTGAGACACCAACTTTTACCAAAACTTGGTATTGTCAATTATTGACCGGAAAACAATAATTACATACAAAAGGATATGTAAAATAGTGTTAATATGACGAGTTTAAAAAAAATCCTTACAGCCGTTTTTAAAAGAACGCACTTGCGAGACCTGAAATTGAGCTATTTATACAGGAAGCCTGTCCATTTTCCTAGACTAACCAACTATATCATTCGAAAGAGCATCTAACAGAGTGTTTATATGGCACCTTTGAAGAAAATCGTTAGAGCCGTTTTCGAGATACGGACTTACGGTCCCATTTCTGGTTTTCCAATTTTCACCAAAATTTGGAAAATCCATCTGTACACCAGACCTGTATCAGCTATAGAAGTTTCGTAGTTCAATCTTTATTAGTTTCGGAGATATGATAGCCAGAATATTCCACACACACATACATACACACTGACCAACTGCCAAAAACTACTTTTTGGACTCAGGAGGCCTTAAAACGTGTAAATCAGGTGAAAACTCGGTATAGAATTTTTGGATCGAATACAAAACTTCCATTACCTACGGTAGTAGGGTAATGGAAGTAAAAAGTGACAAGTCTAAAGGAATATTTCACTCAATGAAACATACAATCAATTTTTAATAAAATAATTTTAGGTGAAATAAGATGATTAATTTAATTTAATATTTTAAAATTTGTATATTTCTTTCGAATAGGGAAACAAAAAACATGAAGTCAGTTAACTTACTCTCTATTTTTTCAGCAATATCTATTTTTATATCTATCCAAAGTTTTCTCGGATTCAATGTTTTATTTATTTTGGTAAAATGGAAGGCAGTAGCGACAAAATTAATTTTTGTAAATATGTATAAAAAAGATTTAGCACTGAAATTTGTTTTTTATACAAGCATTTCTTTTCGAATTCTCATTATATAAAAATATTTTTAAAAATAAGAATGTAAATAAAAATTTCTTATCGCATTCTAAAGGATAAGTATGTTGAAAATTTATAATAAAACAAATGAACTTTAGTACAAAATATACAGGCCATAGAAAATTGAGTGAATACAGTCTTCTTTTCTGCTATATATAATTAATGGAAGTTCTTTATAAATTTTAGTAAGACCAAAATACTGCTGCCGAATTATAACTACTTTTTCAAACTCTGTGATAAACAAAATACTAGTGCAGGTTCCAAATTTCAACACTGACTTATTGCTATAACTATGTGTTTTGAGGTCCTTTGAATGCAAAAATCAACTATTCAGCTATTTATCTGAGTATATATATATGTTATTAGCATAATGCAAAATCAAATAAAGGTAGAAAATACCAATAGCGTGCTTTGAAGATTATAAAGGGTTGCTTTTGAAAATTTTGATGAAGGTTGGTAAGTTTAAAAGTGTTTTCGATAAAATTTACCTCTATAATTTAGAATAAACTTTTAAATTTAATAACACTCTTAAATTTTCATTAATGTATGTATTATAATCAATTTGGGGTTGAGGTGTGTGGGAGCCTCCCCCTCCTCTCACAGAAATATAAGTCTAATATAATTGTTTATAAAGCTATGTTAACTACCTTAAAGTACCTTTATATACCGCATTTGTTATGTTTCACCTAAATCTGTAATTTGCTTCTTTAATATTGAAATACAGGGTAAGAGAAAATCGTGTGAGCGACACACTAGAATAATATCTGTCTTTCTTTTCTGCGCAATGAATTTACAGATGATTTATGACAATGCATCTTTTAGTTCCTGCAAAAAAGAAAAAGAAGGAAAATATCTTAATTTTGATACGTTTTGAACTTTTGTAGACAATTATAGAGGAAACAAATGACTTAGTTTGTTCAAATTATCTGTAATGAAATATTATGGACGATTTCAATCATAAAACTGTCTACTTATTGTTTCCTCTCTAATATTTAATTTCTCATATATATGATACAACCTAAAAAAAAAAACTTTCAGTTAGTAAAAACTTTCAGTTTCATAAATGAATGGCGTATTTTGGGTGATTCCATGAAAGAAGGTAACATTAGTCACAAAAAAGGATAATATTTCCTCTTTTTCTGCCACCAATATCACCATACAGAAATTTTAACGGCATATTTGTTGTGATTTTAGATTGAATAAGATAGTGATTATATTTTGAAAATATTGGTGGCAGAAGAATTACTCAATGTGTGACTGACGTTATATTTTTCATAAAATTTCCCTTTTACATTTTGAAAGAACAATGGCAATAACTGTTGCCAAAATTTTAGACTAAATGCAATGTTACCAAATTATTTTACCTAAGAAAGATAAAGGTCAAGTTATATGGACTTTAACATTCTAGGAACTAATTCACTTCTAAATGAGCACATGGGATAGCAATTACTCAACACAAATAAAAATTTTCACATAAAAAAAAGTGCAAAGCATTTCTTAACGAACGCACAAATAAAAATTCGCAGAAATTATCTTATATAATGCAACCCAGAATAATTAAAAGAAAAAAGAAAATTATTTGAGATAGCCGTCAGAAACAGAAAATGGATTAAAAAATATCAAAGCTCAAACATTAATTTCATATCAATAACATAATTCTTCGTTTGCAGGCTATGCTATCAATAAACTACCGTCAAAAAACCCATTCTCTCAAAGGTGTAAATACATCGTGTCAAAAGTTGACCGTGAGAAACATTAACCACCGCTTTGCTGCATTATTAGTGTGAGAGCAAGTAGATCAGCCAGCTTGATGCTCTTTTCTTTTAGTAGAGAGGTGAGAGATTAAACATTGACGATTTCGCCATTAACCTCTCAGCTGATGTGAAAGGATTTTCCCCCTTTGAAGATTCTAATGATAGCAACGCCATCTCTTGTTGAATGTCAGAAAGATTTTGTGAAAGAAATCCTGTTATCTTTTAAAATAATTCACGTGCTATATTTCAAAATTGTGGAAAATTTAATTTAACGTTTATATTTTATACTACCGAAAAAAAAACGGGGGGGGGGGGGAGAGGGTGAGAGAGAGAGAAAAGGAATCTATAATTGATTTTTGTGCAGGAAATTAAATTTTAATATGATTTAAGTTCTAATAGATATCAAAAATTAATAAATAAATAAATAAGAATAATTGAATGAATAAATAGTTTTTTTAATTTTTAGAAAATGTGAACATTACAATTAATTAATAATAATTTATTAGAATTTCAATGCATCAGTAGTAACTCATTCAAAAGCTCGGCAGTATAGTAACTAAAATGTCAAATGTCTTATTTATTCGAAAATGACGATATAATAATCCGCGATTGTAATGAAATGCTCGCCCTCTGGTGGGCTAAGGTGAAATTACAATAACCATGCGTTAATTCGGCTTCCATCAAGCCGCCATTGCTTGCCGATGTTTAGTTTCACATATATTTATTGAATAAAAATGAATAAATCCGGTAGAAAAGAAAACACATTCTGTTGTGTGCTACAGTGTAACTTCAAAGGATCAAGAAATCCAGAATTAAGCTCCCATTTATTTCCAAATGACAAATTTAAAATTTCAGTTGATTCGGCTAATGGAAGTAAAGAATTAATAAGATGATTTGAAACTAATATTTGTTCAACTTCAGTTAAAAATCTACTTCCGATCGAACTTTAAATAAACTGAAATATTTTTTTCTAAAAGCAATCAATTTTCCATGATGTAATGGCGGAGAAATTATAGTACGAATATTAAGTAGAATAACAAAAAGAACAATAATAAATACACGTAGCTATTATATTTACTAACAACAAAAGCTGAAAAAGCGCCATCTATCGATCATTACAAACGCAAATAATAATAATTACTGCTGTTTTAAGAAAAGGAAGACGAAAAGTTTAAAAAACTAGTTGGCATACGTGGACTCTGCTCAGTTCCCCATCATATTTATGTTCTCATAAATTTCTAGTGCGAGACACATTATAATCATGTTAAAAGAAATGAATTTGACCAAAGCTTGATACAGTGACATGATGAAATCCTCGCCTAATAGGCTATCCACCGTTCACTTTGATATATCTATCTTATTCTAATCTATTAATTTATTTTATCAGGGTCAATTCCGTTGTTTAGTTTTCATGCTACTATTTCCAATGCAATAATCCTCAAAATTCATATTTATATGAAAAATTTACAATTTCGCTATGATGATAAAATCGTAAACTACGAATAATTTACGAAAATTTCCTATTAGAATATTTGTATTCAATCATGTTCAAACAAATATAATAAATGTAATTTTGAAGTTGTCTAATGTATTTACGATCCTCAAAATGGAAGTTTATGCTCAATTTTGCCTTATTCTGACATGTTAAATAAATCGTAAATTCCAAATAACTTACGAATTTTTTTAATTGGAAAAATCATAGTCTATGATATTCATGCCAATATCCTAAATAATATTTTGAAAGTGATTTGACATCTTTACGATGAAAATATCCCTCTAGATTGACGTTTATGCGAAATTTTGCTCTATTCTGCCATGTTAAGAATTTCGTAAATTTCCAATAACTTACGAAATTTTTATATTGGAAAATTCATAGTCATTAATATTCATTCCTGTGTTCTAAATAATATTTCAAAAGTAGTCTGACATCTTTACGATGATAATATCTCTCAAAATTGAGGTTTATGTGAAACTTTGCCCTATAATGCCATGTTAAGAAATTCGTAAATTTCCAATAACTTGCAAAATTTTCAAAGTAGCATATTTATAGTTACTGATATTCATTCCGGCATCAAAACTGATATTTTAAAACTGGTCTGACATTCTTACAGTAAAAAGTTTCCATTTAATGCACGTTTAAGTGAATTTTTGTCCTATTCTCCCATGTTAACAAAATCGTAAATTTCTAATAACTTACGAAGTTTTTTATTTCGAATGTTGCAAATCAATAGGGTTCTTGCCAGTATTGAAAGTAATATTTTAAAACTGATCTGACCTCTCTGCGATTATTTGTTCGTGAGATATCGTGTAAACAGACTAACAAACTAACGGACTAACACACTAACAGACACCCTACAGACAGACATCATATAATTTTGTCATTTTCGGATTCCTCTCACCTGAAAACGTACAAAAAAGTCAAAAAACCGAGATCGAAATTTTTCACGATTACCTAAGTTCCCCATACTTATAGTATGATGGGGAACTAAAGAAGGGGGGAGGGGGGAGAGAGAGAAAAAGTTGGTTGGCTGATTAAGGAAGACTGATTGTGATTACCGTGGCCTATAGGTAGAATGTCCTCCGTAACAGTCTCGTAGCCCGTATTTACGCGAGTTTCAGAGAAAAACTATGGAAAACTCTCAGCGGCTAGGCCGATGAGTCTGACCTGGGAACGAACCCAAGACTTTTCATCTACCAGCTCTGGGCGCAGAACCGCTAGGCCACTGGTGGGGCAGAAAAGGAAGGAAAATTAAAAAACGTGAAAATTATAGCTGCACTCAAAACTTTCACATAATTTTAGTCTTAATTATACGAACTTTGAAATTAGTAAACGTTTCAAAAATTCTCTCTGTAACTTTATGTTACGAGAGAAAACTGTCGCAGCTTTGTGTGTCGCAGCAAAGTTGTCGCACGAAGTTAACGGCCCTCTTCACTTACCATCGCCGGAAGCCCGAGCCAATGTTATTCTATGGGGGAATTTTCTTTACAAATAACTTATTAACTGATACATATTTTTTAATTCTGTTTTCACATTCAGAAAATTCCCAACTGTTAAATTGTTGGACCTTTTTTAAAAATGTATTTTTTAAATTTTTTATATTTTATTTTGAAATTGCAAAACAAAAAGATTTCACATATTGAAAATTCGTATTTTGCAGCTTCAAAATAAAATATAAAAAATTTAAAAAAATAATTTTTTAAGAAAGGTCCGTCAATTTAACAGCTGGGAATTTTCAGAATGCGAAAACAGAATTTAAAAATATGTATTAGTTAATAAGTTATTTATAAAGAAAACTTTCCCATACAATAAAGTTATCTTCGGCTTCCGGCGGCGGTGAGTGAAGAGGGCCTTTAAAGCATTTACAAACTCTAATTCAGAATAAGTCAAATTTATACATTTGAAATATCTATTTCTGAAGTTAGCTCGTGATAGAAGAGTGACACTTTGCTGTATTTTATTTAAATGCGATTACAGTATGATGTGGCCATCGCGAAACTTACTTCTGCCTTTTTTTATACAAATTCTCGCAGTATAAATTTTTTATTGAAATTATCATTTATTAAAATTATTTTCCATGATAGTTGCAGACGATCTTCATATCAGAGAAGTATAACACTCAATGTTGAATGAAAGTCGATTTTATGCTTTACATCTTATTTTATTTATTTATTTATTTTGTGCTTATTTGTTTGTTTGTTTGTTTAACATCAAAGAGTACTATTGAACGTATCCACCCATAGACCTATTATAAGAGTGGACGGGTGAATAGCAACCTTTTTCAGTGGCAAAGATCACTCATAAAAAAGTCATGTGAGTCATGAACTACAGGAAACCACACTAGCCAACATTGAAATTTTCTTGCCAAGTTCTAAACTCTCTTGCCGCAGACGATATCTTTCCTTTTTTTTCTTAGTTTTTTTTTTTTTTTTTTTTTTTTTCATTTAAAACAGTGGCGGCTCGTGAACCGAAAATAGGTGAACAGCTCAAAAATAATACTGAAGTATTTTTAATGCATAAATTTTATTAAGCAGGGTCTTAACTAAAAATACTTATTTAAATGTAAATTTATATTCTATAAATTAATACAGTGTGAAATACAGTGTTCCTCTTCACCTATATTTGGTTCACGAGCCGCCACTGATTTAAAAGTTTGATTGTTTTGAATCTAAAAGAAAGAATCTATCGCAAGCAATAGTAATTAGATGGTCTCTACTCTAAAAAGCCCTAAAAGTTATGTAAAAGGAGGATTATATTTCACAGGTGAGATTTTTTATATTGTATAATTTCATATTTTTTAAGTAATAAATTTATAAAATGCTTGTGACTTTTAAATTTAGTTCTTTAAATTAAATTAGTTAATATGTTATACCATATATTAATTTAAAAAAAATTCCATGATTGTTTATGGGAATTAAAGCGGGTATAGATAGACAGACAAACTGAACTCATAAACACTTTTGAACTTTGTTGGAAAGTGTTAATAACAAGGTAAAAAGTAAATTTCGGCAGTTGTAGTATTTTACACAAGTTTTGCTTGCTGTTTTTTAATAATAACAAAATTAAAAAGTATTTGCATTCAAAACAAAATATCGACAATAACGCGATAAATGCCAAAAAAGTCAGGTTTTTCATCCACTGCCACCTTTACTTATATTTCCTTAATAGTGGAATGCTCCGTCCACTCTTATAATAGGTCTATGCACGGATTAATAGAGTAATCTATTAATCCGTGGGTCTATGTATCCACCACAATGGAGTTATGGGTAGCGTGGTTACGTCATGATTACGTCACTGATCAGTGAAAAGGCCATCTGGTGTTCGCGGTACCTGAACTACTCAGGCTGAAACTGCGCAGACTCGAATATAATTTGTTTACTCGAGCGATGCGCCATATTTAAAATTAAAATAGAATTGGAGTTTAAACGAATTTACATCTGAACGAATAAATCCAAGCATTTTTTTTTTTTTTTTTTTTTTTTTTTTTTTAAGATAAGTAATATATTTTACAATTAATCTTTAAAAAGTAATTTTTGAATACTTCTTACATTTTATATAGTTACTAGCAGACCCGGCCACGCATTGCTGTGGCTATGTTAAACGTTGAATTATAATGTAGTAAAATATTCAATATATTAAAATTATTATTTACGAATAAAGACCACCCTAACAGCACAGTTAGGCTTAACTTATCCACAGTACATCTTAAGGATGTTTCTGGGATGTCTTTTCATCCAGAAGACATCTTGAAGATATCCTGGGGAGGTGATGTGCTGTCTAGGCATCCTTGATAACATCCTTGATCTTAGCAGACTTAGCCCGCTTCGCTGATCCCTATTTTTAAATGATTCACTATAATTAAAGAATTCTCAAAATTGCATTAATTTTTAACATGGGAAAAAAAAATCTGATCGGGAAAAATGTTCGACACTCATAATGAATCCATATATTATCGAAAGGAAAATGATATAAAATACAAAAAAATCTTCTCTCATCGGTGGAATAATCTGTCCGGACCCCCACTGCCTGCGGCAGCGTATACCTGTGCAAACCGTGCGCACCGTTTCTTCATCCACCGTTCCCGCCCTTCTTAATAACTCTATACTTTCGAAAATATCCGCAATCGATTTATCGGGCCTTAAAACTTAATAATACTAATTTTCAAAGCTCTAACTCTTATTTCTATTATTTTGCCCCTTTGCCCTCCCCCCTCCCGACTATTCTAAATAATTTTACAAATTCGAAAATATCTACAGTTTATTTGTAGGTGTCAAAAACCTGTATGCACCAATTTGAACGATCTAACTATATTTTTATTTTTTGCCCCTCTGCCCCCCTTCCCGCCCCTCCTAATAAATTTACAAATTCGAAAATATCCGCAATCGATTTGTTGGTATCAAAAATTCTATGCACCAATTTTGAATGATCTAACTCCATTTTTATATTTTGCTCCTCTGCCCCCCCCCCCTTTCCCGCTCCTCTTAATAATTTTACAAATTCGAAAATATCTGCAATCGATTTGTAGGTATCAAAAACTTCTATGTACCAATTTTGAGCGATGTAACTCTATTTTTATTTTTTTGCCCCTCCGCACCCTTACCCGCCCCTCCTAATAACTTTACACTTTCGAAAATATCCTCATTCGATTTGCAGGCCTCTAAAACCTATCTATATCAATTTTGAACAGTCTAGCTGCATTTTTTTTTTTTTTTTTTTTTTTTTTTTTTGTGAAATCACGTTTTGGCCCCTCCCCCCCTCTTTTGGGAGGCGAATTTTGCAATAAAAACTATCCTATCTCTCAAGTTGGACCAAATTGCACACAGTGTCCAAATTTCATTAAAATCGGCTCATTAGTTTAGGAGTCCATTGAGGACAAACATTGTGACACGAGATTTATATATATTAAGATTGAAATCTTAATTTCTTCAATTTTTCATTCATTACGGATCAACAGAAAATCTATGAAACTTTGAGTTCGGTTACTTTGATTTGTTATGAGGTTAGAACAAGTTAGTGGTTAGTGTATACTGAATTTGTCCATTTCCAAATGTTATTTTATTACTAGTATCTTAGTTACGATTTGGTTTTAAAGCGATTATAAACATATTTTGTTTAAATGATAAAAAAATTTCGAATAATTTCGTCTGCGTTTGATTGATTTTACGAAACACGAAATAATAGTTTCTTTTAAGAAAAAAAATAATAATAAAGTCCTCTTTTATGATCGATTCTTTTTTTTTTTTTTTTTCCTAAAATTTTAAAATTTAATTTCGAAATTCCATATATGAATAGTTTCCTCTTAAATTACTAATACACGGATTTTTTCGTATTTACCATAAAATTTACAACATTAGAAGATAGGTTTAAAAAATGTATTTTAATGCTAATTAATTCTGGGGATAAATTAATACTGTAAGTGTGATTATTTACTTGAAATAACTAGCGAACATCTAACATACACATATTTTATATTTAAAGTCAAATGTACGCTTATAATTTCAAGTACATAATCACATCTATAATGTTCACATAAAAACATAAGAGATAACATTTTAAAGAAAGATTAATATGAACAGGTTTTGCACCGCTTGTATTTGGGGACCGCAACCACTGCCGGCCGGATAGCGCAGTCGTCGAGTTTATTTTACGACATTTTTTGGCATTGTGGGAAGAAGCTTATTCTGGAAAGCTTTGGCTAAACGTAAAAAATCAATAGATTTGGTTTAAATTATCACAAATGTATAATTACAAGAAAGGGTATCGTTTTAGAGGTATTGAAGAAAAAATTTTGAAAAATACTCATATTGAAAATGTACATCTTCAGAAGGGAACGGGTGATGGTGCTTCTACGCATAAAAAATGTTTTCTTATATCATCATTACTTTACATATACTTTTTTTTTCACAATGATTTTTTAAAAATAATTCTTATTGTGCAATTTATGTGAAATTTTGTACTATGCTACTGTATTAAAAATTTAGAAAAACTAAATGGCAACTCCTGCTGTTGGGCTATATTCCCTAAAAGTTGATAGCCACATCGCTTTATATTAAATACTGTGCAATAGTTCCTAAGACACAACTACCACAAAATTTTTGTTACAGACACGCAGTCATTTTCTAAAAGTGGTCGAATCGTGGACTAGAACTCTCAAAACGTGTAAACTTATCAAAAAACAGAAGTTTTTTTTTTTTTTTTTTTACAAAACCGATACTTTTTTCTATTGAATGTAGAAGAACATAATTATATACACCACATATCATTATAAGAGTAAACATTTTAATGTAACTTGGGTTATAACCAGGGATCACAACAATCGTTTATATTTCTACGTACGTTTATTCTTTTGTCACCACTATTTCAAAACAATAATTTGTAATAATATTATAGATTAAAGCTTTCAAAAAAAATCTTTTTGAAACTAGTGGTAATAATATAATAAACGCACGTAAAATTATAGGAACTCCGTGACCCCTGGTTATAATTGATGTCTAATTTACTACAACTAAATCAATGTCCAAAAATTGTAGTATAGGAGATCGTTTAGGTATTTTAAATTAATTATGTGTGTTAGTTATGTATGATAATTTAATTATGTTAATTTTTGTTAATTTAATTATATTGAAAGCAGTAGAACCACGTTAATATGCGTTTAAACAAAATTCTGTCCATATGCCGTAATGATAAGCAGTATATTAGTGTGTTCCCGTACACGTACCATTAACAATGTATATACCGAAACAAGTACAATTAATTCTGTATGGCTCATGAACACGTGTATTAATTTGTAAGTCAATCGCGTGGTTTTTAAGTCGCTATCTATCGTGGTACACACAAATTCTATACTGTGTCCCTGTATACAGGGTGATTATAAAAAAAAACTACCCTCGCGGGATCCCATTCCAATAAAGAAATTGGTGTTGCCATTTGAAATTTTCGAAATTTTGTAACTGTAACCATAACTGTTAGAGTTTAACTGTTGTGTTTTATATAATTCTTGAGCGCATACCTTAAAATACCTTCCACGAAATTTTTGTTCAGTTTCTCGGAACGGTATGGTAGCTATGGTCTCATATATCGGGGTAGTTTTTTTTATAATCACCCTGTATGAACTATAAACAGAATACCCACTTAAAATTATACAGCTGATTCTGTGTGACTGATGAACATGTGTGCTAATTTTCAAGTCAATTGAGTAATTTCTGCGACTGCTTTCGTGGTACACACAGACGTATACACAGAGAGAGGAAATTGGGGATTCTTTTTGGATCTCATTAGGGATTGCCTCTAACAATGCTTCGGCAATTACACAAAATAACGTATCTTCTATCCCAGTATTTACTTTTTATTTGAGAAAACACATAATGAAAACACACACCTAAAATGTCATGTGAAAAGAAGATGTTTTGAATCTTCTTATACCTTACATTGAAAATTTTGCCTTTAAAATACAAAATTTAGCTTAGCATAAGCTATTGGCAGAATTTATGTATTTATTTATTTTATTTTATTTTATTTTACTTTACTTTTTTAATCAAGACCTATTTACTAAGACCATATGAATTTTAATAACGGAAAAAAATTCCCAAATTCATACTGCATAGCTCAATAAAGTCACTTTCATTGGAGCTTTTTTTTTTTTTTTTTTTTTTTTTTTATCTACGTCATTATAATTTTTTAAGGAAGTAAGCAGTTTCATGGACACTAACTTGAATTTGCTTAGATTCTCTCTTCCATTTTTTTATTTATTTTTTATTTTATTAATCCCTTTGCCTAAGCTTTTATTATCGGACGTGTGTCCCATGATGTCAAATTTTTCGTGTGGCAGTTAAGCCCCTTACAAATTTGCTTCTAATTTTTACTAAAAACGTTAATTTCTGACAAAAACTAGGGTTTTTAAGAGCTCTGCTTTTAAATACAGCATTTAGGTATCAGTCTTGGAAATTGTATCCATTTTTCAAATCAATAATATTGAAAATGTTATAGCAGAAACAGCTTCTTTAATACTGAATTCGATAAAAAAAAAAAAAAAAAAAAAAAAAGCTTTCTTCGCGACAATCTGAAAATAATTTCGCTTTCCTGGGCAATTTTTTTCTAATGGTTCACGATAATAATATCTGCAAACCTTAACTCACCACCTCCCCTTTAAAAAAGATTTATACGTTTTATCTGAAAATGAATACAAAACGCTTAACCAAAGATAAATACTAGATAATTGTTGCTAAAAATTTCTGTTAAAAATTAATGGTAACATGTCTTCTGTAAAACCAGAAGATTTGGTAACTACGCTGTTATAAAACAAGGCGTTTGAAGTACCTAAGTTATGCGTCAGTCATAAATGTACAATTTCTTTTTTCATCAGAGTTGAAGTTAAACCTGTTTAAATTTAATTCTTTCTTCGTGATAAGAGAAGATATTTAAATTATTATCCAACACAATCCAATCACAAATAAAGTTTAGGAATCAATTTTGGAAAAAGCATCCAATTTTCATTAAAAATTGTCTATTGAAAGAACAAAGTGTTTGAAGTACGTTTGATTTATAAGCTAATTACAAGTTTAGTTCTTTTCATTAAAGCAGAAAACAATTCCGCTTTTTAAAACTTTTCTTTTCTCGTAATAATATTTTAAGAGAATACTTAAATTGATATCAAACCCCAATCCAATAAAGTTTATGAATCCGATCTAAAAACTAATGCACTTAAAAAAAAAAAAAAAAAAAAAAAAAAATGTATTATGATTTAACAAAGCACTTGAAGTATTTGCACGCTATGGTCCAATCCAAAACTAATTTTTCCACCAAATTTGAAAATTAATGCACTTAAAAATATATATATTGTTCAACAAAGCACTTGAAGTATCTGCACTCTACGATCCAATTCCAAAACTATCTTTTTCATCAGATTTGAAAGTGATCCCACTTAAAAGTTTTTTTTTTTTTTTTTTTTTTTTTTTTTTTTTTTCTGTGGTAGAAGTATGCCTGCACTGCAAACCGCAATCCAATCACAAATCGAGTTTAAGCTTTAGGCCTTATAAATGGATGCAATTTTTAAAAGAAAAATTTATCTCTCCTGTACAAGACACCTGACATATCGGGCAACCACAATCCAATCACATTTGAAGTTTATGCCCATATTATAGCATCTCATAAAATATTCATTTAAAAACATGAGTAAATTAATCTATCGACCATTTCTCATTCTTTCAAGCGACATAGGATTAGTGACTTGTTCAACGTTCGATGAATTTAGAGCTTCAATAAATAACTTTTTTATGCTAGATGACGTTAATCCGAACGCGCTCTGTAACCTTTTGTAAGGTGAGCTGTATATCAATCATTTTTATGTCTAAAATGCCTCTATTAGCTAACAGCATTTTTCGCACGCTGAGAAACAAACAAGTTTGGCTACTTGGCTACACGAAGGCAAAAGTTCACACGCGGTAACCATTATGTACAATATCACGAATTACAATTTTTTTCAAAGAAAAAAAAAGTGTTTATTTAGTGAGTAAATTAATCAGTTAAAGTGGTTCTGTGAATAAGGTATATTGTTCTATCTTTCAGCAAGGTGTCAGGAAATTTGTTCTTGTTGAAAACTTGCAGACATAAATCAGACATTTATTTTCAAACATAATCTGATTTTTACAAGGGCAGACTGATATTTAAAAGAGTTTCTTGCACTTTGATTGTTTTCTATGAATGCATTTTCTAAACCTTACGTTCTTAAATATAGATTAAATATCACATAATGACCATGGTCAAAAAGAATATTTCGTGAACAAGTTCAGGATTCTAGAAAATTTTAGTAGAATTGCCAATATTTTTAATTTATTCCATTTCACTGTTAGCGCTCACCATTTTTTTTTATATAACTTTTTTGGAAAAAAAAAAAATCTTCGTATTTCACCGCAATTACATATTGGAAAACATTAGAGGAAAGGGGGGGACGATAGGTAGTATACGGGGTACAGTGGGATAATGCATCTTCTCTATCATTTCAATGCTCAAACATTAGAAAATTATGCCATAATTTAGCTAGCCTATATGATAACATTATGGAAACTAGTCACTGTCACATTTCATCTTGTAGGGAAGTTGAAGCCATTTTTGTTTTTACTATCACTGTTGAAAAATCAGGCAAGTTTTACTTTTTTTGGATTTGGATTTAAACAATAAATTATTATTCAATAATAAATATCATAGAATTAATTTAAAGTTTAGACTTCCTCAATTGCATGTATGTAATGTTCTTTACTCTATTAACAAATTTTAAGCAAATTTTTGACTTTTGATTTAAAAATACTTCTTGGAGGTTCAGTGAGACATGTTGATGGAAGTACAGTGGGATGGGATATATTTTAGAACATCAGGATTTAAAATCAATTTATTCATGTAAAGTGATTTTAATGAGATTTTATTTAAATAAAATATTTTCAAGCCTATTTACCAGCTGACTGCTATTATATTACTGTTAAAGGTTTTTTTTTTTTTTTTTTTTTTTTTTTTTTAATGACTCGTTATCTAAGCACATTATTTTGAATATTTTTGGGAAGTATATGAAAAGACTTTTACCAGGATACAATTTTATTTTCGACGATGAGACAACATATTCAACTATCCTTGCCGATATTGAAATAAAATTTCTAAAACCTATGACTTGTGGGGAGACAAAAATAATAATGACACAATTATCAATTCTTATACACTTTTGATGTTATTCAATAGTAAAATGAAGTTTTGAACAAATTTTGTTATCCTTTACTGTTTATATTTATGTTACATTATTATTTTCAATGTATAAATTATTACTTCGAAAAAAAAAATTCTCAACTGTTAAATATGTTTTATTGTTATATCTGTTCTTAAATCTTGTCATTTAAAAACTGCTTTCATATCTCCTGTGTTCATTATCTAGATCTATATTTAGTAATAACAATGACAGTGTGTTGTCATGGTATAACTGATTTTGTATGTGTCTTACTCGTTGTCTCGCTGTACCTTCCCTGTCCCATGCTTCCTTACGGGGAACAATGGGACGGCTTGAGTACATTTTTAAAATATAATTTTTCTAAGGAATAAAATAAGGATAAATTATTAAAACAATTACAATGAAAGGTAAAAGTTGACAAAATATTTTTCTGTATTTTTTTTTTTTTTTTTTTTTTTTTTTTTATTATTATTAAAAGGAAGAAAATTATTATAAAATAAATGAAAATTATCTCAACTCTCCTCTACCAAAAATTGGTATGAAAACGACAGGTTTGCTAACAATGCTCCAAAATAAATTAAAAGCTTTATTTTAGGTTATACTTCTATATTCTACCTCTATATATATGTATATATATATATATATATATAGTAATACAATATTATCAGTGCAAAAATTTGAAATTTAAAGATGATTTAATTTCAATATTAAAACAATTATTCTGATCATAAGCGAAGACTACCCAAATCAAACCAAAAAAGAAATAAAGTAAAATCGAAATGAATTATTGGTAACTGGAATGAGAAAAAAGCATTATTTGCATTCTAACGTATTCAAGGGTCTAGTAGAATGCAAATATGCTAAAAAATGGATGTTTTTCTGTCACAAAGAAAGCAAAAGCTAAGAATTTCTTTGTTCACAGACCCGAAACACCCATAGTAAAACCAGAAAAAACGAAGATCAAAATAAAACAATTCACTAAAAATGATAATCCAAAACAAATTAAAATCTTAGATCAAAATAAACCCACCACTACAAATAATAATTCAAAATTACTTAAAAAATTATTTATATTTATCTTACGCCTACACATTAAGAAAGGGTTTAGAATTTTTAGTTCCTTTGTAGCTGAATCGGGTGGAAGATTGGGGGATTTGAAAAGATTCTTGAAATATTATTAATAGCAGTTAAGGAAATCAATAGTTACATTTTTTGTGATTTTTATTTATTTTAAATATATTATTATTATTTTTTTTCGTAAAAATGTACATAAAAGTTTTCATATTTACATAGATAACAATTTATTTACGTACAAAAATAGAATACGAGTAAACTCTGAGCACAAAAATAAATTAAATAGGTTTAGTGATATAAATAGTTTATGATAAAGTTACTTTTTAGCACTTTTAAGTGTTCATAAATTTAAAATACTAATAAGGCTATTGAAGTGTGCAAATTGGTATATTATTATTCATTCAGGTTATTCATTCAAGTTCCCTTTTTCATGAGGCGTTGAGAAGTGTGAGGAACGATCGTATTTAAAACAAAGTTTTACGTTAAATAACAGAATTTTAAAAGTTGTTTATTGTTATCAAGTATATTTAGAATGACAAAAATAAATAGTTGTCTAAAAATTTTTCAGAGATAATATCACTTATATCCTTACTTTCGACGAAAAATTACGAGATTAGCTTCCCAGTGCCAACATTTTTTACACAGGCGCGTGTAGTTATGCGTTCACTGTTCCAGAAACAATCCCTTTCCGATTCCTTCCACTCCCCCATCGTCTTTGAAATAAGTTTATCCTTGGAAAGCACTGTTATGGTCCTTTAATTGCGTTACAAAGCCGTGAGAATAGCAGCGTAACACAAAGGATCGTACTTCGGCAAGACGTATATACACACCCGGGACCGTTAACGCATCGGCATAGGGGGACGAATATATACGTCCGGGGCAGTTAAGGGGTTACTACTGCTAGAAGACAATGTTATTTAAGAGTCAACAAAATCAAAAAATTAATTTCCGCTTCTGTCTTCCTTGATATTTGAACCTCTTATAATAATCTTTTCTAAAAAAAAAAAAAAAAATCGCACAGATATCTTAAACTTCCGACTTTTAAAATAAATCTTATGAAAACTTAAATTTTAAATCTAAAAGGGCAAGCAAAATAAATAAAATACGAGTTTAAAGTGTACTGACACTTTTTATACGCGATTCTCGTCAAAAAAACATTTGTTTCAATTTTCATCTAGGAATAATTTTCAAAACACACCTGTTTTAATTTTTATCTAGGAATAATTTTCAAACTTTTAACTTTAATTATCAATTTGAATTTTGCTTCTAGAGTAAATAGAATCAGAGTTATGATGTTATAAAAAATATACGACAGCACTTTTCTATGTATTGCATATACGACATATCGCCAAACGTATCTCACTCTTACTTTAAAAGTTATAAAATTTGGCATACATATTTAAAGTGTTATTCTCTAGATTTTGAACTACTTTTATGAAGATATTTTAAAATTTGTTCATTTTCTAAGGTTATAAAGTTAGAAATGTGTCGATATGTTCGAAAATTTTTCAATATAATTAATTTGATAACATATAACTTCTAAACAATGATACACAAGACAAGCTGATAATAGTAGTTCAAATCCTAAAATATACTTTTTGAGTAGCATGTTTTTTAATTTTTTTTTTTTTAAATATTAGTATTTTTTATTATTCTACATTTTATGTAACTGTCCCTTTTTAGACAAATTATGGGTGTTTTTACTAATTTTTTATTAAAAAAATTTTTTTTTCTTCGAGCTTTTTATTTACCATCGTACTTTTTAATACAAATGAAGAAATTCAAAAGAATAAAACTTTAAAAAATATAAGTATTAAAAAAATAACCTCTAAAAATGTACGTATGCCTTAATTACGAGAAAATTTTATTTTCGTGATTGTAATAAGCGAAAAGGCTTAAACATTACTTACACATGTTAAAACTCGTGAAAGAACTAAAGATTAAAATAAATAAATAAATAAAATATCAAATATAAGAAAAACATTAATGTATGCTCTAAATTATTATTCAAGTCGTTGTATAATATTTCTTTATGCCAATCATAAAAAAAAAAGAGAAAAAAAAAAAGTTAAGTACAAAATCACGTTGACTTTTGTTAAACGTATTGGGAATGGTAGAAATTAGTGCTAGCCTAATTGTGCCATAGGGCAAATGTTTCATTTAAAATTACTTTCCGGAGAGTAAACAAAATTAGAAATTCACGTCATACATGTGTTTATATTAAATACATCCTCCAGTATTTTGTATTCTTTATTAATCTCTTCAAGAACCACTCAAGTGTGTAAAACTCTTTGCTACTCTCGCAACGTTAATCGGCACCTTCCCTCAAATTACAACGAACAATTTCGGTCCATCCTCCGCTTTCCCACACTTTCTTCAACTGTCCAGATCGTTGGACAGTCATATCACGATTTGTTGTCTCCTCCCCATGTTAACTCTTAACTCCTTAATCCCTGCCGGACTTGACGAAACGTCGCAGAAATTCTCTTCGGAATGATCTCGCGTATTTGTGATTCATTCGAAACGGACGAAAGAATCACGTTCTATATCTGATCCATGGAAGTGATAAATTTCTTTTTCTACTTTTTATTTTGCGGAATCATTCCGGGATGCATAATCTTTTCCCACAACTTGACGAACGGAAAGGCTGTAGACGAGATCAATTTTAAGAGTAACTTGGAAAAATTGTGGCGATGACTTATATTGCAAACAAGAAAAAACACTCTATCGGCCGCGTAATCTGTGATATGCATCGGATTACAAATGGGAAATTGATTTTTCTAGGCTATATTTTGCTTTAAAAAAATTTTGATAAATCTTGTCCATTACAGTCTATTTTTTTTTTCCCTTCCTTTTTGAAATGGTAAATAAATTTTGCATGCTCATCGTGGGAAATACTTCATACCGGGTTTTTCTTTGAATGTTTCATTTGGAAATGCTAGTATCTGTATCGCGTATGTTGTTTATATGTCATCAATGGGACAAGCGAAGCGACGTATCAATTTAGGGTTAGCTGATGATACAAATTCAAGTTATATCTCATCCATGATGCATAATTTCATAATAGTAAAAAAAAAAAAAAAAAAAAAAAAGGAAAAAGTAAAAGAAAGAAAGAAAGAAAGAAATCCTTACAATATAATACAGAAAGTAGAAAAAATCGAATCTCTTTTTTTTTTTTTTTTTTTTTTTTTTTTTTTTTTCAACATTAAATTTGAATTTTTTTTTATAATTAATCTGTTTTACACTAAGCGACAAAAGAAAAGCCGCACTTGGATATTTTCCATTTTTCTTCCTTTAATCGCTAATTTTATTCTTTCAAATGTAAATTTTTGAACAGATTTTATTACATTGAGTTCTGCGTGCAATTGAGGATTGAGCCAAGTGTTAAAAACAAGATGCAATTGTTCGGAGAATTGTAATTTTAGAAAGTATTTCGAAAATGGCAAGAATAAAGCAATTAACGATACCACAAAAAATATTAATTTTAGAGCGAAAATTAAAAAAAATATTTTAATACGGGGATGTCAAAATTCTTAAATGTTAACAAAATATTAGTGATCTGGTTTTTAGCAAGATATAATATTTTTTGGCTGTTCAAACTGCACATTTGCACTTACGCGGCCACGTTACTCATCCAGTCGAGATGACCGCAAATTAAAAAGCCAGCGCTTAAAAAATCAATTTGTATTACATTTAGAACATAGCAGGGATTCAGAAAAAGTGCTTAGTAACATAATTTATCTAAATACAGTGAAATAACAATTAAACAAAGTAGGTGTAATTGCCAGAAAATCTGAAAAAAATTCATTCTCAACAAAAAGGATTAGATAACCAGGACATTAAAGGGCTAAAAAAAAATTAAAAAATGATTAATTAATTATTGGGCTGAAGTTGTTCTCTCTGACGAGTAAAGTTTAACTTATTTCGAACAGACATAAACAAGTAGATCTGATCACGAAAATGTGACTGACTTAATGAAAATCGCACTTTTAAAACAATGACATATTCCCCGTACGTTACGATACGAAAATGCATAATTTTTCGGTGAGTATGGCAAATTTTCATGTTCAAGGGATCAGTTTACCCAAAATAAAACTTGGCCACTAAAAAATTTATACCTGACCGACTACTTTGGGGGTATTTCAGACTCTTCCATAATCAGCATTTCAAGATGATAAAGCACCTTGTTATATGGCACTTGTGATACATTTATTTGACTCAAGTTGTTAAAATTACTTATCCATTCTCATGAACATCTATAATTTTGTAAGTTATCATAACTTTTTTAACTTAAAATTAAATCTCACAAAGAATACCGTAGGATTTCTTCTTTATTAGACCTGAAAATTGTCCTAATCTCAATCCGCTCGAAAATGTTTAGTCTATAAAAGAGAGTGGGGATTAAAAATTTGTAGCCTACAACTTTGAAAGAACTAGCAAAAAATATGCATGACATTTAGCACAGTGAAATTTCTGAGTTTCATGTTAAAAAACTGTAAAATACTATGCAATTGTCCATTAAAGCAGTAATTCCATATAAAGGTGGAATTACAGATCCAGAATACAAATTTTTATTAAATAATTGTTTAGACCTAACAAACAAATAGTTTTATTTCATGCATTAACATAGCACCTGTTTATTTCATATAATAAATCATGATATAATACAAAGTATATATATCTTATATATATTATAAATGTGAATGTCCGTTTATTTGACTGAGTTTCACGCTAAAACTGCTCGATGGATTTCGATAAAATTTGTTATGGAGATAGCTTATATCCTAACTTAGAAAGTTGGCTGCCTTTTATTCCGAAAAAAAAACTTTTTTTTTTTTTTTGTTATTTTTATGAATAAAATAGCAATTTTGTAAGCTAATAATAGCAAAAAATTAGCCATTTAAATTTTAACCATAATTTAATTGTTGCAAAAATTAAATTTAATTATCCATAATTTAATTGTTGTCGAGTTTTTTTTTTTTCCAACAGGAAAATAAATACATTTATCTAAACGTGAACAATAAAAAATAAAATAAATAAATAAATTATGCATCTCACAAAAATTGACGTCATTTTAAATTTAAAATTTCTTTTACAAAGTGCTAATATAGTTTACGATGCTAATGTGTGTTGTACTAAAATCAGTTTTATTTATAGTTCCTCCTGGGTGATTTTTTAAATTGTTGCGTTGAAGTACACCGAACATTTTTCGCCAAGAGGTTTAATTTAGCAACAGCGATTTTAATCTAGGTAGTTGAAGAAAAATATGAAAGAGGTTTAATTTAGCAACAGCGATTTTAATCTAGGTAGTTCAAGAAAAATATAAAATTAATAAAGTTGTGTAGCAGGATAATGTTTAGTTATTTATTTACTTTTTATATACCATTCACTACGCTAATTTAACATACAAATAAATGAGCTGCTGTGTGTGACTGCACTTGCACGCTGTCGGGCAGAAATATTTGATTAATTCAAATTAACATTTAAATAACTAAATAAAGATATGTTTAATAGAAAGCATAGTCTTGGAGACAAACTTGGCGAGTGGGCGACCAAATTTGGTGAAAAATGATAGTTTAGGGTTCCCGATGTTTCGAAGCTCTCCGACACACGGGAACGTAGACCTTGAGCTTACCAAGGGATTCTCGATGGAGTCATCTCCAAGCCCCATCGCCAAAAGTTATAAGTAGGTGTGAGTTGATTTTTGCGAAAGAGTATGTAGTCACTGCGATCCAGAGTTATTCAGAGACCTATTCTGAGTCATTGCACTTTAGGGATTGAGCTCTAAGCAACTGGACATTTTTCGTAAGTGAGTGAAAATTTTTGCTCTGGTGTAGTTGACGTTATTTGCTTTACTCCTGTGGAACAAGTGACTATTTTTTAGACTGTTCCAGAACATTCATCGAATAATGACTTATACTGTACGAGTAACAGCTTCAAGTGCTATCAGAATATTCGAAGAATTAACACCAGCTATTGGACTGTTTTCGAAAATATTTGTCTTAATAATAGTTTTGTTGTACAGATTCGAGAAGTTCAAAAAATTTTTGATATTGCCAAGGAGGTCCCATACTGAAGCTGTGACGAAAATAGTCGCCAATCGAAATATATTCAGTTACAAAGAAATCATTTAAATATAGTGTCCAGCGAAGCGGGCAAAGCCTGCTAGTATTATATTACGTTTAAAAAGAAAATTTTATGTGGATTTTTATTAAATGCTTCGTAGAGTGTAATAAAACGAATTATTAAATCGAAAATGTACATAGGTATCACGTTATGACTTCCGTATTATACAAACATAACATTTTCATTCGTTGCAATTATTAGATTTTAAATTATTACAAACCCAAAAAGGTATAAGTCAATTTTTCTGCAGTGCGGCTTTTTTTTTTTTTTTTTTTTTTTTTTTTTTGTCGCTTAGTGTACAACTTAAATGTTTTATATATATTTCGCATATTATGAGTAATTCTTCTTTTTTTTTAATTCATTTGTTTGTTTAATCCTTTAACACTTTGTATATAAATATATATATAATAAGTATATGTGTGTGTGTGAATGCGTACATATTTCTAAACATATCTTTAATACAATCTTCAATGATAACAAATCTAAAAGTATTTAGAGAAAATGATATTAAATGCATACGGAACAATATACTTTTTATTTATTTATTCAAGAGCGTAACTGATCTTTTAACTTGAATACTCCTAAATATTCTAATTTTTAACAGAATATTTGGAATTGAATTATTTAGTCAGGGTCTTTTCATCACACACAACTTTTATATCATTATTTATACATGAATATCTTCATTGCTTATCTTATAAATACAAAAATACACTAAATATGTACGAAAATTTTAGTTCCTTAATCGATATTATGACTTAAACATTCTTTATTTCCCATTTTACAATTATTCTTCAAAATTTTTATTAATTCAAGCTTTTTAATAATGACATAAAATAAATAAAAAAATAAATGAAAATTAATTACGGTAATTAATAATAAATAAATATAAATTTTAATTAATTAAGTCAATTAAAAATTAAAATTAAACATTAAAATTAAAATTAAAAGTTAGGTATTTAAATAAAAATAAAATCAAAATATATAAATTAATTATTTAAAAATCCTTTACCTCCATTTTTTGTATTTGTTTCTTTTGTTTCCTGTTTTTAGTTGTCCCCCTCTGATTGATTTTGCAGACTGCTTCCTATCTTCCTAATCCCTTCTCTTATTATTATTATTTTTTTTTTATCTTTAGCATTTCTATTTTTTGAAAGCTTCTTGTTTCTGAGAATACTATTAACCTAGCCAACAATTTCTGTAGAAGGTTACAGACAGGTGGTGTTGCTCCAGCATGCACATGAAGCAGCATTTTGCTTAATATCTGTCCTCCCCTCTTTCTCTATCAACAAAAGTGCAACAACTTCTTTTGAAAGGTTTTATTTTTATTTATTTATTCATTTTATTTTATTTTATTTTTTATTTTTTGCTTTTTCATTATTTGATGGATTTTTCTTAGAATGTTTGTTAGCGAAATATGTGAAAAAATATTTTGTAGGCAGAACAACATTTTTATTTTAATTCGTAGTTTGAAAATTTTAATCGAATTTTGAAAATTTTTAATCGAATTAATCGATCCGATTAACTCGATTAAAAAAATTGATCGGGACTAAGCATTTATCGATTAACCGAACTGATTAATCGATTAATCGGCACAGCCCTAGCTTTTTTTCAAGAAGAAGTACCATATCACGGTAGAAGGTAGACCTGCAACCATTGCATGGTTGCAGGTTGCAGCTACTGCAGTACCAAGTTTTGGTTCAATGTACCATTGTACAGTTACCACTGTACCAAATTTTAGTTCAACCTTCAACTGAAATTTTTAACAGTGTAGTGAAATCATCTGAAAAATGGTGTGCAACAAAATTTATTCAGTTCTAATATTTGTCTGTCCCTTTACCATTGATTCACTTATCACATTTTGTCTATATACATTATAGCCCTTTCCACCCGAAACATTTTTTTTTTAAAACATTACATTTTTCTGTTTTTGCAAACTGAAAGAAAAACATGGACTATAACCGACATTTGTTGATTGCAAATTGTACTTTACACTTTCTGCTAATTAGCTCAATCGTTCATTTCCTGATTTTATTACAAACGACTGTTCCATATGCAAAAATGTAAGTGGATGTCGTGGATGTCTAACACGCACGATCGTACAGTCTATGTCGGAAAGGGATAGATATGTTGATGAATGAGGAATTTAATATAAGTTTTATAAATATAAGTACACTTTTCTGAAACTTTATATAATAATCTTTAATTGGTATTTTCCGTTTCTGACACACTCCTCGTTTGACTTATTAAATGACCTTATATACTTTTGTCCTGTTATAATCTTTCGTTGTTTTGTACCTTGATGTAGTTCAAATCTTTTCAAATAACTTAATGTATGTTGTGCTCCTAATACCACATTTGCCAAACAATTACGAATTATGTTAATCTGTTTTTGTAATCATTTGAATATAACTGTATAATAAGAAAACATACCTATATGAAAAGAAAATTTCATAAACCCTTATAGTAAATACTAATTACAGCATTTTTCAGTTTCAGTGTTTAAAAAGTAGTATATGTAGGTACATTGTTAAAAATTCTGTATTAGATTAAATCAAAACATGGTACATAAT
Organism: Salticus scenicus; assembly: GCA_963930645.1. NCBI lineage: Eukaryota > Metazoa > Arthropoda > Arachnida > Araneae > Salticidae > Salticus > Salticus scenicus. The sequence continues at coordinate 15,306,977 of OZ005655.1, forward strand.
AACTGCAACCGTAAGATGATGAAGCGTTTTACCATAATTTTGTTTTTGATTTAACCAAAACTTAATATAACATCAGCTGCAACCATAAAATGATGAAACTTTTTACCATGATTTGGCGTTTGGTTTAACAAAAGATTTGGTACTATACAGATGCTATAGTACACTGTCAGAAAAAGTCCTGTTTTTTGCCAGAAATTTTCTGTAATTCAGAAAAATACGTTCTATCAACGTAATTTTTCCGTTGATAGAACGTATTTTTCTGAATTACAGAAAATTTCTGGCAGCAAACAGGACTTTTTTTGGCAGTGTAGCTGTAACCATAAGAGAGTGAAATCTTTTACCATGATTGGGTGCTTTTTTTCAACACGAAGCGTAAAATCATGGTAGAAGGTTTCACCTTCGCATGGTTGCAGGTATTATAGTAAAAAGTTTTGATTCAACCTAACGTATTGAAGCTACTGTAGTACCAAATTTTTTCTCACCTTAGCAGTGAAATTTTTAATAGTGTATTTGACATTTTTAATTTTCCATAAAAAGAACTTTTGCCATTTTCTACAAATAATGATAAAGAATATCATTCAAAAAATAACTTTTGCAAACAGAGAATATAAATCTGGCTGGAAATTTAACTTTAACAAAAAAAAAAAAAAATCCTTTAATAATTCCTTAAAATAATCAACCTGAAATTTTTTTCTAAACAATGGTAATTACATTTATTAACTTAAACACAATGATATTTAAGGGGGAAAATTATGAAATTTCACAATGTGCCTGGAGACTAAATTGTTCGGCGAAAACCGCCACCTTAATGACACGCTTAAGCAATTTAAGCAATTCCGTTATCACTCTGTTTAGAACCCATCTTTCATGAAGTAACCATTAATTTGAAAATCAGTGGACCGAATGGCTTGGGAAAGCGATCCTGTCTAATTATGGTAATTACTTGGACTACAGCAGCACTGATTAGAATAACTGTTAAGAAACCTTAAGAACAATTTGTCTTATTTCTAAAAGATTCTAGATAGTGTGTGTATCAAAAGAACACCAAGATGACCGCTCACTGGTGTAACATTTCGAGAGATACGGAATTCTCATCATTACTAACTTAACAGTGGCAAAAAGTCATAAAAAATAATAACTTTTTAATGACTCGCATTAATTGGCATTATGCGAGATCTAATGAGTTATAGATTACATTTCTTTCGTATGGAAGTGGAATAAGAAGTAAAGTAGTTCTTTTTCTGCAAGAATATGATAATTATCTATTAAATCTATTTATTTGAAGTTGGGGATTGTAAGGTTATATAATTTCATTAAATAAAATGTTGCTCGATTGTTTAAGTATCAATAGAATGTGTTGTATCTCATTGCTTATATTTTCAATAAAAATATTTATTTAAAAAAATATATATTCATTTTTTTATTACTTGTTATTTTAATATTACATGTTACCTTCCTAGATAAGGTATTCATTAGTTTTAAATAAATAAGAAAGAGCAAGTCTCACTTTAGTTTAAAATTTAATTCAAGCCGGAAGCGTTTTAATGTATGATTTATACATTACTTTCTTTCAATATTTTATTAAAAAAAAAAAAAACGGTGTAAAGAATTAAAATAAAATAAAATAAAAATATTTTTGTTAAGTAAAATGTTTTGTAAAATTTTATTGGAGAAAAACCATTAAATTTGGTCAATAAAATACACTTCTCTAAAAAAAAGACGCACCATGAAGGAGTAATGCATACTGGACAGAAATTGACATACATACAGGTTTCGATTAAAAATGCAAAATTTTAAAGTTTGGCTGCCATCGAATGAGCATGCGATGCTGCAGGGCATCTTAACTGCGCAACTGGCAGAATATTAAAAATGAGAAATTTTGATTCCAGGTCATAAATTCTTCGAGAATTTTATTCCGTGTACTCAGAAAGACAGTAACTATGCCTCGCATGCAGGTGCACAAACAACACGCGCAGATGTCAGCATTTGGGTGTGGTGTGTGGTTGGGCTCAAAGAAGCCGGTTGGTCTAATCTGCGAATTTTTTGACAATTTGATAGGAGCGGTACCACTATTAGATGATATTGACAGGAATGGGTGAACCATGGCTGAACACAGCGTCAGGGAGGAAGCGGTAGGTCTAAAGAGAGGACAGAAAGTGAGAACCAGTCAATCGCAAAGAGGTACTCAAAGCTCCAATTCATGATTATCGTCGATCCTACGTGCAACTGGTACTTCAGTGACTTCAAAGACCCTTAATAGGCGGCTCAATGAAATGGGTTTGAGCTCAGTTCCCGGATCTCTCTTCCATTGAGGATGTTTGGAGCATCATAAAAGGGTCCTACAACCAGCTCGGGATTTTTCCAATCTAACGCACCAATTGGACAGAATTTGGCACAATACTTCACAGGAGCACATCTGCCAACTCCATCAATTAATACCAAGCCGAATAACTGCGTGCATAAGGGCCAGAAGTGGTCCAACGCGTTATTGGCTTGTTTACTTTGGGAGGCCTCTTGATTAAATCATTCAAATTTTCTAAAACTATAATCAATGTTTTTTTTTTTTTGTTGTTGTTTTTTTTTTTTTTTTTTTTGTTATTCTAGAGTGTATACAAAAAAAAAAAAAAAAAAAAAGGATAAGTTTTTATAAGTAAATTTTATTTGACTAAATTATGAAAAATATAATTTTTATAATCAGTTGCTTTGTTATTATTATGGTTTGAATACTGTTTTGGTATTTAATGGAATACTTTTCTGAAAGTTTGATATTTTTTAAGGTTTTATATTATAAACTAATATAGAAATTTCAAAATTCTTTTAAATGTAGTTAGCAGCGACGCAGGTAAAGAACGTTAGTTTTGGTATATAAAAAGTGTTTAACTATAAATATTAACTATATTAATAGATATACTCAAAAAGGAAAGAAAAAAGAAAGAAAAATGAATTTGAAACTGTACCTGGAGTTTCTCATTCACTTTTAGTCATACTTGCCAACATACTAATTAATATTCCGTAGTATTGCTAGCCCCGCCTTCTTTTTCACGCCAGTATCTTTTTAGAGTATTTTTCTTCTTATTTAATCGTAATTGCATTTGGAGAATATTACTCTAAAAATTTACTGGTGCAAAAAAACGGACGGGGCTAACAATACTACTGAATATTAATTAGGATGTTGGCAAGCATGCTTTTAGTACATAAATTATTCATAAATTTTATTTGCTAAATTATCTGTGTGTGTTCCTGTGTGTATTTACTCGGGGAAAAACAGCCATTAGAGAGTCTTTCCCCGAGTAAAAAGGCATCACATTTCCCCCCTCTGTGATCAATCTATATCTCATTACTATATCTATGACTAATACATAGGATTCCACATAACGAAAATTATGTGGTCCACAATCTCCATTTATGTTACGATCTTGAGGTTTTAAAATATAAAATGACGAGAGCAACAGTATAAAACTTGTATAATAACATATACAAGTGCACTCGTTTTATACGGTTTTTCACTACGTGAATGAATGTTTTTATGCAAGTACAACAAAAATACTATAATTTTGAGATATTCTAAACACTATCAATCTACGTGTTTTATTTTATCAATTAAAGGAACGGTAGAATAATTTAATTATATTAATTATTTTAAATAAGCATATTATGTAAGACAAGTTTTTCAACAGCTTGCAGCAAAATGACCTCTGCAAACGGTGTTGAAATGATGGAGATTGTACAAACTATAAACTGAAAACCCTACCAATAGTTGTTTCTTTCTAAATAAGAAAGCACGATCTTTCACCTGAAAAACAAATTTTAAGCACGAATGCAGTGTGAAAGTAATAACATACTGAACAGCATCTTGAAAACAGCACTAGAATAGAACGTTAAAGTTTGTTGTCAACCTTTATATTCACCATACAAACAACCCAAATTCGAATTAAAAACTTGTTTAAAATATATTGATTTCGATCTTTAAAAGTTTTTGTACTAACATGTTGTAAAAATCAAAATAGTTTATTTTCATTAAAATTAATAATAATAATAATAATAATAATAATAATAATACGTAAATAGAAAAGAAAATGGTTTATAAAAATATTTTTAGCGATAAATTTGTCGTACATGGGTGTGATTTTTACAACATTTCCTGATGAATTTTTGACAATGGGCTCTTCCCACTGTCGTCTGCTCAATCACGTGATAGAGGAAAAAGAATAATCGAATTCTGAGAATCGAATTCAATTAAATATTGTTCTTAAGAACAAAAATTTTAATATTTAATATAAAATAAAATAAAAGTAATATTGTGCATTTGTAAACAGTAGAATAATTGTATTTGTAAATTTAATAATTTTTAAAAAACATTTTATGTGTTTATTTATTTTTACCTATAAGAATCGATTTTTGTATATTGTAGTGTAACTGTAACATTAACTGATCTAGCAATAAATAATAGCTTCTTGTGGAATGTTTATGGATTATAATTTGAAATTTTAAAATGTTTTCATTTAATTTAATTGCATAAAGGTGTTACAACAAGTTAATTAGCTTAGTTACTGGTCTAAATGGATTTACGCAGTACGATATTGCACTGTCACTGATTTAAGTACCAAAAATCAGAGTATTTAACATTTTCTTCATGATCATCAATAACAAACATAAACTAAATGATGATTGTAAATGTATACAGCAAGCGAAAGATGATGAATAATGATATAAAATGGATTAAAAATGATGATTTATAAAAAATAACACAGATTAAATACGATTGATCAAAAATAAGAATAGAAAATATGTTATTTTAGCAATCGCTATAGATAAACAAGACTTTGTCTGCTATTTGTTTTTCCTCTATCATGTGATCTCTGACGTCAGGTGGGAAGAGCCCATTATCGCTACAGAGCTGTTCTAGTATGAACATTGAAGAGCATTTATTTAATGAAATGGTCTGTTTTAATTCAAAATCAAAACTAACAGTAATTCAGTTCTACTTCGGTTTCAAAACAAACTATTCAATTATAAATAACTATACACAAAAACAAAATTTAAATATCTACCTTTGTGAGATTCTATCAATATTATCTTATATTCTTCCGAGAATATGGGGTAGGTCCCCTTAGAAAGACACCCCCCCCCTCTCCTCTGAGAACATCCTACTCAAGCCTAGGTCCTAGATTATTGGTCTTAAAATCCTTCATGATCTCTCTCACACACATAGAATCATATATTCATAAATGATTAGGGTAAAAACTTCGACCATCTATAAAATTGGTCGAATTAATTCTTACAAGAATGAAAAGTGCGCTTCATGGGATTCGAACTTGGTACTTTTAGGTTAATGCCACAATGCTTATAATAATTGAATTAGCCTAGCTCGAAATTCGCTCATATGAAATTTCGACATTTTACACCCGGGAATATAGACCCAGTCTTATTGATGAAATTTCATTTAACACAAAGATCCCAGCTTTGAATCCTGGCTCCACTGTAAAAAAAAAAATAACGGTAGTTTTTACAACGGAATTTGCTGACAAAAAGGGTGCCAGCATATTTTGCGGTAAAAAAGACATAATTTACAAAAGAAATATCTGTAAAATGATCTCTATAGATGTTTCCGCAGTAAATTACCTTATTTAACAGCAAAATGTGCTGGCAAATTGGGTGCTAGCATATTCTGCTATAAAAACTACTTTTTTTTTTTTACAGTGTGGTCATTTTTCGTTCTTTCAAAAATTAATTTGTTCAATTCATGAAAAATCTACTTACCTTTATTATTTAAAATTTTTGTGAACATGGTTAAAAAACGAACAGAATTTCTTTCCTTTTCTTTCTTTCCTTAACCCTTTTCTATCTTTCTTTCGTTCGTTCATTTTATTTTTACTTTCTCTTACCCTGGAGATAGAGAAAGTATTGTTTTAGGATCAAATTTTCGAACGTGAGTTTTTGTTATATTTACACGTTTTGAAGTTCCCTGAATCCAAAAATCATGTTTTTAGCGAATGGTCAGTGTGTCTGTCTGTCTGCTTGTGTGTGTGTTATCAGCATAGCTCAAGAACAGTAGCAGAAAGTCCAAACCTGGTATTCTAAATGTGTATGATATAGGGATGCTACACCAAGCTTTTCGTTGAGATGAAGCAAATGGTTCGTGTACACAAAGGAGAATTCAAAAACATTACTTCTATAGGGGAAATTGCCGGTAAGTCGAGTTTAACATCTATAGATTGCACTAAACCAAATGAAACGAATAAATATTTTTTATATGGGTAAAAACATGTCTCATGTAGAATATAGTAGGAAATTCATTCACTGTTCGTTTGCGGGGCTACACAAAAGGACTAGATAAAAGTGCGACAATAGTTGCAAATTGTTGGAAGTGTATTTCAGGCTGGACTATGTATTATTACTATAGGATTATATTTAGGTGCACCATGTGGTCTGTATATAATCTTCGAAAGATATACAGGGCTGCAAATTTTTAAGCGATAACATTCTTTTTTGTTGTTAGTGGATGTACTTTACTTATAATATTTTACCATTTCCAGGAAAGCTGTTCGGGAATTCCTCATAGAGATATGGTAAATAATGTATGTTTTTAAGCTAAATATTCATAGCTTGTTTTTTGTATATTTACACGTTTTGAGGCTTCTTGATTACCGTAGTCAAGTTTTTTAACGTTTGATCTTTGTCTGTTTCTCTTAAAGTGACTTAAAAACGAATAATTTTAGGAGATCCAAATGTTGTATTTTGAAGTTAATATAAGTTTGTTGCTGGAAAAGTTTGATCAAGATTGATAAGTTTCAAGGAATGTTGCGTGTGAAAATTGTCTGGATAATTTTAAGTGAACTTTTAATAACAGATTTAAATTATATACAAATGTATGTGCATAAATGAAATGGGGGTTGAGGGGTGGCGATCCCTTTTCCTCACACAGACTTAACTATCATATAAAACTCTTCCGAATCCTAATTTGAATTGTTTAACATAGGTTTACATAACAGTACTCGTTACCTTACCTCTTAATCTCCAACCTGTATTTATAGTATTAAATTTCAGGGTAAGAGAAAGTCGTGTGAGTGACACACCAGATTGTTTATTTTATTATATTTTATTTCATTTTTTAATTAAACTTTAAAACGTGGTGAATCAAAATAACTGCCCGTGATGTTGAAAACCAAGAGGTAGAAAATATATAAAATAATCAGTTAATGTTAACTACATTCTTTAACAACTAGTATCCTTATAAAACATAATAGCCATATAGTATCCTGATTTTGGCGGGAGTCTTTATTACAAGAAATGTTCTATAACGAATTTCGATTAACTTAATCGCATGAAATAAATATGACAGATTTCTATTTTAAAAAGGTGATAAATCTGATTTTAAAATGCGAAATATTGGAAGCTATGCTAACACAGATTAATATATATATATATATATATATATAATCACGTCTATGGCTATAAAATCATAATTGTTTATTTTCCCAGATGACCGCCTGCACCACTATTTTGCAAAAATAATTTTCGATACACTTAATCATTAAAAAATAACTTTAAAGGTTTTTATTACAAAATAGTGATAATAAACCTTATTTATAAGGGCCGCGGTAGCTTATTTGGTAGAGTATTAAGCTCGCAATCCAACGACTGCTGGTTAGATACTCGAGTCGGTCACAGGCTGTCGTGTACTGTACAGTCATGTACCGTGCGGCCATTTCACGTAAAATCTGCCATTGCTGCAACGTCCCATATGTTCCATGAAAGTATACCTCAAAGGATTGCCGAAGAGAGACCTCAAAATTGTGTAACATGTCTCTGGACTACGTTAGAGGTGAAACTCAGGTCGTCGCCGATTGCCCACTACATAGCTCTAGTACGCATTAAAACCACTCAACTTCATGATTAATTTAATTTAGAAAATTCAAATATTGGTATCTATGGGTGCAAAATCTGACATAAATAAATTAATCCGAAATTTTTTTCCGATGTAACAAGTATTAATTTTTTTCTTTTGAAGTAAGTGCAAAGATTTCTAAATATTAATCAACCTTGCATCACAGAGTTTTAAAATTTTCAAATAAATTCGTTGCATTTTTTTTTTATATTAATAACATTTCATCACGAATTAAATGTAACCTTTGATCATTAGCACTTCTGACCCCGAAATAGTGACTCATAAATTTCAATAATTGAAGCGAATCTCAAATTTAAATATTTTATTTTTAATAAAAACTATCATCATAATAGCAGAGCCTTTTTCTAAATCTTTAATTGGCAACAATAAAAAGTGATATATGAGTGTGTAAGGTAATGTCAACTTTTTATGTTGAGACTGACAATTGAAATTCATGTCCTTCACTATAATCTCCATTTTGTAATATATTTTATTTGATCTGATCTGATAAAATAATATATTCATTAAAAAAACTGGTTCACAAATTAACTACGTACAAAAAATATGACAATGTATCAGTCATGTTCAAATTTATATTCCGAAACAGGAACGTGTTAACACGTGACATCTTTCCTACTTTTATTCAATTTTCTTACGTCGAATATACTTACATAATCACTTGTGAAAATGGATGAATAAAAGTTAAAAGATATATTCATTTGTCTAAGAATTTCTGACTTTTCATACGCAGATATTTAATTAAAACAGTATCTGTATAAAAGTAAATTGGAGCATTTAAATAGTTAGATATTGATTTCAAGTGCCACTCATTCTATATCCTTTACTTTCGCTATTAACCTTAAGTTGTTTACTTACAACATACGATTTTCTTTGCATTTTAACATGTGAATGCTCACAAAATTTAACTTCATTTACTCATTTTAATAAGGTTTACGTATCACTGTTCATTTTCTAATTCTACGAGTATTCAAACTAACAAATTCTTACAAAATATTTTTGCAGTCTCCTTTTTATTTGAACAGCTCTTGTAATCGAAAAGAAAATTGCAAGTCCCTGTATAAGAATGAATTGCCTGACTTTAATAAAAAGCTTCAAGTAATGGGATTCAGGTTTAGAAAACCGACTTTGGATTTCCAGTTAATATCATTTTTGTACTATTATTATTTGAGCTGTGCAGATAATCCGCGTTTGTAATGATCGATAGATGGCGCTTTTTCAGCTTTTGTTGTTAGTAAATATAATAGCCACGAGTATCTATTATTGTTCTTTTTGTTGTTCTACTTAATATTCGTACTATAATTTCTCCGCCATTACATCATGGAAAATTGATTGCTTTTGGAAAAAAATATTTCAGTTTATTCAAAGTTGGATCGGAAGTAGATTTTTAACTGAAGTTGAACAAATATTAGTTTCAAATCATCTGATTAATTCTTTACTTCCATTAGCCGAAGCAACTGAAATTTTAAATTTGTCATTTGGAAATAAATGGAAGCTTAATTCTGGATTTCTTTATCCTTTGGAGTTACACTGTAGCACACAACAGTATGTGTTATCTTTTTTACCGGATTTATTCATTTTTATTCAATAAATACATGTGAAACTAAACATCGGCAAGCAATGGCAGCTTGATGAAAGCCGAATTAAAGCATGTTAATTGTAATTTCATCTTAGCCCACCAGAGAGCGGCATTTCATTACAATCGCGGATCGACACACAGACACACGGGAAGAGACAAAAGACAAAACGCTAAAAAAAATCTTCTTTTCATATTTAGGAGACTTCAAAATATTTTTAAAATCGTAATTTAAACAAAACTTATTTCTAAAACGATACATTTTTTAACGCATATGAGTGAGAGAAAAAAAAAAAAAAAAAAAAGTTAAAACTGACATGGCTATGAAACGCATAATGAAAAATAATTTTGTCGCATATAAACTTTTATAAACATTTTTCTAGTTACATTAAGAACTATCTAAAAGAGGAAAAGGGTTTGGGTTTGGATTTAAGGTGTCGCTCTACCGTCATTTTTCGCACATTAAGACCATTTTTGCACATTAGACCGAGACCTGCGGCTTAAAATGGATTACGAACCACTACGCACACCCATATTTGAACTCGGATTCAAACCCGGCAGCTGGAAACTGAATAAGGACAGACAGATGCCTTTAAAATTAGCTATCGATTAATGAAATATTCAATAACTGAAGCTGATCAGAACAACTGAAAACACTTTGTCTATGCTAACTAAAATAAAATAAGTGTGGAGTGATTCCACTCGACTTTTCGCACATTGCGTAATTAACGGTTGTTTAAATAAGTTAAAGTAAGAGAAGTCTGAAATCAATCAGCTCAAATGAATAAAGCGTTTAACGCTATTGCATTTCAAATAATTTGAGCCCATAGGTCATAATGATAAAGAAGTTTTCGTTGTGTCCCTGTAAAACTCTATAAGTGTTAGGCACACCAAAATCAATAGGGCTCGTGCTACTGTTACCTATAACATGTATATAAATTTAAGGCTTAATCGAATAGGGCATTTAGATGCTTTCGCGTTTTAAATAATTTCAGCCCATAGGCGATAATGATAAAGGATTTTTCTTTGTGTCTGTAAAAAAAAAAAAAAAAAAAAAAAAAAACTGTAAAAGTTAGATTCAACAGAATCTACACAGTTCGCATGACGGTGACCTATAGCATGCATACTAACTTACAGCTTATTCAAACAAAGTTTCAAATAAAATTTAGTTTTTTAGACGCTATCGGGTTCACTCACACACACACATACATCATGAAAAATCTCATTTTTTCGTAGCTATCTTTAAAAGTGAAACTCGTGTCAAAACTAAAAGTTGGAGGTGTATAACGAGACACCATGGCCTTCGAACATTCGTTTTTGAGCTATACGTGTATATAAGTACCAAAATCTGTTTCGTAAATCATGATTACAATACTTTCTTTATATAGTAAGTTCGGAAAGTAAAAACTAGTATTTAAGAGTACTTTGTATAATGATTGATAAGTTAATTTTTTTAAAGTATCCTTGTGTCTGGATGCTGAAAAATGTGCATGAATGTCTTCATTCAAACATATAAATACGTAACAAAAATTAAAGTATCAAAGAATCCACAAAGTAATGCGAAATATGTTTTGAATATATAGATAAATTATAATAATGTAAAATCCAGGGGAAATTTAAAAAACTCAGACGCATGGAGCATTTAAATTTTTTTTAAATAATTAAAATTTTCATTTTTATTTCAAGATTTACAAAAAATTTTAATGTACTTAATATTGGTACATTTCAATGCATATGTCTGAAAACGTTTATGTAACTCTAAGACAGTAATTAAAAAAAAAAAAAAATTCAGCATCCACTATGCCCTTAAGTATGTACATCAGTGAGATTCCCTTTTCTTTTCTTTCCATGTCATCCAATGGATTTTTGTTGCTTCATTTTATAAAAACATCTCATTCAAAAATGAAGTTTTTCGAATTCTGTTTTTTGAATATTACTCTTTGAATATATCGCCTTTCAGCGTAGTGAGCCATTTTTAGAAGAAAAAAAAAGTAAATTTACATATTCCGGTTAGAGGTCCAAACAAAGAGTCCTAAATTTACTTAATGAAATAAAATATTTATTTATTTATTTATTTTCAAAAAAATGTTTACTAAGCTAAAAAGCGACACATTCAAAGTGTAATATTCAAATATTTCAGAATTCGAAAAACTTCATTTTTGATTGAGATATCTTTGTAAAACGAAGCAACAAAAATCCCATAGGATAACATGAAAAAAGAGAAAGGGAGCTATCTGACTGATGTACAGCCTTAACATGGGATTTAAATTTTTTTATCCAATTTTAAAAAGTTAGCGTTTCGTCTTCCGTTGTCATATGTCAGGTTTCGAACTCCTGTTCAGATATGGATATTTGCATGGATCTTGAATCCATTTTAAACCGCAGGTTCCAGTCTACTGCGCCTTAATGTGCAAAAAAAGTCCCTAAAGATGCCAAAAACCCAACCCCCTTAAAAAAAATTTCTGGAATAAAAAGTTTTTTTCAAAATGGAATCTGGATATTACCACGAAGCGATAACAAGACCTAATTCGTGAAGTATTTTCGTAATGCATCTTTTGCCTTCAAGCAATAAAATAATTCATTAAACTTCTATTATAACAATGTTTTAGCTTCTCTATACCTACTCCACCCAACACTGAAATGCATACAAAGTAATAAGAGAGAAGGAAATGAAGGAACAAATAAATACATTTAAATCAACAGAAGTAGATTAAACATATTTACTTTCTCACATATTAAAAACACATCTAAGTCCTTCAAACACAGTTATTTTCGCGAAAAGTATCTCAGAAATTAATCTCAATTTATTTCGCAGAAGGTTAGCTTAATAATCCTCTCCTTACTTCATCAGGTATTCAAGAGCCATAGTCTTACCAATTCTGGACACATACATCACACCGTTAAAAAAAGAAACACGTATGCTTCTTCAGGACTACCACCACCTCGTGCATATGTATACATGATGAGCTGTCATCTCCGGCTTTCACCCGTAACATGTGATGGGAAATTCGTGAATTCTTAAATTGAATTTTATCACGGTAGCTGCAGTTTCTATATTCATTTCTAGTATTAAACTTTCTCTTTAATGATTCACGTACAAATATTAATATTTATTTATTTATTTATTTATTTTAATTTAGTGCTTCCTTTATTTCTCACGTCAAAAAACTCAGTATCAAAAATATTCACATTCATATGTTCAGTTCATATTCATATGTTTTAATACTGAAAATAGTTTTTATTACTTTCCGAACACTATAGTGAGGAAAGTATTGTAATCATGTCAAAAATCCGAATTGGAGATTTTGATGTTTCTATACGTTTCGAGGTTTAATGAGTCCGTTTTCACTATTTTTGCGATGATGTATGTACGTGTGTGTGTATGTATGTGTGTATGTATGTGTGTATGTCTGTGAGTGAACACGCTAGCGTCTAAACGCTTTGTTCGAAAAAGCTGAAATTTGGTACGTATATTGTAAGTCACCGTAGTACGAACCCTATAGATTTTGGTGAATCTAGCACTTATAGTTTTTTTACAGGGACACAAAGAAAAATTCTTTATCATTATGACCTATGGGACCAAAATCTTAAAAGTGCGATAGCATCTAAACGCCTTATTTAATTGAGCAAAAAATTTATACACATATTATAGGTCACAGATATTCAATCCGTATAGATTTTGGAGAATCTAGCACTTATAGTTTTTTACAGGGACACAAAGAAAAATTCTTTATCATTATGGCCTATGGGACAAAATTTTTAAAATTGCGATAGTATCTAAACGCCTTATTCAATTGAGCTGAAAATATATATGAATATTATAAATCACTGTTGCACTAACTATAATCATTTTGGTGAATCTAGCATTTATAGGTTTTTACAGGGACACAACGAAAAATTCTTTATCATTATGATCTATGAGCTCAAAGTTCGGTAGCGTTAAGTAAAACATCGTGTAGTATATGGAGAAAGATACTCAAATACTCTATTATGGTTTTCTCTCTTTTGTTTGTTTAACGACTCCTCTTTCTTTACTTTATCTAAAAAACTGTTAATTACTCAATGTTCGGAAAGTCGAGTGGAGTCACTCCAGATTTTTATTGAAAGTGGTGACACATAGGTATCATTTTGGAGGTGCTTTTTATAAAGCGACTGTACATACAGTCGGTAACAAAAGTGTCCCAACACTAGCAAAAATTCCTGTGTAAAAAGAGTACACTTCATACGCTTTTGTTAAATAAATCCTTGTCGAATCCTTGTCTTAGTCAGTGTAAGAACATGATTCGATAAGGATTTTGTTAACAAAACCGTATGAAGTGTACTTTTTTTACATAGGAATTTTTGCTAGTGTTCGGACACTTTTGTTACCGAGTGTACGACCCGGATGCAAGACAGCCGCTTTAATCTCATTAACTGATTCCCTAATACCGAGAAACTACCTGGGAAACTCTTTCAAGAATTTTCGAATTACTTGAAAAAGCTATAGAAGTTAGTTTGCACTATACTTAACTTGCTGGTAAATACAGTCGGCTGCAAAATTATTCGAGCACTAGCAATAATCCTTGCCAAAGAAAGGTACACTTAATACAGCTTTGTTAAATAAGTCCTTGTCGAGTCATGTTCTTAATCAGTCTAAGAACATGATTCGACAAGGATTTACTTAGCAAAACAGTCTTAAGCGTACTTTTTAAATATAGGAATTATTGGCTAGTGCTCGAATAATTTTGCATTAGCTGCTGCGCTGCCGCAGAAAAGCATAAAAAAAATGTTAAATTTTATGTTTTGTACGCCAAATACGAAAAAGTCATAGCCAAATTACAGTAACGATCGTTCATTAATTCCAAAAAGTTAAATATATCGAATAGCTTTAATTTTTTAAATGTAACATCATGTATTAGCATTATACATCTCAAATGTTCTATCATTTTATGTATAGTGAGTGATCAAATCATAAAAAAATTATTTTGCCAATTTTTCTATTTTCTAAAAAAATATAGGAATACCTTAAACTTCAGACATGGAAAGAAGATGCCTAAATTCCCACTTTCCAGTATCGTTTTACTCACGAGTACGATTAGCGGATCAACCACAAATTGAAGAAAAGTACAAATACTTTGCATTACACAGTATCACAAAAAGCTACAAATGGATTGTAACTTTAATACATGATTTCATCTATTATTTAAATATTTGTGCGCTTTTTTGTGGGAGTTGCATGATTATTTAGACAGATTTTTTTTTTTCCTCTAAGATTATTAATCATTTGGCAAGTTTTTTTACTTATAACAAGAATGAATTTCAACAAAATTTTACGAAACTCGCAGAAAAATTGACAAAACATTGTTTTGAAACATAAAATGCACGTGAGATTTTCTGTAAAATGGCGGGATCATTATAATGAATCATAAAGATTCCACCATTTTATAGAAAATCTGATATTTCCTCTTTGAATCCAACAATTAACTAATTCATATGTTTTTTCAGTATTCTTTTGTTAAACAAGAGCCTTTTTAATTTCTTCACTGCAGTTATACAAGTTCCTGTTTACCCACTACAACCTTTATCAAGCTAACCCACATCTTCAAATCTATAGGTCTTAGCTTCCGCAGTAATAATTTCTCTAGAAGAAACATCTCTTTTCCACCACAATGTTACAAAGTGACATTACTAAGTCTTACTAAGTTTCTTCTGCAAGTAACATTTCGCCTGGATACCTCATCTAGCATATCTCCTTGCGCATCATCAAGCTTTTGTCACTATGACCATTACCAAGTATCCTAATACAATTGACTTTTCGGTATGAACTTTGCTAACATAATTTTTTAACCTGAAGATACCATATATTCATAGTGAAAGCTTTGTTTTATACATAAATTGTTAATTTGGCTTTAATAAATAAATATGACGTGTTTTGAAGTGTTTTTAAATGATTTAGTGCCTTTTAATAATACAGTACGAAGCAAAAGTTTAGACAATGAAGAAATTCATGCAGATTTCGAAAAATATTTAATCAATTTTCTTAACATAGCTTGAATGTAATGTGCTGTGCATATAAACAATATTTATAACAAGGAAAAGTAGTACTGTACATATTGCAAGTAATTAAATGGTAACAAAAATATAATACTGTCTCAAAAGTTTAGACAAAAATTAAATAAAATCTAAATAAACAATTTTTGAAACCTAATTGTGCATCCCTGCGTATTACTTCATAAATACGAGATTCCATCGAAGAAGCTAAATTTTGCATAGTTTGGGGACCGATGTCGAACCATGCATCCTCCATAGATGTCTTGAGTTCCTGTACAAAAAAGTATTGTCTACCACTGCAATAAACTTTGAGAGCCATGATGCCCCAAAGATTCTCTGTAGGGTTAAGATCTGTGTTACATGCTGGCCAGTCGAGAACTTTTATATTATGAGAATTAAACCAAGATTTTGTATTGTTTGCAGTGTGAATCGAAACATTGTCTTATTGAAATTGCCACTGATGGCCACCTAGAAGCTCAGCAAATGGCATTAAGTTCTTTTCTAATGTCTCTGTATAATGCTGTGATATTTGACGACCACTGGTAAAGGTCAGAGATACTTGTCCATAATAGCAAATGGCTGCCCAAATCATCACCGAGCCCCCTCCTTATCTGCGACTGAAAAAACCTAGAGGTTAATTCCGCAATCATACCCATACGATGACCAGACATCTGGACCATCTAGATTCTACTTTTTTTCCTCGCTAAATATGACTGATTGCCATTTCTGTCCATATGACATATGCTTTCGAGCACACAACATTCTTTGTAACTTATGATATGGCTTCAGAGCTGCTTTCTTTTACATTTTGCTATAAACTGTTGTTCCTTTTTCCACAATTCGTCTACGAATCGTATCCTTTGATACAGAGAGTCCCGATGACCTTTGAACTCCGCGTACACTCATTTGTTGGGTACTCGCTAGTCTTTGTATCAGGCGATCCTCTTGTATATTTCTTACACGTGGCCTCCCAGATCTACATTTTGCTTTATATTCACAACCACGTGATAAAACTCGATGAATAGATTTCTTAGATCTATTAATAATAGCCAAAATTTCTGAAACGCTCTTCCCTTCAGCTTTCAACTGCCAAATCATTGAAATCTCATTCCCTTGAATTTTTTTTAGCTCGGTGCATGTCGACTACGAAGCGTTATCGTTTGCAGAACTTAAGTATTCAAAATCTGTGACATCATCGATTTTAAATTTGCATATGCCAGCAAATATTCACAGAAACTCATAATCGTGTCTAAACTCTTGCGACAAGCAAATTTTTATTTTTATCAAAAAAATTAAAATTATAGCAAATCAAACGACTTTCTTTTGATTATAGCATTTTAAAACATATTTTAAATATATATACAGGTTTTTGTAATTCTGACGTCATAATTCTAAATTTTAAAGATGAATAACGTCATTTTCTAAACTTTTGCGTCGCACTGCATTAAAAATAAGTGTTATCCTAATCACTGATATGGATATGTTATGTTTTGCAAAATTAATAAAGGGTATCAAATAATCTTCCTACATCATTAATGGTCCAACGGCAATAGCCAAAAAGTTTTGCTTTCGAAGTTGGTAGACGGAAATTGCCAGGATCAATCCCAGATCCCATTCGTCTGTCTAAATGTTTGTAGTTTTTCGTGGTCTTCTCCGAAATGCGCATGAAACGGGCTAGGAATCTTAGAAAGACCCCCCCCACACACACACACACACACGCACACATGCACACACACACACATACACCAACACGCAGAGCACATTTCTCCCACCCCAGGCGTAAGATACTTGTGTAGTCAATTGGCCTTAATCCCTGCACTGCCTACTGCATTAATGATTGAGTCATTTAAGGAGTTTAGTCATCCATGCAAAATTTTCTGAAGGAGTCCTCCCGAAACTAAAAACAGTCATCGAAGGAATAGTTTATTTTAAGTTACTTGGACGTTTTTATACGAATAACAAAGTAATTTATATTTTCCTTTTAAACGCTTGATTACTTATGACTATTGTGAGTGCATCTAAAATAATTAGCTATACTAACAGACAAATCATTAAAATCTATGAGCAAAACTCTCTATACCAAAAAATAAAAAATCTCTAATTTCTGTCTATTCTATTGTACTGAGGGTATTTTGTTAAATAACTTAAACGCAATCTCATCATGAATTACATGTGTCTTGGTGCATACTTTTTCACCAGTAAAATATTTTTTTACTTTCTCTTATCCACAGAGTCGAGAAAGAATTGTTTTAGGGTCAAATTTTCGAACGTGAGTTTTTGTTATATTTACATGTTCTGAAGTCCCCAGAATACGAAAATCATGTTTTTAGCGAAAGATCTGTGTGTCTGTCTGTGTGTCTGTTATCAGCATATCTCAAGAACAAATAGTAGCAGAAATTTCAAACTCGGTATTCTAAATGTGTATCATATAGGGATGCTACATTAAGCTTTTCGTTGAGATGAAACCAATGGTTCGTGTACGGGGACAGTCAAAAGTATTCAAATACATTACGTCTATGGGGAAATTGCAGGTAAGTAGAGTTTCACATCGTTTAACATCTATAGACTGCACTAAACCAATTGAAACGAATATATATTTTGTGTAATAGAGACAGTCAACTGGGAAAAAAAATTTTGTATGTAGGAGCCTCGCCTCCCCCCCTGGGGGGGAAGTCCCCCCTCGAAGGGAGTAAATTTTCCTGATGGGTATCTTTCAAAAGAGCTCGCCAATATCTTTAAAACGAATGGTTCAACCATCGATCTGCGATAATTTAAAATAAAGTTATCGATTTTTTTCATTTTTAACGAAAAAAAAAATTCTTTTAATGTAATATTGAGAATAAATTCAACTTTTTTTTGGATATTTAGTGTTATACTACTTCTCTAATATGGAAACCATGTGCATTTTAATGGAAGATAATTTTTTAAAATAATAATTTTAATAAATTATTTTTACTGAGTGAATTTCTATAGGAAAATATAGAAGAAAGTCGTGTGGTGGCCACAACAAACTAGTTATTTGTTGTTAGTGGATGTGCTTTACTAATAATATTTTACCATTTTCAGGAAAGCTGTTCGGAAATTGAAATAAATTCCTCATAGAGATATGGTAAATAATGTGTGTTTTAAGCTAAATATTCATCGCTTGTTTTTTGTACATTAATGAAACGGGGGGTTAAGGGGGCGGTAGCCCCCCCCCCCCTCACACAGAACTAATTATCATATAAAACTCTTCCTAAGCCTAATTTGAATCGTTTCCCTGTGTCTCTTAGAGTAACTTAAAAACTAATAATTCCAAAAGTTGCATTTTGAAGTTACTATAAGTTTGATGCTGGAAAAGTTTGATAAAGACTGATAAGCTTCAAAGAATGTTGCGCGCGAAAGTTTTCTGTATAATTTTAAGTGAATTTATAATTTTAATAACAGATTTAAATTGTATATAAATGTAGATGCAGAAATTAAACGGAGGGGGGGGGGGTGAGAACTGATTATCATATAAAACTCTTCTGGAGCCTAATTTGAATTGTTTTAACATAGGTTTACATAACAGTACTCGTTATCTTACCTTTTAATCTCCAACCTGTATTTATAGTATTAAATTTCAGGGTAAGAGAAAGTAGTGTGAGTGACACACCAGATTATTCCTTCATATTTTTATTCCTCTAACAGGGTAAAAGTACGACATTTCTGCCAGTATATGATCTACATCTCCAATAACCACCGAAACAAAATAAAATATTAATTTCGGTTTTATTGCTGTTAAAACAAAAATTATTTTTGGTATGGGCTTTATTTTAATTTTTTGCATTTTCTCATGGAAACAGACATTCGTATGTCAAATCCCTAGCAGTCTGCTAAAAGTTCTTTTGAGAATGGGTTAAAAAATGTACCAACTAAATTGAATAGTTTATTTGGACCATATTGTTATCATTCACACATGAAGACACATGCAAATATCATTCTACAAATTCCGAAAATTTACTTTTGGAACTTGTAACCGCAAAGAAATAGCATCATCGGTATACGTATGTAAGCATGTATATAAAGAAACTCAGTAAATAAAATATCAAAAGCATATTCAAACCTCATAGTAGTCTCGTTTTAGGTTGGATAACATTTAGTGTTGCTGTTTAGTCCTGATTATAATACTTTCCTTGCCTTATACGTGCTTGAGAAATTAACGCCTAAAAATTCAGTTTTTGACGCGTTAAAAATGCGCCTCCCTAATTAAGAAATTTTGATATCCCGGGCTGGAAATCACTTCTGTCTAACCTACCTTTGAATAGTACTCAATTTTTAATCCTAAAGCAGTAGTTCGGACAACGCAATGTTCACTTTGGCCTAACTGCTATCGTTAAAGACCAGTTGACTCCCTTATTACGTATTCTATATTGGACACTGGCTATCTTCAGACATTTAAATAAATCAAACCGTGTTTCATGCCTAGGGGCAAACGCATATGAACTCAAGTGAAAAAGATTAATCGTGTCCCCTAAGATAGACGCTGAATAATTCAGTCTAAAATGATGGCGTGTTATGTAATCATTAAGAAAAAAGAGATTGGAAGATTTAAAGAAATTTAAATAAATAACCAACTTTGTACTACCTGAAGGGTATATTAATAAAATAAAACTTGATAATATCTCTACTTATATTGAATATCTCTACTTATATAATCATAAAAAGAGAAAAATCTATAATCATAAAACTTTAAGCTTCCGTTTTTTGACGGATATTAGAATGTTCTTGATACACTAGTATGCCATGTTAACTATGTTTGTTATTATGTCATACTATACAGTATAAGCATATGTTCTATATATGCTTGGAATCTGTGACAAAAAATTGAACAAAACCTTTTGTATATATGATGTTATCTATGAAAGTTTATGTTGGTTCAATTTTAATGCATAATACTGTAAAATTGTTACTGTGCATTTTTTATACCCAGTTGTATATGTAATATGACCTCTTTTATTATATTTGTTGGTTGAAACTGCGCTTACGGGTGCGCCTCAGTCAGATTCCTTCTTCCACCCTTCTCACGTGAGGTTATAGGAATAAAAAATAATAAAAATAAAAATAAAAATAAAGGTTTTTCTGAATTCTGTTTTTTAATACCACTCTTTGAACATGTCACATATTAGTTTAGCAATTATTATTATTATTATTATTATTATTATTAATTACTTCCTTTAAAAATTTGAAATTAGAGTAGTGAATTTAATTAAGGAAATAAAACGTTTATTTATTTATTTATTTTTATTTATTTATTATTTATTATTTTATTTTATTTTATTTTATTTATTTATTAGCTCACTAAGTTAAAAGGAGGGATGTTTAAGATCAGAATTAAAAAAACATATTTTTAATGAGATATCCCTATAATACGAGGCAACAAATATCCCATAGAATTACTTGGGGAAAAGAAAGAGGGAATCTGATTTATGTGCAGCCTTAATTTCTTTATTGTGAAAAATATATACCGATTCAATTGTGGCTTGGCTCGCCCAACGGAAAGTGAGGCTATCCTGTATATATAATAATTGATTGGTATTACTTTTAATCTATTATAATACATAATGACTTAAATCATTTTGTAGAATAATTTTACGAATTAATAATTTAAATGTGATTAATGTTACTTCATTTTTCAGTAATGTTCAATGACTGGAACCTGCTCTTTTTTACTTACGATTTAATTACCATACACAAAAATGTCAATGTTTTTGTAAAAATGCGTATATTTCAATTAATCTATAAAGAAGTCATGTGATGTATACATCATACTTTTTTTCTTGAAAATGTCAGAGCTAATGTTTTGTTGATATAAGTCTTGCGAGCAGGATAACATGCAAATAATACTGCACATAACTTACAAAAAGCATATGCATGCAAACATATTCTATACTGAAAATGACAAAAAAATAATTTTGCTCGGAAGTTCCATTCTTTTGAAAAATTATTACTATTATTATTACAAAATTTGTCATTATTCTTGGAGTAATTATGCTTATAATTGCAAACATTTTAATATTTAAAAAGTAGTTAGTTCTTCATTTCATATATTTATATGCCATGTAAAAGCTGTTAATCTTTCATCGAATTCTGAGTAACCATTAGAAAGGTATTATGCACGCAAAAATATGCATTAAAAAAAAAAAAACTGGTTAATACTTTTAAAAATATAATTAAACCAGTAATCACTGTAACGAGAAAATTATAACTGCGGTTATTTGATTCTGCACTCATTAGTAGTCCATAAGTGTACTTCAGTAAAATACACCGAAAACTCATATTGAATAATAAATAGTAGCAAGTTTTTAAGCAAACATCATAAATTGCAAAAATACGCAACAATTGTTTCGAGTCGAAATACGTTAGCGCCTCCTCCATCAACCAAAAAAAAACAAAAAAAAAAACAATTGAATACTACCTACATAAAATGATTTAATGCTCAGTAAAGGGTCCCACATAGGAAGTTTATTTTTGTTGTTGCTGTTGTTTTGTTTTGTTTTTCTTAGTAACTTGTACATTTTCAAATAATACATCATGTAGAATATAGTGAACAAAGGCTATGAAAATCTTCTTATATTAATTGAGTAGGGTTTTTTAGAGAAAGCTATTTTAAATGATTCATTATTATGTAAATGACTCAATCATTCATATAATTAAGCATTCATATATTCATATGCACGTATATATATATATATATATACAGGGTGATCCAAAAGTCAGGACCAACTTTAAAATTGAATAATTCGAAAACGAATCAAGATACAAAGATACGGTTTGCACCAAACGAATGGAAAAGAAGCCGGGTTTTTTGTGGCAACGAAAAAAAATGGTTCTGTTGGCGACCAACAGATGGCGCTGTCGTATTTCTGATGTAGGATTATGCAAAGCAACAAACGATATAAAAAGGAACAACTACAGCAGGTAATGGTAGTCGAAGCTTATATGCATCGAAATATCGCATTCTCAGTCGCTACTTTAATCACGCATGGCCTCCAAGATCTCCCGATCTGACACCCTGTGACTTTTGGCTGTGTGGATTCTTGGAAGTCAAAAGTGTACCGCGACCAACCGGCATCACTAGCAGCACTGAAAGATGCCATCCGCCAAAATGTTTCTGCCATAACGCAAGAAATGCTACTAAATGCTGTGAACGATGTGTTGAATCATCTCACAGCTGTACTTCTGAATGATGGACATTGAACAGTTACTGTAGTAGCACTAATTAACTGTAATTAAGCTGACTTGTAAGTTGTCAACATTTTTTTTTTCATTTGTAAATCATCTTTTAGTGAAATAAAACCCTATAGCACCATCTGTTGGTCGCCAACAGAACTAATTTTTTTCCTTTGCCACACAAAACCCGGTTTCTTTTTCCTCCGTTTGGTGCAAACCGTATCTTTGTATCTTGATTCGTTTTCGAATTATTCAATTTTAAAGTTGGTCCTGACTTTTGGATCACCCGGTATATATATATATATATATATATATATATATATGTGTGGTGTGTGTGTGTGTGTGTGTGTGTGTGTGTGTGTGTGTGTGTGTGAGTGTGTGTGTGGTTCATTTATTCAATATCAGACACGAGTGTCAACGTGAAAGCAGCAACGCACTGCTTTCATGCTGCTTTATACTATACTGATTTTTAATAACAGTCAAGTTTAACAGATCTTTATACGCATGACATATTACTTTAATAACAGTTTTGTAAAAATTCAAACATATGTATAAGAATTTTGCAATACGAACAGCCAAAAATGCGCATATCATAAACCTTTTCAGCTTTTTAAAGAATGTTAATAAGACGATGACATTTACAAATTTCAATTATCTGAAAAATTATTTTGCTAAAAGTAATGATAAGCTCAAACGAAAACACTTTCAATCTTAATTCAATTAGGATTAGAGATAGTTTAAAAAAAAATTAAAAATAATGATAAGGTGATACGAAAATACTCTTTCAATCTTTATTTCATTAAGATTTGAGACAGTTAAATTTCAAAATAAATAAACACCAATCCAAAAATAATGGAGTCATGATCTACTCGAGAAAACATTTTATATAAATAAATATGCAATATTATCACTAAAAGAAAATCCACAAATCCAACCCATTATTATCTAATATGCGAAATCCAAACGAAACATTCCCACATACCCACGTTTTCAATAGGATAAAGAACGAACACATGATCAAACATCGAATACAAAAGCACGCACTTGACGTCAAGTTTATCGATATTTTTTGTTGTGTATACATTATTATTTTTTATTTCTTAAATTTTCGTCGCAATAATGACGTCTGCCAAATACCTGTCAGTATTCGGTATAATGCCGGGGGGTCTTCGAGCGACTAAACGGCGCCGGAAAATCGATAATGCAGTTTATCACAGAAAAAACAGTGATACACAGATAAGCTGCGATTAGAAAGTGGTGAAATCACTTGTAATGAAAAATGGAAACTGTCGGAAGATTAAGTGATCTAAAGTCATCAAATCTTGTCAACTTCGTTGAATAAATATTATCTTAAGAAATTTGTATAAAAATTGATTAAAGAATCTAGTGCTTTGAAGCGGAACAAAAACGGCTTTAAAAGGCGACGAAGTCCGAAAATCACCTATGCCAGGCTTAGGACTCAACTTTTAATCGGCATTAATCCAACACCTACATACACTTCCAAGAGATTTTTAACTCCCGAAACATTTGATTAACTTTGAACTACAGATAAAATTATCACGACGTCAACACCAAACGCTTGAAAAAATAAAAAATAAAATTAATTTAAAAATATTGGTGACCAGAAACGAGAATTCTTACTTAATAAAGCTCACTTAATAAGCTTACTTAATAAAGCTTACTTAATAAAGCTTACTTTACGTCAGCTCTGCTTAAAGACGTTCCTCTAAATCAGGCGTAGTCAACATTTTGTACCTACCGCTCACATTTGTATGTCTGTTAGTGTACTTGCCAGCAATGTAATTAGTATTCCATAGCATTTTTAGTACTTGACCCACCCCTTTTTCCGCACCACATTATTTTTAGAGTAATTTTCATCACACAGTCAAGGAATTTTCAGTGCGAAGCACCTGGAACCGAAGGTCTCGCCAGAGCCTGACTAAGGCAGGGGACATACGGGAAGGTTGCCCGGGCCCCCACTTCATAGGGGGCCCCAAATCGAATAGAAAATTTATTTTACATTTCCTTCTTTAATGAACTTTTTTTAAACAAAATATCAGTACAGTGTAAAATCCGGTTCAAAATCAGTTTAAATTTAGCTGAATTCCGCCCTAATGTCAGCAAGGATATGAATTTTTCGCAGCTAGATGACAAAGTTAACAATCAAAAATAAAATGTACAAAACGGTATTCGTCTGACCATTGGAGGGGTGGGGGACTTTATAGCTATTTTAGGTTCTAGTGTAATTTTCTTGTTATATATCTATAATGAGGTGAAAATTTTAAATACCTCCATAAAGTTCGGTTCTTCATTACTGAAGTAGTGAAACAGAGGGGGGAGCGAAAGAAGTTTTTTCCCAAGTAGTGAAATAGAGGGGGCCCCCAAAGAAGTTTTTGCCCCGGGCCCCAATTAGGCTAAGTCGGACCCTGGGTCTCACATCTTCGCAGCTAGTTCAATAGCCTAGATATAAGATAATTTTACTACTAACAGCATACTTGCCAACATACTAGTTAATATTCTCTAAAAAACGCTGGTGCCTAAACAAAAAAGCAGACACTAATAATACTATGGTATATAGATTAGCATGTTGGCAGGTATGATGTTAGTAGTAAAATTTCTAATTACCAACCCGTTCCACAAAAACAGTGAATTATACAGTAGGGAAGTACCTTTACTTTTTATAGAATTTATAAAACAGAGTTATAGCAATTTAAAGCATATAATAATAAAGCGTTTTTCGATTTCAATGTTTTTAAAAAGTCTTTTAAATAATATTAATAATAATAATAATAAGGAAAGTGTTTCTGTGTCGGATAAAACCTTTACCGTCCACTATAAAAGCTAGAACGCCCACTAGTGAACGGAAAGGACCGACCGAGTTGACTACCACTGTTCTAAATTAATTCATTATGTTTTAAAAAGAGGATTTTTCGTATTCACGTTTAACAACTTAATTTCCGTCGACGTATATGCATACACACACACACACACACACACACTTGTAGCACGTGCCACATTGCTGATGATAAAATTTAAGTGATTTAAACATGAATACGTAAAAGCCCCTTTGTTAAAAAATGTAAGGTTTTATAGAAACGCTAAGCGGGACTTAAATTTTAAAATAGAAAAACTGGAGGATTTAAATGTGTTAACATGAATCGTCACCGCCGAAATGCAAGGCAAGCTAACTATATCGCTTATTGCCGATATTCATAATTAATGGGTTAATTAAGGAATAATTTTAGGAGACATTACTCATAGGCACAAGAAGAAATAAGTAAAAAAAAAATCTTCCTCGTTACAAGGAGTCATATATGTCAAAGCCGCTTCTTCAGAAAATTCAGATTTCTGGAGCTGAAGACATAAATAAAATCACCAATTATCCATTTTTGACCAGGCAATCATATTCTGAGTTGTTTGTTTTAATCTATTTTTTCATTCTAGAATAAACGAAATATATTTATTAACCCTAACGCTCTAAATCACTCTAAACAATGTTGCCAAATTTAGAGACTCTTTTTTTCCAACTACCACCAATAATTTTGAGGAGTGATAGTGATATCTGATACACATAACAGACTACGTAACTTCGAAAGGATTAGGCAATTGTTACAGATAAGATTTAGTGGTGAATATTAAATAAAAATTCCCTAAATTTAGCAACATTGACCAATGGAGTGAAATTAAACAGTACCAGTAAACGGTTAATTTATACTCAATAAAAAAACAAAATATTTGGTTTAAAAAACTAGCTAAAAGTTTACAAATTTGCGTCGTCGTGTTGTTGTATCCAGTTGTGGCTTGTAGATTAAGACCAACTGTCTATTTGAAGGATCTAAGCGTGAGCGGGATACCCTCTTTGGGGGATCGGTGATCTTTTTAAAGAGTCCTAGCCTGTGTTCACGCTTAGTTTTGAAGAAACCACAAAAAACAGAGAATTATTAACCCAAAGAGAGAACCTGGCTTCAGTCCCAACATCTCCTGTCAGCTTCAAGTACAGAACTTTCCGACCACTGGTGAAAAATCTTTTTTATTATGTATCATGATTTCAAGAAAATTTTGTGATTTCTTTTTTAAAAAAAGTTAGGGATGAGAAATGTAGTGATACTTTTGTTATCCCTCTAGAATTATCATCACTTTCAAATTTGTGATTATTCATGAGCATTCATAAAGTCAGTTTCTTTAATCCAGCTCCACCCTAAAAATTATATCCTACTACATCACCTTAATAGTCTTGGTCATTAAATACGTTTTTGCAATGGATGTTTGATAAATATGCATCAATATTGAATCATTTTTTTTTTTTTTTCATGAGAATAAATATTTTATACATCGATTTTCGCGTGAATTTATGTTACGGAATTTGAGATATAAATGTTCAGGCTAATTTTGAAAAATATGGCACAGCATCGTGCCTTCTATATGACATACCTTAAATATAATGAGTATTTATCCAAGATCCCATTAAATATGAAATTCTTTAAATTCTGTGAATTAGATGTTGACTTTCAGTTCTCAGATAAATTGTATCTGATGCATATACTAAGCAAAAATTGGATAATTTCATCATAGTAAAAATTTTAAATTTTTAAAAAGTCAACAGCAGTACGAATACAAAATTAATTTTCTTTTCTTTTTCTTTTTTTTTTTTTTTTTTTTTTAATAACAAAACATCTATTTTTCTAAAATATATCGATATCAGGAATACGTGATTTGATAGCTAAGTTAAACACTCCACAGATTTCGTACATCACTTGTGTAGAATGATTAACTTTAGAAGATATGTAGATAAATACATAAACGACACAAATAAGTCAAATAAATATATAAAATTACACAAAAATAGATAGCTTTTTTTTTTTTTTTTTTTTTTATCCTTTTGAAAGTAAAATTATGTTTATTTAAAAATAATTACAAGATAAAAAGATCTTTTTATATACCATGTTTTTAAATTTTCTGTTGAATCATATAAACGCTACCGAAGGCAGCGGGAACCCGGAGCAATTGGATAAAAGTGTTAAAAAAATTAAGTGCTCTCGTGTTTTGAGCTATTATAAAAGTTTCAAATGGCTATCTAGCCGGGAAGTTAGTTAAAATTGATTGCAAGCGTTGTACTGGTAACGCTGCCGAAGGCAGCAAGGTCCCGAAGCAATTGGTTAAAAATATTTAAAAATGCATTTTCACCGTATTCTGAACTATTCTGAATGTTTCAAATGTCTAGCTAGTCGGGAAATTAGTTAAATAATTTTTCTGTTGAATCATATAACCGCTTCCGAATACAGTAGGGACCTGAAACAGTTGACTAAAAGTATTAAAAAAAATGTATTGTCACCGTGTTCTGAGCTGTCCTGAAAGTTTCAAATGTCTAGCTAGTCGGGAAGTTAGTGAAAAATCGATTGCAAGCTTCGTACTGGTAACGCTGCCGAAGGCAGCAGGATTCCAAAGTAGTTGGTTAAAAATATTTAAAAAATAAATTTTCACCACGTTATGGACTATTCTGAAAGTTCCAAATGTCTAGCTAGTCGGGAAATTAGTTAAATAAATTTTCTGTTGAATCATATAAACGCTGCCGAAGGCAGTAGGGACCTGAAACAGTTGACTAAAAGTATCAAAAAAATGTATCGTCACCGTATTCTGAGCTATCCTGAAAGTTTTAAATGTCTAGCTAGTCGAGAAGTTAGTGAAAAATCGATTACAAGCTTTGTACAGGTAACGCTGCCGAAGGCAGCAGGAACCCGGAGCAGTTGGTTAAAAATATTTAAAAAATGCATTTTCACCGTGTTCTGAACTATTCTGAAAGTTTCAAATGTCTAGCTAGTCGGGAAGTTAGTTACATAGATTTTCTGTTGAATCCTATAAATGCTGCCGAATGCAGTAGGGACCTGAAACAGTTGACTAAAATTATCTAAGAAATGTATTGTCACCGTGTTCTGAGCTATCCTGAAAGTTTCAGATGTCCAACTAGTCGGGAAGTTAGTGAAAAATTGATTGCAAGCTTTTTTTCTGGTAACGCTGCCGAAGGCAGCAAGAACCCGAAACAGTTGGCTAAAAGTATTAAAAAACTGCATTTTCGCCCTATTTTGGACTATTCTGAAAGTTTCAAATGTCTAGCTAGTCGGGAAGTTAGTTAAATAAATTTTCTGTTGAATCATATAAACTCTGCCGAAGGCAGTAGGGACCTGAAACAGTTGACTAAAAGTATTAAAAAAATGTATTGTCACCGTGTTTTGAGCTATCCTGAAAGTTTCAAATGTCTAGGTAGTTGGAAAGTTAGGGAAAAATCGATTGCAATCTCTGTACTGATAACGCTGCCGAAGGCAGTGAGAACCCGAAACAGTTGGCTAAAGGTATTAAAAAAAATGCATTTTAACCGTATTCTGAACTATTCTGAAAGTTTCAAATGTCTAGCTAGTCGGGAAGTTAGTTAAATAAATTTTCTGTCGAATCATATAAACGCTGCCGAAGGCAGCGGGACCTGAAACAGTTGACTAAAAGTATTAAAAAAATGTATTGTCACCGTGTTCTGAGCTGTCCTGAAAGTTTCAAATATCTAGCTTGTCGGAAAGTTAGTTAAAAATCGATTGCAAGATTTGCACCTGACAAACAAACAAACAAACAAACATACAAACAAGAATCGAAGTTAATAAAAACATGGTAAAAAATACATTTATAACTAAAATAAACAACAGTTTTCAATTATTTACACAGAAAAACTTCTACAACTGCAAATAAAGAAAGAAAGAACTTCATAGTCTACTGTAGATGTCACCACTCTGCTAATCGTTTTCATGTGTATAGAGGTAGGAGAATGGGTTCGATTGCTACACGGGTCTATAAAGCATTTCGAGTTCCACGTCGCGTCATCCTTATTTGTGCAATACGGACTAGGACCCTTTAGAAAGACCCCCGCCCCCCAAGGAAGGCACTCCATCTATAGGTCTAGGACCCTCGTGAAGTCCTTAATCCCTAACACCAAACACACCATTGTGTTATCTACTTCCCTCACGGCGAAGACTTATGCTGTAAAAAATTGAACCTCGGTGCTAAACTTTGCTCCGAAATTTTACGGCTGAGAAGTAATTATTATTTATTATTTACCATATTTATCGTAACACAGTTAATTTGTCGTAAATATCATGGCTCAACGTAAAATTTACGGCTGCGAGATATCAATTTTTTATAGTATATAAGCGGATTTCATTCAAGCCTACAAGTCTTATAGATGTTTAAAAACAGTAAATAACCAATAATGACTCAAAGAAAGAAATACAAACTTCTTACGGTATATAATAACCAAATTATCTGAAAGAGAAACTGATATTATTATCAGATTTCACATTACAAAATAAAGTTTGGCAGCGAAGTTTAAATTTTTTACAATGCATATTATTTTTTTATGTATTGTTTTAATTTATAATCTTAATGTATAAACAGAAAATTATATTGTAAAAAATCCATAGACCAAATGGAAAAAGAAAAAAAGTGTAATTGCTATTAATACTATTAAATTTATTTAAATACTATTACATATATTTTAGATTTTTGCAATCAGGCGTAAATGTGACATTTTTGACTAAATTTTACCAGTAAAGAACACTAGAAATTATAAAAAGATTAGACGTTACGTATTTCTTTAACATTTTCTTTAACATTTCTTTAACATTTCTTTAACATTTCTCTCATGTAAAAAGTGTTGTGAGCGCAAATTGTGCAAACTTATATATCGAGTTTGGCATCATACTCTTCGACTAATCACTGTATTGAACAATTTTCTATAGTTGCTTTTGTGAATTATGACTATGTTTTGCAGTTAAAACTTTAATATAGTAAATGGTATACGTATTTCTATCTACGCCCCTTAAAACTTCGTGAATTATAGGTTAAGAGCAGTTGTAAATGCTTCAATTACAATGCAAAAATATCAAAGAGTCTAAAGCTTTATGAAGACTGAATGACAATAAACCGTTTCGCAAAAAATTATTTTCCATTTTAGGTACTTTAGACGCCTGTTACCAGAAAAAACTAGTTGGCATAGGTGGACTCTGCTCAGTTCCCCATCATATTTATGTTCTCAGAAATTTCTAGTGCGAGACATATTACTAGTGGATCTGCAGATCAGAAGCCTCAACGTCCTATTTGCATCAGACATTATTCAATAGGTCATTTTTATTTGTTCCTTATTATATAATAGTATATATTGATTCGTTCGACTTATTACCAAAATCAAATACATTCCTAAAGGGGGGCGGCAGCCCCCTCAACCCCCCGTTGTATCTCTCTTTGTATACCTATTTGTATATGATATAAAGTGTTACGAAATTGTAAATAATTGCATTTATTTTTGTATAAATTCTTTCAAAGAGGTTTAGTAAGTTGATAAAATGCTAATTTTGTGCCTTTATAGTCGTTTTAGCGTTAAAATAGCCAAATTTTCCTTTAAAAACGCATTAAAAAGCTCCTATAAGGGAAGAAATAAATTTGGCGCCAAATTTGGCGACTATTTCCCTCCTTGGCGATTTTTTTGGCGATCTTGGCGAGAAAATCCTTATTAGGGATATACCAAATATGGAAGCTCTAATCTCATTGGCTGATGTGATACGAGAATTTTCCAGAACAGTCTGTTTTCGATAGAAAAGTATAAAAGGAGCATTATTTTCGCCAAGGCGGTCAGTCTCAGATCTATATGAGTTTCGTCAAATGCTTGCTCAATGGGCTCATGAATATGTGTACCAAATTGCAAGTCAATAGCGTTATTTTGGGGACCGATATCGCGGTACATACAAATTCTTCCCATAGGCCGTAATGGTAAAAAAAACTTTGGCGTGTCCCTGTACACGAACTTACAAACGGAATGCACACCGAAAACTATACAGCTAATTTCGTGGCCATCATGAACATGTGTACAAAATTTCAAGTCAATAGCGTGTTTTTTGCGGCCGCTATCGCATGACAGACAGACAGACAGACGGAATCCAAAATCCTTTTGAGTCCCAACAGAGGGCCTCCATTCACATTTCGGCAAAAATTGGAAGTCAATAGCTTGATTTTTGCGGTGGCTATCGCGGTACATACAGATTCTTCCCATAGGCCGTAATCATAAAAAATCTTTGGCGTGTCCCTGTACACGAACTACAAATGGAATACACACCTAAAACTATACAGCTGATTCCGTTGGGCTCATGAACACGTGTACCAAATTGCAAGTCAATAGCGTGATTTTTGTGGCCGCTATCGCGGTACATACAAATTCCTCCCATAGGCCATAATGATAAGAAAAACTTTGGCGTGTCCCTGTACACAAATTACAAATGGAATACACACCCAAAACTATACAGCAGATTTCGCGGGGCACATGAACACGTGTACCAAATTGCAAGTCAATAGCGTGATTTTTGTTGCCGCTATCGTGATACATATAAATTTCTCCCATAGGCCGTAATGATAAGAAAAACTTTGGCGTGTCCCTGTATACGAAATACAAATGAAATACATACCAAAAACTATACAGCTGATTTCGTGGGGCTCGTGAACATGTGTACCAAATTTCAAGTAAATAGCGCTTTTTTGGCGGCCGCTATCGCGCGACAGACAGACAGACAGACACAGCCCAAAACCGTTTTGAGTCTCAACAGACGGCCTCCACTGACGTTTCGGCAATAATGTTAAAAGAAATCAATTTGACCAAAGCTTCATACAGTGACAGAATGAAATCCCCGCCTAATAGGCTATCCACCGTTCACTTCGATATATTTATCTTATTCTAATCTATTAATTTATTTTATCGGGGTCAATTCCGTTGTTTAGTTTTCATGCTACTATTTCCAATGCAATAATCCTCAAATTCATATTTATATGAAAAATTTACAATTTCGCTATGTTGATAAAATCGTAAATTACGAATAATTTACGAAATTTTCCTATTAGAATATTTGTATTCAATCATGTTCAAACAAATATCATAAACGTAATTTTGAAGTTGTCTAACGTATTTAGGATCCTCAAAATGGAAGTTTATGCTCAATTTTGCTTTATTCTGACATGTTAAATAAATCGTAAATTCCAAATAACTTACGAATTTTTTAAATTGGAAAAATCATAGTCTATGATATTCATGCCAGTATCCTAAATATTATTTCGAAAGTGGTTTGACATCTTTACGATGAAAATATCCCTCAAGATTGACGTTTATGTGAAATTTTGCTCTATTCAGCCATGTTAAGAAATTCGTAAATTTCCAATAACTTACGAAATCTTTATATTGGAAAATTCATACTCATTAATATTCATGCCAGTGTCCTAAATAATGTTTCAAAAGTAGTCTGACATCTTTATGATGAAAATATCTCTCAAAATTGAAGTTTATGTGAAATTTTCCCTTATACTGCCATGTTAAGAAATTCGTAAATTTCCAGTAACTTGCGAAATTTTCAAAGTAGCATATTTATAGTTACTGATGTTCATTCCGGCATCAAAACTGATATTTTAAA
Organism: Salticus scenicus; assembly: GCA_963930645.1. Lineage (NCBI taxonomy): Eukaryota > Metazoa > Arthropoda > Arachnida > Araneae > Salticidae > Salticus > Salticus scenicus. The sequence goes on from OZ005655.1 coordinate 15,340,167, forward strand.
ACTGGTCTGACATTTTTACAGTAAAAAGTTTTCATTTAATGCACGTTTAAGTGATTTTTTGTCCTATTCTCCCATGTTAAGAAAATCGTAAATTTCGAATAACTTACGAAGTTTTTAAAATCGAATGTTGCAAATGAATAGGGTTCTTGCCAGTGTCGAAAGTAATATTTTAAAACTGATCTGACCTCTCTGCGACAATTTGTTCTTGAGATATCGTGTACACAGACTAACAAACTAACGGACTGACCCACTAACAGACTAACACACTAACAGACTAACAGACTAACAGACACCCTACAGACAGACACCATAGAAATTTTGTCATTTTCGGATTCCTCACACCTGAAAACGTGTAGAAAAGTCAAAAAACCGAGGTCGAAAATTTTCACGATTACCTAAGTTCCCCATACCTATAGTATGATGGGGAACTAATAAAAATTAAATTAAATTTTAAAAAACGCAGATTAACGCAGAAATACATTTTCCATTTACAATTTGACAGCAGTGAGGAATAAGAAACTAACATGAAATATCTGTGAGTAATTATTAATTAATATACATAAAGTTATTCGTCTCAAATATTAACTTAATTTACATGCGTAAAAAACACCCTGGTTATAATGGAATGTAACTCGAAAAAGTTTTCAATGCTTTCAATTTGCACCTTTACTTTTACACAACGAAGTATCAGACCCAAATTATTGCATGGGAATCTGGGATTTTGTGCAGACAGTTCAAATTTCAAGGGGCTGTTAAACCCATAATATTAAATTATAAAATATCGCTTACTTCAATAAAATTTTCTATGATAAAAATTTTCAAAAAAATAAAAATAAATAAATAAATAAATAAATTCTTCGTTAAAAAGCACTAAATTTTCTTGAAAAAAATTTTTTTATAATGAATATATTTTGTTTTTATCTGATGAACTTGTATACTTTAGTGTTAATTAAACGTTATATCGGGCTTTTTTTTTTTTTTTTTTATCTCCTGTCAGGCGCAATATAACGACGATCACAGATAAATGAAGCTGCTCCATATTCTACAGTGCGTGATTGAATTATTCACTTAAAACTAGATGAAATAGGACTATGCTCAGTTCCCCATTGTATATTTATAATTACTAGTATCGCCCAGTGGTCGAAACTCGACCATTTTTTTTTTTGCAAAGCGAGGCAAAGCAAAGTTATTGCCTTGTCCTAAACGGAATGCAGTTGCAACACAGCTGCGGCAATTGTTTGCCGATATTCACTCTAACTGAATCAGCAGAGTTGTACTTAATATAACTATTTCTCTCTGTAGATGTTAGTCTTTCCTGAAATGAGAGAAAATCGCAACGTGAAAACGCCCCTTGTTGTGTGATACAGCCCAGAAGCTAATAGGTACCATGTCAAACCAAGGCCCAACCAAGTATCAAATTCTGTTAAATTAATTCGATTGTTTCATAAAGTACAGTGTTTGAACACACACACAAAAAAAAAAGATATTTTTCAAAAATGGTCGAATTGAGTTCGGGAAATTTCAAAACGTGTAAATTTATCGAAAACCGAAAATCTAAAACTTTTCTGAATCTTATATTTTCTACTTATATATGCAGAGGAAAGAATAATAAATCCACTTTTTAAAAAATAAAAATAAGTAGTCAATTTCACCTAATTAAAATGCAAGGAAATTTCAAAACGTGTAAATTCATCGAAAACCAGAAATCAAAACTTTTTATGTATCTTCTACTTGCTTCTTCTACCCACAAAAGCTAGCAATAAAGACACTTTAAAAAAAAAAATAAGTAGCCAATTTCAGTTAATTGAAACGTAAAGAAAGCTCAAAACATGTAAATTCAGCAAAAAAACGGAAATCGGAATTTTTTCCGTATCGTCTACTTATACATGCAGCAGTTAGTAACAAATCCATTTTCCTTTTATTTAGTATATTAGTTGAATATTTATTGTTTAAATATCATCCTTTGAAATGAAATGTTTATGTTTACATTCGAAACTGGAAGTTTGCCATTTTTTTTTTTTTTCCTGGAGTTTTGTGATTTTAAATTAATATTTTATCAATTTTACAGAAAAAATAACTCAATCAAACACATGTAGACAGTAACTTATATATAACTTTTATAACCCAAATATCGGAATTAAAATCGGCAGATAATATCCGTTATTTTTTAACAATTTTTTACAAAAAATCCAATGGACGATTAACATTGAAAATCTTTTTCATGGCTCCATGGAAAGACAGTGACGTCATCACTTCGCTTGCGTATAGAGCATTTCCTCGTGACGTCTGGTGGTTGGCAAAAAAGCGCGCTCGACTTTCCCGCGCCCCGCCCACCATTGATTTTCCGTTGGTGATCCGCCATTCCCAAGCCTTTTTGCCAACCACTCATAAAAGTTGAGATGTTTGTTTACAAACAAGGAACTGCCCTATAGTGGTGCTACATTATACAAATTACCGTGTCTATGGTTTTATTTGAGCTTTATGAAATTGCCAGATTTAACAACTTTCTACTTTTAGGTATTTTTTAATGTAAAGGAATACGTGTATAAAAGGGAAAAATGGGGGAAAACGCATAAAAATAAATGTATTTTTAAATACCTTCTTGACATCGTAAGAAAATATTATTTGTATTCGCACCTTCCGGCTAACCATACCTTTCGAATGATACCATTTTCAACCCTCTACTCCCATAATTAATATGTTAAAAAGGGACAACAAATTTTATGCTTGCCTATTAATATATAGATAAATTTCTGTTCTGAGGCATACTATAATCTTTTAATAAAAAAGCACCACAACACTGGCGTTGCAAAAATTATTACTTACAAACTTTGAATAAACACCATAAAATGCAATAAACTCGCAACAATTGTTTCGGGTCGAAAAAACACACGACCCTTCATCAGGCGAATAAAGTAAGCACGAGTGCTGCAGTCAAAGCTGACTGCAGCACTCGTGCTTACTTTATTCGCCTAATGAAGGGTCGTGTGTTTTTTCGACCCGAAACAATTGTTGCGAGTTTATTGCATTTTATGGTGTTTATTCAAAGTAAGTAATAATACTATAATCTTGTTTAAAAAAATTAACTCTGATAATCGCCCGGCACAATGGCAGGCTGAAATGATAAAGATACTAGGCAACACTTCTTACGTTTGGATACATTTAGCCTATCCTAATCTGCTGATTAATTTTATTGGTTTCAAAATTTTGTTTTCATTTAACGGCATATTGTTTGTAATGCATTAATCACATAAAGAATATTTTTGTGAAACATTGTTCCATTCTGTGATATTATGAAAATCTTTAATTTCAAATAACGCAAGAAGCTTTTAAAGTAGAATTTGGTATTCAATAATTTTCACAGAAATATCATAACTTGTAATTCATAACTAATCCGATTTCTTAAATATGAAAATATTTTTCATAATACATGTTTATGTGAAATTTAGGCCTAGTCTTACGTGATAAGAAAATCGTAAAATTCAAATAACTTACGAAATTTTCAGAATACAATGTTCATAGTCAATTTTCATACTAGTATCATAAATGATATCCTAAAGCTTGTAGCTGGTCCAACATCTTCAAGATGCAAATAATCCTCATAATACATATTTATAATAAATTTCACCCTATTCTCCCGTGTTAGAAAAATCGTAAATTTTGAATAACTTACGTAACTGAAAGCAGTAGAGCTCTTGTCAAAGTTTTAAAATATCATAACTGATATTTTAAAACTAGTCTCTTTACAATTATTTGTTCTGGGAGTAATGTGTACAGAGACAAAAAGAAACTAACACACTAACGAACTAACAAACTACTGATAAACCGCGGAAGGAAGATCCCTGGCATGATCTGCGCATGAGTGAAAATGACTAGTCCATTTATAAAATAGGAATGTCCGTAGCAGAAAACGAAGCAGGAGTATCAATGATTCTACACATAGCAGACGATTCCCCTCTGTCTTCCTTGCTGTGTCTCCTAGCGCGTTAGTGAAATCGTCCTGGCACTTTGCCAACCGTGGATCAATCCGACGCGGTCAAAGAGTACTTAACTGTAAGAACGATTATTTATTTATTTATTTATTTTATCTTTCAAATGTACCTATATGTATGGGAGCCAGCTTTCGTTCCGTCACACTTAAGCTGTTGGCAAGCTGCCAGACAACCTGTGAGAGAGCTGCTAGACAACCTGTTCGGACGCTGCCTGAGAATCTTCTGGAATTGAGGGGACTTCTACCTTCCAACAGAACGGAGAGAGAAGCCAGTAAAAGATATACTTTAACGAAAAGAGGACACGCGCCCGGCGTGGTTCAAAATATGAAACACTTTTATTATTCTACGACGTTTCTCAATAATTAACTTTACGATGCTATTACTATGAGTCAAATCATCTTAATATTTATGTAAATACCTCTACTGTAAATATATATCTACATCTTATTAATTTAATTTAAAAACTACGAAATGTAATCGATTGACATTCTTACTTGAATTATGTGTGTAATTCCGGAATTACTTCTTGTTTAAAAATAAGATGCTCTGCATCCCGACATAGTTTGGTCTCACAAGGAAACATTCAAAAGGTGTCGTCTTCAAAAAATATTGAAAAAGATAAATGTGATTTTACTCTTCATAAAACACCAGGAAGTGAAAAAATTATCGACTGAAATGAATTACAGCGACCACAAAAAATTATCAAAATTCTGCATATTTGGCGATTTAGCACTGTTAGGCGTTCAGTTCGCTAGCACTGAGATTGCCGTGTACGAGCAGAACCGTGTTTTGTTTCTCCGCCAAGTACTCAAAATCAATCGTCTAACGATGTGAAATCGCCAAATATGTTTAATTTTGATAATTTTTTGTGGTCGCTGTAATTCATTTCAGCCGATAATTTTTTCACTTTCTGGTGTTTTAGGAAGAGTAGAATCACATGTATTCTTTTCAATATTTTTTGAAGACGACACCTTTTGAATGTCTCCTTGTTAGACAGTGGGATCCAACAAGGACGAGATTTTCTCACATTGGTGTGTGCTACGTCTATTTCGACATAGGAATTGTGTATGTTTTATTCATGGATTTTTAACAGTCATTAACTTTGATCTGAAGATAACAGTACTCGTGCATGAAGCCTGGTGCGGCATTTATTCTACTTTCTGAATTGCGGGAAAATTTGTGGACCTTAAGAGAAGCAGTCGCCCTAGAAAAACGAGTGCACGTGTTGATCATGTGATAAGAAGGATGGTCGTACGAGATCTAAGAACCTCCCGCAATACGATTAGACATTATATGGCTGCAAAAGACACCAACGTCAGTTTGAGTACTACTTCAAGATGTTTGGCCAAAGATTTTGATTTATCATCCCATAAACCTGCAAGGAAACCTCGACTTACTCCAAGCATAAAAAAGAAACGACTCTTAAGGTTCACAATTTTTTTCGAAATTTTAAATTTACTAATAGCTTGATGCACAGCTGTCTTGCTTACATTTTCCCTCGAACTTATTTGACGTTCAGAAAATCTAATTTTATGCAGGGTCAATATTTCTGACCTTTTTTTAACAGTAAGTGAAGGCTTTTTACCCATTTCAGTAATTACACAGCAGCGCTGTCTACGATAAAATCCAATAAACAACTGGCGATAAACGTGCCGGGCACCTTCATTAATAGCAGTAGAACGCGTCTGATGCAATCAGCACATGAGATGACGCAATAATCTGCGCAAATGATGCAATGTATTAAAATACTGAAATTCGACTACTAGTCTTAAACTTTTGCAAATGATTGTAAAGGAAATTATTCAATTATTCAGTGAAATTATTCATACATTGGTTCAAATATATCCTGACTGTCAATGAACCTCTTCTTCAATCCTATATTTTCATTAAAACTTTAATGAAATTTCAAGAATTTTCGAAGACATGACCTTGAAACAACATGCGCTTTAAATTTTAAAAAGCAAAAATCATTGAAAGCACTCACGTTTTGTAGATTCCCTTTTCGTAATTATCTCGTTCTGGCAATTTCTTTTGTTTTAAATTCGATAAGGGCCATCTGTTTCAAATTCCAGATCGTCGTTTATCTGCGGTTACGATTATCTTTCAAAACTACTACCAGTAAATATTACAACTGGAGTAGCCAATATTAAAACATCACATGAAAAGAGTACTTGAATTAACATGACGAAAAATAAATAAATATATAATCACATATAAAAAAACAATTCTTATCGCAAATTCATCGTAAAAGATAAAAAATTAAGATTTGAAGGAACACCAGTGTTCAGTTTAATTGAGGTTTTTGTTATAAATTATTTATATAGAGCGCCCCATAAAGAACACCACTTTTGAGTGCATAAAAACATACACATAACATTATATTACATAAACATTATTGATAAAATTAAGTAATTTACATATTTTTAATTACGAGAAGTCGAGAAGGAACAAATTCGAGAACTCCCTTTTAGCGTTAAATTTGTCTTGGGAAATCTATGGGATCTGCGGTCAAGAAATTTGGTGTGCAAATTCTTTGTATGTATCCGACACTTATTTTAACGGGATTTTACGAAATCCCCCCCACACCCCCTTATCTCCGTTGGGTCGAGGGGCAATAAACACGTGTGAAATCACGTTTTCCCGTTTAAATTCGACTTAAAATATCTTAGAATGGCGAATTTTGGTGTGGGGATGTTCATTAAATGTACGCATTATGCACTTTGATGGGATTGGGATTTCGCAATACTTCGAACTTATCCCTGTAGAAGGGGGAGTAAGAAGCGGGTACGTTCGGGGCCATCGCGAGGATGCTCAGAGCAGTTTTAAAACAGCTCTTAGCATCCTCGCGCTGGCCCCGGTACGTTGCTGCCGAAGACAATGGGGGCCCAGACTCCTCACGTTGCGAGCTAGAAAAACCTCTACCGAACACAGTGGGATCTTAGTTTATTAATAATGATATGGGATTTTGACAATTCATTTAAGTATAGTGTCCAGCGAAGCGGGCAAATACTGCTAGTATGTTTATATAATATGGTAAAAATAATAATAATAAATAAATAAATAATTATAATTATGTTTCAAGATCCATATTAATAATATTGTTTCTTGGAAACGTAATCATCCTTCTTTTGTAAAATCAATTACCTTTCTTTGGTTGATTCTTCCTTGATCTCTTTTCCTTTATTCTGAAAATTAGAGTTCTAAAATTACTTAATGAAAAAAAAAATATTTTATTTTGTTTCATTGTATTTTAATATTGCTCACTAAGCTAAAAAGTGATAGAAAGTGTAGTTAAAACTTTCAGAAAATGTAGTTAAAACTAGTGGATCTGCAGATCAGAAGACTCAACGTCCTATTTCCATCACGCATTATTCAACAGATCATTTTTATTTATTCCTTATTGTATGATATATACAGTATATATATATATATAGATTCGATTGAATTCATACATAAACAGAAACGTTTCTGAGAGGATCTGCTGCCCCCCTCAAACCTCCGCTCTATCTCTCTTTCTATAACTATCTGTATATATATGTAATGTATATATATGTATTCCTAATAATTGATGGTCTTGTATTAATTCCCTGTAATTCATAAATACTTATACCAAATTTCATGCAAAATGGTTGCATAACATTCGGGATTATTTAGTGTAACCCTGTAAATTAAATACCAATCCTATGCCTACACTTTTCCACAGAAAGCCATGCTTTTAAAACCTGATAAAATTTCATTATATTTAATGGGATGTAGCCATGTTAAAATACACTTAATAATGGCTATAGACCGTAAAAGTACGAAATTCTCTTATGTATCCCAGAAAAGGAGCCACAGTAATTATATACACTAAAAAAGATTACGCCTATTTAATTAATCATAACTCATTAATATTTCAACCTAATTTGACATCATTTGGAAGATTACAGTACGTCATGATGCCCTAAATAAATTATTTAGTCAATATATATCCTTTTTTCAGAGTAAACATGCCTTTAATCATCTTTATAATGTATGTTAATTACATTATGTTCAATGCAGCATAAACGCATTAAAGTGTGCTTAAATAAAAGTTTGTCCATAGGCTCTAATGTCACGAACTTCTTTTGTGTGTCTCTGTAAGCGAACCATAAGCATTCTATTCACCAGTAAAAACTATTCAGGTTATTCTATATTTTTCATGAATAATTCTCCGAAATTTGACATAATTTGGATAATTGCATGACATTATCAGAAAACTTTTGTAAGATCCTGTACATTAATTATAAAGCCTAAGAGTGCATATTTTCTGCAGTAAACATAAGTTTAAGCATCTCACTAATGTTCGCTAATTTCATTTTGTTGATTGCAAAGTAATGATGTTAAAATACGTCTAAACTAAATTCACCCCTATGCCGTAATGATAAGAATTTTCACGTGTCCCTGTGCACAATCCATATACAATATAAATGTTACCATTAAAGCTCGAAATCCGTTAATGTGCAGATTACCTAGCTAATCTTCAGATTAACTAAAATGACCCGTTAAAGTACGGAATCAAGAGTTTTCCGCATTTTAACTAGGTAATCTGCACATTAGCAGCTCCTGTATCGTTAAAGTTCAAACGTTTGTTTCGAGCCTTATCTTTTTCTGCATTACTGTCACGACAAACAGTCATGTGATACAGATACGCGAATGAGTTTCAAACATAAACTAAAACTTTTAAATGTTTGCTCTGCTATGATAATCGGTAAACGCAAAACGTGGAGGATCGAAGCAACTTAAAGTAACAAGTAAGATATAATTGTTTTAATTTTCATTTTATTTCTTCTCTTTTTTAATTCTATCAATATAAGTTTGATAAGAGTCTGCATTTTCTTAATGAAATCTAATCTTAATTAAAAGCTCTCTCTCGTGAAACTCCATTTTGAATTATAAATATTAAATTTACAACACAGTAATTATTTCCTCCCGAAATAAAACTATTAAACCACAACTTTTTAAAGCTAATTTGTTTTAAAATTGATTTAAATTACTATTACTAACTGAAATATATATATATATGTATGTATTAATTTTTAACTCTGAAAATATTATGGCATTCAAAAAAAAGACTATTTTTTTTCTCCGAATGAAAAAACAAAAATACAACACAGCGTGCTGTAAAATTACAACACCTTTTTTGAAAGTTCAAGCACGTAGAGTAAGTGCACCAGTGTTTGACACTTTTAGAGCAATTTCTGATGTTTTTAATGTTCTAGTCATCAGAAAATATTTTTAGAAATCTTAAGTTAGTACGTATGGTATGAAAGACATTCAGAACCACATATATGTTAAAATATATACATTTGATAACATTTTTTTTTTTATGAATTTTTATTTGACACGCACTCAATGTTCCAGTAATTGACACTGCCAGTTTTTTCATTTTATCAGTAATTGGCACCCTATGTTCCAGTGTTTGACACTGCTAGTTATTCATTTTACCTGCTATTAGCACCCTATGCTCCAGTGTTTGACATAAAATGTTAAAATTTTTATATGTAAAATTTTATTATTTTTCTTATTTATTAATTATTTCAAGATATATGTCAATTACTGGAGCATGCCAATCACTGGAGCACCTACCCTATTTATTTACAACACACTTGAAATTTAAGCACAAGGTACTGACGATTTTTTTACCCACACATTGTGATGTAATCTAGCATGTTCATTTTTTACAGTGTGCTCCATTAATAAAAAAATCTAATTTTAGTTGTTAAACAATTGAAATATTTGTTAAATACTGGAATTTTCCGTTGAAAATTACAAACATGCGGGTAAAAAATAAAAATATAATATAAAATAAAATAAAAATGTAGGCCTCAACCTATGTGTGATTAGTAAAATTGGTGTAAACTTAAGAAAACTGCTTTAAGTAACATGTACTAAAAAGTTAATGTTGTTATTATGTAAAGAAACCTAAAAAAGGAAATTTGCTCTAACCTACGTAAATTCAATAATTTTTACATTGACCTCAACCTATGTGGGAAAAATTTTATTACGAATTTAGAATCAGCAGGCTAAAATATGATATTGTGGTAAATTTGCACGTTTGAATACCCCAAAATAAGCAAACTCTCCAACTTACGTAAGAAAAAGAAATTAGTTAACTTTAAAGGAAAGATCTTAATTAATTATATACTAGCTGGAACCCGTCGAATTCGACGATCATTTTATTGACCGTAATGTTTCAAAAATCGTCGCATCATTATTTAAATGTATTTCATGTTAAAACATATAATATAATTTACGATATTTCACTTAAAAGAATGTCGGAAAAATGCTTATAAATAGAAATACTATATATGACATCACTTTCTACAAAGTACTGTCAATGTGACGTCAAACTGACTCCAAATAAACAGATGCTATCTTTTATTTTCTATTTCGTTCAATACTAAGACTATATGTTAGCTGACCCGCCCGGCGTTGCCCGGGCCCATGATACCTTAAATGAACCTTAAATTTGTATTATTTTATACCTTTAACTCGATTTTGGTTGAATTTCTGTTTTTAAATGAAAGCAACACGAAAAAATAATCATCTGTAACAAAACAATTACATCGAACCGAATGAAACTCTGCCTTGTGACCCCGGTGCTTGCGGCAGCACATACACGGGCCGCTAACAACATAAAAAAATTCCCAAAAATTAACCTGGAACCGAGCAAACCCGCCCGGCAATGCCCGGGCCGGTGATAATAACCTTAAATGAAACTTAAATTTGTATGATTTTATAGCTTTAACTCGATTTTGTTTGAATTTCTATTTTTAAATAAAAGCATTGCGAAAAATAATAATCAGCTGTAAAAAAAAAAAAAAAAAAAAAAAAAAAAAAAAATTACCTCGAACCGAACGAAACTCTGCCTTGTGACCCCGGTGCCTGCGGCAACGCTTACGCGTGCTGCTAATACCATGAAAAAATTCCAAAAAATTAACCTGGAACGGAACGAACCCGCCCAGCATTTCCCGGGCCCATGATAATAACCTTAAATGCACCTTAAATTTGTATGGTTTTATATCTTTAACTCGATTTTGTTTGAATTTCTATTTTTAAATGAAAACATCACACAAAAAAATAATCATCTGTAACAAAAAAAAAAAAAAAAAATGCCTCAAACAGAACGGAACTCGGGTTCGTGACCCAGTGCCTGCGGCACGTATATGCAGGCCGCTAATATAATGAAAAAATTCTCAAAAATTAACCTTGAACCGAACGAACCTCTGACTCGTGTTACCGCTGCCTGCGGCTGCAGCACCGTATAGCAGGCATGCTACGCACGCACTGCAAAGTCCACTTTCCTCCACCAGGGAGCGCAGTATGTTGTATACGAACATCACCAATCGCCTTGAATTTCCAAAACCTTTCAAATAAGGTGTCACATGGTGGTGTCAACTGCAAAATCCTTTAGTTACATTTTCTACCGCCAGGGGGCACTGCGTGTTCTATACGAACAACACGAACGGTCAGGAAATATCAAGACCTTTAAAATAAGTTGTAACATGATAGGGTCTACTGCAAAATCGCTTAGTTCCACTTTAACAAACAGGGGGCGCACTATATTGTATACAAACATCCCCAATCAGCATGAAATTTCAAGACCTTTATCAACAATCGCCTTGAATGTCCAAGACCTTTCAAATAAGGCGTCACATGGTGGTGTCAATTGCAAAATCCTTTAGTTGCACTTTCCACCACCAGGGGGCACAGTTTGTTCTGTACGAACATCACCAACGGTCAGGAAATTCCAAGAACTTTAAAATAAGGTGCAACATGATAGGGCCTACTACCAAATCACCTAGTTCCATTTTTCACCACCAGGGGGGCCCTATATTGTAAACAAACATTCCCAATCAACATGAAATTTCAAGACCTTTAAAATGAGGTGCTACATGTGTGGGCCTAGAACGGATTTCCACCTCAAACTAATTTCCCCCTTTCCCCCCTTCAAATCTACTTTCCCCCTTCCCCCCCCCCTTGAAAATCGAAAATTCCAAAATCGGAGATATTGATTTCTTAGTATTCGAGTCTAGTCCCCCATGTACAATTTATTCACCGTGAAGTAATTTGGAGCTGAGTTAAGTTCGCCAGCGTGTGTTTAACCCCTGCCCCCCCCCAGGCGGAGGAACCGTTCGACTTTTTTTATTTTTCTCTTTTCATAACATATCTACAGACCAAGACCTTTTATTAGACACCTCAACCAAATTTTTATGCTTAGCCGTTCTCTCAATTTAGTGGAGACAGACAAAAACACGTTTCAAATTAATATATAGATTATGGAAATGTGTATTTATTGTTATAATTAGACTCAAAATATGTGGGGAAATACAAAAACCTCGTGACTGCAAACGTTACGGTTGTTCCACCAAAAATCTTATTTTCACTTTAAAGAGTGCCTAGTAGGTATAAAGATAAAATGGGCAAAATTCCTTTCATTAGTTTTTTTTTTTTTTTTTTTTTTTTCTTGTTAAGTATTTTTTATCCATATTTACCAAGTAATATTTATTATATGCTCCTATTTTATGTATTTATAAATTTACTTGATCCTTAAAAAAAACTTCCATAATCAGCCAAATCAAATCTTGTCGCAATTTCGATAGCCATATATTAGTTTAATCTTAACAGTATTCAGTGGCGGATTTAAGGGGGGAGGAGTCCCCTAGCCCCCCCCCCCCCAAAAAAAAAAAAGCACTAACATTCTCAATTGGATGTTACGATTGTAAATTTTTCATTGATATGGAATAACATCTTGAAAACTCTTAGCCCCGCCCCCCCCTCCAAAAAAAAAAAAAAGTTAAGTTCTGGATCTGCCACTGACAGTATTTCGAGAGTTTTCAGCAATGAAATTCAGAAAAACAGTATTCACTACTGAGTTTTTTTATTATTATTATAATAACTATGGGCAATTCCACGAAAAATGTAACGTCAGTCAAACACAGAGATATTTCTGCTGCACCAGTAATTTCTAACAAGAATCACTATCCTATTTAATCACAAAAGTTACTAAAAATACGCCATTACTAAGGTAATACTGGTGGCAAAAAAAAGAGGAAATTTTATTCTTTTGTGTGACTCTCGTTACCTTCATCCATGGAATCACTCCTATGAGTTCTAATTTGATATACTTATAAATTCCATTTATCTGTATTTCTGCAAAATGTTAAACTCATTTATCTGTGCAAACGTACTGTAATAGTATGACTAATTTAAAAAAATTTTCATTATAATATTGTAAAGTGTTAAACCACTTTCCCAAATGAAAGGTGTTGTTGCAACAAAAGCAGATTTACCATTAAAGTGCAAATAAGGAGCGGTTTGTTCAATTTTAACGGGGGTGGGGTGGGAGGTGATTGTCAGCCTTAGATACAGACTTGGCAACTAAGCGATGAATTTTGTGACAAGGCGACCAAACTTGGGAAGATGTAATAATTTAGTGTTTCTAAAGTTTAGAAGTTCTATCTTCAATAAGAGCCGAATTCTGGAATTTTCTGGATTCATCAATTGACTTGCAGAATAACCTCGAAAGTTTGCTAAATCGTGACAGAAATTATAAAAACAGAATAGACACGCCCAAAGAGATCAGTTGTATTCGAACATTGTATTCGAACGTTCTTTTCGGTTTAAATGGTTTATATTTATTCTTAAATGAGTGAAATTCCACTCTGTAGAACATTGTTTTATGACTTTTTGAGGTATGAATTTGAGTAAGATAATTTACTGTCTGTTTTCGAGAATAATCCTTGAATAGGTGTATCTTTCGACAAGAGACTTCTTGTTTCTTTACAATTACTTTTTCCATGCAAGAAAATAAACATTTTGGTAACATTAATAAATAAAACACTTTAAAATACGTATATGTAAGTCTTAAAAAACATATATTTAATTAAAGGACGCATATCTCAAAGCTTTTCGCCCTGAAAAGCAGTGCATCATCAGGAAGTCTACATGGTTTTACGAACATCTAGGAAGTCTACATCATTTTGTAAAACCATGTAGACTTCCTGATGATGCCCTGCTTTTCAGGGCGAAAAGCTTTGAGATATGCGTCTTTTAATTAAATATATGATTTTTAAAACTTATATATACGTGTTTAAAAGTGTTTTATTTATTAATTTAAAACGTTACACGTGTTTTTTTTAAAGTGTCTGTATGTGAGATATATTTTTTCTGCAAATTTTGGTAACAATATGGATTGAGACGGATATTTTGGATCAGTATGATATGCGTATTACTCGCAAAAGGTGAAATAAAGTGAGGGAATGTTTAGTTTATTAAGATTATTTTTTGTGTTTAAATATTTACTAAAAAATTAGACCCAAACAAATAGAAATATTTACATTTACAATTCTCATCTAAGCCATATGTTGTAACGCCTCAACGAGGCACTTCTGCATCCACATTCACACTAAATCTGTCTATTTTGATTTCCTCTGTTTGCCTCCACAATTGTACCTTTTTTTTTTTTTTTTTTTTTTTGCAAATCCCCATATAAGATTTTTTTTCTTTTTCTGGAAGATGCACTTGTTGTTTCTTTTTAAATTTCATTTTATTTGATGCATTTTTTTTTTTTATTAGCCATTCAATAAACTTACTTAGTACTATTAAGGTTCGAGATTTAATTGACTTGCTGAATGATAACTTTTTATAAAATGATTTTTTTTTTTTTTTAAAGGTAACATAAAGCGCCAACTGAAACTCTACACACAGGCGCCTGACAAATGACAATGCTGGCCCGCCACTGATTCTTTTTGAGTCTCCACAGGGAGGCCTCCACTGACGTTTTGGCAGAAACAGAATTCGAAAAACTTTATTTTTGTGTCAGATAAAACTAGAATACGAAGCAACAAAATTTCCATAAGATTAAATAAAGGGAGAAAACAGAAAAGATATGAGTCTGATTGATATGCGTATCTAACTATAGACAAACGCCACCTTCACTTCAGAGAAACAGTTTGTAAATTCTTCAAAAATTCCTCTAGTGCTGCCATCTATGAACAAGAAGCAAAAGCTGTCATGTACATTAATTTAAAGATGAGAGTTTAATGAATTATAATTGAGAACCAGACATAAATATGGGTTTTAGAATGCATTATTATCACTGTATGTTAAAGAAAATGTGAATTCTATTATATCCACGTGAAGGATTTTGTTACTTAAATGACTGGGCTAAATGCCCTGCTTGTTAGAAAAAAAAAAAAAAGGGCAAATCTTATTGAAAATAGTAGTGTAATTTAATATATACGCTATTATATTGAGATACAAATTGGCACAGGTAATTAAAAAAAAAGTTTACAATCATATGCTAACACTGCAACGAATTTTAAACATTATTTCTTACTGGATGATCCCAAAGGCTATTTTATTTTTTATTTTTTTACAGGCTCCTTTTTCGCTTCCACGGCGAAAGCTTTGAGGGAAAAAATGTGATAAAACATGCTCTTTACACTACTGAATTTACAAGAGAATTCATAAAGTATCTCTTTAGATATTTTACAAAACGTCAAAATTTGAAAATGTATAAATGCTTTTGTCCATACAGTGTATATGTGTAATATTAAAATATGATTAAAATACATTAGTTCCAAAACAGCTACTCACAATCTATTTAGTACGACAGGACTGCTGTTTTCAATCGGACCTTTCGCGTTGTTATTAATGCTGTATTTCACCTTGAATACGTCAGAATTCCCACTAACATCAATTTTCAGCGTTTTATCTCTTTATTTACATTTCAAATAAATAACATGTCCAAATTGTAAAAAAAAAAAATTACCTGTTAGAAAATAAACTGTTAACTATTGGATTAACAAGATTATCCCTTTGCCGGCCCTAAAGAGTGTTGCCAAGTTTAAGGACTCTGTTATTCAACTATCTCCAATAATTTTGGGGATAATACCAACCGCCTATGTATAACGGTTGTATGTTTTGTGGCCGATTGACTACGCTAGGGTCCTAGGCCTATCTCTCCGTGGAATGCCCTCCATGGAGGTCTTTCTAAGGGTTCCTACCCGTATTGACGCGAGTTTCGAGAAAACCACGAAAACTCCGAATGGCTAGGTCGATGAGCGCGACCTGGGATCGAACCCGGTACTTCCTCTCTACTACCTTTGAGCGCAGAACCACTTGGCCACTAGTGGGCCGCTATACATAATGGACGAATAACCTGATTAGGCAACCATTACACTGATTAGGCAACCATTACAATTAAAATTTAGTGGGGGGATGTTGAATAAAAAGAGTCCCTAAATTTGGTATCACTGGGAAGAAGAGTGCAATTAAATAGGACCGGCAAAGGGTTTAAAAATAATTAAATTAAACGAAAGTCTCCTCTTTCGGAGAAAAAATTTCAAACCGTTCAAAAATTAGATTTAAAAATAAATAAATAAATAAAATGTTCGGAATAGCCATTTTTCTTATGTGCTTCATGCAGTGGCGTATGCAAAGGGGGGATTTGGGGGTTTAACCCCCCCCCCTTGACAAAGTTTATGATAAGAAAAATTAGGCTGTTCCTTACATTTTTTTTCACATTTCAGGCGGAAAAAATGTATGGCAAGCGTGAAGTGGTTTAAAATTATGACTAACTTTTTTTTTCATTACTCTGCGATAAACACTCCTGAAAATAACTAAAGTACTTCATTTGCGCGGTGCGAAACATGTTTCCCCTGAAAACAATTCTCTGAAAGGATTTCACCTTTACGAGTTCATACTCAAGGACAAGAGGGGTCAACCATATGGGGAAGGGGTGACCATTGAAGTAGTGACCTTGAAGGAGTGACCCAAACAATACCCCAAGAGTAGAAGACATTTTAAATGAACTAGCGAAAACTTCTCGTCGATTAGACTTCGCTCTGTAAATAAGAAAATTCAATGAAGTATTTTGTGTAACTATGTATTGAATTTTATGTTTTGTGTAGCAGTTTGTACAAGCTCTACGTTATTCGTTGCTAATTAAAGATTTTTTAGTTTGATCTTCTAATTGGTGAGTTTGTTTTACTGTTTTTCATTTTCTTACTCTTATTTTCGGCAAGTAATTATGACATTTTAAAAGATTGTTAAACTTAATTAAAAATAAACTTAATTAAACCTAATTAAACTTAAATAAGCTTAATTAAACTTAATTAAACCTAATTAAACTTAAATAAGCTTAATTAAACTTAATTAAACCTAATTAAACTTAAATAAACTTAATTAAAAATTCGGAAGGACGAACCCCCCCCCCCCCCCCCTTGGAAAAATCCTGGATACGCCACTGGCGTCATGAATATTACTTTCGGCGTCATTTTCAAGAACTAAAGTTTTTTGTAGACAATCAAATTGGAAACCATGGAATAAACTATTTTCATGCATTAAAAGCAAAAACGTTTTATTTATGAGACAAAAATTTTAAGTTAAAATACATATATGTAATATATATTTTTATATGTAATTTTTGTTTTTTAAATGTATTTTAACTTAAAATTTTTGTCTCATAAATAAAACGTTTTTGCTTTTAATATATATAATTGAGACGGTTTGATATTTGTATTTCCATGCATTTTTACAGTTAAATAAATAAAAATTCTAAGTCCATTTTTGTTTTCTAAGTAATAGGTATAAAATTCTGCACCAAAACAAAATTTAATTTAGTACGACAGGACTTATTTTAGTCTATTCTTCCATATAAAGTCATGCAGTAACTATGTTTCATTCCCTAGCATCGGTTACTATATTCATGTCTCGAGCATAGGAGCATCATTCTTTAGAATAGGAGCTCCTTGGCAGCTTTTAAATTTTTGTTGTCATTTTGGCGATGAATTAAAATGGCTATCGCAATTGCGTAAGTAAGGATCTTGGTGAGAAACGTCGGAGCTACTTCGATGCCAAATTATAAATTTCGCCAAATTCTTCTGTACTGTAACAATTCCATTTGTTTAGCACATTTTTTTTTTTTTTTTTTTTTTTTTTACTTTTAGAAAAAAAAATGCACGTTCACTCTTTCTTTTTCTCGATATATTAAAAGAAATATATTTTGTTATATATGTAACCATGACTATAACTGTATATCTATATGTAACTGTAATTATAAATGTGTCAAGTATGCTCTTAACTGTAACTTTACTTTAAGATAATAAGATGTAACCACCACTGTGTTGCAACAGTCAGACTGCAACTGCTCTTCAATAAAGAAGTAACATATAACATGGAAAGCGTCGAACCAGAACTGTTTCGGAATTATTAATTTCTCGAAAATATCCTGAATGGATTCCTTAAGAATTCCAAAAGGTTTGGATCTGTCCGGTAATATCGCTGAAGCATGGCGAAAGTTTCGATAGAACTTTGAAATTTATCTAAAGGCAGGAGGCCATACGGAGAAAGAAGGACGATGTCAAAGTAGCAATATTATTAAATTGCATTGGTGAAGATGCTGTCCAACTCTATAACACGTTCGAGTTAACAGAAGAGCAGAGGATAGGCTGGGGATACCTTTGAGGTTATGCTGAATGCATTTGTAAACTATGCAAACCCACGCAGAAATGTCGTGATCGAACGCTATATATTTAATAGCCGAATTCAAGAACAATTTGAGAATTTTGATGAGTTTGTAGTACATGATCTGACACATGATCCTCATTCTCTGCCTCACTGACAGTCGGAGAGAGATTCTGCAGCCTGCTGCTTGAATAGGGAACAGTGTGGTAGCCATTGGGACTAGCAATTGCGTTTAAACTTGCAGTATTACAAGTTAAAAATTCTGACACCCTAATTTCATTATTCTGCTCCTGCATTCCCTGATTAGGAACATTAAAAGTTATATATGTAGATCCCAGATTAAACCTATTTAACCCTCTCCTTTTTTCGTGCCTTAAACGACCAAAATTTACAAAAGGATCTTCTAAAATTTCAGGCCGAGGTACATTATCTGACAGAGAGTTTTCTACATTTACATTGTCGGCAACTTGATCCGAATTCTCCAACACAGGAAAAACAGGTTAAGTTCATATCTACTGCTATTTTCTTTCTATAAATTTCTTGTTTAGCTGCAGCTTCCTCTAACAATTTTTTTGTTTGGGCAAAGACCTGTTTTAGAGAAGGGATCAAGTTCTCGCAATAAGATGGACAGTCATTGTAGTTTAAAGTATTATGTTCCATTAAGGAATTGTATCATTGTATGATAATCTAACGTCCCTCCCATGCGTAATAAAAAAAGGAGCTTCATCGATAGTAGAATGAATTCCTGAGCGCAAGGCTAATAAAACGAACTTTAATTTTTCATCCTAGTCATTGTGGTGGTTGTTAACTAGATGGACAAGAGCATTATTCATGGTTGAGCGGTTTCTCTCTACTTGTACGTTAGAGGCTGGGTGGAAAGTAGACGTGTGGATGTGTTTAACTCCTAACTTTTCATAAACTTGAGTTATGGCTTTGCTCATATAGTTGGTTCCTTTATCAGTTATTAATTTTTCAGGTGCGCCATGCCTACACACGAACTCGGCCAAAGTTTCGGCGACAGTGTCAGCAGTGATGTTAGGTACTGCAAAGACCTCGGGCCATTTAGAAAATCTGTCAATATATACAATGATAAATTTATTGCCCTTCTCGGTAGTGGGATAAGGCCCACAAACATCCGAGTGTACCGTTGTAAAAGGGGCATCAGGAACCTGAAGTCTCTGTAGTTCGGCCAACCGTTTCGGCTTATGAGCCCGAAACTCTAAACATGGCTGGCAACTCGCCACAAGTCTTTTAATGTCAGAGTATATAGCCTGCTAAAAATAATAATCTTTTACTCTATTAAAGGTTTTATAAAATCCTGCATGGCATGACATGGCTGACTCGTGAGTCATTTCAAAAATTTTAGGCACCAAAGATTTATGTAAAACAATTTTTTCCTTAGCATCCCTTTTAGATTTTGCCTTTACTTTTTTACACATAATAATATCATTTTTTACAAAAAATTTACAAAATTTTGGCCTAATCATCAGATATTTACATAAATAATTAGTGATATATTTACAAAATTTGTCTTTTGATTGCGCGAACTGAATTTCATCGAATAACACGTTATTATTTACAAAATGAGTTTCCTGAGAAACCTTTTCTAAAACAATACACTCCACAGTCTCATTCTCCACCTCCAAACTATGCTCAGTAAACCTCGACAAAAAATCTGCCACAGAATTACATATTTCTTTAATATATTTGGCCTCAAATTCGAATTCGATGAGACAACATAACCATCGCGCTATCCTGAAAGTAGGGTCTTTTAGTTTTAAGGCATAAGTGAGTGCAGCATGATCGGTAAAAACAGTAAATTTTCGGTTATATACATAACATTTAAAGTATTGTGTGGCCCACATTAAAGCTAATAGTTCGCGTTCGGTAGTTAAATATCTCCGCTCTACGTCTTTCAGTTTTCTGCTGGCAAATGGCACTGGATGAGGGAAACCCGACTCCTCGTATTGACACAAAACAGTACCCATAGCTACAGCAGAGCTATCAGTAAACAAAATAAAAACTTTTGACATATCGGGGAGTCGAAGGGAATGAATTCGAGAAATTTCTTGCTTCAAATCTAAAAACTCTGCCTCGGCACTCATTGACCATTTAAATTTTGACTTTTCTTTAGCCAAGTTAGTAAGTTCTCCTTGCATAATCGCTAATATGCCTTCTATAAAAACCGACCGATCCCAAAATGGATCTGACTTGTTTCCTATTTACAGGGTGCTTTACTCTTTCTATTACTTCTACATTCTTACCTGCCGAGAAAATTTCGCCGTTTTTAATGTTAAATCCTAGGAAGGTAATTTGTGATTTGAAAAATGGCATTTTGAGGGTTTTAAGCGTAAATTGTGTAATCTTAGCCTGTCAAACACAATTTCTAATTTTTAAAAATGGGATTTAATGTCATTTGACGCAATACATATGTCGTCAATATATATTAAAATATTTAGGTTCTGTAAATCATTTAATACAACGTTCATTAATCTTTGGAAAGGTGCGGGGGAAGATTTTAAGCCGAACGGGCTCCTAGTCCATTGCAAAAGTCTATCAGGTGTGATAATAGCTGTGACGTGTTGTTGATCTGCTGGAATATTTTGTTGAAAAAAACCACTGGTGAAATCCAACGTGGAAAAATATTTGGCTCCTGCCAAAAAATCGATAGTTTCTGCAATGTTTGGAATGGGGTAGTTGTCGGAAATAATTTTTTTATTTAATTTTCTAAAGTCACATGCTAGCCTAAATGAGCCGTCGGCCTTTGTTACCAAAATAATAGGAGACGCATATGGGGAGTTTGAAGTGTAAGGGGAGTTTGAAGTGTTTTTATTCAATAAGTGTATTGATCTGCCTGTCCATCTTGGCTCTTAAACTGTAAGGAACTCTGTAAGCGCTGCATCTAACGGGTGTGTTGTCATTAAGTCTTATATTATGCATTACTGTGTCGCAACCTGGCAAATCTAGCACTGAGGCAGCAAAAAGTCAGAATTTTTGTACAGAAATTGCTCGACTTTTTTTTTAGATCTTGATCCAGATGTTCTAAGTTAAATTCTGTACCCCATTGTAAATTAATATTCTCAACCGCCCCAATTTCTTCATTATCCCCAAAATTAACCTCGAGCTTTGGCTCCTCGTCAAAAATTTCTTCTAAAAGGCCAAGTTGAAAGTTTTTATTTACTGTAAAGGCCTCATTACTCAAATTTAAAATTTTTACACACAATTTTTTACATTTGTGTGGCTTATTACCCTAGAATCAGCAATGAATTTGTGGGGGTAAACAAAGACATTTTTTGCACTTGAATTAATGAAATTTTTTACTTTTATAGGAACAATCGACTCGGAAAGAGGGGGAATAATCTTTTTAGCTTTTGCATAAACAGGTATAGGATTACAAATATTATTTACAAAATTTACAGATTGGTCTTTATTTTATTTTATTTTTTTCTTTTCATTTTCGGTTCTCGCTTTTTGTCGCTAATTTAAGTTTTAAGAAAATAATTTAAATTTAAGAAATTAATTTAAAGCACATAATTTTTGTTTTTAAATCCACTGCGACACACATTTGACAAACTCAAAATTGCTATTTTATGACTCGTGTCATTTTTCTTGCCAGATTTGAATGCTATCTTTGTTTGTTCTCTTGAAGTTTCTTAGCTGGCAACATTATGTGGATTACGTACACACTTTTTCTTAACTGAACTCTAGAAACATACATCGTTATACTGTAATTGATAGAGACAAATTTTGTTCTTTAATGTTACTTGAAACTAGTTAAAACAATTGTTTTCATTTAAATATAATCTATTTCTTAATTATTTTGAAAAATCTTAATTTAATGTTATCAAGAATGAAAAATCATGCAGTACGCATTGATTTTTAACACTTTCCAACTGCACGTATTTCTTATATAATATATCCTTCAATATTATTTGCTTACGTTATCACACAACAGACAGACAGAAGCACTGAAAAATATACAGATAGACTAATTGAATTTAAAATCACTTTTAGACATTGCTGGAAAGTGTTAAAAAGGCTTAACACAAAAGAAAATGCAGCCGTTAGGTTATAATTTCTGCCCTTGATGTATCTGAATATTTTAGTGTAGCCCTGTAAATCTGAAGGTTAATCATATTACAAAATATTATGTTACAATATTAACAATACATTTTTTTTTATCATGTTTACAATAGAAAGTTATTTAAATGTGATTTTTAAAAATGTATCTCTTAAAACGCAATGTATTGGCCTTTTTTTTTTTTTTTTTTTTTTTTTGGGGGGGGGGGGGGTTGTTCCTATACACAGGACATATTAATGCCATTTTAAATAGGAAACATTCAATAGTGGACTTGACTAATATATAACATTTTTTAAAAATTCTGAAAATACTTACGGACGCTGGGGCGGGAGACAGACAGATAGAAAGATAAACAATCGGACAGACAAATACACAAATTGAATCATTTTCACACTTAACGCTTTATCTAAAAGTGCAATTCTAGCAAATTTTTATTAATATCTCTTAAAGGAATTAAATATTTTTGTGTGTCCCTGTAAATCTAATGCTCATTATACAATATTCTATAGCAAGCATTCTTTTGTGCATATTAATAACATATTTCAATTTCATTAACTTTGTGAAAAGTAAAGTTATTAAAATTTGGCTTATAGAAATACTTATCATAGAACGCAATGCTTTGGAATACTTTCGAGTGTCCTTGTACTCGAACCAGTGCTAGTTTTTACGCCATTTTACATAAGAAACATTCGATAGGGAACTGGAATGACATATTTCAAGTTTATTAAGATTTGTCTACAGTAAAGATATTAAAATATGGTTTATAGAAATACCTTTCTCAGAACACAATGCTCTGGAAAACTTTCGGTTGTTCCTGTATACAAACCGGCAAAGATATTCACTTTATTTTCAATAGGGAACATCCGGTAGAGAGCTTGAATAACAAATATCAGTTTCAAAAAATTCTATAAGTATTTAAGGGAGTTAGACCGTGGACAGACAGACGGACGGATGGGCAGACGAACTGACAGACACATACACAAATTCGAAATCATATTTACACTTAAAAATTGTTAGAAAGTATTAAAAATACTTAATATAAATGAAAGTGCAATTCCAGCAAACTTTTGTTAATATTTCTTAAAGTAACTTAATATTTGTGTGTGGCCCTGTAAATTTAATGCTAATCATACTATATTCTATAAAAAGCAATCTTTTGAGCATACAAATAACATATTTCAATTTAATTAAGCTTTGTGCAAAGTAAAGTTATTTAAATTTCGTTTATAGAAATACCTCTCATAGAATGCAATGCTTAGGAATACTTTCGGATGTCCCTGTACACAAACCAGTGCTGGTATTTACTCCATCTTACATACGAAACATTCGATAGTGAACTTGAATAACATATTTCAGTTTCATCAAGATTTGTGGACACTAAAGATATTAAAATAGAAATACCTCCCATAGAACACAATGCTTTAAAAAACTTTCGGGTGTCCCTGTACGCAAACCAGTAGAGGTACGCACTCCATTTTCAATAGGGAACATCCGATAGTGAACTTGAATAACATATATCAGTTTCAGGAAATTCCACAAATATTTACAGGAGTTAGAGCGCGGTCAGGCGGACAGATAGACGGCAAAGTCATTAACACTTTCCAACCTTGTTGGAAAGTGTTAATAAAAAATGTCAGTCATTTCTCAAGTGATTAAAAAAAAATTTAATTGAATTTTTATATATTCAGCTCGCCGAATAGTAGAAAAATAATTTGATATTCGGCCAAATCGAATATTCAGCTAGCCGAATAGTTTTAGATACAGCCAAACCAAATATTCGGTAGTATGACCGAAAAGGTCGAATACCGAATAGATACTGAATATTCGATGCATCCCTAATTATAACTCATTAATGAATGTTTATTTTTAAATTCCGTTTTTACATTCACTTAATTCACTACTGTTAAATAATTTCTCGCTTTCTAAAAATTATCTTTTTAATTTTTAAGATTTCATTTTTAAGTTTGAAAATGCAAAATTTCACATTGGGAAAATTTGCATTTTAGAACCTCACAATAAAATTATTTAAAATTTTAAAAATAAGTTTTTATAAAGCGATAAATTGTTAATTAGTTGTAAATTTTCTGAATGTGAAAACGGAATTTAAAAATATACATTCATTAATAAGTTATATAACAGGGAAAAATTCTCTATAGAAATAACATTGGCCTTAGCTTTCGGGGACGATAAGTAGAGAGCCCTCTTAAGTAGCCTGTGGCAGCCCTGATAAAATATGCTTAAAGATTTTTTTTTTTTTTTTAATCTTCTGACATGGCTGGTAGCCAAACCCTATGTCCACCAGTGGCCAAGCAACTCTGTGATCAAAGCTGTTAGATGGAAAGTGGCAAATTCAATCCCAGATCATGCTCGTCGACTTTGCATATTCTAAATTTGGGTATTACTTTGTCGATTGATTGAAAAGTTTTGCAAATAAATATATATATATATATATATATATTTAAGTCAAAATTTGCATGAAATTTCTGTATTAAATATATGTATATATAAATGAATTCCCAACATAATACATAAACCAAATATCTTTAAAGTACGTAGTTAAATTATAATAATGTAAAATTGGGAGGGGGGGGGATTAAGGAGTAGTTTTGCACTAAAAATGTTAATATTTTTCAAACAAAATTTTGAATCTTTTAAAGTTTAAATATTTTTGAGGAATTTTAATATATTGATACATTTAGAGTCGGCAGTAAAATTATTGAAGCACTAGCAATAATTCCTATTTAAAAATGTATACTTAATGCTATTTTGTTAAGTAAATATTTGTCGAGTGCTGCATTTAAGAAAAAGTAAGCTTATGATAAAAATTAGTGATCAAACTGAAGAAAAAGAAATATGAAAAATGTGTATGTGTGTTTCAATAATTTTGCAGCCAACTGTATATTAAAATTTCTTAAAATATATTTTTTACAAAATTCAAAATCTTTTTAAATTCCTTGCTAATTTTTATTTATATTTATCCTGTTAATTTTGATTCAGTATTTCAAAAGCTATTTGTGATAACAAGTATTCAAGTGGCTCCCTTATTTTAAGGTATGTTTGCCATTTTGTTTCAAAATGGTAGGTGTTGGTTGTAGGATTTAAGGCCGACTAACTACGCTAGGGTTCTAGGCAGGTGAAATGTCCTAGCCTGTATTTATGCAAGTTTTGGAGAAATGCACAGAAAACTATATACGTATAGATTTTTGTCAATACAGGGTGCCTGCCTATACAATTTCTTCCATTACTCTTCCACCAATATAATTATATAGTAAGTTTTATAGTATGTTTCTATGATTAATTAATAATAGATGCCTATTGTTGTAATTGTGAAGCACTAGTGCGACTTAAAACCATATCAACCAACCAACCAACCGATTGTTATGATGGTATATGTAAGAAATCGCGCCGGTAAACACCCTGTATTGACAAAAATCTATACGTGATAGAGAAAAATGGGCTGCATTTTCGGTTTCAGCATATCAAAAAACATAAAGATCAGCTGAAATCATCAAAGGAAGGAGACTTACCCCCTTTGTGCGTTATCTTAAACAATTATGGTTCAAACTTTATAAAATTTTAAATTTAGAGTTGAATAGGTGCTAGTATGACAAGGATTGTACCATTGAAAAGAGGGATAGTCTTATCCACTGTTACCCGCCCTCTCCCCCTACAGTGCTTTATCTCAAAAAAACATGGTATGAACTTTACAAAATTTAAAATTTGGAGTTGAATGACTGTTAGTATGACAAAGACTGCACCGTCATACTAACTGCACCCCCTCCTCCCCCCCCCCCCCTCCCACACACACACGGCTTTATTTTGGAAAGTCACGTTCCTAACTTTATGAAATTTTAAATTTAGATTTCATTGGATTTTTGTATGACAAAGAGTGCACTGTTAGAAAGGAGAAGGTCTAATCCCCTACTGTCATTTCTCACGGGAAGTTGCAGTTCAAATTTCATAATTTGAAATTTGAACTGTGTTGTCATGATAGAAACCGAATAATTTAATAGAAAGCATCTGGATCCCTTCCCACCGCGATGCTAGACATTTTAGAAATTTACAACGAGATCTACGCGATTTTTTTTAATTTGAATTCGGTTGGATATAACGAAATCTGCTTCATTTGAATTAAAGGGAATGAATTATTTAAACTAAGAGCAAGTAAAGGATTAAAATGAAGAATGTGTGGTGTGTTATATTACAAATGATTGATGTATGAATGAATAGTTTACATACGATACTAAGTCTTATTGCTCTGTAAATAATAATACTAACTGTTGCGTGAGTTTTTTTAATAACAGATACCCCCAAAACCTTTTCCTACTGTTATCTATTCCAACACCCCATATTTACAATTTCATGTATAACATGTATTTTCATAGTTAGTTAGTTAATAAAAATTCACAATCATAAATTTTCAAAAAAATCTGTATGGGGCTAGATTTATTTAAATAATTATTAGTGTTTCAAGTAGGAAGTGAATTTATCAAGTCACAACTTATTTCGATTTTTGAATTTTACTAGAAAGATTTATTTAAGTAATTTTTGATTGTTTTATAGTATATATATATATATACTTAATCAAAGTAAAACACTTTTGTAAAAGTATTTTTAATTTAAATGTACAATAATATATAATTTTATATGCATTAAAGTAAAAACATTCTTAGAAGGCTAATAACTTTTCTAGTATCAATATATTATTAAATTGTGATATAAAGCTGGTTATTTTGACGCTTTTTTCGATTATCTAAAAAAAATACTAAAATAAATGGCCTGAAACTAATGTTTTTCACTAATGATTTAATCCACATTGCAATTAGGGGACCAGCCACAAATTGAAGGGCAAAAATACTTTAAATCACTCTGTATTAAAAAAAAAAAATAAAATCTACAAATGACTTGTGTAACTTTGATAGACTGTTGCATATACTATGTTCAATAACTGTATGTTTTAATATGGCAATTGCAGAATTGTTTAGGCAGATTTATTTATTTTAGTTTTTTCAAAAATTATTAATTTTGAGAAGTATTTTGTTTATAACTAGAATGGATGTTCATAAAATTTTACAAAACTTGCTGAAAAATTGATAAAACTTTAGAGAAACATTATTCTGATTCTGAAACATAAAATTCACATGTGTAATACTCGTCGAGATATGAACATTTATAATAAATATTATTGTACTGTGCATGCACGAAAGACAGAGAAAATTTTTATTGCATAGGTTGAAAGCTGAACATATTGAGCAACTTTTGTAATAAGTTCATTTGAATAAAATAAAAATTATGCTGGCAAAAGATTTTAGGATAGACACAGATTTTAGGTATTTTCCAAAGTTGAAATTTCATAAGGGGTTTTACACATGCTGCGTATTTAATTTGTAGATCCAATCACTTCAATCACGATAATTCACAAATGTTAGTAAATAAATAAAAATATGTTAGAGATACAAGCCTTTATTTTATTTAAAGGTTATTATTGTTTACATGGAAACTTTAAAATTGTTTTTGTAACCTTATGCTAAATTTCTCGATACATTTGTTTCTGAAATTTTCGAATGGGGAAGGTGGTAGAAGATTCTGAAAAAAAGAAAAAAAAAAAAAAAACTAGGAGGAAAGAATTGTTTTGATGACTGCACATTGTTAGTAAGAAGCACATAGAAAACTATTTAAAAAAAATAATAATAAATTAACTGCTTTTGTGACTCTAATTATTATTTACAACACACTTACTGAAAATTAAAATATTACTACAAATAAGTCATTTAACTTTATCGCGCTCTAACTTTTTTTGTTTACATTATATAATAATTAACCTCTAAGCCTATTTCTATTTTTCAGCATTGGTATACATCGTTT
Source organism: Salticus scenicus (assembly GCA_963930645.1). Lineage (NCBI taxonomy): Eukaryota > Metazoa > Arthropoda > Arachnida > Araneae > Salticidae > Salticus > Salticus scenicus. The sequence goes on from OZ005655.1 coordinate 15,368,598, forward strand.
TACCTTTTATAACACCATTATTTATTTTTTAATACCAAAATTTCCCTTTTTATTTTCAAAATAATGAAAGTGAATAATCAAACAATAATCATTATTTATTACGAAAAGGTGGGGTGAGTAGAGCATTTCCCTAGATAATTAATTCTTTATTTATAATACAACCTTTGTGATAATTAGATTTATTTTTACTTCAATGTAATAAAATTCACTGTAAAATTTAATTTTGTGTTTCGTGCTGTCTCATGCGCAAAAGAGATGTCAGAACGTCAGGAGGATTTTTCTCCTTTATTCAGTACAACCCTGCTCAGTTTGGCTTTCTCGCCAAACAGCGGGTGAGCCATCCGTGCGGAAATTCGCGGGGACAGTCCTCGAATTTCGAGGACGTATGGTCACCTTACTATCACCGTGGGGCGATTTATGAAACAATTTCAGCGAGGAAGATTAAGCAAATACAGAGCAGCAATTGGTCAGACGTAATTACTGTAGGAGGAGCCAAAGTTGACAGTTTAATGAATCGTTCTTTTCATGAATCTATCAACACAATGACAACATGGCTAATCTGTGGCTCCGTCTTCGTAGACTATCGCTAACACTTACAAATACAAAATAAAACGTTAATTTGAGTACCGCGGTTTTATTGTATTTACTTAATAATTCTTATTTCTACAGCACAAAGTTGTTCAGATTTACTTTATTAAATTTTTAAAATATTTAGTAATTATTGCACTGTAATTATCACATATATTAGTTGAAACGGTATTTTCCATTAAACATAAATACACCATATTTTAATCCTGTATTTTGGTTGGCTTACTTATTTATTTACATTTATTTAGTCACTTACATAAATAAAATGATTCATTAATATCCAGATTTAAAAAGATTGTCATAAAAATACTTCCATGCTTTTTATGATAACGTTAAAAAGGCCAGCCTTAGCCTCTTCTTTTTTTTTTAATGTCCTTTAAAATATTTTATCTTGCCATGTGTTTGTATAACTAAAAGGTAAAAAAAATCTTATCTGGTATCTTGTGGAAAAATATGTACACTGAATTTCATGTTGAAAGTTCTATCTCAATTTCATTAGTAAATATTTATTTTTCATAAAATTATGATGATTTTATTTTTATGAAACATAGTGTATTGCATGTTAATTGTGACTTTTTTGAAATTCCTGAAAAAATTAAAAAATGTCCTAAAAGACCCTAATTATAAGTTGTCTTAAATTCCTAAAATTTTGTAGATGTTGTGCTACTTACTGTTATTTTAACAACCCAAATTCTGCAATGAAATTCCAAACCCATTTCGTAATGCTGCACTGTGTTTGCTAGGGAAAAAAAAAAAAAAAAAAAAAAAAAAAAAAAAAACTCAGTTATGCTTTTTTTTTTTTTTCACATGTTTAAGGATCAGGGCTATTATTTTGACCCAAAACAACTGTTATGAGGGTTTTTTTTTTTTTTCAGTTTATGGTGTTTGCTTACTAAGTTTATTATTGTATTTTTGTGCCAGGTTTATGCATTTTATTTTTTACTAGCATACTTTGCCTATTTCACTGGTAACTATACTGAAAAGAATTTTCAAAATTTCATATTATTATTCATGAAATCTAAAAAAAAAAAAAAAAATCAGTTAAACTTAAATTAACGTTTAGTAGTAATTTTCATGCTTAGAACATGAGGAGTCTCCACTGCCTTTGCATAGCTGCCAACTCCCGAAATGTGATTTTTCTGCAAATTCACAGAAATCCACATTTATTTTTATTTTATTTACTTTTTATTATTTTATTTATTTATTTATTTTTGTCTAATGTGCAGAATTCCGTGAATTTATTTCTTCAATTTTTAAAAAAGTCACAGATATCCTTCATTTTAAAAATAGAAACTCTATAGAACGATCGGTGATCAAATGTTCTACGAACGCTCCCAATTTCCAGTCTTTCTTGTACCATCTACATGTCAATATTCGTTTGAAACATACTTTATGAGATTCTAGAACCTGTAAAGAAATAGTATTATTAAATATTTCTTGCTCATTTAATTATTTCCTCCCCCCGCCTTCAAATTTATCTCCAACTAACGATCGGCAATCAAATGTTCAGCAGAAGTCTTATTTCCCAATCTTTATGCATCTGTAACATAAATGATAATATTAATTTAAAAGTTGTTTTATTAAATTCTAGAAGTAGAATTGAAAGAAATATTTCTTACTCTGTAATTATTTTTCTATCCCCCCTCCTTTTCCAATCTCTGGAAAGTGAGCAACTCTAAAATCTATAAAGCAATAAAAGTGAATATTACTCACATATGTAATTATTTTTAGACTTTATTGCTGATCTTAATCAATCTATTTATTTTTCCACAATTAAATTAAATATTTACATGTCATACCTATAGAATGTGTAAACATGTGGAAAAAATTAATAGGTTTTTCAGGTAAGAAACATTTCGCCAAATCAATGTATGCATGTATATACAGTAGAAGATCTTTATAATGCAATTCTCTATATAACGCAAAATTTCTTGGATATAAACAATAAATTTTGCAGTTAAGAAATACTTCCTAAAAAACTGTTACTTTGTTGAGAAGTAAGTGTGATACATTTGTTTTTCTTTATCTGCTTAATTCAGAGATTTTTAATGAAAAAATTGCTATCATTAATTTTTTTTTTTTTTTAAGTGAGCAGTATAATGAATGATTTTGTACAGGCATATATGGACTATCTTTATAAAGTAAATTTTAGAATGAAAGTTATTATCCACCTAACTTTTTGTTCCAAGAAATGCAACTTTAAAATGTCCTACTCTGTTTTGATATGTTTCAGATATATTTGGCCATGTTTACAAGGTAAGTTTGACAATGTGTGAAATGTGATCTATATAATGCAAAATTCTATATAACGCAAAACCTTGTGTTTTTAGCTTTGCATTATAAAGATCTTCTACTGTATATTGTTTCAGTATGGTTAGAATTTATTACAATCTAGCAGTATTTTAAATTTAGTATGTTTTATTTATTTATTATTATTTTATTGTATTTGCAATAAGAAGAAAGCCTCTAGATACTGTAAAATTTCCCTTTTATTTGCTCCTTCTATTTCCAACAATTACTATACTATTAACATTCTATTTATGGCATAAATTATGTCGCATACAAAATCTCTCTAATTTTGATTCACAAAGGTTGGCAGCTATGCCTTTGGCAACGACTTATGCACTTTTTACTCCCCGCTTCCCAGTTAGTAATTATAATTAAGTTAGTAATTATAAAATCCCACCAAAGTGCATATTAGGGATGCACCAAATATCAGTTTTGGCCAAATACCGAATATTCGGCCAACTAAATACTAACTTCAGCTGAAAACCAAATATCCTTCTAACTAAATAGTAACTATTTAGAAATTTTTATTCGTGAATTCATCAACCGTGAATGTTTATTTAAATCAAATTGGAGTGTAAAGGTTGATATTTTTATTTATTACCAACTATGCGAAAAATACCAGATCCGGGAATCGAACCCGGGCACCTCCGCTTAACGCACGGATGCTCTACCACTGAGCTACCCTGGCTGACAACCAGCTAGGCACTTCTTGCATAGCATAATATTCGTTGGCAAAGTCACCGAGTCTGCAAACGCAGATATATCAGGTGAGACAATAATAATCGTAGCACAACTCCATAGACCACGAAATTTCAATTTAGAAATTTTTATTCGTGAATTCATCAACCGTGAATATTTATTTAAATCAAATTGGAGTGTAAAGGTTGATATTTTTATTTATTACCAACTATGCGAAAAATACCAGAGCCGGGAATCGAACCCGGGCACCTCCGCTTAACGCACGGATACTCTACCACTGAGCTACCCTGGCTGACAACCAGCTAGGCACTTCTCGCATAATATTCGTTGGGAAAGTCACCGAGTCTGCAAATGCAGATATATCAGGTCAGCCAGGGTAGCTCAGTGGTAGAGCATCCGTGTGTTAAGCGGAGGTGCCCAGGTTCGATTCCCGGCTCTGGTATTTTTCGCATAGTTCATAATAAATAAAAATATCAACCTTTACACTCCAATTTGATTTAAATAAATAGTAACTATTCCGTGGTTCATACACTTAGGAGTAAAAAAAATTCAAAGAGCTATCAAGTTCTTTTCAAGCACTTCCCAGGAAATTTTCAAGCACTTTCAACCAGGATTTTAGATTCGTCCACACTTTTGTTTTTGAGGGGGGGGGAGGATGATTACCTACATAAAAAAACCTAGTATCAAATGTGTTTATTATTATTTTTAAACATAACTGGGGGGGGGGGGGGGTCCTGCCTCCTCACTCCACTCACCAATCCTTGACTCACTTTGCTTTATTAACACCTGCTGGGTTCTTCCTACCTCTTTGCTGCTTTTCCATGCAATAAATAAGAATATAAATAGTGCATTTCATAAGACAAAAGCAGAAAAATATTATAGAAATCCCCATATCAAATGCTGGATAGAACAACATAACATTTAATAGCATTTAAAAAATAATAAGACAAAATAAAATGTGTTAAAAATCAGTAACTTATTTTTTAAGAATAGAAGAAAATTTGTTATATCTAGACCACTTTGTGCTACAGATTTAGTATGATTCCCTGTGGCGACATTTAAATTTTTTTCACTATTTGACGATGACTTTTTTGATAATTGTTAAAAAAAAAAATCTAGTACATACTTTTTCTAATGCTTATAACTTTCACCATTGAATTTTTTAGTTAATTTAGGGCAATATATAACACTCTACAGTCCTTCTCATAATTATAAGGACACCCGTTTTTCTATATTAACTAAACACTGAACACTATTATTTAAACAAATATATTTTTAATTAATTTGAATTTCATTAATAGGCTATATTTAAAAAGTTTTATCGTTTTTCTATCTTAAAAAACTTTAAATATGATAAAAAGATGATTTTTCAGGTGTTCACAATTATAAGGACAGCTCGAATTTTAGTAATTTTTTTAAGTTATTCTTTAAATTAATATTTTATGGGGTCTCTTTTTAGGTTTAAACAGTCAGACATTCTCTCTGGTATATATATATATACATTTTTTTTTTTTAATATTCAGTTTCAATACCATTTCGTATAGCATATATGATATTCTTAATACATTTAACTATTTAAAATTGCTTTCCACTTGCATGCACTTTTCTAATATCATAAGTTAAGGTTTTTTCAACTTTTAGGCCATGGGAAAGGCAATAATACAGAAGTTTCTTTCTTCAAACTATTTCCTATTGCTCTAAAACTAGAGCAAAAATGTAAGTCTTGTTGAAAAAAATATTATTACCCCCCAAAATCTAACAAAAATCTGATAATTCCACGTTTAAAATTTGCGGATATTCTCTTGATGTTCATAATAATAGAAAAAATTACTAAATTCATTCTGCCTTCAGTAGAAGCAGCTCCCCAGAGCACCATAGATCCCTGTTAAAATGCCCGATTCATATCTGCCTTTAAAAAATCTGCTCTGTCTTTCGCTATCTTCAGATCGTGCCAGTAACTGTTAAAACCATTTGGTTAATCAAGAACAAAATGTGTTTCATCCGAAAATGCAACATTTTACCATTTAATATTGTCTTTATTCAACTTTAACACAGACGTTCTTTCCCCCATTAAATGCTGATTGATTATTACAGGTTTTTTATTCCTTTTATACTTATTATTAATTATTTTAAACATGCATAAATGTGGACCCTAATCTCTTGTTAAAAATTACGAGCAAATTCAGCAGCAGTCATTATGAGAAGAACAGTGAGAGGAATTATGAGTCTTTGACCTCTGTAAAACAACTCTGATTTTGCATCAGATCTCTCTCCTATCGAACCAGCAGTTCAACGTTTGATCACATTTCCTTCAGCAATTTTAGACCTTCGAATTTCATTAGAAATTCGGCGGATTTAAATTATCCTCCCACTTAAAAAAACCATTTATCATACTTCACTACTTGAACGTTCTTTTTTTCGAGGAATCATCAGTAATGTCCGCCCAAGAAAAATTGAAAGCTTATATATGAATTAATCTAGCCCAGTAGTTAACGAATTCGCATGTCAACTGTAATTTATCCGCTAGTAAGTTAAATAAAACGAAAAAATCTGGATTGTCCCTATAATTCTCAACATCTGAAAACGTGGAGAAAAACACATTTTGCATTATTCTTTATTAATTTTGTTTCACATAAAAAAAATTATAGCAATTTTGGTTTTTAGAATACTAGATATATTAAGTGCACTTAGTATAATCTTGTTCACAATTATTTTTACATTAGTTATTTCAAAATATAAAGTGTCCTTATAAATATGAGAAGGAGTGTATATGTATATTTCTAATATACAGTTAGGAAATAATTTCGTTATTTTCATTTTAAGTTGCAAAAATGCTCCACAGCTTCAATTTTCAATTCTTTCCTGCTTATTTCTCAAAATAACAAAGGATACTCGAGGAACAGATTTCATATTTGTAGTCCTTGTTAAAAAAAAAAAAAAAAGAATATCTAACTCTGTAAAGTTAAAAAATTATCATTAGGATATTAAAAGATGCTTCATATGAGTTTGAATTTGACTAAAATGTTTTTATCCCAAAATATATTATCCGGAGTATATCCGAGGTAATTTAAAATATGTTTTTAAATAACAAGATACAATAAACGACATATGTATAATAATAAATGGAAAGGTTTGTCAGTCTGTCTGTTCTTTTATACGTTCAGCCCCTACTGAACGCAGAAATACAAGAATTGACATACTGATGCTCTGGAGCCTTTCCAAGGTCCTCCTGAAAACAGAATTTAAAATTTTTAATTAGTTGTGGAGATATTAATTAAAATGTCGACTCATGGCTAATCTCAAAGTGATCTCAATGAATGAGAATTCACCGCCATTGCATAAAAAAAGATATTTTAACGGAGTTAAAAGCAGAAAAAAAAAAGAAAAGAAATTAGAAATATTTGTTCAATTGTTACGATTTCGGTACCAAATGAAAGGGGAATTTTTTCTGAATCTAAGTGTACAAGCGGCTTATCGGTACAACAATTAAATTTTTTTAAATTAACTAAAGTATGAATTTTTTGTGGCAACATCATTTCAAATGCCAGATGACCGTCTGCCATGAAAAAGGAAATGATTGTAACAGATCAAGATGTCACATGTTTTATAGTGGAGGGGAAAATTGCAATTTTCAAACTTTTTCAAATTTTCATTCCCGTTACATTTGAATTAATATTCGGCCTAGACAGCATATTATAAACCTAGTGTTCAATTTCCATGAAAATATGTGGACAAACAAAAAAAATTAGATCAAATTGCTTTATATTTTGCAGTACATATTTTAAATTGAGATATGCCGTTGAAATTTCGCAATATTTGGTTTTAATGCCTGATAATTCGATTCTGAATATTTTTGAAAGTGTAGAATTATTAGGAAGGGCTTGAGGGGGGGAGGCAAAGGGGAAAAAAAAGTTACAGCGTTTGAAATTGGTATTATTAGGTTTTAAGGAAAGATAAATCGATTGCCGATATTTTCAAGTGTAAAATTATTAGGAGGGACGGAAAGGGGGGAGAAGGGGCAAAAACGTAGAAAAAGAACAGTTGTTTTGGAGAAAACAACGGAAAACCGAGAACGCCTTTATTCTTTTATATTTTGCAGAGTTTAGAATTCTGATACTCCTTTCACATTTCATACTATTGATTTTTAACAGTATTTAGCCCGGAATTACACAAGTTTCGGAGAAAATCACGAAAAAGTCAGACATAAGTCGTTTTATAATGGTGTTTATATCATTTTTGTATCTCAGCTTCTAATTAGCATAATTTCAAAAGTAATATGGCATTTTGAAACTTATTTGAGTTGAATTTCAAGAGTAGATGCCACAAATTTCTGTCACCTTCCGTTAACCGACTACTGTAAATAATGGAATTCGAGATTTCACGTTATTTCCACGTTTTAAGGTGTCCTGATTAGTTTTTTTTTTTTTTTTTGTATCTCAGCTACTATTTAAAATAATTTTATAAGTAATACATTATTTGAAAGCTTTGTTGATTTGGAATTGAACAGTATATCCTACAGACTTTTCTACCACCAGATGGCACTGTAATATATTAAAATTTCAATATTTCGAATTCTGAATATGATTAAATTATTTTTAATACATCATTCGAAAGATATTATAAAGAGCTTTTATAATATCGAAAGTGGAATTCGAGATTTCACCAGATTTACACGTTTTAAGGTGACCTGATTAGGTTTTCTTTTGTATCTCAGCTACTAATTAAAATAATTTCATAAGTAATACATCATTTTAAAGCTTTGTTGAATAAAATTGAACAGTAGATTACAGAAATTTCTACTGCCAGATGGCGCAGCAATATTTTAAAATTTCAATATTTTGAATTCTAAATATTAATTTTTTTTAATACTTCATTCGAAAGTTATTTTAAGGTATTTTTATATTATCGAATAACCTACATTAAATTTATCCAATAGAGGGCACTAATTGCAATTATTCGAGATTTCACCTGATTTATATGCTTTAAGATGTCCTCAAAGGGGCCAAAAAATTAGAAATTGAGTTAGACCGTTCGAAATTGGTACATATAGGTTTTGAGTGCCTACAAGTCGAATGAGGATATTTTCGAAAGTGTAAAATTAAGGAGGGACAGAAAGGGTGGTGAAGGAATACGCGCGCACAGCGAGCATATATATGAATTCGTGAGCACTGCTCACACACGGGTCTATTCTGACGAAAGCAGAGGAGACCCGGTGTGACTTTTTACCCGATTAGAAATGATTTTTTTTTTTTATTAATTCCTTTTCTTAAGAATAAAAGTTTATGAGTAATAACAGGCAATTTTGAGAAATCATAAGGGTGGTGAAGGAATACGCGCGCGCAGCGCTCGTATATATGCATTCATGCGTGTGCATCGCACACGGGTCGACGCTGCCGAAGGCAGTGGGAACCCGGTGCGACATTTTTCCCAATCAGTTTTTTTTTTCTCTCTTTTTGTTTCACATGATAAAAATTAATGCAATTTTGAGAATTCATTAATTATAATGATTCATTTAAAAATAGTGACCAGCGAAACAGGCGTAGTCTGCTAGTCTTTAAATAAAAAGATACAATAAAAAAAAAAAAAAAACATAGAAAAAAAATACAACATAAGAAATTGCCATACCAATAGAAAGGTTGACATTTCATTTTTTTTGTATCATTGATCACATTTTAATTTTCCAGTGGAAAATGGAAAAACCATAAAAAATGTTGCCTGAATATATATTTTATTATACAAATCTAATATCCCTGTGACAGAATACTTTTATGCTTTCTGTGACAAGCATTGTTTGTGGAAACATTTTCATTCAGGGTTGGCAAGTTTATGTCGAGGTGGTTAAAACCACTGGTAGAAACCGGCATGGCGAAAACCCCTTTCTGCCACATTTGTGGCAGAAACTCAGAAAATGACATAAAAGTAATTACTGACATACAATAGATAATGCATAGGAAAATCAATTAAATGTTAACCACAATATAATTTATTTACAATATTATCGACATTGAAAATCGAAGTTTACATTGTTTACACTATTCAGTCTTCTATAACAAAAGACAAGTTTTGATGCGGTTTCTAAACCTAAACGATTTTTCAATTTGTGATGCACAAATGAGAAATTTGAGAAGATTCTCTCAATTCCAGCAGATCTAACAGGCATTGCCATCAAGGAACAAACAAGATTTGTGAAAGTTTCATCTATTGCACATTTTTTTAAACTGGACCACCATGTAAATAGTAGCTGGGGGTAGTTGCCAAAATAGCTTAATTCAGTTATGTTAAGAATTGAATGAATGAATTTTAGAGTTTGAAATAATACAAAGCTAAAATCTAGTATTTATGTTCATTATTTTATATAAGTATTTGATATACTCTTTATATTTAATACTAGCAGGCTACGCCTGCTTCGCTGGTCACTATTTTTAAATGAATCACTATAATTAATGTATTCTCAAAATTGCACTAATTTTTATCATGTGAAAAAAAAAAAAAAGTCTGATCAGGAAAAATGTCGCTCTGGTTCCCTACTGCTATCGGCAGCGTAGACCCGTGTGCAGTTATTTTAATTAGTATCTGAGATACAAAATAAAACCTTATCAGGACACCTTAAAACAGGTGAAATCTTGAATTCCACTTTCGATAATATAAAAGTACTTTAAAGTATAAGTATCTTTCTTATGATGTATTAAAAATAATTTAGTCATAATTAAAATTTAAAATCTATATGCAGAAAAAAAAAAGGATTTCTCGCTTAAAAGATTTTGAGTTATGAAATGTTTTGTGAAAAAATCGATGTTTCATAATGTCTGACTTTTTCGTGGTTTTCTCCGAAACTTGCATGATTCCGAGCTAAATACTATTAAAAATCCATAGTATGAAATGTGAATGGAGTATCAGAATTCGAATCTCTGCAAAATATAAAAGAATAAAAGCGTTCTGGATTTTACGCCATTTTCTCTGAAACAACAGCTCCTTTTCTACATTTTTGCCCCTTCCCATCCCTTCTAATAATTTTACACTTGAAAATATCCGCAATCGATTTATCTTGCCTTAAAAACTAACAATACCAATTTAAAATGCTGTAATTTTTTTTTGCCCTTACAAATCACCACAAAGCAGTTTTTAAAGAAAATTTGGTATTTTCGTGTTAACCGCATGTCATTGGCAGGCCATTCATATGCATAAATACAAATATGTAAGAAAGTAAAATGTATTTTATAGGATTAATTCTATGATAATCATATGTAAATATATATATAAATATTTAAATACATATGTAATATATATTTTGTATTAACCACATGCCAGCAATTAATCTCTGGCAGGCGGTTAATACATAAATACTGAAATTTTCATTTAACTAGTATGTTGTGGCCACCACAAGACTTTCTTCTATATTTTCCTATACAAATTCACTCAATAACAATTATAAAAAAAAAAAAAAACCCTTTTTTTTTTTTTTTTTTTGATAAAAGTAAAAAAATTCAGTAACTTTGTTTTGAAGTATCACAGATTTATAGTTCAACCATTCCTTTTAAAGGTATTGACGAGTCCTTCCGAAAGATACCCATCTTGAAAATTTACTCCCCTCAAGGGGAGATTTCCCCCCCGGGGGGGGGGGGGAGGCGAGGCTCCTACACATACAAAATTTTTTTCCCAGTTGACTATCTCTATTATAAATAATTCTTGTAAATTTCATAATGATTACTAAAAAAGAATTCTCTTTATGCACATTTATACAAAAAATTTTTCCTATATCACCATGTTAAAAATTTAGAAAAAGCGGGATGGCAACGCAACCTGTAAGACAATTTTTACCAAAAGTTGATAGGCACTAATTTATGTCAAGGTGCAACTACATACCAATTAGTATGAAATTCTGTGCAGTAGTTCCTGAGATACAGTTGCCACTAAATTTTGTCACACACACACACACAGAGACGGACATTTTCTAAAAATGGTCAAATCGTGTTCTACAGCTCTAAAAACGTGTAAATCCATCAAAAACAAGAGGTCGAAAATTTTTACGAATCCCAATACTTTCTTCCATTGAATATAGAAGAAAGTAAAAATAACAAAATTATAACCAACTACAATTAAATAAAAAATTTAAATCATTAAATATATATGATTGAACAATATAAATGCACAAAATCCCAGTATGCAGCAGTTGTTATTATGCATGTATCTACGCTCCATGTACATTAAAAAGAAAAAATAACATTGGTTACTGCTACCTCACTCTGCATGAAATGTTCATAAAATGTATCAAATAACATACTGCAGTAATTACTGTTACATATGTATTAGTGCTTTGTGCACATGAAAATCAAAGCGCCCATTACAAAAAAAGACAGATTATACAGATGTAAAAAAACACCTTTTAAATACAAAATACATGTACAATAATGTATGATAATTTAAAGCAGCAGATAATTTCAATAATTAATTTACATTTGTATATAATCTTCCCCTTTCAAAATACTCTTGTTCCAAACACACACATCTTTAAAATGCAAAATATCTGTTATTTACACAATATTTATTTAAACATTAATTTTAATTCTCTGAATAGAAAATAGAATAATTAATATTATTAAATAGGAATTAAAATTTATATAAAGAAATTACCTCTAAAATATTCCATGTTCGCAGTTATAATTATGAATTTTCAAATTACTACTACAAAATTCCACAGTAACACAAACAAATATCTAAATAATTCAAATTTTCATTATATTTCTGTTATTTACCTCAAAATTCACATTTCAGTAAAAATATAAATCAAATCAATTTATGTGAAATGATTGTTCTCAAAATATTTTATTTACTTTTTACAAATATCCAAATAAAATACATAATGAAAATCAAGATTTGTATATTAATTATTTAAGAGATAAAGTTGATAACAGATTATTTCTTCAATAATAAAAATATATACTAATTCAATAATAATTAAATTAATGAATCTCTTTAACTCACCATTGAAGGTTATGGTTAGCATCTATTTTTTTTCCCTTAGTGGCTGGAATTTCCCTCATAAGATGCAGGTGGATACTTTCATTAGATGAAGTCTTCAAGTTGTTTTCATAATAACCGAATCGATAATACCTTTGTACGTACATTTTTAATAATCACATACATAAGGCAATATTGATTCAGTTGAAATAAACGTTTGGATTCTGTGAAATAAAAAATGAAGTTTATTTTCTTAGCTAAGCATAGATATATGTAATGATAAATAATTGTACACACATAGAAAGGAAATAAAAGTAATAAACTATAAAAATTTAAACAGATAGCCTGTATAAGTAACACTTTCAAACATTAACAGCCACTAACAGCAGCACAAATAAAAACTTTATATGCAGCAACTAATTACATTACATTAAAATTTTGATAACACAAAAGCAAATTTTATCTCTTATTGCAAAGAAACACATGGATATTTTTTATCCCAATTTATCAATTCAGAATCTTTAAATGTGAAATAACGCTAAATTATTTTTAAAACATGAATATATTCGTAACAAAACAAATGTACATTTACATCAACGTTAATTTTATAAACGTGGCAAACAAATTTCGAACATGTTATTTATATCAGCAATGTTTTTCAGCAGGTAATGACATTGATATCTAATTGTATAACTAATTCATATCTTTAAATCTCGAATGCAGTAAGTAATTTCTATTGTTTACCTTAGTTTCGCATTTACATTACACAATAGATTCGTCGATTGCAAGTCTCCATTAAATTAAGATGGACGTTCGCGCTTGGTTTCGATGTTCTATGTATATAAAACGAGTAGATTAAAAAATTTACTGTTTAAAAATAAGCTTACCAGGAAAAATAAGTGAAAATACCTTTTCTATCGAAGCGCCGATCATTGATTACATGAAATAATAGAGTGTGGTCCATAGTTCGTGAATCGTGATTCATTCAACATAAACTCCTCCTTCGGTAGTGACGTGATCAAACCACACCTCAAATGGTCGTAGCTAGGAGTGTTTCATAAATCGCCACCGTGGGTTACGGTTGATGTGATGTGGGAAGTGTACTGTGAACGCAGTCCTATTTTCTGTACAACTAAACTTACCTAAACAAAGCGCAAATTGTAAATAACTTTTGTTTACGTTGCCCACGGATTACTGGATATTCACGAGATTATTTATTTTTTGCAATTATTAAAAATCATACATTAAAATGTATGGCTAGTAAATTATAATTATATTTTAATTTAAATCATGATGACAGATCTTCCAGATAATGTTCGATTTACTTGGCAATTGGTGTCACAGTTTGTCAGTTGGGAATTTTGTAGATACATGTCTGAAAATAATGAAAATAATTCTGAAACAGATGTTTTATCATTTTTACGAAGTAAGGCTTGCTTGATTATTCAACTTTAATTTCTGATTGTTGATTTACCTATTTATTTAATTACTCTCATGATAAATAAGAAAATATAGCCTGTTACTGACGGTTCTGTATTCTGTTAATGAATGTGATTGTAATATAATGAATAATGTTACATGGAACACAATGCTACTAAATCTGATTAAAAGTTTTTAAATTCTAGTACTGTATCATTTATAGTTCAATGATAATTAATGTTGACGTACATTTCTGGATGAATTTAAAGAACTGTTCTCTTATAATAAAATGTTTGCAATAAGTTTTGTTACATATTTATTTAAAACTAAATCAATTTCCTAGGCTTGATTTTGTTGTTCTTCGATACAATTTCTCATATTTATTTTTATAAATATAGCTTTTAATTAAGGGAAATTTTAAATGAAAAAAATCTGCTTCAGTTATCTTTACTTTCTCTGATTCTTATGTGCATGCAACCGCAAATGAGATGTGTTTTGAAAGATAGAGTATATGTGGTTGAGAAAAATCTTACAGGATTAAATTTATACAAATATGTGCTGTAAAATCCAATGGTGGATATTTTTATTAGTGATGGCATGAAGCGCAGTTTGGCCGAATATCGAAGCTCAAGGCTCTAGCCTTAATGTGGTGTTGTTTTGCAGAAATCACAAACAATGAATTACTCACAAAACGCTCTGAAAATTCATCGGCTAAAGAGCTGGAATCATATATAAACCATCCCCTTTTATTAAATAGAACATATTGTCTGTTGGATTGGTGGAGATGGAGAAAGAATAAAAAAATATTTCAAAGATTATCTGACTTGGCCAAACGCTATTTATCTGCTCTAGCAGCATATATAGCGAAAAGTTATTTTCCGAAGCTGGAAATGTGTATGCTGACAAAAGAAGTAGAATTCTTCTTAAAAATGTAGAAATATTGAGTTTTTTACTTTTTACACCATAATTCCAAAGCTGCAAGATAAATGATGAAATGAAGTGAGGTTAATTAACCTGGTAGAGGTCAAGACTTACAATTTTTGTAAGTGGCCACTGGACATGTTTAACTCAGTGGTCACTCGCGAGTCGACGTTATACCTGATATTCACACACATAATTAAAAAATATATATCTATATACATATAAAGGCATAAAACACATATGATGTGGTCGGAAAATTATGAAATAGTGGCCTTTATTGTATTATTTTAATAATAATTAAAAATATATATATATGCACTTCCACAGATTAAAAAAAAAAAAAAATCTTTAAATATTGTTTGAAAATAAATATATTTTTTTAAACTTTCATACTTCGAGTTTAAAATTTTCAATATCTGAAATGAAAGCAGGTGGGAGAAAGACAAAATTGGCTGAGAAATCAAATCATTGTAAAATGATTCGACTTTTGAGAGAAGATATGATCTTGTTTGAATTTCCTTTGAGTGTTTATGATTTTATTCTTATTAGTATTTTAAGAGTGAGTTTTATAAACATATAAGGTAGTTATAGTAGCATATAATGCAACTTCTAAATGCTATTAATAACTATCGTATTAGAAAGAAGATTTTAAAGTTTTAGTAATGAGGAAAAATATATGGACTTTCGTAGTTAAGTATTAATTTCATTTTGATACAGAAAACAGCAGGCTATAATGATGACACACTAACAAAATAATGTTATTTCTCATACACAATTCGTGTTTTGCAAGAATATTTACTTTGTCTTATTGAAAGAGAAATACAAAAATTTTATTCATTTGATAAATTTCACATAGTGTGACATCTCCATATGGAAAATAGATGTGATTAGCATTAGAAGAAAACAAAATTATTTTCAGTATGGGGGAAAAGGGAGGGGGAGGGGCAAAAAAAACTTTTTTGGTATATTATCCGAGATTTAATTATATTAACAGACATGCGATTGCTAAAATTAGAAATTAGCTGAAAATTTTTTGCTAACATGATTGTTTAGTTAATTGATTAAACATTGATAATGTCACTTTTAATAAATTAACTACCTAAACAGTTATATATGTATATTTATAGCTTTCTATCTACATTGAAAATTTCAGGATTTTTTTCATAAGCACAAAACAATTCTTTAATATTATTGCAATAAGTTTTATATCCACATAAAACCTTATTAAAATTCAATGTCAACAAGGCAAAAAAAGAAAATCAAACAAATATAAAATATGATTTTTATTTATGTACATTAATCATACATATCTAAAAAAGCTACAGTAGTTAATTATCAGTTTCTAATATGCATAAAACCAACTGAGTATTAATTTTCTTAAATTGATTTAGAAAAAATTTTCCTACCTGGAAAATTTAGTCTACATTTTTTCCCTTGTTTAAACTTTTGGAATAGATATTAAATATAAATATTTAATTTAATTGAGAAAAAATAAGTAGATTTATCAAGTTCAGTAATGAAGTTTAAAAATAACTACATATGAGAGAAATATTGAGCAATGCTGTCTCTTTATTGTTTCTAGAATTAATCACTGATCACTATCTGGAGTTTTGTGTGTGTGTGTGGGGGGGGGGGTAAAAATTAATTACATGGGTAGGAAATATTAAACTCTTTCAGTTCTACATCTAGAATCGTACAAACCAAGTTTAAAATGAATATTGACATTTATGTTGTGGATGGAGAAAGACTTGGAAACAAAAGAATTCTGCAGAACATCTGTTCGCCGATCACTAGTTGGAGATAAGAAAATGGGGAGAGGGGAAAAAATAATTACATGAGGTATAAATATTTAACAATTATATTTCTTTATAGGTTCTAGAATCTCATTAAGCAAGTTCAAAATGAATATTGACATTTATGTTGGTTATTAATAGGGTTTCTTTCTTTTAAAATCAGGGTTGGCAAGTTTCTTCCAAGGCGGAAAAAACCATGGAAAAAACCGGCCGGAAGAAATAGGTTTCTTCCAAGTGGAAGAAATGGAAGAAACTGTTTTTCTTAAAAATTTATCCTATAAATTGCAGATTTGTAAGATACAATGGATGCATTTGTCTTATAAACAAATTTAAGTAACTTTAATTATACCTATAAAAATTTAATTACATATTTAATTAATAATTATGAGATTTTTACCGAAGTGATCTTCGGTATCTGATAAGCACGTTCCAAAATACTCAAAATCCAGTAAAAAAATCAATTTCAATTTAAAAAGCGTATAGTTTTATAATTTATTATTTAGACAATTTTATTTCTTTAACTGGTAATAAATAATAGTTTGTATCACTTGCTTATACTTTCTGATAAAACAGCTCTTAACAAACATTCAGTTAATTAAAAGAGACAGTATTCAATAATTACTGTATTACAAAATGTCATCAAAAACTTCATTTTCCTAATACAGTACAGTGAAAAAGAAATTTACATGTCATATTTCAAATAAATTCACATTTTTACTTTTTTTAAATAAAATTTTTAGCTTAATCCTTGCTTTGAAACTCAACTTGGGAGGGGGGGGGGGGACATTCTTGTATTTATTATCCTGCAATTCATACAGACTAGTACTTAAAACAAATCACTATTACATCAATGTTTAACAAAATTAATCAGTGATCAGGGGTCTGTCCAGGTTTGTTATCTAGGGTCCTAATTTTGTGAAAAATTTTCCTATTTTTGTGAATTTTTCTTATTTTTGTGAAAATTTTTTCTGACATAGTTATTATTTTTATTTTTGTGAGAGGTACGCCACACCCATTATCGTGTCTGACGTCATTCCCTAACTAATCAGCGTGAACTCGGCGAGAAATGAAGGCGTGGTTTTAGTGTCATGTAGTACCGGCGATAGCGACTGGTACGAGAACATGTTTATATATTGCTGAGCAGATGTTTTTGCTCGCTATTATTTTATAAATGCTTTGTTTTTCCGAAAATTTTTGGAAAAGTTTATCTCCAATTTGAATTTTGTGAAGGGTCCGTTTTATTAACATAGAATTTTGTGAAGGGTCCGTTTTTTTAACATGGAATTTTATGAAGGGTCCGTTTTTTTAGCATGGAATTTTACGAAACGGACCCAGTTTTCCCCCTAGACAGACCCCTGGCTGATGAATATTATTTCCGAACTTTCAAAAATATTTAGTTTAATATTTTTTAAATATGTTTGTTTACATTTTATAGGTACCTATTATTTGAATATGCTTAAATTATTTATCATATATGAATGTGATCAATTAGTTTTATTCAGTGTTGTGCAAGTTCACAAAAAAAAACGAACTAGTTCAAACTCAAGTTCATCGTGTAAAAAACGAGTTAGTTCGCGCTCAAACTCATGTCTGAAAGAAATGAACGCGTTCAGTTCAAGTTCATTTTTAAAAACGAGCGAAGCTCACTAAAAGTTCATTTTTACATATTTTTTTTTTTTTTTTTTAATAGATCTTATCCTCTGTGAACACTTTCATAGGTAATTTCCCTTTTTTTTCTAAAATTACCAATTACCATAAAAAATATTTTTAATTTTACGCTTAATTAAACTTATTAACTTATAATTCTTAATTATAACTTATTAATTTAATTGTGGTAAAAATTTATTTAGCAAACACTTCTGAATAGTGTACCCACGGTTTTTGCATGGCTTTTTATTCTCAAATTTTCAATACGTTTGTTTATGGGCATGAGAACTTATTAATAGGAAACAAATTCTATCATTTAGAGGTTCCGTTGTTTTAAATCAGAGCTGCGCAGTTCCGCGTTCATGAGTTTAATTAAAACTTTTTCAGTTTTGAGCTGAATTTCGCTCGTTTTTTAAATTGTGAACTTGAGCTGAGCAAAGTTCGTTTCCTCATGAATTTGAGCGGGAAAAGTAACTCAAACTCATATGGATTTTATTCCTTTGGGAAAAAATTTTTATATTCTTGGTAGCAATCCCGGAAAAAAGGGCACTGGAAAAAAGGGCACTTTTTCAATTCGCAAATCGCAAAATAATAAATATCAAATAATGATATATAAAAATGGCTTTCAAATTACACATTTAGAAATTTCAATTGATTTGGTACAACATTAATTTAGTATATATCTCGGGGAAGATGGGGGGAGGGGGAGAGGGGCAGGAGCAGATCGAAAGAAAATAATTGTTTTTACATAAACTCTTACCGATTTTAATGAAACTTTGTATAATCACGTACAATTTGTGAAAAAATTACTGTAAGTGTCAGGCAAACTTTAGGGGTGGGGGGTTAAAGAGGGAGGTGCAGAGGAAAATAAAATTATCTTTTATATCACAGTTTTACCTACTTTAATGATATATTCTATAACTATCACTAACTTTTTATGAAGATCACAGTGAGTGTATTATATACCTGGGGGGAGCAAGGGGGGCAGATAAAAATAAAATATATTCTTCTTATATTACTCTATTATTGATCAAAAATTTTTTTGTACAATCACGTATAATTTATTAAAAATTTACAGTGAGTGTCAGACATACTTAGTGGGGGGGGGGGGGGTTAAACAAGAGGGGGGAGAGGAAAATAAAGTGATTCTTTATATCACCATTTTAGCGATTTTAATGATATATTCTATAACTACCACTTAATTTTCATGAAGATTACAATGAGTGCATTATATACCTAGGGAGGGGGGAAGCAATTGGGAACCGATGGAAATAAAATATATTCTTCTTTAAACTACACTATTATCGATTTGAACAAAAACTTTGTATAATAGAATACAATTTGTGAAAAAAAAAAATCACAGTAAGGTCAGACATACTTGGGGGGGGGGGGGGGGGGTTAAAGAGAGGGGGACAGAGGAAAATAAAATATTTTTTATATCACCATTTTACCGATTTTAATGACATATTCTGTAACTATCACTTACTTTTATGAAGATCAAAATGAGGGTATTATACATTTGGGGGGAGGGGGACAAGGGGGACGCAGATAGAAGTAAAATTATATTATTCTTTAAACTACCGCATTGTCGATTTAAAAAAACTTTGTATCTACGCAATTTTCTGCTTATGAAAAATTACGGTGAGTGTACACATATCTGGACGATTTGCTAAGAGGGGGCAGAGTGAAGAAAATGTTTGTTTTTATATAACCATGCTACCTACTTATATGAAACTTTGTACCACTATCACTTTCATTTTATTAAAATTATAGTGAAAGTTAACTAAAATTGATAAGAGGGTGGGGGGTAGGGGGGGGACAGATGGAAAATAAAATAATCTTTTTAAACAACACTTATTATCGTTTGTTTTATTGTTTTATTTGCATTTTGTGTAAGTATCAATTACTATTAATGAAAAATTATACTGAGGTATGCAAAAATTCAATGTATAATTTAAATCTGTAAAAAAATTATTCAAAAATGAATTTTCTTCTTTTAATTTGTGTCTTTTGTCCTTCCCCCGATGTAGATATAAAACACTTACACTCTCGTTGATGTTTAGCATCAGTTTTACAAGGAGAAATTTAAAAAAGTGCCCTTTTTTCCGGTGCCCTTTTTCCGCAATCCAAATATTCAATACATTGTTAATATTAGACAGTAATTAAAAGTTAATATCAAACATTGGTAAAAGATTATTCTAAAACAGAATTTTTTACTTTGATCTGTCTCTCCCCCTCCCCTCGTAGAAACAAAAAATTTTTGCTATCGTCCATGTTTAATAAGTATTTTACAAGTAACAATTAAGAAAAGTGCCCTTTTTTCCGGTGCCCTATTTTAAGGATTGCGGAAAAAAGGGCACATTTTTAAATTTCTCCTTGTAAAACTGATGCTAAACATCAACGAAAGCGTAAGTTTTTTATTTCTACGTGAGGGGGGGGGGGGATGGACAAAAGAGACAGATTAAAAGAAGAAATTTCATTTTTTAGCAACTTTTTTACAGATTTAAATCATACATTGTATTTTTGAGTACCTCCCTGTAATTTTTCATTAATACTAACTGATATTTACACAAAATGCAAATAAAACAATAAAACAAACTGTAATAAGTGTTTTTTTTTTTTAAATATTTTATTTTTCATTTGCCCCCACTACCCCCCCCCTTATCAATTTTCGGTCACTTTCACTGTAATTTTAATAAAATGAAAGATACTCGTACAAAGTTTAATATAAATATGTAGCATGGTGATATAAAAACAAATATTTTCTTCACTCTGCCCCCCCCCGTAGCAATTCGTCCAGATATGTGTAGACTCACTGTAATTTTCATAAGCAGGAAGTTGTATACATACAAAGTTTTTATTTTTAATCGAGTATACGGTAGTTTAAAGAATAATATTTTTTACTTTTATCTGGGCCCCCCTTCCCCCCCCCAGATGTGTAAAACACTCATTGTGATGTTCATAAAAAGTGAGTGATAATTATAGAATATATCGGTAAAACGATAAAACGGGGCTATAAAAGATAATTTTATTTTCCTCCGCCACCCCCCCCCCCCCCCCAAGTTGGCCTGCCACTTACTGCCATTTTTTTCACAAATTGTACGTGATTATACAAAGTTTCATTAAAATCGGTAAGAGTTTTTGTAAAAACAATTATTTTCTTTCGATCTGCTCCTGCCTCCCTCCCCCCTCTTCCCCGAGATATATACTAAATGAATGTTGTACCAAATCAATTGAAATTTCTAAAAATGTAGTTTGAAAGTCATTTTTTAAATTCATTAATTGGTATTTATTATTTTGCGATTTGCGAATTGGAAAAGTGCCCTTTTTTCTGGGATCCATACTTTCTACCCTTTTAATTGCAAGAGAGGACGCATTTCTCACAAGAGAGAAACGCATCGGGTCGGGTAATCACTTATTACCTGCTTTGCTGGTCGGGTGCAGGTAAAATTTGCATTAATTTTTATTCACAAAATGTTTTCTCCGAAGATTGTTTTTTGCTTTACTTATGAATCTAAGCTTTAAAATGAAGAGATTGGATGACATTGTCTTCCTTCCTAGTAATTTAAAGACATGACTGATAACATGAATTTAATTACATTTACCTAAATATTAATCCTTAACGTTTAAAGCTTTATATGGAAAACTATTTTTTTTCCGACCTATATTTGCTTCCTTATTTTACTGTCAAAATATTTGGAACAGTGGATTTTTTAAATATATGTTTTAATACGCATTTATGCAATTCTAAATGCATAGTACACTGCGGTTCAATATATACCGCATCTATCATAAAATAGAAAAAAAAAATATATATATTTGATTGTAAAAGCCGAAAATGGAGGGAAAATAAAAATTAATTTGAATTATTATTATTATTATTATATAACATCATAAAACTTTTAGCATTTCAATAACATTTATTAATTAAATCCCGAATAAACTACTACGTCAGAAACGCCAAAGAAAAATATTGGAAATGCAAAATTGGCATTTCTGACGTTGTAGTTTATTCGAGTTTTAATATTCCAACGCTAAGTCTCCTGTTATTAAAATTTATTAATTGCCTCATGGACTTATTCATAATTTTTCTAGTACTTCATGTGACGCTTATTTTCATCTAATGCAATGTTTGAAAAGGTTTTCAATATATATATATATGACTTTATTTCTACTATCTTATAGATTTATTTCTATTAAATGATCAAATTAAGAACTTAATATTAAAAATACACATTTAAGCAAAGAAGTAATTTATTTTTATCTTATACAAGACCTACCACGTTGCAAAGCAAACGAGTTCTGTGTGATTTTTACTCCCATGCGAACGCTCATTTTAACCATTAACTATTCTTCTTATCAATGAAAAAAGGAAAGGGCTTTAGGCAATTGCTTTTGTGTACCAGAATTGCCCACACAACAAATCTCCCCCACAGACAAATCGGCGTATACCAGTCACAATTCTCAATACATTGGATTCCGCTTATAGTTCCAAGAAAACCACATGATGTCGAAAACATTTTGACCAAGAAGAACGAATGTACACTAAGCGACAAAAAAAAAGCCGCACTTAGATGTTTTCCTTTTCGCCTTCTACAACTGCCAATTTTATCGTTTAAAAAGCAAATTTTCGAACAGATTTTACTATGTTGTCCTCCACATACACTTTAGCTGTGAGTCTAGTGTTAAAAACAAAATGCAATTGTCAGGAAAATTGTAATTTTAGAATTTATTTCAAAAATGGTAAGAATAAGGCAGTTAACGATGCCACAAAAAGTATTAATTTTTAAGTGAAAATCAAAAAATATTTTAATACGTGAGATGGCAAAATAATTAAATGCTAACGAAATATTGGTAAAATGAATTTTAGCAAAATATAAATTTTTTTGGCCGTTTAAACTGGGAATTTGGCTTTAGGCGGTCATGTTGCTCATCTAGGCTAGATAACCGCAAGTTAAAATGCGAATGTTTAAAAAATTGATTTGTATCATGTTCAGAACTTAAAAAAGATTTTAAAAAAAGTGTATAGTGAATTACTTTCTTCAAAAACAATGCGGGAACAATTAAACAAAGCGGGTTAAAGAACGGAAGATCTGCGAAAAAAGCCATCATTAAG
Source organism: Salticus scenicus (assembly GCA_963930645.1). NCBI lineage: Eukaryota > Metazoa > Arthropoda > Arachnida > Araneae > Salticidae > Salticus > Salticus scenicus. The sequence continues at coordinate 15,392,028 of OZ005655.1, forward strand.
GAAAAGAATTAGAAAAAACAATACTTTAGTTGACCAAAATTTAAAAACATTATCAGTTAATTATTAGGCTGAACTGGTTTTCTCTGATGAATCAAGTTTTCTTTATTTCGTGCAGTTGAAAAAAGCTAGAATGAAGACGAAAATGTGACCGACTTAATGAAAATCGCACTTTTAAAACAGTGACACATTCTCCATGCATTATGGTACGGAGGTGCATAACTTTTCAAACACTCGGGGAAATTTTTATGCTCAAGGAATCAATTAACTCGAAATAAAACACAATCTGCATAAAAGTGGTGCCTGACCGAATATTTTGGAGGTATCTTAGACATTTCCGTAAACAGCATTTGAAGATAATAAGGCACCTTACTACACGGCGTCTGTGGTAAGTTTATTCACTTCAAATTGTCAAAATTTCTTATGCATTCCCATGAGAACCTATAATTCTGTAAGTAATCATACTTTTTTTCACTTTAAGTTAAATACCACAAAGGATATAGTAGAATTTCTTCTTTACCAGACATGGAAATGGTCAAAATCGCGATCCGCTCGAAAATGTTTCGTCTATAAAAAGTCGGGGGAGAGGGGAGAGGATTCGAAATTTGCAGCCTATAACTCTGCCAGAACTAGAAAAATTTATTTGTGATATTTGGCACATTGAAATGTTTGAGATTTATATTAAAACACTGTATAAAACTATGCCATTGCGCATTAATGCAGTAATTCCATATAAAGGTGGAATTAACCCAATGCAGAATACATATTTTTAACAAAAAATTGCTTAGATCTAACAAATAAATAGTTTTATTTCATATATTAAAATATAACTTGTTTATTTCATATAATAAATCATAATAGAATGCAAAGTGTATAGTTATTGCATTATGTTCAAAAAGAAAGTTTTATGCAGATTTTTAAAAAGTACTTCGTAAAGTGCAATAAAGCGAATTATTAAATCTAAAATATACATAGGTATCATTTCATACCTTTGGTATTATGCAGACAAGACAGTTTTATTTGTTTCAAACATTAATTTTAAAGTTATTACAAATAAAAAAGGTATAAGTCATTTTTTCTGCAGTGCGGCTTTTTTTTTGTCGCTTAGTGTAGATTCTAGATTCCTTCAAATTTTAGTTAGGGCATACAAAGAACGGGGGAAAATGCTGTATTAATAATGCGCATCATAATATTTATATGGTTTCAAATTTTACTTATTTATTTATTTGTTTTATTAAACAAATAATTATTACTTATTTCTTTATTTGTTTTAAGAAATAACTATTCAACTATATGAAAGCGGGAAATTTTTATTACCATTTTCATCTTAGATAGCTCCTAAAACTAAAATTAGAATTTAACAAAAATGATGATTATTTCATTAAACGCTGCCTTAAATATTTCAAAGAGTTATTTATATTATATGGTTATCGTTTCTCGTAACTAAAAATATACTGAATCTACATAAAATATTTTCAAAATCGTAAATGTTTATTAAAAAATAAATTAATTAAATAAATAAAAAAAATGCATTCCATAAAATACAGACAATTTATAAATATTTCGGAAAATACGCAACGAAATTTTGCCATTCTTTGATAACATAATTTCCACAAAACTTTAAATGTAATTAAATATCACTATAATATTACACTCTAATTGCAAATTAATATATGTGCAAATGCCTTCAGAGCTGCTAGACAGGAAGTGCTGGGTTCGATCCCAGGTCGATGATATAAAAAAATTTCCTCTTCCCCGCACCTTCAGCCCCCGAAGTATGTGTGACACTGTATTTTTTTCATAAACAGCAAGTGACTATTAGACAAAGTTTAATTAAAATAAATAAGAAAGTGATATAAAAATAATTATTCTCTTTCTGTCTGCTCCTAGACCCCCCCCCCTTTCCCCAGGTATATACTAAGTAAAAATGGTACGAATTTAATTGATTGAAATTTCTAAAAATGTATTATGAAAAATCACGCTTTAAATTCGTTATTTGATGTTTATTATTTTTGTGAAATGCAAATTGCAAAAGTGTCCTTTTTTCTGGGTGCCCCTTTTTATGGTGCCTTTTTTCCCAAATGCCTTTTTTTTTTTTTTTCAGGAATCCATTTTGCACAGTTATTTTCTTTTCTGTCCTTTTCTTCTTCTACTTTACTTTCCATATTTCAGACAGAAATATTTAATATGAGTTTGAGTTTGAATTGCTTTTTCACGCTCAAGTTCGTGTAAAAAACGAACTACGCTCAACTCAAGTTCATTATTTAAAAAACGAGCGAAGTTCAACTCAAAACTCAAAATTTTTGAGCTAAGCTCATGAACGCGTTCGTGCACAACACTGGTTTTATTAATATTGAAGAAATACTTTATTCTAAAATTTATTAGAAATCGTCTTTCCATTCTGATGTCTATTCTCATGAATTAATAATAACTGACTCTGTATCTGCAAAAGAAAACTGTAAACAAAGGCAATGATCTCTAATCTACAAATTCCTATAATCTGCACAACCTCTAGACAAAATTTTTGAGAGTTAAAGGGAGTTAAAAACTGTAAAACAAATGAAATGTTTTTTAGAGTAGTTCAATACTGCACTTTATTTTTCAACTTAAAATAGATAAATACAAACTATGCTTTTTTTTTTAAATCCTAGAGAACTTGCAGGAGAGTTTAAAAGTAGGTATATTACTTATTAATATAGTTTACCAGCTTCGAGTTAAAACAAAAAAATTGTATCCTTTAAAAAAAAAAGTGCAAATACTATGGTTAATTCCGTAATTATTATCACTTGTACTGTCTGAATGTATACTAATATGAGATAGTATATATGCAAAAAGTTATAAAAATATCAGCATTGAAAAGTAAAAACCCATCACCTATATATATTTAGTGTTTGTTATAAAATAACTTATTTTTCTAACAATATTTTTAATATTAATTGGATTATAGTTTAGATTTGACATTATATTTATGCTTTGAGTTTATATAGTTCATAAATTTTAATTTCGAACATTTGTTTTGTCTTCTGGTTAGTTTCTTCCATTGCTTCCGGTTTCTTCCATTTCTTCCGGTTTTTTCCAGTTTCTTCCACTGTCCTGGAAGAAACTAGTTTCTTCTGGAAGAAACCCAACCCTGTTTAAAATGGACGATATCTGCGATTTTTTTAAAAGCAGAAGTTAATTCACAAAATTCCGCGAATTGTCTGGGGGGGGGGGGGAATCACAGATGTCCGCAAAATCGCGAAAAAAACGCATGATTGGCGACTACAGCGATTTTTTTTGGATTGCCACTTTTTCAAATTAGGTCGCCACATGGCGAGTGGCGACCGCGAGTCTTGACCTCTATAACCTGGCATGGAGTATTATTTCAGAAGTTATCGTGGTGTTAAATTTTGAAATGGTAGCCTGATTTCAAGTGGCTCAGCTTAGTTTAAGTGAGTTGTCATGGATCCGATACTGTATGATGAAAATTTTTTCATCATATATATACTACTAGTTAGTTGTAGGGTGACTAATGCGGCCGTTGAAAAATGATCATTTCATTTTATTTATTTCTCACTTCAAATAATTCATTTGCTAGCAAGACCGTGCAAAATTTTCGAACTTTATTTATCTCTTTGTTACCTTTAAAATTTTAAATTATTATTATTATTTTATAGACGTCATTTTTTCATATGCATAAAAAAATTTAATTTTTTTTTTTTCACGTGAAAGAATATTTTATTTTATGCTGAAAAATAAAAAAAATAAAAATTGACAACAATTAAAAATTTAAATCTCTATTTTTAAAGATGTTATTTTCCTATTACTTTCTTCTATATGTAATATAGAGAAAGTATTGGATTCGCGAAAATTTTCGACCTCCGTTTTTTGACGGATCTACACGTTTTGGGGTGTCCTGAACACGAATTGATAGTTTTTAAAAAATGTCTGTCTGTCTGTCTGTCTGTGGTTTAGTGTTTTCACCGTATCTCACGAACCAATGAATGAAATTCAACCAAACTTGGTATATAGTTGGACCCTGGTGGGGCATTGTGCTGATTAGATTTTGGGATCAATAGCCCATCAGGTGGCGCTGTGATCGCATTTTATGTAAATTTTTAACATGGCAGTATAGGACAAATTTTCGTATTTTTCACCGTATCTCACGAACTAATGAATGAAATTCAACCAAACTTGGTATATAGTTGGAACCTGACGGGGCATGGTGCTGATTAGATTTGGGGATCAATCGTCCAGCAGGTGGCGCTGTGATCGCAAAATTTCGTATGTCACACCGTATCTCACGAACCGATGAATGAAATTGAACCAAACTTTGTGTATAGTTGGACCCTGACATGGAAAGGGTCTGATTAGATTTTGGGATCAATCTCCCGGCAGATGGCGCTGTGATCGCATTTTATGTAAACTTTTAACATGGCAGCATAGGACAAAATTTCGTATAAATGTACATAATGAGCTTTATTTTAAACTTGTGATTGTAAAATTAATATGAATTATTGATAATAGTAGTAGTTAACTACGAAAAAAAATTTGTGCATGTGGGGGCACCGGTTCCCCCCCTGGGGGGGGAAGTACCCCCCCGGGGGGGGGGGTAAATTTTCAAGATGGGTATCTTTCGAAAGATCTTGTCAATACCTTTAAAACGAATGGTTGAACTATAAATCTGTGACAATTTGAAACAAAGTTATCGATTTTTTTACTTTTAACAAAAAGAAAAACTTAGAAAAAAAATCGTATTTTTTTTTTTTTTTTTAACGAAACTTAACCAAACTTGGTATTTAGTTGGTCCCCGACATAAACTGGTCCTGATTACATTTAGGGATCAATAGCTCAACAGGTGGCGCTGTGATCGCATTTTTTCTAAATTTTTAACATGGCAATATAGGACAAAATTTCGTATAAATGTACATAATGAGCGTTATTTTAAACTTGTGATTGTAAAATTATCAATTATTGATAATAGTAGTAGTTAACTACGAAAAAAATTTTGTGCATGTGGGGGCACCGGTTCCCCCCCTGGGGGGGAAGTACCCCCCCGGGGGGGGTAAATTTTCAAGATGGGTATCTTTCGAAAGATCTTGTCAATACCTTTAAAACGAATGGTTGAACTATAAATCTGTGGTAATTTAAAGCAAAGTTATCGATTTTTTTTACTTTTAACAAAAAAAAAAAAAAAAAAATTAGAAAAAAAATCGTATTTTTTTTTTTTTTTTTTTAATATTGTTACTGGTTGAATATATATTACTTTTAACAAAAAAAAAATTAGAAAAAAATCGTATTTTTTTTTTTTTTTTAAATATTGTTACTGATTGAATATGTATATAGGAAAATATAGAAGAAAGTCTTGTGGTGGCCACAACATACTAGTTTTACTTTCCTCTATATTCAATAGAAGAAAGTATTGGATTCGTAAAAATTTTCGACCTCGGGTTTTTGATAGATGTACACGTTTTGAGAGCTGTAGAACACGATTTGACCATTTTTAGAAAATGTCTGTCTGTCTGTGTGTGTGTGTGTGACAAAATTTTGTGGCAACTGTATCTCAGGAACTGCTGCACAGAATTTCATACAAATTGGTATGTAGTTGCACGTTGACATAAATTAGTGCCTATCAACTTTTGGTAAAAATTGTCTTACAGGTTGCGCTGCCATCCCCCTTTTCCTAAATTTTTAACATGGGGATATAGGAAAAAATTTTGTATAAATGTGCATAAAGAGAATTATTTTTTAGTAATCATTATGAAAGTTACAAGAATTATTTATAATAGAGATAGTCAACTGAAAAAATTTTTTTGTATGTGTAGGAGCCTCGTCAAACCCCTGGGGGAGGAGTCCCCCCTCGAGGGGAGTAAATTTTCAAGACGGGTATCTTTCGAAAGGTCTCGTCAATACTTTTAAAACGAATGGTTGAACTATAAATCTATGATAATTTAAAACAATGTTATCGATTTTTACTTTCTTCTATATGTAATATAGAGAAAGTATTGGATTCGCGAAAATTTTCGACCTCCGTTTTTTGACGGATCTACACGTTTTGGGATGTCCTGAACACGAATTGATAGTTTTTAGAAAATGTCTGTCTGTGTGTCTGTCTGTCTGTCTGTCTGTCTGTATCATTTTTTTGTGGACGCTGTATCTCACGAACATATGAATGAAATTTAACCAAACTTGGTATTTAGTTGCACCCTGACATGAACTGGTGCCCATTAGATTTGGGGATCAATAGCTCAACAGGTGGCGCTGTAATCGCATTTTATGCAAATTTTTAACATGGCAGCATAGGACAAAATTCCGTATAAATGGGCATAATGAGAGTTATTTTAAACTTGTGATTGTAAAATGAATTTGAATTATTGATGATAGTAGTAGTTAACTAGGAAAAAAAAAATTGTGCATGGGGAGGCATCGGTTCCCCCCCTGGGGGGGAAGTACCCCCCCGGGGGGGTTAAATTTTGAAGATGGGTATCATTCGAAAGATCTCGTCAATACCTTTAAAACGAATGGTTGAACCACAAATCTGTGATAATTTAAAACAAAGTTATCGATTTTTTTTTACTTTTAACAAAAAAAAAAAAAAAAAAAAAAAAAAAAAACGATTTTTTTTTTTTTAATTATTGTTAGTGATTGAATATGTATTAATTTTCACAAAAAAAAAAAAAAAAAGGGAAAAAAATTCTTTTTTTTTTTTTTTTTTTTTAAATATTGTTACTGATTGAATATGTATAGGAAAATATAGAAGAAAGTCTTGTGGTGGCCACAACATACTAGTTTTAATTAGTTTTAAAAAATCTAATAAAAAATTCGTTACAAATAAGGTAGGGGAGAAGGGGGTACATTGGGACACGGGGCACATTGGGACAAAGGCTTTTATCCCTTTATAATTGCAAAATAAAATTTGTAAAAAATCACACTAGATGGCACTTAGTAGTACATCTTTATATTTGTGATTTAAACTCATTCATTCAAGTCTGCTACATGTGAACAAGGTTAGTTTATTTTATCATATGAAAAGTAATTTTGTTCAAGTAAATTAATGTGGATTTTTTATGTAATAGGAAATAAATATTTTAATTTTTAAAAGTACTATGTGTTTTTATAAACATTAAGCTTTCATTTCCACTATAGATCATTAGCCCACGTGCTCTAGAAAATTAGGCCTAAACATTTGTTTTGAAAATGACCTGATGGGGTACATTGGGACACCAATGCATGGGGCACATTGGGACTGCTCCAATGGCCCATTCATTTCTAACACCAATATATTTTTATTTATTTACTTATTTTTTGCACATATAAGCTAATTGTATTCATTTTTCTTCTAGGTATTCTTTAAATAAATAGAAAATGATTAGAAATTATAAGCCGAAAACTGAAAGAACTAAAATTTCAGAAGAAAATATAGAAATGGCAATAAATGAAATAATCAAAGATAAACTTTCTGTAAGGGAAGTTGCAATTAAATATTATATACCAAAAATCTACATTATTTAATAGATTGAAAAAAATGAGAGAAAATAAGATTGAATGTGTACTACAAATATAAATTATAAGTTTCAATTCAATTATACATCTCAACAAATATTCACAGCTGAACAAGAACTCTTGTTGAAAGATTATTTAATATCATGTTCTCAACTTAACTATGCCATCAACACGATCCTACATAACATTAAAGTTTTGTGTAGACTTGCAGGGTTTTGATGTGCGTTAAGATATGAATATGCAGTAATGCTTCATAACAATTTCATTTTTTCCTAATTACCTACTTTATTATTATTTGTTATTGTATCAAATTCATTGTTTTGAAAGCCTTTCATTTACTTTAGCAAAATATTTTGCAATATTGTAATTAGATAAATAAAAAGATGGTTGTCCCAAAGTGCCCCATCATTAAATCAGTGTTGTCCCAATCTGCCCCTGCACGGGGAACATTGGGACACTTTTGCATAAGTTATGTTTTAATTATTTCTGTTTGTAAAACACATTAAACAATGCTCATTACATATTTAAAAGGAGACCAATAACACAAATATTCAAATAAAAATGCACAAAAGCATTAAAACTTTTATAAATTGGAAAATAATATGCTTTTATAAAAAGTGTCCCAATGTCCCCCCCCCCTCTTCCCCTACCAAATGAAAGTGGCAATTTTTCTGAATCTGTCAGCTTAAACAGCTTATCGTTCGGATAATTAGATTTTTTTAAATTAAGTAAAATATGAAAACTGCATTCACACACACAGGCAGAGTCCAAGGAAATCTCTTAAGCCTAAAGCATGACAGAGTCAGGCACTGATGAACGTAAATATATATATGCTGATAGATAAATAAATACTTAGTCTTGCCATAAGTTCTGTTACAACTTTTAGATTTGTAAATGAAAACAAACAAGAGCCCGCAGAAACCTGTCCTTTGCCCAGTGCTTATGTTTGATATATAGCTTTAAAATGCCACTCATTTCTTGTTGATCTTTCATTGCAGGAAATTGAAGCGAGACATTTAACAGAACCGTCATGCAGTTATTGCTCTTCACAAGGCCGGTAAATCCAACTCTGAGATTTTCAAGTTGCTTAAATCTAGAGATGGAATGAAGCTTCGGCCACCTTACCGAAGCTTTGGCCTGGCCGAATAACTAGCATGATTCGGCCTATAACAATTTATGTTGTGAATATTCTTTTAACAATTATTATTATATAAAATATTGTCATTTAAGTTATGCACAATGTTACCTTATAATACATAGTAGAAATTTATATTTAATTTAAAAGTTTGTGTGCATTGACCCTTTGGAACCATAAATCATACAACAATTAATAATATATTCTATTTAAACGGAAAGTTGCTAAGAAATAAGTTACATTACATTATAATTAGTTAACAATTTAATTATACGGACAGCTTCAGTTGCTTTAAAATGAAGCTATTAAAATATTGCATGAAACATTCTTTAAATATTTCTAGCTTTGAAACTTAGTCATAGTCATGTATAGTCAATAATCAAAATTAACAATATAGTCAATAATCAAGAGTAACAATAACCTAGGATTATAAAACATGCAGAGAATTGTTGAAAAATAAATAAAAGCTGAATTTTTATTTATCTTTTATAAACCAGAATATGAGGAGGGTGCCTATTACTTGCACATCCACCCTAGATCTGAATTCTAAATATTTATTCGAAATGATTAAAGTTATAAAATTTATTCTAGATTAGTTATTATCACATGATAAAATGTTTTCTAGGTTAATAACTGACATACTGTAAATTGTTTTTTATGTTTATTTTCATCATATTACATACAAGGTAACCTTACTTCATTTTATCATTTATCGCACAATTTTAAATTATAATGCAAAAAAAATCAATGTTTTTGCATTTTTAGGAAGAATTCTATTCCTTTTTTCCTCATACACATTTTCAGCTTCAGAAAATAACTTTTCGCTATATATACTGCTATTTGGAGCAGATAAATAGCGTTTGGCCAAATCAAACAATCTAGGAAATATTTTTTAATTCTCTCCATCTTCACCAATTCCAACAGACAATGTGTTCTATTTAAAAGCGGATTGTTTATATATACTTCCAGCTCTTTAGCCTATGAATTTTCAGAGTGTTCGGTGAGTGATTCATTGTTTGTGATTTCTGCAAAACAATTCCACAATGATGCCGGAGCTTCGGCCGAAACTTCGGCGATTAGTTGGCCGAAGCTTCGGTATTCGGCGCTTCGGCCAAACTGTGCTTTGTGCCATCACTACTTAAATCTTTGGGTATAAACCGTATGTTTGTGTGGCGCACCATAACCCATTTAAGAGCAACCCAATCTGTCAAGGATAGGCCCCGATCAGGTCGTCCCAGGTCTGTGAGGACGAAAAATGTCATCAAAGCTGTGGAAAATCAAATTCAGAGAAATCCACTCTGAAAACAGAAAATCATGTCCCGGGAGATGAATATTTCGCCAAAATCCATGTCCAGGATAATTAAAAAAGACCTTAAGATGAGTGCATATCGTAGAAAGAGTGGACAAAGACTCACAGAGTCCCTAAAAAAATTTAGGGCTGAAAGAGCCAAGGTTCTCCTGAGCCGGTACGCTAATGATCTCCACCGCAGCATCTTGTTCTCCAGTTGAAAAATTTTCAACATTGAAGAAAAATTTAACAGCCAGAAAGACAAAGTTTATGCTCACAACTCTTTGGAAGCTCAGAAAAAAATTGGGAGAGTTCAATGAAGCCATCATCCAACCTCAGTGATGGTGTGGTGGGGAGTCAGTTTTGATTGCACCACAAAACTACATTTCTGTGAACAAGGGGTTAAAACTCGAGCCAAAAACTATCAAGAAGATGTTTTAAAACAAGTAGTGAAACCCCTGAGTGGAACCCTTTTTGCCGGAAAACATTGGGTCTTCCAGCAGGACTCTGCTCCTGCACACAAAGCTCGAACGACTCAACAGTGGTTGGCAATGAATGTTCCAGAGTTCATTAAGGCTTCAGATTGGCCTTCAGGAAGCCCAGATTTAAATCCCCTGGATTATTGACTGTGGTCTCACCTTGAGGGGATGGCTTGCCACAGAGGACACACCAATTTGGAGAACCTAAAATCTGCTTTGGTAAAAGCAATGGACAATTTCCCACAAGAAGTGGTGCGTACTGCAATAGATGATTGGCCCCGGAGACTCAGAGCTTGTGTCGAAGCAAAAGGGGCACATTTTGAATAATTCCATTTTTGTTTTAACTTATAAAAGGTTGTAATTTAAAAATTAAAAAAATAAATTAACAATCTTGTGTTTGTAATTTTTTAGAGACATATTTTGGTGTAACAGAATTTATGGCATGACTAAGTAGATAAACAAAGTGATTGCAATGGACAATATTCCTGTGACGTCACCGTAGGTAAAATCGCCGAACACGTGGACGATATTTTGTAAACAAATTAGATTCCAGATGCCATTTTATTGTTACGCATACCATTTTTATAAATATTTCTGCAGTGAAACTTAATAATAATGTTCAAACAAGAACAAAAGAGAAATGTAAACAGCTGAATCAAATGATAAAGTTAAGACTATTCCATATCGTAAAATTGCAGAACATTTTATGTATACACACACACACATACACATATATATAATGAATTAAAGATTAATAAGAACATTTTATACACACATGCATATATATAGACATCAAAGCTTAAATAATTAGAATTTCAATCACTTTAATAAAGGAATTTATTAAATGGAACATCCATTTAAATTTGTTAACATCGCCACAGTTCACATGGCAACTTTTAATATTACATATGTTGATTAATATTAAAGTATATTACTAAAACTGGATTAAAAACAAAACAAAGGTATCACTATATCACTCTTACTTCAATTTCATATAATCTGTAACTCTTATAAAAAATATTGCAAGATAAAAATTTGAAAGCCACAATGGTTTGTTATGGTAGAGTTGAGGATTGTTTCCCTACCCAGCTGATATACTTGTAGCCTCGAACCCAAAGCGGGAATATGGCCATTGGTAAATTTCTAAAGAAATCAACCTAATATGTCAGTATTGTCTTGCAGAAAAGGTTTAACAAGACTTGTCACAGAAAGCATAAATATATTCTGCCATAGGGGAACCCTTTTTCCCCTCAGAGGACATTCTACCCTGGCTGTTTGCATATTCGAGGGCCTAGGTTCCTTGAATAAATAATCTGCTGCATTCCTTTCTCCACCACAATCCAGTTGAAGTGCATTAATCATTCAATTTCAATCGGAATGAAATTGCTTATTTGCTACCAAGGTTATTGAAGCTACAGCCTATTCCTAAAGTAGAAGAATTTTCTGTGACATCTGCAACAAAACAATATTTATCTGCTATCCAGGAATACCAAACCAAGTCTTTTATCACAAGAATTACATGTAAAATTTGCATGTACAAAGAAAATAAATTAAGAATATATAACAAGAATCAGTAATCTCATGATTTAATGCAAATTCTGTAAGCATTTTAAAGATTTTCTTTTTTGTTTTTTCTTTTTGAGCAATTAAATGAATTGACAAAGCTCTAAACTGTCTGCTGTGCTGCACTTTTTCTGCTACTGGGTTTCTAGATAACAATTATGTTTCAATTTCAACTTTTCTTTCTTTATTATAGTACACAGAAAGCTAAATAAAATTTCACAAGTTAGTTGCATTATTTCATTTCAGTTAGAACAAAATTGCTATAGGTTACCAAAGTTTATGACAACATACTTGATAAAAAGATATTTTCATTTCAACTTTATCTCTTCCATAGATACAAAAAAGAACTAAACATTAGAAATTTTTATCGATTAATTCATCAATCTTGAAAATTCGTTTTAGATAGAGTGGATTTTTAAAAAGAAAATGCATTTAAAATATTTTTAAATTATACGTGTCCTCCTAAAATTCATGTTCATAGTATGCTTATGTTTAGTAGACACTTATCAGAACTTTTGTCAAACTATATTTTTCAGAAAAAATGCAAAATTGTGCACTACTTGGTGTATTGTTTGAAAATTGCCAATTTGACGATTTTTAATATCTCATCTTTTGGTAGATTGCAGCCCTTAAGAGAGAAGAGTATATGTATAGGTACTTGCTATTTCCTTGTTTTATGTTATAACAGGATTCACTGTGTTCCTTTATTTTTACATATCCTATGTTTTATTGCCATTAAAGAAGGAAAGTACCTAGGGAGAAAAAAAAAAAAAGCTACTTTCCTGTTGTTATGTATTATTGATAAATAAATGCTATTTATTAAATTATTATAGAATGTTTTTATTTTATTCATAATATTACTTTCTCATTTTTAAGATATGGTAGTCCAGAGGACTGAAAAGTCTGTATCGGAAGTTACAAAACATGAAATTATTGCTAAATTTATCATGGAAATAAAGGCGATTAATAATTTCCAAGTTGAAAGTATTATTCCATTATCTGAAAGTGTTAAAAAGATTTGTCCAGAGCTTAGTTCAGCTGTTAGTACTCTAGTTCATCATTTAGAAGTAAGTACATATTATATGATTTAAAATGTTGCTAAATTATTTTTTAATATAAACCATTTTTCTTCAGGATGTAAAAAAAACCTGGGTGTTTTCAGCATATTTTTGGTTTTTATCAGAGTTTCAACGAGTATTTTCTGTCGTATTACTATTATTATTTTTAATATGAAGTGTATTATTAAGATGATTTTAAAAATCAAATTTTAATTATTCATTAAAATCGAAATTTTAATTAAAAAATTTCTGAAGTCTTTTAATGATTAAGTTATAAAGAATTAAATAATAATAATAATTGTACTTTAAATATTCTAAAATTGTGTTAATTTCCCTTTACAAAAAATAAATAAATAAATAAACATTTTTAAAATTTGAAGTTTTTAAAATGAACATTTACATAATTAATTTACAAAAAATATACATTTTATTGTTCGTTTAACTAAAAGTTTTTTCGCCCAAAATCGGGCCATTCTCAGGAGTTGAAAATTACCTGGTAAATGTAAGTTTCTTTAATAATTTTTTTTAAAGATTATTTTTATTAATCTTGTTTGAAGTCTATTGTTATTGTCAAAATAATCATAATTTTTACTTCTTTAAAACCTCTTTCAATTGCATTAAATAATTTTCTTTGCACTTTTTATTAATTTAATTTAGTAATGTGCTGTTTTAACTACATAATCAAATGCAAGTTTAACAAAGGTAAGTGCTGATTTCCTATGACAAAAAATAAGAAAGTTTTTATTTATTTATTTATTTTTAATGCAATGCTTCAAAATGTAAAAAGGAATTTTGAAAAACTTTTTGTGTTTGTGAAAAATATTAGCAGTTACAAGTGTCCCACCTCCCCCCCCCCTCTAAAAAAGTGTCCCCATTTTTCGAAAACTTGATCCACATTTTTCATAGTGATGGGGTGAAAGTGACCCCACTTTTCAAAATGTCAGCACAAGCTCTGCTACTTGATTTTCATAGCTCCCATGATAAATTAACAAATTATATTAGAAGTGTTATCTAAAAAAAGAGACAATCATTAGAAAAAATTATTCTCAAAGATTGCATTCATCCTAAAATCACGCTAATTTTTTTCCTTTTTTCCCCCCCCAAAAAAAAAAAAAAAATTTGTTCTACAAATTTTGTTTTATGTTTTCAAAGCTAACATAAAGAAAGCAGCTATCACACCAGCTCAGTCAGGGTTGGAAAAAACCCGGGTTTCTTCAGAAAGAACCCAGCCCAGTGGGGGGGGGGGGGGGGGGGGGGGGTATCGGGGTCTTTTGGGTTTTATCAGGGTTTTTTCAGAATATTTTCGGGTTTTATCAGAGTTTTCAAGAATATTTTCTTCTTTCTTTTTTTTTTTTTACATTAAGTATATCATTCGTAATAAAATAATTTAAAAAATAAATATTAATTACTACCAAACCCTTGCGAATTTTTCACACTTTATTCCTTTTATTATTATTACCTTTAAAATTTGAAACTCATAAATACTATACCAATTTAACCATTTAATTAAAATTTTAATTTATCAGAAGCCAAATTATTATTAGAATCAAAATAATATTGTACAATAGTGAAATCAAAATCATTATTCAACGAAAAGTTTCAAAATAAAATTCATGGTTCACGACAGAGTTTTCATACTTCCGCAGGCAGTACAGTTTTAGTATTGGAATCCCACGACGGCTTTTAAATTTTTGTCGTTATGTTGGCGATGACTTTTTATTAATTTTGGTATAATTTTTTGTTTAAGAAAAACTAATTCATATTTTGATTATATTTTTTATGATTGTGTTTTTTAATCAATTTCTAATAATAACTCCTATTCTGTGTATATCTTTAATTTAAAGCATTGGTAGGTTTAAAAAGACACATGCATGGATTCTGAAGAAGCAACTTTTAAAAATATTTTTTTCTGTAAAATAATGTCATCAGACAGATTGTCGTCATTTTCTCTTTTTAGTTCATTGAGCTGAGTCCGCATGCTTAAAAGTTGTCCATTTTTAAATTAAATAGTATTTTTTATCGTAGTGTATTTTATTAATTACACCACTATCATATCGTTTTGACAAAAAATAATCGTAATTGCTCCACATTAGAGAAATATATAGATTCATTAAAATCAAAATTTTAAAAATTTCTAGTCTTTTTAAATTTAATTTTAAAATTTCTAAAGTATTTCTATAATTAATAGTTGTTCTTTAAATATTCTAAAATTCTGTTTATCTGCCTTTAAAAAAAAAAAAAAAAGAAACTTTAGTTTAATAATTATTTAGTGTTGCTTTATTAATTTTTTCGTAGTCATTAGATTCTCGTAAAATATTTTTAATTATCGTCACTCTACATTACCTGGCAGTGCACTGTTAAAGTTTTCAGAAATGTTTTTAAATTTGATTTTTATTTACATTTTACATTCCTTGAGTCCCACAGTTTTCTTTATATTAATAAACAACTCTTATTTTGCTTGTATATATATAATTTCTTATTCTGTTTTAATAAGATAATTATAATTTTTTTCCATGGGGGATTTTTCAGGATTTTTTTTCTACAGAGTAGTTTGAGAACCTCCAATATTTCTGAAAATTCTTTGTTCATGTTCTAATAATGTATATAATATTTGTTTTGTATTTATAAGTTTATTGTAAGGTAGATAAAAGTGGAATTTTAAATAAGTATTTCGAAAAAACCCACTTGGGTTTTTTCAAGTGGGTTTTATTGAAAAACCTGGGTCGGGCAAGATCAAGCCAACCCTCAGCTCAGTTCACGATAGCCAGAGTAGATTTCCAAAAATTATCATATTCATTTGTCATGTGATGTGAAAGAAAGTAGGTGTATTTAAGCAGTGTGAAATTAGATGTGTTTAAGTGTAGGTATTTAAGGACAACAGATCAACAGTTTATCTGTTTTTCTACTTTCAAACTGAAGAACCTTTGAGCATTGGTGTGAAGAATTAGTCAGTAGCTCCATGACTAATTCAGATAAGTTTATTCCATGCCACTTCATTCATACATGGCTTGTTTATGCATTTGTGTTAAATTTTTGCACATTGTCTTGATTGTGATTTTCAATTTCTTATTCAGCAATGTTTTTTTTAATTCAGACATAGTCTCTACATATAATAAAAGAAGATGTGTGTATGTACGTCAACTAACAATGTATTAGGTGTAGTAAAAAGTTTTAAATTGAGTTTTGTATGACATCTACTTCAAAGTAACATATCAATCAATACACCACATTTGTGTCCTGTGATAGCAACTGGTTTAGAGATATCAAACAGATGCAGAAGCAAGGAAAAAGTGAAAGTAAAATTGAAATTTTGAAGGTCAAATATGTCATACGATAAGTCATTTATTCGTCACTGCATTCTTTACGAGTTTCACCAGCAAAAAAGTGCTGTAAAAATGCAAAATCATGTCAAT
This sequence comes from Salticus scenicus, assembly GCA_963930645.1. Classification (NCBI taxonomy): domain Eukaryota; kingdom Metazoa; phylum Arthropoda; class Arachnida; order Araneae; family Salticidae; genus Salticus; species Salticus scenicus. The sequence goes on from OZ005655.1 coordinate 15,408,443, forward strand.
CAATTTGTTCTGATTTGGGGGAGAATATTGTATCAAAAAGCACATGTGAGTATTGGTTTTAACACTTTAAACAGGGTTTCCACGGGACAGGGAGAACCTTAAAAAACCTGGAAAAGTCAGAGAATTTAAAATTAGGGAAAAAAGTCAAGGAAATGACAGGAAAAATTGCAAATATTGGCCAAAAACCTGGAAAAATGATTATAATAAACCTGAAAATGCTTTTTGACCAATGCAATTTATGTCGCAAGCTGTGTTATGTTTTATGCTGTGAGCTATTTTATGCCCGAAGATAGATGAAGAGATCACTTAGCACCTGATGATGAGTGCGAAGCACTCGAAATACGTATTGTGCAGGTAAAAGAAATAAAGACATTATGTAAGGTATTTTTGTATATATTTAATGAATTTATCGTCCTTCATGTAAATTTAAGTGATTAAATTAACAATTGAAGTTCAAAAGTTATGTCAATATCTGACTTTCATATTCTAATTTCCAACCCTGGCATTAACAATTTATGAATTGAAAAACATATGGATTATTATAGTAATTTTTTTGTTTGGATGACTTTTGGCCATGAATGTAATGGGTTGTATTACAGATATCATTTAAATAATTTATAGGCATAAAGCGCAGACAGCTCATCACAGTAACTGCTACTTTTTCAAAATTGTAAATTTAAATTAAAATCTAAATAGTATTTGCAATTTCACATTATTAGAAAATATCATTATTATGAAAAATATTTGCAAAATGGTAATTACACCTAAACAATAAAGTGGATAGTTTTGTGAGTTCCTAAATGTCAAAATTTTATCTGGTTGAAACTCATCTTGATTGCATCACATATTTTCATCTAAATGTAATTTTTTTTCATTAATTGTATATTTACTTATTTTTATGGATTGTTTTGTTAGTCATTCATTTTTTTCTAGACTTTTTTTGGAGTTCTCGAATGCACAGATGAAAGTCGTAAAGAGCTCATCCAAGTAAGGATAGAAGATGCCATTAGTGATTTTTCTAAAGAAGCTAGTCGACTTTTACCTGAGCCTGACTTAATACAGGTAATATTTTGTTTTCTCTTTTTTATTATCATTTAAATAGCTATAAGTATTTTATTATTATCTGGGTTCTAGTTAAGTTATATAACATAAGATCTACCCTGCGTATTTTAGCTCCAATGTGCTGGGCAGATTGATTCTTTGCCTCTTTAGCATATACAGTATTTTTATCTACTGGCTGATTGTATAGAAACATAAAGGACATAAGACTGGTTTTATTCCTTCTAGTCGAGTCAAATTCTTGTAACGAAAAAAAAAAAAAAGGAAAAAGATATGAACAAGAAGGGACAAAGCTCTCCCCTAGATTTTCTATATTCATTTAAATTGTTTTTATTTTTCATGATTTTGGAAAAATCTCATAAGTTAATTTAAGTACTTAGAAATATCATTGATGGATATTTATGTAGAGAAACTGAAATATAAAGCTGATTTATTATTATTACTATTATTAATACCAGCAATGTGAAAAATGTCAGCCAGAAATTAAACCCAGGCTCTCTGCTTGTCGTGCAAATGCTCTACCACTGAGCTGCCCTATTTGATTACCAACTCGGCACTTCTCACATGGTTGGTATAAAAAGAAAAAGAATTCAATCTTATACTCCAGTTTCTCTAAATAATTAAATATTACAAGAGAAACATTATTTTATGAAATTAAGTGTACTTCGAAACAAGCTTGTATTCTCAGGCTTTCTTAATGATAATGCAGAATGCCGTTTCGTTTCGTAAAGCCTTTCATCCAATCAATGCCAGCTATGCTGTTCTCGATCAACCTTGAGGGAAAAGAACAACCAATTTTTGCTGCATATTCAAATGCCAGTGCTCTAATCTGACGATAAGTCAACCCATAATTAATCTTGGAACACCTCAAAATATATTCTTCAAGCAAATTTTCTTGTTCAGTCGTAAAGACTTGACAAAATGTGTATTTTGTGGAATATTTATTAGGGGCACTATTAATATTTTCTTTGTCTGCATTTTTCGCCTTTTTAACTCTGTAAAATAATGATGTATGCTTAATTCCATATATATCTGCTGCATGCCTCAATGGCATTTGCTGTTCTATCACTGCTTTCACGGCTTTTTCCATATCCTCTTCTACTATTTCTTGCCCTGTGTGTTTTTTTACATAATTTCTAACCATCTTGTCAGTTTCCTGTAAAACAAAATCAAAAACTGAGTATGATGGTAGATGACCATAATCAAAATAAATTTTTTCACTATAAATATTTTTAACTTTTTGCAAAGAAAGCAATCTTTTCTGTAGGAAAAATGACAACATGCAAGATAGAAAAAAACAATAGTAGTAATCAAAAGTGATGTTCACATGCATATAAGTAGAACTTTAATATTAAGTAAACAATAAAGCAGCTCTTAAATAATTTGTATGTCTTCATTGTCACATTTATTTTTTAAATCCAAAATAAAATAATAGTATTAAGATTGATTTATAACTCTTTTCTTCAAAGTTTTGTTTGTTCAATGGTGCCCCAACATTTTTGTTCAAAGGTGCCCCATCATATGGAGTTTGGCATTAGAACAATTTACTCAGTTAGGTTTAAGAATTTGAATAAAACAAAACTTATAAGCTAAAATCTTTATTTCAACATTGAAACATCAATTAAAATTATGGGTATACAAGATTATCAATAAAAAGCTTACAACTTTATTTTGTACAGTTTAGATTCAGAAAAGAAAAAAATACATACCTTGCTTAGACAGCAGTGTGCATGTAAAATGGTAAAGCTTTGGCTAGTTTGTCGCACTGAAGCAATAGTTATGTGCTGCCATCTATATTAAAAAAATAACATAATTTTCTAGGAAAATATTTAGATTGTTCAAAGGTGCCCCCCTCTCCCTACACTATAGCATTAAAATACAGCTGTTAATTTATATTATAAACATTACAAAGTACCAAATTGTTATTTTAGATTTACATTTTTATTTTCTCCTTAGAAAAATATTCAAAATTTCCCCCAGTCAGCCGAAATTTCTCCCCAAACCTGGTTCAGACGTATTCTGTGTCCCTGAGCTGTGTTTGGTGAAAATACGTTTGATAGATTTTTTTTTAAATGAATCATAATGCGATTTTTTTTCCAAACTACTTTAAATTGATATTTTAAATTTTGCAGGCTGTCAGTTTTCTAAATTCCAATTTGTGTTAAATGATAAGTCACAAGATTTTTTGATTGAAGTATTCAAAAAATCTTAATATTGCATTTTTTAGCTTGATTTTGATAAAAGTCAAAAATAGGCTATCAATACTGATTGTGCATTTCAAGTCCAAAAATCTATAAATTCACTTGTAAATTAGAGATTTTTGAAAATTAATTAAAATGTGATTTTTTTTCAACACACTTTGCATTGCTATTTTAAAATTTGTTAGTTATCATTTTTCAAACTTCCAACTTATGTGAGAGGATAAGTCACATGATTTTTGGATTAAAATATATGTGTATTTTTTTTTTTTTTTTACTTCCATTAATGGACTACTGTAGGTAATGGAAGTATTGTATTCAGTCCAAAAATTTGATGTAGAGTTTTCATCTGATTTACATGTTTTAAGGTCCCCTGATTCCAAAAAAGCAGCTTTCGACAATTGGTCAGTGCGTGTGTATGTATGTGCGTAATCTTCAGACTATCATATCTCCAAAACTAAGAAAGATAGAATGACGAAACTTCAGAATTGACATAGGTCTGATGTACAGATGAATTTTTAAAAATTTTGGTGAAAATTGGAAAAACAGAAGTGGGACTGTAAGTCCGTATCGCAAAAATGGCTCTAACTATTTTCTTCAAAATTGCTATATAATCACTCTATTAGATGTTCTTTCGAATGGTATAGTTCATTAGTTCAGGAAAATTTATAGGAGTCCTGTATAAATAGCTCAATTTCAGGTCTTGCAAATTGTTACATAAATCCATTTTATATATTCTTTCTCATGTATTACGTGGTTATTACAGGAAAATCAACAGTCATCCTGCTTAAGTAGGACAGTTTTAGATGTTGGAAATTGGTATTTCAAAGAAAAAAAAAAAAAACTCTACCCTTTTTTTTTTTTTTTTTTTTTTAACTCGCTATGTAAACTTTGTTTTATATGTCTTTACTTGTTTATCAAGTTTCTCTTACCAGAAAATTTTAGGTTTCTACTTTGTTAGGTCAATTTTATGTCTTCTGATCATATTATCTCTCAAAAATGCCTATAATATGTGTAATAGTGGGTAATGGAAGTCGTGTGGTTGTTTCACACCAGATTTTTTTTTTTGAAAATTTCAACTGATTTTGTTAAAATAAAAAATTTACTATAACTGGTGATTAAATGTTAAAGTCCAAAATCTCTAAATTTGGTTGAAAATTTAAATTTTTGTATAAAAATTTATGTAGTTCAAGCTAATGTTCTTACAACTGAAAATTACATATTATATAGAAAAATTATATTTATTTAAATTCAAAGTCATCTTTTTTTTTCTTCTTAAATATAAAGCTAGTTTTACGCTACTATATAATATTTTCTATCTTCCTATGTTTAAAGTAAGTAGTGTCATGTGTAATATAGTTTAGGTAGTTTTCTGTGTCAATAATTTTGTATGTTTAGTATATTGTCATCATATTCTGTCAATAGATTGTTTATATATTTAATCTAGGTTGTTAATTCCTGGAGTGAAAATCATCATCATCATCACCACCTTCCACATGCTGCTAAACCACTCAAGAAGTCTATTTATAATCCTGTACTGTTTGAGAAAGTTTTAGAATGTATTCACTTTGAGTATGTTTTTTTTTTTTTTTTTTTTTTTTTTTTTTTTTTCCAATTGAACTGTTTTTGCATGAAAACTTATTATTTAAAATTTTATTTTTAATTGGACAGTAATTATTTTTGAAGAATAATTGCAAACTTCTTGCTAGTACTCTGATGCAAGAAAAATGTATCCCTATCTCTACAGAAATTCATTTTTGACAAATTATATAATACAAAATTGAATAGCCCAAAGTTTCTTCAGCTGTAATTTTGAATCTGTTATTTATTTTTTATTGAGAAATTAGTGTTACAAATTTTATTTTGATAATAAAAGAATGTGAAAATTAAGCAGATTCCAGTTTTTCTACAAAATAAGTAAAAATTGAAGTTAAAACTTTCAGATAAAAAAACTCTTAAATATGTTAGTGTAATCCTAAAATGTTGAATGATGAGTGTAAACAAGGCTCCAGGAATTTCAATAACTAAACACCAGCAAAACTTTCTGGTAACTAGTAAAAAATATCCCCTGGCTTTTTTTTTTCAATTTTTCAATTTACTTGAATGTAAAAATTAGAATTCTATGCATAAAAACCAAATATTTACTAGGATAGAATGATACATCAGGAAACACCTGTTTAAATTTAACGCCATGAAACTGGTTTTAATATTTTCACTAAAACTATACACCACCAGCACTGATAAAGTATTGCACCAGGTCACAAAGCATACACAAGCAGAAGCTGTGTAAACCAATTCCTTAAAACGGTACACTAATTTAACACTGAATTACAAAACATGCAAGGAGAAATGTGGTGTAAATTCTTTAATGGTGTATTGATTTCAACACAGTGTCTCAAAAGGTGGTGAGGGGAGCAGGAATAAAAAAGGCATGAGTTAGCCTACATTGAGAGTAGTACTAAACAGACCTAAACAACTTAGATAAAGATATAAAATTTACTATGGAAAACGAATCTAACAATACACTGAATTATTTAGACATTAAAATTATAAAAAATCCAAACAACACCTTCTATACAACTATCTATAGAAAACCAACCGCTAACTCTGAAATTATCAATAATCACTGCCATACCCCCCTCCCATTCAAATATGCTGCTATCCAATCATATATTAACCGCACAATCTTTATTTGCTCCAATAAAACCCTCCTTAATGATGAACTAAAATATATTAAAAACATCGCGCATAACGCAAAATACCTAAAAAAGCTTATCAATAAACTATATAAAAAACGTATTAAAGATCTCAATAAAATTAATAACGCACAAAAATTAAAACCTAAATTTACAACGTCTACCCCCTTTTGCAACAGCGCAAGTATAAAAATAAAAAACGAAGCAAAAAAACACAATATAAACATCCCCATAAAACCTAATCGAAATATTTTTCAGCATATCAGAATTGAAAAAGATAAAATTGACAATAAATCCACACCCAGCATTTACAAAATTGATTTCAATTATATTAACGAAAATAGCGCTTGTTATATCGGAGTCACAAAAAGGAAAATCTATGAACGAGAAAAAGAACATAAATCAGATTTAAAACATAATAGAGAATCCACCGCGCTCGCATCTGTCCACTATAACAACCTTATCAATATTAACACAATTTCTACTAAAAAACTAGCTCCATATAATAATCACAGTTATGCCTTAAAACGCGAAGCCCTTGAAATCCTTACTAACCCCCTATGCAGTTAACGAGAGAGAACATGCAATAATCCCGAAAGACTGGCATCCAATAATAAAATTGTCCGAAACGAAGCGAAGTGAAATGATGAACCGGCAACCATCAGTAACAGACAACGACGAGGATGAAGAGAGTCACGTCCCACCTGAGGATGAGTGCGGTTGCACTCGAAATGCGTATAGTGAAGAAAAGTTCTACGGACTCTTATTTAAGGTAAATGTTAAATTTATTAAAATCGTTAAAATTTTAACAGCAGCAGCTAACTTTTTTAAGCCGATCATTTTATTTTACTCTTTTGCCCCTTCTTTTCTCTCTTCCGATAATTTCTATCGTGCGCGCGTGGTAGGAATTACTTTGTGATTCTGTGATCATGAAGGTACGCTTACTGAAAATGTAAATAAAATTATTCCTCATTCTGTTTACGTTATCTATTTTTATTTGTTTATTTATTTATTTATTTACTTTTTGTCTCTCTGAAAAGCGAACTTCTTTGAATAGTCATTGAATTTGCTTAGAGCTGAAATTCACGAGTTCTTTCTCTGGCGAGATTCGTGTCCAGATTAAAAATATCCATCAACAAAAACTCCACAAGCATAAATCCAGCCCCCACCCCACCCCCAGGCAATTTTTTTTTTTTTTTTTAATTTCGTATGAACTTTGCTTTTTTTTTATGGACAATAAATTATCAGAAGCAGTACAAAACTGTTTCTTACGTAAAGGTTTATATCTTTTTTTTTTTTAAGTTTGCATTGATGGAACAAATTAAATAATTGCAAGGATCAAATTAGGAAAAAATAGTTTTGGAAACATGCACTTAACTATGATCGACAATCTTAAAATGAGCTTTCACAAAAATCGGCGAAATAAAATAAATTTCGTATAAAAATATACATTTTAAAATTGTTTATTGAAAAAATTCGAATATAAGAAAATTACATAATGTTAGCTTGAAAAAAAAAAAAAAAAAGAGGGAGAGATTGTAATTTTTGCAGTTAGTGGCTAATGAATTACTTATTTTCAGAATATGCTTTAAAGAAAAAAAAATGAGTCGGAGGGGGGGGGGGGGGGAGCAAAATAATTGCCTATTTCAGCAATAGACTAAGAAAAACGCAGATTTTCACAATTAGCAATGAAATGGTCCTTTATTTCAGTTCAGAAATTTGCTGAAATAAATAAATAAAAAGCGTGAATTTCATCAGTAGATGGTGAAATAATTGTGTATGGGGTCAGTCGCAAATTTTTTGTATATTTTGGAAATTTGCTTTGGAAAAAGCGTGAATTTTATCAGTAAATAATGAAATGATTGTGTATGGGGTCGGTCGCAAATTTTTTGTATATTTCGGGAATTTGCTTTGAAAAAAGCATGAATTTTATCAATTGTGAAATGGTCGCATATTTTAGCAGTCTCGGCTGCACAATTATTGCTTATTTTGGGAGGTCTTCTTTGAAAAAAAAGTGCCAATTTTATCATTTATAGGTGAATCGTTTATTTTGGCGATCAGTCATAAAATTATCTCATATTTCAGGAATCCACTTTGGAAAAATGCACGAATTTTATCAATTAGCTGTCAAATAATCACATATTCAACAGTACGTCGCAAAATTACATATTTTGGGAATTTGCTTTGAAAAATAGCGTTGATTTTAAATCACTTTTAAATAATCCCGCATTACGGCAATCAATCTCAAAAATACCACGTATTTTGGGAATCTGCTTTGATCAAAGCACGAATTTTATTAATTAGCAGTAAAATAATCCCGTATTTTGACAATCGTATCAAAATAATCGCATATTTCTACAGTTAGTAGCCAAAAAAAATATATTTTAGGAATCTGCATTGAAAAAGTCGAATTTTATCCATTAATGGTGAAATGATCACGTATTTCGGCAATCGATCGCAAAATTGCCAATTTAGGGAAAAAGGTTATAAAAAAGAATTTTTTTTTTTTTTTTAAGAGCCAATTTTTAAAAAAGGAAAAGCATGAAAAATATAATTAAAAAATAACGGCGCATTTTGACAATCAATCGCAATACTATCACATATTTCGGGAATCTGCTTTGAAAAAAAGTGCGAATTTTTTCAGTTATCGCTGAAATGATCGCTTATTTTGATGATAGACTCAAAATTACTTGCTATTCCGAGAATCTGAAAAATAGAGCGATTTTATAAGTTAGTACTGAAATGATCGTGTGTTTCGTCGATACATCGTGGAATGTCGCGTATTTTGAGAATTAGCTTTGATGGAAGTGGGTTAAGCGGGGCCACTTGAAATCAGGCTACCACTTGAATATTTAAAATCGCAACAACTTCAGAAATAATACTTCAAATCGAACCAAATTTGGACATTGTCTTAACTTATCTTATAAATATCTTAGATGAGATTGTTAACCAAGTTGCTGCGCCATTTTCTTTTCAAGTGGAGACCACTTGAAAATTTCAAATTCAAATTGTAAAAAGCGTATTCAAAATTTGTTTGAATTTTAATGTATACATAGATTATATTAGTGTCTCAATGAACTTCATCTGCCATTTTTAATAAAGTGGCGGATATCTTAAGTTAAGTGGGGCCACTTGACATCAGGCTACCACTTGAAAATTTAAAATAATGATTACTTCCGAAATAATACTCCAAATCAAACGAAATTTGGACAGTATGTTGTCTTATAAATATCTTGGATGAGTTTCTTAACCAAGTAGCTCCACCATTTTATTTTCAAGTGGAGACCACTTGAAAATTTCTTATGTCGATAATTTTTGAAATACTGATTTAATTTGAACTAGTGCTGGACAATGAATTTATCATACAAATATATTGGATGATTTCGCTGGACAAGTTGTTTCGCCATTTTCTTTCCAAGTAGCAACCACTTAGACTGCCACTTGAAAATTTGCTATAACAATAACTTTTGAAACACTGCATTGATTCGAACCACAGTTTGATAGTGCACCTATGCTTCAAATATCTTGGATGTGTTTGCTGGGCAACTTGCTCCACTATATTTTTTCCAAGTGGCGGCCACTTAAAAATTTGTTATCACAGTAACTTTTGAAATACTTAACCAATTCAAACCAAAGTTGAAGAATGGATTTATCATTCAAACAACTATGATTTCCATGGGGAAGTTTATTTCCAAGTTGCGTCCACTTGAACGCTGCCACTTGAGGCTTTGTTATTGCGATAACTTTGAAATTCTGAGTTTATTCGAACCAAAGTTGGACAGTGGACTAATTTGGCAAATATTGTTGCATGCTTGGGGGTTCGTAAGTTGTCCGAGAATGAAAGTTCGAAACTTGCAAAAGTTTAGTAGTTTATTTACAGAAAATTCCAGAAGAATACAGGTCGGTTTAACTTCAGTTTCACCAGTAAACACAGCTTAAATAACAGCTGTCAACAGCAAATTCACAGTTCAAAGTCTATCAAAGCAGTAATATAAAGCAAGGCTCATTCAAAGAGGCTCAGAACTCTTCAAAAGCAATGCAAACGTTTGGTGAAACTCAACTGCGTCTGCGTATGACTGACTTGACACATTCGGCCACCTTTTATACCCCTTTATTGAACCCAGAAAAATTTAGAAATTTCACTTAACTTGTTAATCAATCACGTTACAGCATCTATCTTTGGTATATCAACAGTCATGATTTTCTCGCCAAAAAAGTCGCCAAGGGGAAAAGTCACTAAATTTGGCACCAAATCCATTACCTACCTTATTGAAGCTTTTTAATGCGTTTTTAAGAGAAAATTAGGATGTTTTAACTCTAAAACAAATTAGAAATGCAGAATATTAACATTTTATCAACTTACTCTCTTTACTTCGCCTCTGTGATGTAAATACATCACCTCTTGTTTAATTCCTATGCCAAAATACATCGTTTTGCAGGCATCTCATCGCAGCCGTTCATTCCTGGCTCAACGCACCCTGTTTCCCAGCCGTCATTTTCAAATATAAATCATTGCATGACTGCTGAAAATGCACAGCACAATGCCTCGGATCGGGACTCCCAACTGCATCATCTTGAATTAAATTCAGATCGGCCCTCGCGGTCTGATGGTCATAAACCGACATGTCAGTGGTGTTCTCGGGTTGGACACACTGCCCGGTTTTGTTACAAATTAAAAGATTATCAGGGTGGCAGAAGATTTGACACAGATCGACAGGGATTCAGATCATGTCAAAGAAATAAAATTAGATCCAAATATAACCGTAAACATTCTCCTTCGGATGGACACTCCTCTCACACACACCCCCGGTCAGCACATGCTCAATCGAAGTCAGCAACTTTTGAACATAAACGTAAAGGGCTCAACTACAAAAATCGTCAGTTTCATAAAGACTGACAAATTTCTGGGAGAGGTCAGTCCTGCACTTCCTCTCCCATTCATAATGAACATTCGAATGGTCTAAAAATTTGTGGTCATGATATAATCCTAAGATCACCAAGCACTAGATTAAAATTTCCAATCTCATCAAAAAGGTTGGTCAGTTCAGTAAGTACTCAAACCATTGTTCCTGCAAATATATCATCTAATGCTACATCCCAAACAGAAAATCAGCCTGATGAGGATGTTATTTTTATTCATTCATTAAGATTTCTATTGTACACTCAAGCTGCCAGTACTCACTTACCTATTGTTAAGTTAAACATAAATAAGTCATTACAAAACTTTCTTTTGGATTCAGGTGCGAGCATTTCAGTTTTAGCCAAAGGATATTTCAATAAATTCAGAAATGAATTACACTTTAAAAGAGTCGCTACAAAAGTTAAAATTGCTACTGTCAATTCAGCGGTATTTTGTGCGGGATGTATCAATCTATCATTCAAAATTGGCAAATTTTTTTTCAGACATACATTTTTACTTTCTTCTATATGTAATATAGAGAAAGTATTGGATTCGTAAAAATTTTCGACCTCGGGTTTTTGATGAATTTACACGTTTTGAGAGCTGTAGAACACGATTTGACCATTTTTAGAAAATGTCTGTCTGTCTGTCTGTGTGTGTGTGTGTGTGTGACAAAATTTTGTTCCAACTGTATCTCAAGAACTACTGCACAGAATTTCATACAAATTGGTATGTAGTTGTACCTTGACATAAATTAGTGCCTATCAACTTTTGATAAAAATTGTCTTACAGGTTACATTGCCATCCCGCTTTTTCTAAATTTTTAACATGGTGATATAGGACAAAATTTTGTATAAATGTGCATAAAGAGAATTATTTTTTAGTAATCATTATGAAATTTACAAGAATTATTTAAAATAGAGATAGTCAACTGGGAAAAAATTTTTGTATGCGTAGGAGCCTCGCCACCCCCCGTGGGGGGGAAGTCCCCCCTCGAGGGGAGTAAATTTTCAAGATGGGTATCTTTCGAAAGGTCTCGTCAATACCTTTAAAACGAATGGTTGAACTATAAATCTGTGATAATTTAAAACAAAGTTATCGATTTTTTTTACTTTTAACAAAAAAAAACTTAGAAAAAAATCTTTTTTTTTTTTTTTTTTTTAAACGAAATTTAACCAGACTTGGTATTTAGTTGGCCCCTGACATAAACTGAGGCTGATTAGATTTGGGGATCAATCGCTCAACAGGTGGCGCTGTGATCTTATTTTTTCTAAATTTTTAACATGGCAGTACAGGAAAAAATTTCGTATAAATGTACATAATGAGAGTTATTCTTAACCTGTGATTGTGAAATTAATATGAATTATTGATAATAGTAGTAGTTAATTAGGGAAAAAATTTGGGGCATCGCTTCCCCCCCCCCCCCCCTAGGGGGAAGTACTCCCCCCCGGGGGGGGATGTAAATTTTCAAGATCGGTCGAAAGATCTTTCGAAAGGTCTCGTCAATAACTTTAAAACGAATGGTTGAACTATAAATATGTGGTAATTTAAAACAAAGTTATCGATTTTTTTTACTTTTAACGAAAAAAAAATGAAAAAATTCGTTTTTTTTTTTTTAAAATATTGTTACTGCGTGAATTTGTATAGGAAAATATAGAAGAAAGTCTTGTCGCGGCCACAACATACTAGTTTCTCATAGATATTCCTACAGACTCTAAATTCATTGGTATATTGGGATTTGATTTTCTGAAAACCCATAGGGTCCTAATTGATTTAAAACAAAATCTCGTACAAATTAACGATTGTCATGTTGACATTTATAGCACAATTCCTGAAGATGAGTATGAGATTCCTGAATCCAAAATTAATTGCCTCCAAAATTTACCTGCTGTTCCTGAGACCAGTAGTTCTACCTCTAATCCTACTTTCGTAAACGATAAAAATTCTCAATTTGACTGTCAAGATGAAGTTAATAAATGTACACTCAAAAACAAAGTGATCATTCCACCGCTACAAACAGTTTATGTCTTTGTTATGTGCAAACAAATATATGCTGATAAACAGGTAATCTTTATTCCCACACTGAATAAAAACAAAGGTATAGGTTTGTACACTGCAATTGTCAACCTTGAAGAGGGTTCACATAGTAAAAATATTGAAGTAATGTCATTTTCAGTTCCGTTAACAAATTATTCTAAAGTAGATCAACATTTAAATAAAGGTACCAAGCTTGGAATAATTCACCAAATTGAAGAAATAGAGGAAATTAAACAAGAGCCCAGAGCACAAGTTAATCTGATCAAGCATCGGATGAGATTATTCAACTCCGAAAATCTGAATTTAGTATTGATAATTTTTTCTTACATCATTTGTCTATTAAAGAAAGATTGACTATCCAGAAATTGCTTATGGAACATCAAGTGGTTTTTTCCTCATCACTTAAATCACTGGGACACACTGACCATGTGACCCCGCACATACAATTCACAAGTGATGTTCCTGTAAGAACGTTGCCTTATCCAGTTCCTGAAGCTATGCAGGATGAGATAAAGAAACAAATTGATGCTCTACAAGAGGCTGGCATCATTGAAAGGAGCATTTCTGAATGGGCGTGTCCCATGCTTGCTGTGAAGAAAAAACCCACATCTCCTGATGAAAAGCCATCTTTTCGCCTAGCCCTTGATCTGCGACTCATCAATGCTATGATAAGGAGTTCATCGTATCCATTGCCACGAATTGATTATATCATTAATAACATTTCAAAGTATAAATACTTCACCACGCTGGACTTCCCGTCTGCATATCATCAAATACATCTCCCAAAGAAGTTCAGAAAAAGGTTATCATTCACAACTCAGTGGGGGACCTATTCATTTAGTCGTCTAATGTTTGGACTAAGATCTGCAGCAAGCAGTTTCCAAATGTTGATTGATGCGATAATTGAAGAAACAAAATGTCTTGGTATCTTTGCATACCAGGACGATATTATTGTATGTAGCAACTCATTTCCAGAAATGTTAGAAAAACTGACTCAACTTTTCAAAATTTTACTAAAGTATAACATCACCTTATCTCCGAAGAAATCCCAATTTTTTAAGAAGGCTATTGATTACCTTGGATTTCATATACAAGACCATACTATAAGTCCCATATCATCAAACATCACCAAAATAACAGCATTTCCAACTCCCAAAACAAGAAAACATTTAAAGAGATTTTTGGGTTTATGTGGTTTTTACAGAAAAATTCTTCCAAATTATGCAAAACTAGTGGATCAACTAACACAGTTAACTTCAACAAAGATCCCGTTTAAATGGACACATCAACACACAGAAGTTTTTCAGAAAATTCAAAAGATATTTTTTACTAAACCATTTCTAAATTTACCTGATTTTGACAAGCCTTTCTTCCTGAATACCGATGCTAGCAATGTAGCTATAGCTGGGGTTCTGTTGCAAGAACGCAACAATGTATTACAACCAGTTAGCTATTTCAGCAAAACACTTTCTGATTCTCAGAAGCACTATCCGGCACTCAAGAAAGAACTTATGGCAATTGTTAAATCAGTTCAAGCATTCAGGTTCTACTTATATAATAGACAATTTACAATTTTAAGTGATAGCAAACCCATAGAATTCTATCGCAGTACTACTTCACCTGTAGATCTTACTACAAAATGGCTAATAGAGTTGTACACATATGATTTTACATTCCAATACATTAAAGGTCAATCTAATGTTCTAGCAGATTATTTTTCACGTAATGACTTTTCAGAATCCACCCAAAATTTGACAACAAATCCAGAGTTAATAAATGATGAAAACATCTTACCTGTATCATCCAATTCAAAAGCTATTTTTTACTAAACCATTTCTAAATTTACCTGATTTTGACAAGCCTTTCTTCCTGAATACCGATGCTAGCAATGTAGCTATAGCTGGGGTTCTGTTGCAAGAACGCAACAATGTATTACAACCAGTTAGCTATTTCAGCAAAACACTTTCTGATTCTGAGAAGCACTATCCGGCACTCAAGAAAGAACTTATGGCAATTGTTAAATCAGTTCAAGCATTCAGGTTCTACTTATATAATAGACAATTTACAATTTTAAGTGATAGCAAACCCATAGAATTCTATCACAGTACTACTTCACCTGTAGATCTTACTACAAAATGGCTAATAGAGTTGTACACATATGATTTTACATTCCAATACATTAAAGGTCAATCTAATGTTCTAGCAGATTATTTTTCATGTAATGACTTTTCAGAATCCACCCAAAATTTGACAACAAATCCAGAGTTAATAAATGATGAAAACATCTTACCTGTATCATCCAATTCACCCAGCATACAGTTGCACAATATAAATCACAGCAACCTAAACCTAACTAATAGAGAAAATAATGACCCAGAACTACAAGTTTCACAAGATACTTTATTTATTGAACAAAAACATGATGATAATTTATTGAAAATAGTACAAAATATTACGTCTGAAAATCCAAAACAGAAATTCAAAAATTATTTCATTCATCCAGATACAGGTCTATTGATGATAAAAAGAAAATTTAATAGCAAACAAGATAGTAATTCCTCCAAGATTCTTGTACCAAATTCACTAAAACCTAAAATTTTAAAGATAGCTCATATGCCACATTTTGGTATTTATAATACATACCGTAAAATCCTGAAGTCATATTACTGGAGAGGAATATACAGAGATACCAAAAATTACGTGCTTTCTTGTAAACTGTGTATCAGAAATAAGCCTCACAAAATTCCTGCAGCTCCTTTACAGGAAATGTTCATTCCAAATAAACCTGGTGAACTGGTATCTATGGATTTTGTTGGACCATTCTCCAACAAAATGTTTGTACTTACCTGTTTTGATCACTTCTCCAAATTCTTAGAACTTTTTCCAATTAAAAGACCCACGGCACAGTCTGTTGTAGACTCCCTAACAAAATATATCACATCATATGGACATCCTGCAGCATTAATGTCTGGCCTTGGACCTCAGTTTACAGCCGATATTTTCAACCATTTCACCAAAACCATGAAAATAAGCCTTGTTCATGCTTCGTCTGCACATCCACAGACGCAAGGATCTTCTGAAAGAATAAATACTAGTATCAAATCAGCTATTGCTTCATTAGCAGGTGAAGGCTTCAACTTCAAACAAGCCTTGGTGATACATAAAAGTATATACAACACTTCTATACATTCATCAACGGGGTATTCACCAGCATTTTTACATTTTGGTAGGTCAGTTTCTAATATATTTGATATATGTGAATTACATGAAATGTCAAATATGGAATTCCCTTTTGAGTATTATGAATACATGAAGTCGCTAAATAGAGTCTATGAAAAGGTACATAGAAATATGAAGGATGCTCAAAATTACAGAAATCAAAGACAGCACCAGAGGGCTTCCCTCAGGGTGTTCAAGACGGGCGACCTTGTTTACATGAAAACACGAGACACTTTCAAAGCAAGGTTTATCGGGCCTTTTATTGTCACTAAAGTAATTTCTAAGGTGCTGGTTCAAATTAAAGAGTATGAAAGTGTTACAGCAAAACCGTTCCACATTAATATCGATAGACTTTTAATTGTCCCAAAAAGGAAACAATATCTTATACAAGACAATACAAATTCTCTGCTTACAAACAATAAATTACCAGTTCTAGAAAATAGTCAATCTCCTGCTCCTATTGTCAACAAGAAAAATAACACTTGTATACCAGATAGCTCGGCCCCCAGGTACAACCTGAGGCCCAGGAATAAAAAATAGTAATCTTTAACAATATACAGTCGAAGTTCGATAGTCCGGACTTCCATTGTCCGGAAAGCTCCATGGTTCGGACATTTTCGGATTTTTAGTTTCGTTTTTTTAGTTTCGGATTTTTAGTCTCGGACCAACCAACCATCCAACCAACGATCTTTCGGCTTCGTGATAAGATGACATTTTCCCCCGTTTCTTATCAAACTTTGATGTTTTTACTCTTTTAAAATTATTTTTAATCATAAACAGTAAATATTTTTATGTATTTTCCTTGCCTTCTAATTTCTTATTCTTTCTTTTTTTTTTAAATGTAAGCAACTTTTTTAAATCTAGTTTTAAAGTTTGTTATTGAGTGCGCTAGGCCTAACATGGTAATCGGCAAGTACACAGAGGTCTCCATAAATTTTTTATTATTACGTTAATCCAGAGTTATATACAAGCTGTATCAGTATATATAAAAAATATTTTAATGTGGAAACAATCGAAATGTTTTATATTTTCATGTATATTTATAATGTGTGTCAATAAATATGTAAACCAATATTTTGATGTTCATTTCTTATGCAGTTTATTTAATGTAAATCTTTTAAAGAAATTAACGTTATATTATTTATAATTTATATAGATGCTATATTTAAATGAATGCTTGTGTGTTTTATAAGATAAAAAAAAGTTTTTGGTAAAACAGAAATAACTTGGAGTAAAATTTCAAAAAAAAGTTCTGTGGTCCGGAATTTTCCATGATCCGGAATTGCCGAAGTCCCGAGCATTCTGGATTATCGAACTTCGACTGTATATATATAAATACATTTTTTTTTTTTTTTTTTTTGCTTTCTATGTCTTTCCAGGAGTGCTTCAGAATAGGACTGATCAACCTGCTTGGGAGTACTCTTGGAAAGTCACATCCAGTAAATTATGTTTTATAAAAGAGTTAATTTTTGAAAATATAATATTAATATCTCAAGATTATCATAGTAAAGTATACAAAAATTTAAAAAAAAAAGTGTTCAATGTGTTAGATGGTTGGATTTTGCTGTACCACACTTTTGTTAAATAATTCCTCATTTATATATATATATATATATATATTTTTTTTTTAGAGTATTATTCAGATATAGATATATATGTGTGAAAATAATTGTGTAATAGTAGCAAGCCAATTGGAAATAGCATCCTATGCCAAAATACATCGTTTTGCAGGCATCTCATCGCAGCCGTTAGTTCCTGGCTCAACGCACCCTATAAAGTTCGCTTCCCACAACACTTGTCACCGGGAGAATCCGCGATTGTTTCTCTTGCGTGCGCGAACTGTTTAATTGGTTACTTTTGCGGTCCGATTAACGAATCAAAATCGCATATCTGTGATTTTAGGTGTGCGGACCTGTTTTTTCTTTAGGAGCGATTTTTAAAATTTGAAAATCAGTTCAGTTGGTGTTCCACCTTGGTGCAGAGAAGAATGGTCGGGTGCTTGCGTCCGTGCGTTATATTTTACCGTTATTTTTTTATATGTGGTCCCACACCCTGATACATTTTTAAATCTTTTTCCATCGAGAGATTTTTATTATTAACGGTTATTATGACTTCAAACTAAATTGTGAAAGTGACCGGAGATGATTTTTTAAAAATATTTTTGTGAAGTATATCTTGCATTTCTTTTAAAGAAAAATGGCTATGTTATTACAGATTTGAGATTTGTAATGGTTATACACATTCTACACTCTGGAAAAGAAAGAAGCCAATTAATAAATATCTTTAAATTAGCACAATTGAATACTGCCTTTCTTTTTTCAAGACTGGGTATGTGTTACTTTAAATCTTTATTCTAAACTTTAAAATATCTTAAAAAATAAAAAATTGAATTTATCTCATGCTTGGTATGTACCCATGTATGATCAGATCGAAGCCTAGGGTTAACTCATCATTATTTTATACGATCACTATTTTTTAATATATCTTCTGTTTGGATTAAAAACAGCCTATATCCAAAATAAAATATTTTTATGATAAGTCTCTATTCAAGAGCAAGTAGTCTATAAAGTACCACCATAGCCTCTTTGAAAGAATTTACAAAAATAGGTAATAAAATAAAATAAAAATAAAATTATTTACAAATTTGCAACAATATCTTAGATTAGTTCACTGAGCAACTTTCTCTGCCATTTTGATTCACTTACTTTTTCAACACGATGATTTTTGAGATTCTGAATTAATTCGAATTAAACTTGTACAGTAGACTTATCTCACAAATGCATTTGATATATTTGTTTGCCAACATGATCCGCCATTTTGTTTCCAAATGCCCGCCATTTGAAAATTTTAAATTCACATAAAAAGGTATTTATGAACCGATTTGCTTAAAACTCCATATGTGCATAGCCTACATCAATATTTCTACCAATTCCATTAATAATTTGTAGCCGCCATTTTGAAACAAAATGACGGCTATTGTGATAAGGCAAAAGAAATCAACCTTCCCTTCCGAATAAGCCAGAAGGACTTGTTTGAATTTAATTATTTTGTCAATTTTCTTTTGCTACAATTTACAGTTTTAGCATACAAAGTTTTCAATAAATAAATGTTTATTTTATTTTATTTTATTTACTTATTTATTTTGAGAAAGAAAATGTAAAAATAGTAAAGTAAATATTTAAAAATCACAATATATCATTTTTAACTTGAATTTATCTATTATCTGAGCATTTACATAGACAAATATATATATATATATATATATATATATAAGAAAGGATAAGAAGAGGTAAGATTTTAAAATATTATTTTATTATTTTAAATTAATAGTGAGTAATAGCTTAAAGAAAATCCCATTAAAATTTCTTAACTTGAAATTAATTATAAAGTTTCCCCTGTAAAGTAAGTTTTATTACAGTGCACAATCATAACACTAAAGTCAGAAAAGTGTACGAATTTTAGGATAATAAAGGGCTGAATAAATGCAACTTTCAGTTTATTGTGGTTAGATGATGCATATTAATTAATCCCGGAAATCTGGACCTCAGCTAAGCTGTCAATCATTAAGTTAATAGCCAATGATTAGACGAAGGAGGGGTGAGGATTCGCACCAAAAATGCCGATATTTACGAGAAAACGCGCAGTGTTTGAGGCCTCTCTCTGTGTGTGCTCTTGCCTAGTAAAATCACGTCAAAATAAGGACCCGGAAGATAACACGATGTAATCACAGCTGCTGTCGTTCTTGGCTCCGATGAACTCAGGTCCACCTGCACAGACCTAAATCGTAGACTATTACCTGTAAGCTGTTCAAGATGTTCCAATAAACGACTGTTTCGAATCCATGGACTCTTTAATGAGTGAAAGCATCTTTTCATTAGAGATATTATGTGATATGGAGTAAAAGAATACGTCACATATATTTTTTTTAATGACTAAAAATCCGGAATTGCTCTGGTCCCAAGCATTCCAGGTTTTCAGTGTTCGACTGTATAATTAAAATCAAAATTGAATTTAGAAATATTTATCAACATATTTGAAATGACAAGGACCCCATCGATCCCTTAAGTTTCCAGGCATCTACAAAATCCAACACATCACTGAAGGTAGTAAGACCTTATGAAAACTAACAATATGCTATTAACTGTGAAGCAGATGAAATGCTTGCCGATCCAACATCTTGCAGCGGGAATGAGCCAGTAGGAAACTTAGGTTGAAAGTGGTACCACTTACTAAGGAAGAAATCTGAAGAAAGAAAGCAAATCAGTTTTGCCAATAATACTTACTGAGTAGCTGCCAAGTATGAAAGGAGCCCCTTTTGAAAGATCTACCCATATAGTAGACAAAGTATTATTTGAAGTCCAATTTTCAGTGCTGATTTTTTGTTATAATTATGCATTTTGAGGTCACCTCTCCTAAGTAGTTGTTTCAAAATTTTAATTAAAAAAATCAAGGTCTAAGTGGTTGTGTGTGTGTGTCTTTTATCAACATAACTTAAGAAACACATAGTTGCGTGAAATTTGTATTTTCAAGATCAAATGAGAGTGCCACTTAAAAAATATTTGACTGAGTTTTCGAATTTCAAATTTTCAAGAAGTGATGTTTGCGACAGTCATTTCAATAATTTAGAAAATAATAATAATAATAATTATAATAATGTAAATTTATACAAATGCAAAGGGTTAAGTAACTTAGAATATAAATAATTACCTTAAATCATCATCCTTTTTAGAGTTGCATATATATTTCAAGCTCCATCACTCCCGTCATCGGTACACTACAAAAAAATAGCTCCATACTGCTCTCACCATTATGCCCTAAAACATGAAGCCATCGAGATATTAACCAATAACTCCACCATTAATGACTGGGAGCACAGCAGAATGGCAACATTCCAGCAGAATGGCAACATATGTTAAAAAGGATGAAATTAAGTGAAGCGGAACTCCAGGAAGAAAGGGAAAGGAAAACAGTCCAGAAGAGGCAAAGTCACAATGCACACCGATGGTGGCTGCATTGGTGCTTGAAATATGTATGCACAACTAAAAAGGATGATGATTTAAGGTAGTTATTTATATTCTAAAATAATAATAATAATTTACTAATAACAATCTTAAATCTTTTATGAATGTAGACAATATTTTCAAACAGGGAGTTGAGAGAATCCACTATTGTTTTCACACCAAAGTATATGTTAGGAAAAAAAAAACTTTCTAAAATTATTAAAATCTGTCCTTTATTGTATTTAAATGCAAAGTAAGAAAAAGGTCTGCGTGAGCCATACCAGATAATCTCTTACTTATATGTGATGTTACCTAAGAAAGAAAAGTTTACTAGATTTAACATTTAAACATATACAGATGTAACAAAATATCTGAAGTCCAGGCAAAATTTGTAAATATGATTATAGATAATAATAATAGCATATTAAGTGATATTTCCAGTATCAAATACAGAGAAGAAAAAATAACTCTTAATTTTGTTCTTTCTTTTAAAAAAATAATTACTCATTTAAATATATTATGGTAGACCAAATATTAATTCATTAATTAGGCTTATGTATGTTTTTGATAAATCACATGTCTTTATATTTTGAATATGAAGTTACAGCATATATTGATTTTATTTTTTAATATTTTAGAGGCATAACACCAGAAGAAGCTAGATTTATTGCTGTTGCTCTTAATGCAGATGAAGAATTTTCAAAAATTTTCCAATGTGGTGAAGCTGAACCTGAAGTAAATAATCATTTTACTATTTAACTAAATTGAAAAATGAAGTTTAGCATGGTGATTAAAAATTATCATTAGGATAGAAATTTTCATTATGTAATATTATATTCACTTTTTACATGACTATGCAATTTATAAAACTTACATGAAGTGACTTCTAAGTCACTTGATTCAAAAATATTACTATTTTGTTGTGTATTTACATTTGTGTGTTTAATTATTATATTTTGTGTAAGTTATATTTGTGCTCTTTTAATCTTGTATATGTTCAGTTGTCAACTTAGTTTTTTAATATATTGTGCCATTGTTGTGTAACAAATAAAAAAACTTGTAAAAAAAAATATTTTTTTATTTTTTTATTTTACTCATTTACACTTTATTATCACATTAAAATTGCATATTTTATGCATTTGAAGTTGAAAATTAGTTTTATGTAATACTTTTATTATAAAAATGCTATATTTAAACATTAGCTGATTGTCACATTGTGACATGCAATCCTCTCTGTATTTATTTAATTAATAAAAAAAATAATAATAAAATTCAAAACTTTCATAATTTTATCATTATGAGAAGTGTAATTTAATTAATATTTCATCTTTTCTAAATTATTTGTTAGAAGCTTTTTATATGAAATTGACATTGTCATCGTGTCTTTGTGTCATGCTAGTAAACAAGGCGCCTTCATTTTAAAGTAAATATAAGCCTTTCCATTTGTCGCTCTTTTGTTCAGTTGGTTAGAGTGTCACATTAATAATGCGGTAGTCGAGAGTTCGGTCCCCGGAAGGTCCGGCGTGTTAATTTTTGCAAATAATTAGTAGAAAACATGTCACAGACATGCCAAGTCTCCTGCTTTTGGCTTGTTTTTCTATGCTCCTGCTTTTCCACTCATTTCTCCTGCTTTTCTGATGTAATTTTTATCTATCCCTCTTAGCATAATTTATGCTTAAAATTTGTGGGATTGGGTAAAAAAATTTGAAAGAAAATTGAAGTTTATCTTGTCCTGCAATTTATCAAGTTCAGTTTGAATGTGAATTACTATACAATGCTTTGAAACTAATTTTTGCTAAGAATAAATTTTTAACTTTTATTTTTGCATAATAAAAAATGTCGTATTATCAAAAGTTTTTTTTTTTTTTTTTTTTTTAATACCATAACTATTGAAAACTTGAAGAATTGAAATTTCATTAGAATATAGCTGATATTTTCATTTCTTTATTACCTTATCTTTTACAAAGATAATTAAGATTCTTATTGTTTTATATTAGGAGCAGAATGATCAAATCTCTCTATTTTGGCTTAAATTTTAAATAACTGTATGTCTGAGATTTTTTTTTTTTTTGGATAGTTTGTTTTACTGCAAGAAACATATATTATTCATTTAATTTTAATACTGATGCTTTGTAAATACCTCCTAAGCTTATAAAGCTTTACTTAAAATTAAATTTGCATTATTTTACTCATTTTTCTTACAAACTTTCTTGTTGAAAAAAGTCTCGTGATTTCAGTTTAAAAATCTCCTGTTTTTTTGTCATTAAAAGTTGGCATCTCTGAATATTTACGAGTTCCACATTTTAAAGGTAAATAAGAAAAGAAGTAAAGGGTTTGCTAGTCCTTCATATTCTGTTTATATTTTTAAGGTTCGGCTAAATTTAAAATAAAGCTTGTAGAAATATATGTATATTTTTTTTTAAGTGCATTTTTTCTATGAAGTGATCTATTCAGACATAGATAAATCATCTATCTGACTATTATTTCTGCTTCTTCTCTATTTTTTTTTTTTTTCGTAATTTATTTATACTTTTCATATGCTATTTAGCTTAAAATGGTTGTTGCTAAATTAAAGTTCTTGGTGAAAAATTCCAGTATACTTCAGCACCAAAATTTAAAAGATTTCCAAAGAGGAATTATAAATAAAGCTAAAAAATAAAAGTTGTAACCCATAAAGTTTAGAATAGTATACTGTCAAATGTAACGTTATACAGTTAAATGTGACCTAACACTGTACTGTTAAATGAGACATTATTGGCAGTTTTTTTTATCAAAAACTTGACAAGTAAAAATATAAAATATAGTAATTTAAAAAATAAAACCTCTTAGAACTACATATAATTAGCATCATGAACTGTATTAGCACCTTATCAATATGTATAATTTTTTTAAGTTTTAATGATGTCAATTTTGTGAGATACATAATTTAATTTTTGATAATTTTTTATTCTTCATATTTAATTAAATATATTTCTTTTTCTTATTAAAAAAAAAAAAAAAAACACATAAACTTTTTTGGCAACAGATTATTATGTGTTAAAGCTAATTTTTAAGCCTAAATAAGGTTATTATTTTCATATTTTAATTAATTGAAAAAAAAAAATAATAATAATAATCGAAAATTCAAAAATCAGACTTCAAGGTGCACTTGTACACTTAGGGGATATCTTCAAATCATGTGACTGTCCGAGCTATCACCTTTGCGCTACGCTGTCCACAGACAGACATACAGACATTTTCCTATATATATATGTTACGGGCAATGTAATTATTTAGGTCAGTATTCATAATGCTTGATTATTATGAATAATGACCATTAAAATTGGGCAATTTGATAAATTTGAATTACTTTACGATAATTTCTCACATTGCCCGGTCATTATAAATACATCTATTATTTCTTTGGGCACTTTGATTAATTGACAGCAATGGGACAACCACGTGCGTGTGGTTTTTAAATTGCCCACTTAACTTTTAGCATTATACATTATGACCGGGCAATGTAATATTTGCAACATAATTTATCATTTTGTCATATCCTTTTGGGCACTTTTTAAAATGCCCGGGCATTATAAACAATGCCCAATTATTTACATTGCCCGTAACATATATATATTGATTCGTTTGTTTTGCAGGCTGTTAATTAATAGATCTGGTTTCTTTACATTAGTGTATTTCATCCACTGATGATTTTTTTTTTTTTTTTATCTTATTGGTCATTGGTGTTTCAGTGATCTTGTATCTGTTGCTTGGCTTCTACTATTCTTAATAGATCATTTTTATTATATATATATATATATAAAGATTATATATCTTAAGAATAGAAGTCCAAGTTTCCCAAAACTAATATTCAAAACTGTTGTCATTGCTACAAAAATGTATTGAAATAAGAAAAAAAAAAAAACATTTTTTTTGCATCTTAATATTTTGAAGAAAGGATTATTCTCATATAAATCATTTTATTACCTCACATTAAATCCTTACGATGTCCGAGATTTATTTATATATTTCAGCGACCGGTCGGTGCCATCATCAGAATCCTCGGTAGAATGATTTGAAAGGTGTTAACTTTAGGCGGTTTGTTTATACACTTGTTTGTATAAACAAACCGCCTAAAGTTAACACCTTTCAAATCATTCTACCGAGGATTCTGATGATGGCACCAACCGGTCGCTGAAATATATAAATAAATCTCGGACATCGTAAGGATTTAATGTGAGGTAATAAAATTATTTATACATTTTTTTTGTTTGGAGGAAATGGTAAAGTAACTCAAGAAAAAGAATTTTGCAGAAAGAAATGTCACAACTGCAACAATGTATTGAGGGAAAAAAATAACCTGTGATTTAAAATAAATAATATAAGTCTAAAAGATAATTTAAGAGAATAGATGTAATGCTATGTAATGACTGCCACTTGGCAATTTGGCAGTTTCCTTTCTCATCCCCTGCTAAAAACTACCTTAATTATGATCAGTACATCAAGACAAATTAGAGGAAATAAACATATAAAAATAATTTAAATGATTCTAATAAATAATTTAAAAATATATATATATAATAATGTTTGAAAACATTGATTGACAGGCAGATGATTGCCGACTAGTATATATTAATAGAAATAAATTGAAATTTCACACAAATATTTTCTTTTTCGTGTAAATATATCCCAAAAATTAAAACTTGAATTGACGCCTGTTAAAGCTTGTAAGAATAACTATTAAAATTAATTATATTGTTTTGGTTTAAAAGTGCATACTTAAAAATTTTTGTTTGCAGACTGAAGCAGATTCCAAACAGTTTTCTTTCTCGGCTCCTGCTAAAAACTGCAAAATTATGATCAATACATCAAGCCAAATTAGAGGAAAGAAACCTAAAAAAAATAATTGAAATGTTTCTAATAAATAATAAAAAAATGAATAATGTTTGGAAATACAGTAACCGCCGCTTGATAAATTCACTGGTTAATAAAATCAGCCGCTTAATCTGATCAAATTGCCAGGACCGGAATCAAATCAATACAAACTACTTTTAAAGCAGCCGCTCAATAACATCAGCATAGCTGGTTAATAAACTCAAATATATCTCCTCAGCAGCGAAAATATCACTTATGCACGCTAAAAATTTTTGAATTTTTTTTTCATTCTTATTGGTCTTTGTGGTTTCAGTGATCTTGTATCTGTTGCATAGCTTTTCTATGCTTAATGAATCATTATATATATATATATATATTTAAATAGAAAAAGAAATTAAAGCACAACAAACCCTCCGTTACCACTCTTGTCGAAGATTTTACTCTTGCAGCACAGTTGCAAATTAAACACTCCCCATAAGTTATCTCCGTAACAATTTCAAGAAATGTAGTCTTCAAAACGTAGTAGAATGTTGCAAATTTGATTTGAAATTATATATATATATATTTAAATTTCTAATTATTAAAAGGCAATTTCTAGTTCTTATTTTGAAATTACTATAACTCATGAGGCTTACACGAAAAGATTTTTAATTTGTAAAAACAGCGCATGAACGTTTGGTAAAGTAATGATGATTTTCATCAAAGGAAGGCGTATGGGAACTTGGAATGCATTTAATTTACTTATACTGAAGTTAACAACTAATTAATTATCTATCAAAAATTAATTAATATTGTTTACTAATTTCATTATTCGTTACCTTTTGAAGTTTCTTTCCAAATTCAGGGAAGTAATACCATTTCCTTAAGTGCAGGTATGTTCGCCGGATATAAAAATCAGCCGCTTAATAAAATCACTTTGGCTGAAAATGAATGTGATTTTAATAAGCGACGGGAACTGTATTGATTGCTAGGCAGACAAAAGCCGACTAGTTTATATATACAGTCGAAGTTCGATAATCCGGAATGCTCGGGACTTCGGCAATTCCGGATCATGGAAAATTCCGGACCACAGAACTTTTTTTTGAAATTTTACTCCAAGTTATTTCTGTTTTACCAAAAACTTTTTTTTATCTTATAAAACACACAAGCATTCATTTAAATATAGCATCTATATAAATTATAAATAATATAACGTTAATTTCTTTAAAAGATTTACATTAAATAAACTGCATAAGAAATGAACATCAAAATATTGGTTTACATATTTATTGACACACATTATAAATATACATGAAAATATAAAACATTTCGATTGTTTCCACATTAAAATATTTTTTATATATACTGATACAGCTTGTATATAACTCTGGATTAACGTAATAATAAAAAATTTATGGAGACCTCTGTGTACTTGCCGATTACCATGTTAGGCCTAGCGCACTCAATAACAAACTTTAAAACTAGATTTAAAAAAGTTGCTTACATTTAAAAAAAAAAGAAAGAATAAGAAATTAGAAGGCAAGGAAAATACATAAAAATATTTACTGTTTATGATTAAAAATAATTTTAAAAGAGTAAAAACATCAAAGTTTGATAAGAAACGGGGGAAAATGTCATCTTATCACGAAGCCGAAAGATCGTTGGTTGGATGGTTGGTTGGTCCAAGACTAAAAATCCGAAACTAAAAAAACGAAACTAAAAATCCGAAAATGTCCGAACCATGGAGCTTTCCGGACAATGGAAGTCCGGACTATCGAACTTCGACTGTATATATATATATAAAATAGAAATAAAATTTCACACAAATATTTTTTTTGTCTCATAAATATATCCCAAATATTAAAACTTGATTAATTAAATAAAAACCTTAAAATGTACCTCATGTTACGTTAATATTTTCATCTGGGCGCCCAGACCTTCTCAAACGTTCAACTGTGTCGGATCTCTTCACGTTGCAGTCTTTTATAGCTTCTATTAGTTGATTCCACATCCGGTTTGGTGCCATTGCGTCACTATCGTTACAGACTTCCGGTGTCGTTGCAATTTCTATTGCCTCTCTAAACATGGCGTAATTATGGTTATTGTAATTAGCGATTTTTCTGGCTTCTTCAAAATTTATTGTAATTTCTTCTTTTTCAAAGGTTTTGGCTAAAGCTGTATTTGTTTTTCCTGTTTTGATGTCATTTTTGTGTTCCTTGAGTCTAGTTTTAATCTTTCTTTTTGTTACGCCGATGTATGAACCTGGTTTATTTTCTTGTTTATTTATATATGGAATTTGATAAATCCCGGCAGTTTCTAATGGGGGGATGGGGTCTTTATCACTGCGTATTAATTGAAAGATGTTTGGGTTAGGTTTTACAGGTATGTTAACTCCTAATTTAGTTGCTGTACTTTTTATTTTATTTGATGCACCGCGATCGTAGGATATGGAAGAGGTGAATTTTAATGGGGGTTTTTGACAACTGGGTATGTGATTACTGGCTTTTAATCTGGTTTTAATTAGTTTTGTGATAATTTTACCGGGGTAACCTGCTTTCTTAGTTAAATCTTTAATTAACTCAAATTCATTATTTAGATCGGTCGGATCGTTACATATTAATATTGCTCGATTTATATATGAGCTAACGGCGTTGATTTTATAACGGAAAGGGGTTTTAGATTTATAATGAATAATTTCATTGCTATTAGTTTCTTTACGGTAGACGGTGGTTTTAATTAGTTTTTCGGTTCTATTAATTTTCACATCTAAAAAGTTTATTTGTTGTGCTTTTTCTTCCTCATAGGTAAATTTTATGTTGTTATCTAGGCTATTAATTTCATTTAATATATCTTTGACATCGTAATTT
Source organism: Salticus scenicus (assembly GCA_963930645.1). Taxonomy (NCBI): domain Eukaryota; kingdom Metazoa; phylum Arthropoda; class Arachnida; order Araneae; family Salticidae; genus Salticus; species Salticus scenicus. The sequence continues at coordinate 15,437,252 of OZ005655.1, forward strand.
TTATTAGTAACGGCAAAAACGTCGTCTACATATCTTAGCCAAAAAAATATTTTATCATTACATTTATTTAAGATTTCTTTTTCTAGTGTTCTTAATTTGAATTCTGCAATAAAACCCGATATGGGGGACCCCATTGGGACCCCTTTCTTTTGTTGATAAATATTATCATTAAACTTAAAATAATTTTCATGAAGTAAGAGATTTGTAGTTGCAATTAAAGTTTGTGCTATTTTAGGGTCTGTGTATTTTTCTTTAATAACGTTATTGACAGTCTGGCTAGTTTCTTCAATGTCTATGGATGGATAAAGATCAATGACGTCAAAACTGACGAAATGGTATTCTTTTTTATTTTCAATATTTCTAAGTTTTTTAATAAATTCTTCGGTGGATTCTAAAGCATGTTGAGAGGGGGGAATAATTTTACGATATATATCGGCCATATATTTCTCAAGATAGTAAGTCGGGGCTTCATTTTTATTTACGACTGGTCTGAATTTTGGGGGGGGTTTGTGATCCTTAAATCTGCCAAACATACGAAGGGTATTAGGTGCGTGGTTTATAAATTTAGGAGGGTTATTATCCGGCCATTTTCCATCTTTAATGATGTTTTTTGTTTTCTCAATTAATTTATTATTAGGGTCTTTATCTATTTTATTAACGCCGATCTCTTTTATTGTTGTTTCCATTTTTTCCACATATTGGTTTCTGTCAAAAATAGCAATTTTATGGGTTTTATCTGTGAGTGTGCAAGTTATGTCATTATTTCTTTTTAATTTATTCAGTTCCCGAATGTCCTCCCTATTAATGTTTCTATTTTGAGCTAATTTTGTGATTTCGGTAACGGCCGTGCTTCTGATTTTGTCTTTATTATTTTCCGGGATTTTATTAATAGCCGATTCGATTTTTGCGATACTTTCTTTAATATTTATCGGTTGATCTAAAATGTATTTGGGTCCTAATTTTAAAAGTTCGTCTTGATGGCTGTTTATATGGGTTGTAGATAGATTAATATATGGATATACAGTTTTTTCATTAAGTTGATAGTTGTTTTTCTTAACCCAAAATTTTAGTTTTTTGTTGTTCTTGTTCATTATAGCAAGTTTTTCTGTTTCATAATATTGATTGATTTTATCTCTATATAATTTCAATTCTTCTTGATCGACAGTTTTTTCAAAATTTTTAGCGGTTTCGTTCCATATCTCTTTATTTTTAAAGACTTCAGCTTTCCTTTTACGTATAACTTTATTTAATATTTTTTGTTCGAATTTACGAGCGTCATTTTTAAACTCCTGGGTTATGAATTTATTACTAATTCTCAAAAATTTGGGTGTTAATTTAAAGTGTTTGCAATCGTTTAAGAAATTAAGTTTTTGTTCGGATTTAATTAGTTTTTTATTAATGGATTTCCATTTACTGAAAAGGTAATTATTTATAATTAAAATTACGATGTCAAAGATATATTAAATGAAATTAATAGCCTAGATAACAACATAAAATTTACCTATGAGGAAGAAAAAGCACAACAAATAAACTTTTTAGATGTGAAAATTAATAGAACCGAAAAACTAATTAAAACCACCGTCTACTAAAGGGCAAAATTAACAGTCGCCACCGGCCACATGGCGACTAAATAAAAAAAGATGGCGATTAAAAATTATGCATCGATCGCCACTAAAGTCGCCACTTTTTGTGATCATTAAAAGAGTCTAAAAATCGAGCGACGATAGGCAATCGAAGCCTTGTGATTTCCAATCTTTTTCCATCCATGGCGTAAATGTCAATGTTCATTTTAAACTTGCTTTATTATATTCTACAACCTATAAAGAAGTAGAATTGTTTAATATATCTCATTCATATAATTTTTTGGACCCCCCCCCCCCCTTTCCCTCCCCCTAACAATCTGTGATCACACAGATTATAGAATGCTTTATAATTTCTAATCATTCTCCATTTGCTGCAAAAATATAAATATCTATTTTAAACTTACTTTATTAAATTCTAGAATCTGTAAAGAAGTAGAATTGTTTAATATCTCTTACTCATAATTTTTGTAATCCCCCCCCCCCCTCCTCCAACGATTGGGAATTACATGCTCTACTGAAACCTTGTGATTTACAATCTCTCTCCATCCATAACATAAATGTAAATATTCATTTAAAACTTTCTTGATAAGATTCTAGAACCTATAAAGAAGTATATAGATATACCCCCCCCCCCCCACACACACACGTGCTCTCCATTGCAACTAGCAGTTAATGATCAAATGTCCTGCAAAGCACAATCTTTTTCCATTATTATCTCCATAGTATTTAATGTATATTTAACCCATTTAAGATATTTGACAAATGTATCAAAACTTGATTTGGCTTAAATGTGTATTTTTCAAAAAAAATTGTATTTGCTTTCTTTTGAGTAGAAATCTTCCATTTTCCTTCCCATTTTAAAGTAGATATCTCCCTATTTTTAAAGCTACAAATTTGGCAGCTAAGTAAATTATTTTTAATGAAGCAACTAAGTTTCCATATCTATACTTTTTAAGAGGAAATATTTTAACTCTATTGAAATAAAATCATTTAAAAAAAATGTGTCTTTAGAAATAAGAAAAAATAATAAAACTGGAAACTGCTAACTGTATTTACACATGACCATGTAAAAGGTTGTGATGATGATGAATCAGCTGATTCATTTACTAGAAAATATCAATGGGAACTGTGAATAATAACAACTCATTTCACTTAAATAAATTGAAAAAAAAAAAAGTACTACTGAATTATCTGAAAGATAAAAACTTTTGCTGTTATTATTACAGCCCTAAGCAGATTTTAATTTAGGATGCGCAATTTGGGATTTTTAAAAAGAGCGTAATTACAAATTACAATTTCAGTGTCCCTGTGTTAATTTTATTATTATATGTATTTCTTATTTTCATATTTTTCTTGTAGTAATTATACCGCAAAATGGTGACAATGCTTTTTGCAGTCTGAAAGAAATAGTCTTATCATGTAAAAAGTGGCCACTAACTTAAAAAAGTGGCTACTAATGAAACTGACAGTACCGGCCACTGGCCACTAATGAATTTTCCCAATTTTGCCCTTTACCGTCTACTGTAAAGAAACTAATAGCAATGAAATTATTCATTATAAATCTAAAACCCCTTTCCGTTATAAAATCAACGCCGTTAGCTCATATATAAATCGAGCAATATTAATATGTAACGATCCGACCGATCTAAATAATGAATTTGAGTTAATTAAAGATTTAACTAAGAAAGCAGGTTACCCTGGTAAAATTATCACAAAACTAATTAAAACCAGATTAAAAGCCAGTAATCACATACCCAGTTGTCAAAAACCCCCATTAAAATTCACCTCTTCCATATCCTACGATCGCGGTGCATCAAATAAAATAAAAAGTACAGCAACTAAATTAGAAGTTAACATACCTGTAAAACCTAACCCAAACATCTTTCAATTAATACGCAGTGATAAAGACCCCATCCCCCCATTAGAAACTGCCGGGATTTATCAAATTCCATATATAAATAAACAAGAAAATAAACCAGGTTCATACATCGGCGTAACAAAAAGAAAGATTAAAACTAGACTCAAGGAACACAAAAATGACATCAAAACATGAAAAACAAATACAGCTTTAGCCAAAACCTTTGAAAAAGAAGAAATTACAATAAATTTTGAAGAAACCAGAAAAATCGCTAATTACAATAACCATAATTACGCCATGTTTAGAGAGGCAATAGAAATTGCAACGACACCGGAAGTCTGTAACGATAGTGACGCAATGGCACCAAACCGGATGTGGAATCAACTAATAGAAGCTATAAAAGACTGCAACGTGAAGAGATCCGACACAGTTGAACGTTTGAGAAGGTCTGGGCGCCCAGATGAAAATATTAACGTAACATGAGGTACATTTTAAGGTTTTTATTTAATTAATTATGTGTAAAAGTACTTCGTTTTAGTTTATTTAATTTAATGATTAAAACTTGAATTGATTCTTGCTAAAGCTGATAAGAAAATCTATTAAAATTATATTGTTTTTGTTTAAAAGTGCATACTTTAACATGAAAATTTTTTGTTTGCAGACTGAAGCAGATTCTGAACAGTTTACGTTTTCGCAATCATCACAGCCTGTGTATTCTCAAGAATTCGCAAAGAACACTCAAGCATCAAAAGAAGATGTAAATCCACTTAACCATAAATCACCTAATCATCAAGTATATTCTCACGCACCATTACCAGTTGATACTTCACCTTTACAAATATCTGATGGGTCCCCTGTACAGTTTAATGATTTACAAATAATGCAACCTGAAGATCCCCCTGATTTTTTAGACGGAACTCCACCCTCTCCCCCTCCATCACCACCAGACTATCCTTTTTTACATAGAAATATTTCTAATAAAAATAGAGATGTTCAGTTACAAGAATCTGCGTCTCATATGCAGTTTGCTCAGTCATCTTCAAGTGATTTAAATGAAAATGATGCAGATTTGTATGACCGCATTCAAGACAAATTCCAGCAGATTCATGAAAGACAAAATCAATCTGACTCTGATACAAGTGACTGTGACAAAAGTCAAGACATAAAGTTTCTAACACCTACTTACTTTAAAGAGGTAGATTTGAATCTTATAGTATTAGTGAGGATCATGTTTTGCTTATACCGGGTGATTCAAAATAGATGTTACAGCGATTATCTCGTAAACTAAGAAAGATAGAAACAAACTTCCAATTACAAAATTAGAGCAAATTAAGAGTAGATTTCAGATATGGAATTTATTTTGTACAAAGGGCTGTATACATATTAAATATGAAATTTAATTTTTATACGGCCCCTCCTATCATGTGACTTATATTTAGAAAAATATTCTCCTCACTGTAACAATCAAAATAAAAAAAAAATCATCTCTCTAAGTCAAAATCTCGCTGAGTTATTGCAATTTGAAAATGATGACTTACACCACTTTTTTTTCAATTTTGGCATCTATTTTTCAATGCCAACGAGCTTACTTTAGGGGGTTATCTATGAGATGAGAAAAAATTAAAAAAGATCCCTTCTTTTAAAACAGCAACTAAAATCGTTCAAACGCGTGAAATCAACAGTTTTAAGAACTTAATGCAAATTTACATTATTTCGTATTGTTAAAAAATTTAATACATAAATTTCTTAGGGGGGTCACCTGCAAATTAAAACACGTTAAGAGAGGGAAAAAATTAAAAGACTAGAAAAAACGTGTAAAATTTTCATGCTTTATTTTTACCACTTTCCATCATGGTTGAAAAATTTAATGACTTCGGCTCTTCAACAATTCCAGCAAGATTGGAAAGTGTTAATGACTTCGATTTGTCTGTCTGTTCATCCGTCTTTCTGTGTGTCCGCGCTCTAACTCCCGTGAATATTCATAGAATTCCCTGAAACTGATATATGTTATTTGAGTTTACGATCGGATGTTCCTTATAGAAAATGGAGTGAGTACCTCTGCTAGCTTGTGCACAGGGACACCCGAAAGTATTCCAAGGCATTGTGTTCTATGAGAGGTATTTTTGTAAACCATATTTTAATACCTTTAATTTATGCATATATTAATAAAATTGAAATACGTTATTACAGTTTTCTATCGGATATTTTCTATAGAAAATGGAGTAAACACCATCACTGGTTTGTATACAGGGACACCCGAAAGTATTCCAAAGCATTGCGTTCTATGTGAAGATATTTCTATAAACCAAAATTTAATTACTTTGCATAAATCTTAATGAAGTTGAAATATGTTATTCATATGCACAAAAGGGTGCTTTCAATACTGTACAGTACGATTAGCATTAGATTTACAGGGCACACAAAAATATTCAGTTACGTTAAGGGTTATTATTGAACATTTGCTGGAATTGCATTTTCGTTTACATTAAACATTTTCTAACAATTTTTAACTGTGAAAAATTTCAATTTACATTTTTTTTTTTTTTTTGTCTGACTGTCCATCTGTCCGTCTGCCCGTCCCCAGCATCTATAAATATTTTGAGAAATGACATATGTTATTCAAGTTTACTATATGATATTCCCTATTTAAAATGGCATTAATTAATTCTCTACAATTGGTTTATGTGCAGGAACGCACAAAAAATGCGTTTTGGGACAGATATTCTTATAAGCTACATTTAAATAACTTTATACTGTAAAAATCATGAGGAAATCCATATTTATTGTTAATATTCTAAAATAATGTTTTGTATAGAATATAATATGGTATAGATGTATAATTCTATGTCAAGGGGGTTACCGCCCTTCTCAACCCCTGTTTAATTATAGTGCCTATACTTATCAAAACATAAATCAAGTCTGTTATCAATTTCCTTAAAACTTGCAAACCTTGATCAACTTTTCAAGTGGCAACTAGATATGGAATCCAAAGTATCAAATTCGCATTTCCTGTAGTTATTACTTTCTCATACCCATAAGGTAGAGAAAGTATTGTCTTTGGGCCAAATTTTCGAAAGTGTGTTTGTGTTATATTTACACGTTTTGAGGTCCCCTGAATATGAAAATCGTGTTTTTAGCGGTTGGTCTGTGTGTGTGTCTCTCTGTTATCAGCATATCTCAAGAACAAATAGCAGCAGATATTTCAAACTTGGTATTTTAAATATGTATCATATAGGGATGATACACTAAGCTTTTCATTGAGATGAAGCAAATGGTTCATGTACAGGGACACTCAAGAATATTCGAATACATTACGTCTATGGGGAAAATTGCAGGTAAGTAGAGTTTAACACCTATAGACTGCACTAAACCAAATGAAATGAATATATATTTTTTATATGCATAAAAACATGTCTCATGTAGAATATGGCAGGGAAATTATTCTCAGTTCATTTACAGGGCTACACAAAATAATTAGATTATAATGCGACAATAGCTGAAAATTGATGGAAGTGCATTTTAGGTTGTTCCGTATATTATTACTATAGGTTTATATTTAGGTGCACTTTGTGGTTTGTACATATTCTTCAAAAGATACACAGGGTTGCAAATATTTAAGCTATAATATTCTTTTTTATTGCTAGTGAAAGTGCTTTAATATAATATTTTACCATGTCCAGGAAAGCTGCTCAGGAATGGAAATGAATTCCTCATAGACATATGATAAATAATGTATGTTTTTAAGCTAAATATGCAACGCTTGTGTTTTGTGTATTTACGCGTTTTGAGGCTTCCTTATTACCAAAGTCAAGTTTTTAAAAGTTTGATTATTGCCTGCGTCGAATAATTTCAGGAGATTCCCCCCCCCTCACACAGAACTAATTATCATATAAAAATTTTCCGAAGCCTAATTTGAATTATTTTAACATAGGTTTACATAATAGTTCTCTTTATGTTACCTCTTAATTTCCAACCTGTATTTAAGGTATTAAATTTCAGGGTCAAGAGAAAGTCATGTGAGTGGCACACCAGATTATTTGTTGTTAAATTAGGCTGATAATTCATATATATACAGATCAACGAATAAAAATTTACCTTTCGTATTCAGGAGGCCTTAAAATGTGATATTATACAGAAAAAAATTCGCTCTCCAAAAGCTACTTTGTTTACAGTATGGGTATGAGAAATAAATTTTTCGTTCTGTGTCAGCAGTGTTCTTCGAAAAAAAAAAAAAAGCAGCAAACGCTTACACCAATTACATTTAATAATAATAAAAAAAAATTTTACCTTAATTTTAGGTAGCCCTGTATATTGTCTATAAACTATATACACATGACTTTGTATACGTAAATTTAGTGTTATATGTAAAATGGGTAACACAAAATGAAATACACTTCCAGCAATTCCCAAGTATAGCTTCAATATATCGAAATACTCTGGGTAACCCTGTAAATGAATGATGAATGGTTGCTATACCACAATCTGCATAAAACATGCTTTTATGCGTATAAAAAATTTGTTCTTTTCATTTTGTTTAGGGCAGTCTATACATGTCACACTGTACATATGAGAAATTTCGCTCACAGACGTATTGTATTTGAATTCTTTTGGATGACCCTGTAAACAAACAATTGTCTGATCGTAACGTATACTTTAGTGTAGCACCGTAATATGATACGGATTTAGAATATCGAATTTAGATTTTCTGCTACTATTTGTTCTCGAGATATTCTAATATTACACAGACACACTTACACAAGGAGAGAGAGAGAGAGAGAGAGACCAACCGCTAAAAACATGATTTTTGAATTCAGAGGACCTGAAAACGTGCTAATATAACAAAAACTAATTTTCGGAAATTTGACTCAAAAACATTTCTTTCTCTATACCTTGTATATGAGTAAGAGAATGTATATAGAAAAAAAAAAAATGAATTTGAAAATTCCCTTTTAGTACATAAATTATTCATAAATTTTATTTGTTAAATTATCAGTGAGTATTCTCCTGTTTATTCACTAGGAGAAAGAGAGACATTACAGGTTAAAATAGCCGTCTTTCCCTGAATGATTTCTTTTTTTTCCCCCCCGAAACGCTGATCAACGTGTGTCATATTACAAAAGCGATAGTAATTACAATTTCTCACTTTTGATACAACCCCTTAAGACTTGGCGAAAAATGCTAGAATTTTCAAATTGCAATAACTCAGCGAGAATTTGACTTAGAGAGATGATTTTTTTTTTTTTTTTTTTGATTGTTAGAGCGAGGAGAATATTTTTCTAAATATAAGTCATATGATAGGAGGGGTGATATAAAAATTAAATTTCGTATTTAATATGTATACAGCCCCTTGTACAAATGAATGCCATATCTGAAATCTACTCTTAATTTGCTCTAATTTTGTAATTGGAAGTTTGTTTCTATCGTTCTTAGTTTACGAGATAATCGCTGTAACATCTATTTTGAATCACCCGGTATATTGCAAATCTGTTGAGGGAGGAAAAATGTATCAACAGACATCTCACAAATGGTCATAATCTCAAAAAAATTAAAGTTTGGGATAAGACATACATGACATCAGCTTAATACTCTGAATAAGTTCCACGAACAATTATATGTTTTTTTTTTTTTTTTTTTTTTTTTTTAATTTGTTTATTAACCATGAAAGTTCATTTCAGATAATTTGGAGTGGAAGGCTGATTTTTTATGCCAACTATGTGAAAAATACCAGAGCCGGGAATCAAATCCGGGCCTTCCACTTTACGTGGGGATGCTCAAACCATTGAGCTACCCTGGTTGATTACCAGCTAGGCATTTCTCACATAACATTCGTTGGCAAAGTCACCAAGACTGCAAACACAGCTATATCAAGTGACATTATTAATCATGGCACAACTCCAATAGACCACAATTTTTTTTTCTTTTAATTTAGAAATTTATTCATCAACCATGAAAGTTCATTTCTGATAATTTGGAGTGCAGGGCATTTAGTGTGGTCCCTAAAGTCCCTAAAAGTCCCTTAATTTATTTTAGGTCCCTAAAAGTCCCTTTTTTTGGCAAAATGGTCCCTAAGTCCCTTTTTTTTTCTTTGCCTATCAAAAATCTTAAGATTTTTTAGGTATGCCGGGGAAAAAAAAACATTCAAATGCGATGAAATTGCTTAGGCACATACTTTATATTATCTACAGAATACTGAAATGACTAATTTTTGGTAGCCAGTTATCTGATGTGTAACAGGGACACCTAATATTCATAGATAATTCACCAAATGGGCCATGGGGGAAGCAAAGGCTAAGATTAAAGAGGTCATTGTGCTAACTGTCCTCTCACCATTGCATAGCGCGATACTACAGTTAGTTGTACTGCATGCATTAGGTCAGAAGCTCGATTATTTTCAGTTCAGTAATGAGCCCAGTTACAAATTCAACTCTGATGACTAGCAAAGATATGTATATCTTTAGGTTAAAAAAAAAAAAAAAAAATGTTGCAGTACCCAGGGATCGATCCAAGCAAAAATTGGGACCCTTTTGCTGCTCCTTTTCAAATTTCTAAAATGAGTCCCTTTACAAAATTCAAATCTATAAAATAGGCCCCTTCACAAAATTTAGATTTATAAAAAAATCCCTTTCATAAGATTTTGTTTTGTAAAAATGATAATTTTGTAAAATTTTTCCATGTTTCCAGTATTAATTTTAATGAGTTCAGTGAAATGCTAATAACTTGATATTAAACATCAGATAGAGTAATTGCTAAAATGAAAGGTTTCATAGAGTAATAATTTTTTTCACAAAAATAATCAAAATTTCACAAAAATAAATAAAAATTTCCCAAAAATTATTTGTTTTTCCCAAAAATGGGCCCCAAAAATTAAAACCTGTGTCGACCCCTGGTACCGTAACATTACTACTTTGCTTTGGCCTGGTAATAAATAGTTTAGATTTAAGTCTGAATGGAAATCTGGTACCTTTAATGCAGTTAAGGGAGCACGTATCAAAATTTGGTACAATGAAATACTTCTTAATACTAAATGAACATATCCAAAAATTATCTCAATGCCCAACTGTTCTGTAGTCATCAAGGCCAGAGGTGGCCCCATAAAGTGTTAATGGCATAGGATTTCCACTACGGTCACATTTTCCACATGTTATGCATTTTGCTTCAACAAAATGCATAACATGTATACAGAATGCGAAAATTAAACAAGAAATTTTTGCTTTTTTTTTTGCTGAAGCATTTTATTAAACTGTTATTAAAAAAAAAATTAAAAAAATGTTAAATTTTTAACACAGAATAAAAAGAAACAAGAACAAAAAATCATGTGGTACACATTGATTATTAGCATTTTCCAATTGTACATACTTGTTGTGTCGTTATAACCTTCAGTATTCTTTATCTACGTTATCACACAATGAAAAGGCAGACACGTAAACTATATCACTCTTAAACATTGTTAGAAATTGTTAAAAATGCTTGAGGTAAACAAAAGTGTAATTGCAGCAAATTTTCAAAAATAGTCCTTAATGTAACTGAATATTTTTATAGTCCCTTTAAATTTTATTGCTATTCGTACTACATTCTGTAGAAAACATTCTTTTGCACACATAACATATTTCAATTTCATTAAGATTTGTGCCAAGTGGTAGTGTGTGCCTGTATGGTTTATAGAAATACTTCTCATGGAATGAATGCTTTGGCATATTTTCAAGTATTCTTGTACACAAGTCATTGGTGGTATTTACTCTATTTTCAATGGGAAACATCTGATAGTGAACATGAATAACATATTTTAATTTCATTAAGATTTGTGTAAAGTATATTAAAATCAGGTTTATTGTAATACCTTTCATAGAATGCAATGCTTTGTAATACTTTTGAGTGTCCCTGTACACAAACCAGTAGAGGTATTTACTCCATTTTTAATAGGGAATATGGGATAGTGAACTTGAATAACACATATCAGTTTCAAGAAATTTCATGAATATTTACGGGAAATAGAACACGGACAGACAGACAAACTGAAGTCTTTTTCAATCTTATTGGAAAGTGTTAAAAAACAATGATATACATTTCATTGTTTTACTATGTATGATCATTGTATGAAATGATGGGCATATTACGCATAGTTCTTTTATCGAGAAGTATAAAAGATTTTATTTATATCACATCCTATGGGGACTAATTTTCTTAAAACAAATTAAGTTATTTAAAAGTATGAAGTGAAACTATTATATATTTCAGAATATTCCTACAGAATTACCGAAATTGCATGTTTACTATTCATTTTCTTTTACAGGGATGCCTAAAAATTTCAGATATATTACTTGTATGTTCATTGACAGATATATGAATTTGGGAATTAAAACATACTGACATCATGTTCACTTTTATTTATTTACTGAAATATTCAGCAGTTCAAATTTGTTTAAACACCCAATAACTATACTAAATGTTCAAAAAGTTCATGGAAGCCACTTCAGATTTTTTTTTTAAGATGTCATTATAAAGTTTAAAACTTAGTTTGGAAAAGAAAAATGTAACATAAAGAGACACCTATAATAGCATACGAACAGGTATCATAAGCCTAATAGTATTGTAGCATTTTGCTTAAGACGGTTTTTTGATTTTAGCTTTTTCAGTAAAAAAAAATTATGAACTCAGGTTAAACCCTGTAGTGGCAGCCGATGTTGGTATGATTCGTATTTTCACTTGTAGCTTTGAATTGCATTATTTATTTGGCTAATATCCAACTTTGTTAGCAACACAGAATGAAATGGGCTTGTACCTTTTAATCAAAATGTCATTATTATTATTATTTTTTTTTTTTTTTTGTCACATCATGAAATGTATTGCATGTTTTGTCTGCCGTTCAAACTTTTATAGACATATAATTTTTTCTGTTATTTGCAGCAGTTCATGATAGTTGCATATAGCATACTTACTGCAAAACTCAGACTGCACCTGCAGCATATTGTGCAATTTTTTCTTTGCACATCTTAGTTCAATTTGCCCTATTCTGCAAAAAATGACCTTAGAGCTAAATTCTTTTAATAGTTAGTATGGTTTTGCTTAGGTTGTTTATAAAAAAGATTTTTGAAGCAACAAACCACTCCAGTGGCTGAAAAGTTCTCATCTGAAACCTAGTTAATAAGAAATGCCAGATTCGAATTACACTTGTGGGCCTTGCCTAGCTATTTGAAAATTTGGTTTTCACTGAAACTCGCATAAATACAGGCTAAAATCCCTTAAACGGATCCCCATGGAGGGCAAAACACTCTAGGCACCTTGAGTAGATAATAGACTGTTCCTCTTGTTGACCCTCCCACACACTTAGGACAACAAATTTTGAAGACAATAAATTGATGGGAAAATATGTATATTCTATTTGCCAAACATAGCTTTAAATATAAAATCTGAAACTTTTCATTTTGTATCATAAAAGCAGTAAAAGTGAGTGCTCATCATAGAAGTTATTGGAGGACCAAGAGTCTCATGGCTTTTAGAACTCAATGCCTGTATCTTAAGATATTCAACAAAACCAAAAGAGTATGAATTCTTTTGACACTGGCTGTGTATATTTTTAAGTTATTTGATTTTGGGCATTACACTTGGCTCATACATGATAGGGGATCATAAAAGAATGCATATTTATGTATATTACTGATATTTAAGCATAAAATAAATAGGTCCCTAAAGTCCCTTTTTTTTCAATTTTGGTCCCTAAAGTCCCTTTATTTTTGAGGGAGTTGTGCTAAATGCCCTGGGAGTGGAAGGCTGATTATTTATACCAACTATGTGAAAAATACCAGAGCCGGGAATCAAACTCATGCCTTCCGCTGTACGTGTGGATGCTCAAGCCATTGAGCTACCCTGGCTGATTACCAGCTAGGCATTTCTCACATAACATTCGTTGGCAAAGTCACCGAATTTTTGCAGTCTCAGTGCCTTTGTCAACAAATGTTATGTGAGAAATGTCTAGCTGGTAATCAGCCAGGGTAGCTCAATGGTTTGAGCATCCGCACGTAAGGCAGAAGGCCCGGGTTTGATTTCCGGCTCTGGTATTTTTCACATAGTTGGTACAAAAAAAAAAAAAATCAGCCTTCCACTCCAAATTATCTGAAATTAAAATTCTATTTCTATTTCTTACCATTTTGGAATCGTATTGCTTTAAAGATTTCATGGATCTCATTTGGGCTTGTTTCAGTGTAAATTCTTTATCTTGTATTTGTAAAACCATGAAAAGTGAGATAGTACTATTTGTGAGATGTCTGATGATGTTTTTGAGTTTCATAAGCAAAATTCCTTTTTATATTTTTTTAATGTTTTAGAAGGACTGTATTTTTTAAATTGTTATCAACTTATCAAATTTAAAAAATATTATTCCTTTTCTTTTTTTTTTACCTGAAATATATGTAAGATATCCATCATACGTATATTTCAGGTAAATTACTTTGAATATCAATGAATTTTACTTTAAATATCGATGTTCCAGATTTTTATTTTTCAATTTATTTATTTATTTATTTATTTTATTTTAATTTATTTATTTATTTGTAAAATTATAGATTTTTTACAATGTATGTAATTTATATTTTGAATTTTTTTTTTTTTTTTTTTTTTTTTTTTTTAATGCAGTAGAAGATTTATAAAAAATTATGATTTGCATATTCAACAACAACAACTGTAATAAATTCATTAGATATTGTAGCAATTTCTATTTTGTGGGTATGAAAATATTTTTTCTATTTATCATATTGCCACAATATTTTGGTTTTAATAGTTTATTCTAAATTTCATTCTTGTAACAGCTTATACATATCTGTGAAAGATAAGATTTAAATTCAATTTTCTCTTCAAATCTATTGATTAATCTTAAATCCACCATTGATCCCAGATTTTAACTTTTCCTACATAAAATTTTATAGCTTCAAAACCAAAGTACTGACAAAGTTTCAAAATTAATATTGCTAACTAAGCATAAAATGCATTTAGTTGTGCACAAAAAATAACCCTAAACATATCTTTTGTTGCTGAATTTGCTTCCAGTTATTAATCAATTAGCATTAAACATTACCGATTAAAGTTAATGGGCATTTCAGCTTGCAACTATTGTGAGTAGTCATTCGAGTCTATTTCTCTTATTATGAATGTAGCACAGCAGAAATTTATGAGAACAAATATATACAGGGTATTCCTGAATTCATGGACCAAACTTTAAGGTTAGGTAATATATATACAGTAACCGCCGCTTATTAAATTCACTGGTTAATAAAATCAGCCGCTTAATCTGATCAAATTGCCAGGACCGGAATCAAGTCAATACAAACTACTTTTAAAGCCGCCGGTTAATACATTCAGAAATATCTCCTCAGCAGCCAAACCAAAAATATCATTTATGCACACTAAATTATTTTTTAATTTGCTTTGTGTTGTTGTTATTACTATTACTATTTTACTATTATAATTTTGAAATAGAAAAAGAAATTAAAATACAACAAACCCTCTGCTATCGCTCATTGTCCAAGATTTAACACTTGTAGCACAGTTACAAATTAAACACACCCCATAACTTATCTCCGTAACAGTTACAAGGAACGTATTCTTCAAAGCGCAGTAATAAGTTACAAATTTAATTTGAAATGATATATTTTTTTGAAATTTCTAATAATTAAAAAGCAATTTCTAGCTCTTATTTTGAAATTATTATAATTCATGAGGTTTAAATGGAAAGATTTTAAATTTATGAGAACAGCGTGAACTTTTGGTAAAGTAATAATGATTTTCCTAAAAGGATAGCTCGTGGGAACTTGAAATGCGTTTAATTTACTTATATCGAAGGAACAATTAATTAATTATCCATCAAAATTTAATTAATATTGTTTACTAATTCCATTATTTGTTACACTTTGAAGTATCTTTCTAAATTCAGGGAAGTAATACCTTTTCCTTAAGTGCAGGAACGTTCGCCGGATATAAAAATCCACCGCTTAATAAAATCACTTTGGCTCAGAACGAATGTGATTTTAATAAGCGGCGGAAACTGTATATGTATAAAGAAATATTTTTTGTATAACAATATGGAGTCAAAAATGAAAATCTTCGGATTTTTTGTTCACACACTTGTGATTATGTTTCCCCCCCCCCCCCTTGTATTTAAGGAATTTTTTACTTCTTTCCCTTTTTTTTTTTTTCCTTGCTTTCTAAAGTTTGATGCATTTCTTGTTTTTTCGCCTAAGTTTGGCTGATGAATTCAAGGATATCCTGAATATGAAAGAACTGAGCAGAGTCCACCTGTTAACTAGTTTCTTTTCTTTTCTTAATAATTATGTATTTATTTATTTATTTATTTTGTGACCATTTGTTTTAAAAATAAAAATGAATTAGTTCAAGTTTTAACATAATAATCATTGCATGATGATGTTTCAAGATATGTTTTAATAGATTTCAATGTATACATAGACTTTTTTTTTTTTTTTTTTTTTTTTTTTTAATCCAATAATTATTTAAAATTCAAATTGAGTTTGCAATTTGCTTGCATAAACTTGTTTTTAATGCAGTCTTATAGGGAAGCTGACTAGGATGGAAAATAACATGAGAACAAGTCTTTTTCTCCCTTTTTTTAACTAAACACGTATTATTTCAGGTTGTATTGCATCCTATGCTTAGTTTCAAAGAAACTATTTGGATATGAGCTAATGTAATTTCACTACATTTATCTCTTTATATTGCAGTTTCATGCTCATATCTTGTATAAGGAAAGAAATATTTTTTATCAACTCAGATTTTTTTTTTAGTGCTAGAGGCCTATTTCAGTCAGTACAGTTGTCGAATTTTTATAATACACTCTTAATAGTGCTAAGGGCCTATTTCAGTCGGTTTATTGAATGAGGTCCCCCCAAGGCACAACTTTGACATGAGTCCCCCCCAAGGTACCCCTATTTCAGTTGGTACAGCGTTGTCGAATTTTTATAATACACTCTTAATAGTGCTAAGGGCCTATTTCAGTCGGTTTATTGAATGGGGATTTATTGAATGAAGTCCCCCCAAGGCACAACTTTGACATGAGTCTCCCCCCCAGGCACAACTTTGACATGAGTCCCCCCCAAGGTACCCCTATTTCAGTCGGTACAGCGTTGTCGAATTTTTATAATACACTCTTAATAGTGCTAAGGGCCTATTTCAGTCGTTTTATTGAATGAAGTCCCCCCAAGGCACAACTTTGACATGAGTCCCCCCCAAGGCCCAACTTTGACATGAGGCCCCCCCCAAGGTACAACTTTGACATGAGTCCCCCCCAAGGTACAACTTTGACATGAGTCCCCCCCCCCAAGGCACACCTTTGACACGAGTCCCCCCCAAGGCACACCTCCCCCTCATTGGGAAAAAGAGAAAAAACGTTTTGCGGCTATAAGACAGTTTGGACTTCCAACATTATTTGTTACAATATCTGCAGCTGAAACACATTGGTTTGATTTAATGAAAACTTTATCATGGAATTTAGATCGTCACGAATTAACTAAAGAAGAATTTGTCGATATTAACAAGTTTAGCAGTAGGCCTCTGGCACTAAATTAAAATCTGTCAATGTCAGATTTTCATGTTTTAAATAATGAAATAATGTCGTGTCTGTATAATTTTATTATTTTATACTTTGCATTTTGTACTTGTTTTTAATGTTTTCTTCTTTAGCCGCAAAGGTTGTTTCTTTCAATCTTTTATTAAAGTGTTGTCATCTGCAACCTGGAAAAAAGTAGGATGAAACACATTTCCACATTTTGATTGTAGTTGTAGTTGTATACACACATATGCAAGCACTCACATGCAGACACAGTAAAATTATACAGTAATCTTAACATTTTCAAATACAGAAATTGGCAAAACTTAACATGCTCAAATGTGTCCCTTCATTATTTGCTTTTTTTTTTCCGCAGTACAAATTATGGATGAAGAAAATTTTTCACTGTGTGAATCAGTATCTATTTACCGATTTTAAAATGCCAACACACGAAAAAGAATTGCAGGGTAGCAATGTCGGTCTGGTGCAAAATGTTACAATAATAAGTTAATCGTTGTAGACTCAGTCATTCAAAGTGAGTGATATGATAATCCCTGTATTATATTCATATAAATAAATACTTTTTGGTCTAAAATGATGTTATATTCATAGCTGCCAAGTCTTGATTTCTAAAAAGAGTTCCTGATTTTTGTATTTTCTTCTTGCTTCCTGGCAGAAAATAGAATCTTCCTGATTTTCAGATTTTCTGTGTGTTTCATTTATTTCTGCTTCTAAATAAGAAAAAATTGCGACCAGCTGGTTCACAATCTTTGAAAAATCTGACTTTACGAAACTCCTGCTCGGTGGTGCCTGCGGCGCCTTTTTCCCGTTTCAGGTCTTACAACAGTTTATTGACATATAGTGAAAATAGCTTTATTGAAAAATTTAATCGTAGTAAATTCCCGCTCGGTAGCGCCTGCGACGCCTTCTTTCAGTTTCAATATCTAAAACAGCTGTTTGCTCACCATGTTATGATCTTTTAAATTTCTGTTTTTAGCAAAGTCCCGCTTGGTGGCACCTGCAGCGCCTTATCTCCGTTTTAGAACTTACACCATCTTCTTCGCTCATTAGAATTTAAAATATTGAAATTTTAAAATATTACAGCGCCATCTGGCGGTAGAAATTTCTGTAATCTACTGTTCGATTCTAAATCAACAAAGCTTTCAAATAATGTATTACTTATGAAATTATTTTAATTAGTAGCTGAGATACAAAAGAAAACCTAATCAGAACATCTCAAAATGTGTAAATAAGGTGAAATCTCGAATTCCACTTTTGATAATATAAAAGAACTTTAAAATATCTTTTGAATGATGTATTAATTAAAAATAATTTAATCATAATTAGAATTTGAAATACGCGTATTAGAATAAAATTTACTTTGCAATTAAAATGTAAATTTTTTGTTTATTCTCCAAAATGGATGAAATTTGAACTACAACTTTGTTTTGTGATGAAAACTCTGTATAGTAAGTTTCATGTGCGACAAAGGAAAATTGAAGAATTTTGAAATTTGCAATTTTTAATCGCAGTGCAAAAACACGGGACCTCAATCAGAAAAAGATCTTTCTCTTTCGCTCTACTTTCGAAATATCGTCTGCAAACTTAAAAGAGGTAATCAAAATGCCATGTAACCAAATTAAATGCCATGGTCTATGGTAACCAAAATGCCAACTGTTGTTCGAGCGCAAACAAAGATTCAGAATGTCATCAAAAACTGCAGGCATGCAGAAAATTAAAAAATTTATAACGGATTCAGTTTTTGAAAAAATCTCTCAATCTTTTGAAATATGATTCATCTAATCGAGGTCTATGTACAAAAAAAAAAAAAAAAAAAAAAAAAAAAGAGAGAGAAATGATTTATCTCTAAAAGATTTTGAATTATAAAATGTTTTGTGAAAAAATCGATGTTTCGTAAAATCTAAAAATATGGATCACTAATCCGTATTTTGGTAAAATGTTTATATGGTTCGAAAAAGGATTAAATGACCTTTCCAAATATACCAATTGTTAAGAAATGGGACAATTGGTCTTTCGTAGAGGATGATTCAAAAAAGACAATCGAGAAAAAGAGAATTTTTGGACCCTTTTTAAAACTTTTTTTTTAAATATAAAAAATCCATATTTTTAAAAACATTTGTACTGTAAGACTCAGTAATAAATGCTCTTTCTCGTGGTACAGGTGTATTTTCAATATCTTTAACAGTTGAACAGCGATCGCTTTACAAAAAACCGTGAAATTTTCTCTCCTTTTTCTTTTGTGGAATGCAGTTCAGGGGGAAAATTATGGTCGCCTATCTTTTTTGAATCATTTTTTGATTAGACATGGGTTGACGTTTTAATTAATATCTCCTGATCTAATTAAAATTTATTATTCTTTTTGCACTATCTGCTCAGGAAGGTTCTGAGCACCCGCATGTCAAATTTTGTACTTCTGCGTTCAGTAGGGGCTGAATGTATAGATGCACAGACAGACAGGCAAAGAGACAGACAGACATCTTCCTTTATTATTATAGATTATATGCAAAATCCTTATTTATGTGCATAAATTTTCATCTTAGCAAAAAGAACATGATGTGATTTGTTTCAAAATATGAGTCGTATCTTGCAAGAGCTTTTGCAAAGCAAATCAAGACGTCATACAACATAACATCATGTGTTTATTTATGAGAACAAACTTATTGCAAATTGTATGCTTTTGCTACGCAGTGTAAAATATTAGTGTATTTTTTATTTAAGTTTAAGAATATTTCATTTAAAAAACGGGTATTGCTAAGAAGAAGCAATATAAGCAGCTATTTCACAACACATATATGGCAGAATTTACTTTCCTAAGATGCCAAAAATAAATTCACATGATGCTTTACTGTACTATTTTTAGTTCCCCATCATACTATAGGTATGGGGAACTTAGGTAATCGTGAAAAATTTCGACCTCGGTTTTTTGATTTTCAGGTGTGAGGAATCCAAAAATGATGTATGGTGTCTGTTAGTGGGTCAGTCCGTTAGTCTGTTAGTTTGTTAGTCTGTTCACACGATATCTCACGATCAAATAATCACGGAGAGGTCAGATTAGTTTTAAAATATTACTTTCGATACTGGCAAGAACCCTATTTATTTGGAACATTCAAATTAAAAAACTTCACAAGTTATTAGAAATTTACGATTTTCTTAACATGGCAGAATAGGACAAAAATTCACTTAAACATGCATTAAATGGAAACTTTTTACTGTAAAAATGTCAGACCAGTTTTAAAATATCAGTTTTGATGCCGGAATGAACATCAGTAACTATAAATATGCTACTTTGAAAATTTCGCAAGTTATTGTAAATTTACGAATTTCTTAACATGGCAGTATAGGGCAAAATTTCACATAAACGTCAATCTTAAGGGATATTTTCATCGCAAAGATGTCAAACCACTTTTGAAAGATTATTTAGGATAGTGGCATGAATATCATGGACTATGATTTTTCCAATTTAAAAAATTCGCAAGTTATTTGGAATTTACGATTTACTTAACATGTCAGAATAAGGCAAAATTGAGCATAAACTTCTATTTTGAGGATCATAAATAAATTAGACAACTTCAAAATTACATTTATGATATTTGTTTGAACATGATTGAATACAAATAGTCTAATAGGAAAATTTCGTAAATTTTTCGTAATTTACGATTTTATCAACATAGAGAAATTGTAAATTTTTCATATAAATATGAATTTTGAGGATTATTGCATTGGAAACAGTAGCATGAAAACTAAACAACGGAATCGACCCTGATAAAATAAATTAATAGATTAGAATAAGATAAATATTGAAGTGAACGGTGAATAGCCTATTAGGCGGGGATTTCATTCTGTCACTGTATCAAGCTTTGGTCAAATTCATTTCTTTTAACATGATTATAATATGTCTCGCACTAGAAATTTATGAGAATATATATATATGATGGGGAACTGAGCAGAGTCCACCTATGCCAACTAGTTTCCTCGGGTGTTAAATGTTCAAAATTAAGTTTAATGGCTTATCTTGGAATTAATGACTAATAATTTCTTTAATTTTTATATTCCTCATAATTATGGCTAGAAAAAAATTATTTCTACTATGTGTATCATATATAGAGAATCATCTTCATTTCAACACAATCTTCTTGATTCTTCCAGTGAGAAGTTGGTAGGTATATATATTTCATCTGTTACTTTAGATTCAAAATTAAGTTGTATCATAATAACACTAACCTACGTGCACTTTTTAATGATTCCAAAAAACAGATCGGATGTGGAATATTTTCTACATTTTTAAGTTTATTATTTTCTGAAATAATCAAAATTTACTCATAGAATTTTGCTTAATTAATTTTGTTTTTACATTCTATATGTAAATGTGGGTTACTTATATATTTTTTGTTAATAAACATTCTTCTTTGTTCATTAAATGTTCTGCTGTTCTAATTAAAATTTTATGAAATGTAACCCTTTTTTTTTTTTTTTCCACAAGAAGACAGTCTTAACATTCATGAGGTTTTCATGGAGCATAACCCTTGCAAATGCAGGCTTTGCACTTGACTTGTAATTTTGGGAAAATCTGACTCCTTATTTTTGAAACTGGGAGTCAGAAAGACTCTAACCCTATAATTTTATGAACTTTCTTTTAAATTACATATTCTAAAATAATAATAATAATAATAATAAAGGTTTTTATTTATTTATTTAAAAATAAATAGATTATTAATTTTAAATATCATTTTAAATTACATATTAATCATATTAGGGTACAGTAAAATATACACTTTTAAGTTTTACTGTAGAAATTTTATTTGCTTTGCATAAATAGCATACAAGTTGTTTCAGATTGAAAATCTAAGCTAAATTGTAATTTTATCCTAGTTTGGAATTTTATGTTTATTATTTAAATTAAATTGTCATATTCAAATATATTTAAAATAGAATAGGCAATGTCTTTACACTTACTCATGTTTTAGGCAATTGTTTAGAAACTGACTCACATTTTTTAAAATTTGACTTGTAATTCTATAGATAATGAGTCACCGTGACTCTCACATTTTCAAGTCCAGAGCAACCTCTGTAATGTTAAGGGATTACTGTACATCACTGATAAATTGTGAAGTATCTTCTTATATTTGAATCCAAAGAAATAACCATTTATGGGCGAAACTACTAAAATTTGTAAAAGTCAGTTTTGGTTTCAAAGTTCTTTAAATTTTTTTTTTTTACTGATGTACTATTTTAAATTATTAAATTCTTATTGTAAAAATTGTTCATTTGTTATTTTTATGATTGTTAGTTAAATAAGATTATTAAAAAATATTTTAGGGAAGAACAGATATTATATATTTATCAGATGTGGAATCACATGAACATGATTCCTCAATCCTAACTAATGTTCCAAGCAGCCAACAGGCAGACCCTAATTGGTCCAGAGGAAAATCTTTTCTTCCTGCAACACAATATGCAGTAAGTTTTTAATATTCCATCCTAAAATTAATATTTTTGTAACTGTTTCCCTCAAAAATGGAAAATTTTCTGTTATTTTTGACAATATTCATTTAATGGTTTAAAAAGAATTTTAAGGGAAAGAAGAAAGGTCCTGGGATGAACAAATTATTATTATTATCATTTTTAGTTGAAATTTAAAACTACTGAAAGTTTAAAATTAGAAATGGTTACACGTGTACACATATTATAAAAACGCATAAAATCAAATTAAAAAACACGTATATAAAAATCTCCTTATATTATTAAAATCTGTGCGCATCTGTCTTTCTGTCTGTCTGTGAGAAATGCCTTGTGACCGCTAAAGCTCCGGCGCTAATGGTCGCATCGCTTCGAAACCGGTGTCGACAGACGCAGAATTTCTTCATCTCGACATCGCGATAATTCGCTAAGCGATGCGACCCTAATTAGCGGAGATATTAATTAAAACGTCCACCCTTGTCTACCGAAAAATGACCCAGAATTCATGATTAAATGCTTAAAAAGCGACATTTTTACGAAAAAAGTGGAAAATAAATTAGAAATATCAGTCGTATCGTTACAAATAAGGTATCAAATGAAAGATCCGATTTTTCTGAATCCGACGGTTTAAACAGCTTATCGATAGGGCAATTAGATTTTTTAAAATTAACTAAAGTATGAAAAAAAAGGTGACAACAAATCACAAGAGTTTTATTAATTTCGCAATAGACGTATTTCGGTTACCATGGCGCCGGGCGAAAGAATAAATAGATTTTACTTCCTGCTTTACTGATTTTGTACTGGAAATAAAAATTGCAAATTTCAAAATGCTTCAACTTTATTCAAAATTATTTCAAACTTGCTACACACTTTTAACATCACAAGACGAAGTAACAGTTAAATTTTCACCGGGTTTCCAAAATAAATAAAAAATGTACAATTTAATTGCAAATTAAATTTTATTCTCATACGCGTATTTCAAATTCTAACTATGATTAAATTATTTTTAATACATCATTCGAAAGATATTTTAAAGTACTTTTATATTATCGAAAGTGGGATTCAAGATTTCGCTTCATTTACACGTTTTGAGGTCTCCTGAATCGGTTTTCTTTTGTATCTCAGCTACTAATTAAAATAATTTCATAAGTAATACATCATTAGATAGCTTTGTTGATTTGGAATCGAACAGTAGATTACAGAAATTTCTACCGCCAGATGGCGCTGTAATATTTTCAAATTTCAATATTTCAATTTCTAATTATGATTAAATTATTTTTAATACATCATTCGAAAGATATTTTAAAGTTTTTTTATATTATCGAAAGTTTTCACGAGATTTACACGTTTTGAGGTAACCTGATTAGGTTTTCTTTTGCATCTCAGCTAATTCAGTTTGACCGTTCAAAATTGATATATGTAGGTTAATTAGGAAGGGCTGAAAGGGTGGGGAAGATATAGGCGTGCACCGCGCTCACGGGACAGCGCTGCCGAAGGCAGTGGGGACCTGGTCCGACCTTTTAACCGATGAGAAATGATTTTTTTTTTTCAATTTCTTTTCTTAAGAAAAAAATTTGACTTGAGAAGGAATATGTGCGCGTAGCGCGCGTATACCTTCACACGTGCACGCGCAGCGCGCATGGGTCTGCGCTGCCGAAGGCAGTGGGGACACGGTGTGAGTTTTTACACGATCAGAAATGATTTTTTTACGGAGCACGAAGGGTCAGGGAAGGAATACGTGCACACAGTGTGTGTATTCCTTAACTTAAACGCGCGCAGCGCGCACGGGACTGTGCTGCCGTAGACAGTGAGGACCCAGTCCGACTTTGTACCTGATGAGAAATGATTTTTTAAATTTTCTTTTCTTAAGAATAAAAATTTGATTTGAGAAATCAAATTTTATTTAGACCCGGACCGACTTTTTACCCAATCAGAAATGATTTTTTTTTTTTTTTTTTTTTTTTTTTTAATTTCTTTTCTTAACACTAAAAGTTACTGTTAGTGATTCATTAATTTTAGTGATTCATTTGAAAATACTGACCCGCTAGCAGGCGAAGCTCGCTAGTATCTTTATTAAAATCAGACACAAAGCTTTTCGCTACTATTAAAATAGCATCTTCAGGTGTTGTTAATTAACAGAGTAGACAGCATTATATACTAGAGAAGTTCATTACAATTATAGTTAATAATAATAATAATAATAATAATCTTGTAAACATCAAGAGTCCTTTTCATCACATCACCTAAAAGGACTTGTGATGTTTACAAGACCTTTTTTTTTTTTTTTTTTTTTTAAACTATATTTGTAATGAACTTCTCCAGTATATAATGCTGTCTACTCTGTTAATTAACAACACCTGAAGATGCTATTTTAATAATAGCGAAAAGCTTTGTGTCTGATTTTAATAAAGATATTTTTATATACGTGATTTTATACGTTTTTATATTATCATTTTTGTTGTTTTTTGAAAAGATATGTTTGCCAAGTTATATTAGTATTTTAGTGCATTCTATATTCTGAGTATTTTATTGAAAATGAAATAGATAAAGACACATTTACTATATAAGCTATTTACATATTTTTGATGGAAAATCTAAATTGTTAATTACAGGGAGAAATTGCCAGGTCAGTAATCAAATTTGAGTTTCTGTCATAATATGCTGATACTATTACTGAGCAAACAAATATATTTCTCGTAATTTTTTTTTTTTTTTTTAACACATTTGAAGTGTGAAGAATCTGAAAATCACAAAATTCATGTGGTGTCTGCATATAGGTTTGTCTGTTAACATGTTAATTAGTCTGCTAGTATGTGCATACATTATTTCAAGAACAAATGATCATACAGAGGTCGGTGAACTTTCAAAATATCACTTATGAGACTGGTAAGAGCCCTATCAACTTGGAACATATCATTCTAATCTGAAAACTTAAAAGATATTTGAAATCTACAATTTCCTTAATATGGAAGAAAATGTCAAAATTTTACATTATGGAGATCATTGCTTTGGAAATAGCATGGAATTGCATAAAAACTAAAATACAAAAGCATACTTGCCAACTTTTCCAGTTTTCTCGGAAGACTTCCGGTTTTTTAACGTATCTTCCGGACAGATGATAAAATCTTCCGTTTTTAAAAAAGACGCAGCTATCGTTCGTTTTAAAAAGAAAACCCAAATGTTCTACGAAAACTCCTGATTCCCAATCTTTCTCCATCCATAACATAAATGTCAATATTAATTTCAAACTTGCTTTATGAGATTCCAGAACATGTAAAGAAATCGAATTGTTAAATATTTCTTGCTGATGTAATTATTTTTTTCCCCTCTTCATTTATCTCCAACTTGTGATCAGCAATCAAATGTTTTGCAGAAGTATTTTGTTTCCTAATCTTTATCCATCTGCAACATAAATGATAATAATAATTTTAAATCTCTTTCATTAGATTCTAGAAGTAGAGTTGAAAGAGTTTAATATTTCTTACTCTGTAATTATTTTTGTATCCCCCCCCCCCTTTCCCTGGATTGTGATCAATGATCAATTCTAGAAACAATAAAGCATTGGAAGTGCTCAATATTTCTCACATATGTAATTATTTTTAGATCTTTATTCCTGAATTTAATGAATCTGTTTATTTTTCCTCAATTAAGTTAAATATTTGTATGTCATATTTATACCAAATGTGTAAATGTGGGAAGAAAATGAAGAAAAATTTTTTCAGGTAGGAAAATTTTTTCCAAATCAATTTAAGAAAATTAATATTCAGTTCATTTTATGCACGTTTGAAACTGATAATTAACTACTGCTATTTTTTTTTTATATGTATGATTACTGTACATACACAAAAATCATATTCTATTTATTTAAAAATTTAGTTATACTTTAACCTAAGTTTTTTGTCTATTGTTAAGTAAATTTCTTACAGATTCTGTTTTGTAGATATTTACATGTTGAAGAGGAATAACTTCATTTAAGACTTTTTTATATTCAGTATAATCAATCTATAGTAAAACGTTTTTATAGATTACTTCTAAATATTAAAGTTGTAAAACTGTATTGTTTATTACGTCAAAGAGAAATAATAATAAAAATAATAATAAAAAAAAAAAAAAAAATATATCTTCCCCTTTTTATGAAATCTTCTGGTTTTTAAACAAAAATCTTCCCTTTTTTTATTGAAATTGGTTAGCAAGTATGCAACAGTAATCCTAATAAATTTATTTAGCAAATAAGTTTAAACTAAATGTATCAAATTGAATAAAAGATAGCCTACTACAGGAGGCATTTCAGTCTGCCACTCTGTTGAATGTTTGGTTATATTTCTCTTAGCATTGGTTCATTTCTCTTAACATGAATAGAATATGCTGCATGGAATTTAAAATTGAATGAGTCATTACTTAACTTAGGTTTTAATCAAAGTCAGTTCGACAAATGTCTTTATAAACGTAAACAGAATGGTGTAACTACTTACGCACTTGTTTATGCCAATGATTTGTTTGTAGCGGGGAATGATCAACAAATAAATAAAATTATAAACAAACTGAAACAGGAGTACCCATTAACAGACTTGGGAGAAGCAAAACAATATCTTAGGATAAATATTAATCGTCCTAATGAAAATACAATGACTCTTGATCAACACATAAAATACAAGAATTTATAGTCAAATACGGTTTAGAAAATTCAAAACTCACAGAAACTCCTATGGAGACAGGTTATATAAAATTAAATGACAAAGAAAACCTTTTACCAGAAAATACACAATAAAGACAGGCTGTAGGTGCATTGTTATATATTTCAACTGTGTCACGTCTGGATATTAGTGCCGCGGTTAAGAGCGCTTTCACACTGACCGACACGACAGCGACTAAATCGGCTGATAAATAATGCAACGATTGGAACAATATCGTGTCCGATAGTACACTGCTTTCACACTACACCGATATCGGTCCTGCAAAATGGGAACTTTTCTTTTCATTCCATTCCGAGATTGCGCTGTGCTAGCACGCATTCAAATATAGCTCCTCCGTATGTCAAATTGCGGTTGTCCTATCGCATCGCCGTAGAAAAAATAAGTAAATAAAAGGGGTGGTGGAGGAAATTCACTGGCTGTATGCCTGATATAAAATCAAGATACGTGGAAGATTATTTTAGATAACTTTCGGAAAACTACAAGAGATCCTGCGAAATATTTTAATTATTTTTACATTAGTGAAGGAACTTTTACTGATAATTTATGTTTTTAATCAAAAATAATTATCAGATTTATATAACAAGACGAATATATTAAAGACATCAGAAAATTAATATTTTACTTTACCTTTTTCTTTCTTTCTTTTTTTAATTTAAATTCATGAAAATGTTTAATAAATGAGACATCAGACCCCAAAAATGATATAAATTCACGCAATTTTATCAACTTAATCAAATTATAATTTCAAAACAATGTGACACTTGGTGCATTTGAATTATAGGAATACAACTTTTCTTTTTTAAATACAAACTATATTTATTAAATTAATTAATTAAAAAAATATTTACACATTTTCATATTGTTAACAATTTATTATTTATTTAATAGTTAATATATAGTTACATAGTTAATTTATTTATTAAATCCCTTTTTTTTTTTTTTTTTTTTTAAGAAGCATTGCTCCTTTATGTTAAATAACCTTAAGAAGGGGGGGGGACTATATGTCTCAACAAGATTTTTTCTTATATATATATATATTTATTTATTTATATATATATACAATTGAATTACATTTTTAAAATCACGCTTTGTTTTATTTATACGAGCTATTTTTGGAAAATAGGATGAAGACTAGGTGAAAATATTTTTTCTTTTTTATTTTTTTCTAGTTGTTTCTTATAATTCTGATAAAGCTTTATATACACACTTCCCTCTAAATAAAGGACAGATTTGGGACCAGGTACTTCACCTTTATATGGAGGTGTACCTCATTCACAGGTTGCATTTCTTAATAAGCTTAATTGTTATTAATCAATCGTTTTTACATAATATTTAGTGCCTGCAACTTTGAATTTCAGTAGATTTATGCCCAATGTCTATTATACATACAATTCTCAATTACTCTTTAATTATGTACATACAATTCTCACAAATGATCTCATACTTTTAGCACTTTCAACAACCTTTATCTCCCTCCCCCTCCTATTGTTTTAAGTGACACCCATCAAAGAGATTAATATAAATCTGCTTCATTCGTTATCTCAAATCTGAATACACTTTAAAAAATGACTAGCCTTTTTTTAAAGTGGAAAAGTTTCTAAAACTATCTTCTTCAGATAATAGAAGAATTTTCCTTAGATATGGAAATTTTAATATTTAAAAAAATTGCCCTTTTTTATTAGTAGTATCCCATAATTAGAGATTCCTTAGAGGAGATACGAGTAAACATTTATCAGCTGTGGCTTCAAAACCTTTCAATGGATAACACTTTAATTAGTATTCAATCATTTTATTACTTTTATGAATAATAATAAGTAGAAGAAACTGTAAAATTATAACTGGTGAAAAATCATTCCCCCCCCCCCCCTTTGGAAGGAGTTTACTTGTAAATCGTTGCTCATAATTATTGATCTGTAATAAGATATTAACATTTTTAGTTACTTCATCTTTTCCTGTATGTTTATATATTTTTTTAGAAGAGCTTCAATGGATAACAAATTAAAACTGTCAAAAATAGTACAAAAAGTGACTTTATTATTTTTATGAAAAACCAAAGGATAAAAATATAATTTACATGTGGTAACCCTATTTTATTTTATATATATATATATATATATTGTGGTTATGTTTTTTTTAAATAGAAAAAGTTTCTAAAAATTTTATGCAAGCTATCTCTTTCTGAATGTTTTTTTTTTTTTTTTTTTTTTTAAATAATGATTGGAGATGAATGAAGGGAAGAGATTTTCAAGTTTTGAGATGATAAAAATAAAATTTATATAGTAGTGAAAAAGAACATGTAATAATATTTTTAAAAATTTCTTTATTAGAGTATAAATCAAAAGTATATAATATAATAGAGTATTAATTAAAACTATAGATTTTGTGAGCATTATATGCAGTGTTAAAATCAGGTAAATTACAAAATAAAACAAAGCATATTCTTGAATTAATGATATTATTTAAATATGCATAATATCAATAAAAATTGCTTGAATGGTCAAATTTTTGAATTATTTATTATTTGTATTTTTATATATTTGAAAACATTACATATATAATAGATATAGATTACTAGGTGTATAATTCTATCACTCCAAAAGATAACAACACACAAAACAAAATAATTAAAGTACTTATTTGAGGGAAATAAAAGGAGAGGAGGATTTCAAAATATACGTGAAGAAAGTAATAATTGAAGAAAATCTGTTCAGAAATTTAACAAAACCCAAAATTTAATCATCTACATTATTAACGTTGGGTACAAATATACAAAAAATGCGAGCCAATTTAGTTTTAAACTTGATACTATTAATTTAGTTCAACATTTATAAATAGAGTATCTAGAATAATAGTATGTAATAGTTATCTAGAAAATTAGAGTACAAGAGCGTTTATTAAACCGTTTAATAAAATTCCATTTGTTTATCAAAGTTATAAGACAGCACGTGTATTTATTTGGAAATAAATGAGCGCAGTTATTTTTTATGTCGGTAACTCACAATCTATTTAAGCACTGTATATAATGCACATAAAATTTACAGTTTTCATTAATACCATGTTATATTATACACTCTTTTATTTTATACTCCAACAAAGAAATTCATAATAATATTATTACCTGTTCTTTTCCACTTCCGAGGAAATTTCACTTTCCGAGTTCGTCATCTCAAAACTTGACAATCTGCTTCCATAATTTAACTCCAGTAACATATCTTTTAGTTATCCTTCTTTTTCTTTAATCAATTCCATCAACATGTTTATTTAATATACACTCATAGCACTGAAATATCTTTTTTTCAATAAATACTGAAGACATAAAAACTGTCACGTTGTTTAAAAAACCAACATGGCGGAGAATGAGATAAAATTGTCGGAACGATTTTATAGGGAGCGTGGTTGCTCGACGACAGCCAAACGGCATCGGCTTATCGGGACGACAAAAACGTCCTCAAATCGGTGGGTGTGAAAGCACGTAGTATATAGCATTGTATTTCGCCTGCACGGATGTCGGATAGCGACAATCGGATACGATTTATCGGTGTCGTGTCGGCAAGTGTGAAAGCGCTCTAATATTTTGAGTAGAAGAAATGAGCGACCAAGAGCAAAATAGAAATAAACCTCATATCAGTAAAAGTAAGGGGCAACTGAAAATGGTTATGTAGCAATATTTGAAAAAAAATCATGCAAAATAATGCATGAAGGAGAAACATGCATTGAAGGTTATATTAATAACAATTTATATGAATGCAAAGTTAACTATGATACAACACACACTATAAACATGGTAAAAACATGTTTCGATATATTTTTATCTTTTGACACTGACTGTATATATTTTTAAATTATTTGATTTTAGGTATTATTCAGGTTACACATGGTAGGGGATCATAAGAAGAAAAAAAAAAATCAATGTATATATATTCCAGAACACATAAAATAAATAGGTCCCTAAAGTCCCTTTTTAAAAAAAAAATTTTTTTTGGTCCCTAAAGTCCCTTAATTTTTGAGAGAGTTGTGCTAAATGCCCTGTTATCCCAAAAAGGCTCAATTTAGGGCAACAAAAGCACTAGAGTTGGTACACACTGATTTGTGTGGGCCAATGACAACCCCCATGGTCAGTAGAAAATACTATTTTTTGACCTTCATAGATGACTTTAGTAGATTTACAGTTATATACTTACTGAGAAATAAGGATGAAGTTTTTACAAAATTGAGGGAATGCATCGCAATGATACATTTCTCTTAACATGAATATAATATGCCCTGTAATAGAAATTTATTAGGACAAATATTACATAAGGGGAACTGAGCAGAGTTTGCCTATGCCAACTTGTTTTAGTTCCCCACCATACTGTAGGTATGAAGAACTTGGATATTTAAAAAAAAAAAATAATAATAATAATATTAATGTGCTTTGCAGACTGGGAAATCCAAAAATCATAAAATTGATATGGTGTTCATCAGTGGGCTAGTTAGTTAGTTAGTTCATTAGTATGTTTGTCTGTTTACACGTTATCTCTTGAACGAATAACTGTAGAAAGGTCAGATCAGTTGAATTATCACTTATGATACTGGCAAGGGCCCTGTTGATTTGCATAATTCTAATTTTAAATAATTCGTACATTATTTAAAATTTACAATTTTTTTAACACAGAAGAATAGGGCAAAACTTTGTTTAAATGGACATAAAAAAAAATATTTACATTGTAATGGCATCAAACAAGCTTTAAAATATTTGTAATGATGCTGTCATGAAAATCACTAACTATGTTCCACAGGTCAAGAAAAACCTTACAAACCTGGAAAAGTCAGGGAATTTGAAATTAGTGAAAAAAGTCAGAGAAATGTTAAGAAAAATTGTTAATATTACCCAATTTCCTCAAAAATTATGTTATAAACCTGGAAAATGCTTTTTGAGCACATAGTGTAAAATGCACCAGTGAAGTGCATTATTAGTTTCACCATGCCTCTCCCTTGTGTAATTCAAATGAATCAGAACAACAGAATGATGTATGTTTTAAAGGATTCTGGAAAGGTGAATAAGTTTAACAATTTTTAATCTTACTATCATAGAGGTCAATTTAAATAATTATAATATGGGTCACATGTAGTCACTAGAAAACATTTGTGTATCTCTAGATAGAATGATGTATTCATGTCGTTGATAGTAGTAGGTTTTTGTATGTGTTTGTAATAATAATTCAACAATACATAAATAAATTTATTTTTCAAAATAACAGGAAATTCGATAAAATAGAGAATTTAATTCCAGGATGTATATAATAGGTTTGAAATTTTGGCTTTACGAGAAGGATATTAATTATTTTAAACATTAAAATTTATACGAGCATTATCAAATTGTCACAGATAAACAGTTAAATTCAACATAAATTTTATGTTTGGGACACCTTCAGAATACATGTATTGTATTATTTTCAAGAAACGAAAACAATCAGGGTAGCTTCACTGGTAGCATACACTTTAAAGACACTTTATGGTGATTTTTTGTGTAATGTTCATGATGGGAAAAATCAGCCATTTTGTTAAAAACAAAATAATAAAGGTACAAAAGGGCATTATTTAAAAGGAAAAAGAATATAAAAATACAAAAGCTGTTTTACTGAAGACTACAAAGCTGTTTTATTACCTTTTAAAAGCCTAAGACAGAAATACAACGTCATATTTATGACCTGCACGTGGAACTCTGAAAGGGGACCACCCGCATTTAAGCCCCACTGGCTACCGCCAAAAAAGCCCCGGCGAGGTCATAAAAAGGCACCGTAGTAATCTAGAAGCAAGCAGATTGGTCGAAGAAAGGTCCAATCAGAAGATAGACCCAATGAAAAAAATGCAAGGGGAAAACCTCCTCCAAAAATTATAATGAGAGACTTAAAAAATTAAAGGAGAGAAAAGATTCCTTTAAGAGTCAGAATAAAAAAAATTGCCTTCGTGTGTGCAGACGTAATGTGAGGTCCTGCTATCATCAGTGTGGTGCTGCCTAGCCGAAATGATTCATCAAGGATACTTAAAGATGTGCTCCCTGCTAGCCAAAATATTCCTCTTGTGCCTGGACTGTGACATAGCATCTGATAAATCTGGTGAGAATTTCTTACATTTCTCGGTCAGTAATTTTACCGTGCAATGCTGGTAAAGCGCATTTCTTTTCTAGTACTCATCTTTAGCACATTGAGGCAAAATCAAAGATCATTGTTATATCATTTTTATTGTATTGTAAAATTATAGAATAATCAATTTAATTAATATTCAAAATTTGGATGTTTAATAAAGAAATTAATTAAAATTATATGAATCTGATATTATTTGAGAGTAAATTTATTTATTATTAAACATATTGTTTTCCAGATTAATGTTTGCTTTTAATTAGGATTAATTCTAGGGCATTTCACAACGCATGCCCGAATATCGAATTGATATTCCAAAATGTACTACCACGAGGATGTCACCTTAGAGCCACGGAAAGGAGGGTAGTCTGATTTTGGTTAATATCCGCCCAACATCTACCCCCTTTGCGGATTTGGTGCCGTGTATTTGGTGACGAATTTGGCACAGTTAACTTTCAAAATTCTTACGCGTTATTTACTAAAATTTAATACCATTAAATTATTAACGTTAAAGGAAAAATAAATAAAGTAAAAATAAAAGATGAGTACAGAGAAAAAAGATTTAAGGAAATATAATTATTTGTACGTATACTAACACTCCACAAATATGTGTATTTTATAATTGGTGTTTTTTATTTAGTTATACATGTGAAATGTGACATGAAAAGCAAAGATTAATGTCAAAAATAATTAAATAACAGAATTAATATAGAAAGAAGATATATAGATTATATAGGCTGGTGTGGATATAACATAATAAAAATATGTATGTATATAAGCGTATAGTATAAAAAAAAAAAAATAATAATAATAATAAAATTTTAGTATCTTATTTATCTCATGCTGTCATATATATATAAATTTCTTGGGATGTTATAAAGAATAATCACTTCATAAATACAATTTGAAAGTGGTAGAATAATGTGTTTGCAAAAAATTTTAAGAGATTTATAGCAAAATTAACAGAGTTATTATTATAAATTAAAAAATTTTTTTCAAGAAATTGCATCTTAAATAAAAGCCTTATATACAGGAGTAACAAATAAGGTGCAAATAAATAAATTGAGTAATTAAGAAACTTGTGAAAATAAATTAAAATAATATTTGCAAAAACAGAAAGTTATTCCTGTATATATGCTAATGGTATTTTGTGTACATATATTTTGATTTTATATACATTGTATTTTATTGCATATTTTGGAGGGGTAATCAATTTAATTAAGCAAAAAAAAAAAAAAAAAAATTCGCGTATGAGATCCTCTATACCGAGATTGGCAAAAAAGAAAATAAATTACGCGGAAAATAAAGAAATAAAATTAAACGAAATTTCTAAAGAGAGGAATAAACCAATTAAAAAAATGGCAGACAAAATTGTAATAAGTTATGATGCTATCCTGAATAGTCTACCCAACTTTGACGGAAAAAAAAATAATAATATCGTAAACTTTCTAAGAGAATTCGATACGCTAGCTGAGGAAATTAAGTTGCCAGAAAACTTAAGAGTAATATTGTTAAAAGCCAAAATAACGGGCCAGGCAAAAGAAAGCCTAATTAACGACGAAGACACAAATAATATTAACAACTATGCTGACATTAAACAAAGGTTACAAGAATTATTTAAAAGGGAAATCTCTTTTGACATCTCACAAAATGAATTCATGAATTTGAAACAAATACCGACACAATCAATAGAAGAATTCACAAAAATATTCAACAGGGCGGCAAACAACTATTTAAAAGATTCAGGCCATTCAGAAAAAACTGGGGCTAAGCAATTTCTAGACACAATTAAATTGACTAAATTTTTAGAAAGCATAAGGCAAGATATTGCATTAGAAGTTAGAAAAATGGCACCGGACTCGATAGATAAAGCAATTAAATTTGCTAAACAAATCGAAAGCGCTTTTAACGCTTCTAAAATAGAAGAAATTAACACTACTTCCAAAGAGGAAGATAAACTATATGAAATGCTCCTAAACATGACAGTCAGACATAATGAAGAATTAAAAGAAATACAAAAACAATTAAAAGAGAGCAAAGAAATTCAGTTTAAACAGACACAGGTACCAAACACAGAAAGTTGTCATATTTGTAAAAAAAGAAATCACACAACAGAAAACTGCTGGTTTAATGAGACAAATAAAAACGTAACACAAAATAAACGGAAATATCAAAATAAAGATTTAAGGGGAAATAACTCATATCAAAGTAGGTTCCCAATAACAAACCCTCAAAATTATCAAACTTATCCTCCTGTGAACTATTATTATAATTACCCACCGCCTAATAATTTTCCAAATTATGCTGCACAATCCCAAAACAGTCCCCACTTCGAAAATTTTGCTTATCCACAACATTACACAAATCAAAATGGATATAATCAAAACAATAGGGGTGCTAGACCCAAAACAACATACAAAAATCAAGGCTATAAAAACCAGGAAAACTACAAAGGAGGTTTATAAATAAAACAATATATAACAATAATTCAAGCCCATATAAACCTCCAAATTTCGGGCTTAAAACAAAAACTAATACCTACGGAAATTCATACACACAGAAAAAAAATTACAAAAAACATCACAGTAAACAGTATGACACAATAGCCAGTGTAAGCGACGGATCACAACTACCGCTAATTAACGTAAAAATTAAAGACTTAGAGGTAATAACTTTAATTGATTCCGGAGCTAGTTTATCAGTCCTATCACCAGACATTTTCCAAAAATTAAAAGAAGCAAATGTTAAAATAAAATATCTAGCCAGACAAGTAAGGATTCATACGTTAAACAATGAAAATATACCATTCAAAAAATGCGTAAAAATATCCTTTAAGATACAAAACATATTCGCAACTGGAACATTTTACGTTACAACAAGAAACCTAGATAAAAAATACAAGATCATACTTGGATATGATTTTCTAAAGAACAATCACGCAATATTAGATTGTGAACAAAAGGCCTTATACATAAAAAACAAAGAAATACCCTTAGAAGGCACGGACAC
Source organism: Salticus scenicus (assembly GCA_963930645.1). Taxonomy (NCBI): domain Eukaryota; kingdom Metazoa; phylum Arthropoda; class Arachnida; order Araneae; family Salticidae; genus Salticus; species Salticus scenicus. The sequence goes on from OZ005655.1 coordinate 15,473,545, forward strand.
AGTACGAAAAAGAAATGAAAATGAAATAAATGTCATTTCAGAAATTGTAAATACGCAGACACAGAACTCACAAAATAATAGTGAAAATACTATGAGCCAACAAAAACCCGCAAAAAATTCAAATAATGACGAAATTCAAAATGATTTCACAGAGAATATAGAGAACAAAAACAATAATACAAATACTCAAAAAATCAAAGAAAAAACAAATAAAAAAAATAAAAAGAGAATTTCGCATAAAAACATGATTATGCCAAAAACGGACAAAAAATATGGCTTAGAACCAGGTGAAACAAAAGTAATTACATTAAAATGTCCACCCAGTTTACAGCCAAACCAAGTAATTTTATTAGAACCCCTAAGGCATAACATTAGGATTAAATATGACCAATCCTTACATCAAATCAATGAGAAAAATACGATACACTTTATGGTTCAAAATGATAGTGAAGAAAAAATAATGATAAACAAAAAAATGAATATTGGAAAAATATGCACAGAATTTGACATAAAATTAAATGGATCAAAAACAGATAACACTCCCAAAGTATATGAAATGAACAATTTAACAATGAGTGAAATTCAAGAATTAAGAGAAAACGAATTCAATTTACAAGATTTTGATCTAGAACACTTAGATCAATCACAAAAAATTAAATTTCAAAATTTACTAAAAGATAATATACAAGCGTTCTCAAAATCATACAAAACCCTGGGACAGACTTCAATAGTGGAGCCCAATTTTAAATTACTCCACGATTATCCAATTTCTACTCGACCTTACAAAATTCCGCAAAGTGTAAGAAAATTTGCACAACAGGAGATAAACAAATTATTGGACGCAAACATAATAGAAAATACAACGTCAAGCTACGCATTTCCGGTTATATTTGTAAAAAAAAAGGCAAACTCAAAAACTAACGACCCTAATAAAACTTCGTACAGGTGTGCTATAGATTACAGATTGCTAAATAATATTTTACAGGGCGTACCATATCCCATTCCGGATATTAAGTCACTTTTACAAGACATAAGTGGCAAAAAATATTACACAGTGCTGGATTTTCATTCAGCCTTCTTCCAAATAAATTTAAAAAAAGAAGACAGACCAAAATTAGCCTTCATTACTGAATTTGGTAAATTCCAACCTACGCGACTAAATTTTGGTAATAAAATAAGCACATCAGTATTTGCGGAACTAATCGATAAAGTGCTAGGAAAATTTGATCAATATAAAGTACGTTATTTCATTGATGATGTTATAATAGCAGCTGATAGCATCAATGAAATGTTAAACTTATTACAACAAGTACTAAGCACATTAATTAAAGAAAACCTAACAATAGAACCCTCAAAAATGCAAATATGCAAACAAGAAATAGAATTTTTGGGATTTAAAATCAATAAAAATGGTTATGCACCGGCCAATAAAAACATTCAAAAAATTCAAAAATTAGAAAGACCCAAAAACAGAAAAGGCGTAAAATCTTTACTGGGTCTAACAAACTATTTCGCATCACTGATAGACAATTACGCTGAAATAGTAGCACCATTAAATGAATTAACAAGTGAGAAAAGAAAATTTGAATGGACGGAAGATGCCGAAAATGCATTAAAACATATCCAAAAAATTATTCTAAACAGTCCAACTCTCAAACCACCAAATTATGACAAAGAATTTTTTTTAATTACTGATTGCTCAAAAATAGCGACGTCCGCGATTTTATCGCAAGAAATAAATGGCATAATGTACCCTATAGAATTCTATGGAAGAAAATTAAAAGATACTGAACAGCGTTACCCAAGTATTAAGCTGGAATTGCTCGCCATATACGAGAGCATAATCCATTTTAAAAATATTTTAACAGGGAGAAAATTTACGGTAGTGACTGACTCAAAAGCCATCACATATCACTTAAATTTAGAAAAGAATTCAGACATTATAGCCAGATGGTTACTGGAATTGCAATCGTATGATTTCACTGTAGAACATATAGAGGGAAGAATTAACCCTGCCGATTACATATCGCGACATATCAATAACATCACGGAAACAAATTCAACCAACAACTTATTTGAAGTTAATAAAAATTTGACAGACGAAAACATAAAACTTGAACAAATGAAAGATAAAAAAATATCTAAAATAATATCAGACATAAAAAAAGGAAAATCAAATAGAACAACTCGAAAATTTGAATTAACAGAAAAGGAAATATTAATTTTAAAAAGAAGTACAAATGATAATCAAAAAGAATTATTAATTATTCCAGATTCGTTAAAAAACGAAATAATTAAAGAAGCACATAAAACCCATTTTGGAGTTAAAAAAACCTTGCATTTAATAGGAACGCGTACATACTGGTATGGAATGTACCAAGACGTGAAAAATCATATTGCAAATTGCGTTGAATGCATGAGACACAAACAACACACAATCCCCAAAATTGAAATACAAAAAATGAAAAAAAATTACAAGCCAGGGGAAGTATTACACATAGACCTCATAGGTAAGTTACCTATGACTTTTAAAAAAAACATATTTATAATGGTTATAATTGACTCCTTCTCGCGTTACATGGAGGCAGTGCCACTCAGAAATGCGGAGTCACAAACCATATTAAACGCATTAACAGAATATATAGCCAGATTCGGCATGCCAAGAGAAATACATTTAGACAATGCACAGTACTTTAGAGGCAAAACATTCACAGAATACATGAAACAATTAAATATTAAATTACATTTTAGCTCTATTTATCACGCTTGCTCGAACGGAATTGTAGAAATTTCAAATAAAATAATAAAAAATTCACTAGCCGCCATGACAAAAACAACATTCCAATGGGATGAAAAATTAAATTTTGTGAAATTGCATTATAATGCAACAATACATAGAGCAACAGGCTTTTCTCCCGCGATGATTTTTTTTGCTAGAGAAATCAACACACCATTTAATGCATTCTCAGATGCAACAAAAATTACTACTGACAGCTATACAAATAAGCGTCTGCAACACATTCAGAGTGTAAAAGAAGACGCACTAAAAAATCAAATTCAAATCATGAATGAATATAACAAAAATTTAAAATATAAGGACAGAGACATAAAAATTGGACAGACGGTATATATGAAAAGCCTTAGAAGGCCAAATATATTTCAGCCTAAATTTCTTGGACCTTTCCATGTCTTGAAAATACTGCGTAACATGAATATTGTTTTGAAAAACGCTCACGACAATACAGCGAAACCCATTAAGGTGCACATATCTAAACTATATGCACCAAAATATGCAAAATAATACAAAAAAAAAAAAAAAAAAAAGTGTATATATAGATACAAATTATACATATGAACTATATTACAAAATCAATTATTTTACTATTTACAACCGAGAAAAATAATATGTGTAAATACAATAATTATTCAGTGAAGAATGAGATAGACATGAATTTTCAAAAAAAAAAAATTGCAAGACACACAAGGAAAATGTAAAGCAATGCTCAATGTAAATAAACAAACAAATAAATGATAAAATATCAGCAGAACAAACTGGCAGGTAACGCACATTTTTGCGAAACACGTTGATTGTAAATACATAAAATAAAAATATATATATAGATTTTTTTGTCATAGGGGCAATGTTAATAAGAAAACGTAAATATGTGTACATAGAAACAAAAACAGAAAAGGTGTCTGTATTCATAATGGCAAATGAATAAAATAAATATGTATAGATATAGAATAAATAAAAGTAAATGTGAACGTGACATAAAAAATACATATATGTATATATTTAGATACTTAAATATCTTTATTCATGCATCTCATAAAAGAAAATAAAACAAATAAAATAAAATAAAATAAAATAAATAAAAATAAAAAACAGACAAACGAAACTAGCACAAATGAGAAATAGTAAGGCAGGAAAGAAAACTCATGCAAAAGAGAAGGAGCGTGCAGATCAAAATGTAAACAGAGAGGTTACTCGTTTACAAGAGAGTTACCATGACAACGAAAAAAGAGCAGAATGAAAACGACAGGACAGGTTAGGAGAAGAAGGAAAATATCACGAAAAGGAAAAAAAATACTTACTAATCCTAGGACGGACTTCGAGGTAAAGGAGCATGGCAGAAGGGTGACGATAAAACGCTTGAGAATACAGGAAAGTAGTAGCCGCATTTCTGCAAAAGAAACGAATTATGACTCAAGATATCAAGTGAAACGTAAAATATGGAAATTAAAACATTCACAACCATTCACACTTTAGAAAGATTAAATAATATTTTACTTGCAGAACTATATAATGGTTGTAATATTAGTAAAAGGCGCATCATTTCACACTTAAACAAAGATGCATATATTTCCTCTAATAAGTTAACAAAAAAAAAAAAAAAAAAAAAAAAGCAAAAGCGGAGGATTAAGATTCATTATAGCTATACACTATATATATAAATATATTAAAAAAAAAAAAAAAAAAAAAAAGCAAAAAAAGCGGAGGATTAAGATTCATTATAGCTATACAGTATATATATAAATGTATTTAAAAAAAAAAAAAAAAAAAAAAAAAAAAAAAAACCTTAAAAGCTTAGGATTACAATTCATTAGATTTATATACAAAAAAAAAAAAGAAAAAACCCGTCACTGTAAAAATATTAATCTCTAACACTCGCACACACATATGCACGTAAATAAAAAGTAATAAAATAACGCAAAATTACCATATTAATACAGAATGGTCTAAAAAAAAAAAAAAAAAAAAGAAGGTAAATTAAATGCAGATTAGGTACAGGTAAACGAATAATTAATAGATAACCTACATTTTATAATAAAAACACTTTTACATAGCCTACCTTAGATCAGGGTTCAGAACACAGCCAAGATAATGAGGTGGCCCTTTGGTCGGGCGCAGGCGTCTTCTGCCAAGGGGGGTCGACCCACACTCGATACTCTGGCGTACCCTGCCAAAACAAAAGTCAAGACTGGACAGAATTTTATCAAAGCAAAACAAAAATAAAATAAAATAAAATAAAATAAAACACAAAATTCAATGGGTTAAAAAATCCACAATACAATGGAATCAATATACGCAAATTATGAGCAGATCTGCATTTATTATTCACACATAGTAAAAAAAAAAAAAAAAAAAAAAAAAAAAAAAGTAACAGTAATAAACAAACACATGAATATACACAGAAATATACACAAACAATCTTCTACATTATTCTACGCTCACGATTCCTAATCAAATATGCGAGAATTACGCAGCGCTAGGAAGCAAAAAAAAAAAAAAACGGAGTCCGAAAAAATACAGAAAAATCATGCAAAAATCAAGCAGCAGCGGAAGGAACGTAAGATAATAGAAAATAAAGCAAGGCGAACGCAAGTTAGATAAAATAATACCAAATTATATAAAATAAACAAACAAGAAATAAACCTGCAATGAAAATACATTAATAAGAGCTGAAAGAAAAAGCAGATGCATATTAATAATAACGCTGCAAACAGAATACATAAAAAATAAAAAAAAAAAAAAAATAAAAATGCAATATAGCTCACGCTTATCCAAGTCAATGATGGCGTCAGTGTAGATCAGATATATATATTGCGAGGGGCATTCAAAATTCCACGAAGCACACACATGAAACAAAAAAATAACAAAAGGGATTTATTAAAGGATAATGGATAGCACAATCACCTAACTCAAACATAGGTGAAGCAACAAAGCTTAAGCAAAGCAATAAAATATACATATAATAAAATTAAACTCACTTGTAAAAAAGTAAACAAATTTCTAATCCGATAAACGCGTGTGTCTCTGCGCTTCTCTCGAGTAAGTAACAGAAGAATCTTATCTCAGCTCTCCCCCCTAAAGAAAACGATTATAACAGGATGTACTAATCATTAGCGCTGGTCAGTTCCCACGACATAGTGACGCAGGCGAAAGAGGGTTTGTCACCCCCCATTACAAAACTGCAAAACAGCTCTCGGAAGTTAAAATTAATATTTCAAATAAAGCGAGGGACTTTTCAAAAAAAAAAAAAAAAAAAAAAAGAATACTGCCTTACTTAATGGTAATAAAGACATACTACCAAAACGATTAAATACATTCATGATATCATGTAATATACAAAATTTTTTTTATTATTGGTACTATACACTGAAAGTAATGAATGATATGTATATAGAATGAATGCATACATTTGTAGAATTTTGCTAACAAAAAAAAAAATACTATTATATGTGAATTTAATGTATTGCATATGTTTTTATAAATGATATATAAAAATGAGTGTTGGTATACGGTATAAATAATTATAAGTATTGAATTAAAATGCAAAGTAATAATAATAATCTTTAGCATATGATATACTGACCGAGTGAAGTAATACTATACAATATGTGTCACAAAAAATTATAAACTGAATAAAATTTACAAACTGTTGGCACAAGCATCGGCTAAATGCAACGACAGACCATAAAACTGTCTATCACAAATTGATGGTCACAAATAAAACTAGTTCAACAATCAAATATTGGACCATTTACAGATCTGGATCAATTAATAATAAGGTTGAAATGCATGATCACCAATTAATAATCAGTATTGAACATTATAGTATGAACAATCAGCAATTAATATTAAACTGAACTTCATGAACAATCAACAATCAAGTGTTGAACTGTATATTCATTAATCATTATGCACATATATAAACGGAACTATTAGTGTGGAACTCTAATGTGCACAAGAACTCTAATGTGCACTAAAAAAGTTTAGCATGAATATGTATAAAAAATTTTACTGACCAAAAACACACCAGATTACTACGACAACTAAAGGACTCATAATGTATTGAGATAAAGAAACTGTCTCAAACTTATTCGACAGGGGGATAGGCTGATGGGAAAAATCAGCCATTTTGTTAAAAACAAAATAATAAAGGTACAAAAGGGCATTATTTAAAAGGAAAAAGAATATAAAAATACAAAAGCTGTTTTACTGAAGACTACAAAGCTGTTTTATTACCTTTTAAAAGCCTAAGACAGAAATACAACGTCATATTTATGACCTGCACGTGGAACTCTGAAAGGGGACCACCCGCATTTAAGCCCCACTGGCTACCGCCAAAAAAGCCCCGGCGAGGTCATAAAAAGGCACCGTAGTAATCTAGAAGCAAGCAGATTGGTCGAAGAAAGGTCCAATCAGAAGATAGACCCAATGAAAAAAATGCAAGGGGAAAACCTCCTCCAAAAATTATAATGAGAGACTTAAAAAATTAAAGGAGAGAAAAGATTCCTTTAAGAGTCAGAATAAAAAAAATTGCCTTCGTGTGTGCAGACGTAATGTGAGGTCCTGCTATCATCAGTGTGGTGCTGCCTAGCCGAAATGATTCATCAAGGATACTTAAAGATGTGCTCCCTGCTAGCCAAAATATTCCTCTTGTGCCTGGACTGTGACATAGCATCTGATAAATCTGGTGAGAATTTCTTACATTTCTCGGTCAGTAATTTTACCGTGCAATGCTGGTAAAGCGCATTTCTTTTCTAGTACTCATCTTTAGCACATTGAGGCAAAATCAAAGATCATTGTTATATCATTTTTATTGTATTGTAAAATTATAGAATAATCAATTTAATTAATATTCAAAATTTGGATGTTTAATAAAGAAATTAATTAAAATTATATGAATCTGATATTATTTGAGAGTAAATTTATTTATTATTAAACATATTGTTTTCCAGATTAATGTTTGCTTTTAATTAGGATTAATTCTAGGGCATTTCACAACGCATGCCCGAATATCGAATTGATATTCCAAAATGTACTACCACGAGGATGTCACCTTAGAGCCACGGAAAGGAGGGTAGTCTGATTTTGGTTAATATCCGCCCAACAGTTCATAATTACCGACTTTAACTATAATCAGTCTTCAATGTCGCAATTAACTCATTTGTTCATGGCAGTTTTGCATCAAATGGTAATTGAATTACTAATTTAAACTGCTGCTTTAAATTAAAAGCAGCCAGCTTTTCGTCTAAAGTATTTGTTACAGAATGCAGTAATTTTACTACTTTTTTTTTTTTTTAGTTTTATCTTAGCCCCTTCCCCTTTCAATGCATATATTTATTTTACCCTTACAAAGACCAAAGTATTTTGCCTTGCTGAATAGGGATTATGTTTCATAAAATGTATCTGGAAATGAAGGTCAGGGAAAAGTTAAGGTATTTCTTTATCCTATTTCAGTAGCAACCCTGATAAATTAACTGCAAGTTATACTCACACATCACAAATTATCACCTGTGTAAATTGAGTCTTTTTTGTTGTTGTTGCTGTTGATTTTATGATTATTTTTAACTTTGATTACTATTTTCTTACTAATTAGTTAATTAAAAGAAAAGAAATAAATACGAAATTTTCAAATGTTTGGGTATTACTAAACTGGTGATAAAACTTTTTATTCCCAGTATCTTAAAGCATTTACAGTTTAATAGTTTTGGTGCATAGTATGTATAAGTAAGCACTATTAAAATGCAGCTCGAAATTCCTTTATTATTTTATTCATTTATTTATTTAATTAATTTTTTTTTTTTCAAATTCATTTGTTACAGAGACCAAGCAAAAGAAAAAAAAGAAGAAATTCACCTGTTAAGAAAAAGAAACCTGCTAGACTAGTGCCTTCTAGTGATTCTGATAATGAAAATTGGGCCATTCCACCATCAAGGAACTTACGCCATCATAATATTAAATCTGGTACTTGTGCTAGAAATGCACTTGGGTCATCAAATTCTCCTTCTTCATCAGCTCCATGTAGAAGAGCTGAACTGGACGATCTAGTAATGGGCTCTCGAGATCTTCCATCTACATCTACCACTCGCACAAGAGCAGAACTTAAAGGACCTCTTAAAAAGAGACATATGTCAAAAGCTTTGTACAGATCACCGACTTCGTGTATAGAGGATTTTGTTTCTGTTTTAAGGTTAGAAAAAACAAAAATATCTTGAAGTTTTTTTTTTTTTTTCCTAATATTGCTTTTGAAATAAGCATGTTCAATATTTGTTTTGGTTTAGTAAGAAGAAAATTCTTTGATTCTCTATACAATATATCATTCTATAATTATAAATTTCCAAAGAATACTCTTTGGAGGAGATAGACTAGAATATAATATAAAATTAGTTGATTATGTGTTTTTTTTTTTTTTTTCCAAACTTTTATATTTAACTAAATTGGGCCAAAAATTTATGTTTTAACATAAAATATACAATGAAATCTTAATATCTTAAGGTAAAAAGAGAGGGGGGGATAGAGAACTTCTATCTTTTGTTAATTGAATTTATAAGTGGAGGGAAAATTTAATTTATGCATGTTTATTTAAATGCATTTATTATTATAAATGTTTCAAATCAAATTGGTTTTCAAAGAGTTTAAATTGCTAACAAATTTACAAAAAATATGCTTTAAAATATTTAACTTCATTTTAGACTCTTAAAATATTGTGCAGTATATCACTCATCTTTAAATAGCCCATATAAAAGAACAAATGTTTCAAATACATTTATAGAAGTTATATTTTAATCACATTAAAAACTGAGACAGATAATATACATTAAAAAAATACATTTTAAAAGATTCAAAACACGATACACAAATTTAAACGTTTCGAGCCTTTTACAGGCTCCTCATCAGTAAAAAACATCAAATGTAAATGCCGAGAAGAACAACAGACTTTCATTTAGTGAGTACAACGTATTCATCAGGAACTGCGCATGCCTCATTAAGGGGTGAAAAATGTTGATTTGTGTACCAACCCTCCAGGAAAATTCTTGAATGATAATTTAAACAGTTAGATATGATTATTTTAGTATTGTCAAAATCAGGTAAATGGTCAGTTTCTATGGCATGCTGTACAATTTTCGAACGGATATCACGGTTTTCCTGGAGGGCTGGTACACAAATCAACATTTTCCACCCCTTAATGAGGCATGCGCAGTTCCTGATGAATACGTTGTACTCACTAAATGAAAGTCTGTTGTTCTTCTCAGCATTTACATATAATGTTTTTTACTGATGAGGAGCCTGTAAAAAGCTCGAAAAGTTTTAATTTGTGTATCGTGTTTTGAATCTTTTAAAATGTATTTTTTTAATGTATATTATCTGTCTCAGTTTTTAATGTGATTAAAATATAATTTAACTACGAAACGTAATGATTTTTAAATATTTTAAATTTATAGAAGTTATTTGATTTTGTGATGTTAATTTTTTTAAGCAATAAAAATTTGTATTTGTTTATATTTTAATATTTTTTTTATGCCAATCTATGTTGAACATAGCAATCATTTAAACGCTATACATCTTTTTAGGAATGTTTGGAAAGTTCTAATATCAAGTTAATGCACATAACTTTTCAAAACTTAAAATATATACATATATGATTAAAATATTCTAACAGGAATTGATTTTAAGCTTGCTTACGATTTGGTATATAGCGAGAAACCGTATCCAAAACTAAATGGTTTTGGAATTTGTGGTAACATGTTTAGGTGGATAAAATTCTTTAATGATCAACATATTTCCAAGATCAGATATGGTAATGATTACTCTAGATTCTGTAATTTACAAACAGGATTAGTGTGCAGTTAGTAGTTGCTTTAATTTTAAATATGTATATTAATGACCTAATTTCTGCTGTAAAGACTGTTAATGATGCCCACTGTCTGCTTTTTGCTGATGATCTTGTCATTTGGACTCAGTCTACAAAGCAAAAGGCAAAATGCTTTATAGAGCATAGACTTTACATATTTTCAAAGTTGAGTTTAGAAAACAATATTAATGTAAATCAAGGAAATGCTGCTGTCCAGTCTTTTTGTCATTCAGAAACTTTTCTCTGACTTGAAATACAAAAATGGTGTGCTTGCCCATACCAACAGGTTTAATTACCTGGGCGTGACTTTTGATAACAAATTAAATTGGAAATCACACATTGAATCAATTTCAAATCATTACTAAACAGTGTAACTATTTTAAAGCATTTGGCAAGGCAGTGTTGGGCATAATTGATTAAAAAGTAATTGAATTACAATTATAATTATTTTACTGTCAATTAATTAACAAGTGATTGATTACAAATAAATTGAATAAGTAATTCAATTTATTTGTAATGATTCAATTTATTTGTAATCAGTCACTTGTTAATCGATTGACAGTAAAATAATTATAATTGTAATTCAATTACTTTTTAATCAATTATGCCCAACACTGTGGTAAGGTCCCTGTGGGAAAGTGTCAGATCCATTTTAAATATTACTTGCAGAACTTTTGTTTTAAACTTCATTACTTATTGCTGTGAACCACTTATAGCAGCACATGGCCATGTTTTTAAGAAGCTGAAAGTTTTACAAAATCAAACACTGAGGCTCATAATTGGAGCTGTCAAATTGACATTGATTTATGCTATGCTTCTATTGACAGATAATAAATCTATTAAAGTTATTATTGAAGAAAAGGCCCTGCTTCTTTATAAGAAATTATTTAGAATAGGCAATCTTTATTGGTGCAATTATCCAATTAAGACTAGAAATTCGAAGACCCATAATGGCTTTATTCAGTGTGCCCGAGATGTCAAGAAGGAATTTGAGTTATCTGATAATGTTCAGAAAATCATAGGGCCAAATCCACTGGACTTGATAAATTTTACATATGGGGTATTAAAACTGTAATCTACAGCAGCATATAATCTGTTGTAGCAGTGTATAATTGGCAAGTGAAAATTTTCTCTAAAAAAGAAACTCATATGATCTGTAGAAACTTAAAAGTACAATCACTTGTTCTTCTTGGCTCTTCAAGGAAATGTAGATAAATAATAGAAAAAACGATACAATGTTTTTTTTAAAAAAGTTAATTTTTATCATTTTATATGAAAACCTGTTTTAATTATTAGGCTTATTTAAAAAAAAAAAAATACACAAATAAAATTTGAAGATTTGGGTTTGTTAATTACTTAATAATAAGATAAGAATAAATTCTGAACTAATGTAAAATTAAGAGCACATTAAACTCAATAAATATTTTTAAAAATAATAATGAATTTATTAAAACTTATAATGGGCTCTTCCCACCATCGTCTGCTCAATCACGTGATAGAGGAAAACGAATAGTCGAATTCTGAGAATCTAATTCAATTAAATATTGTTCTTAAGAACAAAAATGTTAATATTTAATATAAAATAAAATAAAAGTAATATTGTGCATTTGTAAACAGTATTATAGTTGTATTTGTAAATTTAATAATTTTTTTAAAACACTTTATGTGTTTATTTATTTTCAAATGTAAGACTCGATTTTTGTATGTTCAGTGTAACTGTTACATTAACTGATCTAGCAATAAATAACAGCTTCTTCTTGTGGAATGTTTATGCATTATAATTTGAAATTTTAAAATGTTTTCATTTAATTTAACTGCATAAAGGTGATACAACAAGTTAATTAACTTAGTTACTGGTCTAAATGGATTTACACAGTAGGATATTGCACTGTCACTGATTTAAGTACCAAAAATCAGAATATTTAACATGTTCTTCATGAACATCAATAACAAATATAAACTAAATGATGATTGTAAATGTATACAGCAAACAAAAGATGATGAATAATGATATAAAATGGATTAAAAATGATGATGTATAATAACACAGATTAAATACGATTGATCAAAAATAAGAATAGAAAATACGTTATTTCAGCAATCGCTATAGATAAAAAAGACTTCGTCTGCTATTTGTTTTTCCTCTATCATGTGACCTCTGACGTCAGGTGAGAAGAGTCTATTAAATTAAGTACAGTTAAACCCCGATCTATCGTTCCCGCATCCATCGTTTTCTCACATTGATCGTTTTACTTCTGTGGACCCTGCACAAATTGTATTGAAATTGAAATAATGTTAACGAAGCCCGCTTGTATCGTGCTTCAAAAAGTCGTTTTCCCACATTCATCGTTTCAAAATTTTCCTCCTGACCTTGTAAAAATTTTCTCCTGAAGGTCAAGCAGTTCCATATGGCATACAAACTCGAATTACTTCTTTCATCCTAAAATAACTCTTATCCCTATTTCCATGGACGATCAAAATAGTGATGTCGTTTCTCCAGACCATCTATTCATTTTGTAATTTCAGCATGGCAGGAAGTAACCTCTTTAATAATCTAGAAAATTGTTTCATGAAATGAAGTTACATGTGAAAAAATAATGAAGGATATCAAACAGAAGGGCAAGAAAATGATGATGATGATAATCCAGATGAAGAGTGGTTGTGTGTAGCAAAGGAGGCATCTGGTAAAAATTTAGTAATAATATTTGCATTAATTAAGGCATTGCGACATGCGGTATCCTAAAGCATAGAAGAAATGTGTGTTTTCAAAAAATGAAAATAATGGCAAAAAAACAGAGGATAATTTTCACATCGATGACTCAATTATGGCGTTTAAAAATGCACAGACTTTTATATAAGCACATGAAATTACAGAAAAATTTTACAAATCTAGAAAAATTCCTGTTTAGATTATAAAAGGAACAAAAAACCGAACATAAAATTTTTGATTTTTAAAAATAAATTTTTTTAGTGTTCTACAACACTGATTTATTTCTTTGACAGTTTGGAAAGCAACAAACTAGTTTTTATTTAAATCAAATTGGAGTGTAAAGGTTGATTTAAATAAATATTCACGGTTGATGAATTCTTGAATAAAAATTTCTAAACTAGTTTTTATTAGTAGTAAATTGTATACATTGTGTGTATTAATCCACAAACATTGGTTTCTTTGTGTTTTGACTTTAACTCGCATTCGTGGTTTTCACCTTTTTTTTTTTTTTTTTTTTTTTTTTTTCCCACACACCCCGTGAAAAAGGATGGATCGAGGTTCTACTGTATATGGAAATTTAGATTCTTAAAAATTACAAGATTGATTTTTTTTCCCCTTCGCTTTAATATAATGCAGACATTCCATGTCGAATTAACACAGCTAAAAACCTGACCCCCTCGGATTTTTATGAAATTGGGCTCATTTGTTTGTTCTAAAGAAAAATAAAGTTACACCAATTAATAAGTCCCTATCTCTTTTAGTTTTTGATATACAAGGCTGCAAAAATGGGTAAAAAATGTAAATTTCTGAAATTCTTCTACTACCAGGCATGAGATTTTTCGGCGGATCTGCGATTTTCCGCTTTTATGTAATTTCTGTTAATTCCACATTTTTTTTTTTTTTTTTAATCAAACTACAATAACGATCAGTGTTCAAACGCCCCACGAAAGACTTTAGATTCTCAATCTTTCTCCATCCAAAATATAAATGTCAGTATTCATTTTAAACGTGCTTTATCAGATTCTATAACTTATAAAAGAACAGAATTATTCAATATTTCTCAGTCATGTAATTTTTTTTTGTCCTGCTCCCTCCCCACCTTTTTTTTTTCATCTCTGAACATCGCCAATCAAGCATTCTGCTGGAAACCTTTTATTTTTGAATATTTATCCATCCACAATAAAAATATCAATATTAATTTTAAACTTACTTTATGATATTATAGAACCCATAAAGAAGTAGGATTGTATTTAATATTTCTCACTCATGAACTACTTTTTACCCCCCCCCCCTTTTCCCATTTTCTATCACCAATCAATGATTAAATGTTGATTGCTAGCTAATGCTATGCTATAAATCTTGCTATGATGTATTATGAATTTTTGTAAATGTTGTTTGTGCTTGTATGTTTGACACTGAGGTGGGCTAGTGTTCTAGCCGAAACGTCTGTCTTGTGTTTTAATGTTTTTAAATAAGATGTATTTTTAAAGTTTTAAATTTTTGTATTTTTTATCTCATTGTAAATGTTACATTGGTTTTAATACGACGTAGTTGTCTCTTTTTCTATTGTTAAAATCAAAAGAAAGTATTCTTAACGGCCCTCTTCACTCACCGTCACCGGAAGCCCGAGCCAATGTTATTCTATGGGGAAATTTTCTTTACAAATAACTTATTAACTAATACATATTTTTAAATTCTGTTTTCACATTCAGAAAATTCCCAACTGTTAAATTGACGGACCTTTTTTAAAAATGTATTTTTTTAATTTTTAATATTTTATTTTGAAATTGCAAAATGAAAAAAATTCACATATTGAAAATTCGTATTTTTAAGCTTCAAAATAAAATATAAAAAATTAATATTTTATTTTGAAATTGCAAAATGAAAAAAATTCACATATTGAAAATTCGTATTTTTAAGCTTCAAAATAAAATATAAAAAATTAAAAAAATAATTTTTAAAAAAAGTCCGTCGATTTAATAGCTAGGAATTTTCAGAATGTGAAAACAGAATTTAAAAATATGTATTAGTTAATAAATTATTTGTAAAAAAAAATTGCCCATAGAATAGCATTAGGTTCGGCTTCCGACGGCAGTGAGTGAAGCGGGCCCTTAAATAACAAGTACAGGTCTTGGTTAATATTATCAGTGAACAAAAGGAATAGAAAACAAATTTGGGAATAACCAAGTTAAGAAAAAGAAAACAGTGTCTGAAGAATTAAATTTCAAAAAAGCTAAATTACTACTTGTGCATTTTAGCTAAAATTCTAAAGAATTTTTTTGCCAGGTTAAACCCTGATATTAAGAAAAAGTCTTAAATTAACTTGTACTTATTAATTGAATTTGTTATTTCGTAATTTATTTTTATGATATTTGCTATTATAATTTTTATTTATTTATTCTTTTAGACGGCCAAATTCTGAGTCGTTGTCATCTGATGTTACTGTTCCTGAAGTTATAAAACCTAAAAAAAGTAATAACAATTTCTTAAATTAATTGAAAATTATATTAATCTTTAAATCAAAAAATATTTTATTGTTGATTTTCTTATGAATATTAAATTCTTGTGTATCAGTCTAAGCTTGCTTAATTTCTTTTATCATTATTAAACTAGTTGGCATAAGTGGACTCTGCTCAGTTCCCCATCATATTTATGTTCTCATAAATTTCTAGTGCGAGACATATTATAATCATGTTAAAAGAAATGAATATGACCAAAGCTTGATACAGTGACAGAATGAAATCCCCGCCTAATAGGCTATCCACTGTTCACTTCGATATATTTATCTCATTCTAATCTATTAATTTATTTTATCAGGGTCAATTCCGTTGTTTAGTTTTCATACTACTATTTCCAATGCAATAATCCTCAAAATTCATATTTATATGAAAAATTTACAATTTCGATGTGTTGATAAAATCGTAAATTACGAATAATTTACAAAAATTTCCTATTAGAATATTTGTAT
Source organism: Salticus scenicus (assembly GCA_963930645.1). NCBI lineage: Eukaryota > Metazoa > Arthropoda > Arachnida > Araneae > Salticidae > Salticus > Salticus scenicus. The sequence continues at coordinate 15,489,866 of OZ005655.1, forward strand.
TCAATCATGTTCAAACAAATATCATAAATGTAATTTTGAAGTTGTCTAATGTATTTATGATCCTCAGAATGGAAGTTTATGCTCAATTTTGCCATATTCTGACATGTTAAGTAAAGCGTAAATTCCAAATAACTTACGAATTTTTTAAATTGAAAAAATCATAGTCTATTATATTCATGCCAGTATCCTAAATAATATTTCGATAGTGGTTTGACATCTTTACGATGAAAATATCCCTCAAGATTGACGTTTATGTGAGATTTTGCTCTATTCTGCCATGTTAAGAAATTCGTAAATTTCCAATAACTTACGAAATTTTAATATTCGAAAATTAATATTCATTAATATTTATGCCAGTGTCCTAAATAATATTTCAAAAGTAGTCTGACATCTTTACGATGAAAATATCTCTCAAAATTGACGTTTATGTGAAATTTTGCCCTATACTGCCATGTTAAGAAATTCGTAAATTTCCAATAACTTGCAAAATTTTCAAAGTAGCATATTTATAGTTACTGATGTTCATTCCGGCATCAAACCTGATATTTTAAAACTGGTTTGACATTTTCACAGTAAAATGTTTCCATTTAATGCACGTTTAAGTGAATTTTTGTCCTATTCTCCCACGTTAAGAAAATCGTAAATTTCTCATAACTTACGAAGATTTTTAGTTCGAATGTCGCAAATGAATAGGGTTCTTGCCAGTATCGAAAGTAATATTTTAAAACTGATCTGACCTCTATGCAATCATTTGTTTGTGATATATCGTGTTAACAGACTAACAAACAAACGGACTAACACACTAACAGACACCATACAAATTTTGTCATTTTCGGATTCCTCACACCTGAAAACGTGTAAAAAAGTCAAAAAACCGAGGTCTAAATTTTTTACGATTACCTAAGTTCCCCATTCCTATAGTATGATGGGGAACTAAAACATAGGTTATTTTGAGTAATTTAAAAAATTATTTTATCAGTGACTGCTGCTTGCATTTTTGATTTTATTAGATTTGGTCAAGATTGGCTGTTTTGTTGTTTGATCATACTACGTGCTTTGAACACTTGCATATAAATAGAGATGTTTTATTTTGAACTTGGCTGGTAATTCAACTGGTAGAGGTGCTGTGAAAAAGTCGTTTGTCTGAGGTTGATCCTCGTAAATTTATTTATTATTAAATTTATTTAGATGGCAGTTAAAAGTTTTAAGTTTGTTTGAAAATGTAATTTTTTTTTTTCGTATTGTGAATCAACCTGGGGTCCCCAATAAAATAGTAAATACAAATTTTGTTTTTCTGCTGGACAGTTTAACTTGTTTAAAATTTTGTCTTTCGTACTATGTGTCAACCCGGCGACCATAGTTATCTTTTGAATATTGTTCTGTAGGTCAACCTGACAACCACAGCAAAAACGAATTTTGTTTTTCTACTAGACAGTTTAACTTGTTTAAAATTTCGTTTCTTATACTATGTGTCGACCCGGTGACCATAGATATTTTGAATACTATTCTGTAGGTCAACTTGGCGACCACAGTATTTTCAAACTTGTTTTCTTCTGGACTTTTTTTTAATTTGCTTTAAATCCTTTGTCCATGCTATGTGTCAACCTGACGATCATAGCTATTTTGAATGCTGCTATTACTACAAGTGGAGTGTCATCCATAGTGTTTTGTTTGAAGTAACATATGGTTGTATTGACATGTCTCGTTTAAAGTCTGGGAGTCAGGGAACATCAGTTTAAGAGGTAAAGCCTTTACATTAAATCAAAAGATGCTGAATTTAATTTATTAGTCAGTTCAGTTTTTATATTAGCATGAATTTTTCTTGATAACTTATAAATTTATATTAACGTTGTTTTTTCTGAGACATTTGTTAAGTTTTTCATATTATGCAAGTTGTTAAACATTTTTTACTAATTGTTGTTGGATTTTTTTTTTTTTTTTTTTTTAATCTTTAAGAGTTCTGTCAATGACAATGTTTAAGCTGAATTTGACTCTGTTTTAATTGTCACACTAGTCATTGGATTTATTAAACTTTCACTGTATATCTGCTTAAATAGTAGGGAAATAAAAGTTTGACTTTTAATAAGTTTTATCAGTTAGGTTATGGGCCCAGTTTAGCTTTTAGCTACCCCATTTTTTTATGTTAACCTTTATGCAAATTAGTTTTAATTGCTATTTTTTTTTTTTTTTTTTTTTTTTTTTTTTTTTTACTAGTGTTTTTTGACATTTAAAAGTAAATAATGGCTGTTAACCTGGCTCCCCAGATTGAGAGATTTAATATGTCAAATTATGCAACTTGGAAGGATGGTGTAAAGTTTTTGCTATTAGAAAAGAATGCATATGAGATTGTGAAGGATAGTGAACAGCAGCCTAAATTAAATGAAGAGAAATGTATAACTGCTGAAGTGATTACTGATTTTAAAAGACAACAGAATATAGCTCTGTCCTTAATCTACCTCAACATCGAACCCAAATTTTGAAGTTTAATTGTAGAATGTGATAATCCAGCTGATGTCTGGAACACGTTAAAAGCAAATTTTCAGCCTGACAGTTGGAGTCATCATAGAACCCTCTTTCCGGAAATTATGAACTGTTTTTTACAATCTGGTGAAACTATAGGATAATATGCTTCAAGAATTTCTAAATTTTAAGAACGTTTAAAAGCAATTAATAAACCTATCAGTGATGAATATCTGTGTTTTAAAATTTAGTGCTATTTGCCAGATAAACATGATCAGATAACCCAGCAGATTCTTAGATGGCTTGATACTGATTTTACTTTTTTTAAAAAATCATTGTTGAGCTTTGCTCAGAAGAAGTACGACTCCAACTGAGAACTTTAGATAAAGAAAAGACTAATTGTAGTATAGAAATTTAGACAGTTAAATATTAGAAAAAGTCAACTATTAAGTGTTGGAGGTGTGGAAAAATGGGTCATTATTGTAAAAATTGTCGGGTCAAGCTTGATTATAAATCTGATAATAGTAATCAATTTTCTAAAGGTAATTTTGTAAAAATAAGTTGACTCTAGACAACAGCCAAAACGTGACAAAATTCCCCCTCACAAATATTTTTCTTCTTCCAAAAGTCAAAATTTTATTGCTGAAGCAAATCTAGGTAGTTATGAAAGGGATGGTTGTTAGGTCTTCAACACAGCAGCCTCCCATCATTTCTGTAAGGATAAAGAATCATTTTGCAATTTTTCTGAGGTGTTGGGTGATGAAATGCATGTGACAGTTGATGGGGGTCACCTTTCCTATCACCAGTAAAAGTGAGGTTTTTCTAAATTTTAATGATAATCAAAAATTATGGAATGTTTTGTATTCTCCTTCCCCATTCTCCTACTTTATAACTTAGGGGCTTCTTAAACATACTCGTACCTTGACCTCTAGTTCTTTAATTCAGTTCCTGCATATTGTACGTATATAATTAAAACCTTTGCTGCTTTTTTTTTTTAAGTATTTATTATTTTAAAAGGGAATTTTTTTTTAAATTCTGCTTCTTTTATTAACTAGAATGTTGTGACCACCACATGACTTTCTTCTATATTTTCCTATGCAAATTCACTCAGTAAAAATAATTTATTAAAATCATTATTTAATAAAATTATCTTCCATGATAATGCAGTACGATTTCCATATTATAGAAGTAGTATAACACTAAATAATCCAAAAAAAGTTCATTTTATTCTTGATATTACATTTTAAAAAATAATAATAATAAATAATCGATAACTTTATTTTAAATTATCAGAGATCAATGGTTCAACCATTCATATTAAAGGTATTTGCGAGCTCTTTTGTAAAATACCTATCATGAAAATTTATTCCCCTCAAGGGGGGAGGCGATGCTCCTACATATACAAAAAAATTTCCCTGTTGACTATCTCATATAAATAATTCTTGTAAATTTCATAATGATTATTAAAAAATAATTCTCTTTATGCACATTTATACAAAATTTTGTCCTATATCACCATGTTAAAAATTTAGAAAAAGCGAGATGACAATGCAACCTGTAAGACAATTTTTACCAAAAGTTGATACACTAATTTATGTCAAGGTGTAACTACATACCAATTTGTATGAATTTCTGTGCAATAGTTCCTGAGATGTAGTTGCTGCACAATTTTGTCACACAGACAGACAGACATTTTCTAAAAATGATCAAATCGTGTTCTACAGCTCTCAAAATGTGTAAATCCATCAAAAACCTGAGGTCAAAAATTTTTACGAATCCAATACTTTCTTCTATTGAATATAGAAGAAAGTAAAAATTAAGGAGGAAAATGAGGTCTAAAAATTGACAATTTAAATACTAGTTAAAATTTTAACCTTGTAATCAAGGGTGTAAAAGTTTTTGTCTCAAGATGGAATTCTTACACCAGTATTTTTTATCATTCTATAATTTCTATCATATTTGTGCAGTAATTCATTGTAATTGAATATGATAGAAATTATTGATAAAAAGTGCTGGTGTCTTGGGACGGAAACTCTTGCACCCCTGCTTGTGATGCTAATTCTTTTAATCACTTATTTTTATTGACAGAGCAAAAAGTTTTTTTTTTGTGTGTGTGTGGGGGGGGGGGGGGGCGATTGGGAATTTTGTGCAAAAAGAGACCCATTTACAAAATTCAAATTCATAAAAATGACCTTTTATAATATGTTGTTTCATAAAAATTATCCCTTTATGAAAATTTTCCATGCCCAAAGCCTTTTTTGAGTATTTTATCAAATTACTTCAGATACATTGCTTAATAAATCATTATTAATTTTATATTAAATGTTATACGTATTAAACATAATATAAATTTAATATTAAACATAATATATAATGACTGCACATTTTTTTTTTTTTCTGTTAAAAAGGGTTTTAGAAAATTAAAACCTGACTCCTGATGATGATTTCAAAATTACTATTAGTTTATATATTTTGGTATTTCTTACATTATTCAGCTCTATTCTGTTTATCTATTTATAGCTAAAAAACCACCTGCTTTGCCATCTGGTTGGAAGGGTACAAAATGTAAACATTGTAACAGAACGTACAAGACTACCGTTGCTTTGCGAAGACATATCTTTTTGAAGCACACTGAACCTCCTGGAGATTCAGACTGTGATATATGATGTAAATAATCATGTTAATTATTTATATATATTTTTTATACTACTGTCCATGAAAGATTTTATGTAATTTTTTAAAATTTGTTGTTTTAGTGAATTTATCATTGGCTAATGTATTATTTTTATTTGGGGGAAAAAAAAAAAAAAAAAATCGCTGTCTGAATATTTTCAGTATTTTTTTAGTAATAAAAATCTAAATTATGATAAATGTGTTAGCACCACTTACTTTTTGGTGATACTAACACATTTGTAGTGATATTGCTTTTGTATACATAAAAGTGAATTGTTTTTGTATCTCAGTAATATTTATAAAATGTAGTTTTTTCTTTTAATTTTATGCTTGTTTTAAAAGCATATAATTTTGTATGATTTTTAAATATATTCTGTAAATATTAAATTAAATATAATAACACATATGCAAAACAATTTTTTTTTTTTTTTTTTTTTTTTTTTTTTTAAGTCTTGGTTTTATTTAATTCTTTGCCTACCAAATATATTAAATGTATTATTTTATTTTCTACAGAAATTGATTTTGTTTATCAAAATTGAATGTTAATTTTTTTTTCCTTTGTTTTGTTCAGTTGTTTGTTTGTTACTGCTTTTTGTTTTTTATTTTTGTTATGTAAAAACAGTTGTTTTTGAAATATAAAATAATTTTTAGACAATGCTTATATATAAAAAATGACGCTGAGATTTTTTTATTCAAACCATTTCAGTAATTTTTGTATTGTTTATAATACAGTAATCCCTTAACATTCACGAGGGTTACGTTCCAGGAAAATCTCGCGATTGTCAAATCCGCGAATGTTAAGTCTATCTTCTTATAGTAAAAAGAAGGTTAGGTTCCATAAAATCTGAATTAAAACAGCAAAGTATATAATACAAAAAAGATATTTATTTTTATCGTGTGCAAAAAATAATTTATCTAACACTTACTGCACATAAATATATACATACATTATTTTATGAGTTATTTGAACAGAAATAGTTAGTAATTTTTTATTGTTTGGCAGAACTTATCTGTTTCTTATAAATTTCAATATATGGCAGAGTTGCATCCTTGATTTCACGTTTAAACTTGAAAGCTCTCTCAATTGAAGGGTCATTCTCTACTTTATCAATTATTTGCTGCTTCAGTTTTATTATCTCGCCAACAGTTTCGGAGTAAAACTTTTTATCTAGAATGAAAATTTTAAAACTTTTAGAAACAAACAGTAAAAGTAGAAGGGGGGGGGGGGGGAGCTAAGTGTTCATACATATTGACTATAAAAATAAACGAGGGAAACAAACTTACCTTTGTTTTTCTGGTTTTGTTTCTCATCTTCACTATCAGTTTCAACATTTTTATTTTCTATGATCTCTATTAATTCTTCTTCCGTTAGCCCAATATCATGTGATTTTATTAATTCACTTAAATCGTCTTCTTTCATGTCACTGAAGCCTTCACCTCCGATCTGATGTGCTAGATCAAGAATTGCTGTAATTTCTTCGGAAAGCGGTGAATTTTTTTTTTTTTTTTCTCTTTTCGAACAACTTCAGGCCAAAGATTTCTCCACGATGCGTTTATACAATCTTCTGATAACTCCAAATATGAAGCATTGATTTCTTGAATGCAATCTGCTATGGAGAAATTTTTCCAATCTTGTATAACTGTTGCTTCTGCTTTTAGTTCTATTGTTTCTAAAATTCTTTTCATGCATCTTCTAGTGTAATAAACTTTTAATGCTGCTATAACGCCTTGATCTAAGGGCTGTATCAGTGATGTTGCATTTGGCGGTAGAAAAACAACTTGAACATTTGGATGGACTTCCGATATGCAAACTGGGTGTCCAGGAGCATTATCAATAATCAAAAGCACTTTAAAATCAAGATTTTTACTTGAAAGATATTTTTTTACTCCAGGAATAAAACATAAATTAAACCATTCCAAAAATAAAGCACTAGTTACCCATGCTTTACTATTTGCTCTCCAGAACACAGGCAACTCATTCTTATTTTTATTTTTGAGACAGCGAGGATTCAGAGATCTGTAAATAAACATCGGCTTTACTTTAAAATCTCCGGAAGCATTGGCACATAATAAAAAAGAAATGTGATCCTTTGCTACTTTAAAACCAGGAGCAGAGCATTCTTTTTTAGACAAAAAAGTTCTATTCGGCATTTTTTTCCAAAACAATCCAGTTTCGTCTGCATTAAAAACTTGTTCTGGAACATAGCCTCCAGCTTCAATAATTTCACTGAATTCTCTCTGAAACTTTTTCGCACTATCATGATCAGCAGAAGCCATTTCACCAGTATAACATTGTGCAAACTAAATCTGTGTTTGAAATTTTCGAACCATCCTTTACTTGCTTGGAAATTAAATGATGATTCAGGATCTTTAATAACATCAAATATTCTTTTTGCTTTCACTCGAATTAAGCCTGAACTTAAAGGAACTTGCTTCTGATTCATATTCTCTGTCCATATATTTAAGGCGCTTTCAGTTTCTTCTAATGATTTATTTCGAACCTGACATACAGTTTTTGCAGAGGCTGGAGCATTTGCAGTAACACTGCCTCTAATGGCAGCTTCATTCTTTTTAATTTATCTTAACTGTAGATTCATTTGTATTAAATGAACGACCAATAGAAGATGCACTCTCCCCTGTTTTTAGTCTATCCAAAATTTTAATTTTCTCGGAAAGTTGCAAAACCTTTTTAGCTCTTTTTGCTGGAGGAGGCATAGCAAAATATTTCAGAAAGAATTTTTTTCTAATTAGATAAGCAAAATCGTATGAAAATAAATCCTGATTTGCCCAATGGTCAATTGCTTTTGACAAACTATTCATACGAACTGACCGCACGGCATAACGTTAAAAGATCGTCGAGCACTGATACTAATAGAGTGGACATTGCAATCCTTATAGTGAAGCAAACATAAACTCAGATAAACCGGTTTTTTCCATGTGACCGTGGAATCCACAGTGCGCTAATCTGCTAAACAAGCCAAGCTGTGGATTCCATGAACAATGGATGTGGAAGGGTGACTGATAACTGAAGGAATGTGGGATTATTACTAATGCTCTTGAGATAGTCACTCCCTTTTTACAACTGACACTTAAAATTGATAGATAAGTATTTCACAGACCAAAGAAAATCTTTCAAATTTTACACACTTCAAAACCAAGAGAGAGAGAGAGAGAGAGAGAGGAGAGAGAAAAAAAAAAAAGCAATTCGCGAATAATTAACGCACTTATTCACGAATGTTAAATCTTGCCGCATTTCTATGTTCGCAAATAATAAAAACTTGCGAATGTTAAGGGATTACTGTAAATGTTTTTCTCGTTGTTATTTTCAGAATTAAAAACTTTTTTATATTACCAAAACTAAAAGCAAAACTGGTGTACAAACGATAAATAGACAATAAGACTTCTTCACGCCTCCAAGGCAGTAGCACGTGTTTTTTGCACCTGATGAAGGAAGGCTACGTCCTTTCGAAACCGGTTGTGCTGGCTTAAAATTTATGGTGTGTGAAGAAGTTTTATTGTCTATTTTTTATATTACATAAAAATAAATAAATAAAAGATAAATGTTATAAAGCATATTATGTGTTTAACTCTAAAAGTTTTAATGTAGTAATAGAAACATAATTTTAAATTAAATTGTAAAAATTTCAATCTAGTTTGTTATATTTTCTAACATAAATAGAACATTAAGAGAGAAAAAAGTCTTGCGTTATTGCAGCAATTTTATTGGTGAGTAATGTAAGTAAAATGGTTATTTTTTTGTTTCTAAACTTACTGCATATTATATATTTGCTGGAATCAGATTTGCATTTTAAGTGTTAATTTACTATCTGAAATAGTATTACCAGGCCTATGACCCGTGTGCTATCAACAGCCTTAAACCTTATACTTACTTATATCTGAAATAGTATTGTTCAGCTGCTAAATTAACACTTTTTGTTTATCACAACAAATTTGTATTCATTTTAGAAATCTTCACTCTCTTCCCCCCTTTCACCCACGCTCTTTTGTTTATGTGTGTGTGGGGGCATATTGGTCTTTGAGTTAGAGCCTAGTCACCCTGGATTACTACAAATATTATTTGCGATATCGTTTACTGTTGCATTTCACTTTTATATTTCATTATGGATAACCTGGACATCTTTTAGATAAACAACGTGGTTCGAATTGGGTTGGCTGATTTATTTTTCTTGCGGGTCTGGTTCAAGTCTGTTTGACTGAATTTTTTTTCCCTGCGGATTGGATTCAGGTCAGTTTTAGTTTTCAAAGTGTTGGGCTGACTTAAAAATATCTTTCAAAAAATGTTTACCATAACAAGCAGAAATTTGTTTGATATAATTATAACTATATAACTGATATGAACATACTATAATTATATCCATGATTAAATTTCCAAATATCCAAATATACAATATGAATGTAAACATCCATATTGAGCAAAAGCATTGAAAAATGAAACATTCTAAAAGCTTTTAAAATACCTTATATAAAATACTTTTAAGTGTAGCATTTTCATGATATATTTCGACTCGCTAAATATCATGAGCATCTTCAGATGTCAAAATAGCTGCCTTGACCATCGTCACTGGACTTCTATTTATTCTTTTCTTTTCTGACGTCATCATTTCATTTATTCTTGTGCATTAGCTGTTGCCAATTTTCCGGAATTGTGCCATGCTCTCAAAATACTAACAACTAACACCACCGTTAACGACCGAGAGCATGGTACAATTCCGGAAGATTGGCAACAGCTAATGCACAAGAATAAATGAAATGATGACGTCAGAAAAGAAGAAAATAAATAGAAATCCAGTGACGATGGGCAAGGCAGTTATTTTGACATCTGAAGATGACCACGATATTTATCGAGTCGAAATATATCATGAGAATGCTGCACTTAAAAGCATTTTATATAAGGTATTTTAAAAGCTTTTAAATGTTTAATTAGTCCTTTTTAAATTTTAATTTTGATGAAACATTCTATTTTATTATTATTTTTTAGCTGAATGATCTAATAAGAAAAAATGACGACATTTGTTTGATGAGATTCATTTATGGAAAAATGTATTTTTAAAAGTTTCATCTTCATAATCTTTGAAAATGCCATTTTAAACACAACAATACTTTAAAGACAGAATAAAAATTTTAATTTACGTTTTTTAGTAAGATGTTACTAATGGTAACAAACAAAAAACATACGGTTTGAATTGGGAACCTCCTCCTATTTTGAAGTCTGTTAAAAATAGCCGTCTTTCCCTGAATGAAAAAGAATTCCCCCCCCAAATGCTGCCTTATTCCAAAAGCTATAGTACTTGTAATTTCTCCCTTTTGATACAACCCCTTAAGACTTGCCGAAAAATGCTAGAATTTTCAAAAAGCAATAACTCAGCGAAATTTTCACTTTGAAAAGTGGTTTTTTTTTTTCCTTTCTTAGACTGAGGAAAATATTTTTCTAAATATAAGTCATATGATAGGAGGGGCCGTATAAAACTTAAATTTCATATTTTATTATGTATACAGCCCCTTGTACAAAAAAATGCCATATTTGAAATCTACTCTTAATTTGCACCAATTTTGTAATTGGAAGTATGTTTCTATCATTCTTAGTTTACAAGATAATCACTGTATCATCTATTTTGAATCATCCAGTATAGTAGCAGTATTCTTAGAATAATTACGCTTTAAAAAAAAGGGAAGCTTCCTTCACATATTTCATCAAAATAAATATTTTTTTGTAATTATTCATATTTTTAACAACACCCATTCGATTTGTTAAATAATGAAAATTAAATACATTCCAAACAAACTTTTTTAAAAATTAATATGCAATATTGGAGGAAAACATTAAATTAAGTACAGTAAGACCCCGCTTAACACAGGGATACGTTCCATCAAAGTAGAGCGTAATGCGAAACAGCGCGCACACAATTTCAGGAAATCCCCGTACTGCTGCAAGCAATTTCGGGGAATCCACAGGGGAAATAAAAAAGCGCTAAACTGAAACAACACTAAATGAAACAGCGTTAAGCAGGGTCTTACTGTACTTTAAAAAAACCTACTTTTTTCTCTCCTTGGGCTCATTTGACCGAGTGCCCGGTCATCTTCAGGTAGTTCTTGTCATAAAAAAGCCTACTTTTTCCTTGGGCTCATTCAACTGGGTGCCCAGTCCAAGGAGAGAAAAAAGTAGGCTTTTTAAAAGTATTTACACTTTTTTTTTGTTGACAGGAGAGATGGGATTACGAACTGATAATCAACAATATTTACCTTCCAAATTGCAAATATTCCAGTATTACTGAAGCTTTTTATAAAATTTCTTAAACTGCACATATATTAGTATCCTATGTGTATGTATGATTTCTTTTTCTTGTATGAATTGTGAGGTTTTTTTTTTTTTTTTTTCTTTGAAAGCTTTCATTTGAAATTAATGTACTCATTTCAGTCCCCATGATGCCAAATTGGATCATAATATTTATTTATTTTTTCTAATTCCAGATGAATTTCGTTATAATTTATGTACTTTTTCTAATCAAATATATATATATATATATATATATATATATATATAATAGTGTTAATGCCAATATAAGACAAATCTAAATATGTGAAATTCATATAATATTTAATTTCAATGAGATAAATCAATAAGTTTTATTAAAGTCAAAATACATTGCCGGCGGGAAACTAGTTTAACCCCACAAGAAAGTCACAAGTCTTGCCGCCTGCCTCCTTCCTTCCTATCTTAAGTTTCTTAAATTATTTTTTCATAAATTTTGATATAGTTTATGGTTTTAAGTTAAGATTTGTTGTGTTACTTTATTAATTTGTTTGTTTTGCAGGCTGTTAATTAATAAATCTGGTTTATTTAAATTTGTGTATTTCATCCCTTGATATATTTTTTTTTTTTTTTTCATTTTTCTGAACTTCTTAAAGAAATTTTTAATCTTATTGGACATTGGTGTTTCAGTGATCTTGTATCTGTTGCTTGGCTTCTACTATGCTTAATAGATCATCATTATTATATATATGTAAATATATATATATATATATATATATATATATATATATATATTAGAGGTTGTGCTATCCCTATTCATGAATGAAAAGAGGAACACTTTGTTTTAATAAAGATGTCGAAATCAGTTTCCCTTTTAAAGGCAATTTAAGTGAATTAATTCTTTCAAATGTTTTATATTTTAGTGTTTATAATTGTTTTTTAGTTAATTTTAACAAGCATTTCCTTCAAAATTTTGATATTTTTATTTATTGAATAGTGTGATTTTAAATGGCATCAATGGTTGTATTAAGCAAAAGAAAACACTTCTTACTTGGTTTGATAACTACATTACTTCATACTCTATTATTACTTCTATTTTCAAAAGTTGTTTATATATATATATATATATATATTTTCTTTTGAGATATATTTATGATTAAATATAAGATTTATTGTTTTATGGATTAAAAAAATCAGGAGTGACAGGCTTAACTCTTTTATTGCACTAAAATGCTTTGTCAGCACATGATTTGCATTTGAATTTTTTTTTAATGATTTCTTATCAATTGCTACAGAAATGTCACTAGTCATCTATGTTGGACTGATACATTATGCATTAAAGTTTTCATATTAAATGTGATTAAACGACTTTTGCTTGTATAAAAAGAAATTGCTTGAAATGTCTATATTTGTGTAATAAAGAGTTTGTTATGATATGTAAAATATTCTTCTTTGTGTATAGTTTATATGAGTAAACATTTGACTAACAGAAATTTAAGAATACTTTTTAATTCATGAATTCTTCAACATTTTTCTTTTTGTTTAAAAAAGAAAATGAAATGAGTTTTGTAGTAAATATGATATGTATTTATGTGTAATCCTATTTTTATATCTTTATTTTTGTTATTTTACTTGTTCAAAAAATTATGTGAAAATTTTTAAAATACAATTTTAGAAAATTTCTTACAGTAACATTTATTTTTATTTTATTGCTATTTAATGTAAAATCTTTGTAAAACAAATAAATTTTCATTGTTGATATTACTATTATTATTTAGTATTAGTTTCTAAATTTACAGTAATTTCATTATTATTGTTTTAGGATTTTTTTTTTTTTTTTTTCTTAATAAAATCATAGTAGTAATTTTTTTTTTTTCTACTTTTTCATAAAAAGATAAGATATAAGGAATTACTAGATTTAAAATTAAAACAACAAATATGAAACAAGTTATTAAAATTAATAAAGCTTTTTATTTCAAATTCTTGAATATTTCGAATTTTTTTTTTTTATGCTATATTTTATATTAAGATGACAAATAACTTATTTACTTGAAGTTATTTTGTGATTCTCAGAAATAGAATTCTACTAAGCGAGTTGTATTAACCCTGGACAATATGTTTAACGCCCCAGCCCACCCGTTCCCGCTCCTCGATATCTTTTTCTAGTCAATTTTGTTCTTTTACTACTTCTGGTGTGAGTGTTTTTTTTTTTTTTTTTTTTTTTTTTTTTTTTTTTTGAACACATTTGACATTGTGAGTTTTTTTTGTTTTCGTCCCATGCTATTCCTATGGAGTTTTAATCTTTTCCCCCCCTCTTTTTCTATATTCTAAAGTGCAGTGGTTCGCCTAGTAAAATTTTCTCAACTTTTTATCTGAGGGAATTAAATAAGTCTTGTTTTTATTCTAAATGATAGTTAACTATTATTTATTAGCTCCATTTATTATTAGTTTATTATATCTGAATCTCTAAATTTCAGCAGAATAGCCTCTAGTCGAGGAATTTAAGTGAGTCTGAAAAGTCCTGGAATAGTCAGGGAATTTTGACAAATTTTGTGGAAATAAGCTGTATTTGAAAGCTCGTTATTGCATTTTGCTGAATTGTTCTCTAATTTTGTGAAATTTTTGGAGGAATAAACAGCATAAGTCATGGAAAAGTCATTGAATTTGAAAATGTCCTAATATTAGCAAACCTGTTTCAGTCTCTTGCAAGGCTTAAAAATGGAATAATAATAATACACATAAGTAAAAACCATCAATAGCAAAAATATGAAATATTTGTTTCAAGTCAAAATAGTTAGTGTTGCCCTACACCAAAGGAAAAAAAAATCAGTACAATTGCATTATGAAAGAAATTTTTACATTTCTACTTTCATGATGCACTTTTACCTACATTTTATCGTCAGACAAAGGATTGTTCTCCATTTTTTCAACCTGAAACAGATATTGCATATATTTGTATTTGTACTATTTGCTTACAAAATTTTTACTCTTTATCATTCAACAACAGTTTTTTGTTTAAAAATGAATAAATAAATAAATAAAGCAGAATATGTATCAATATTCAGTTTAAAAAAAGGGGGGGGGGGGGAGAAGAAGAAAAAGGAGGAGGGAGGAAGGAAGAGAAAAAACTGTCCCAATTATTTTATAGTTTATTTATTTATTTAATTAGATGTTGCTGGGCATCCTACTTGTAAGGTGACAGCTTTCTTTTCTTTTTTCTTTTTCTTTTTTTTTTTTTTTTTTAATTTAAAAGAAATATTTTTGTCAGCCTTTGAAAAAAAAAAAGCCTTCATAAATATTTGAATTGAGTTTAAAGCAGAATTCTAATGTTCATTCTTTCTCTTTTTTAAAGTATGATTTCAATTTTATGCAAAGGGATAATTTAATGTGCAAATATACACCGTTGCAAAATAATTTATTGTAAATGCTTACTTCTATGAGATTTATCATTCCTATGGTACCTTAAAGAATTTTGTTTTCTTAATTTTTTACTATTATTTATTTTTCTATTTAAAAAAAAGGGGGGGGGGGAAACAAATATCCTTCACTGATTATATAATGTCAAGGGAAAAAAATCTTTTAAGAAATTAAAATCCAACAATCTTCTATCTCCAATTTTGTTATTTATTTCATAAACATTGTTAATACCTCAATAATCAACTTCAGATTTTTTCTGTCTTCAAGTTTTTGTACCAGTGTGAGCCCGAGCCTGCAACATTGGGATGTTTCTTTCATTCACAATGCACTTGTATTTTCTCACTTTATTGTGTTAGATTACTTTCTTCATCTTTCAACACTAGTTTTTAAGTGGCTTTTACTACAAGTTGCTGAAAACCTATGTTGCCTGATTATCTTTTTAAATCAAGTACTGAAAGTAAACTTTTCTAACTTTGTGCAGGGTTCATACTCATCAGGGAAAACCTGGAATACTTAGGGAATTTGGATTTTGTTAAAAAAAAGTCAGGGAAAATAAAATTTTTCATCAAAAGCCAGGGAAAATCTATTGTAAAACCTGGAAAAACAAATATTTTCTTTCTCTCAAATTATGTTTAGCTTCATATCAAAATTCGAATGATTAAGTATCATGAAAACATACATGTAAGCAATGATTTCTACCTGAATTTCTATCGTGATCGGCAGTAACATGACATTATACAGTGGAAGTAAATGTATTTTCTTCTCTCTAGAGGAGTGTTTCTTGTAATATATCACTAATATTTTTTTGAAAATTGTCTGGAAAACTCAGTATTTTTTTTTTTTTTTTTTTTTTCATATTTGAGTATAAATCCTGTTGTGGAAATTATGAAAAAGCAGAAACACATTGACAGTGTGTATGTATTTACATTATCATAAAATTAAAGTATTTATGCTATTTTTGCATAAACCGTTTGAAATACATATTTAGTACAAAAATACAAATGTGTAAAATACTTGTACAGTAGAGTCTCGGTAATTCGAGGTGGACGGGACCGGACGTAGCTCGAATTATTGAAAACTCGAATTATCAAAAATGACAAAATTAATAAAATAGAAATAATATGTAAACACAATTTTTAAATTTAAGTGTATATTTCAATTAAAAAAAAATGTACTTACATAATGCTATTACATTAATTTCTGAAGATAAGTTAATTACATCTTAAAGTAATTGTCAATTGTTTTCTGTTTAAATACATTGTTCCTTTTACGTGCGGCAATATCACGCCATCTTCTGAGCATCACATTGTCGACTGGAGTCGCTTCAGGCTGTTGTTCTACGTATCTCATAGCAGCCTCTAGCGCAGCAAGACCCTCGCTGTGACTCATACGTGGTGTGGAATCATTTGTTACGTCCTCCTCCTCACTATCATCCTGCTCTACTAAATTAATCATATCAACTATAGCTGCATCCGTAAATTCTAGTTGGTCGTCATTATTTTGCCATTCTTCCACCACAGAAATACTATCTGTGTTTTCGCACCCTGGGATTTTTTTAATAAAATTAAACAACGGCATATCATCTTCACTAATGTCCTGATTAGTATTGTTTTCTGCCCCCTCGTTCTTCAAAATTTTATTCCAAGATTTCTGAAGAGTCTCTGAGGTTATTTCATCCCATGCCCCAGCCACCCAATACACAACGTCTTTCACGGTAATTTTTTTCAAAACATCTACAATGGTTTCTTCACCTTCTATGGATTCTAGAAGAGATTGCAGCAATCTACGGCGATACTTTTTTTTTAAGCATTGTAGAATCCCTTGATCCATGGGCTGAATTAAACTAGTTACATTTGGGGGTAAAAACATGGCACGAATTCCATCGCAATTTAATTCATCTTCATTTGGATGGGAACCCGCGTTATCAAGCGTCAAGATGGCTTTACAAGGTAGATTTCTTTCTTTCAAGAATTTTTTAACTTCTGGAACAAAATCGGAGTAAAACCAGTCTTTAAATATCTTTTGCGTCATCCAAGCACTTTTTTGGCTCTTATACGTAACCGGTAGAGACGATACACAAATATGTTTAAAGGCTCTTGGCTTAGTCGATTTTCCGACAACAACAAGTTTCATCTTATGATTTCCTGAAGCATTTGATGTCGCGAGAACTGTCAATCTCTCTTTGCTCTTTTTGTGACCTGGAGCACTTTTCTCTTCACGTGACGCGAGTGTCTTAGAAGGTAACATTTTAAAATTAAGGCCAGTTTCATCGCAATTATAAAGCTGGTCATTTGTAAGTTTTTCATTTTTTACTATCTCCTGTAATTTCTTGCAGAATTTTACGACGGCTTCAGAATCAGCAGATAATTTCTCTCCACACATCTCTAGTTGCCGAATGCCGTATCTTTTTTTCCACTTGTCAAACCAGCCTACACTAGCAGTGAAATTTTGATCTCCCTCTTCAAATTCTTTTTGAAACAGCAAAGCTTTTTCTTTTAGAATGGGACCTGAAAGAGGGCATCCTTTTTGCCTTTGTTGGGTAAACCACATAAAAAGTGCCTCGCCTGTTTTTTCATAGTCAGATTTTTTCAAAGATTTTCTATCCAATGATACGTCTGAGCACTTGTTACCGGAAAACGCTTCTAATTTGCTTCTGTTTCTACGCCAATCACCAACTGTGACTTCACCTACGCCATATTCGACTGCAAGTTTTTTAAGAGTTTCCCCCTTATCCAGTCTTTTTAATGCTTCTAATTTCACTTTTAATGGAACGAATTTCCTTTTCCTTTTTGTAGAATCCATTATGGAAAAACAATTACGTTTCTGTAAACAGAATTAAAAAATCTTTCAAAAGTGACTTAAATTCCGCGAGCTAGTACCGAACTAATCGAACTGCACTATTTTTAGAATATGGAAAGATACATTTGGAGAAGTGGAAACAGGTGATTGGCTGAAATCGGATTGCACAACTTTCTCTCCAAATTGAAATAGCACGATTCCCTCCCCCCTCCTCCAAAACGCGCACCTGCAAAGAATACAAAATGCGTTTTCTTTGAGTGGAAGGATTTCTTCTCATAGCATGAGACCGGTGAAATAACAATAAAAGATAGAAGTAATTTTTTCATGTGTTGGTCTTTTTTTTTTTTTTTTTTTTTTTTTTGGTGAGTCGAATTTAACTCGGATTTATGGGAAACTCGAACAATCGAGACTCGAATTATAGAGACTCTACTGTATATTATTTCATATTTTTTTGTATACTATTTGATATGTATTTTTTTTTTTTTTTTTTTTTGTATACTTGTATATTATTTGATATTTAGAACAAAAATACAAATGTTTAAAATACTTGTATACTATTTCATATTTTTGGATCATTAAATCATAATTTAGTTGATCATTTTGGACTATTTAATTTTCATTATTGGCTTGTTCCTGTGCATGTATAAGATATGTATCTCTCTCTTCCATTAACCCTCTCAACGTGTCGCCTCAAATGACATTTCTACTTAAAAAGTAATTTTATTGTCTACAAAAATAATCTTGTTGACTACGCTAGCTTCATCATTTAAAGTTACAATTTTACGTCTTGCACAAGTTGGAGAGAGATTTCTTGCTTTACAAGAACCAGCCTCAAACCCTTTGAAAGGTGTCTATTTGAGTTACAAAAATCCAGTTCAGACGCTTATAGGGTTAAAAAAGAAAAAAAAAAAATCCTTTTAACTCATCTCTGTCTTCAATTTTACACGTCATGTAATATTTGTCTTTTCCTTCTGAAATTGCACCCGCAGCTAAAAATCGTAATTAAAAATTGAATTCACAGAAGTTAATTTCGAAATTTCCTTTAATTGTTAAAAAAAAAAAAAAAAAAAAAAAAAAAAAAAGTAAAACATTTTCAAATTTCTATTAATTTCTGTTTCATTTTTTTCTTTCTCACTTTTTTTTTTTTTTGTAACATATGACAATTATTGAAAATGATTGGTGTCAAATTTTAAAGCTTCTCTTCAACCTCAATATGAAGTTTTAAAAGAATCTTTTCTATCAATATATTTGTAAATAAATCATTGCTGTTTGTGTTGTTGTAAATTGAAATGTATGTTACATTATTCATCAGTATGTCATTATTTGTATTTATATATAATTTTTATGTCATTTTTCTTACATGTTTATAAAATGAAGTATTTCTCTTGTAAATAAAATGGATAAATTATTATTATTTATTTATTTATTTATTTCATTCTTGGATAATGAGCAATCTCAAATCAGTTTAATTCAAAACTATTTAAAGTTTAATAGAATTCATTCACAGCTTTGCTTTGCTGCTCAGTATTACATATATTATCATTTTATAAAATTTATTTTTAATTTTGATGTTAAATCTACTAAAGTACAAATATTTTAATTTAAAACTTTAAAATTTTTTTACTAGGATGTCATTCTTCCTTTTTATTCATTCCTTTTTATCTTAGCAGGAAAATGGAATTATCAATCTTATGTCACCTCAGGTTGCTGCAACTTACGACATTTCCTGTAATAACGGTTTTAGAAACCAAACATTTCCAATGCATGTGTGCTGAAAGTGGTTAGAAGATCTAACCTTTTTGCAATTATTTTGTATTAAATACAGTTTTGAATATACGTTCACAAAAATTTATAAGCAAGCTCTGTTTATTGTTTGTTTTATATAAAATTAACAAATGGATATTTAATTTTATTTATCTATTAAATGTTGAACCAAAAATGGGAATTAATGCTTTAAAAGTTCAATTTTGGAGGAAATTTTGGGAAAGTGTCTATAATTTACCTCATTTACATCAGAAAATAAGGGGGGGGGGGATAATCATCTGGTTTGTAATTTATGAAATATTTAAGTCCTATGAAAATTTCTGGGTTAGTCAAAAACAAAAATTAGGATAGTTTAATACCAACTAACATTTTTAAACATTTGGTGCTAAATTTCACCGTTTTAGTAATATATTCTACTAATACAGTAGAACCTCGATTATCCGAACCTCGATTAACCGAAACTACTCTCCGTTAACTGAAGTCGGTTTCTTCTTCACATTTTTTTTTCACTTTCTACTATCATCCAAAATTTTCTCTTAACAAACATGCATTTTTAAAGTTCTTTTGTATGCAAGCCGTCCTTTCCAAACTACGAGTGCAGATAAATATTTTGGAATTCCCTTTTTAAGAATTCCTTCTCGCAAGCTCAATTCTCGCTATGAGTGTACTCTTCCCCAGTTTCAAACGTCCTTGTTCTAAACAAAAATATACCCCATTTCGAAATTTGGAAGGTCATACTGTCGAGTCCCAGAACAATCGAATGTTATTCCACCCTCTGATTGTAAGCAAGTACAAAGAACCTATTCTCTTTAACTTGGTGTAGAGCTGCATGGCAAGGGATTGTTAATTTACACCAGATCAAGCTTCCATTTAAACCATTGTAAGTTTTTGTTTCTGAAATAAATTTATTTTCATTTATGATTTTAATTTATTTAAAAGTTAAAATAGTCATAATACCAGTTCAATGACGATACTACATATTAAAGTAGATGATTATTGATGAATTCTCGATTATCCGAAAATTTCGATTATCCAAAGTAGGTTCGGTCCCAATTACTTCGTGATATCTATCAATTGTCCTCGCACATAAAAATTGTTAATTTTATAAATATAAATGCTTATTTTTTATTATATAACTGTTAACTTACCTTTTATTTGAATTTAAAAGTTTTCTTTACTTAAATTTCGGTCAGCCATCTTTGCCTGCATCACGATTTAACGATCGACGTTTTTTGTTTACGTCGTTGCCGTTGCCAAACTTGCTCTACATAACTTTTCCTATTTTTGCTGTTGCCACTTCTATTAAAATAGTTATAGTAAATTGTATTTTCGACTTTGACCGTTGAGTGGCAATAGTAATGTGTTGTTTATATGTAGATTTTGACTTTTCAGTCAGTATAAAAAGATCGCGGCAGGCATGGTAAAGTGCAGTTATCAGCAGTGGTTAGCAATGGCCAGCTAGTCTTCAATTAGACATGAAGCAGTAGTTTGTGAATAATGTGAGTAGCTTTAAGCTGTTGATGGCTAAGCAACGATGTATGTGCTTTTAGTATTGTTCCAGCTAAGCTAGTAATGCTCTTTTGGCTATTGCATTTTTAGAAATGATGGCTGCCATTGTTGAGTTTTTTTTACATATGTTAATTGTTAAGTTTCTATTTGCTAAATTGTTCCTTATTAAATGGATAAAGTTTTCCGTCATTCACGGGTGATGGAAGTTTTGAATTAAATTGATAATCGACGCCCTTTTTGAGGCGAGGCTGTTACATTTGTTAGTTTCAATGATGTTATATCTTGTTTAGTTGCTTTTTAAGTGACATTCGTTAAGTTTGATAAAAGTTAGAAGTTAATTAAAAGTTAAATTAAAGTCTTCTAAATTAAATCGTATAGTGGATGAGCATAATCGTCTTTATTGCAACTTTATGTTAATTCATCTTGTCTCACTTTCGCTGATTAACCTGGCGATCGCGGAAGTATATTTCTCGTCATATTTTCCCGCTGATCAACCTGGCGATCGCGGATGTTCTGTGATGGTTCTTGAAGCGCATTGTCAGCTGTATTTGATTGTGTTTATCGCTATGTCTGGTTCTACACCTGTAAAAGGTAATCATGTTCTTGTTATAAATTTGAAGTCTTAATATATCTTTATATCTTGTTGAATAAAATTGTTTTTTTGTTAAAACTTTAGTCTTTGATGTGTTATAACAGTTGAACACTGGTCGGGTTAATTTTATTGAAACCCTTAAAACTTAAATATTAATGTTTCCACTGTATTTAATCTGCTTAATAGGAATCATTTAAAACATAGACTTTTAGTTAATAATACTTCGGATAATCAAGGTTCTACTGTATATCATTACTAAAATGGTGAAAGTTAGTCCAGCAAATTTTTTAAAATGTTGATGCAGCTTAATATTTTACACTTTGGCACGTTTGAGATAAAATGCTGAGCTCTACTTTAAACAGTGTGCAAAAATAATTATAATTCTTGTTAAAAAAAAAAAAAAAAAAAAATGGAACATCTTAATTTTTAAATAAAAAAAAATATATATATTCAAACACTAAATACATGAACACTAAATACATCTTTAAAAGATACAACTTAACATTTCCTATTTCAAATATGCCATAAGTTATATTTTCAACATAGTATTTCAAAAGTTTAGCATGAAATGATGCACTCAAAACTTAAAAATAGTTTTTCGATATTGTTTGTTTCGATACTGATTATTATTAATTTTCTTTCAAAAAAATGAATTCTGGCAGAAGCAGAATATAGTTTAGGACGGAGGACTATTAGGTTTTTTTTTTTTTTTTTTTTTTTTTCAAATTATATTATAACATCGCTTTCAAGCTATTCAATATTTTCGATAAATTTTAGATTCCGATAAATGTCCAACTATTGAAAAATGGCACCGCAAAAATCCCAGATTCAGACTAATAGTGATCAGTCCTAAAAAAAAATCCTGTAAGGATACACAGTAATTGTGTTTCATCATCTAACATTGCTTACTATATTTCTTAAAATGTCTTTGGCATAGCTTTAAGCACAGAAGCCCCTTGGTGGCTTTTAAATTTTTGGTATAATTTTGGCAATGAATTAAAATGGGTATCACAATTGCTTAAGTGAAGACCTTGCTGAGAAATGTCCAAGCTACTTTGGTGCCAAATTCTAAATTTTGCAAATGCTTCTTTACCAAAACTGTTACATTTGTTTAGCTCTTTTTTTTTTTTTTCAATTTTATTTTGATTATTAAAAAAAAAGTTTGCTCATTCATTTTTTATTTTAAACATAGAAGGAAATGTATTTACTTGTTTATTTTTGGCTCTTTTTTTTTTTTTTTTAAATATAATTTTTAAGTTAAAACAGGTTTTTTATTGAATGATTTTTGAATCAATTATCCAATTGAACTAAAAAATACATTCTTAGCTAGATTTTGTCCTGATTAATAATAAGTATACCAGTTTTTGATAAAAAATTAATAATTCACATGAATACAATGACAAACTGTCAGCTTTATATATTTTGAAAGAAAAATTAAAATGTTTTTACGTTCATTCAAGGCAATATATAAAAATTGGTAATGATGGCAAAATTGCTGCCTGAAGGAAGTAGAACAACCTGCCATACAAAAAAAATTATATATTTATCAGCATGTTCAACTGCACTCTTTAGAGAGAGAGAAATTAAGGCTTTGGAACATAGTAACAAAGAAATGGATTGAACAGTTATATTTACATTTGCATGACCATTAAAAACACTACTTTAAAAATAAATGTTAAAAAAAAAAAGACCTTTTTAAATTTTAAAGGGAAAAGAAAACAGAACTGTCAAAGAGGGTATTTTTTTTTTTTTTTTTTTTTTTTTTTTCTTGGCTCTTTTTTTTTTTTTTTTTTTCTTTAGAATGGAGGTCAATTTTAAAATAAGGAATAATCCAGAGCATATCTGATATCACAGTGTTGGTATTTGGAACAGTGGTTTAAATTGCCTTTAAGTAGTCCTTTAAATTGCCTCATGTCTTAACTTTATTATTTTAGCTAATAATACTTAGAAATTAAATTGAAATCTAGGGTAGGGTCCCCAGCAATATACCGTAAAAGCCGGCAGATTGGTCGCATTCGCGTATGAGCCGCATCAACACAATCTTAGGTAATGAAATTATATGTTTTTCAGAAGCGCCGCACTATTTTGTTTCGGCCCTTATGAAGGTGCGGTGCCAGAAATCCACTCCAGCTCTTTCATAATAAAAATAATATATAAGAAATATAAAGATTGTTTAAATGAAAATGAATTCATTTTTAATTTATACTAGCCGTCTTTGTTTAAATGAAAGTGAATTCATTTTTAATTTATACTAGCCGCCTTCGGTGACCAGCTGGTTTGCGATCCTTGAAAAATCCTATTTTACAAAATTCCCGCTCGGTGGCGAATGCGGCATCTTTTTCCTGTTTCATGTCCTGAAACTCCCGTATGGAATTTAACAACTTATATAAGTTTAAAAGTCCGCAAAATTTTAAATGATGTGTTATAAGTAATCGGGGCCCGCTCTACAATTTTGGCGGCTCTAAGCAATGAATTTTTGGCGGCCTCCTCTATTAGATATTACGCCAAGGCAGCTTATAGATTTCATGTGACTCCAGATAAATGTTCTATGACTCTAATCCCCCCTCCCCTAGAGAAAAGAAATTACACTAAAAAAAAAAAAAAGCTTTTTGTAAAAATTGAGTTAAACTGAGCAAATTTGTGAATGAGAAAAAATATACAAGTTGAATCAAACTTTATCTTTTTAGCCCGACCGTGCTAAACCTTCGATTGGGAAAATGCCTTAAAATTTCTGCCAATACGATTTTCCATTTTGTAACGTGACATCACACATATTGAAGTGTTACAAGCTCCTTGAAGGAAATTTTGAATAAAAACTATTATAATGGAATGAAAAAGAAAATGTTTGCATGGTCAGAAAAAAAAGAAGACACAATGGAAACACTATGGATAGACAGAAGTACAAAAATGCAGACATATAGACTAATTAAATTCATAATCACTCTTAAACATTGTTGGAAGTATTAAAAATGCTTAACACAAACAGAAATATATTAATTTCTAATTCTAGTTCTCAATGTATCTGAATATTTTTGTGTGGCCCTCTGAATCTTAATGCTAATCATATTATGTTCCATAAAAGTCAACGGAGAATATGAATAATAAATGTCAGTTTCATTACGATTTTTGCAAAATAAATGTATTAAAATGTAATTTATAGAAGTACTCTCGTAGATTGCAAGGCAATATGCCCTTGAAATTTTTCAGATGTTGTTCCTGTACACAAGCCAGTGGTGGTACTTACCCCATTTTTAATAGGAACATCCCATAGTGAACTTGAATAACACATAATAGTTTCAAGGAACATTTCTGTGAACATTTATGAAGTTAAAGCGCAGACAAACAAAGCTGCAACCAGAAAAGAATTTCGGAGAGGGTTCAGGATTTAGTGAATAATAATTTTGAGTGTCAAAAATTCTGTATAACAAAAAAAAAAAAAAAAAAAAAAACTTTCCACAAATTTACAAAATGTTTGTGGGGGGGGGGGGGGGGGGCTTTGGCTACGGCCTTGCAAACAAACCGAAGTCCTAAACATTTTAAAATTTTGTTGGAAAGTGATAAAAATGCTTTCCCTTTCACTTTTGCTTGAACCTTTTCCTTATTATAAATGTAAATTACAATTTTCATAAATTCATTTCTTGGTGAATCGATTTATCATATGAAGTTTTGTATGGGCTAGTATTAATTCCAAACTACTCATTTTCAAACACAAATACGAAGCCTTATTTTCATTCATAAGCGCACGGCATAATTAGATATTTTTATTTAGATATTATGATACGAATCGTTGTAGCATTTACTTTTTCTACATAAAGGTAAAGCCTTTTGCAGAAAAGGCTGTCTAAGTCAATGCTTTAAATCGACTTTCTGGACACGATAGTCGAGAAAAGGTTGTCTTTATATAATTTATATTTACTCGTATTTATTTTTTAGTTTTAATTTATATATTTTACGTATTTTAAATCTATTCTAAGATTTCCTGAAATCTGAACTATTTTATGACTTATTTATGAAACCTACTTTTTCAAAAATGTATAACACTTTCAGGTATTTTTATTTAGATACTAAGAAATGGAATAGTGTGTTCTATCTTCTGAGTCTTAATTTTATTATTTAGTTAACTGTGGATGAATATGACATTAGGAGTTCGAATTTGAAGTTGAGGCGCTTAAAAATAAAGCCTTCATGCGAAACAGCGTCAAAGGCTTTAGTGATGTCAAGAAAAAGGACTCCGAATTTTTCAGATCTAGTCTTCATTCAATATCACAATGTAATTCAAAGGATATATTTATTAAAAGTCAATATTTTAGTACTTTATGGTGTTTTTCCACTAAGTTAAAATCTTTAAAGAAGATTAATATATAAATGAATATACACATATATGCCTTAAAAAGAGAGAAAATTAAAAATTGGTTTCCTCTTTTCTTTTTCTTTCTTTTTTTTTTTTAAGTTTTTGCGCAGTGTTCTAATTTTTTTGGCGGCCCTAAGCGACCGCCTAGGTTCGCCTAATGGTAAAGCGGGCCCTGTAAGTAATTTAATCATAATTAGAATTCTAAATATTGAATTATTAAAACATTAAAGCGCCCTCTCGTGACAGAGATTTACAACATACACTCTTCAATTTCAATTCAATTTAAAATTTCTTTTAAAATGATACATTACTTATGAAATTATGTTAATTCGAAGCTGAGATACAAAGGTAATATAAACATTTTTATAAAAAGATTTGTGTCTGATTTATCCATGGTTTTCTCCGAAACTTGCGTAATTCTGGGATATATAATGGGAAACATCCTTAGTACAAAATGTGAGCGGAAATTGAAATTCGAAACTCTGCGAAATATAAAATAACAAAGGCGTTCTGTGTTTTCCATTGTTTTCTCCGAAACTCCCGTTCCTTTTCTACATTTTTGCCCCCCCCCCCCCAATCTTTCCATCCCTCCTAATAAATTTACACTTGAAAATATCTGCAATCGATTTATCTTGCTTTAAAACCTAATAATACCAATTTCAAATGCTTTTTTCAACTTTTTTTTTTTTTTTTTTTTTCCTTCGTCTCCCTCCTTAAGCCTTTCCTTATAATTCTACACTCAAAAGTATTCACAATCAAATTATAGGCTATTAAAACAAATATTACGAAATTTCAATGGCATATCTCTATTTAAAATACTACAAAAAAAAAAAAAAAAAAAAAAAAAAAAACTTAATCTTAACATTTTCTTTTTTTTTTGTGATTTGAGTCGTGATAAATATAATTCCCAATAAAAATGTAACTTTTTTGTTCATTCACATATTTTCATGAAAATTGAACTGTAGCTTTATAATATGCTGTCAAGGCCAAATATTAAATAAAATGTAAGGTGAATGAAAATTTGAAAAAGTTTGAAAATTGCCATTTTTTCCTCTCTTGCACACCTTTGGAGAAAAGTTCAGAATGTCTCAAGGGAGGAGTGTGAAAAAGAAAAAAAAATTGCGTAAGAGCCGCAGATAGAAAAAATACAACTTTTTTTTCGTATCCTCTGCGGCTCATCTGCCGGTTTTTACGATAAAAGTTTTTTTTTTTTTTTTTTTTGTCCTCTTGAAATATTTTGTTTAAAAAATTATGATATTAGGGTATCAAGTAGGTTATATGTATAGATTATAATAAAGTAGGTTATGAAAATTGAAGTTTTCAAAACTTGTAATTTCAGTTGTGGAGAATTACTACAGAAGGAAATTGAGTATATGTTATAACAGTAACCATAACAATGCACGTACTCATGACACCTTATAAGTTGCATTAAATACGCATGGCTGTTAGCGTTACCGAGAAATACCACATGGAGGTTGCCATGCATCGTTTCTCATGGGGAATTTTGATAAGGCAGACCCCCTTGCCCAATGCCAGGGGAGTTTTGATTATGCAGGCCGCATGCCTAATGCAAGCAAGCATCCTAAGGGACTTTAGTCTTTTGCACTAGGAACGCAAAAGCAACAACAACATATTTTTAAAAAAAATTTCAATTTTCTGAATTTCTTTTTTTCAAGGAATGGCGGGGAAATACAAACTGGTTGATTTTCACCAAAACTAAATGCAAAACTGGTGTACAAACGATAAATAGACAATAAGACTTCTTCACACACCATAACTTTTAAGCCAGCACAACCAGTGTCGAAAGGATGTAGCCTTCCTTCATCAGGTGCAAAAAACACGTGCTACTGCCTTGGAGGCAAAAGCAAGACTGAAAGCAGGGCAAAATCCAGAGGGGGAGGAGCAACACAAACAACCAATAGGAAGAATCATGCAGGACAATTTTTTTTTAATTAATTAATTAATAAATAATAATAATAAATAAATAAATATATAAAAAATAAAATTAAATTGATTGTTTATTCCTTCCCTCCCTCCTTTTGTTTTTGTGTGTGCACGTGTGTTCCTCTCTGATTGGTCCTCCATGATGCTTCCTATTGGATGTTTGTGTTGCTCCTCCCCCTCTGGATTTTGCCCTGCTTTCAGTCTTGCTTTTGCCTCCAAGGCAGTAGCACGTGTTTTTTGCACCTGATGAAGGAAGGCTATGTCCTTTTGAAACCGGTTGTGCTGGCTTAAAAGTTATGGTGTGTGAAGAAGTCTTATTGTCTATTTATGGTTGATTTTCATTAGCTGTATTCACTACCTCAAAAAAACTGATTCCACTTCAATTTGCAACGGAGATTCGTCAGTTACATTTTTGAGGCAGTGAAACAGAAACTGTTTTGTTTTCATTAATTGTATCCTCTACCTGAGACAGAACTGAGTCCACTTCGATTAGAAACGGAGGTTCATCAGTAGCAGGCACAGGTAGTGAAACAGGGGGAAGAGCTTTTGGCAACTATTTTATATCCAACTTTGGATGCTTGCAGGAACGACTAGGACTAATATTTAAAGCTGATGATATATAATATATATATATATATATATATTTTTTTAACATTGTTTGAACTATTGTTACTGCCTAACATAGCACGTCCAGCAAAGATGAAAGTTGTTGAACATACATAACTTTCCCGAGCATCATCTATAGGATGAAACTTGAAAAGTTTAAAAATAATCCATATGAGAAACTTTTGTAAAAAGTAACTCATGAAAAAACACATAAGAACAGATACGCCATTCTCAGATAAGGGTAAGTAATTAGACTGAAGGAAATTGTTAAAAAGTTTAGCATTTCATTGTTGTAAAAATATATATTATAAATATATATTGTAAATATTATAAATATATAAATTAGGGGTGGGAATCGATTAAGAGTTTTAACTGGGTTAATCGTACTTCATTAATCGATTAATCGGATTTTTAATCGGTTTTCATTTTTCTTTATATAATTTTATTTCAATGATGAATAAAACTCTCATATTGTGTGTGTATATATAGATATATTATTCATAAGTTTGACTGAAAAAAAAATTTTTGTCTAATCAATTATATCTGTTTCATAGCTGAAATTTAAATCAAATTTCAGAGTAATAATTGGTGACATTAAGTGCTAATTTTATATATATTTTTCACTTATTTAATTTTTTTTTTTAAATAAATTAATTTTTCAATTCATCTTGAAAGAAACATTAAATGAATTTGCACATATTTTAGTTATATTGGGAGTACAAATTAATTCGGTCCGTTTTCAATAGATGGCTCTGGCTGATTTGTTTACTGAATAATGATAGATGTTTTTGGCATTGTTAGAAAGGTTTGACCTTTGTCAACCATATTCAGTCAACGAAGCTTCGAGTTTTATACAACAACATTGGTTTTTTGAGCATTCAATATGTCGAGTTTTGTGCTAAAGAAACAACATTTGCGGGAAGTTTTGATTTTCTTTTTTAATTGGAAGAAAAGTGCCGCTGAAGCGCATCGATCGCTTGTGGAAGTTTATGGTGAATCTGCGCCATCTGATAAATCATGTAGAGAGTGGTTTCGACGCTTCAAAAATGGTGATTTTAGTGTCGAAGACAATGAGCGCCCGGGCCAGCCGAAAAAGTTCGAAGACGCCGAATTGGAGGAATTGCTCGATCAAGATCCGTGCCAAACGCAACAAGAGCTTGCAGGATCGTTGGGAGTCACTCAGCAAGCAATTTCCGTTCGCTTAAAAAAATGGGAATGGTTCAAAAGCAAGGAAATTGGGTCCCATACGAGTTGAAACCGTGCGACGTTGCGCCCCATGTGGCAATTGTCGTTAAAAATTACTTGGAAACGTTGAAATGGGAGGTCCTACCCCACCCGCCGTATTCGCCAGACCTTGCTCCTTCTGATTATTGGTTGTTCCGACGGATGCATCACGATTTGGCTGGACACCGCTTCACTTCTTTCGAAGAAATTCAAGAATGGCTCGATTCATGGTTTGCGTCCAGAGAGGACTCATTTTTCAGAGATGGAATCCGAAAATTGCCAGAAAGGTGGACAAAAGTTGTGGCTACCGATGGACAATACTTTGAATAACATGTTTTTTCATTTTGATAATAAATAAAATGTTTTTTTAACGAAAAAAAACGGACCGAATTAATTTGTACTCCCAATATATTTGCAGGCCTTGTCCATCTCGCTTGTCACTATTTTTAAATGAATTCTCAAAATTCCGTATCATTATCATAAAAATCTCAAATTCTTATATTTTATAGTTCTTTTTTATCACTTCGGACTAGAACACAGAATGTTATTTTCTTTTTCTATTTCAATAGTTACTATCAGCAATTCTTAACAGACAATAAACGTTTGAAGATATTGTGAAACTCTGTAGACATTTTCCCCATCAGAGGGATGGTGGAAACCTCAATCCCTTCTTTTCTTTCTTTTTTTTTTTTTTTTTTTTTAAATCTTTAGCATTTCCATTTTTTGAAAGCTTCTTGTTTCTGAGAATATTATTGCCCTAGCCAACACTTTCTGTAGAAGGTTACAGACAGGTGGTGTTGCTTCAGCATGCACATGGAGTTTAATAACTGTCCGCCCCCTTTTCTCTATCAACAAAAGTGCAACAACTTCTTTTGAGAAGTTTACTTTTATTTAATTACTTTTTTTTTTGCTTTTTCCTTATCTGATGGATGTTTCTTAAAATGTTTGTTAGCAAAATATGTGAAAAAGTATTTTGTAGGCAGAACAGCATTTTTACTTTAATTTGTAGTTTGAAAATTTTAATCGGATTTTGAAAATTTTTAATCAAATTAATCGATCCGATTAACTCGATTAAAAAAATTGATCGGGACTAAGCATTGGTCGATTAACCGAACCGATTAATCGATTAATCGGCACAGCCCTAATATAAATATAAATTATATATTATAAATATATAGATATATATTGTAAAAATGTATATTAATGAATTGTTCATATTGTTTATTAAACAACTAGTGTATAATCCCGTCAAAAATGACGGAATGTGAAATCGATTAAAGTAGCGAATCAACAAAGGCTATGCCTGCTTCGCTGGTCACTATATTTAAAGAAAACTCTTTTCTATATCGCTTTATAAACAAAAACAAAATGTTTAAAAAATCATGAAATTGCTCAAAAGCCCACTTCCTGTCCCCACTGCCTTCGGCAGTGACCTACTCATTTATTTGCACACTCTCGGGTGCCTGTCCCTATTGCCTGTGGCTATAACGATTATATCCCACACAACACCGTGGGGGAAAATGATCATCAATCACTATCTTCATCTCCCCTTGGTACGGAGTAGGGTTACCTTTTTTGCATTTGAGTAATTTTGTTAAAGATGGTCCCTCAAAGAGGAGAGCCATGGGATTTTCTAGAACAGGGAAAGAAGATTGATAAAGAAGCTGATAATTTGCTGTTTTTTATTGAATACAGTGAATGAATTGGTAAATAATTGCACGGAAAAAAATCTTTTAAAATTACTTAAACTACGGAATTAAATATTACATATATCTCACTTTATTTGAGCAGTATTACGCAGAACAACTGTCTAGTAAAAGAAAAAAAAAATAATTTTACAATTTAGGTAAAAAAAAAATAAATAATAATAATAATAATAATAATAATAAATCCCCCCGCCCCACACACACACACACAAATATATATAATTTTTAATGACAATAATGAAAAGAATGAGAACGGAAACCAAACAGTTGAAAATAATTCACCACAGAAACCCACAGAAGCCGATTAGATAAGTAGTTAACTTAAATAAGTTAGTTTGGTGTTTTAAATTTATTTGAACAGTTATATATTAACTTAAATGTATTAAAAAGTTAATAAAATTATTTTTCTAATTTTAATATTTTTTTGGTTACAAAAAACGTAAACTTATAAAAGAAGGAATTTTAAAGGGAATTTAATATAAATATATTTTATTTATATAAAACCAATGTTTGTGCGTGTCGGTGTGTCTGTGGACAACGAAGCGTAAGGTTGGTACTCGTACAGTCAAGAGATTCAACAAGAATTCGCTTGAGGTGTCTTAGTGCATCTCGAAGCCCCATTTTTGAAATGTTCATTATTATTATTATTTTTATTTAATTAAAATAAGAAAATAATATTATAATAGTTTTAAAAGTTAGTCATTTAAATATTAGTTTACATTTAGCGCCAAAAACAATTTACCAATCTTTTCTTTTTAAACATGAAATATTTTTTTATATGAATAATGAAAGAAAACATAAAAAAAAAATATTTCTGAGAATAGTATACTTAGCACGAAAGCTAATTGAGCATCAAGAGCTCATAGTAATCTTGGGTAATTAACCCGTTAACGCCCAAATTAATTTTGTAAAATATTATTAGCTGATTATTTCACTTCTAAATTAATATACACAACTGACAGAAAAATATATTAACTTAAACAATTCTTCTGATAGTTTTAAATTTCAAGGCTATCCTCATTTATTGACGTTTAGTGTTCTAGCGAGAAAACTTCGAGATAGAAAAACTTTGAGATAACAGATTAATATCCTGTTATATGTTGACGAAGATTTCAAAAGTAAAGTATTATAATATATATTATTATTCAACTTGATTTAAGTTAGTATACCTGCGCAAAAAGCAAATGTATGTGCGACGAATGAAAAATCTTAAAATGACTATCCACATTATGAAATAATAATTAATAGTAGGCACATAAAACTTTCAGGGATCATTTAGAGTGACGCTATAAACTGTCACTAAAAAGCAGAAATCATTCCAAGAAACCACAAAAAATATACGTGTCATTTTATTAGCTGTCCTCAAATGAGGATACTGGGCGCTAATGCGTTAAAAAAAGAACAACCACACGACTCCTATTACACATTATACAAGTATTATGTGCACTTTTTGAAGAGAATTGCACTCAGAAGACATATAATTGACCTAATGAATGATGATTCGACTCCACTCTACTCGCTTTACTTATGAACCACTGCAAAGCTCTGCCCGCCTATTCGCTGCTTTGCTTTTTATTGAAAACCGATATTAACATGTTGAGCGCCATGTCAGTCATTCTAGATACTAGACATTTTGTCATATATCTTTAAGTACTGAAGGAATCATCTTGAAACTTTAGGAGTGTGCAGAACCTGTTATACTTCAAACATTTCAGTGAAAGTTTTACCCCTAAAGTAAAAGCAGTAAAAATTAAAAATTAAAGCATTGAGCGCCCTGTCAGCCATCGGTGGCAGACAGTGTCAAATATGATATAAAGCCGCGTCAACCATCGGTGCGCATATAAAATAGGATATAAGACTAAAAATATAACATTTAATGATTGAAAAATTATTAAAATTTGCTTAATGTTCATGTATTACAGGAGGTATCATTATGGAATTTTAATGGATTTTAAGAATTTGCGTGGCGCTCAACGTGTTAATAGTCTATAACAAAAGATTAAAAAAAAAAAAAAAAAAAAAAAAAAAAAAAAGTTACAGAAATTCCCATATTCAATGTTAAATTGAAATTCATAACAATTAGTACCCCATTTCTTAAAATGAAATATTATGCTAAAAATCAGTATAATTTCTTTTCCATAATAGAAAGAAATTTGTAATATCCAGACCATTTGCTCTACTGCTTTAATATACGACCACTTGGAAACTATTAATTTTTTGTCATTATTTGTCGATTTTTTTTTTTTTTTTTTTTTTTTTGGTTATACATAGTTACTTGCAAAAAAGAAAGAAAGAAAATTACTTTTTTTTTTTTTTTTTTTTTTTTTTTTTTGTCTATACTTTTTATTATGGAATTTTTCAGTTAATTATAGCATTGTATAATACTCTCTATATATTTTTAAGATAAAGCGAGGTAATAATTTTACACACTCGAAAATATCTGGGGGAAAAAAGTAATAGTCTATTAATGTTTTATTGTGGACAAATCTCCTACAGCTTCAGTTTTAAATTCTTTCCTACATACTTTTTAAGGCGCCTGCCTACCTTTAAAATGCAATTTTCAGTCAAAACTAAGATTTTTTATTTTTGGTTTAGTATTAAAGCCTGACATTTAAACTTTCTAAATCAGTTTGAATTTTGTTTCTATCTTGCTTAGAATTTGAGTTACAGGCATCTAAATATTAGTCACTCGCAACTTTTTGAAACCAGAAGTGACCGGAAATGTTTGTTTTCATAAAAGTTTTACTCAGTATAAGCATCAAAATTTGTTACTGAATATAAAATGAATTTAAAAATAATAAGAAGAAATAAAAAACTTTGAAATAAATCAGGAAAGTTATTAAAATTATTTTTTATTTAATAGGTAAAATCTGGTTTTTAATTACGTTTTTTGCTTTTTCTGAGAATGAGATTTTTAACATTTTGCTTTTTCACAAAACATCATAACTCCAAAAGTTATTATATAAATCTTATGAAACTTTGACAAAATACGCTAGAGGAGTTGTTTTATGGACTGAACTACTACAATGAATCTAGCTTTTTTTTTTTTTTTTTTTTTTTTGTCGATAGAAGTTATGAAACATTTTATAACTTCACAAATGATTGATTCACTAATGATTTTTTCAGCATGTAAAATGTTATATTCTCTAAAATATTAAATAATATGGTTATAGTTTTGAAAATAGCTCACTCCCATAAAGACTCTTTATATCACCATTTTAGAGATTTTAATGATATATTCTATAACTACCACTTAATTTTCATGAATATTACAATGAGTGTATTATATACCTGGGGGGGGAAGGGGGACCAATGGAAATAAAATGTATTCTTCTTTAAACTACACTATCATCGATCTAAACAAAAACTTTGCATAATAACGTACAATTTGTGAAAAAAATCACAGTAAGGTTAGACATACTTATGGATAGGGGGGGGGGGGGTTTAAAGACGAAGGGGGGGGGGGAGGACAGAGGAAAATAAAATATTTTTTATATCTCCATTTTACCGATTTTAAAGACATATTCTATAGCTACCACTTGCTTTTTATGAAGATCTCAAAATGAGTGCATTATATATTTGTGGGGGGGGGGGCAAGGGGGACGCAGATAGAAGTAAAATATATTATTCCTTAAACAACCGCATTGTCGATTTAAAAAAAACTTTGTATCTATGCAACTTTCTGCTTATGAAAAATTGCAATCGCAGTGAGTGTACACATATCTGGACGATTTGCTAAGGAGGGGGGGGGGCAGAGTGAAGAAAATGTTTGTTTTTATATCACCATGCTACCTATTTATATGAAACTTTGTACGACTATCACTTTCATTTTATTAAAATTATAGTGAAAGTTAACTAAAGTTGATAAGGGGGGGGGGGGGGTAGGGGGACAGATGGAAAATAAAATAATCTTTTTAAACAACACTAATTATCGTTTGTTTTATTGTTTATTTATATTTTGTGTGTATCGATTACTATTAATGAATAATTATAGTGAGTTATGCAAAAATTCGATATATGATTTAAATCTGTAAAAAAGTTAATCAAAAATGAATTTTCTTCTTTTAATCTGTCTCTTTTGTCCTCCCCCGCCCTATGTAGAAATAGAACACTTCCACTCTCGTTGATGTTAAGCATCAATTTTACAAGGAGAAATTAGATAAAATCGGTAAAATGGTGATATTAAAAAATATTTTATTTTCCTCTGTCTCCCCCCTCTCTTTAACTCCACCCCCACCCCCAAGTATGTCTGATACTTATTGTGATTTTTTTCACAAATTGTATGTTATTATACAAAGTTTTTGCTTAAATCTATAATAGGGTGTTTTAAATGAAAATATATTTTATTTCCATCTATCCCCCCCCCCTCCCCTGTGCCCCTCCAGGTATATAATACACTCATTGTAATCTTCATAAAAATTAAGTGGTAATATATTATTAAAATTGCTAAAATGGTAATTTAAAAATTTAATATATTTTCCTCTGTCCCCCCCCCCCTCCTCCAAGTATGTTTGACACTTACTGTAATTTTTTCACAAATTGTACATGATTATACAAAGTTTCATTAAAATCGGTAAGAGGTTTGTTCTATTTTTTACTATAAAATTTTCCTTCGATCCTTTTATTTTTTAAAGTTCTATAATGAATTAATGACAGTTTATCATATTTTCTTAAACAACATAATTTAGTTGCATTAACTGATGTATTATTTTTAAATTTATTTAAAAAATTGTAATATCTGTTCATATTTAAAGATAATAAATCAATAAACATTTTTTCCACATTTGAATTCAATGTTCTAATTATTTATTTAATTAATTAGTTTATTTACTTAATTAACTTATTTACCTAACATTAAACTATATTAATTAAAAAACGAAGTGAAATTACTAAATTAATACATTAAAAACCTTTACTAACTTCGTTGTTTGCCGTTAAACTTTTCCATCGGGATCCCGATTCTCATCAGACTTTTTATAAACTTATAAAAGTTAATTCTGGAGAAAACAATATTTACAATTTTAAATGCGTTAGAAATTCTGCCCTTTTTCTACAAATAATTGCCATTTTATCTTGATTTTCTTTATGCAGATTGCAGAAATATTTGATTAGGGGTGTTTAGACGCTATCACACTTTTTAAAATTTGGCCCCATAGGCCATAATGATAAAGAATTTTTCTTTGTGACCCTGTAAAAAAATTGTAAGTGCTAAATTCACCAAAATCTAAACAAATCGTGCAACTATGACCTATAACATGTGTACAAATTTTTTGCTCAGATTAATAAGACGTTTAGACGCTATCGCACTTTTAAAAATTTGGCCCAATAGGCCTTAATGATAAAGAATTTTTCCTGGTGTCCCTGTAAAAAAAAACTATAAGTGCTAGATTCACCAAAATCAATAGGGTTCGTACTTTGGTGACTTGCAATATATGTACCAACTTTCAGCAACAAAGTGTTTAGATGCTAG
The DNA here is from genome assembly GCA_963930645.1 of Salticus scenicus. Classification (NCBI taxonomy): domain Eukaryota; kingdom Metazoa; phylum Arthropoda; class Arachnida; order Araneae; family Salticidae; genus Salticus; species Salticus scenicus. Next base: position 15,526,652 of record OZ005655.1, read on the forward strand.
CGTGTTCACTCACAGACACACATACATACACACACACATACATACACACATATATACACACATACATACATCATCGTAAAAATAGTGAAAACGGACTCAGAGGACCTCGAAACGTATAGAAACATCAAAATCTGAATTTCGGATTTTTGACATGATTACAATACTTTCCTCACTATAGTGTTCGGAAAGTAAAATGATGATGATATTTACTTATATTTATTAATTTTAATTTTATTTGTTTATTCATTCATTTCATTTTTTATTTATTTTGATGGATAGTGTAATTTCTAAGAACATTTTTTATACTTAAATTTTGAATTTTTATATTTTTTATTTCAATGCTTACTTTAAAAAAGTAATAAAGATTCAACCACCGGGCGATTCTAATATTTATGAATTTATTTATGAATTATTTAATTAATTAGTTTATTTATTTAATTTTTATAAACTTGTAAAAGATAATTATGGAGAAAACAAAATTTACAATTTTAAATGCGTTAGAAATTCTGCTCTTTTTCTATCTTTCAATAAATCTTATATAAGGATTGTAAAAATATTATCTTCTTCACTTTCACCCTCTATAATTCTCCGATAGCAGTTTATCTTGAACCTTGAACGAAAGAGGGAACATGCTGGACAGGCGGGCAGGGGCTGTCCAAAGGTTTCAATGAGTTTCAATGAGGAGTGCAGACTGCCATAGCTAGACTTTATCGCTCTTTTCCCTGACAGCTTCAACAAAAGCAATCACAACCCTTGAGAGGGGTCGGGGTGGTCTCTGGGAATCTACCGTATGTAGGAGCCTTGTCTCCCCCCTTAAGTTCCCCCTTGAGGGGAGGTAAATTTTTACGATGGGTATCTTTCAAAAGAGCTTGTCAATACCTTAAAATGAAGGGTTGAACCATCGATCTGTGATAATTTAAAATAAATTTATTGATTTTTTTAATTTTTACCAAAAAAAAAAAAAAATATATATATATATATATATATATATATATATTTTTTTTTTTTTGTTTTTTTTTTTTTATTTAATATTGAGAATAAATTCAACTTTTTTTTATATTTAGTGTTATACTACTTTTCTAATGTGAAAATCGTCTGTATTATCATGGAAGATAATTTTTTTAAATAATGGTTTTAATCATAGATATAGTAAATTATATAGATCTATCATCTCATTGTTATCATGCAAAGATTCTTAATGCCGAAAAAATTTTTTGGCATCAGCCATATAGTGGTATTGAAACTGAGCAATTGTAATAGAATGGAATGATGATAAGTTTTTTAAATCCCGAAATACTGCTCGGCATACAATTGTAATGCAAAATGGATGAAAGGAAAAATTATAGGTTTTCATATGTAAGTTATATTTGACTAATTTATGAAAAATTTAATTTTTTTAATCAGTTACATTGTTATTATTATTTGTTTAAATACTGCTTTGATTATTAATGGAATACTTCTTTTAAAGTTTGATATTTTTTTAACACTTTCCAACAAGGTTCAAAAGTGTTTATGACTTCGGTTTGTCTGTGTCTGTTTATCCACGCTCTAACTCCCGTAGATAGTTATGGAAATTCTTGAAACTGATATATGTTATTCAAGTTCACTATCGGGTTGGGTGTCCCTGTACCAAGCCAGCAGATGTATTCACTTCATTTTCAGTAAGGAACATCCAATAGTGAACTTGAATATTATATATAAGTTTCAAGAAATTCCATGAATATTTACGTAAGTTAGAACGCGGACAGACAGACAAACCGAAATCATTAACGCTTTTCAACTTTATTGGAAAGTGTTAAAAGCATTCAGAAAGCGAAAAAAAAAAAATTTAATGTAAACAAAAATGCAATTCCAGCAAATTTTCAGTGATATCCATTAATGTAACTGAATAATTTTGTGAACCCTATAAATCTAATGCTAATCATACTGTATTCTATGGAAAGCATTCGTTTGTGCATAATATATTTTAATTTTATTAAGATTTGTGCAAAGTAAAGTTCTTCAAATTTGATTTATAGAAATACTTCTCATAGAATGAATGCTTAGGAATACTTTCGGGTGTCCCTGTATATAAATCAGTGAAGGTATTTACTCCATTTTCAATGGGGAACATCCGTTAGTGAACTTGAATAACTTACTTCAATTTCATATAGATTTGTGCAAAATAATGGCATTAAAATATGGTTTATAGAAATGCCTCCCCTAAGACACAATGCTTTATTTATTTTTTTATTTTTGAAAACTTTTGAGTGTCCATGTACACAAATTAGTAAAGGTGTTCATTCCGTTTTCAATGGGAAACATCCGATTGTGAGCTTGAATTGAATAACATATATCAGTTTTAAGAAATTCCAGGAATATTTATGGGAGTTAGAGTGCGGACAGTCAAAAGGACAAACAGACAAACCGAAGTCATTAACATTTTTCAACCTTGTTGGAAAGTGTTAAAAATGCTTAACACAACATAAAATATTAATTTCTAATTGGAAAGGGGTAAAAAAGTTTAACACAATTAAAACTGAAATTTTGTACTTTTCTATTGTACTGATACTGAATATTTACTGGAGTTAGAGCACGGACAGGCAGACACACCGAAGTCATAAATGTTTCAACTTTGTTGCTAAATGTTATAAACAAAGTCGATGTAATTAAATTTTGCCAGTCAGAAATAATACACTTAAATGATTAAATTCTTTAAATATCGTAATTTATTTAAAGAAAGAAAAAGAAAAATTAGTATCTGAAGCTTTTTATTCACCGTTCGTACATAACATATTCGTATGTTTTATTTGCTAAATTATCCGCGTGTATTCACTCCAAGAAAGGCAGCCATATTGTGGACTTTTCTCAGAGTGAAAAGGAATCATCCCCCCCCCCCCAATGATCAATCTATGTCTTATTACTATATCTATGATTTTAATAAATTATTTTTACTGAGTGAATTTCTATAGGAAAATATAGAAGAAAGTCATGTGGTGGTCACAACACGCTACTTATTAGTTGTTAGTGGATGTGCTTTACTAATAATATTTTACCATTTCGAGGAAAGCTGTTTGGGAATTGAAATAAATTCTTCATAGCGATATAGTAAATAGTGTATGTTCTAAGCTAAATATTCATCACTTGTTTTTTGTATATTTACACGTTTTGAGGCTTCCTGATTACCGTAGTCAAGTTTTTTAACGTTTGGTCTTTGTCTGTGTTTCTTAGAGTAACTTAAAAACGAATAATTTTAGGAGATCCAAATGTTGTATTTTGAAGTAAATATAAGTTTGTTGCTGGAAAAGTTTGATCAAGATTGATATGATTCAATGAATGTTGCGTGTGAAAATTATCTGTATAATTTAAAGTAAACTTTTAATTTTAATAACAGAATTAAATTCTATATAAATGTAGGTGCATTAATGAAACGGGGGGTTGAGGGGGCGGCAGCCCTCCTCACACAGAACTAATTATCACATAAAACTTTTCCGAAGCCTAATTTGAATTGTTTAACATAGGTTTACATAACAGTACTTGTTATCTTACCTCTTAATCTCCAACCTGTATTTATAGTATTAAATTTCAGGGTAAGAGAAAGTTGTGTGAGTGACACACCAGATTATTAAATTTAACTAGAGTATGAAAATTAGTTCGCAACTTGCTGTATAGATGAGTATGAACCGGAATCGTTACTTCTCTTGCAAATTATATAAATAGATTGTTGCAGTTGTTCTTTCAGTAGTTGAACTGCATTATTGGGTACATTATTCAAAAATACAAATAATGACAGAATTTTTAACAACAGAAATATTAGAAAACTTGAACCTATTCTATGTGGGTATGTCAATCAAAGTAAAGTTAACAATTTTAACAAAATATTAGGTCGTTGCAAAAGTTCGTGTGGTCGCGGATCATTTTATTGCCTCCAAAGATGCGAGCTTCTATCGCCGTGGTATACATTTGTTACCCGAAAAATGGGCAAAGGTTGTAGAAAGTAATGGAGAGTATTTTGATAAAAAATTGTCATTTGATTTGATGTATTTTTATGAAATGAAGCAATAAAAACCACACGAATTTATGCAAAGACCTAATATATGAACGACAATTTAACGGCTAATGATGATACTATATTTAATACAGAAATTACTTTTACTTTCTCTTACCCATAAGGTAGAGAAAGTATTGTTTTAGGGTCAAATTTTCGAACGTGAGTTTTTGTTAAATTTACACGTTTTGAGGTCCCCTGAATACGAAAATCGTGTTTTAGCGAATGGTCTGTGTGTCTGTTATCAGCACATCTCAAGAACAAATAGTATCAAAAAGTCCAAACTTGGTATTCTAAATGTGTATGATATAGGGATGCTACACTAAGCTTTTTGTTGAGATGAAGCAAGTGGTTTGTGTACAGGGACACCATTCAAGTTAGTTTTGAGTAAGTGCTTTTACTTTATTCTATATTCAATAGACCAAAGTATTGGATTCGTAAATGTTTTCTAGTTCCGATTTACGATGAATTTACACGTTTTAAGAGGTCCATAACCCGAATTGATTATTTCTAGAAAATGCCTGTTTGTGTGACAAAAATTTCATGGCGACTGTATCTCAGGAACTACAGCACATAATTGCATCTAAATGTATATGTAGATGCACCTTGACATAAATTAGTGCCTATCAACTTTTGGTGCCAATCGCTCAACAGGTAACACTGCTATGCAGCAATTACCGCAATTTCTGGGAAGGCTATATCTCAGGAACTACTGCACAGAATCGCATATAAATTTAAATGAAGATGAATCTTGACATAAGTTAGTTTCTATCACCTTTTGGTATCCATTGCTCAACAGGTGACACAGCTATGCAGTGATTTCCGAAATTTAAAGGAAGGCAGATTCTCAGATTCTATTGCGTGTAATCAAAGAAAACTTGATATATGAAAAGACCATTATAATAAGACATTATGATTCAATTTGGATATGTATTGGTCGATAGGTGGTGCTGAAATACTGCAATTTTCCCCGAGGACGGGAAGGATGTTATCTGTTCGGTAAAAATTCACTTCGACTGAACAGTTAGTGTAATATCTTTCTGAGATAGGGAACTGTCTGCATTCATAATGGATAAAAAAAATAATGAATAATTTATACTGCGTGAATTTGTATAGGGAAATATAGAAGAAAGTTTGTGATGGCCACAACATACTAGTTTTGTTTTGTGTGTATTTGTCAATGTGTGCATTAATTTTGTTACTGGAACTGCTTTTTAATAAGTAAAATATACCCAGGTAAAATTTTATCACATGCTTTTATTGAAAAGTAAAATACAACAACACAGACTTCAAATATTTCCATATAAAAAATACTTGTAAAGATAAACATGCATAGAAAATTAAATAGATAATACATTCTGGAAAGTGACTAGGCTTTCTAAAAAAAACCTGGTTACGTAAAATATATTTTACATTAACTACTATTTAATAACTTTCCCCTTTTCATTATATTATCCTATAATTTCAGTTAATGCAATCATGACATAAATATAGAAACGACATGAAATGCTTTGAAAGACATTGGTAATTATCAAAAGACTCTTCTGTTTTTGACTATGCCTATTTTTTTTTAATAATGGCATTCCCCCCCCCCCCCCTATTAATGGCCTTTGAGAATCCACTTCTATAGCTTTTGTAATAATGATAATAGACTCAAAATTAAGTCAATGAATTAATGAATTTTTCTTCTTGTTTTATAAGCAGATATTTTACTAAACGTTTTTTAAATATTGAAAAGCTAAAGGTATATTAAAACCATCGTTTAAAAATTAATAATTTGGAGATTATTTTTGAAATGCCAAAAATCTCCCCATGCATTCAAATTAAATAGCATGAACAAAATAAGTACAGCGCCTTTCCCTTTAAAGTAAACATTTCTATCATTATTATTACTATTATTTATCTTTTGCAACACACATCATTGTTCTCCAATAAATTATAATGTCTGGTAAATTTAACTTTTGAGCCATTATTATCATACAAAGGTAATGGCATCATAATAATAGGAAGTGGAACATAAATTAATACAGTATACAGATTTTAAATTTATAGAGAGCAAAATGTATACAGTATTACACATCATATGCAAATATGTGAATAACTACTTTCCTATAAATCATTTAGTATTGAAGTATACATTTTCATATAATTAAATTAATCGATTTCATCCTTTTGGTACTTTGATAATTATAGTTGCAAGACTATGTAATTTTAGCATTAATTGGTTACAAATCCATAATTTGTATAATAATATATGTTAAATATTCCATTAAGTAATAATGTTTATTCTTTTCAACAGCACAGTTCCGCTATTACTATATGAGATACTTTTATAGTATGTTGAAGTAGCTTTCTATATGGTTTGTATTCTCGGTTGATACATGAAAATGTAAAGAGTTGAAAAAATAAAAAAAATAGATATAAAAGTTTTTGCAATGAGCAGTACTGTCTGAACAAATTTTACATTTTTCTGTTAGAATTTTTTGAATGTATAAGTGAATATAATATACATTTTGATGAATATCACTATGGTCTGCATGATCATTAACTTGTAGAAAACTGGAAGCTCAGTTCAAATAATAACCATTACCCCGTAAAACATTTTACGAAATTGTCTTAGTTTATTTTATTGGTTTAATTGAGATCTAATCAATTGGGTTTTTGCACCCACAATGTCTAGTTTAAAAATTCATTTGTAATATTCAGCATATGCTCTCTTCTCCAGGTTTTTCTTTATTTTTCAAATTCACAGAGGCATCTGATGTCATTTCTTTAATGTCTCTGATGTTCTCGTAGCTTTCGGCTTTGTTATAATTCGATCGTGTAAAATTAGGACTGAAAACCATTCCATCTCCTGACGGGCAAACATCAGGAACCACTCTTAGCATAAACGGATCTTGATTTTGACGTTTAATTACGACAGGATTGATGGCATCGGTTAATCTTTCTTGTTCCTGTTGTGTCAGAGGCCTTGCAACAGCAAACGGACAGAAGACTGCTGAAAATGCCAGCACCAGATGACTACCAAAATCCATATAGAAGGCGTTTCCCCACTCTGCCCGCTGCATGTAGAGGGCATGTAGCATAGCAAGAGGACGAAGTATGACCAGCCAGATGAAGTTGTAGTAGAGAGCCATGTCTACAAAGGTATTGGATTTGCATCCATACTGACATACTGTTGGCCGAACCCATGTCAGAAAAGCTGAAATAAAAATAAAAATATTAAATATCTAGACTGTATTATTATTAATGTAAAATAAATATTTATTTATAATGTGAAGACTGGTTCAATAATAATTAACATTTTTACTTTATTACTTAATATAAAATAACACCGGCAAATTATTTTATTAGAGGTTAACCAGCTTTTTCTAATTTCAACAAATAAGTGCCAATAAAACATGTGTTTCGTGTAAGCAAATTTGTACACAATTTAAATATTGAAACATTTATTCTCAAACCAAACTTCTCCTCGGACTAAACATAAAATAATGGTTATGAATTTTATCTTCAAACTTTTTCCTAGTTTGTAAAGGTTATTAATTGTGTTTTTCCCCCCTTTAATAACACTGGTCTACAGTGGTTCGGTAACAACGGTCAAATTATTATTTTTATTATAATTTCCAATTTTTATTGAAATATCTGCAAGCAAAAAAGTCCCACCACACCACATTTTTTTGTTAGAGTATCAGAAAATTGCAATTTTCACGAATTTTTATCATTTTCACAGTATCACGGGTTGTAACCCTTCCTGCTGGCAACCCTGAGTCCTGGCAAATCAGAGTCCCGGCAACCATGTTTGTTCCATTTTTTTGTTTAAATATCAGAAAATGGCAAATTTCATTTTTATTTTTACAATACAGTCGACAGCAAAAGTATCCGAGCACTAGCCAATAATTCCGATATTAAAAAAGTACATTGAATACTATTTTGTTAAATAAATCCTTATCGAATCATTTTCTTAGACTAACTAAGAACATGACTCGGCAAGGATTTATTTAACAAAGCAGTATTAAGTGTACTTTTTTTAGACAGGGATTATTGCTTCCAGTACAGATTAAATAATCGTAACAAAAAATCTGTACGTGTTACAGATTTTTCGCTATTATTTTTTAATTCTGCACTACAAAATTAGTTGAAAATAGCTAATTTCATTTTTGATACCCTCCAAAAAAAATTTTTTGTCGACTAGTGTAATCAATTAGAAACAAACCATTTCTGTTTAAAATACCCAATATAACGCGGTTGATAAAGAATGTAGCTTATGTCACGTTTTCTCTGCCATTATAATGTATGAGCTTTTCATATAGAGAAAAGACTTCATTTATTTTCTTAAAAACATAGTTTTTACTGCCGTCTATACGTATCCAAGACATATATCAAACTGCGTATTATATTCAGCTCGTATGTGTACCAATAATGCAAAATAGTTGTAATACATGTAAAAGTATGAGTCTTAGTATGAGAAAAAAAAAATTAAATTGCAGAATACTTATTTATTTGCATTAATTATTTAATGCTTAGAATTACCTTTACAAAAAAGAACTGTTTATTTATTTATTTTTCATTATATTTATTACTAGCAGACTTTGCCCGCTTCGCTGGACATTATGCTTAAATGAGTTGTCAAAATCCCATATTATTAATAATAACCTAAGTTTCTGTTGTGTTCGGTAGAGGTTTTTCTCGCTCGCAACGTGAGTAGTCCAGTTTCCCACTGCATTCAGCAGAACTTACCCTCTTCTTACTTCCTCTTTCCCAATGAGTAAATTCGAAGTTTTGCGAAGTCCCACTTAAGTACATAATGCGTACTCCTAATCAACATTCACACATAAAAATTTGCCCTTCTAAAATAATTTAAGGCAAATTCAAACAGGAAAACGTGTTTATTGCCCCCGACCCCAAGGGGGTAAGAGGGGGGGGGTAATTCGTAAAATCCCGTTACAATAAGTGTCGGATACATATAAAAAATTTACCCATCAAATTTCGCGACCGCAGATGCCATAGATTTCTCAACACAAATTTAGTGAATCTGCTCCTTCGTAACGCCCCTCCCCCGAAAAAAAAAAAAAAAAAAAATCGCAAATGTATTTTTGGAAATATCTGAAGGAGACACATGGCTGTTTCAATACCTTTCTACCATTTTTAGTAATGCTCTACTAAAAAATCCGGAATCTCTGAAATTTCCCCCCCAAAAAAACATTTTTCCCCTCCCTCCTGTAAAAAATCAAGAATTCTAAAATCGCACGTAATGTTTTAATTATACTTAAGTCTAGTCTCCTCATGTGCAATTTCTTCACCGTGAAGTAATTTGGGGCCGAGTTATACTTACAAACATTTTTTTTCTTCCTGCCCTCCAGGGGGAAAGGAGTGAGACATTTCGATAAATCCCATTACTTTAGGAGTCAGATACATATAAACAATCCAAGCACCAAACTATGTGACCGAAGCTCTCATAAATTTCCCAAAACAAATTTAGCGCTAAAAAGGATGTCTCGAATTTACCCTTTGTAGCATATACCCCCCCCCCCCCCCCCCCCAAAAAAAAAAAATAAATAAATAAAAAAATAAATAAAAAGTGGCAGATCCCAAAAAATCAAAAACCTGTTTTGAAAATATCCAAAAGAAGACGCATGGCTGATTTCAAGATTTTTGTTCCATTTTTGGTAGAACTCTGATGAAAAATAACGCAAAATTTTCCGCCAAAAATTTATTTCCCTCCTCTGTTTTCTTAAAAATCGAAATTTCATAAATCGCAGATAATGTTTTATTTGTACTCATGTCTAGTCTCTTCATGTGCAATTTCTTCACTGTGAAGTAATTTGGAGCCGAGTTATGCTTACAAATGTGTTTTTGCCTTCTGTCTCTCCCAAGGGGGAAATTTCAATAAATCCTGTTACTTTAGATGTCGGATACATATAATCAATTCAAGCACCGAAATTCGTGACCGCAGCTCTCATAGATTTCTCAGGACAAATTTAGTGCTGAAAGGGGTTTCTCGATTTTACCCCCTCGTACCCCCCCCCCCCCCAACTAATAATAATAATCACAAAAAATCAAAAATGTGTTTTTCGAAATATTCTAAGAAAGTCGGATAGCTTTATTCAACATCTTTGTTCCATTTTTGGTAGAATTCGACTCAAAAATCCGGAATTTGCGAAATTCCCCGCCAGAAATCAATTTCCTCCCTCCCCTTAAAAATAAAAAAATTCCAAATCGCAGATAGTGTTTTACTTGTATTCATGTCTAGTCTCCCCGTGTGCAATTTCTTTACTGTGAAGTAATTTGGAGCCGAGTTATGCTTACAAACGTGTGTTTGACTTCCCCTCCTCCAGGGGGGAACGGGAATTTCGAAAATATTGATAGATATAATTTTAAGTTGGGTAAATATCTAAGTTTCTGCTAAGCAACTATAGCCGTTCTCAGGTGGTGCCCGGACAAACGTATTTTTGTCCTTTGCCCCCGTCCTCCTCCAGGGGGGAACGCGAGGGAATTTCGAAAAAGTTGATAGGTGTAATTTTAAATTGCATAAAGTATTAAATTCCTGCCAAGCGACGTTGAATTCCGTTCAGTCGTTCTCAAGTGATGCCCAGAAAAAATACTGTTAACAGACATGCGGACAAGATTATACACATTCAAAATACTAAGTTTGGACTTTCTGCTATTATTTGTTCTTGAGATATGCTGCTATAATACACAGACAGACCAACCGCTAAAAATATAATTTTTGGATTCAGGGAATCTCAAAACGTGTAAATATAACAAAAACTCAATTTCGAAAATTTGACCCAAAAACAATACTTTCTCTACAATATATATGGGTAAGAGAAAGTAAAAATATTTTAAGTAATTTTTCATGGAACTGTTAAGTTGATGATTTTTAACTAGGAGTGCGGAATATTAAGATAAACTTTAGTAGTTAAAACGCAAGTTTTTAACGATTTGTTATTAGAGTTCTTTTACATTATTAAGCTGAGAATAAAAAAAAAAATCACTCTTTTCTGAATTTACCATTTTAAGTATTTAATCGTGTTTATTAAAATATTTATTTTATATGAAAACAAAGAGCAAAAACTACTTGCTCGCGAACATACGGGTATGTATGTGACTTTTTCAAACCAAGTTCTGTTTCAAATGAATAATTAATAATTATGATATGATAAATTAGTGAGTGAAACTTCACAAAAGTTATTAAGATTTTGCAAAAAAATAGTCTAATAGTGATTACTTTAACGAAGTTTTACTTGATGAATTTAACTTATATGCCAGAAAATTTACAAAATATTATTTTATAGTTCATTTTATTTCCTTCTTCCATCAATTAAATATACGTATATATATATATATATATATATATATATATATATATATTTCTTTTTTTTTTTTTTTTTTTCAAAAAGACTCGAGAAGTTTAAAAGTCTAATTGCTCTTAACAATTGAATAGATTGAGAAACAACCGCTCTTGCATTTGAAGAACTTCAATTAAATTATTAGTAAAATGCAAAATATATAAAATCAGTAATTCGGAATTTATATATTTTGCATGCAGTTAAAAACATTGCAATAACGATAATAATAATAATAGGAAAATAGTAATGATAATTATTGTAATAAACACACTGTTCGATTGGAACAGGAAAAAAAGCGGTGCCACATGTACCTGTTGATCAATTAAGACGAACCAAAACGTCACTCTATGCAATTTGAAAATGTATAAATTGCATATATGTAAGTAAAAAAAAAAAAAAAAAAAATGTTACCAGCTGTTATCTTCGAAAACTCAAGAATGACTTTAGATTAGAATCTCTTATTTGCCCACCTGTTAATCCGTCATAAATATCAAATAACGTTATTGGCTTCAAAAATATCGCGGTAACGATTCTAAGACAGACATCTTTGAATCATCCTTTTATTCTTTTATATAAACAACACAGTATACAATATTTGTGATGCAGTGATTGTTTGATCATGCACATTTTTTTTAATACGAAATTATAAAGAAAATAAGCCTTTTAAACATACTTAAAACTGATTTCAAATGCTTAATTTATACTTTAAACAGAATTCCAGCTTGAACTATTTTGTGTGATATTTCAGCATTGCAAGCATAATAATCTTAACTATTATATTATTCTCATTTTGCATTACATTTAGAAATAATTCACTATACCATGCAAATTTTTTCGGAATAAATTATAGTAATAAATGTCAATTTTAGAGATTTTTAATCTACCTTAGTATACTTTTCTCTTTCTTTCTTTCACTTTTAAAATTTTTAGTGCATAATATGCTTTATTATTAAATTGTTATACATCCAGGGCCCGATTAACCTTACAACTGAGGGGAAGCACAAATCCATTTTGGGGGGGGGGGGGGGGGGCTCACTGACTGTTTGGTCTAGAGACTCATACAAACATCTTGAAAAATTTATAATTTTTTCATTAAATTTTGTAGTTACCTGGAATTGGACACAAGTAAATTCACTTTATTTTTGTACCAAAATATAAACTGGTGAAAGCCTATATTCACCACAATATATGAAATTATTCCATTATAAATGAATGTGTAAACGCTTCATTAGCATATTTCCTACATAATCTAGAAATGATAGTTGTGTAGTCAGGTGTACTGTGACTTTTTATAATGAGACAATGCTTTTAGACCACAAGCTTACAATCCGGGGCCCATTTTTTGCTTAATTTGGGGCCTTTTCAAAATTTTCTAGGTGAAGCACATGCTTCTTGTGCCTATTGGGTAATCAGGGCCTGCATACATCATTATTATAATCCTCTCTACGTCTAAATATTTTTTAACATTATTTTTAGATGTACGTTATTTTTTAATTTTAAATAATTTGCGAAAATGCGTACTTTTTCTCACCCATATGTGGTATGAAGAAAATAGTGCTTTTGAGGTCTAATTTTCAAAAATGAAATTTTGTGATAATAACACGTTTTGATATAATCTAAATCCGAAATTCGGGTTTTTCAGTGTTATTCTGTGTGTCTGCCTGTGATACTACACCATCTACCAATAAATATCTGGACACTTTTAAATTTAGACGTTTTGTCAAATATCTAAAAAAGTTCTTAAGGAATCATCTTGAAACTTTGGGGGTATAAAGAACAAACTATATCTCCCATATTTCAGCTTTAAGTTTTTTCCTGAAGAGAAAAAGGGACCAGTAAAAAATTACACAAACGTCAAAATGTTTTGGATCACCCTGTAAAAAGTAATGCTTTAACCCGTTAGTAGTCGCTAGTTGGTCGATTCGCAGCCATTTCTTCAGTGTTTATTCAACAGCCACCAAAAATTTTTAGAATTGGCATTTGATATACATAATCGACAATTATTCGAGTCGATTCGCCTTTTATGTATATCAAATTCCACTTCTAAAAATTTTTGGTGGCTGTTGAATAACAACTGAAAGGATGGGCGGCAAATCGACCAACCAGCGACTACTAACGGGTTAAATGCATTTTGGCTGTAGCATGTGAGTATGAGGATAAATTTTTATGAGGCTACCACATATATTCACGAAAATATAACGATTTCTTAAAAAAAAAAAAAAAAAAAAGAAAAGAAATTACCTCTTGTTTAATTAAAACACGTAGAGTATTAGACCCAGTGAAAAGGCATTTTGGGAAATTTGACATACTACATTAGACACAACCTACTGCAATCAGAATGCAAAAATTAAATATCTTACGAAATATGAGCAATTTTGCTAAATAATTTTTAACTAAGCATTTACACGATATTTTTTGTGGGGATTTTCATATAAGTAGCTCAATGCTATTGGCAATCTTGCACATGCTGCTCGTATTTTGTAAGATATTTAACATTTTTGCATTCTGATTGCAGTAGGTTGTGTCTAATGTAATAAGCCAAATTACTTAGAATGGCTTTTAACTGGATAACCCTACGTGTTATAATTAAAAAAGTGGTAATTTTTTTTTTTTTTTTTTTTTTTTTTTTGGTGGGGGGTGGGGGGGCATTTTTAAATCGTGATATCTCTCTGAATATATGGGGTATCCTCATAAAAATTTAAACAGATAATTACAAGGAATCTCATAATCACATGTTACAACACTGTTAAAAATGGTTTCTTAAAAATGAGCTAAATTGTCTCAAAATAGCACCGAAACAATATATACTTAAATTTGAATACCCATGTACTCATTTTTGAGTATATAGACATGCTCAAAAATGGGCTTGATCAATAAGAATCCCAATATCCCCACGTTTGACATATCAATATACTCAAAAATGAGTGCATGATAGGTTTTCAAATTTAAGTATATATTGTTTCGGAGCTGTTTTGAGACAATTTAGCTCATTTTTAAGAAACTATTTTTAACAGCGAACCAAAACACATTTCATGCACTATACTTTTACAGGGTGATCCAAAACATTTTGACTTTTATTTAATTTTTTACTGGTTCCCTTTTTTTCTTCAGGACAGCATTTTTGTTGAAATATATGCAGTATAACAAGTTCTTCACATTCCCAAAATTCCAATATGTTTTCTGAAGAATTTGTCTAGCTATTTGATAAAAGGTTTAAATCCGAAAGTATCCAAATACTTATTCGTAGATAGTGTATTATCTACATGTAACTCTAGAACAAATATTGGCAGGAAATTCAAACATGTCATTCTAAATCTGCTACTTGAAAATTTTTACTGAGATTGGACAAATGGTTTCTGTACAGAGTCATACGAAAGTAAATTAAAATTAAATAAATTCTGTACTGATAAGTATAAAGGATTTAAGTCCATATTCTTGATTTTTCAGGAGACGAAAAATAAAGTTAAACATAACTAAAAACTAATGAGCAGAATCGATTAGGAAAAAGGGATTATGTTGGTTTATATGCTTTATACCATTCAGTGATTGTCAACCTTCATTTAAAAACAGGAAAAAACTGAATTAAATATTTTATACCATACATGAATGGTAAATTTCTGACTTGAACCTTTTTTTACCAATCGATTTTCTCAAAGACTAAATGACGTGGCCTTAAATCCTTTATACCAATCGATAGATAATTTTTTTCTGAGTCTGACTATGTACTTCACTCAAAATCGATATTTTTGGACTTAAATCCTTTATACTTATCAGTACAGAATTATCGGTGGAATTTTCTTATTTCTATTGTCAGACTGCACTAAACAAAATGAAATTAATGTGTATCTTTTATGTTTACAAAAGCATATTTAACATAAAATATGGCATGAAAAGTCATTTACAGGGCCACACAAAAGAATTCTGTCACGTTAGCGCTCTTGTGATGATTCGGTATGCATTTTCTGTTGTGTCGTGCATTTTTTTTTTCCTTGTGTTAAATTTGAGTACATTGTACATTCATAATGTATAGGTATATGCATAATTTATAGAGGGCTGCTCAAAGTTTGACAAATGGCTTTCAAATAGTAATGTTGCAGCAATTCTGTGAATGATTTGAAATGAATTTTAAAATTTAATAACAGCTTAAGTTTTAAATGTTTTATGAAAGTAGCTACAATATTCAAACGGGGGATGGTGGAGGTGATAGCCCCCTCCTCTCTTCCAGCCATGTCAAATAAAACTTCGTTTGAAACTGTTTTCCTTTGTTGTTTAACGCCCACTGAAAATATTCAAATACTCATATCTTATGCCCGAAGCTGTAATAACATGTCTACACCCAGAAAAGTTCCGAGGAATTATCAAATGTTTGGTTGATACAGTAAAATATTTATTTAAATGTATACTTATAGACATTTTGTTTAGTTTAACAAAATTATTTTAAAGATTTGTTTTGTTATTCTAGCAAAAAATTTTGTTTTTCTTAAAAAGGCTATTTTTTATTTTATTTTATTTTATTTTTTTTTGTTACAAATATACTAAAATTATAGTAAAATTAAATAAAGTGTTTTGTTGATCTAAGAAAATACAAAAAACATTTTGCAAATAATTTTTGTAGTGTCATAATAAAACTTTTTTTACTTCTAATAAATATTTGTTTTAACCAACAAAATAACCTTAATAAAGCACATTTTGTAGTTTAAATCAATTCCATTTTCTGTATGTAAAATACAGTATTGTGAGAGAAAATAGCTTGAGTGTCATGCCAGTTTCTTCTTCTTCTTCTTTTAATGGTTTGCAATATCCTGTTTGTTTATATGCTTTTCATCTTATTTTATTTTTAGAGCAAAAAGTGTCAACATATTGCAACAATTTATCGTTTGAATAATTCATGTAACGTTCGATATTATGACACAATGACATTAGACATTGTTATTTTATTGTTGTGGTGCTATCTTACCATTAACAGGAGACGTGATAACACAATATTATGTTGTAGAATTTAAAATAACAAATTCCACATAGAAATTTTCGTTAGATACCTTGTTAAAAACAAAACAATAGAAATATCTCTGAAAATATCTGTATACCCCAGAGGTAAATGACATCATGTCCATTTGTGAAAAATGTTAGTACCATGTTTTTGATGTACATACTGGGTGGCAATTAAGTATCCGGAAAAAATTTTAGGAGCTTTTATGGACTACCTACTTCATTATAACCACTTTTTGTGGTTGTAATGCTTTTATCTTTAAATATTATTTATTAAAATAATTTTCATTTACTCAACGGGAAGTTTTTGAACGATCAGGGAAAGCAAAATCTATTAGATAAAATAAACAATTTCATGGCTTTTTCAAAGTGCGGTCCATCTAAGATATTTTGTGGTCCGATGAGAAAGTTTTTACTGTTTAAGTCGCTAAAAACTCTTAAAATCATGGCAAACGTTTAGATCTAGCTCTCAAGAACACCAGAAAACGAAAAGATGCAACAAAGCCTTTGTTTTTAAAAAGTTTGATGGTTTGCGCGGAGATTAGCAACAATGGGAAGACTCTACTGCTTTTTATCGAAGAATACATATACAATAATAGAAAAGTTTATCAGAAAGAGGTTTTAGAGAAAGCTGTACTTCCATGGAAGCAAAATTACCGGACTATGATCTTTCACCAAGTTTGTGCTCTGGCCCATGGAGTCAAATCAACGTTTGCTTTAATCGATGTCAAAGTGAAAAGGTATCTGATCAAAAATCTGATTACAAATCTAACAGCTCTGATTTGTATATATCCAATGGATTTTTCAGTGTGTGGGTTCTTAGAAGAACAATTGCGAACACAGAAAATCATACATTTGGTAGACTCAAGAAAGCCCTGAGCAAAATATGGGATGATTTAGATCCAAACTACTTGCGACGCACGGTCACCTCACTTCCGAAGAAGATCACAGCTTGCATCAAAGCCGACGACCGCCTTTTCGAAAACTCATAGTAAAAAATATAATTGTTAGACATTACTTGTTGCAAAAATAGAAGCTTTAAATTTGTTTGCCATTTCACTAATTGTTTACTATCAAATACTTTTTCCGGATACTTAATAGCCAACCTGTATTTTGCTTTATATACAGGCATTAAGCACAAGGTCTACTTACTATAAAGGTTATAGGACAGTGGAAAATAAAACCATGCCCATTATTCTTATTCACGACAAATGTATTTCATTATAATTTAATTAATATTCCTTAAAAATTACATTTTTGTGACATGGTGCCTTTTACCTCCTTGGGTACAGATATTTACTAATATAATTTATTAATTTGAAGGTATAGTAGTTTGTTCGTGTGCGCGCCAATTCACGATTTTGCCGTCATGGGTAATCAGTGCTAAGAATTGAAATATATTTTTTTTTACTAATGTGAGTTATTAGTTTAAATAATTAATATCTTGTTCTTGTGATTTCCAAGTTTCTAGCTTGTCATGGATAATTCCTGTTGGACTAATATCTGCCTGTTAATAAAATCGTGATTGTTTCAGACTAGCAAATATTCTGAAATGGAATCGAAAATGAGAATATCAACATTCTGCATTTAATTTTTTGCCCATGAAAATTATTTTTTGTTAGTTTAATAAAAGAAAAATAATTAGCAATTATCTTCTCTAAAAATGTCAATGTATCAGAAAAAAGGAGGAAAAGATATAATTTAAATGCATTACTGTTCACTGTACGAATTTAAGGGCTCTCTTCACTCACCGCCGCCGGAAGCCGAAGCTAATGTTATTCTATGGGAAAATTTTCCTTACAAATAACTTATTAACTAATACATATTTTTAAATTCTGTTTTCACATTCTGAAAATTCCCAGCTGTTAAATTGACGAACTTTTTTTTTTTTTTTTTTTTTTTTTTAATTATTTTTAAAAAATTTTATATTTTATTTTGAAGCGGCAAAATACGAGTTTTCATTATGTGAATTTTTTTCATTTTGCAATTTCAAAATAAAATATTAAAACTAAAAAAAAATACATTTTTAAAAAAGGTCCGTCAATTTAACAGTTGGGAATTTTCTGAATGTGAAAACAGAATTTAAAAATATGTATTAGTTAATAAGTTATTTGTAAAGAAAATTTCCCCATAGAATAACATTGGCTCGGGCTTCCGGCGACGGTAAGTGAAGAGGGCCGTTTAGGAGAAATAGTCAAGCATCCTTTTATAATTTTCACTGTTTATTTATTGAGCTAATTCAAGTTTATTTAAACGTTTGATAGCCACTAAATGTGCGGAAAGTGGAGTGGAGTCACTCCAGTTGTTTAAACAACGATTTTCATTTTACAATATTTTCAGACACAGTAATCAACGCTGAAAAAAAAAAAAAAAAAACAGTTTGTGAAGAGGTCCCTTTTAACAAATCAATGACAAGTTGAATCAATCATTTATCTGAATCAAAGATTAGTTGGATAATTCTTTAGAAATATTTAATTATAAAACCATTCAATAAAACAAATTAATAAGTTAACTTAGTGATTCATTTTAACGAGTAAACCATTAATCAGACTGTGCATATTCAGAAAGCAACGGGTTAATTAAATAAACTAATTGTAAATGGAACCGTTCGCTTAATAATAATAATAATAACGGCATCAGCCATTGTACAAACGAACAGTTAACTAATTACGCTATTTGTATTAATTAACGATTAATAGAATAAATCACTTATGAGAAGTAACATTTATTGAGCTGGACATTTATTTGAATTAACATTTAATTAAACCTGTTGAACCAGCCATTTATATGAATTAAACAAAGTAGACATTTATATGAATTATTAATTAATTAAGCTAGTCGTTTATGTTATTTAACTGCTTCTGAAGAAATGCTTAACAATGCAATAAATATTAATTTTAAAATAATGTTATTTTTCACCAATTAATTAAAAATTATAAAAAAATTCCATATTTGTAGAATTTACTCGTGTAGGATATAGAATACTGAAGGCAGGAATGGGTAAAAGTTCTTCCTTTCTTTCTTTTTTAGTACGGCACGACTATTTCTTTCAGACAGCCATTTTGAGCTGTCACATTTCCAATATGCCAGGATGCCTACCAATATCCAATTTTACCATTTAATTTCTTAAACTATCTTAAAATATTTAGAAATTTTATTGATAAGCTCATCAACCGTGAAAATTCATTTTAAGTTGTTTGGAGTTTTAGATTGATTTTTTTTAAATACCAACTATGTGAAAAGTGCCAGAGACAGGAATTGAACCCTGTCCCTCTGCGTAATGTGCCGATGCTCTTCCACTGAGCCACACTGATAACCAGCTTGGCATTTCTCACATTATAACCGTTACATCTGCATTTACAGATACGGTGATCTGGCCAACGGTTATTAGTGATAAATGTCGAGCTTGTTATTAATCAGGGTGGCTAATAGTAAGTTTTTTTTTTTTTTTTTTTTGTTACAATATTGCAATATATAAATTAGTTCTGTCGTACTAAACTAAATTCTGTCAAAAACAGTTTTTTTTTTTTTTTTTTTTTTGGTTATTATTTTATCCTCTCAGATTCATAAATGAAATCTGCTGATTAAAACTATATACTATATATTTCTTTTACATTTACTTAACGCCCTGTATCTTAATTTTGGTTGTTGCGCCTGACTAATTCGGTTGTCCGAGATCAATTTCTTCATCATTCCAACTCTAGAATTCTAGAAAGATACGACGATTAAAATTATGTTTATGTTTGAACCACTAGTTCGGTTCAAAAATAGGAATCAAGGTTAATTTTATGCGGAAGTCAAAAACCGCCGTTTGTTGCAACGAAGTGGTCCACTTTAGGAACAAAGAACGTCTCGGGTGGTCGCCTCAAGTTCCGTTTTCTGAATCTCATTTTCGATGGTATCTCATGGATGAAACAAGTTATCAGTTTGAAGCGCGAAAAATAACTCTTTTTACGTTCGTTACCTGCTGTTGTCATTTTTGTTTTTGTGTGTTCATCAGGTATGATTAGACGATTTATCTGAGATGCCGAGTCACGAATAGGTGCACTTTAGATATTTTCGAAACTTTTAGGGTTCGAGATTTTTCCGATTATGTCGTGTTTTGTGCTTTTATTTTTTGAAAGATGTAATTAGGAAAATTTAACTAAACAACTACTTGAATATCAGAAGTTATTAAATTTTTTTATCATAAAAGGTGTTTGAATAACATACTCATACAGAAATATCGATGTATGTTAAAAGATATACGGCATTTGATATTTAAATATAGTATTGAAATATATATATATCTATATAAGGTTTTTGAATAATACTTAAAGGGATAGTTCACAAATTTTGGATTATTTCTTTTATCTGATAATCTAAAAATTCTCCAAAGAGGTTGTATTTTAAAATTGTTAGTTTTTTTTTTTTTTTTTTTTTTTTTAAGTGAAAGTAGATGTTGTTGAATACTGTTAACGAATATATCGACAGCCTAATTCGAAAAGGAAACAACTCAAAAACTTGGTTTTCTGAGGTAAACTCAATTCTAGAAAGAGGGAGTACTTTTTTGCCAGTGCAAAACTGAAACAAACCAAATTGTGATTATAAAGTATAATAACGTTACTTCTACTCCACGTTATATTTTTTTGCTATCAGACTTTGTCCGTTTCGCTGGTCATAATATTAAAAAAAAAAAAAAAAAATCATTAACTTTTTATATTATTTTATAAATAAAACTAAAAAATTTCAATTATTAAAATCACTCAAAACCTCCCTTCGGGACCTCGCTGCCTTCAGCAGCGTCTTGCGAGAGCACTTTAATGTAGATGTTTATCGGCCGACGGATAGAGCTGCTATTCTTTAAAAACTACAATTTTACAGATAGCTATATCTGAGAATCTACTGAACATTTTAGTTTGGATACCGTAAATTAAAGGGACCTAGTAACACAATTTTCCGAGCCCTCTTGCTCTAATCTAATCAAACTATAATTATATTATTAATAATTCTTAATTGTAATATAAAAAATATGAATAAACTTAGTTTTTATAAATTATAATTTAATTCAAAAGATAACAAGCTCAATCATTTCCACTATAATTCTATTTGATTTCGAAAGAGACAATAAGTTAAATGACAAAAAAAATTATTTATTGAAATTTATTTTTCCGACTGAGTGAAAATAATGCCTGGACCGGGAGCCGAACCCCAGATCTTTGACTTACAAAATCAAGGCTCTACCAATTGAGCTATCCAGGCCGACATTTTCACTCAGTCGGAAAAATAAATTTCATTATTTTCACGCAGTCGGAAAAATAAATTTCAATAAACATGATTTTCTTCCCAATCAGTTGATTGTGGGATTTTAATATATTGACAAAAAATATTTTGAATAAAAAGTTTATTTCAAAAGTGAAAATCGAATAATTACTTTGAAATTGCTGTGTTGTTACAGTGCAATTGTTTGATTTTATAAAACGAGATTTCACAGTTATTTACCACTCCTGTTCTTTTTTTTTTTTTCTTCAGCATATCATAACAAAAAACATCAATAAATTAATTATAAAAGCGCTTCACAGCTTCACTCACTATAAACCCATTATTTTTTTACATATATATATACTTCCCCGTAGAACAGAGTGTGTTTTCAGTTATATGTAAAGCTTACTTTGTTTTATGATGTGGTCTCTTAAAGTAGTACTTTTGGATTATCAGTAACTTTTAGTTTTTCTTTAGATATGTACTCGGAAAAGAATATTTTAAAACAGGTTCTGAATAACAAACCTTATTTAGTAATAATTTGTATTTATCATTTAGTAATAATTTGTATTTATCTTTTAAGTATTTGATTTTGAAAAATATACTTTAAATTACGTTACGATATATTTTTACTTTCCGAACACTATAGTGAGGAAAGTATTGTAATCATGTCAAAAATCCGAATTCGAGATTTTGATGTTTCTATACGTTTCGAGGTCCCCTGAGTCCGTTTTCACTATTTTTACGATGATGTATGTATGTGTGTGTGTGTATGTGTGTAGGTGTGTATGTCTGTGAGTGAACACGCTAGCGTCTAAACGCTTTGTTCGATTAACCTGAAAGTTGGTACGCATATTGTAAGTCACCATAGTACGAACCCTATAGATTTTGGTGAATCTAGCACTTATAGTTTTTTTACAGGGACACAAAGAAAAATTCTTTATCATTATGGCCTATGGGAGTAAAATCTTAAAAGTGCGATAGCATCTAAACGCCTTATTCAATTGAGCAAAAATTTTATACACATATTATAGATCACAAATACTCAATCTGTATAGATTTTGGAGAATCTAGCACTTATAGTTTTTTTTACAGGGACACAAAGAAAAATTCTTTATCATTATGCCTATGGGGGCAAATTTTAAAAAATGTGATAGCGTCTAAACGCCTTATTAATCCGAGCAAAAAATTTGTACACATGTTATAGATCACAGATGAACTAACTGTATAGATTTTGGTGAATCTAGCACTTACAGTTTTTTTACAGGGACACAAAGAAAAATTCTTTATCATTATGGCCTATGGGACTAAATTTTAAAAAGTACGATAGCATCTAAACGCCTTATTGAATTCAGCTGAAAATTTATATGAGTATTATAAATCACTGTTGCACTAACTATAAGCATTTTGGTGAATCTAGCATTTATAGGTTTTTATAGGGACACAACGAAAAATTCTTTATCATTATGATCTACGGGCTCAAAGTTCAGTAGCATTAAATAAAACATCGTGTAATATATGGAGAAAAATACTGAAACACTCTATTATGGTTTTCTCTCTTTTGTTTGTTTAACAACTACTCTTTCTTTACTTTATCTACAAAACTGTTAATTACTCAATGTTCGGAAAGTCGAGTGGAGTCACTCCAGATTTTTTTTCTTCATTTTAAGGTTTTTAATAATTTTTAAATATTCTGTTGCTTAGGCTTCAATAACTGTATTATTATTATTATTTTTATTTATTTATTTTTTAAGCAAAAATTATTTTTAACTTTATATTTACATAATATCAACATTATTAAAATATAATTAAATTTTAAATTGCATTATTATAATTACATTATTATATTTGGCTTTTCATTGTATAATAGAGGTTTGGAGTAGAGTTTTAAGATAATATTATCTCTGTTATAATTTTTCTCTTTAAAAACGTAGATTATAATGTATATGTAATGCATACATTTATTTTGCCAATATGCATCACAAATATATTTTCTATTTAAAAAAATAATTAAATAAAAATGATCTTATCACCAGAACATCAACTACAAGATAACTGAAATTATATTATTTTTTGAATGTAAAGAAAATAAATAATAATAATAATAATATTAATAACTTTTTTTTTTTCAAAAGTTTTGATGTCAAATATTTTAAAATTGAAACACTTCATAACGTTTTTGGTAGAAAATATCTCGTTTACGCATTTTTACTTTCTTCTATATGTAATATAGAGAAAGTATTGGATTCGCGAAAATTTTCGACCTCCGTTTTTTGACGGATCTACACGTTTTGGGATGTCCTGAACACGAATTGATAGTTTTTAGAAAATGTCTGTCTGTGTGTCTGTCTGTGTGTCTGTCTGTCTGTCTGTCTGTCTGTATCATTTTTTTGTGGACGCTGTATCTCACGAACATATGAATGAAATTTAACCAAACTTGGTATTTAGTTGCACCCTGACATGAACTGGTGCCCATTAGATTTGGGGATCAATAGCTCAACAGGTGGCGCTGTAATCGCATTTTA
The DNA here is from genome assembly GCA_963930645.1 of Salticus scenicus. Lineage (NCBI taxonomy): Eukaryota > Metazoa > Arthropoda > Arachnida > Araneae > Salticidae > Salticus > Salticus scenicus. The sequence goes on from OZ005655.1 coordinate 15,550,783, forward strand.
TGCAAATTTTTAACATGGCAGCATAGGACAAAATTCCGTATAAATGGGCATAATGAGAGTTATTTTAAACTTGTGATTGTAAAATGAATTTGAATTATTGATGATAGTAGTAGTTAACTAGGAAAAAAAAATTGTGCATGGGGGGGCATCGGTTCCCCCCCTGGGGGGGAAGTACCCCCCCGGGGGGGTTAAATTTTGAAGATGGGTATCATTCGAAAGATCTCGTCAATACCTTTAAAACGAATGGTTGAACCATAAATCTGTGATAATTTAAAACAAAGTTATCGATTTTTTTTACTTTTAACAAAAAAAAAAACTTAGAAAAATAATCGTATTTTTTTTTTTTTTTTTTTTTTTTTTTTTTTTTTTACGAAATTTTACCAAACTTGGTATTTAGTTGGTCCCCGACATAAACTGTTGCTGATTATATTTGGGGATCAATAGCTCAACAGGTGGCGCTGTGATAGCATTTTATCTAAATTTTTAACATGGCAGCATAGGACAAAAATTCGTATAAATGTGCATAATAAGAGTTATTTTACACTTGTGTTTGTAAAATTAATATGAATTATTGATAATAGTAGTACGTAACTAGGAAAAAAATTTTGTGCATGGGGGGGCATCGGTTCCCCCCCTGGGGGGGAAGTACCCCCCCGGGGGGGGGGGGTAAATTTTGAAGATGGGTATCATTCGAAAGGTCTCGTCAATACCTTTAAAACGAATGGTTGAACTATAAATCTGTGATAATTTAAAACAAAGTTATCGATTTTTTTTACTTTTAACCAAAAAAAAAAGAAAAAAAAATCTATTTTTTTTTTTTTTAAATATTGTTAGTGATTGAATATGTATTAATTTTCACAAAAAAAAAAGGAAAAAAAAATCTTTTTTTTTTTTTAAATATTGTTACTGATTGAATATGTATAGGAAAATATAGAAGAAAGTCTTGTGGTGGCCACAACATACTAGTTTCTTTTAGGATGACCGAACTTTTGCTTTCAGACAAAACAGACCATTTGAAAACGTTTTTTTTTTTTATTATTATTACTATTTATTTTATTTTAGTTTGCAACAAGTTAAATAATATTAAAAACAAGTTAAAAATAAAAATATATTAAAAATAAAATTGAGCGATAAGCAATAATTGATGTAAAATAAATTTTAAGAAAGGAATATAGTAACCGTTGTTAAAGATCGCAACTTCGTTTTTTTTTAATTAAAAAGTCTTTTATTTATTAATTTTATAAATACAACTCTTGCATTTTGGATAAACTCAATACAATTACCGAGTTCGTAAGGAACCTGCCTTCCCGTCCTCCTCAAATATTCCGCCACTATTTACAATCAATAAACTTCTTTTTTAATTTATAAGCTTAATTTATGGGGGAAATTACTATTTAAAATTAGCGGTAGGATAAAAAATATGGACCATAAGACTCCCGAATTAGAAATTTAGAATTTTAGCTGTATATTTACTTTCCGTTAGCTTGATCCCAAATATAAATATATTCTTTTGCAATTTTTAGAAATTCTGCTCAGAAAAACCTCTGTTCTCATTCCATTGTTCACTCAAATGTACTCACTCTGTATCATGAGAATCTGCTTGTTCTAAACCTCGTTATTCAAAGGATAAAAACCAAGCTTGATGTTTATTATTTTATCGTGAACTGAATAAGCCAGAGAGAGAAGGGGTAAAAAAATGAATTCTATTTTGTCCAGTTCCCGTACCAAACAGGAATTCCTGGGTGGAAACGCTCACAATGTGAATGAGAGTGGAAAATTGAAGGTGTGGAGAACCTATTGAAAATAAATATTGGGAACGGATATTGTTAGATGATTTAGATATCAAATAACTCACATAAAGGGAAAAACGATATTAAAATGTTACGGTACAATAGAGCGTTGTCACTGGGCAGCGTGTGTGTGAGGACCAAAAAGTATCCACTTGTTGTACTTCGGGAAATTATTATTTATATATTTATTTTTGACGTAGTAGTAGTAAACAAAACCGTGGAATTTAATTGATTTTGTAAGTTAAATTAACGATGTAAGTTCCCATGAAAGGTAAAAATAACATTAAGTAGTGTTACGACAAATGGTATTAAAATGTTGCGATACAATACAGTCAGCAGCAAAATTACTGAAGCACTAGCAATAATTCCTACTTAAAAGATGGGCACCTAATACTGTTTTGTTAAGTAAATATTCGTCGAGTCATGATCTTAGTCTTATACTGATTACAAAAAAGTAAGTTGATGATAAAAAGAAGCGATCAAACTAAATATGATAGTGTGGATGTGTGATTCAATATTTTTGCTGCCGACTGTAGAGCATAGTCATTTGGCAGGATGTGTGAGGTGAGAAAAGAAATATCCTTTTTTTTTTTTTTTTTTACTTAACCCATTAACCGCCAAAACTAGAAATAATGATTTTTTTTAATTTCTAAGTACAAACAGTAATACTCATTATTTTGATCTTATATAACAATAATTTAAAATAAAATTATTAAATTAAGGGCCCGCTTCACTCACCGCCGCCGGAAGCTGAAGCTAATGTTATTCTATGGGGAAATTTTCTTTACAAATAACTTGTTAACTAATACATATTTTTAAATTCTGTTTTCACATTCTGAAAATTCCCAGTTGTTAAATTGACGGACATTTTAAAAAATATATATATTTTTTAATTTTTTATATTTTATTTTGAAGCTGCAAAATACGAATTTTCAACATGTGAATTTTTTTCATTTTGCAATTTCAAAATAAAATATTAAAAATTAAAAAAATACATTTTTAAAAAAGGTCCGTTAATTTAACAGTCGGGAATTTTCTGAATGTGAAAACAGAATTTAAAAATATGTATTAGTTAAGAAGTTATTTGTAAAGAAAATTTCCCCATAGAATAACATTGGCTCGGGCTTCCTGCAACGGTAAGTGAAGAGGGCCGTTAACTTAGCAATTTTTTTTTTTTTTTTTCTTTTACTTTATTTATTTATTTTGAGAAAAGGAAAAATAACCAGAAAGAAACAACAATTATTGTCTGTATTAGCTATAATTTCTTTTAAAACATATTAGAATCAATGTACTTATATATAGTCTGTGTATTCATAAGTCGTTTGATTCCTTACATTCGAAAAGATATATATATATATATATATATATATATATATTGCAAAAGCACTTGATTTTACATCATATTCTCTCATGCATCACAGATGCATAAGATTAGAACATAAACATAAAATAAATTATACATCAAAACCGTGGAAACATAAACGAACAAGAAAATTAGTTGCTGGCTGTCAACTGCATCAACTCCCTAGCTCGCCAATATCGGCTGTATAAGTCTTTCTCGTTCATTGAAACACAACTTAACAAATGTTCTTTGTCCATTTCAAAATTCTGTCTGCACAGAGTGCACAGGGGACTATTATAAATACCGAATCTATAGAGTGATAGAAGAAACTTTAAGACCAAGATATGAAATTGCAAAAAATTTAATTTTACTAAAAAAAGAAACATCAGATAGTATAAACAGAATAAAAAATAATAAATATTCACATAGTTTTATAAAAGAATAGTTGTAACTATATATTATGTACAAATGTTTTTTTTTTTTTTTTTTTTTTCTCAATATAAAAGCGTGGAAAAAACTTTAAGACCACAAAGTTAAATGTTAATTAAAAGTATTGCATTCTTATTTTTAGTACTTCGTATGTTTCCTTTCACTCGAATTACTTCTAAAAGACGATTTTGGACGAATTTTGATAGATTTTTCGTGTTAGAATCTATATTTAATCCCATGCTTTTGAAATAGGAGGTTTGAGCTCAGAAACAGAATGGTATTATTTACCATTTTCATATATCTTGCGTGCAATGATACCCCACATGTTTTCTATGGGGTTCAAGTCTGGACTTTTAAACGGATATTCCATAAAACTTACAAAATTTTCAATTAGCCAAAAAATGGTTGAAGCGGATTTGTACATAGACGCATTATCTTGCAACAAAATCAATTTTTGATCCATAAGCTCATCTTTTAAGGGAACAAAATTGTTTGTCAGTATATCTTGATAGTCAAAAGAGTTCATATTACCTTTAGTGAATAAAATGTTAGTCTTACCTCGAGCACAGAAACCTGCCCAAATCATGACAGATCCCCCTCCTTGCACTCGCTTTGAGAAATACGTAGGATCCCGTTTTAAACCATGCCAATAGCTTTGTAAACCATCAGGTCCATCTAGGTTAAATTTCTTTTCATATGTAAACACAATTTTTTGCCAAAAGTTGGGTTTTAAAACATTAGATGTTGCTAATTTCAATCTTGCTTCAATATGCCATTTTTCAAGCTTAGGTTTGCTTTTTAATTTTGAAGTTTTCCGCACGATTCAGGACATTTCTAACAGTTCTAGCTGTTACTTGAAGCTTTAGAGCCGATTTTATTGCTGAAGAACATGCATTGTCTTTAACAGCCATTCTTATAACACTTCTTTTCATTCTGGTTGATAGTTTTGAATGTCTCTCTCTTCTATTTTGTGTACCATATCTGCAAGAAATTGATGAACTACAGTTTTAGACTTCTGGATTTTGATAGCGATTTGCCTGTTACTCATTCTACTTTCTCGAAACGCCAGATTTTTCCCTTTTTAAATTTCACTAAGTAAACTTCCTCTACCCATAACCATAGTAGCTTCAACACTCAGATAAATGATTAAAATTTTTTTCTTTTCTTTCTAACAACTGTCCCGCACAAAACCATGCAAATGTGACGTCATCTCATTATGCAAGCAATCACTTTTAAACTGGTCTTAAAGTTTTTCCCATCTGATTACATTACACAGTTTTACTTTATATCGAAAATAAACTTATTTTAAATTTTAAATTCATATTTTTTTATTTCTTGCATTTTATATATTAAATGTAAAGATAACTTACAAACAGATTTTCAATTTTGAATGTAAACAATAAAATTCGATGGCGGTCTTAAAGTTTTTTCCATCACTGTATAAATGTTTGGCAAGACAATACATTCGAAAATATTATCTTCCGGGTAAATATATATTTTGACCAGATATAACTAGTGCACATTATGCCAATAATGTCGCCAACTATTTGCTGCATCAAAATATTGATTAATTTTTGAAAAAAAACAGGCAATTCAGACTGTGCACCAGAAGTTCGTATTATCGAGGACTTTTCTGGTACTTTTAAAAAGTCATGTTTTTAAAAATGGTTGGAAAGCAGAATCCATGGTCCAATTCACCAGTAGAGTTAGATGTTGTATAAAAAATTAGACCCAGTTTCTGTGCAGAAGTGCAGAAGCTTGATCTGTGCACCAAAAAAAGAATTAGTGCAGTCAAAAGGCATGATTTAGTTGAAGCAAGGTGTATGTTATGGTATGTTTAGTTATATATATATGTGTGTGTGTTGTGTGTATAAAAAATGTAAACAAATGAAGTGGAAAATTTCTATTGCACACCTGTTACATATGCACTGTTTTTATATGTCGCTTCCATATTAAAATGTTATATAGCGACAGAGCATTATTACTGGGCAACGTATCTCAGAGGAGAGTTTTTGTGCTTAAAAAGATACTTAATTTTGACAGAGTTGTAAACAAAATAATGGAATTTGATTGATTTTATAAGTTAATAAGGAATTCTATAATGTATGGATAAAATTAAATTTTATAAATGGTATTCTACAATTTAATTTAATTTTTAAGATAACAACTACAGTAAAATTATGTGTATTTAAAATGAATATTGTAAGAGTAAGTACCATACCAAATATTTTCTTATTCTTGTTTTTAAAAAGAGTTTGCATCTGACTATACGCGATGTTTTATCTGTCACTTCACTTTAATGATAAAAAAACCACGTTAACGGTAATAAAATATTACGATGCAATACAATATTGTCACAGAACAGCATGTACACAAAAATATCCAGCATTTGTAGTTAAAGGGAATTAATAAAACAAAAAGAACTTTCTGACGGGGAAAAAAAAAAAAATCTGACGGGGAAAAAAAAAAAAAACTATGTTTTTAACACTTTCTAACAAAATAATATTTTACCATAAAATAATTTTTTTTTAAAGCATGTATAAAATTGAGAATAATTTCTGACATTTCCAAGCAATATTGATTAATATTTGCTGAAATTGACTGGTATTCAGTATTACCATTACCATGTTATAGGCTACACAAGTTTTCAAAATTTAAGCAACCTGTTTTTCTTTCTTTCTTTTTTTCCAACACACATTTTTAACAAAGGGGCATATGAATTTGTAATTAATCGAATCTTATATTACTTTGGAATCGGAAATAAATTTTAGACTGATATTATTATTATAATTATTATTATTTTCAGAAGTACCTTTTTTAAAAGAAAAATTTAAATGATTTTATAAATTAAAATTGAAAATGCTAGATTAATATAAAATTTAAAATGTATTTCCGCTATGAAGTAAAATTTTAAAAATGTACTTTTCATAACGCCTTGGAATATTTATGAAAATCACATATTCGTTTCTTGATGTTCCAAATTTACAAAATAAATACAATCAAAATAATAATAACAGCAATAACTAAGAAATGAAATAATGTATTTCATTTTTTAACTATAAATACTCAAGATATTTGTAATTCCTTTTTTAGAACATCCAAATATGATTATTTCCTATGTAATAATTCCTACATTACATTTATAATCGCTGTTTTTTATAGAGAGATCAAGGGAGAAGCGACCCAATTTTCATCTTCATAATCAGCTTTTGCGTGTAATCCAAAATAGCCCGGAGACAAAAATCGTCAAACATATCATCTTCTTTCAAAGACTTCGATACGAAACAATTTGGGACGTGGGCAAAAAGTAAAAGAAAATTCACAGTCCGCTGGATTTCTGTGCAAGTTTTCTTTTTCTGTTTCAGTGTCAAGATCAGGATGCCCCATCTTGAGATAGCGGATGTTATGCCCTATTTCTTAACTATAACTGCAGATTTAATGATACAACAAGCAGATTCGAATTTCTCAGAGCTAAAATTTCTTGAAGCTTTCAGTCTTTAAATACACCTTCGATGGTATAATTTTGTGATTTAATCCTATGGTAAAAAGTAAATAGTTAAAACTTGGCGTCTTTCACTATTGCTAATAGCTTTTACTGAATATTTATTAATCCTAATATTCACATATACGGATGGTCGTTTATACTACATAGAAAGAATTTCGAATTTACTTATTTATTCAGTTATTTATTTTTCGTTAGCATTTTAAGAAAAAAGTTTGACAGTTTCTGTAATAAATGTTGGATATATTTTATTTAAGTTATCACTTCGTTTATCTAGATATATATATATAATGGAAATTTTATCATCACGATAACTCCCGAAATAATAGTCCAAATCGAGTCAAACTTAGACAACTGACTAATCTTATAAATATCTTGGATGAGTTCGTTAACCAAGATGCTCCGCTATTTTGTTTTCAAGTGGCGGCCACTTGAAAATTTCAAATCCACGTTATAAAAAGCGCATTTAAAACCAGATTTGCTTGAATTTTGATGTATACATAGACCATATAGGGGTCTCAACCAAGTTTATAAATAAAATTTATCTACCATTTTTAACAAAGTGGCGGTTATCTTAAATTAAGCGGGACCACTTGAAATCTGGCTACCACTTGTTAATTTAACATCGCGATAACTTTTGAAATACTGAATCAATTTGAACCACAGTTGGACAGTGAATTTATCATACAAATATCTTGACTGGGCAACTTGTTCCAACATTTTGTTTCCAAGTTTCGGCCACTTGAAAATGTACCATCACGATAACTTTTGAAATGCTAAACTGATTTAAACCAAAATTAGATAGTGAACTTTTCATACAATTGGATGATAAAATGTTGGATGATTTCACTGGGCAAGTTGCTTCGCTATTTTATTTCCAAGTGGCGGCCACTTGAAAGTTTGCCTTTGTGATAACTTTTGTAATGCTGAATCAATTCGAGTCAAATTTGCCCAATGGACTTATCATTCAAATCTTAGATAAGTTCGCTTAGCATCTCACTCAACCCTTCCGTTTCCAAATGGTGGCAACTTGAAATCGCGGTGCCGCTTGAAAATTTCTTATCACGATAACTTTTGAAATACTGAATTAACTCTCACCAATGTTGGACAGTAAACTTATCATATAAATATTTTAGATGATTTCGCTGGGCAAGATGCTCCACAATTTTGTTTCCAAGCTGCCTGCGCCCACTTAAAACTAAACTACCACTTTAAAATTTGTATTAACGATAATTTTCGAAATATACTGAACTAATTTGAACCAAAGTTGGACAGTAAACTTATGCTTCATATATCTTGGATAAATTCGCTCGGCAACTTGCTAATTCATATTGTCTCCAAGTGGCGCCCACTTGAAAATTTGTTATCACGACAACTTTTGAAATACTTAATCAATTCAAACCAAAGTTGGATAGTGGACTTGTCATTCAAATATCTTAAATGACTTCAGTGGGCAAGTTGCCCCGCAATATTTTTTCCAAGTTGCGGCCACTTGAACGTTGTCACTTGAGAATTTGTTATCACGACAACTTTTGAAATACTGATTTTATTTGAACCGAAGTTGGACAGTGGTCTTATTTTACAAATATCTTGGATTAATTCACTGAGCAACTTACTCCGTCATTTTAATCCATGTATACAACAACACGATAACTAATTCGAACCTAAACACGAACCTAAACAACCTAAACACGATAACTAATTCGAACTAAATTTGTAGAGTAGACTTATCTCCAAATGCATTTAATATATTTGTTTACCAACTTCACCAGCCATCTATTTTCCATTTGAAAACTTCAAATTCACATAAAAAAAGATATTTATTAACCGATTTTCTTAAAACTACATCAATGTTTCAATTAAAAAATTGTAGCCGCCATTTTGAAAAAAAATCGCGGCTACTTGATAAGAAAAAAGAAATCAACCTACCCTTCCAAATGAACCGGAAGGAATTTTATAAATGGTTCGATAGTTATATAAATATTCTTTCCGAAGAAAAACTATTTACTTTTTCTGTATTTATACTAAGATTTACTTATATTAATAGCTTTTGCAGAGTCTTGTTATTTGTAAACAGAATAAAATATATTTTCATTGAAATAATTCATTAAAAGTAGTATAAAAATTCTTTACTGGAAACTCTGTGGGAGAGGTGATAGATTCAAAATAATGTATTATGTGGAATCTACAGTCATGGGCAGAGGGAGGGAACCCCCCCCCCCCCTATTTCATTGCAAATAAAGATAAAAGGGAAAATAAAATTAGTATGCTGGTTACAACCGATTTACAATAATGTCTTCTTTTGTGAAATATTTATTTATTTTATTTATTTTTCATTAGAAAAGCATATGTATTACAATAAATATAAATTTAACCTTTTTCAATCCCAGTCTTCAAATTTAAAACAACAAAGAAATTTATTTGTTTCAATTACAAATTTTTACAATGAATATGAAATAGTTACAGTCAGAGTTAGTTGTCAAATGCAGGAGAATTTTTATCAATACTCAACTTCAGAAATAATCTCCAAATTTAAATCTGATACCAGATTATGAACATTTATAACAATGATAATTTTGGAGGTTTTTTTGTTCCCTCTCTACATATGAAACTAGTATGTTGTGGCCACCACAAGACTTTCTTCTATATTTTCCTATACATATTCAATCAGTAACAATATTTAAAAAAAAAAAAAAAAAGATTTTTTTTTTTTTCCTTTTTTTTTTTTTGTGAAAATTAATACATATTCAATCACTAACAATATTAAAAAAAAAAAAAAAAAAAAAAAAAAAAATAGAATTTTTTTCTAAGTTTTTTTTTTTTTTTTTTTTTGGTTAAAAGTAAAAAAAATCGATAACTTTGTTTTAAATTATCACAGATTTATAGTTCAACCATTCGTTTTAAAGGTATTGACGAGACCTTTCGAATGATACCCATCTTCAAAATTTACCCCCCCCCCCGGGGGGAAGCGATGCCCCCCCATGCACAAAATTTTTTTCCTAGTTACGTACTACTATTATCAATAATTCATATTAATTTTACAAACACAAGTGTAAAATAACTCTTATTATGCACATTTATACGAATTTTTGTCCTATGCTGCCATGTTAAAAATTTAGATAAAATGCTATCACAGCGCCACCTGTTGAGCTATTGATCCCCAAATATAATCAGCAACAGTTTATGTCGGGGACCAACTAAATACCAAGTTTGGTAAAATTTCGTTAAAAAAAAAAAAAAAAAAAAAAAAATACGATTATTTTTCTAAGTTTTTTTTTTTTTGTTAAAAGTAAAAAAAATCGATAACTTTGTTTTAAATTATCACAGATTTATGGTTCAACCATTCGTTTTAAAGGTATTGACGAGATCTTTCGAATGATACCCATCTTCAAAATTTAACCCCCCCGGGGGGGTACTTCCCCCCCAGGGGGGGAACCGATGCCTCCCCATGCACAATTTTTTTTTCCTAGTTAACTACTACTATCATCAATAATTCAAATTCATTTTACAATCACAAGTTTAAAATAACTCTCATTATGCCCATTTATACGGAATTTTGTCCTATGCTGCCATGTTAAAAATTTGCATAAAATGCGATTACAGCGCCACCTGTTGAGCTATTGATCCCCAAATCTAATGGGCACCAGTTCATGTCAGGGTGCAACTAAATACCAAGTTTGGTTAAATTTCATTCATATGTTCGTGAGATACAGCGTCCACAAAAAAATGATACAGACAGACAGACAGACAGACAGACAGACACACAGACAGACAGACACACAGACAGACATTTTCTAAAAACTATCAATTCGTGTTCAGGACATCCCAAAACGTGTAGATCCGTCAAAAAACGGAGGTCGAAAATTTTCGCGAATCCAATACTTTCTCTATATTACATATAGAAGAAAGTAAAAAAAAAAAAAAGAAGAAGAAAGAAATCGACAACATTGTTTTAAATTATCACAAATCTATGGTTCAACCATTTGTTTTAAAGGTACTTTTGAGAAATACTTAAATTAAAATTTTATACCGCCTCGAGTGTACTTTCCACTTTCCCACAGGAAGGGAAGCGATACTTCTACATAAAAAAAAAAAAAAAAAAAAAACCGTAACTGACTATTACGATTATAAATATTTTTTTTTAATTTCAGAATGATTCAATTAAAAAAAAAAAAAAAATTCTCATTGTGCAGAAGTGTTTGAAATTTTATCCTATACTGCTATATTAAAATTTTTGTAAAAATTGGAATGACGGAGCCACCTAACGGAAAAATTTCCCCAAAAGTTCATGGGTAATTATCTATATCAAGATGTAACTACATGAAATTTAACAAGAAATTCTGTGCATTGATTCTTGACCTTGAACTGCCACAAAATTTTTGTCACACACACACACTCGCAGATACATAGACAAACATTTTAGAAAAATAGTTGAATCTTGATTTGGACCAATCAAACAGAAGAAATCTATTAAAAACCAGGATCGAAAAATTTTAGCAATCCGATACAATTCAATTTCTATTGAATGTAGAAAAAAATAACAAACAAACAAAACACTTAAAATTGTATTATTATTATTATTTTCTTTCTACCATACTTTTTTCTTTTTGAATATACAATTATTCGATTCTGAATGTAATAAACTGTGAGAGAACAGAAATTATTCTAAACTTGTTTAAGAATGACTCATCTGACACAATTTTGTTCATTGCTTTCTAATTTAAAATCTTTGTCTGTCAGCTGATCTTTCTTTTTCCTCGACATTTCCATTCACCTATAAAGACTGGAGAGGAAACGCATTTCGTAATTTTCTACTTAAGTGTCATGAAGAATTAATGGAAATGAATTTTGAACAACATACTTCCTGGACTGATCGTTAAACTCATGAGAATTAAATGCTTTTTCTCTTATAATTCTTGTCCGCTTGCGTGGTATGGAATAAATAAGAAAAAATAATCAAAATTATAATTAACATTCTATTCTATGTTTACGTTTTATATATCTATTTTGTACAGGTATAGTTAAAATTCTTTCCTGTTGAATATAATACAAAATTGTTTGGTTTATACGATTCGAATACCGATTATAAATATTTTTTTCTCTTTTCTAGTATTAGTGAAATTTCTACGTAAGTCGTCATTTCTTATTTCTTCAGTTATTAATTACCTAAATTTTGTGAGAAATTTCATTATTATGTTTATTATTGTTATTCTTTTTAAGTCGCTCTAACGAGAAGAAAAGCAATAACTTTATTCGTAATGCGAAATTTAATACCTATAGAAAAGATATGTATTCAGATATTTGTTTATTAAAGATATTTTGCAATTAATGCCTATCTTCAATGTATAATATTTATTAATAATATATTTTTATTCGTGTTCAAGTTAAGCAATCATAATTACTTTATATATATATATAATATATAATAAAATAATATTATATATATATATATATATATATAATAAAATAAATATAAACACGTATATTTTGATTTTAATTCTTCTCCGTTAAAAATCCATTATCTCTTTCTAGAGAAGGGCAAAAAAACCATCAATCCTCATCGATCACTTGAGGTTGTGAAATGTGGGAATACACGAAAATTTGAAGGGGGGGGGGGAAGAAGGGGTGTATAACAAATATACATTTGTTCACAATTCCGGATCGTTTCATATGTTGTAAAAAATTTTTGCTTTCTTTTATGCATATAACGTCCAAGGTAACTGTAGTTTATTTATTTATTTATTTGTTTATTTAATATAAATTCCAGGTGTTAGTTTTGTATGCTGTTTCATAATTGCTTTTATGTAATTTTATTACCTTCTAACATTAATATACTGTAGCATTTAAATACCTACTGATTGTAAGCAGCTTTGATTGTTTTAAACACCTGTTGTTTCTGCAATAACCGAAATGAAAAAAAAAAAATGTGTTTTCATGTATGTTTTAACCTTTTACTTTTACACCCGTGTTTAACCTTTTAGTTTTACAATGCTCTTTTTAATCATACTTGCGTAAAAGTATTTTATCTCGTTAAGTATAAAAAATAGCAAAACAATATACAATTATAGAAAATTTTAATTAATTCTTCGAAAAATCATGTCTATACAGAAATTTTTTATTTTAACAAGTTCAAAATTAATCTAATACCAAAAAATATTTAAAAAATGAAAAGTATATAGTAGTTGTTATTATTATTTTAATTTATTTTGTTCTTGCGACGATGAATTAACTAAACATTCCAACCCAATTTTATATTACTATAAAATGGAATTTATACGCTAGTGTGCTTCAAATAATTTCAGTCCATAGGCTGTAATAATAAAGAATTGTTCTTTGTGCTCCTGTAAAAGAACCATAAATCCTACAGTTATCAAAACATATACAGGTCATGCGACGCTGACCCATAATCGACGTACCAACGTTAATCGAATAGGTGTTTAGACGTTGTTGCATTTTGAAGAATTTAATTACATAGATCGTAACATTCAAGATTTCGTACTCCTGTAAAGAACGTTCACATTCTACACTCCTGAAAATCGTTACAGGTCGTGCGACGGTGACCTATATCATACCTACTAATTATTAGCTGAATGGGATAAACCGTTTAGACGCTATATCGCATCCACTTAAACACATATACATACATACGTACAACACCACAAAAATAACAAAAATGAAGTCTGGAGACCTTAAAACATATAGATACACAAAATTTTCACAGTTGATCTTTCTCATGATTATAATACTTTCATTATGTAACATATGATTAGAAAGTAAAATTTTAAAATAACAAATAATACAAGGAAGATATAGAAAAATGGAAATGGTAAAAAGTAAATCTATTTATGAAAAACTGCTCAAATGAAACTAACTAAAAAAAAAAAAAAAAAAGTTCCTCATCCCGACTAGCTTGTTTTGTTTAGCATTGGGAAAATATATACAAACATGTTTGCCGATGAACAATACTGCCTGACCATTTTGCTCCATCAAAGATCAGGACGTTCTGCTGGTTGCGCAAAAAAGACTAGAACAGGTCAAGGAAATGGAACGCGATATCGCGCCGTTGTGTTTTTTTTATTTACATTTTGCCCCCCGCCTTTCATTGTAAGTGTACCTGTCAAGTTCTTTCACCTAAATATATATGAAGAATTGTATTAAGTTATGAATTTTTCTCCTATTTTCATTCTCTAAATAGGAAAGAATGTGGAATGAATGTGTTTCTTTGCCCTGTCTTGAACATCTTTTCTTTCCCGAAAAAAATATTTGTCTGTAAGGCTATTGAACGCGTGGGAAGCAACTTGAATTTGTTCTAGTCGACACAGTTTATTTCTAGTCGAAAGGATTAATTCTTCTTCTTCTACTACTTTCCTTTTAAAGTGTTTTTAAAATAAAAATTTAACGATTTGGTGCTCATTAAAACTTGACAGTTTTATGGGAAATATATATATATGATGTTCTGCCATGGCAGAGAAGCATTGTGTGTGCTAAAAAAACTTACTTTTTTAAAAAGAAAATTTTACACAAAGTGGATAAAAATGCAGATTTTTACCAAATATTGAAAATCATATCATTAAAGACAGAGAATGATGAAAGAAAAACAAGTCCTTCCGGCTCATTCGGAAGGGTAGGTTGATTTCTTTTTTCTTATCAAGTAGCCGCCATCTTGTTTCAAAATGACGGCTACAAATTATTAATGGTCTTGGTAGAAATATTGATGTAGGCTATGTACACATGGAGTTTTAAGTAAATCGGTTCAGAAATACCTTTTTATGTGAATTTGAAATTTTTAAGTGGCTGCCACTTGGAAATAAGATGGCGGGCCAAGTTTTCAAACAAACACATCAAATGCACTTGTGAGATAATACACTGGTCAAAAAAATTTAAGGATCAGCCCGTTTTCTCTTTCTCTTCTTTTGCACATAATTTTTAAACAAATAAACATATGAACATAAAATTTGGATGGCCTGTTCATTATCATATTATTAACCGAATCTTATGTAATTTTAGCATAAGAATAATTTTTAAGCTAATAAATATTCATTTTTCTCGCAAAAGTAAGCTTTGGAAAAAATGAAAAATTTCAACAAATTTAGGAAAGAACACATAATGAAAAGTGGTGTTAAGGATGCATTAGAGATAGGTAAAGACGCTCATACCTTGAAATGTTAAACTAAATCTCGATTTTTCTTTTTGTATTAACTTTTCTTTTACTTTTATAAGGAACTTTTTAAAAATATATAATTACTAATTTGTAAACTATACTCAGCACTAGAATAATAATGATGTCGAAAAATAATTGTATAATGAACATCTTATATAATTTTCATGTTTGTATGCATATTTTTTAAAAAGTTATTCACATGCGAAAAGAAGAAGAAAAAAGAAGAAACAGAAAATGAATGCAGGTAGAAAGATTTGGTTGTAATCTAACATAGGAACGCGTGTGCGTCTTTACCTATCTGTAAGGCATCCTTATGACCATTTTTCATTAAGTGTTCTTTCCTAAAATTATTGAAATTTTTCATTTTTTTTAAAGCTTACTTTTGCGAGAAAAATAAATATTTATTAGCTTAAAAATTATTCTTATACTAAAATTACATAAGATTCGGTTAATAATATGATAATGAACAGGCCATCCAAATTTTATGTTCATATGTTTATTTGTTTAAAAATTATGTGCAAAAGAAGAGAAAGAGAAAACGGGCTGATCCTTAAATTTTTTTGACCAGTGTAGTTTACTGTACAAATTTAGTTCGAATTAATTCAGAATTTCTAAAGTTATCGTGTTGAAAAATTAAGCGGCCGCCACTTGGATCAAAATGGCGGAGCATGCTGCTCAGTGCACTGTTAAAAAATTCAACAGAAAACTCTGTGTAATCTATTATCTTAAGTCTTACGCAAAATTACAGAGAAAAGTAAGCGGATATGTTAAAACACTTATTTTATACATTCATTTTAATAACTAATATTCATTTAATTAAGTATTGGTAAGAATATATTTAGGACTTGCAATGCTTTATCTAAAGTTAGAAACAGTCATTTTTAATTTTAATTAAAAAATTAAATAATAAAATAAGGTAAAAATAAAGAATAAAGATTGAGAATCTCGATTATTCATTTTTAACTAAGAATTACTGTAAATTTACAGAGACTCTGGATAAATATTTACATTAAATTTACAGAAATTTTTAGCAGTGTGAACTAATCTAAAATATTTATAAGATAAGTCCACTGCCCAAATTTAGTACGAATAAATTCAGTATTTCAAAAGTTATCGCGATAACAAATTCTCAAGTGGAAGCGTTCAAGTGTCTGCAACTTGGAAACAAAATTGCAGAGAAATTTGCCAACCGAAATCATAGACATTTGATTGATAAATCTATTTTTCAACTTTGGTTTGAATTGATTAAGTATTTCAAATGCTATCGTGACAATATTTTTTCAAGTGGCCGCCATTTAGAAACAATATGACGGAGCAAGTTGCCCAGCAAACTCATCCAAAATATTTAAACCATAAATTCACTATCCAACTTTGGTTCCAATCTGTGCAGTGTTTCAAAAATTATTGTTATGTCAAATTTTCAAGTGACAGTCTCAGTGGCTGCAACTTGGAAACAAAATGGAGGAGCAACTTGCCCAGCGAAATTATCCAAGATATTTGTATAATAGGTACACTGTCCAAAAGTTATCGTGATGGCAAATTTTCAAGTGGCAGCCTGATTTAAAGTGGCCGCAACTTGGAAACAAAATATCGGAACAAGTTGCCCAGGGAACTCATCCAAGATATTTATATAATAAATTCGTTGTCCAAATTTGGTTCGATTTGGAGTATTATTTCGGAAGTTATCGAGATTATAAATTTTCAAGTGGTGGCCTGATTTCAAGTTGCTCCGCTTAGTTCAATATATCCACCACTTTGTTAAAAATGGCTTATAAAGTTCCTTAATAAACTTCGTTGAGACTTTTATATGGTCTATGTATACATCAAAATTCAAACAAACTCAGAATACGTTTGTAAATAATGTGAATTTGAAATTTTCAAGTGGTCTCCACTTGAAAACAAAATGACGGAACAACTTGGTTAACAAACACATTCAAGATATTTATAAGATCAGTTCACTATCCAAATTTGGTTCGATTTGAAGTATTATTTCGGGAATTATCGTGATGACAAAATTTTCATTATAGGTAGATAGATAGATAAATAGATATAAACGAAGTGATTGCAATAGGTCGATATCTAAAGAAATCAACCTAAAAAAAGGATTTTATATTAGATTGATTGCGGGAAATGATGGGGAATTGACCGCCTAATGATACTTTATCGCAAATAAAAGTAATAAATAGTTTTCTGAATCTTGAACAATTTTAAATTAACCATTTCATTAAGCATGTATAATAATGAATCCATCAAGTGTGGAATAGTTTTCTGATTTGCATTCAATTATCCCTTTTTCCCCTTTTTCTGTATTAGTCCCCCATCATACTTTAGGTATCGGGAACTTAAAATACGATCGTAACTTAATTACGATCGGTTTAGGTTGTCAGTTCCTAGTTTGTTAGTATGTTAATTTGTTTGTTTGATTACACGATATCTTAAAACAAATTATCGCAAAGAGATCAGACAAGTTTTAAAATATCATTTATGACACTGGCAAACATCCTCTTTGTTTTCAACCTTTTAATATGAAAACTTCGTAAGTTATTGGAAATTTATTATTTTATTAACATTGAAGAATACGGGAATTTTCGTATAAACATGTATTATGAGGATTATTTTCATCGTAAAGACATCGAAGTAGTTTCAAAATATCATTTATGATATTGGAATCAAAATCATTGACTACGAACTTTCTATTTTTAAACTTTCGTAAGTTATTAAAAATTTACTTTTTTTTTTCTCTCAAACATGGGAGAATGGGGCAAAATAACGCATAAACGCATATTATATCGATTATTTTTATCGTAAAAATGATAGAGAAGTTTTAAAGTATAATTTATGAAACTGACAAGAAGATCACTCACTGTGGGTCTTTTATTTTGGAAACTTCGCAAGTTATTCAAAATTTGCGGGTTTTTTTAACATAGCAGAATAGGGCAAATTTCACATAAACTTGCATTATGGGAATTATTGGATTGAAAATATTATAGAGTTTCAAGAAAACTGAAATATCAAATGAATTTTAATAAAATTAAACAGCAAATTAGGATTAGGTAAATAAATGTATCAAAGTGGAGTTTAGATAGCCTAGTGGGTGGGGCATATCATTCTGCGATTGTGTCGAGAGGTCGGCATATCTCATACCTCTGAAAAAGAATGTAGTATGACCTATATAGTAGAAATCTATCTGAACAAGTATATGATGTGAAACTGATCAGCGAATTCCACCTATGCCAATTAGTTCTTTCATGTGGTTACTAAAATTACATCCGCAGCCAGTTTCCAAATAATCATTACGCACGCTCAAATTCAAATTTTTAATTGTTAATTACGCCTATTTAACAGTAACTGTAGTCATAAAAACCAAATTTGGCACATCCAATTTGACAAAATTCTTTCATTTAAGACCAACGAAAAGTGAAATAATACAATAGTTTATAACTCTCACGGATGCCAGAAGAGTCAGCCTTGTCTTTAAAATAAATAATTAATATATTTTTTTAAGAATCTAAGGACAAAAATAAGTTATTTTCTTGCGATAAATAATTATATTAAAAAGATAATAAAGAATCATGGTAAAACATATTACATTTAAAAATTAATTGGAATTAATTTATTCTGAAACAGATACAGCTTATTCCAGATCAGACGGTGATATTTCTTTCCTTTTATATCTATTTTTAAGACTAGTAGCTCTTATTTTCAGTCACAGGAAAAAATGGCGTTTTATTTAGATGGAAACATTAAAGAATGACTCAAAAGCAAATCACTTACTCAGGGCCTTTTTTTTTCTTCTCTTCTCTTTTCTTTTCTTTCTTTCTTTCTTTTTTATTTTTTTTTCAGTGATTCCCTTGTTTTTATCAACAAAAATTCCATTGAAGAAAGAAAAAAAAAAAAAAAAAACTGTGAGTAAATATTATAATAAATAATACTGTGTTTTCCGCGCACCAAAAGTCGACTTGTTTAAAGATAAAATCAACCTTATTAACTTTTTTGCATTGAACTATCTACATCATATTCACTGAAAAACCATGACCCACTATTATGATGGGAACCAGACAATTCACCTCATTATTAACTGCATTTTAAATTATTGTTATTATGATAATCTTCAATGAGAAGGCAAAAATGCTGAGGATTTTCTTATGATTCAATTGATCTTTTTAGAGATATTAGAACATTTTAACTGCGTATCAGAAAGGTTATTTAAATTTTAAAAAGCCAATCAGGATTTTTTTTTAATTTTTTTTTAAAGATAGATATATATATATTTTTAATTATTATTATTAATAGCACACTATTAAAATATATTCTACACTATGTCAGTTGTAGTAATTCTATTGTAAGTACTAAACATAATTTTTAATTTTATGAAAAATGGTGGATGTCATTTTTAGAGCTGCCAACTTTTTAGTTTATTCCGTAGAATTGTTAGTATCCGCCTTTTATCCGTACCTCTTTTTTTTTTTTTGGCAGAGCAGTTTTCTTCTTAGTAGTACGACAGGACTATTTCTTTCAGACAGCGATTTTGCGTTGTCGCCGTTCATTGTATTACACCTTCAATTTTTTTTTTTCTTTTATTTAGATAATATTTAATTTAAAAAATAAAACATGCTTGTGGAGAGTGAAATATAATAGTAGTGGATAATTTAATTTAATTTATAGAAATGACAATGATATGGGAAAAACTACTTTAGCCATTTTCTTTTCAATAATAAACAAAACGGGAAACGGATAATATTTTACCTGGAGACATTTTGTATATTTAAACCAATTAAAAAATGTTTTTTTCTCTTTTCCCTCTCGCATTAAGTTAAAAAGTATTTTAAATAAAATTAACAAAAATCATGCTAAAGCAATGGAACGGCTTGGACCGTTTGGCGGAATTTGAAATTTGGCATCGAAATAGCTCGGATGTTTCTGGCCAAGATAATTACTTATGCAAATGCGATGCCCATTTTGGTTCATCGCCAAAATGACAACAAAAATATAAAAACCGCAAAAGGGCTCCTGTGTAAAGATATACCAAAGTAATTTTAAGAAATGAATATAACAATCGATGCTGGGGAATAAAATACAGTTACTGCATGTCTTTAAAGTTACAAAGAATGTAAGCAAAATTTTACTGCCGAAACGTCAGTGGAGGCCTCCATGTAGACTCAAAAAGATTTTGGGTTCTTTTTGTCTGTCTGTCTGTTTGTCTCGCGATAGCGGCCGCAAAAATCACGCCATTGACTTGAAATTTGGTACACGTGTTCATGAGCCCCACAGAATTAGCTGTATAGTTTTGTATGTGTATTCCATTTGCAGTTCGTGTACAGGGACACACCAATATTTTTCTTATCATTATGGCCTATGAGCAGAATTTGTATGTAACCGCAATAGCGCGGCTGCAACAATCCTCCGATTGGCACGCACGTTCAGGCTCTGTACAGAAATAGCAGTATAATTTTTTATGTCTATATTTTTTATGGATTGTGTACAGGGACACGCCAAAATTCTTATCATTACGGCACATGAGGTGAATTTCGTTTAAACGCATTTTAACATCATTACTTTGCAATCAACAAAACTAAATTAGCGTACATTATTGAGATGTTTAAACTTATGTTTTCTTCAGAAAATATGTGCTCTTAGGCATCCTAATTAATGTACAGGGCCTTGCAAAAGTGTTCTGGCAGTGCCACGTAATCATCCAAATTACGTCAAATTTCGGAAAATTATTCATGAAAAACGTATAATAAGCTGAATAGTTTTTAATGGTGTATATAGTAGTTATGGTTCGTTTACAGAGACACACAAAAAAAATTTCGTGACATTAGAGCCTATGGACAAATTTTTATTTAAGCGCACTTTAATGCGTTTATGCTACATCGAACATCATGGAATTAACATACATTATAAAGATGCTTATAAGCATGTTTACTTTAAAAAAAAAAAAAGGATATGTGTAAATAAAATATTTTATTTACGGGACCACACAAAAAAGTTCCGATGACGTACTGTAATCGTCCAAATGATGTCAAATTAGGTTGAAACATTAATGAGTTGTAATTAATTAAACAGGTGTATTCTTTTTTAGTGTATACAATTACTGTGGCTCTTTTTTCCAGGATATATAAAAGAAATTTCGTTCTATTACGTTCTATACTCGGTATTTTTTAAAAGTGTATTTTAACGTGGTTATACCCCATTAAATGTAATGAAATTTTATTAGAATTTCAAAAGAATGTTTTTCAGTGGAAAAGTATAGTCATAGAATTGGTAATTCATTTACAGGTTTACACAAAATAATTTTGATATGTTATGTAATAATTTTGCATGAAATTTGGTACAAGTATTTATGAATTACATGGAATTAATACAAGACAATCAGTTATTAGGAATGCATATATATAGATAGACAGTTATAGAAAGAGAAATACAGCGGTGGGTTGAGTGGGGCGGCAGCCCCCTCAGAAACGTTTTTGTTTATGTAGGAAGTCAATCGAGTCAATATATATACATATATATATATATATATTGTATAATAAGGAATAAATAAAAATGGTCTGTTGAGTAATGCATGATGCAAATAGAACGTTGAGTCTCCTGATCTGCAGATCCACTAGTTTCCTAAACATCAGTGGAGGCCTCCATGTGGAGACTCAAAATGATTTTGGGTTCCGTCTGTGTGTTTGTCTGTCTGTCTCGCGATAGCGGCCGCAAAAATCACACTACTGACTTGGAATTTGGTACCCATGTTCATGAGCCACATAGAATCAGCTGCTGGGTGTGTTAAATAGTTTTGGTAATTAGTTTTAGGTGTGTGTGTTATTTGTAGTTCGTGTACAGGGACACGCCAAAGTTTTTCTTATTATTATGGCCTATGGACAGAATTTGATATATTGAAATAATGGCAGCAAAAATTCCTGAATTGATTTGCAAATTGGTACACATATTCCCGGGCTATACAGAAATAACTGTATAATTTTTGGTCTACGTATTGTTTAATTTTCGTGAACAGGGACACAGAAAAAATTTTCATATCATTATGGTCTATAGGGTGAATTTCGTTTAAATGCATTTTAACATCGTTACTCTGCATTCAGCAAAATGAAATTAGCGTACATTATTGAGATGCTTACACTCTTGTTTTGTGTAGAAAATATGTGTGCTTAGGCTTCCTAATTAATATACAGGACCTTACAAAAGTTTTCCAACAATATCACATAACCATTCAAATTATGTCAAATGTCGAGCAATTATTCATGGAAAACATAGAATAAGTTTAATAGTTCTTGTATATAATGTTTATGGTTTATTTACAGGAACACACCGAGAAACTTTGGGACATTAGGGCCTAAGGAGAAATTTTTATTTAAGTGCATTTTAATACGTTTATGCTGCATTCAACATAATGGAATTAACACACTCTAAAAATATGCATAAAAGTATGTTTACTCAAAAAAAAAAAAAAAAAAAAAAAAAAAAACAGCAATGTATAGACTAAATAATTTATTTACAGAACCACACAAAAGATATTCCGATGACATTCTCTAATAATCCAAATGGTATCAAATTAGATTGAAATATTAATGAGTTATAATTAATTAGGTGTATTCCTTTATTTGATGCATATAATAACTGCGGATTCTTTTCAGTAACATACAAAAGAATTTCGTACCATTACGATCTATAGACGGTATTTCTTAAAAGTGCATTTTAACATGATTACACCCCATAAAATATAATGAAATGTTATTAGAATGTTTAAAAGCATGTGTTTTATGTGGGAAATTGTGGGCATGGAACGGTTAATTAGTTTATAGGGTTATACAAAATAATTCTAACATGTAATGTAATCTTTTTGAATGAAATCTGGTAGAAGTATTTATAAGTTAAAAGAAAGTAATAGAAGGCTTTTACTAGGAAAATATATAAGTATACACATGTATAGTTATAGATATAGAAAGAGAGATACTGCGTGGCCCCTCAGAAACGTATTTGTTTATGTAGCGAGTAAAACGAGTCCAAGCAATATATATATAATGTTATACGCTATATGTTATATATTATATAATGTTATATATATATATATATATATTTATATTTAAGAATTCTGTCTCGTTATAAAATTTAGCCAATTAATAAATACATGATAATACCTACAACACAAAAATAAAATTGATTGTAATACGTTTTAAAAGCTAGCACAGAAATTTTATGAATCATTTTTAATTCCAATTAAAAGATAAAACCAATTTAAATTACTCACGCCAACACGAGTAAAAGGACCATAAAAAATAACGGCAAAAGAATTTTTTTTTGAAATTGATGAAAGATTTCAATAATAACTTTCTATTAAAAATGTATCTGGAAATGAGAATTGAATTAAAAAGCATATATATATATATATATATATATATATATATAATACGGAATAAATAAAAATGATCTGTTGAATAATGTGTGATGCAAATAGGATATTGAGGCTCCTTATCTTCAGATCCACTAGTTTATTGTTTTTCACCGTAATTACATATTGGATAAAATTACTTTGTTAAATAAAAGAAGTATGTGTAAAAAAAATAAAAAGGTAAAAAAAAAGTCTAACAATACTGCGGATTAAATTAAGAAATAGGCAGCTCTGTATTATGGCGTCTTATTTTAACTTATTGCTATACTTCCATTTAATAAAAATAACATCATCTTATGTCTCTTGAATGAAAAACATCACGAAATATTTTTAGTTGAAAATGTGAAAACTTTTATTTATTTATATTTTAGGACTAGGAGGGCTATTAGTTTCAATCTGGATGAAAACGTCGTCGCCAGTTTTTGTAGACCAGTTTTGTGTAGCACCAAAAAAGGATTAAATAGATTAGAAATATCAGTCCTATCGTTATAAATTTGGTACCAAATAAAAGGGGTGATTTTTCTGGATGCAGGGGTGCAAATTGTTTTTCGACACGACAATTAGATATTTTTAAATTAACTAAAATATGAAATTTAGGTAGCAACACTTCATTTTAATTCATTTCAGTCATTTTAAAAAGTAGGTGGCCCAGTTTTACGATCAAAAAATGAGATAAAAAATAAATTAAAAAATAAAATTAAAAATTAAAAATAAAAAGTTTACAGATTGAAATTAATAGTCCTCCGTACTAAACTAAATTCTGTGTTTGGCAGAATTTTTCTTTAATTATTGTTATTATTTTTTTTAAATAGAGAGAAATAATAGTTTAGAGAAAAAATATTTATAAATTTACACTTGATAAATTTTCTTAGACTTGGTTTTTATTTCTAATAATTTTACTAAGTCTAATCTATGAATAATTAAAAAAATAAATAAATAAATAAATAAATAACCAAGTTTAAACTAGCTGCACTTTGTTAAAAATCTACCGACTACAAACAGTCCAACAAATATATTTTTTACTCTGAACATCTCTCGCGATTTTTTTTTTTTTTTTTTTTTTTTTTGAGAAGGAGATGTTTAGAGAAATAATATTTATAAATATGATAGATTATTTATTAATATGATAAATATGATAGATTTTCTTAGACTTGGTTTTTATTTCTAATAATTTTACTAAATCTAATCCATGAATAATTTTTCAAAAAAAATGAACCAAGTTTAAATTAGCTCTACGTTTTATTTTTCTTTCTTTCTTTATTTTATTGAAATTGGACGATATTTCTCCGGTAGAGATGTGTTTTTCTTTTTTTCTTTCTTATGTATATATATATATATATATATATATAATATATGTATGTATAAATGATAAATATCGTAATAAAATTTAACCTTAAAATTTAGCAATTAATAGATACAAAACAATACCAGCATATATATAAAGAAGAAAATAGATTAGAAGTATCAGTCCTATCGTTACAAATTTGGTACCAAATAAAAGGGGTGATTTTTCTGGATCCAGGGGTGCAAATTGTTTTTTGACACGACAATTAGATTAATAATAATAATAATAATTAAAGAAAAACCAAACCAAACCACAAATTGCGAGTATTTTGAAGGAATTTAGATTTATCGATTAACAGCATAAAATTTACTAATCTGAAACAACCTATTGAAGATCTGAATGATGGCGGTACTTTTCATGTTTTGTGGGCAAATATTACATAGGCCAGACAAAACGTGCATTTATAATTCGAATCGGCGAATCAAAAATTATGTGATAAAGCAAGACCTAAAAACAAGACCCCATACCTCAACATTCTTGGTCCATGAACCATCAGATTTTTTTTTCTTTTTCCCCACTCGTATTATCTAACATTGCCTTTCTCTATTTTATTTAAATTTTTGGGAAGCTTAGTATATTATAAAAAATGCTTCAAATTTAGATAATTATCTCTGCAGCCTTACTCCGTTTTCGGGCATTTGGACAGTGACTCTTTTTAACAGTTAATTTTTTTTACCGTCAAAAATCGCTGCTTATATTTCTTCTTTTTTTGCTAGACGTTAATTCCTTACTTCCGGTAATTATTATATAAACTCTCCCCCCCCCCCCCGCACCTCCCCCTCAAATATTCTAACTGCACTGGCAAATGATTTCCAGGTTAGATCCGAAACAACTGTCTACTCTTTTTTACCTTTTCTCTCATCATACTATTAAAATTCCATTGTACGTATGTATCTTCTCATGAATTGTTGAACGCGGAAGGTACTAAAAGATGCGAAATAACCTAAGGATTCCGAGTTGACCAGTTAAATTAAATTATTATTATTAGTTTAAAATTCATCGACTTAAACCCAGAGATACAAGATAAGCAATGCAGCGTACTGCTAAAAAATTAATGACCTAAAACAATACCAACTGCCTGATGCGGTTTGGCAGGAAAAGTACTTTACCTGCTGCAGCGGGATAGGTTAGAGAAATCTTAAATTCAAAAATTTGATGTAATCGCCCAAAATGAGGTTTTGAGCGACTTAAATGGATTATTTATTTATTTATTTATTTATTGAGTGATATTGAAAAACAGTGATTATTATTATTATTTATTTATTTATTATTATTATTGTTATTATTATTATTTGTTATTCATTTAAATATAGTTATCAGTATAAAATAAGTTAAGTAAAAAATACAAACACAGTGGCATTTATGATTTAAGTAAGGATTTTTATCGGATTTGGCTATTTTGTGTGCTTAAGGGAGTGAATTGTTTAAATGTTTCTTAGCCACACTTGATGCTCAATCTTGACGTAATCTTTCACTGCTACCATCATTTTTACATGAGGATTTGTTTCAAAACTCGTTAAGGAACTAGTAGACATTATAAAATTCTTTTGTAAATTACCATCTTAAAATTAAGAAGTTCTATTTACGTGAATTAAAATGTAGCAATATTATGTGTGTATTTTAAATTGTCTTCAAAACCATTTAAATTAAGAATGTAAAATTAAAAAAAATAATTTATTTATGATGCATCATCGTTGATATTTTGTAATCACCTACAACCCTAATTTCTCATTATTATTGTTCAAATATGTATTTCGAATATATTATTACTTCGTGGATCCATTGATATTAATTAATAAGAAACAATTTTATGTTTGAATAATGGAATTTCAGGTTTTTCCAAACTTAAAATTGTGTTTTAAAGTGTTGTTGTGTTTTAAGATGGATACTAAAATTAATATACATACATAATTGAATGTTTATAAGGTATCTTCCCTACGTTTTTATTTAAGATTTAGTCTAAATTTAGCAAAAGTGGAACATTTAAAAATTTTCCGGAAAACGTTTGAACTTTACATTTTTATTTTGAATAGTTTTGAAGAAATAAAAAATAATTAATAAATACACATATAACTTAATATTGCTGAATTTTTGAGCACATGTATGCATTTTTTTTTTTTTTTTTAATTATTATATTTAAGAAATATTTTTTAAACTTAATAAAGTGCCTTTATAAGGTCCACTGTCCCTTTAATTAGTGTTTAGCTTTCCCCATGTCGTCTCGAAAAAAAAAAAAAAAAAAAAAAAAAAATTAATTAATTACTTCAAAATAAAAACATTGGACTCACTTTTAAATCAAATAAACCTCCTTCAAAAACTAGTTACTTTATAGACTTTATTGCTTTATAAAGCTTCATTAATACCAAAGCAACTTGACTATATATATATATATATATATATATAATTCGAGGTGAGCGAACTCTCAAAAATAAATAAATAAAATAGATAAATAAAGAAGTTAAAAAAGGAAAGTCATGCGATAATCTTATAACTTACTATAATAATATCGGTTTCTATTTCAAAACCATTTCCTCCTTGACATTTATCTGCGGGTTTGCGTTTTTACACCGGTTTTTATCGAGCGCTGTGAACCATATCAATTACAACGACTCAAAAAGCCGAATACTCGGTCTGCTTCACACTTAATAATGCTTTTAATTTAGGATATTGAACCGCGGTTAAAAAAAAAAAAAATACTATAGGGAAATAGCAGTTACCCATAGTTTTACATAATTTTAAACTTTAAAAAAGTATGTATACTGAAGGGAAATGAAGAGCGGGTCAATTTACTTTTTGCCTTAAAAATAAAGAAGAAATTAATTTTTAAAAATCTTTCAGAAATGGAAAACGAATAGGCAACTTAAATAGAACTACACAGAAACATTAACAAAATATTTTGTTTTGAATATTGATTAAATTGTTTGCTTGATAAAAAATTAAAAACCTCTAACTACTTCGACATGACAGATTATTTCATTTTTTACCATGCTTTTATTAACTTCTATTCTTGTTTGTTTGTTTGTATGTTTGTCCGGTACAAATCCTGCAATCGAATTTTAACTAACTTCCCTACTGGCTAGACATTTGAAACTTTCACAATCCACGTTTGTAATGATCGATAGATGGCGCTTTTTCAGTTTTTGTTGTTAGTAAATATTATAGCCACGTGTATTTATTATTGTTCTTTTTGTTATTCTACTTAATATTCGTACTATAATTTCTCCGACATTACATCATGGAAAATTGATTGCTTTTGGAAAAAAATATTTCAGTTTATTCAAAGTTCGATCGGAAGTAGATTTTTAACTGAAGTTGAACAAATATTAGCTTCAAATCATCTGATTAATTCTTTACTTCCATTAGCCGAAGCAACTAAAATTTTAAATTTGTCATTTGGAAATAAATGGAAGCTTAATTCTGGATTTCTTGGTCCTTTGGAGTTACACTGGAGCACACAACAGTATGTGTTATCTTTTTTACCGGATTTATTCATTTTTATTCAATAAATATATGTGAAACTAAACATCGTCTAGCAATGGCGGCTTAATGAAAGCCGAATTAAAGCATGTTTATTGTAATTTCACCTTAGCCCACCAGAGGGCGAGCATTTCATTACAATCGCGGATAGCTCACAACCCGATGACAACATAATACTTAGAAGTCCGAATTTCGAATTTTCGAATAGTTTTCTTATAATTAATTAAAATATGAAATTAATAACCTCCTTATACCTTATAAATAGGCATTAAAATATTAGCTATAATTTAAATGTTGCCAAAAAAAAAAAAAATATTACGAGTTCATTTTCTTTCGACATAAAAATAAATACATTTAATTAAACGTGAGCGTTAAAAAATTGTAAAAAGTTAAATTATTCAGCTCACAAAAATTGACGTCACTTTAAAAATTTTATTTGCTGTAAAACTGATAAAATTTTAATTTAAAATTTCAAAACCGCAGAAAAAAAAAATGTCAAACTTCCATTTTCGAATGTAAACATAAACACTTCATTTCATAGGTTTGTATATACACAATAAATATCCACTAATATATAGTAACTAGTATATAACCCCGTCAAAAATGACGGAATGTGAAAAATAAATCTTGAAAACAATGTTTAGAACATGAAGATTACCACGTGATCATTTAAATGTATTTTCAATTTTTGTTTATAAATCAAATGTGTTTCGATACTTTTTAATTTTCGTTCTGAAATTAAAAAAATTCTACCCGATCAATAAATATGAATGACAATAAAAAAACTGCTCGCTGACAAAAAGTATAGGCCCGACAACCACAACAGCAACAACACATCCCAGTGTTCCGTTAAGTGCTCTATTTAAAGTCATCATAATAAGAATAATCTGGTGTGTCACTCACACGATTTTCTCTTACCCTGAAATTTAATACTATAAGTGCAGGTTGGAGATTAAAAGGTAAGATAACGAGTACTGTTATGTAAACCTATGTTGAACAATTCAAATTTGGCTTCGGAAGAGTTTTATATGATAATTAGTTCTGGCCCTCCTCAACCCCTCGTTTCATTAATGCACCTACATTTATACAGAATTTAATTCGGTTATTAAAAAATAATTCTGTTTTTAAAAAATTATTTATTAAAATTATTTATTAAAATTATTATTAATTTTTTTTTTTTTTTTTTTTTTTTTTTTTTTTGTTAAAGTTGAAAAGAATCAATAACTTTATTTTAAATTATCGCAGATCGATGGTTCAACCATTCGTTTTAAACGTATTGTCGAGCTCTCATGAAAATTTACTCCCCTCGAGGGGGGGGGGGGTGGCGAGGCTCCTACATACACAAAAAAATATTTCCCAGTTGACTATCTCTATTACAAAAAATATATATTCGTTTTATTTGGTCTAGCGCAGTCTATAGATGTTAAATTCTACTTACCTGCAACTTCCCCCATAGACGTAATGTATTTAAATACTTTTGAATGCCCCTGTACACGAACCATTTGCTTCATCTCAACGAAATCTTAATGTAGCATCCCTATATGATACACATTTAGAATACCGAGTTTGGAATTTCTGCTACTATTTGTTCTTGAGATATGCTGATAACAGACACACAGACATCCAGACACACAGACAGACAGACACACACACAGAGACCATTCGCTAAAAACATGATTTTCGTATTCAGGGACCTCAGAACATGTAAGTATAACAAAAAACCACGTTTGAAAATTTGACCCTAAAACAATACTTTCTCGACCCTATGGGTAAGAGAAAGTAAAAAACTATTCACTTCATTTTACCAAAATACTTTTTTTTAAGACTATCGAAGATCCTGTTTTCAAATACGCAAGCGAAGTGTGACGTCACTGACCTTCCGTGGATGCAAGAAAAAGATTCCCTATGTTAATCGTCCATTGGATTTTTTGTAAAAAATTATAGATATTTAAGAAAAGATTCAATATTTTTTAGATGTTTAATACAACCTATTTAGAAGAACTAGGGATAGATTTTGCAATATCTTTAAAAGTAAAAAAAAAAAAAAAAAAAAAAAAAAAAAAATGAAAATGTAATGAAAATCCTGTTTTATTTATTTATTTGAAAATTTTTGCATAGGCCTGAAGGGAAGTGCCCTCTGTGGGAATCTTTCTAAGGCGTCCTAGCCCGTATTTATACAAGTTTCGGAGAAAACCACGAAAAACTCCGAATGGCTAGGCCGACGAGCGCGACCTGGGATCGAACCCAGCACCTCTCGTCTACCAGCTTTGAGCGCAGAACCGCTTGGTCACAGGTGGGCCAATAGCATTTTGAAGATCATGCATTCATGAAAAAATGCAAACTGAGTAAATATAATTTAAAGATTTCACATTTGTAAAAAAAAAAAAAAAAAAAAAATGTGTCAAAAATCGTAAGAATTGTTGTCTGAATATATATTTTATTGAACAAACCACAAACCTGAAGTAGTTCAATTTATAAAAATTAAACGGAAATATAAGCTTTTATGTGAAACCTTCAATTGTGCAAAGTCAAACGCGCCAAGTTACTTTAAAATGTGAATGTTACAAAATTTTATGTGACTTATACTTTTTCCTTTGACAGACCATATAAAAATTTAAAAATGGTAAAATAATTGTAGTTATCAATTGAAAATGCCAATTAACGGACATTAAAATTTATCCAACAGAGTAAAATAAAGTCATGGTTTACTTTCTTGTATATATATGTATATATCTTATACTATTAAGTGAGCAATATTTGTATATATATATGTATATTTCACTGTTCTCGAAAACGGTAGCTCGGACAGTCACGTGATTTAACACAAAGGTGCCCTCCGTAGGGTCATTGTGCACATTGAAGTCAGATTTTCGAATTTTTGATTAGTTTTCTTTTAATTAATAAAAATATGAAAATAAAACATCACATTTCTATAATGACGCAGTATGGAGAATCTTAGAAGAAATTTGATTGGTTTATTTGATTTTCATTGATTTGAGTGTATTTTTACGTTGAACTAGAGCTACGTTGTGAGGAATTACGAGAGATTTGATTGGTTTATTTCTTTTCATTGATTTGAGTGTATTTTACGTTGAACTAGAGCTACGTTTAGATTTCATTTAAAAATATTTGAATTTTTAATATTTTAATATTATGTGACTTTTACAGAGAACAAATTACTATTGGCGCCGCAGGCGCCCGAGAGCATGTTTTTTGGGAAAAATTTTCATAGATCTCTGGCCAGCTAGCTGGTGAAGCCAGCTAGTATATATATATAAAGAAGAAAGTATTGGATGCGTAAAATTTTTCTACCTCTAATTTTCGATAAATTTAGACGCTTTGTGATGTCCTGAATACGATTTGAACATTCTTAGAAACTGTTTTTTTTTGCCTGTGTGTCTGTCTCTTTGTGTGTGTTTGTGTTAATTGTATCTCACAAACAAATGAACGATATTTAACTAAACTTGATATTTTGTTCGAGCTTGACTTAAAATGGTGCTGATTACATTTGGGAATCAGTCTCTCAACGAACAGAACTGTCATGCCTTTTATATATATATATATATATATATATATATATATATATATATATATATATATACATATATATTATATAAATATATATGTATAATTTTTAATATGGCAGTATAATACAAAATTTCGTATAAATGTACATAATGATATTATTTTTAGTTTTTCAATTTAGTTTTTATTTTTAGTTTTTTTTTTTTAAATTACCGATTTATAACAGCATTTGACAATTGGGGGGGGGGGGTATATATAGTGGCATTACTTCCAACTTGGCAGAGGGGTGGAGGAGTGCGCTGAGGGGTGAAAATTTTCAGTGTTAATATCTTTCAAAATAACTGCGCAATACCTTTGAAACCATAGACCTTATATATAAGGTCTATGTTTGAAACGAATGAGTGAACCATAGATCTGTGGTAATTAAAAAAAAAAAAAATCATTTCCATAAATATCAGCACAAAAGTGACTTTCTTTCGATATTTAATGTTATACTTCTCTGAGATAAAAATGGCCTACATTCCTCACGGAAAATAATTTTGATAAATAATAACTTTAATAAATAATTTGAATTGCGTGAATTTGTATAAGAGAATGTAGATGAAAGCTTTGTGATGGTCACAACAAGCTAGTTTCGTTTTGAACTGAAGCCTCATTAGTGTAATTTAAATGGCAATTGAGTTTTGTATAGTTATTTTTTCCTGCTTGCAATTCTTCAAAGCCAATTTCTTAATACGCGAGAGCACGTCATTTTGTGATCAGCTGGGCATGTAACATATTATTACATGCGATTTCACCTTTGTTAAAAAACCCCAATTACTTCTTTTAAAAAAAGTATATTGCATGTTATTACAACTTTATTATAATATTGAATTCTATATTTAGAGTTAATCTATTGTTGAATTTGGTTAGTGCTCGGCTTGACTTTCCTAGACATATTTCTTTTATGTTCTTTCAATCTTATTCATATTTTCTTTTTGACCTGTTCTGTTGAAACCCATTTGTTCTATTTTAATTTGTAACTTCAGTTTTGTGTATTTCTTCTTAACTGTTAGACATTACTGCATAAAACTACTCATCATTTATAATTGTCATAACACTAGATAGCACTGTATGTATAAATACAAATCTGTGCTGTGTTCAACTAGGAAAATACAACTTAACAAAACGCAAATGGATTTTAAATTATGCTAATGATGTGCTTCACGTCTTAAGGGCCCTCTTCACTCACCGCCGCCGGAAGCCGAAGCTAAAGTTATTCTATGGGAAATTTTTCTTTACAAATAACTTATTAACTAATACATATTTTTAAATTCTGTTTTCACATTCTGAAAATTACCAGCTGTTAAATTGAAGGACTTTTTTAAAAAATATATATTTTTTTAATTTTTTATATTTTATTTTGAAGTTGCAAAATACGAATTTTCAGTATGTGAATTTTTTTCATTTTGCAATTTCAAAATAAAATATTAAAAATTAAAAAAGTACGTTTTCAAAAAAGGTCCGCCAGTTTAACAGTTGGGTATTTTCTGAATGTGAAAACAGAATTTAAAAATATGTATTAGTTAATAAGTTATTTGTAAAGAAAATTTCCCCATAGAATAACATTGGCTCGGGCTTCCGGCGACGGTAAGTGAAGAGGGCCGTTAAGGAAATGTTTTACTATAAGTGAATAAATTTCACTCCCCCCCCCCCCTTCAACTTTGAATAAATATTCATCTAGTGCTTCAGTAAAAATAGCAGCGATGTATTCCTTTCTCATATTACAGTAAAGCGTTGATAATCCGTCATCAGTGAGAAATAGACTTTGCCGAATTACCGATTTTTCCGGATTATAAGTTTTCCAAAAATGTATCAAAATCGTCGATCAGTCACAACATCCAAAGAAATATTTCTTAAAAAATCTCTATATGTTAAATATATTTAAAAAAAGTAACTGTCGCTGGCGTCAATTTTTTTTGTCTGCGACAGCATCTTCTCCCGGAGGGGAAAGTGCTCTGCATCATGAGAGGTATCAATGTGTTCCGTATGCTTCAAGGAAGGCATTTCAGGTAATTAGAAATCTGTATCATCTTAATTAACGAAGTTATTAACTGAAAACGTCGAGTTTATAAAGGTACTCTATTTGCCACAGTAGAAAAAGTTTCTCTAATGACGTTGCTCTACTGTCATGTTTTATGCAGTATTAATTTTCTTATTCAGTGACAGGTAAAGAAGGGAATAGACGGGCAAAGCGCCATAGGGGTTAATAAGTGAAGCGAGTCGTGGGGACGCGAAGCCTTCCTCGGGGGTTGGTGAGCGGAGCGAGCAGGGGGCAGAGCCCCCTAGTAGTTTTAAAAATGTATACTACCCTAATGTATAGCCACTCAAAACCGCCTGTAAATAATTAAAATAACGTTTGATTTTATTTTTTTTTAACTAACAATTACAAAACAGCATCATGTTACAGGGAGAAACAAATTTCTGGCTGTCATGTTTATTTTGGTTTTCGGTATCGGAAACAGGAACAATCGCCCCCCCCCCCTCTTTTTTTTTTTTTCTTAATAACTTTAGAATTTGCGAATGAAAGACAAAAAAAATCATTGTTCTTTTTGGAAATTTTGCCGTCGTCTTGATTAATCAGTAAAAAAATTATGTCAGTCCACAAATCAGTGAAATTAAATGAAAATATAAAAGTTGTCATGTATGCTGTTCCGAGATCTTTTGCGAGTAACCCGTTGAGTACTACGATTTATGAGCAGAGAAATAAAAAGGAAGGGAAAGAAAAAATGGTCATCAACGTGGATTCATAGGTGCTGCTGGATTATAGGTTTCCGAATTATCAATGATACACTGTATTATTATTATATAATGATCACTCTATCCTTAATATTTTTTATAGAGGCATTCGTGGAAAATTCAGATTCTTATTTATTAAACAGTTGTATTGCTGAGCAAAATAAAGATCTTTATTTGATAGTAAATCTTAAAAAGTAAAACATACTTTGTATCAGTGTTATGATTAAAATTGATTTTGTATTAAATAGTAATTACACATTCTATTTATCACACTTATTAGAAGTCTTTGATGTCTAATTTCCGAATGACTTGAGAAAAATTACGGAAATTAATACTTTTTCACCGTTGAGTTGCAATAGAAAAACTACACACACACACCAAATGAATAAATAAATAAATAAAAATAAAATAAAATAAAAAAAGTCTAAATTAGATTAAGTATTGTTCATTATTGCCAGGAAATTTAGATATATTGAATATCTTCAGCTCTTGGAATATGACACTTCTTTATTATATCTAAAATTTTATGTAACTGTGTTGCATAGATTCAGGATATTGCAAAATACATTTCAGATTTACTCTTTACATTCAATTATATTATACAAGATTTTCATTAAGGTAAATCTAATTGGTATGTATATTTACATTAATTTGCAGACAATAACAAAAAAAAAAAATGTGGAGCGACTTCATTTGATTTTCCGAACATTAAGTAATTGACGATTGTATAAATAAATTAATCTGAGACAAATCGTTAAATAAATAAAAGTGAAAATTATAATAGGACGTTTGAGTATTTTTTTCTTTTTCTATTGTTTAATTTTACGCTATTGCACTTCAAATAATTTGTGTCCATAGACTATAATGATAAAGAATCTTTCTTTCTGTCCCTGTAAAAAAAAACTGCGAATGTTAGATTCACCAAAATCTATAGAGTTCGTGCGACGGTGACTTATAACATGTGTATAAACTTTCAGCTCATTCGAATAAGGCGTTTACAAGCTATCGCATTAAAAAAAAAATTTGGGGCCATAGGCCATAATGATAAAAAAAAAATTTCTTCGTGTCCCTGTAAAAAAAAAGGACCTATAACATACGTACCAACTTTTAGCTCATTTGAAAAAAGCGTTTAGGAGCACTTACACACGTACATACAAACATACATCACCGTAAAAAGAGCAAAAATGAACTCAGGGAACCTCAAAAACGTATAAAAACACCAAAATCTCAAAATTGCGTTTTTGACATGATTACAATACTTTCCTTACATATGTATGTTCCGGAAAAAAAGAAAATCACATTAGAATATTTGATTAATTAAAATTAACATTGCAATAAATAAGTCAAAATCGATCTCTTTAGCAACCACAGATAAAAATAAAAATTATACCATTCCCAAATGGGGCGCTTATTTGGAGATATTGCACACATGAACTCATTTTTAGTAATTTTTTACAGCTTTTCTACCCTGACTCAGCATCTAATATTCCTATAAACTATTATTTTTGATTAAATCTAATGCCATTAGCTTATTCAAGAAAATTAGCGGTTAGTACTTGAAATAATTTCTTAGCGTTGTAGATATAAGAAAACACAATAAACTTTTTTTTTTTTTTTTTTTCAAATTAGTGTTTAGTTGTAATTTTAGCATGTAAAATTGCTAGTTGTGTGTTTATCTTACCGGTTTCTATTCATTAGTTTCAATAAAAAAATAATAATAATGTATTTTTATTTAACTGATCATCAAGAACAAGTTTTACTTGCATAATTATTTAAGGTATGCCAAAAATGAGAAAATTTCTTTCATTTCATTCTTTCATTTTCATTTAAAATATATGTACAAGAAAAGATTTTTCTAGGGTAAAAATACTTCTAGATTATTACAACTGAGGTCTTTTACTCAGTATTCCCATTGAAAAACTATTAAAATAATAATAATAATAATAATAATACCTCCCGGTTCAGGTTTTTTTTTTTTTCCTTTCTTCATTAAAACATTCTTTACTAAAACTTTAGCATTTAATTTTATTTTTTAGAGTAGGGCATAAAAAAAAGTGAAGTCAGAAATGACCTACTTTATTTTATTTATTTTTATTTTTTTTAAAAACATGCCTGCGTAATAAAATTTAAATCACGTAAAACTGAACTGGAATTTTAATGTTTTTTCTGCCGGAGGAAAGAAAATAAATTATGAAAAGCATGATTAATGAAGCACGATCAATACCGAAATTCCCGTTTCTTTGTTAAAATGTTAAAGACCGCAGTCCCATTGCCTTCCAACAGAAAAAAGAGGTATCGTCACCATTTTCTGTAGACCACCATCAGGTTTGCATATTAAGAAATAATCTTTTACAGAATCTGAGTTTAAAATATGTACAGAAGAAAAATTTCATTCAAAATTAAAGCTAAATTAAATTCTGTTGACGACAAATTTTATTATTAGTATCATTATTATATTTTACTGAAATGTTGACAATTTGAAAATTAAATGTAAAACCTTTCGGAAAATGAATATCTATAGTAAATAATATTGTCTAACAACTTTGTTACTTCTTTTAGAAAAAGAAAGAAAAAAGAAGAAAAGAAAGAAAGAAAGAAACGAGAGAGAGAGATAAAAGCAGTAAGTTGTATTTGGATATGGATTTATTTATTTTAATGCTACAGGACATTTTTCTTGCAATCTACAATTTCGCGTCTTTTCTAAATTTATAGACAATATGGAGTATATTAACCTGCTTTATTTTTTACACAAAAGTAAAATGAACATTTATTTAAATCGATTTCAAAAAGAAAACAATATGTAATATGATATGAATCATATATATATTGTTTTCTTTTCAATATATATATATATATATATATATATATATATATATATAATAAAGATTATCTATTAAGCATAGTAGAAGCCATGCAACAGATATAAGATCACTGAAACACCAATGACCAATGAGATAAAAAAAAAAAAAAAAATCATCAGTGGATGAAATACACTAATGTAAAGAAACCAGATCTATTAATTAACAGCCTGCAAAACAAACGAATCAATAAAGTAAAACAACAAATCTTAACTTAAAACCATAAACTTATCAAAATTAATGAAAAAAACAACCTAAGAAACACAAGGTAGGAAGAAGGAGGCAGGCGGCAAGACTTGTGACTTGCCTGTGGGGTTACACTAGTTTTACGCCGGCAACACTCCCCCAGCCTGCCACAACCAGAACAGGAACCATATGGATTTAAAAATGCAAATTTCAAAGCAGATGAACAACAATGAAACCACGAAGCCACAATGAAATTCACCGATTGATCACATTGTGTTTAACAGTATAATTAGAACATTAAATATAGTTGACAACTCAAAACGGAAAAAACTGAAATTTTAATGGAAAATGAAAGTTTGCATAGTAATACAAAGCAAATGCAACAAGCCTTCTACTTTTTTTTTTTTTTTTTTTTTTAATTTAATTTCTCAAACCCACCCAACCATCCAGCCTTACAACACCACCCCACCTCCGTAATCAAACATCTGCCCACCCAACCACCACCTTTTTTATTGTCTTTTATGATTTTATAATTTTTTTGTTGATATACACAAGAGTGTACACAGCTTTTTTTTTTTTTTTTTTTTTTGTACTGACAGAGACATAGTTAAGGATATAAAATAGAAAATACAAAGTTTTTAGGAAAACCCATTTTAGCAGTGGCTGTGATCAGTTTATTAATATTCTTGTTTTTAAACTTTGCAGAGCATAAATTATTAATTCGAAATAAATGGTTAATGATGATATTTCTAAATACCGAAAGATGCAGACATGAATTAAAATGTGTAAATAAGTTTACATTAAAACAAAAATCTTGCCGTTTGTCATAGATATCTGTGTAAAGTTTATTACCATCGATGATTATTTTGAGATCTAAAAAGTTAATAGATTGATTAGTCAGAGTATTTTGAGTTAGCTTTAAATTAGGTGGATAATTGAAGGAAAAGCCATTTTGTGAGTTCTTGTTGAGATAAAATACAATAATATCATCGATGTAACGATAAAATCGAACATCATCATTGCAAATTTGCTTTTCATAATAATAAAGATAGAGATCTGCCAAAATACTGGAGCTACAACCTCCTTGTGGAATGCCTAATTGTTGCAAATAGATATCGTTGTTGTGGAAGATATAATTATTATGGATAACAAAGTTAAGAAGTGTTTTAAATTTTTCTTCTTTAAAATTGTAAGGAAGATTAATTTGAGCTTTATATTCTTGAAAAAGACTGTAAATGATATTACTAAGATCTGATAACTCAATATTATTGAAAAGATCTTGAAAGTCAAAAGTCATAATATTGTCTATTGAATCGAGCGATTTGATGTATTGAATTAATTGAAAGCTATTTTTAAGACAGTGTAAATTATCAACTTTGCAAGTACATTTGTAAATTTGTTTTAGAATATCCAGTAGAGCTTTATTAGCATTGTTGTTATAAGTGTTACACCCAACAGTGACAGTGCGAAATTTAATTGGAGATTTGTGAAACTTAGGTATGAGAACTATATAAGGATAATGAAAGTTATTGAAGGGAAGTTGAAGTAGTTTATAGTAATTATGTATTTTTCGGTTATTAATAATAAGGTTATTATTAGTTAAACTGAAGATTTTACTATTATTGATTGAAGAGTTTAAAATAGAGAGATAGTAGGATTTACAAATAATGGCATAATTATTAGGTGATTTGTCAACATAAGTGATCACAAAGTCATCCTGTAGTGATTTGATTGAGATATATATATAAAGCTGATTGTTTGTCTTTCCGGATTTTCTGTTTGCTATACAGAGATACACCATTCAACCGACCTCTATGAAAAGTGGTATACTTACTAAGTCAGGACAAAATCTAGCTAACGCCGTACTTTTTAGTTCAGTCGGATAATTGGATCAAAAAGTATTAAATGAAAACCCCATTTTAACTTTAAAATGATTAAAAAGCTAGAAACATTTTACGTCAAAATAAACAAATGAAATACACATTTATTTATTTATTTATTTCGGAAATAAAATAAAATGTTTTTAATTTCGCGTAAATAATAAAAGTTAGAAAAAAAAATCTTATTACGCTACGAAAATTGGTATACTTTTTAATCAGGAATTCGCATGTAAATAAATATTTCCATACAGATATTTGGCATGAACTTGATATTTTTATTCATCTGATTTAATTTCTTTTCTAAAATAAAACAAACTTTTTCGTTCTTATTCATACTTTGAGTGCAACACATATGGAGTTCGTTTATGTTCTCACCCTAATTTTAAATCGTTATAATTTGGATTTATTAAGATTTTTGTGTGTGTGTGTGTGAATGTGAAATATATTTAGTATCGGACCCCTTTGGCAGAATTTGAAATTTGGCACCGAGGTAGCTCGACTGTTTCTCGCCAAGGTCTTTAGTTACGCAATTGCGATAGCCATTTCAATTCTTCACAAAAATATTTAAATTCGCAAAGAGGATACCATACCAAAGCTGCGGCTTTTGCATTTATTTATTTATTTGTAATATTTTCTATTAAAGACTTCGGGAAATGTTTCATACATTTCTTGTTTCATTTTAAACCTTTGTTCAGTTCTTTCATTTATTTCAAAATTCTATAAACACTGTTTTAACCTGGGTAACGCCGGCTAGACCTGTTAGTGTGTATATATTTCAATATTTATTTTTTGCATGAGAGAATTATTAATGAAAATAAAGTCATCTTGACAAAACCATTTAGAGAGTTTTTGCAAGAATTTTAATTTTTCTTTTCTTG
Source organism: Salticus scenicus (assembly GCA_963930645.1). Classification (NCBI taxonomy): domain Eukaryota; kingdom Metazoa; phylum Arthropoda; class Arachnida; order Araneae; family Salticidae; genus Salticus; species Salticus scenicus. The sequence continues at coordinate 15,591,332 of OZ005655.1, forward strand.
CTTTCTTCTTCCGAGATGGGAATATCAATCAAGTTAAAATAAACATTTGGTAGACAGATTTTTAAAACGAGAACTTATTATTTTTTTTTTTTTACTTTCTCTTACCCATAAGGTAGAGAAAGTATTGTTTTTGGGTCAAATTTTCGAACACGAGATTTTGTTATATTTACACGTTTTGAGGTCCCCTGAATACGAAAATCATGTTTTTAGCAAATGGTCTGTGTGTCTGTGTGTGTGTATGTGTGCCTGTCTGTTATCAGCATATCTCAAAAACAAATCATGGCAGAAAGTTAAAACTTGGTATTCTAAATGTGTATCATATAGGGATGCTACAGTAAGCTTTTCGTTAAGATCAAGCAAATGGTTCGTGTACAGGGACAATCAAGAAAATTCTAATACATTATGTCTATGGGGGGAAATTGCAAGAAAGTAGAGTTTAACGCCTATAGACTGCACTAAACCAAATGAAACGAATATATATTTTTTGCAATAGAGATAGTTAACTGGGAAAAAAATTTTGTGTATGTAGGAGCCTCGCCTCCCCCCCCCCCTGGGGGGAGTAAATTTTCATGATGGGTATCTTTCAAAAGAGCTCGCCAATACCTTTAAAACGAATGGTTGAACCATCGATCTGCGATAATTTAAAACAAAGTTATCGATTTTTTTTACTTTTAACGAAAAAAAAAAAAAATCGTACTTTTTTTCTTTTTTTCTTTTTTAATATTGAGAATAAAATGGATTTTTTTTTGGATATTTGGTGTTATACTACTTCTCTAATATGGAAATTGTCTGCCTTATCATACAAGATAATTTTTTTAAATAATAATTTTAATAAATTATTTTTTAAAAAGAGAATTATTTTTTAATAACCGAATTAAATTCTATATAAATGTAGGTGCATTAATGAAACGGGGGGTTGAGGGGGGCGGTAGCCCCCTCACACAGAATTAATTATCATATAAAACTCTTCCGAAGCCTAATTTGAAATGTTTAACATAGGTTTACATAACATCGTTATCTTACCTCTTAATCTTCAACCTGTATTTATAGTATTAAATTTCAGGGTAAGAGAAAGTCGTGTGAGTGACACGCCAGATTATTTTAATGTTGTTTTTAGCATGAAAGGTTAATTGCAAAATATTAACAGATTTCGCGTCATTTTCACACAATTATAAAGAAACTTAACCATTAAATGGATACCAATTTTGTGCGTTATTCTATTTACAAAAAATCTGATGTGGGCACCACATGACTTCCTTATACACTTTTAGAAATATACATAATGTTAAAAAACATTGACATTGGCCCCGAAACAGTTGGCTAAAAATATTTAAAAAAAAAATGAATTATCACCGTGTTCTGAGCTTTTCTGAAAGTTAGCTAAAAACCGATTGCAAGATTTGTACTGGTAACGCTGACGAAGGCAGCAGGGACCCGAAAAAATTGGCTAAAAGTATTAAAAAAAGGAATTTTACCATGTTCTGAACTATTCTGAAAGTTTCAAATGTCTACCTAGTCGGGAAGTTAGTTAAATAATTTTTTTGTTGGACCATATAAACGCTGCCGAAGGCAGCAGGGACCTGAAACAGTTGGCTAAAAGTATTAAAAAGATGCATATTCACCGTGTTCTGAACTATTCTGAATGTTTCAAATGTCTAGCTAGTCGGGAAGTTAGTTAAATAAACTTTCTGTTGAACCATGTAAACGCTGCCGAAGGCAGCAGTGACCCGAAACAATTGGCCAAAAATATTTTAAAAATGCATTATCACCGTATTTTGAGCTTTTCCGGAAGTTTTAAATGTCTAGCTAGTCGGGAAGTTAGTTACAAATCGATTCCAAGATTTGAACTGGTAACGCTGCCGAAGGCAGCAGGGACCCTATACAGTTGGCTAAAAGTATTTAAAAAATGCATTTTCACCGTGTTCTGATCTAATCTGAAAGTTTCAAATGTCTAGCTAGTCGGGAAGTTAGTTAAATAAATTTTCTGTTGAATCGCATAAACGCTGCTGAAGGCAGCAGGTATCGGAAACAGTTGGCTAAAAATATTTAAAAAATGCATTGTCAACGTGTTCTGAGCTTTTCTGAAAGTTTCAAATGTCTAGCTAATCGGAAAGTCAGTTAAATTGCAAGATTTGTCTAAACCGTTTTTGAGTTATTACCGTTTTTTGATACATTATGGCCAAATGTTTGTCATTATGAACCTAATTTTCCTAAATATCTCCAAAACGGAAAATCATAGAAAGTCCAAAAAGGGAGGTGCACAACTAGATGTTATAACAAACCTATGTACCAATTCGCAACTTTCTACGTCAAACCGTTTTTGAGTTATGCGACATACCCACACACAGACACACACACACACATACAGACGTCACGAAAAATCGTGTAAAATCCCTTATATCTCTAAAACGAGAGCTCGTGTTAAAATGACACTTGCAGGTGTGCAACTAGACATCATGAAAGTCACACGTATAAATTAGCAACATTCAGCGATCATTCGTTTTCGAGCAATGTGAAATACAAAATCCATTTCGCAAATCGGGATTACTATACTTCCTTTGAAACCTTTGGACGGTCCCTGCCTGCCTGGGCTCGGCCAAGCTTAACGGGTTGGATGCCGTCCGCCGGAGCGAATAAATCGCCAGATCTCCGAGTGGAAGCTACTGGGCAGCAATGTGACTAGATCGCCAAAGCTCAGGAATTGCAGGGTATCGACCTCTGTCTTGGAGACACAGCTCGATTTTTACACCACACCCTCCAGGATAGCTACGGTGGAAACACATAGACACGCTCCAGGATGTTAAGGAATTTGGAATAAGTGCACTTACTAGCTGAGAGTCGAAATAACCGGAATTATGCAAAATGAAAACAATTTTGAATTTAGGTAGGGAGGGAGAAAAAAAAAAAAAACGCTGGGGAAGCCACTAAAGTTAGTTGTGCACACAATAATTAATGCCAAAAGAGGAGGCCATTTGAACAGGGGAAGGAGACAACACTTAAGAATTGAGAAAGACAAGCTGAACTAGGAAGGAACAATGAGATTATTATAATAATAAAAAAATAAAATAAAATAAAATAAAAATAATTACGTGAAGCCACTGGGGGATGGAAGATAGTTTTGGGCGCATAGCGAAAATTTTGAAGTTTTTGAAGTGGCAGGGCCTAAATAATCCTAATTGGGAGGGAAATTACTATGCGCAGGGTGGCCGAATGGAGAAGAGAAAGAGGGACCATCGCAATTTTGATCCACCACGGGGGGATGGTTCCCCGCGTTGGTAGCCCGACGACTGCTAAACGACCCCATCGAGCACTTGACGGTGCAGCACAGATTAACGAGGACCAGACACCGCCACACCCTCGTAAAAAAAAAAAAAAAAATAAAAAAATAAAAAAAAGAGATTAAAATAAATAAAATAGAAATAATAAAAATAAACTAAATAAAAAAAATATATATATAGAATAAAAATAATAATAATATAGAATAAATAAATTAATTAATTAAAGTAAGTAAGTAATTTCATACACTAATAGAAGTAATAAAAAAAATAAATAAATAAAACAAAATAAACATTCATGCACAGTCATGGGCGTGGCGCGGACTTACGGACTTATAAGCCAAGAACCGTTTACATTTTTTAATTTTTTTTTCATTTTTATTTATTATTTTTTTAACAATTTTTTTTTTTTTTTTTTTTTTTTTACTTTTTATTTCTAGATTTTCTGATTTTACATTTTTATTTTTACCGGGGCTCAGACTGTATAGGTACCCGCCGCTTTAACTTCAAGGACCACGATCATGACCAAAAATAAACAAAAAGTCCCCTGATCTAGTAAATAAAAATCCGCCAGGTCCTCTTCTTCAGATTTTGACAGTACGTGGCTGGTTCCTGCTGCTCAAAATGTTGGCTTTTGATCAATGTGAAATGTCGTCTATGTTGTTTGTGATCCAACTGACCATGTGTTTTGCCTTGTTCTGTACGTGTTTATTGTTGGCTAGTTGTTTATACCAGAGTTGTTCATTGTCTTGGTACTTGATTATTGTATCCATTTGTTTTATTTCGGTTGTCTTAATGATTCTTAGATACGTTTCTATCCACAATATGAATCTTAATCATTTTTATTTGTCACATTCTATTAATCTTTAGTTGAACATAGAACTTTTTGTTTTTTTACTTCCTTATACTATACTTCCTTATACTTTGTATAAGGAAGTAAAAAAACAAAAAGTTCTATGTTCAACTAAAGATTAATAGAATGTGACAAATAAAAATGATTAAGATTCATATTGTGGATAGAAACGTATCTAAGAATCATTAAGACAACCGAAATAAAACAAATGGATACAATAATCAAGTACCAAGTCAGAGACCGATCCAGGAAACAATTGGGCCCTTTCAGTAGCCTCTTCAATAAATTTCATTTTATAAAATGGGCCTTTTTGTAAAATTTAAATTCACAAAAAAGATATAGTTGTTTTACAAAAATAGTCCCTTTATAATTTTTTTTTTTTTTTTTTTTTTTTTAATATCAGAATTCCATTTTCAGATCTATGATAATTAGTGCCTACATTTGGATCAATAAAACGTTATTAACTTATACTGTATGCAGTTTAATATTAACACGTTGAGCGCCACGCAAATTCTTAAAATCCATTAAAATTCCACATTGATTCTTCCTGTAATAAATAAAAATTAAGCAAATTTTTAATCATTAAATGTAATATTTTTAGTTTTATATGCTATTTTATATCCGCCACCGATGGTTGACGCGGCTTTATATCATATTTGACACTATCAGCCACCGATGGCTGACAGGGCACTCAACGTTTTAATTTTTTATTGGAACTGCTTTTATTTTCGGGGTAAAACTTTCACTGAAATGTTTGAAGTATAACATGTTCTGCACACTCCTAAAGTTTCAAGATGATTTTTTCAGTACTTAGAGATATATGACAAAATGTCTAGAATCTAGAATGTCTGACGGCGCTCAACGTGTTAAGCATTAAATACAATGACTTCTAAAACTCAATATTTATGAGATGCATTTTTTTTTTTTTTTTAATTCAAAAGTAAATAGTAATTTCACAAAAGTATCTTTTTTCACAAAATTGTTTATTTTTCACAAAAGTGGGCCGCCCTCATAAATTTAAACCTGGATGGACCTCTGAAGCTCCTTCGCATTTCTTATTTAAAAGAAGTAGTCGTTTAATGTTATACGGAAAGAATGAAATTTTTAATAAGAAATGCGTTTTAAAAGCACTGCAAGTACATTACTTAAAAAGAAATATTACGTTATTTTTTATTTTGTAGTATTTATTTATTTTATTTATTTATTTATTCTCTCAAAGGTGTTTATCTCAAAGATGAGTGGACTAACTCAGTTTCTTTTAAAACTTTAATGCAAAGGGAATTTTGTTTTTATATGAGACCTTTCATAAACTATCTTGAAATTTTATTTTTATTTCCACGAGTTTAATTTTCCTTAAGCAAATTAAAACTTTCTTGCGGGTATATATGAAATTTTCCTTTGTAACTTTTTTTTTTTTTTTTTTTTTTTTTTTTTTAAACGTAATTAAATCCCAAATAAAGCAAAAGATAAAATTAAAAACGTACTATTCATGTCAAGAATGCTTGAAAAACGCGTTAATAATAATATATATATTTTTATTATTTATTTTAATGTCATAATCTATTTTACGTATCTTCCTTCTAAAATAATTTTACTATGCAAATCTTTTCTTAATTAATTTGAATAAAGGGATGCTGAAATATATAAGTTGTGAACTTTTACGAATAATCGCATATTTTAAAAAAGATTTAATAACAAGAATTTTGTTTTATTTACTTAAATACCAAACTACATTTTTAGTTTGTTTATTCAAACTCTAATTTGAATTTACAAATTTCCCCTTGCTTAAAAAGAATGAAGAGCTTCTAGAATACGCAAGTTTTGAATTTTTATAAATAGATTCAACATTTTATTGGTTTTTAATGGTTTTAAATCTCAAAATTTAAGTCATTCTTTAATAATTAAAATTTTATTGTTCTAATGAAATTTATTCTGTATCATTTTACGTCAGCGAAAATTAGTCTCTGCAAGTATGTTTGAAGTTCGCTAAAACTTTTTAAAATTTTTGAAGATAGTTTTGAACAGTTTAAATTCAAAATTTTCATTTTTGACTATTAGAAATAAGTTTAATAATCAATAATCAGAATATTTAAAAAAATATGTATCATTTATTTGTTTGACGACTACTAAAATTAAAATACTTTTTAATAAAAATTTAATCCGATTATATAAATTATCAGAATACAAAATAATAATAATAGTAATAATAATAATAAATATTTAAAAAGAATTCTGTAAATTAATAAACTTTCATATATGATTAGAGGAAAGAAATTAAATTATCATAAATTTACACGATTTTTTTTTAAATTCTTTTTTGTTTTCTTAAATAAGAAGTACAGACGTCACAGGAAATTTAAAAATTACAATTTGGGTTTATTCACGAATAACATTTTTGTATGTTTTCTCAAATTCCTATAAAAAATTAACTTCTTTAATAATTTGATCTACAATAGCAATAGATAAGTTACATAGTCATTTTCTTTCCAACGAGAAAATGTCGCCAACTGCCCATGGCGCAGCACTAGTGCGACGTTAAAAACAATCAACCATCCATCCAACAAGAAAATTTGTAACAAATTATACTGATTTTTCTTTTCTTACCTTTTTTTTTTTTTCTTTTCAGATTGGAACAAATGTTTAATTACACGCGCACACATATATTTATATATATATGCAGGGTGTTCCAAAAGTCTCACCCCCCTCCCTCCCCTCCTAACTCGAAAATGAGTCGGAATTGTGAAAAATTTCGAAACACATGTTCAATGAATTCGAGAGGGACCTCTTTTGGCGAAAAAAGTTTTGGTCCAGAAGGGCTAGGGGGCCCCACGGGCGGGCAACTTTAAAATTTCAAATGGAAAGTTATGTCTTGTGATACATCCCTGGAAACGTCTCTTCAAAACAATAAATTTGATATAAATTGTTTTGAACTACGATGGTTATTAAAGGAGATACACGAGTTTTTAGGTTTTTGAAATGTGAATTTTATACTTATGTATCCCATTTAATAATAATTACAGAACAAAACTATTTATATCAAATTCATTGTCTTGTAGAGTCGTTTCCAGGGATGTATCACAAGATATACTTTGCTCAAAAATGTTTGGGCCCGGGCAAGGGGGTTGTAGGAATGCCGCTAGGGAGGGTACTTTAAAATTTCAAACTGGAAAGTATATCTTGTGATGCAGTCCTGGAAACGTCTCTTCAAGAAAATGAATTTGATATAAATAGTTTTATCCTGCAAGGATTATTAAAGGGGATACATAAGTATAAAATCAACATTTCAAAAGCCTAAAAACTCATGTATCTCCTTTAATAATCATCGTAGGGCGAAACTATTTATACCAAATTCATTGTTTTGAAGAGACGTTTCCAGGGATATATCCCAAGACATACCTTCCCATTTGAAATTTGAAATTTGCCCTCTCTAGCGGCCCCCTCTACCCCCCCCCCCCCCAGCCCCAAACATTTTTCATCAAAAGAGGTCCCTCTCGAATTCATTGAATACGTGCTTCGCCATTTCCGACTCACTTTCGAGTTAGGAGGGGGGGACTTTTGGAACACCCTATATATATATATATATAATGAATAATTTAATTCCTTTACAATACTCAGCAAATGAAAGAAAGATGAAAATACCAACAATGAAATTTAAAATGAGATGTATTACGTATAAAGTTATTGTCACAATTACCATTTAATTAAAATTCACTGAGAAGTAAAAACATGTTAAAGTACTTACGCAGAAGAGAAATGACGAATATAACACTTAAGCCTAAACTATGAGATAGTTTGCATAATCTATTAAATCAGTAAATACATGCAACACAAGATAAAAATTGAAAGAAATTAATCAAAAATACTATTGAAATAAAAAGGAATGCATGAAGGAAAAAATATATTCAGTCAGATTATATTTTGCATTTTACAAACCAAACATATAAATCAAAAATTGCATGAGTTGCGCTAGTTTCTTTTGCTTTTAGAAATTGAAGTATTGATAGCATTAGCAATGAAAGATTCTGATGAATAAGAGATAAAAGTAACAAAGGAAAAAAATACACTTTGCCGATCTCAAAATATAATAATTGGAATATCACAAAAAAAAAAAAAAAAAAAAAAAAAAAAAAAGGTGTCGAAAAAATATATTTGCTCGGAACATTTCATCCTGGTTTCCTTTACTCGGTACCCGGATGAAATGTTCATTTACAGAAACTTCTTAACTATTTAAACTATTGCATTACTTAGTCTCTGAGACACGCTATTAAGCCGAATGAGGCGCTTTTGTCTCAAAAGATTTATGACTTCCAAGGCCTCTTGAGAAATTGAAAAGGAAATGGAAAATTGTTGTTTTCCAATGGGTACCTGCCTAATAAGTAATCTGTGACAATGAACAAGTTGACATACCGGAAAAGAAACACTAGAGAATTGAGCAATCAAATGAGAATTTTCCATCAAATTTTCAGGACAGTATTTCCATGAGCAAGCGGAACTTAATGAAATGGAACATCAGTAAAATGATACAGAAACGTTTTAAATGTTTTTTGGGAACGCCTCAAAAAATTCTAAATTATGCTCCTCTCTTTAATTGTTTTCTTTGCCCAATCAAGAATAGTATTCAATTACAGTGATGCCATTCTATAAGGGCCACCTGCCGAACCATGGAAAATTAGTTCTTTTGAGAAGTGACCTTTTAATAGAGACCATTCAAAAAATCTTAATTGAAGCAACAAGTTCTTTTTCAACAATGTTTTTAATTATTTAAATTTACATTACTTGTTTATAGAAAGCTTTCTAATAAACATATTTTTTACTGTTTGATTTTCGAAAGCTTCATAGCAATAATTTTGTTTCCAAAGAATTTTTTTACTTCCACTAACCCGACTACCGTAGGTAATGGAAGTATTGTATTCGGTCAAAAATTTTCGATTTCAATTTTTAACCTATTTTACATATTTTAAGGTCTCTTGAGTCCAAAAATGTGGTTTTTGATAATTGGTCCTTCTCTATGTATGCATGTGCGTGGGGAATCTTTTGACTATCATATCTTTCAAACGAATAGATAGAGCGACTAAACATCAGACTTAAGACTATTAAGACAAGACTTAAGACTATTGTACAAATAATTTCTCTAACATTTGATGAAAATTGGGAAAACCGGAATTGGGACAATGAAAAGACGAAATGGGATCATAGGTGCGAATTTCAAAAATGTCTTTAACAATTTTCTTCAAAGTTGCTATATGAACATCCTTTTAGATATATTTTCGCATGTATTAATTGGTTGGTTTAGGTAAATTGATAGACATCCTCTATAAATAGCTTGATTTTAGATCTCGCTTCGCTATATTAACTCCAAAAGAAATAATAAACTAGCAGGCAGCTGTTTCAGTAGCATTTAGCGTACCGTCATCAGTGCATCAAAGAGCTCATGGCGGTAAAGGCTACCGAAACAGTTGTCTGCTAATTTATTATTTTCTTTGGCGTTTAAGACGTTAATTATTATTCATGTGTTTTTATTATCTAGCGCAAATCTTCTGTTAATATATTAAACTCCCTTTTAGATGTCTTTCGTATATAATTGTTAGTTTCCCGTGAACAGATGAGTTTGTCAAGCTTTGATGAAAATCGGTAGGGGGCCGTAAGTCGGCTTCTCAAAAGCGGCTCTAACGATTTTCTTTAAATTTGCTATATAAACCCATTTTAATCTGTCCTTTAGTATTTATTACTTAGTTACTACAGAAAAATTGACAAGCGTCCTTTTTAGATAGGCCAGTTATAGAGATATCGGGAATGGGTGTTTCAAAAAACCGCTCTAACACGCTTTTTTTTCTTGTTTGTTTATTTAACTATTTAACTCGCTATGTAAACTCTCTTTTATATGTATGTATCAGTTTGCGCTTACAAGAAAATTTTTAGGTGTCTAATTTGTTGAATCAGTTTTAAGTTTGAGGAGAAAGGTTGGACCCTTTCACAGAAATGTATTTCAAATAAAATCCTATTTGAAACAATTTTGAACTGTTGTTACTTTTATCTTTTACCTTAAGCTATAATATTATATCTATAGTAGTGTAAGATAAGAGAAAGTAGTGTTACAACCACACTGGATAATTTTATTTTGTTGAGATTTCAGATGTGAAATTAATAAAGAAAACCGCTCTTATGGGAAAAATAATACTTTTGCAAGATAATTTTAAATTTTAATATTGATAAATGTTTCAATTAGGATTCAAGTTCTTTATTTATTACAAAATTTTATTTTTAACAGAAATAATAAATTACACAAAAAGAGTGCAAACTTACTACTAAAATTTTCGAAAGAAAAATACTGGTGGAAGAATCAGGGAAAAAATTTCGACTGCCGACACCCTGTATAAACTGAACATGGATCCTCTCATAAAAAGCTACACACGTCACAAAGTTTTAAAAATTAATTTAAAAAAAAAAAGTATTTTAAGGTGATTTTACTATTGCTTTAGAATATTACATTAAGTTTTAAGATATGTTATAGTATGACTATAGCAAAATAATTCTGCTTTTCAGTTTTCTAAAATTAATTGAAAAATTTTGTGATGGGGTGATATTTCATTGCAACGGTTTTTATGCATATCGGTGAAGCATTTGCAAAATTTTGATGTGGCTATTATGCATTTTGTAGAAACACTTGCAAAATTTTGATGTGGTTATTATGCATTTTGTAGAAACACTTGCAAAATTTTGATTTGTTATTGATATGACTACTTCGGATGTCATATGCGTAAGTAAATAAGGAACAGAAATACGGTAGCAAAAATAACTGAGGCACAAATTATTAGGTATATGTTACAGCATGGCACCACCAAACTTGAATATTACTAAAGTGTTAGAGCCTTTTTGTGATATTATTGTGTTGGTGATTGTTTCAGTGTCATTTGTATCTGCCGACTTCTACGATTATATATATATATATATATATATATAAGCTGAAAATTTTGATATGAAAAAGTCATAGTTGTCGGTAGCTCTGTTTTTATTACCAAAAGACAGGATGAAAGATTTCTGTGCATTGCCAGTTTAGCTTTAGTTTCTGGTCGATTAGACATTCAATGATCCTGAGATATTTGTCATTTCATTAAAATGGTAATTTGAAGTGACTCATGTTACGACCCCTTAATGTTACAGGAAACTTCACCAACTCCACCGCCCTTCGTCTACTTAAAAAAAAAAAAAAAGAAAAAAAAAAAAAAAAGAAAAAATAAAGAAAATTTAGGGTAAGTAAATAAATACCAATTTATCAGCAAATCTCGACCTCTATTCTGATAATATTTATTTTCCGGTAGATATTTAGCAGAAAAAACCTAAAACAAAATACTGAAGGTCAATTACACTTGACCTATCGATTCTTACGGTTCTGTAAATGCAGCTTGACCAAACACCCGGATATTATTGTTTATAATATCTTGATTTAACAATACAACACTAGGTATCCGCCTACCTGCTGAGCTCAGTGAGGTTCAAGGTGAGATGTTGCAATAAAAATACTAAAAAAGTAGTTTAATGCCTTGAGAGTTAACAATACAGGCATTGTTCCGGCTTAACTGTTGAGCACGCGGCGACATCTCCACCCTATGAAATCAGGGATATTAAGAGACCAGAGTGGACCGCGTTTTTTCAAGAGGCTGTATAAATTCATATATATATATATATATATATATTTAAAAAAAAATGCTTCATTGAAAATTTATACTCATGCACTGCCGTAAGAGAAACAAATTATAAATATGCAATAGTTCATTTTATTAACCTTTTTCCAGTTCTATTTAATTTTAGTCCTCTGGTCAATGTTGCCAAATTTAGGAAAGTTTTTATTCGATATCCACCACTAAACTTTAACTGTAACGGTTGCCTAATCACTTCGAAGGTTATTCGTCCATTTATAAATCAAATATCATTCCTCAAAATTATTGGTGATAGTTCAATAAAGGAGTTCCTGAATTTGGCAACATTATTTAGAACGCTTTACAGCGTTTGGGTCGGCAAAAGGTTAATGTGCACTATTTTTTATCATATTCGGGGGTACACGTCCGAGGACAATAGTAAAAAAAAGTTTGGAAACATGATACAGACTTTTTTATGAAAAATCCTAATTAATTTTAACAAATGCGAAAAAGTGACTTTGTCAGGACTCAAACCTAAATTTGTTGATTAATACACTAAATAACTGAGCTTACCTAATCTATATCTAACTAGCTCCAATTACATTCATTATAGCTGTCTATGATTTGAGTGATTAACTCTGATCAGATATCGACCGGAGTAAGAATAATTGGTGAAGCATTAGCAGTTAGAGCTATATGATTCGAGTTCTTTCGCGGTCACTTTTGGCTCTAATTAAAGATAATCAAACCTCTCAAAAATTAATAGTACATATAAGATTGAAATATTAATTTACTATCTTCTAAAATCTTGTCTTCCGTTAGAGTCTTATAAAATTTGCCACTATAACAATACAGGTAAGATAATATATTTTGGTGAAAAAAGATTTATCTTTTTCCTAAAAAAAATCGATGCTTTATGAAGAAAACAATAAAAAAATGTTCATTTAAGCATGCAAAAGATTGCGTATGATATTAATCAGTAAGGAAATCTGTCCTATGTATTATTCCGAATAATAGATCAGTTATTTCTAAGTTTTTGAATTGTATCAATAATTTTATTTTTCATTTCTGCTGAAAATGTGTTTCAAAGTCCTGATTGGGTCGCTTAACCCGATTTTAACCGAACCCGACCAGACCATCTGGTCGGGTTGATTGAAGTTTTTTTTTCTTGTGGGTCGGGTTCGGGACGGGTTGACTACATTTTTTTCGTGTGGACCGGATTCAGGTTGGAGTAGGGTTTTGTTTTTAATGAGTCGAGTCGAGTTGATAACACTTTCGAAAATATTTCACAATAATAAGCAAAAATTTTTTTATATAATTATAACTATATAACTAATATAAACATGCTATATAAACCCATGATTGAATATGCGCTTATCAAAATTATAATACTGAATTAAACAACCCTATCGACAAAAACTGTGTTTTTTTTTTTTTTTTTTGCACTAAACAATGAACTACAAACTCTAAACTAGAAGCATATTTTTATACACTTGAAGTACACAACACAAATAAATGAATAAAATTAATAAACTTTTTTTTTTTTTTTAGGCTTTTAAAATTTCAACTTAGTCTATTAGTTATTACATGTTAAATTATTTTTAAAATGGCTTACTAATTTTTTGACAATCAAAATTTACTTAATTTTTAAGATGATTTTTACAATTTTTAGATCATTTATTAGTTTTCGGATTTTGGGTAGGGTGTGGGGCATTAAAATTCTGTATTACAAGTTCGGGTTGGTTTTTGGGACGATGAAAATTGATTTGTCGGTTCGTGTAGGACTCGTATTTATGCATGTTAGGCATTCTCTAAATTAAGATTTATGTTTTCTAATTTTAATTTCAATGTCTTTGTAATATAATATTTGATATGTTTAGTTTCGAATACATTGATTAAGTTTAAGAACCAACATATATTCCTATTCCATATGGGCAGACTTTAAATACCTTGCAAAATTAGACGCATCTCAATATTCATCAATAAAATAAATAAATGAATCTATATCCTTAAACAGATAACTGAAAATTGTGTGAATGGTTTCTAAAAATTATCAATAAAACCTTTAAAAGTTGAAATATTAGACATTTGCATAATTTTATCTCTGGTAGCTCTAGGAATTTCGCACGCAGGGAAAATATATACAGGGTATCTTTAACAGTACTTCTACCTATGAACATCATTGATATGATATACTAAAGAACACATAACATAGTGATAGAGAATGGCTCTTAAATGTCATGACATGGAGATGCCTTATTTAATGGCTGGCTAAAAAATGTCTGTACAGATTAACTAAATAAGTAAGTAAAAGATTGACTATCATACAAACAGAAGCCAGATTAGTTTTAAGAGATTTTTGGCTTCCCCCTACTTTAAAGTGTGTAAAAAACAAAAATATGAATTCAAATTATCAAAAACGAAAGTTTATCCATACCTAAATAAGTAATTAAAAAATATATAAAATACTTGGTGACTTTTTAAAATTGTATTCCAGAAAATAAATAAATAAATAATAATATTCCGTGCTTTGTGATAATTTATGGGAATAATAACAAACAGGTACGTTTTCCAAGACCAAAACTCTTGGCGAGCTTGAGAATAAATTCCATAAAGTCATAAGCGGTGTTCCTGCTTCCTTTTTTTTTTTTTTTTTTTTGGGGGGGGGGGGGGGGGGCACCGAAATTTTGCAGATTGTCAAAATGTTTTTAGTTATTCTTTATTTTTAAAACATTATGCTCTAAAGTTTTAACTCCCTCCGAAATTTCTTTTCTGTGATTTTATGAGGAAGGTTGTAGAAAGCATTCATTGGGTTGTAGCTTTTGAAAAGATAATGGTGTATAATAATCTACATGTGTGAAAAGAACTAAGTTTATACCTACTAGTACAATATTTTAAGAGGGGGAAAATAGGGGGTTACTTTTCACTCGCCCTGCATTTTGAAAGCGGTTCATAAAGTTTTTTGGGGTAGACAGGTCTGATCTATAAGACAGCAGCAGAACAAATGCATATTGCCATCTTTTTAGTGAGCAAATGTGTCGTTCAGATGTCAACTGGGTAACTCAATTGGAAAGTTTATGCTAAGGACCTGGATTCAATCTTCGGCTTGATCACTTTTCTTACATTGTAAAAAATTTTTTTGCTATATTACACAACAATATTGAGGCAGCCTACTTGCCACAACTATACAAAGAAATGTTACCACCTATAACTGTGTGATCTTACACGTTATTTTACTGCTACACAGCTACAGCTGGTAACATTTCACTTCATGGTTACGGTATTTCTTTACATGGTAAGCTGCCTCAATACTGTTATGTAACGTTACACAAAATTTTTTACAGTGTACTTGTTAACATTTCAATATTTCCATCTAAAATATAGTACTTTTATCTCTTTTTGTTAATTTATAAATAAAAATAAATAAATAAAATGAAGCAAAAATTAAATAATAGATAGCATTAGAAATTTAAGAATGCTAGGGGAAAAAATATATATATATATATATGACGACTGCCTTTGTTTGCACTCAGTCAAGAATAGAAAAAATGTTTACTTATGGTTATTCAAACACACATATAGACAATTTATGGCAAATGGCAAGAAAGAGCGTTTTTTTTTTTCCCTTTTCTTTTAAGATAAAGGACTTTCTTTTCAACTCGCTCTTAGATATTTTCGTGCATTTTAAACTATTTGCGGTTTCTCTTTTCGAGAAAATATAAGGTGGTCAATTTCCTATGAAACCAATGTTATAATAGTAATTTTTGAAATGTAAATAATATTAAAATTATTTGCAAATATCAGTGAGGCTTCCCAATTTCACACATCAATTTTTTTTTTTTTTTCTTTACTGTACTAAATTTCAGCACACTGCGCAAATTATAGATAATATATAAGGCTACCCAAAAATCGTTGTATACATTCTTTTCTACTGGATGTAATTGACGGAAGCGCATTACTATAAATTATACTAATTATGCCCAGATCAGTAGAATATACTAATATCAATAGAATATGTACACTAAAAAATTTTTGTTGGGAAAATCAAATTTATTTCGTTGATTGCTTTTGTACCTATATTTCGCCATTTGAACAGCATTTGTTTTTTTTACAGTTTCCCAAACTAATGTGCTTCGGTTGACTAAAGAAATATTGTTGAAAGAACAGTCATTTTGTCACTGGATAGTCCGATAATCTACGTCATAGGCAGATATCTAAGCAGCCATTAAGAGAGCTATGTATTTTTTTCGATTTTAATAAAAAAGTTTTTCTTGAGGCCATATATGCACAAACACACACACACGTATATATATATATATATATATATATATATATATATATATATATATATATATATATATATATATACAGATTTTTATTTTATCCCCTCTGTTTGTATTTTATTTGTTGGGGTATAGCTGTCGTTGGCTTATCATAATGAACAGCGTCAATTCAACAATAATTCATGTATTAAATTTGAATATAACGGTTCATACCATTGTATAATTTCAAAGGAAATATATAATTTTATTACACTCATTAAAATATCATTGAAGATGCATATATATATAAATATATTATTGGCTGATTAATTTTGTTTTTCATTGTGTGTAATCAATACAATAGCTTTCACTTATACAGAGAAGTTTAAATAAAAATTCATAGCTGTTTGTAAAAATTTCTTTTACTAATATGGTGTGACAAAAAGCAGAGTGTGCACCACACCAGATTATTTCAGCAAGATTAATTTTTTTGCTTTGTTCAATTAACAAAAAGGGATTTTTTTTCCTAGCAGTGCATTTTTAAGGATTTTTATTTTTAATTCCTTAACTTTATATGAAGATTTTTAAGTACCCCCCTTGTATACTGAATAAAACGATCTATTGATAACTGTATGAATATGAAATTTGGATTATATTTTGTTTAGAAATAATTATAAAGATATTGTGTAATGAAAATGCAAATATTTTTTTTTAAGAATTACATTGATGAAATCATACTGAAATTTTTGCTAAATTTGAGCACTTATGTAAATATATTCAAACAAAAATTTAAAAAAAAATTGAAGAATTTGTCATGAAAAAACTTCTAAACTGACCAAAAAAAAAAAAAAAAAAAAAAAAAATCTAAAAGTTATATTGAAATTAACTGCATACTTTAAAAAAGAAAATTGCGAAAATTATAACATTTAAATTAAAACTTTCAAAGTTTAAATTTACTGTGAATTTTTATTACATTTTCAATATCAAAATTCAAGCAATAAAAACCATAATTATATATATGTATACAATACATGTATGCCTGTATAACAAATCATGACAAGGATGTGACACAAGTCGAAAAATGGGAATTTTAAGGTTATGTCATTAAATGCAGAGATATATGTAGTGAGGGCCCGACTATGCTTTTTGAAGACCCGGGGCACTGATGCTATTTGGAGGCCCCCCTTACCCTGCTCTAAAGAGCTCGCCAAAAGGACCTATTCTCAAAAACAAAAATAAGTAAATAAAAATAGTGCATTTTTAAATTTTTTCTTTCAATTATACCTTCTATTTCCTCATTTTTTTTTTTTTTTTTTTTTTAGCAACCTATAACAAAATCATAAGTTTTATATTCGGGACAAATGAAAAACTGAAACACATTGATCAGCCAATGTTTCAGAAATTAGTCACGAAATTTAATAATTGTTTAAGCTCTCTAATAAAATATAGTAAAACCAATGCAACTTTTAAAATGAGATAAAAAATACAAAAATTTAAAACTTTAAAAATACATTTTAATTAAAAACATTAAAACACAAGACAGACGTTTCGGCTAGAACACTAGCCCTCCTCAGTGTCAAACATACAAGCACAAACAACATTTTCAAAATTCATAATACATCATAGCAAGATTAAATATTCAGGAGGAATAGCTAATTAGACGTATAAATTATGTTTAATTTTATTAAAAATATAGAAAGAAAATTTAATCAATTTTCGTTTTTAATAGACATATAATGAAAATATTTGTACTATTACTTCTCAATTTGTGGAAATGAGGACCCCTAAATTTGGAGGCCCTGGGCCAGTGCCTCGTGTGCCCGTGCCATAATCTGGCCCTGTATGTAGTGACCCAACGTGCACGGAATGTGTAACATCTGTAACCTGCAATTTATCCATCTTAAAGTATTTATGTGAGTTTTATTGTAGGCTACTTCATGTTTTATAGTATTCGCTGAGTTGATTTTTCTTAAATATCGCTATTTTTCTTTTTTTTATGTCACCTTTATTTCCGGGGTACGATGTATATATACATATATATCTGTAGTGACAAGTATAAAGGATTTAAGTCCATATTTTTGATTTTTCAGGAGACGAAAAATAAAGTTACACTAACTTAAAACTAATCAGAAGAATCGATTAGGAAAAAGGGACTATATTGATTTATGTCCTTTATACCTTTCAGTGGTTGTCAATCTTCATTTAATAAAGGGAAAAAATTGAATTAAATATTGTATACAAAGATTAATGCTAAATTTCTAACTTGAATCTTTTTTTACCAATGGATTTTCTCAAAGAATAAATAACATGAATTTAAATCCTTTATGCCAATCGATAGAGAATTTTTTTCTGGATCTGACTATATACTTAACTCAAAATCGACATTTTTGGACTTAAATCCTTTATACTTATCAGTACAGATATATATTCGATATTTAAACAGTGAGAGTGGAACGATGTTTTATATAAATTTAGAGATAATAAAAGTTATATATATATATATATATAGTTGTGATATAAACTTTTTAAAGATTAAACAAACAAATTAAATTCAAATTTATGAAATTACAACTCAATAAATTTGTTATCAAAGTAACATGTTTTAACTTTCTTAGATGCACTTCTACTGAAATGCTATAATTTTATTAAAATTTCCATACTTTATGTCCCCCCCCCCCAAATTTCTCCTGTGAGAAGTTTTTAAAATTATGCAAAAAATATTACAATTATAATAAAATCCCATTTCAATAAACTATGAAAAAAATAACCATTACTGTTAAAATGATATAGCAACATGCCAAATGATGGAATCCTTACTTCTTTTTTATACTAATCATTTTTGCAGTTTTGTAAAATTCTTCTTTAACTCGTGCATTTATACAATTTATTTTCATCTAAATTTTAATTACAGTTCTTTATCTTATACTATAAACATTTTATTTAAGTGGAAACACTATACTGGAAAAGAAACTTTATAAATATTTAAATTCTATTTTTCGTATTAATACTTTGGGTACGAGAGTTGAGACTAGAGAGTATATTCCCATATTTTAGATAATAAATACTTTTATTTTTAGCATTTTACTTAATTCCAAATTTCAATTTAACTTAAAAAAAAAAAAAAAAAAAAAAAAAAAAAAAATTCTCATAAAAAAAGAAAGAAAAAGAAAAACCAAAAATTAAATTAAGTTAGCAAATAATATTTCTTATCTTTTAAGAAACTGAAATTTTATAAATTTCATTGTTTAAAGTTAAAATATGTTTATGATCCAATAAGAAAGCTATAATACCTTTTCTTCTTCTATTCGCATAAAATTCTTCCAATGCTTCTTGTTATTTTATTTATTTATTATATTATTATTATCGTTGTTTTTTAAATTTTCTTAAAATAAATTTTAACTTAAAATTAAATTGCATAAAAGATATGCTCCAGTTTTAACCATTAAGAGTATTGATTCATGAAAATAAAAATCATTCTGTATTAAAATTCAAATTTTATTTAATTTTTTTTTCTCGCGTAATTCACTATACTGAAATCAGATGTAAATACTCTTAAAGCCCAATGAAACGCATTTTAAAAGAGAGAGCGATTTTCGATATAATGCAGATAATAACATTACTATCAGTAAGGAGGGGGGGGGGGGCGATACGATTGTAACTGTTATGGGCTGTTCTAAAGAATAAAAGTAAAGAAAAGGTTATTCATTAATAAAACCTATTGTATGTTATGTCCACCGACAATTGAGTCATATAGAGCTTCTTTTGTATAATATTAAAATAAAAGGTTAATCTTTTACATATTATATAAGGGAATTCATATCTACTTACGAAAACGTCCACTTTGGATGGTAGGTGAAGATTCAGCAGGTGTCTCTCTTCTCCTGGTACGAGAAGCTACTATGAGCCTTGCAGCGCAGTACATGATGACTCCAGCCAGAGGCATTACTAATACCAGATACTGCCACACATAGTAACTAAGTACTGGGCCACTTAGCATCTGCATGCAAATCATGAAACCAACTCTGTAGCCATGGGAAGAATTGGCACCCTGGGGAACAACTAATAAGTCATCTAGGAATCTGTAAGAATCTGGTGATCGTGTCGAATCGTCTCTGGTGACAGCAACAGCATCATACAGCAGCTGAGGTCCCAACCATGCTAGACAAGTAACTAAACTGACTGCTCTCGCTGAGGGAGCCGGTCGTTTGTAAACAGTTACAAGACAGCGGTAAGTTAGTCGGACAGCTAGCAGAGCTAGTAGTACGGCACCTATTTCTGCAGAAACAAAATGCTGAAGAAGACAGTGTTTACGTGGGCCTAAAAGAAGCCAGTGTCCGTTTGCCAGAGTATATGCTATATATGGCGCCCAGCTACTTAGGTATAAGACTCCTGCCAGCAAGGTTGCTCCAGTGGTTAAGGCATGTATGCAGTTCCTAGGTTGCCATGTAAGGCGCAGAAGGCCTCGTATATTAAGCAGATATATCACAGAGACTAGAAGAAGACGAAGAATGCTGGTTGCCATAACAATGATCTCCATTATCATTTAGTATTTACGGAGACAATTCTTTAAAATAACACTCGAGAAGGACGAATATTTCTGAAACAAATTTTCTAAATTTCTTCGTGGAAGAAAAAAATAATGAAAGTATTACTTAAAGGAGAATAATATCTCCAAATCACACAATACAAATTATCAGGCCTTTATGAAAAAGGAATGCTATCCATCATGTAACTTTCCGGTAACTGGTAAAATACAAATTGTCCTTTAAAGTTAAGTTTATGAACAAGCGCTCTACTCTCACCTGTTGCTTGATCAACAGCTGACGAGTAACTGCGAACCGTTTGCCCTTGCTTCTCTAAAACCGGCAGAATTCAAACTGAAACGCCGAATCTGAGAGAAAGACAGAGAGAGAAAACCAACCTAGCATGTCCGAGAAAACAAAAAGAAACTGGCATGAAGTTTTCCGCCAATGGTGGAATTCATTACCGAAATTTGTGCCAAGGCAATAACCCTAAATTTATAAACAAAACTTGGTTTGGAAGGATGGTTTTATTGGTTATCGATGGTCTATAAAGAAATATCTTCTTATAATTTCGGACAGAGTATATTTAGAGTAGGCTGAATCAGTGACGCATAAAAATGATTTTGAATAGAATAATATATAATTTTCTTTTTGATTTATAGAAGAAAAGACAACAGCATAACAATTTAGTGTGCAAATTTGCTGTTTTATATAAAAAAGAAGAAGAAATTGGATAAGGTTGAATTGCTGAAAATAATTACCTATATCTAGATTCAGTTTAAAAATAAATTAAAATGAATAAATAAATACGTAATAAATGTAACTATTATAGCTGTCAAATACTTTAAAAGTGTGAAAATTCATATGTTTTTATGAATAGCAGGCATAATTTATTTTTTAATAGACAGTAAAAGGAAAATTGACTTCGAAGTATTTTACTGCATAAATGTTTTAAAAATTAAAATAGAAATAACAATTTAAAAAAAAGTTACCTTACCTATATTTTTATAAGAACAGTTCATTGACAGCTAAATTATACAGAACTTTGACAAAAATAGTGTTTGAGAGACAATACAATCGCCATTTCTCGCTATTTGACATGCATATAACAAAATCAGGTGTTCTTAAATTAATTCTAAAATTATATAAAAGAAAGAAAAAAATATATAAGCTTATTATTTTTTTTTCTAAGTAATAGATATAAAATTCTGCATAAAATAGAATTTGATTTAGTGCAAGATTTTTTTTTTAGTCTATTCTTTTATGCATCGGCACGCGGTAACTGTGTTGTGTTTCTTAGCAACGGTTACTATATTGATTTCTTAAAATTTATTCAGTACAGCTTTAATAATAGACATCCTTGACGGCTTTTATTTTTATTTTTATTTTTATTTTTTTACATTTTGGTGATGAATTAAAATGCCTATTGCAATTGCATAAGTAAAAGCCTTGGCGAGAAACATCCAAGATACTTCGGTGTAAAATTTAATATTTCACCAGGATCTTAAACTGGTCGGCTTCGGACTGAGTAGCTCCAGCAAACAGGAGTTTGCATGATCTGATTTTTACTTGACACAAAAAATTTGCTAGTTTTTGTCAAGGGGAGAGGGTATCCCTGGCACTTGCAAGCGGTAGTTTTCCATAGGAATTTCGCAGGGCAGAAACTACCTAGCAATGTGTGCCAGAATATAGTATAAGTTCTATATATTATTCTATAAGTTCTAAAGAAGTTTCATATAATAAATATTTAATAAATATGTAAATTGAAATTCCTTAATTCTATTTAATGAAAAAACGCTGCACACAACTCAACTTGCACCAGGACTCGTGACTGTCGGATTATCAAAGATTCAAAGACGGAAGGAGGCCGCTCACCACTAT
This sequence comes from Salticus scenicus, assembly GCA_963930645.1. Lineage (NCBI taxonomy): Eukaryota > Metazoa > Arthropoda > Arachnida > Araneae > Salticidae > Salticus > Salticus scenicus. The sequence goes on from OZ005655.1 coordinate 15,613,763, forward strand.
GCAGGAGTTTTGAGCGATTTTAACCTTCAAAGAAGGGCTCTGACAACAAATGTCACATAACAATGTGAAATTTTGAAAGAGCCCGTTTCTAGAGGTTAAGTCTCCCCCGTTGTTTATTGCATAAACACTAAAAAGAAAAAAAAAAGAAAGAAAAGAAAAGAAAAGAAAAAATTACATTTGCTGCCGGATATAAAATCCCACGCGACAGAGGGCAGCAGTTAATAAAAAACAAAATTTAGGCTTCTAATGAGGAGAATTCGTAGGCAGCTGAAAAAAGTTCAAATTTGTGCGACGGGACTTCGGAAAAGTTAGTAAGATTAGTTTTTAGTTTGTTAAATTGGATAGTTCCATTAGGGTCACAAAGATTTTAGTTATTTTAGTCGAAAGTATACTGTACTGCATATATTATGGACTATCTTTGACAATGATTTTGGTGTAGGAATTATGGCCGACTGTCAGCGCTAAGGACCTAGTCCTGGGTAGATTGTCCTCCGTGGAGGTCTTCTAAGGGGGTTCCAGCACGTATTCACGCGTGTTTCGAAGAAAATTACGGAAAACTTCGAACATCTAGCCGACGAGCGCTGCCCCTCGAACCCGGCACCCCTTGTCTACCAGATTAGAGAGTAGAACCTCTCGGCCACTGGTGGGGTCGTTTTTGACAATGACTTTTGATCTACACTTAAAACCGCTCAAGATAGGATAGAAAATCTCTTAATACATTCGAGATAACGAGATTTCTCGCTTATTATAAAAATTAGCCCCGGCCTTAGGCGTTACTGTAAACATTATATTGTTTTACAAAATGATTTTACATATTTGTGTTTAAACCATACAGTGCCGTCGGTATATATATATATACATATATATACCGGGGTATTCAAAATAGATGATACAGCGATTATCTCGTAAACTACTAAAGATATAAACGTACTTCCAATTACGAAATTGGTGCAAATTAAGAGTAGATTCCAAATATGGCATTTTTTGCACAAGGGACTGTATACATATTAAAACACGAAATTTAATTTTTATACGGTCCCTCCTATCATATATTTAGAAAAATATTCTCCTCGCTCTAAGAAGAAGAAAAAATCATCTTTCTAAGCGACGCCACTGTATAGACCACTTCCTTGAAAAAAGATAATTTAAATTTCCCCATTAGTAAACCTTTCAAAGGAATTTCATAGATATAAAAATTCGAACTATACAAGGGTATCCTGGGTGATAATGATAATGACGATAAAGGTCTAGTTTGACACTTTTAGGAGGATGTTACTCCTAACAAATAAGTTTTGAATAATTTATACTGCTGATAATTCGAACATTTTATACATCTATTTAAATTTGAAAGAAATTAAAAAAGTAAAATCATGTAGCACATGAGTAGATTATGAAACATTTTCCTACATTAAGGGATATAAGTATAATAATAAGAAAATATTGTGTCAATGAATGTTGTTTTAATAGAGTGTGAAACAATTGAAAATACATTTTGAACAATTCCCACTTATTTTCTTTAGGGTATCTGAATACTTTTGTGCGGCCCTCCAAACATATAATTAATACTAACCGTACCATATTAACGTGATTCTGTGCATCTAAATAATGTATATTAATTACCTTGTGCTTTGTCTATGTTTCGTATAAAGATATGATAATATGCTTTACTAAAGTACCGCACAAGTATTATTATTATTATTATTATTTTTTTTTTTTTTTTTTTTTTTTTTGTGAGTTCCTGTATATAAACCAGGAGTTCAGCTTACATACCATTTTCAATAAGAAGCATATATATATATATATAAAAAACTGATTAACACAGCAAATCCAGATCGACGAACGAACTTAATTTATAAACAATTTTTACTTTAATAGAAATCGTTAAAAAGTATCCTAAATAAAATTGAAAACCTCTTATAAATTGATTAAAAACAAAATATATGTAAATAAAATAATACTAGCTTAGTAGAAACTTAATTGAAATAACACCGAAAAAGAACTAATAGAAAAATATCCATATACAGAACTTTTTTTTTTTTTTTTTTTTTCACTACGTTTTAACAGGATATCAAAACGATTGTTCGTTTACCCTATTTATAGAATAGTTTTAACATGTAGAGATGAAAGCTTCTATAAATGAATGACCTACGTGTGTCTATAGGACAATGGTTTCCTGATTATGTGGGTGTTACAATGATTACTTGTAGACAGCAGCCAAAGTTAAATGGAGTATATTTTATGGAGGTCAATATTGCTTTTTAGTATTCTTTCCATTAACGTTCATCTATTTTTACGATAGTTGAACGGTAATAAAGGTGTATTTTTTATAACAATCTTGTCAAGAAAGATAAAACATCTTTAGCACAAATCTCGTCTAATAACGCATTTATTTGTGATGCACCGGAAATATTCCAAATAATTACTTTAAACTTCTGTTAGATGGTCATTTTCAGAATGGGAAAAAAAAAAAAAAAAGAAAAAAAAAAGAAAAAAAAATGTATATATTAAAAGATTTTAAGCTTTAAAGTTCCGATGGATGCAAAGATTTTACGATCATTTTCAGATTGAAAAAAAAAATATATATATAGGGTAAGTGCACCAGTGATTGACACTTTTAGAGCAATCTCTGATGTTCTTAATGTTCTAGTCATCAGAAAATATTTTTAGAAATCTTAAGTTAATACATATGGTATAAAAGACATTCAAATCCACATATATGTTAAAATATATACATTTGATAACTTTTTTTTTTTCTTCTTTTATGAATTTTTATTTGACACCCACTCAATGTTCCAGTAATTGACACCGCCAGTTCTTCCTCTTATTAGTAATTGGCACCCTATTTTCCAGTGCTTGACACTGCTAGTTGTACATTTTACCAGATATTAGCACCCTATGCTCCAGTGTTTGATATAAGATGTTAAAATTCTTATGTGTAAAACATATGATTTAATTATTTTTCTGATTTATTTATTATTTCGGGATAGATGTCAATTACTGTAACATGCCAATCACTGGAGCACCTACCCTATTATTAAAAGATTTTAAGCAATTACTTTAAAGTTCTGATGGATATAAAGGTTTTAAGATTATTTTTCAAATTGAAAGAAATGTTATTAAGAGATTTTAAACAATTACTTTAAAATTCCGATGGATGAAACGATTTTACGATCATTTTCAAAATGAAAGAATCTTATTATTAAGACATTAGTCATCCCGAGAAAACTTTTTCAGATAAATAATCATTCATACTTTGAATATAATGGAGGAAAGTTGTAAAAGGCAAGTTTCAGCAGATTGGCATAATTGTTTCAACATCTTTTTTTTTTTTTTTTTTTTTTTTTTTTTTTAAGAAAATGTCTTTTTTTAAGGATAGAACTTTGGGTAGATGATATTTTTAGAACAGTATTATAGTATAAATTTAATAAATATGACAGCAGGTATCAACGTATATATCTATAAAAAAAATTCTTTAGCATTTAAAGTTGACTGTGGTGTAAACTGAGAAAAAATTATGTAGCTAAATTTCTATTAGGTTGATTCATAAATAATTTCCGATGCAGTTAAAATAGAATACACACCAATAACGTTATACAACGAATATAATAAAGTATATTAGGTATCATTTCCTGCCGAAGAATAAGCCCCTCCCACATTTATCGTGTTACATCTTTGTAAGTCGAGTCTTAACACTTTCGGGACCGCATGTTTTTGTTTTTTTGACAGTAAGCTCCACCTGTGGCCGTTAATCTTTTATATTGCATTATTTTAAATCCATGTTTTCTGCATTCATATTTATAATGTAAATGGATATACATTACAATTATACTCTTTCTAATAAAAGTATTTGTATCCATAATGCATTGGTTACACAAATGTGAATATTGGGTATATTGTTGAGAAATAATGTAACCTATGTAACCTAAAGAAACGCCCACTGGAGGAGTTACAGATTTTCAAATGACGGGAATTCACATCAGCGGTCGCGAAAGTTTAAATAACTTCCTTTGTTTTTAGCACGCATTTATTTTGCTTTCATTTAGTTACAAAATTATATCAATTTATTATGTATTCTCCATTATTATGTATAACGTTCTCCCATCTTCTTGGCAGCTTATTTGCAGTATGCATGCTTTGACCATTCGTCCAATGCAAGTAACACCCAAACACACTACATGATGAATGCAGGGGGAGGAGCCTATCTTTGAAGCCTTATATTCATTGTATAAAGTTTCTGGTGTAAATTTTATCTAAACTGCATCGGAAATTATTTATGAATCGACCTAATAGAATCAAGTAAAAATAGTTCCTTGTCATCTTTATAAATTCTAATCGCCTTTGAAAGTGAGTTCTAGAAACTCTTATTAGAATTTTAGAGCATTTGCCTATATTATCAAGGGCTAACTTATTTAAAAATTTCTTCAAATAAATGCGAAGTCAAGAGGCAATTTTTAGCAACTATAACCTTTGTTTATGACCTCTGAATCTAGAATATCAAGTGATAATTTCTCACAACACAAAAGATTCAGAATATTCAGAATACTGTTTCATCATCTAGAATTGTACAGACTAGAAATTCCCGATCATTTCGTCTATTTAGTTCATTGGCGTGCCTAATACGCATAGCTCGGTAATCTATATATCAATAGTTGTATACATCAATAGGGTCTTTTAACATAGAAAGGGCTAATATGCTTGTAGGGGAGAAAATTATTTAAAGTCATATTGTTTGAGAACTTCAGCTATGGTAAAACTAGATTTAGAGAAAACGATGCTGATATTGGAAGAGGACTTAGACGTTAAAGGATAGGAAGTATTTGAATGTTGTAATTTAAAAAGAGTTTTATTAATAATTGAAAAGTTGTATATAGCCTCTGAGAACAGCAACCGTTCTTAGATATTTGATTTCAGAGTTGAGAGATTCAAGACCAGAACAAATGTTAAGAACATGATTAACAAATGTATAAAAATCTGGTGTGAAACAACCATTACTCACTATTACACATATTATATGCAATTTTTGGAGTTAATGAGATCAGAAGACATAAAATTGACCTAACGAAGTAGCCATTTAAAATTTTTCGGGTAAGAAAAGCTCAATACTCGTGTAAAGATATATAAAACAAAGTTTTTATAGCGAGTTAAAAAAAAAAAAAAAAAAAAGGTCGAGTTATTTTTGAAACACCAATTTTCGAGATCTAAAATTGACCTTCCTAAGCAGAATGACTGTTAATTTTCCTGTCATGATCACATAATATAAGAGAAAGGATATCTAAAATGGATTTATGGATTTACATAACAGTTTTCAAGAAAATCGTTAGAACCGTTTTTCAGATAACAACGTTTTCCAAAACTCAACTATTGACCATACTGAATTTTTGACCGGAAAACAATAATCACATGCAAAAGGATATTTAAAAGGGAGTTAATATGGCGAGTTTGAAAAAAATCTGTACAGCCGTTTTTAAAGTAACGCACTTATGAGACCTAAAATTCAGCTATTTAAACAAGACGCCTATCAATTTTCCTGAACTAACCAACTATATCATTAGAAAGGACATCTAATAGAGTGTTTATATAGCAAATTTGAAGAAAATCATTAGAGCCGTTTTCGAGATACGGACTTATGGTCCCATTTCTGGTTTCCGATGTCCCACTTCCGGTTTTCCAATTTTCACCAAAATTTGAAAAAAATTCATCTGTGCACCAGACTTGTCTTAATTCTAAAGTTTCGTAGTTTTGTCTTTATTAGTTTCGGAGATGTGATAGTCAGAAGATTCCCCATACACATACAAGCATACATACACACACGCACACACTGACCAATTGCCAAAAACTACTTTTTGGACTCAGGAGACCTTGAAACGTGTAAATCAGGGAAAAAACCCGATATCGAATTTTTGGATCGAATACTATACTTCCATTACCTACAGTATTCGGGTAAAGGAAGTAAATAGCGGCCATTTTCTAGGTAGGTGAAAGACACAAACGAGTATGAGGAGGTAATGAAACTGCAAATTTTTTGCGGTAAACATTAGTGTAGAAGCCTTTTTCGGTGCGAGAGACAAAGTAACAGAAGATATATTTTTATGTCACAGGAGATATGATAAGATTTTCTTATGTCATAGAAGATAAATTTTTATAAAATTTTCCTAGTCACTGTAAGTAAAGGATGTTTGAATTGAGAATAAATATCGTCTGCATTAATAATGAAATTCCAGTCCCGCATCATAAAGAAAATTAAAATTTATATTTTGGTAAATTCCATCATTCTTTTTTATACGTTTTCAGGTGTGAGGAATCCGAAAATGACAAAATTTGCATGGTGTCTGTTTGTAGGGTGTCTGTTAGTAGGTCAGTGGATCAGTCCGTTAGTGGGTTAGTCTGTTAGTTTGTTAGTCTGTTAACACGATATCTCACGAACAAATGATCGCAGAGAGGTCAGATCAGTTTTAAAATATTACTTTCGATACCGGCAAGAACCCTATTCATTTGCAACATTCGAATTGAAAAACTTGGTAAGTTATTAGAAATTTACGATTTTCTTAACATGAGAGAATAGGACAAAATTTCACTTAAACGTGCATTAAATGGAAACCTTTTACTGTAAAAATATCAGACCAGTTTTAAAATATCGGTTTTGATGCCAGAATGAAAATCAGTAACTATAGATATGCTACTTTGAAAATTTCGCAAGTTATTGGAAATTTACGAATTTCTTAACATTGCAGTATAGGGCAAAATTTCACATAAACGTTAATTTTGAGAGATATTTTCATCGTAAAGATGTCAGACTATTTTTAAATATTATTTAGAACACTGGCATGAATATTAAGACTTTGAATTTTCCAATATAAAAATTTCGCAAGTTATTGGGAATTTACGAATTTCCCAACATGGCAGTATAGGGCAAAATTTCACATAAACGTCAATTTTGAGAGATATTTTCATCGTAAAGATGTCAAACTACTTTTGAAATATTATTCGGGACACTGGCATGAACATTAATGACTATGAATTTTTCAATACAAAAATTTCGTAAGTTATTGGAAATTTACGAATTTCTTAACATGGCAGAGTAGAGCAAAGTTTCACATAAACGTCAATCTTGAGTGATATTTTCATCGTAAAGATGTCAAACCACTTTCGAAATATTATTTAAGATACTGGCATGAATATCATAGACTATGATTTTTCCAATTTAAAAAATTCGTAAGTTATTTGGAATTTACGATTTACTTAAAATGGCAGAATAAGGCAAAATTGAGCATAAACTTCCATTTTGAAGATCATAAATACATTAGACAACTTCAAAATTACATTTATGATATTTGTTTGAACATGATTGAATACAATTATTCTAATAGGAAAATTTCGTAAATTATTCGTAATTTACGATTTTATCAACATAGCGAAATTGTAAATTTTTCATATAAATATGAATTTTGAGGATTATTACATTGGAAATAGTAGCATGAAAACTAAACAACGGAATTGACCCTGATAAAATAAATTAATAGCTTAGAGTAAGATAAATATATCGAAATGAACGGTGGATAGCCTAATTAGGCGGGGATTTCATTCTGTCACTGTATCAAGCTTTGGTCAAATTCATTTCTTTTAACATGATTATAATATGTCTCGCACTAGAAATTTATGAGAGCATAAATATGATGGGGAACTGAGCAGAGTCCACCTATGCCAACTAGTTTTTTATCTCTATAGATTTTTTCATGATTTATTATTTTTACTTTCCGAACACTATAGTGAGGAAAGTATTGTAATCATGTCAATAATCCGAATTTGAGATTTTCATGTTTCTATACGTTTCAAGGTCCCCTGAGTCCGTTTTCACTATTTTTACGATGATGTATGTGTGTGTCTGTGTGTATGTGTGTATGTATGTGTGTATATAAGTGTGTGTATATGTGTGTGAGTGAACACGCTAGCGTCTAAACGCTTTGTTCAAATAAGCTGAAAGTTGGTACGTATATTGTAAGTCACCATACTACGAACCCTATTGATTTTGGTGAATCTAGCTCTTATAGTTTTTTTACAGGGACACCAGGAATAATTCTTTATCATTATGGCCTATGGGGCCAAATTTTTAAAAGTGCGATAGCGTCTAAACGCTTTATTAACCTGAGCAAAAAATTTGTACACATGTTATAGGTCACAGTTGCACGAACTGTATAGATTTTGGTGAATTTAACACTTACAGTTTTTTACAGGGGCACAAAGAAAAATTCTTTATCATTATGGCCTATAGCCAAATTCTTAAAAGTGTGATAGTGTCTAAACACCTTATTAATTTGAGCAAAAAATTTATACACATGTTATAGGTCACAGTTGCACCAACTATATCGACTTTGGCGAATTTAGCACTTACAGTTTTTTTACAGGGACGCAAAGAAAAATTCTTTATCATTATGGCCTATGGGACCAAATTTTTAAAAGTGCGATAGCATCTAAACGCCATATTCAATTGAGCTGAAAATTTATATGAATATTATAAATCACTGTTGCACTAACTACAAGCATTTTGGTGAATCATTTATAAGTTTTTACAGGGACACAACGAAAACTTCTTTATCATTATGATGTATGGGCTCAAAGTTCAGTAGCGTTAAATAAAACATCGTGTAATATATGGAGAAAAGAACTCAAACACTCTATTATGGTTTTCTCTCTTTTGTTTGTTTAACAACTCCTCTTTCTTTACTTTATCTACAAAACTGTTAATGACTCAATGTTCGGAAAGTCGAGTGGAATCACCCCAGATTTTTTTTCTTGTTTATTGAGATGTGTATTAATCAGAATAAAGTCATTAATTAAGGTTTTTTTGTGCGGGTTCTACAATGTAATGCAATAGTTCTCAGATTTTTTTTTTTTTGTTGTTGGCGGGGCACATTTAAAATCCTACAGTTAAGTCTAATGACACTAGATACAAATAAATATGTTTTTAAAAATGTTAAATATTTGAATGACTAACTCTCCTTTAATCCTCTCTCTCTCTTTTTATATCTAATATAGACCATGGGCCGTACGCTATAAATATCATTTAAGAACAAAGTTCGTTTCAACTTTTCGGGGGCAGTCTGAAAGTGCAGCTAATATATTCTCTTTAAGATAGATAATTGAAATATCAAATGTTCTGGAAGTAAACTTTGCACATAAACTTTGAAAATTGATTCCAATCCGAAGGAATTGACTTTACGTTTGCGATTCTGGTTTATATTTATACCTGTGTGCAATATATTTCTGGTAATATTGTGATTGATTGAATAAATTTTAAAATATCTTGCACAGAAGTGCTAAAATCGTATACCTGTGAAAAAGTGCTAAACAGAAGTAAAATGAAAATAGCTAGTGGATCTGCAGATCAGAAGCCTCAGCGACCTAGTTTTATCTCTCATTATTCAACAGATCATTGATCATTTTTATTTATTCCATATTATATATATCATCACCATCATCATCACCATCATCCTCATCACCATTATGAATTTCAACCTTTATCAGTCCACTGCAGGATGAAGACCTCTTCTAGGTGATTCCAATCTGCCCTGCTTTCTGCAATTCTTCTCTATTTTGCTCTTCCAAACTTCATAATTTTATCTCCCCAGCGATTTTGCGGCTGAAAATTCTTTCTGGAGAACTATCATGTTAATAAGAAAGTATTATACAGATAAAGCAAAACTTTATACTCGGAAAGCACTTTTCGCTATTGAAGAGAACACTAAAACATATAAGTGCAAATTTCATCCTCTTTATTTCAATATTCTGCGTACAAGGTGAATAAGATTTCTCATACAGATTTTTTTTTTTTTTTTTTCAAATTTTGTTGTATTTAGTTTATTTAGGTTTAATTAACCTTAAAAAATAAAATTTTTCTCAAATTTGAGCAAAATAAATAAATTGGGATAAAATGGGTTAACGTAATTCTAGAAATAACCTCAGTAATATTGGTTTGCTCCCTAATCCAATACAAGTGTTTCGCTCTCTGTCTCTTCAGGTGAATTTTAACAAGTTTTGTTCTCTCTCTCTTTATATATATATATATATATGTGTGTGTGACTGACTCACTACATAAACAGTTACGTTCCTGGCGGCGCCTGCCGCCCCCTCAACCCCCCGATGTATCCTCTATCTGTATCATCTCACTATATATGTATATTTATATATTTTACTAGTAATAGCCTTTTATTGATTCCTTGTAGATCATAAGTACTTGTACCAAATTTATTGCAAAAAAATTACATAACTTTCGGAATTAATTTATGTAGCCTTGTAAACTAATTGTCAGTTCTATGCCCACAAGTTTCCACAGAAAAACATGCTTTTAAACATTCTATTAACATTTCATTATATTTAATGGGATGTAACCATGTTAAAATGCATTTTTAATACATACCGTCTATAGTCCGTAATGGTACGAAAATCTTTTGTGTGTCCCTGAAAAGGAGCCACAGTTATATACACCAATAAAAAGGATACATCTAATTAATTATAACTCACTTATATTTCAACCTACACTTTGACATCATTTGAATGATTACGCAATGTCAATATTTGATTACACAATGTCAATTATTTTGTGTGGTCTGTAAATAAATTTAGCTTATACTTTTTTTTTTTTTATCTTTATAATATATGTTAATTCTATTGTGTTGAATCCAATATAAACGCGTTAAAATGCGCTTAGATAAAAATTTGCACTTGGACTCTAATGTATGAAATTCTTTTGCGTTTCTCTGTTAAAGAACCGTAAACATTGAATACCCCAATAAAAACTTTTCAAGTTATTCTACGTTTTTCAAGAATACTTGTTCAAAATTTGGCAAAATTTGGATGATTACAGGACATTGTCGGAACATTTTAGTAAGGCCCTGTACATTAATTATGAAGCCTAATCACACATATTTCCTATAGAAAACATAAGTTTAAGCATCTCAAAAATGCACACTTATTTAACTTCGTTGAATGCAGAGTTATGAAGTTAGAATTTGTTTAAGGGAAATTTACCCCATAGGCCGTAATGATAAGAAAAACTTTGGTGTGTCCCTGTACACGATTCGTAAATAATCTAGACATAGAAAATTATACAGATATCTCTATACAGAGCCTGAACGTGTATACCAATTTGCAAATCAAATGAAGTATTTTTGCGGCAGCTATTATGATACATACAAATTCTGTCCATAGGCCGTAATGATAAGAAAAAATTTGGTGTGTACCTGTACACGAACTACAAATGGAAAACTATACAGCTAAGTCTGTGTGGTTCATGAACATGGGCTCCAAACTGTAAATCAATAGCGTGAATTTTGCAGCTGATATCGCGGGAGAAACAAACATGAAAATTTAGCCCATCTTATTTGAGAAAAATACTTCACTTTTGAATGTATCTTAGCCTCGATATGCAAGCATTATGTCATTTTTCTCACATTATATTAAATGCAACGATTACTTTGCTTAAAAGTATACGAAAAGAGAGTAACAATAAAATTTGATCAAAATGTCAACAATACTCAAGATAATGTAAACATGAACAAAACATATCAAATGCTAGCGGAGCGCTAGCGCGCGCCCTAACAGCCAGCGTTGGTCTAAAAATACCAGCGGAAAGAAAATTAATGTTTTGATTGGAGGATAAGCGAATGAATGAGTAGAGAATCTATCTCTCTAATTGTAAATAGGATAGCAGGACCGCAGAATTGTCAAATTTGTAGAATTAAGGGAGGCATACTATTGTAACAATCGCAGCTATCGTAGATCACAAGTCGGATCGTACACTCCGCAGCAAAAGCATCCGAGCACTAGCCAATAATTCCGAAATCAAAAAAGTACATTTAATACTAGTTTGTTAAATAAATCCTTGTTGAGTAGATTGTATGTATTCGACAAGGATTTATTTAACAAAGCAGTATTAAGTGTACTTTTTTCAGACGGGGATTATTGCTAGTGCTCGGATACTTTTGCTGCGGAATGTATGATCCGACTTGTGATCTCCGATAGCTGCGATTGTTACAATAGTATGCCTCCCTAATTTAATCAATTTTAAGATAATATGCACACCAGAACATTGCGAATTTGTAGATAATTGAATCTTCTTTTAATTTTAGCATTAATTTGAAATTGCCCCTCGATGATTGAAACGGACTTGAACGATATCTAGGTATGGCCCACGGTCTAATTGTAGTGAAAGCAGAAAATCCAAATTCACACAAATACTATGTATAATTGAAAATAATTTTCATTATTTATCCCCTCCATTAATTCAAAATTGTGATGGTATGTCTCCGGATCACTTTTAGCGCGGGGGGGGGGGGGGTCCCATACCGTCGTCAATGGACTATATTGGTTTTTTGGGTTCGAGGTTAAATCATACCCAACATGTGGCTTCTGATTCTCCATTTCCCTATGAATTTCCCTCTAGGATGATGATATTTCCTATAGAATGTAAACATTTCCCCATAAAACACAAATGTAAACATTATAATTCTGCAATTTTCCCTGTAGTAGTCACGTGTCAAGGGTTTATTACGTAACGCCGATAAAGTCCATTGTTTAAAGTGTAGACGTGAGACCCACTCAACCTTAACCTTTCATTATTTATCCCCTGCTTGGAGGATCAAAATTGGGACGGCATATCTCCGGATCACCTTTAGGGTTGAGTCTCACACCGTTGTCAATTGTCCATAGCGTTAGTACTTGTGTGACGTAAGGCCCACTTAATCTCAACCTTTCATTATTTATCCCAGTAGGCTGCGAATTTGATTTCCTAGCGACACTTAACTTTTCTTCACTTCCACAAAAGTAAAACGTTAATATAGCCCTCTATTTTGAAAAATCTGTACATTTTATGTAAGTGTATTTAACTAAAAACTAGCAGGCTTCGCTGGTCATTATACTGAAATCAATTCTCAAAACACTATATCATTAATAAAAAGTCTAAAAAAAAAATCATTAATATCAGTCAAAATCAAAGTTTAAGTTCCTGCTTCTTTCGGTAGCGGTATTCCCGCTCGTCACAGTCGAGTCTGGAGCCCCAATGCCTTCGGCAGCATCTTATCTGCTTTTTACTCCCCCTCCCTCGCGGTTAAAGTCGAAAGTTTTGCAGAATCTCATCAAAGTTCATATTTCGTACACTTAATCAACACCCACACACACCGAAATTCGCCATTCTTATGTAATTTGGACGGATTTAAGCTTGAAAATGTGTTTTTTGCCCCGCCCACCCCAAAGGAAGGGGAGGGTGTAAATTCGCAAAATTACTTTATATTGCATGTTGCATCAAAAAAATCGAGATCCTGAAATTATTTAAAGCAGAGCTATGTTTTAAAACGTGTTTTTCTTTATCGCCTTCCGCTCTTAAAGGAGGGAAGAGGGAGGGGATTTCGCAAAATCTCTTTATGCGATGAGTTAGATACATGTAATTGATCCACACATCAAAAGTGTCCAACCTAAGATAATTTAGTGCAGAGTTACGCATGGATACATGTTTTTGCCCCCCCCCCCTCCAAAGAGAGGAAGGGTGGAATTTCACAAAATCCCTTTGTAGTGTGTGTTGAGTATGCATAAGCAACCCACACATCAAAAAATACCATTCTAAGATAATCCTGAAAAGAGTTACGCATGGAAACATGTCTTTTACCCCCTCCGACCCCCAAGGGCGTAGGACGGAATTTCAAAAAATCCCTTTGTAGTGTGTGTCTTGAGTATGCGTAACCAATCGACGTATCAAAAAATCGCTTTTTCGTGATAATTTAGAGCAGAGTTACTCTTAAAAACGTGTTTTTGCGCCCCCCCCCCCATCCGGCACATAAAAAAATCGCCTTTTTCAGATACTTCAGATCAAAGTTGCGCATGGAAACATGTTTTTCGTCCAAGTTTGGAAAGTGTTTTTTAACACTTTCCAAAAGATTTGCCTGCAGTTTTGCTCCCTTTTTATTAAGTACTCACTCACATTACCACACAGACTACTCACTTTACCCCATGCCATGGGGTAAAGTGGGTATAAAGCTTAGTCGATTTGAAATCGATATTGTTTATTTATTTTTAAATACTGAACCAGAAATTCATTCGCAATGTATTCTCAACAATTGTAATGTATATATGCAACAACAAATTACTATATTTTTTGAAATATTATATACATTTTCTGCCAGATTTTCAAGCGTTTTTATACCCATATTACCCCATCTGATCCTATTTTTTTATTCTTACACATGCAATAAATTTATTTCCTTTTAAATCGAAAAAAAAAAAAAATTTCTTTTTTTAAGTTAATATTGGTTTTTATTTAATACTAGTTAGTTGCAGGGCGACTAAGGCGCCCGTTGAAAAATGATCATTTCATTTTATTTATTTCTCACTTCAAGTAAATCATTTGCTAGAAAGCCAGTGCGAAATTTTCGCACTTTATTTATCTCTTCCTTACCTTTAAAATTTAAAATTATTACTATTATTTTTATAGACGTCCTTTTTTATATTATCACGACATCATATAGACGCAAATTTAATATTTTATTTTATTTTTTACCATGATTTTATTAACTTCGATTCTTGTTTGTTTGTCCAGTACAAATCTTGCAATCAATTTTTAACTAACTTCCCGGCTAGCCAGACATTTGAAACTTTCAGGACAGCCCAGAACACGGTCACAATACATTTTTTTAATACTTTTAGTAAACTGTTTCATGTCCCTACTGCCTTCATCAGCGTTTATATGGTTCGACAGAAAATTTATTTAACTTTCTCGACTAGCTAGACATTTGAAACTTTCATAATAGTTCAGAACACGGTGAAAATGCTTTTTTTAAATATTTTTAACAAACTGTTTCGGGTTCCTGGTGCCTTCGACAGCGTTACCAGTAAAAAAGCTTGCAATCGATTTTTCACTAACTTCCTGACTAGCTAGACATTTAAAACTTTCAGGATAGCCCAGAACACGGTGACAATACCTTTTTTTAATACTTTTAGTCAACTGTTTCAGGTCCGTACTGCCTTCGTCAGCGTTTATATGATTCAACAGAAAATTTATTTAACTAACTTCCCGACTACCTAGACATAATTAAACTTTCAAAGTAATGAAACTTTTTACCAAAACTACGCATACTCAATTGTTGACTGGTAAACAACAAAAGGGTATTTAAAAGGGGGTTAATATGGTGAGTTTAAAAAAAAAATCCGCATAGCCGTTTCTGAAGGAACGCACCAGCGAGACCTGAAATTGAATTACTTATACAGGACGCCCATTAATTTTCCTGAACAAACCAAGTAATTCATATAAAAAGATATCTAACAGAGTGTTTATATAGAAATTTTGAAGAAAATCGTTAAAGCCGTTTTTGAGATACGGACTTACGGTCCCGTTTCCGGTTTCGTATGTCCCCCTTCCGGTTTTCCAATTTTCACCAAAAGTTGGAAAAATCATCAGTACATCAGACCTGTTTCAATTCTGAAATTTCGTAGTTCTATCTTTATTAGTTTTGGAGATATTGTAGTTAAAAGGTTCCCCACATACATACACACTCACTGACCAATTGCCAAAACCTACTTTCTGGACTCAGGAGACCTTAAAACATGTGAATCAGCTGAAAACTCGATATCGAATTTTTGGACGGAATACAATATTTCCTATACCTACAGTAAACGAGTATTGGAAATAAAAATTATTATTCAACCATCAAAAGAGTTTTGTATATTTTAGTGACATCCCCTTTCCTCTCTTTCCGGGATTGTTATAAATTTTCAGTATAGGTATCTTTCAAAAAAAGAAAAAAAAAAAAAAAAAAAAACTCGTTGATTACTTTAAAACGAATAGTTCAATCATAAATATGTAAAGATTTAAAACAAATGTATCGATTTTTTCCCCCATAAAAAAATATATTTTTTCAGAGGGCACAAAATTGGTTTTCTTTCGACATTTAATTTTATACTTCCCTGAGATGAAAATCTTTTGCATTCATCATTGAAAATAATTTTAATAAATAATTTTAATAAGTAGTTCAGTATTGTTTCAATTTATATTAAGAAAATACAGAAAAAATGTTTTGTGATTATTAATTTTATTTTCGAGATTTAACTTCTAGTTTATCCTAGGTTTTATCGATAAATATTATGTCATTTGTAATATGTTGGATGTGGTACAAAATATGAAAACTGCTAAAATAAATTTATATTTCTTTTGTATATTTTATGATGAAAAATTCATGATAGCATGCACAGCTGTCACACTTTATGTAATGGTGATCGTTTAGTCATAAGATTTAGAAATTTAAGATGCAATATCTATTACACTGTGTATGAAATAGAACCCAAGTTAATATTAGATCATTATTTTTTTCATCTGAATGGTCCATGGGGATTTTTTTACACGTTTCTTCGCCGTTCAATCGATGAGTCAATAGCCAAAAAGATGAAAATGAAAAAATAAGCAAATTACGTAGGCTGTATAAAAAGTAATGACTAATTTTACTGTTTGGAAACTACTCATCCCAATATTAAATTTTGTGGAATAAAGGAATGGCGTTGTCTATATTAACAAAACAAATTTATAGATCATGCATATGGACTGTACCAGAGTATCACATGACTAAAGTCACATTTGTTTCACTGCGTCTGACTACGAGCCGTGGGCGATCGTCGAGATGCACTCTAAGAAATTTTAGTAGAATTTGGAGAGTTGGCCGTTAAGTTATACGGCCAACTCCTTTCGAGAAAAATGTCCAGTAGCCGTATTTGTAACAAATTGCTGTAAAATTCGAAGTGTAATCCGTTTGTTAAAGGCCACTTCCGTTCTCTGAGAGAAAAATTCAAAACTTTAATGGGCATAACATCTGTTTTTACGGTCAGTGACTGCAACATTTTTTGACAATCACTGACCAAAATCTAGTGGTAAAATTTATTAGAGTTTGGAACACGATGTTACAGTGTTCGTTTGCAAAAATCGACATCTAACGATCTAATACATTTAGAGTGATACACAAGTTTTTCATAATGAAATAACATCGAAATAATTTCCATTTGCATAAAACTTTTAAGAGAAGAATGTATGATGTTGAAGAGAAAGACCTTGAACAATAAGTATGCAAAACTTTCAACTTCCTACAAAGAGAGAGGAAATTATCAACACAGCACTCACCCTTGTGACTGCAAAAGTACAAGGGTTTAGTAGTAAATAAAAGCGTTGTTACCCAGTCATACTATAAATTGTTTTTATTACGCGGTTGTTTTACGGACAGTAGTGCAACCTGAGAAGGAAGTATGAGATGAATAGCTTATTAATACGCCGTAATAATGCAAGACCACATAATGCTGGCTGTATGTATTAAACGTTTTGCAGACGAGCAACGTAGAGATTCTACCCCATAATTCATACAGACCTGATTTTACACCATACAATTTTTTTTGCGGCGCAAGAAATTATTAAAATTACCGAAGTTTCAAAAGAAGCAAATCAGGCATAAATTCTATGAAGGCGATTTTGAAACTCTATAAAAACGGCCTTTAACATGTTTTTAAAAAGTGAATGGAACGTTGTTATTAATATCTCTCATCTGAAGCTAGTAACTTAAAAAATACCGCCTTTAAAAGAAAAAAAAATCTATTTTCTCTATAAACATAGTTTTATTACATATTGAACACCACCACGTAAAAAACAAAATAATTTAACTTAAACATATTAATCATATACTTTAAATAATTCATTTAACAACCATTTCAAAGAATCAAAAGGTTTCATCTATCTGTACAATTTTTTACTTCCATTACCCTACTACCGTAGGTAATGGAAGTAATGTATTCGCTCCAAAAATTCGATATCGAGTTTTCACCTGATTTACACGTTTCAAGGTCTTCTGAGTTCAAAAAAGTAGTTTTTGGCAATTGGTCAGTGTGCGTGCGTGTGTGTGTATGTATGTTAATGGGAAATCTTCTGGCTATCACATCTCCGAAACTAATAAAGATAAAACTACGAAACTTCAGAATTGAGACAAGTCAGGTGTACAGATGAATTTTTTCAAATTTTGGTGAAAATTGAGAAACTGGAAGTGGGACATCGGGAACCGGAAGTGGGACCGCAAGCCCGTATCCCAAAAACGGCTGTTACGATTTTCTTCAAATTCGCTATATAAACACTCTATTAGATGACCTTTCGAATGATATAGTTGGTTAGTTCAGGAACATTGATAGGCTTCCTGTATAAATAGCTCAATTTCAGGTCTCGCAAGCGCATTCCTTAAAAAACGGCTGTACGGATTTTTTTTCAAACTCGCCATATTAACTCACTTTTAAATACAGTTTTGTATGTAAGTATTGTTTTATGGTCAATAATTGAGTTTTGGTAAAAGTTGGTATCTCAATACGGCTCTAACGATTTTCTTGAAAATTGTTATATAAATCCATTCCTTTCTCATGTACAACCTCTGACAATAAGTTCGGTGAATGAAGTCAGAACGGCCGATCTGGCAACACTGGCGAAACAAAACACGGCACCTGCGTAGCGGCAGGTGTTGACCATCTTCCCCCACCGTTGTTCAGTTGAGCGTCGTTTGTGTTCAGTGTAAGACTTGTTTTACAAAGTGCTTGTTTATTAGGTTGGTTCTTAACTGAGAACAGGAAAATGAAACGATCAATTTAAAGTTTTGTTTTAAGCTTGGCAAGACACTGAAAGAAACTCATGCGATACTGGTACGTGTTTATGAAGACCAAGCACTGTCCATGAAGTGTGTGTACGAGTGGTTTGCCCATTTTTGAGAAGGTCGGGAAAGTGTTTCTGA
This sequence comes from Salticus scenicus, assembly GCA_963930645.1. Taxonomy (NCBI): domain Eukaryota; kingdom Metazoa; phylum Arthropoda; class Arachnida; order Araneae; family Salticidae; genus Salticus; species Salticus scenicus. Next base: position 15,632,548 of record OZ005655.1, read on the forward strand.
CAAACCCGTAGCGGAAGACCGGCGACATCCGTCAGGGACGAAAACACTGAGAAAGTGAGGAAGTTAATCACGAAAGATCGTCAATTAACTGTGCGCATGATAGCTGATGAACTGCAGGTTAACCGTGAATCCGTGCGACAAATTGTTACCCAGAATTTAGGGATGAGAAATACGTGTTGTCGCGTCTTGTGCCACATCACTTGACTGACGATCAGAAGCAGGCACGTTTAGAGGGTGGTGCAAATTGAACTTCCACCATACTCGCCAGATCTCAATCCTCCAGACTTCTTTCTATTCCCTCGACTCAAGCTCGCTTTGAAAGGAAAGAGATTTGACGATATTCCTGACATCCAACGAAACGTGACGAGGCTTTTGAACACCATCCCAAAAGAAGACTTCTTGCAAAGTTTCCAGGACATGTATAGCAGATCTCAGCGGTGCATAGCTACGGGAGGTGACTAATTCAAAGGACAGTCAAGCAACTTTCGTTAATATTTCATATACGTTAATGTTACAGGACTATTCACCGAACTTTATTGTCAGAGGTAGTATTACGTGATTATTAGAGGAAAATCAGCAGCCATCTTGCTTAGGTAGATCAGTTTTAGATCTCGGAAATTAGTGTTTCAAAAAATGAATCTACCATTTTTTTACTTTCTCTTACCCATAAGGTAGAGGAAGTATTGTTTTTGGGTCAAATTTGCGAACGCGAGATTTTGTTATATTTACACGTTTTGAGGGTCCCTGAATACGAAAATCATGTTTTTAGCAAATGGTCTGTGTGTATGTCTGTGTGTCTGTGTGTCTGTATGTCTGTGTGTGTGTCTGTCTGTTATCAGCATATCTCAAAAACAAATCATGGCAGAAAGTTCAAACTTAGTATTCTAAATGTGTATCGTATAGGGATGCTACAGTAAGCTTTTCGTTAAGATCAAGCAAATGGTTCATGTACAGGGGCACTCAAAAGTATTCAAATACATTACGTCTATTGGGAAATCGTAGGTAAGTAGAGTTTAACATCTATAGACTGCACTAAACCAAATGAAACGAATATATATTTTTTGTAATAGAGATAGTCAACAGGAGAAAAAAAATTATGTATGTAGGAACCTCGCCTCCCCTCCTGGGGGGGGGGGGAATCCCCCTCGAGGGGAGTCAATTTTCATGATGGGTACCTTTCAAAAGAGCTCGCCAATACCGTTAAAACGAATGGTTGAACGATCGATCTGCCATAATTTAAAACAAAGTTATCGATTTTTTTTTTTTTTTTTTTTTTTTTTTTTTTTGTTAAAAGCAAAAAAAAAAAAAAAAATTTGAAAAATTAGAAAAATTAGAAAAAAAAATGTTTTTTTTTTTTTTTTTTAATATTGAGAATAAAATGGGCTGTTTTTGGATATTTGGTGTTATACTAATTCTCTAGTATTTGAAATCGTCTGCATTATCATAAAAAATATTTTTTTAAAATAATAATTTTAATAAATTATTTTTAAAAAACAGAATTATTTTTTAATAACCGAATTGAATTCTATATAAATGTAGGTGCATAATTGAAACAGGGGGTTGAGGGGGGAAAATATCATATAAAACTCTTCCGAGGCCTAATTTGAATTGTTTAATACAGATTTACATAACAGTACTCGTTATCTTATCTCTTAATCTGCAACCTGTATATATAGTATCAAATTTAGGGTAAGAGAAACTCGTGTGAGTGACACACCAGATAATTTTTCTTATTTTTTACCTCGCTATATGTAAGCTTTGTTTTATATGTCTTTACATGTGTATAACGTTTCTCTTACTGGAAAAATTTTAGGTTTCTTCTTTTTTAGGTTACTTTTATACCTTCTGATAAAATGCATATAATAGGTGTAATAGTGGGTCATGGAAGTCTTGTGGTTGTTTCACACCAGATTTTTTTTTACATATTTATGGATATATATATATATATATTTGGTAAAAATACTCAAAAGTGCACTTTTGTTTTTCTTAATAATGCAAACAGCATAGACAAGGAAAGATGATTAAATCAGAAATACGATTTAATAATTGAATTTACTAGAAATTTAGGTTAACCATATATTCTAGCTTGAAAATAGATAGATTTAACGTTTTTACTTTCATATTTATCAGTACAAAGATGTTTTATTCTGTAGAGGAAGTTAATTAGAATATTTTTATAAACGGCTTTATGTAAACATGATTTGTAATGAGTAAATAGATTCACTTTAAAAGAAAATTATTTTCTCTTATAAAAAAAGTCAAAATTTAATTTTCCATTATCGTTATATATTTTTAAATCTAGAAAGTTTATTTCTTTATTTATCATATCATTTTTAGTTAATGAAAAATTCTGAGGATAATTATCTGTGAAGGTGTTGGTATTGCTATCATTAAAGTAAAAAACGATAATATCATCTATATATCTGTAGAACATTAAGTCATTACTGATAGAGAAATTTCTTCTTTCTATAAATCAGATAATAAACTGCTAGCAGAACCACCTTGAGGAATACCTTTAATACTTTGGAATGTAGTATGATTGTATAGAATAAAATTATTATGTATTATGAAATTTAACAAAGTTTTAAAGTAATAAATCGATATTTTTTTCTTTAATACTATATTGGTTTCTATTAAAAAGAATTAACATAGTGTTATGTAAGTCATGAATGTCTATATTATTAAATAAATCATTAAAATCAAATGTACTAATGTTTGTAATATTTTTGAAATTTTTAATTATATGTAGAAGTTGAAAACTATTTTTAACACAATGCTTATTGTCATAGTTTAAAGTGAAGCTATAAATTTCTTTTAAAATTTTTAATAAAAGAGTACAAGCAACAATATTATATACATTACAATCAATAGTAACAGTGCGAAATTTTACAGGAGTTTTATGACATTTAGGAATAATAACTATATATAGATAGTTGAAATTTTTACATTTGAGTTTTAATAATTTATGAAAGCTTAAAATCTTTTTATTATTAATATCAGTTGGTAAGGTGGTTTGCTTAAAATTATTACTATTTAAAATAGAGTTGTCTAAGATCTGTTTATATAACTCTTTACAAATAATTGCATAGTTATTATGTGATTTATCTACATAAGTAATAATAAATTTATTTTGTAAAAGACGGATAGATTTATTTAAAGTTTCATATCTTTCATTTTTAATAAATCTAGATTGAATAATAAGTTGATTTTTTAGAATTTTTAAAGAATTAATCTTCCAGACATTGAAATATTCTAAAAGTTTGTTATAATCAATAGCAATTTTGTAAATAAATAAATCTAAATCTAGAGAAAACTTACTAAATCTAAATTAGAGAAGACTTAAAATTTTATTTATGTTACATTTTGTAAAGAAAGTCTAAATTTAGTGCCATAATTGTTTATACAAATAAAGGTCATTAACTATACTAAGATCACCAGTAATTATATGTCCATGTGTGGTGTCAACATACTTTTTGTAATTAGGGTCACTACAGTAACAAACAATATTGGAAACAGGTATATTTTTTAGAAAAGTTATTACACTGTAAATAGAAGCGTGTTAAATTCAGACAGAAGTGTGTCTGAAATGTCAATTCAGACACATAAATGTCTGAAACACTTACGCATGCAAAATTTCAGACACATGTGCTGTCTTAAATTAAGACATGTAAGTGTCTTTTTTATAAATGAGCTCAGATAAGTGTCTGAATAAGGTCGATATGTCTGAAATTTTGACATATAACATTTTCAGATACATAAAACTTCAGACATTTTACAATTTATGCACTTAAAAATTCAGACATTACAAATTTCAGACACTTAGAAATTCAGACATTTGTATTACTTAACACATTTTCCATATGGAATCTACTTTAAGCAGCATGCATATCCTATTTTAACATTTTTTTAAACAAATAAATTTGACATTATTTTATGTAATATAAGTAGTTAACTTATTTAAAATACTTAGACACGGATCTTATTCTGTTAAAAATTAAAAAACAAAGTTAATTTTTATTTAAAATTCTCACATGCAATAAATAAAAAAAATATTAAGATAAACGAAGCATGTAACTTGTAGCTAAGAAAGCGAATTCGTAGCTAAAAAAAATTTTTTTTTCCTTGGTTTCATGTATATAGTTTGTTTTCTTGCAAATACCACTTAAAAAAAAAATCGTTTAAAATCCTTAGGCTACTACTATTTTTTCATATTTATTACGCATTTTACAAAAAAAAAAAAAAAAAAAAAACCTCTAAATTTCTACACATGAAATTTAAGATAATATGTATTAAGCTTTACTTCTTATGAGCAGTTTTATTGCAAAGACATAAAACTTCAATTTGTTTTACGGATACTAGAATATATTTCGTTATACAAGCAGAGTACAGCGTGAGCACCGATGGCTTGATTGGGAAGACACTCGACTTGGTTGTCAGTTCGATTCCCGCCGGGGGCAACGGGGACTATTATTGTAAAAATTATTAATATATATATTCTATGCTCTAGGAGATTCTAAAATCTATTTCTCACAGGTAAACAGTATAAAACGCAACTTTTTATTTATTTATTTATGAAAAATATTCACTTCAGACAGGATCAAAGATGGCGGAATTTCAGACGCTTCGAGTGTGAAACGATGTGCCTTTAAGACACTTTTTAGCGTCTTAAAATTAAACACCCGTTTCAGACACAATTTTGTCTGAATTTCAGACACTTGTATTTACAGTGTATAATTTAAGATACGTCGAAGTAAAGTAAGTGGATATTTAAAAGATTTGTAAATAGTTACACATTTAATTGGGAAGACACTAAATTCATTGTTAATAATAGACTGAAAATTGACATGATTAAAAACAGGATTAGTAAAATTGATTATTTATTGAGAATTGTGAGATTTAAAAGAAGGCTTAGTGAAAAATTTTTTATTTAGTAAAGAAGCACGAATTATTCTGTCCAGAATAATTGCATTTCTGAAAATTTTTAAAGTAAACATTAATTAAATGTTTTTTTAATTTTAAAGATAAATCTCCTGATTTCTAACCATTATAATTCAGATTGTAAGAAGCTGTAAGTTAATCAATTGAATTTTTAATCATTTCACAATCTATATTTTTATGTTTGTTTTTTCTAAGACCACGTTTATTTCTATAAGTTTTTTGAAACTCCATAAAATTTAAACTAAAATAAATATTGTTATACTGATCAAACTTTGTTAAGTCAGAATAAACCAAATTAGACTTCTGGTACACCTGTTGGTTGAGACCATATAGGTAAGTAGTATTGAAATAAGAGATAAATTTAGATTGCATAAGTAATCGAAGATTCACATTTGTAATTATTTCTAAAATTTTAACCGTGACATTCTGAAAATCATGTGAATATTCTACATTGTGTGACAGGTTAGATTGAGAATTTTGACATTTAATTTTAGACCTATGATCATTAAGTCTTAAATGCAAATGGTTACCAGTTTGACCAATATATTCCATATGACACTTATTGCATTTCAAAGAATAAATAACATTAAAAGCCTTGCAGAAAATTACCAAATTGGAAGAGTTTTTTATTTGTAATTTATCAGCATTAGGACAAGTAAGATACCTAGAAGATTTACAGGTTTGAAAATACAATCTACGATTAGGACTAGAAAATAAGTAACTGTTTATCGATCCAGGGAAATCCCTATAAATCTCCCTGTACCGAGCCTAGAAATACTATGGACTATTTTGCCAGTATCTAAAATTTTGCTAAGTACTACCATTATGAGATTTTTTTTCTTTTTTTTTAATGACTATAACTAATAACATGATCAAAGTAATTTAAGGTAATTTAAATTTATTTAATTAAACAAATAAAATCTAGACTATATATAGATTTTTTTTTTAATAAATAAATTTAGCATAACAATATTTACCAATGGGAAGAAAAATAAATAAAAATAAAAAATACATAAAAATATCAAAAGAAAGAAAAATCCATAACTGGATTAAATAAGTGAAAAATAGAAAATGATAATAAGTAAAAATAAAATTAGAAATGTAGATTAATTCTGGATTAAAATAATTTGAATAATATAGAATAATATATAATAAAATAAAATTAGAAATCCAGATTAAATCTGTATTAAAATACATTTGTTGAATATAGTTTTAAATGAATTTTTTTATTTTATGAAATATTAATCGAAAATAGTAGAAAATCATTATTTTTTATGTTTTCTAAAATTTCAGTCCATCTTTATATGCAAAGTAACATTTTCTTCCCTATAACTGAACTACAAGGAAAGTAACATTAATTTATTTAATATAGAACTTTTTTCTTGTTTAATATAATCAGGATTTCATACGTGAAATTCTTAAATAATTTGACAAACTTCAAGAAAAACTTCAATTTACTGATAATATTCTTAATTTTCTTCAATCGCGATAAACAATATTCTTCTTAAAAAAAAAAAAAAAAAATGCAGAAACTTATTTAAATATATATATATATATGACCTATATATATTTCATCACATCTACTTTTCTGTTATAAATTTTATTTTGAAATTAATGTTTCTTTAAAAATCAGAAATTACTTAATTTGAGATCAAATAAAAAAAATTTCATTAATATTAAGCTCTTTCAATTTTCGAAAAGAAATAAATTTACTAAATAAAACAATATTTTGCATTTGCAATTTACAGGAGATTATTATTTACAGAAGCTTTGTTTCGTTTTATTTCTATATTATTATTTAAAAAATAGTTATGCGGCAAAATAATGTCATTTTATTTATTAAATCATTTTTTTTTTTTTCAAGGCAGTCAGCAGTTGATAAACAATTTTCTTAAATAATTTTTAAATAACAAAAACTTTAATATTTTCAAATATAATTTTTTAATTCTTTTTAAACGATTATTTATTCAATGTGCAATATTTTAGAAAAAACTTATTGCTGAATTGCTATAAAACTTTGCATTTAGATGATCGATTCGAATAGAGAGTTATAAAAACTGGACAAGGAAAAAAAAAAAAATAATTTCTTTGACTCATAGCTTAGAGATTTTCAAAACAGGTTAAAACTCCACGATGGGTAAAACTAGTCTCATAGATATAGGTTACCAAATGCAGAAGGGTTATGAATCTTATTTCCTCTAAAATAATGAAATAAACTTGTAAAACAACACTCTTTCAGAATTAATAAAAACCCTTTTCTTCTTCTTCTTCTTTTTTTTTTTTTTTTTTTCATTCAGAAACGCTCTGTTAGATGAAAACAGTTAATCTACATTTTATTTATTTATTTGCTGTAAGTGAATTAAAACAAGCAGCTCGATACGCGGTCGACGAACCTGAAAATCTGGCCGCATGTGGCCTCGTGGTCCATCGCTCGAGGCCCCGGCGAAACGCATCACGTTCTTCAATGGTCTACACCCCCTACCTAAGCCTTTTCTTAATTTCTTAACTTTTTTTTTTTTTCTTTTTATATATGCGTTTTGCCGTGAAAGATTTCTTAATGTCTTGATAGGGCAAAAGTAGTTCGTTGAGTAAAGTTGAGATGTCGGCCAAAATGGCCGTCTTAGATCTGTGGGTGGGTTCTAGAACTTCCGTGTTCTTTAACGGATCTGGCAAGTTCGTGTGAAATCTATTTAAAATAATGACTGCTGCTGTAAGAACTAGCAAAAAGAGTCTTTTGACCGTGACCAAGATTGTTTTTTTATGAATAGACTGACAAGAAAATTATTTAAGCATTTTTTTTTTTTTTTTCCCTATTTTTCTATTATGTGAGAAGTTACATTCTTTTGTAAGGTGCTTTACGGAGTAAATAATAAAATCCAGAGAATAAAATTAAAATCTTGAGATTTCTAGATTGCTTAGGGACATTTTGAGGAATATGTGGCATTTCAGGTGCCACAAAAAAAAAAAAAAATGTTTTCTTGGAATAATAAAAATTTTGTTAAATCAGTCATGTTTTGTTGATACAGCTTCAACAAAAAATCTGTTACCAGAATTGAAAGGACATACCTCTCACTCATTAGCTATTTACAGAAAGATCTATAACTTATCGGACAGTTGTTATAAAGTGATTTATATTTTATCTGACTATCCAGTGCAGTGACAATGACTCTTTTTTCAACCATATTCTATTGGGCAATCGAAACGAATTGATTTGGTTAACTGAACCAATCTATTGTTAAAATGACGAAATAAATCTACAAAATCAGTCAATAAAATAAATTTGGTTTTCTTAACAAAATATTTTTTTTCTTCTTCTTCTTCTTTTTAGTGCAGGAAAATTTGTGATTGTTACTTTTTATTTTTCAGTAAGTAACCGTTATGATAAAATTACACACCTGATAATTAATTTAGAAAAATATATTAGTTTATACGGTTTATACAGTTAATGCAGAATTGAGGTTTAATTGCAGTTTATACATGCAAGGAGATAAATATGTTGCAATGACGTATCCAAAGGAGGAGTAAGTTCCTTAAACTTTGCAGATTTATCGAAAATTCGTGAATTACACTTCATTTTTTACACTTAATTTTTGTACTAAAGTTTGAACCCCCACTGAAAAGTTTTTCTGGCGATGGCCTTGATGGTGCCTTTGTAAATCGTTGATTTTTATGCCTCCGAGGTTTTAGCGACACGTATAAAACTTAAAGTTAGTTCTTGTTGAAGTTAGATCTTCCAAACTTTGGCAATCCTAAAGTACAAATTTTTGCCAAAATCGGTCACTAATTCACCAAATTCGATGTCAAACCGTCTATATCGATACCAAGACCAAAATCTGCGTTGGCTACAAATTTGCGGCTTGACGAGATTAGCGATCAAATTTGGCGGCAAATATTGTTTCAAGATAGCCAGAATTAGTAAAGCTTCTCTTAATTTTAACGGAGTTAATTGTTTTGGTAAAGTGTACCGTTTCTCGCCACTTTTTTTTTTTTTTTTTTTCAAAGAGAACAAAAGTAGAATATCTATACTCGAATGATTTTCATTGAAATCAAGTTGGTCATTTGGCAATGAGAGATTCTGTAATAAGCCGTGGAGCACTATTCCTGAAAAAACTACTATATTTGTCTCCGCGGTTTATACAGCTGGAGTTTTTTTTTTTTTTTTTTTCCTTGCTTGTTTTCAGAAATTTTCTTACACTGGAACCTGCCTGTTTTTTTTTTTTTTTTACGAATGAGTTACCTCACACAAAAATGTGAATGTTTTCATAACAATGTATTGTTGCGTACTCGAGGTTCGTGAACTGTCTGAGAATGAAAGGCGAATCTTGAAGAGGCTTAACAGTTTATTTACAGAATTATCTAGAAGATTACAGTTCTATAAACCAAATATAAAATTCAGTTTCACCAGAAAACACAGCTTAAATAACAGCTGACAACATCAAATTCACAGTACAGACTGTATTGTACCATTGACACCCAGCAATGCCCTGTATTCAACAAGGCTAAGTTAGGAGCACTTTTCATTAAGGCGGTTGGCGTAAAACTGACTGACGGCCGAAATCCAATTCCTTTATATACCCTTCTATTAATCCAGAATTTTCCAGTAACTCGTAGAATAATCAAGTTAGAGCTTAGATATTCGAGTACATCGATAATAAGGATTTTCTTGCCAAGGTCGCCAAGGAGCGAAAAACTCGCCAAATTTGACGCCAAGACCCTTATTTGCCTCGGTGAAGCTTTTTAACGGGTTTTTAAAGGAAATTAGCTTTTTTAATGCGAAAACAGGCTATTAATGCAGAGAATTAACATTTTATAGCCTGACTAAGCTTTTTTGAATGAAATTATATAAAAATAACTACTATTATTTACAAATTCGTAACAATGTATATTCCAGTGGGTGTATGAGGAAGTCATGTGGTTCCCACATTAGGTTTTTTAGAAAATGTCTTATGTCTGTGTGTGTATGTGTATGTACCAAAACTTTTGTGGCGTTGCATCTGACGAAACAATGAATGGAATTTAACCAAACTAGATGTTTAGATCGACCTTGACAAACTGATGCTGATTACATTTGGGAATCAACCGCAATATAGGATGGCAATATAGGATAAAATTTAGTATAAATGTACATAATGCGAATCATTTTTAACATTTCACATATATAGATATATATGTGTGTGTGTGTGTGTTTAAACGAGAGAAATAAAGTAGAGTGCTGATTCAATAGATAAAGGGTTAGCTTTCCGTGGTTCAACATGAATCACATGATATGAACCAATAGATTGCTATGTTTGGCCCTTCATCGCTATTTTGCCATTTAAAATTTCAGTTCGGCAAATTATCATAATTATTAGATAACACGAGAATCCTATGACTGAAATAAATTGTTTCTAAAACAATTTTTCAGATATTTCACATTATAATAAATAATAAAATGCTTCTTTTCCCCTCATTTCCCAGTTAAGTTTAAAAGTATTTATATAAAAAAGTAAAACTTTTAAAAGAGCTAAATTTAAAAACAAGTAATAATTCCTCAACTATTTTTAAATATTTTGTCAGTTAAATTTTGACTACACGAAATAAAAAGAAGTAAAGTAAAAACAAAAATGATTTAGAACAAACAAAATATCAAATTACGCAAGTAAGCAAAAACATTGGCGGTTATGACTTTCACCGAATACAATCTCCAAGCAATTGCCATAGAAATTTATTGAAAATAAGCTGTAACCAAGGAAACCAATGCGTAGATGGTTCATCTCTCATGACTCATGTTGGACCATGTCAGGGTTACTATTTATCACTCTACTTTATTTATCTCGTTGTATGTGTGTGTGTGTGTATTTTTTTCAAACTCTTAACTTTCAGTTAATTCACTGTAACTCGTAAATACGTGTACCATATTTGATGCCAAATGATTGCATAATGTATGGAGTTATTTTGTGTAGCTCTGTAAACTAAGTACTAACTTTGTGTCCACCATTTTTTACAGAAAATGGGCTGTTATACATTCAAATAACATAATTTCATTGCGCCGAATGTAGTGTCACCATGTTAAAATGCAATTAAAAAAATTCCGTCTATATTCTTTAACCACATTTCTTGCGACCATGGGAGCCTCTGCGCAAATGTGGACTCAACGAGTCCAGTCTTAAAATAGGGGGGATAATCCTTCTCATCAAAGAAAGTAAGCGATATGGGAACACCGAAAGACTGGATGTTTACCAAATTCCAACCTGTCGATCAATTTGGCACCCCTCCAAGTCTTTGTATTTGTCGTCGCTGTTAGTCTTAGGAAACGGGCTTACACTACAGATCATAATGATATAAATTTCTTCTGCGTGCATCTATACACGAGCCACAAACCACATACCTATATATATATATAAGAGCACTTCTACTCATTCACTCACTCACTCACTGACTCATCAACGCACAGCACAATCTACTGGAGCCACTGACTCGAAACTGGGTCAGATTATGATATAGACTGGGTGAGATTTGAGATATAGTGTAAGCACTCTCTAAGAAGCGATTTTGCGAAATTCGCCCCTCAAGATGGAGTGGGGGGCAAAACGTGATTTCACAAAACCTTTCATATCTCAAAGAACATAATCTGGTGTGTCACTCACACGACTTTCTCTTACCCTGAAATTCAATACTATAAGTACGGATTGGAGATCAAGAGTTAAGATAACGAGTACTGTTATGTAAACCTATGTTAAAACAATTCAACTTAGGCTTTGGAAAATCTTTATTTGACGAATAATTCTGCCCCCCCTCACATAGACCCCCCCCTGTATATCTTCTGATCTATATACGCTCTTCTGATCTATATATCTTTTGTATCTATATACGCCCTCCTGTATATCTTCCGAAAGTTATGTACACATCACATGGTTCGTATAAATATAATCCTATATTAATAACACACGGCACAACCTGAAATACATTTATATTAATTTTCAATCATTGTCGCATTATAATCTAGTTCTTTTGGGTAGCCCTGTAAACGAACAGTGAATGATTTCTATACCATATTCTACATGAAACATGTTTTTACGCATATAATATATATTCCTTTTTATTTGGTTTAGTGCAGTCTATAGATGTTGAACTCTACTTACCTGCGATTTCCCCCATCGACGCAATATACTTGAATTCTCTTGGGTGTCCTTGTACACGAACCATTTGAGTGATCACAACGAAAAGCTTAGTGTAGCATCCCTATATGATACACATTTAGAATACCAAGTTTGAACTTTCTGCTATAATTTTTTTTTGAGATATGCTGATAACAGACACACACACACACATGTATGCAGACACACAGACAGACACACACACAGAGACCAACCACTAAAAACATGATTTTCGGATACTGGGCACCTCAAAAGTATAAATATAACAAAAAGTCCATTTCGAAAATTTGACCCAAAAAACAATACTTTCTATACCTTATGGGTAAGAAAAAGTAAAAACACATATCCATAAAATTTTTGCTTTAAAATATAGCTAACACAAATATCTAAAAATCAATTTCTGGAAATTTAGTAATTCGGTCCCCAAGGCGAGAAAGGGGGCAGATCTTCTTAAAAGAACCATAAGTTCTACGCTCATTAAAATCAACGCAGCTAATGAGACGGTCAGCTATAATTTTCCCAATCTCATTCCCAACTTGAGCGGAATAAAATGCAAAGTTTAGACGCTGTTGTGATTTCTGACATATCGACATTCTCATGTATACATACATATATGTACACATACGTAGTATATCACTATCAAGTATCAAGAATGAATTTAGGATAAATAAATTTACCAAAATTACATATTCGGAATTTTTCATGATTCGAATATTTTCTATACACAGTACAGTCGGCAGTAAAAGTAACCAAGCACTAGCAAAAATTCGTATATAAAAAAAGTACTTTTAATATTGTTTCGTTAAATAAATCCTTGTCGAATCATGTTCTTAGTCAGTCTAAGAACATTATTCGACAAGGATTGATGTAACGAAACAGTGTTAGAAGTACTTTTCTTATATAGGAATTTTTGTTATCTATATACAGTCGGCAGCAAAAGTATCCGAGCATTAGCCAATAATTCCGATATCAAAAAAGTACACTTAAAACTGTTTTGTTAAATAAATCCTTGTCGAAACATGTTCTTAGACTGACTAAGAACATGACTCGACAAGGATTTATTTAACAAAGCAGTATTAAGTGTACTTCTTTTAGACAAGAATTATTGCTAGTATTCGGATACTTTTGCTACCGACTGTATATAAAAGAGTACTTTCACTCATTCACTGACTCACTCACTGACTCATCAACGCACAGCAAAATCTACTGGAGCTACTGACTCGAAACTGGGTCAGATTATAGAACATATAGTGTAAGAAATCCCTTAGAAGAGATTTTGCGAAATTCGCCACACAAGAGTTAGTTGGTTGCCAAACGTGATTTCACAAAAACCTTCATATCTCAAAGAAAAAAATAGAAATGTCATGGAAATTTTTCACAGTATCTGATGAAGTTTATTAACTGTTGAAAAGATAGTCTTTATTGCGTTGGCTTATAAGAATAAGCTGAAAAAAGTCAAATTAAAATTAATTAAAGATGAAAACAGATTACCCAAGAACGGATCCAAGAGGCAATATATTATTTCAGGTAGATTTATTGCATATTCCAAAGAAACTAATTTGTGACGTGACCACAGATGGAATAATAGTACCGAGTTTTAAGCATGGAGTGGGGAAACAGTATCGGACACAAGTCCGGGCCACAGGCCCTAATCTTTCTTCAGTTCTTACATTGTTGGCAGTCAGTGCAAAAGTGCTCTAAAATGAACTAGAAGTATGGCAAAAACATTAATTTCAAAAAGAACTTTCGCCAAATTAGTCCGCCGCAGCAACATCAGTTTTTTAAGTCAGTTAGGAAAATTTACATATATTATTTTCAAATATTGTGGCTCAGATTTTTCTCGCCATAAGTACGTTATACTTTATATGTTAACCATAAGATTCGTTGAATTATTGTTATAAATCAAATCGATTTAATTCTGAAATTACGGAATATCAAGTTAGATTACACATTATATTTCACGCTGACGCCAGATATAATTACATATTTCATTGAGTCTCGATAATTGACAGATTTAGTATTATGAAAATAATAATAACTTTTATTTCTCGCGTTTAAAATCTACTTCTTAAAATTTATATTAACCGTTAATAGAAGTATTAGACTTATTTGATATACGTTAATTAATCACAAGCAACCGGAACATACAACGGTACTTGTGATTTTCATTCCGTTTATATATATATATATTTGAAATGAAGAGATGATTCAAGACTATTTCTTTTTTTTTTTTATCTGCAATATCTGAAAGAATATAACGTTCGCTTTTGCAGAAAATAAATTCAGTTCTTTTCGTTTTGAAGAAGCCTTTTAAAAAAGGAAAATAAATAATTTTAAGAAGTCAAATGTAATTAAATTTTAAGAAAGAATATGTGATTTCCTATATCACATATTTCTACCCTGCGTCGAGAAAATAAAATGATGTTGCTATAGACTGTTACATACAATGAATATACTTTACATTTAAAGGTAATAAAATTTTATATATACAGATGCATCAAAATATAATAAAAAATATGTAATAATAGAAAATATTAGAATAAAAGTACACAGTAGCTACTTTTTTAACATGTGCACAATTTCAATAAAAATCTCGAGAATATTCTCCAGTGCATGTAAGTTCTTTTCAAATCTTTCATAGTTCTCAATTAACTGGAGACACCGTGCTTTGTTGCTATATAAATATAAGAGTCACTGACAGTCACATTAAAGAAGCAGTAACAGACTGAATATCGTGTACACTTAAAAAAATAACTCTTCTTCTAGATTCATGGCTATATAAGTATACATTTGTTTGCGAATGTATACCATGCTCTTTGTAAAATAACAAATGTATAGGAATATAATTAACACAATTAACAATGCAATATAGCAAAAATAACACACAAATATAATAAAATATAACACAATAATATAATAAGTATATATGTAATTATACACATAAATGATTAATATGGATCTATGGTCACGTTTAAACACAAATACAATGCAATAATAAGCAATCATTATTAAACACTACAGTTAAGATGACATGTCGCATAGCAGTTTTTATTATTATTATTATTATTATTTATTTATTTATTTTATAAAGTCCATTGCTTATTAGGCCAAGTAGATATATTTTGAAAGATATCTTTTATCAATATGGCACTCTTCAATATAAGTCATGACAAAAGAAATTTAACCAAGGACGTCCTGGTGAGCCATAAGGTTGCTAAAAATGAATAAAAACCATAGCTTTATTTTAGCTAGGTATATTTTTGCTCATCACCATTTATTTATTTATTTATTTTTAAACTGCAATATCAAATTTATGTAATATAAAACATTACTTTATCTATATAGCAACCACTGTATGTTTCATGTATAGCTTAAGCAACAGTATCTAAAATTTTATTTAGAGTATGTTCAAGCAACAGTATAACATATACTAGTCATGTTCATGATAAAAGTAGAGGAAATATCTTGACTTCCATTTTTTTGACAAAATCAGAATAAACATTATCGATGACAATTCAATGGGCAGGCTGAATATAAAATTATACAGATATACAGTGAATGTAATTGCATTTCATAGATTGTTATTAAAATTATATATTAATATGTATATTTAAGATGTACATTTTTTTTTAACCTATATTTATTATTTGAAGAAAAATAATGCGTATGTTTGTGTGTAAAACCATAAAATTGAAATGAGTATACAAGTAAATTTCTGAATGATAAAATGTAATTTTTTTTTTTTAAATGTAAAATGTAATTAATTAGTATAACATTAAAAATCCAAACAAAAGTTGTGTAAAAAAAAAACAAAAATATGTTATATAAATAAGAAATCCGGTGTAATTTTATTTTGCAGATAAAAGGCAGATTATCCTTTATTTGATTAATTCAGTATGTACTTTTTATTATTATTATAATTATTAATTATTAATATAATATGCATATCAGATCACATTACGTAGTCTGGAAACTAGTGTGAAAAGAAAATTTACGCACTAAATGCCATGCACGTTACTGCTTGTGATTTTAATTCGTTTTTATATATTTATATATTTTTTACTTTCTTCTATATTCAATAGAAGATAGTATTGGATTCGTAAAAATTTTCGACCTCGGGTTTTTGATGGATTTACACGTTTTGAGAGCTGTAGAACACGATTTGACCATTTTTAGAAAATGTCTGTATGTCTGTCTGTGCGTGTGTGTGTGGGACAAAACTTTGTGGCAACTGTATCTCAGGAACTACTGCGCAGAATTTCATACAAATTGGTATGTAGTTGCACCTTGACATAAATTAGCGCCTATCTACTTTTCGTAAACATTGTCGTACAGGTTGCGTTGCCATCCCGCTTTTTCTAAATTTTTAACATGGTGATATAGTTTCACTAAATAATTAAAAACCACGTGCGAAATAACTATTTAAAAGAGTAAAATCCGCTGTAAAAGGCACGTTAAAAATATTTAAAAGAATTTTAAAAAGTCAAAAAACAGTTAGACAACATGTTTCGTGCTTATTTACTAGCGTTTAAGTTGGCGGCGTATATGCAATCCCCATCTCAATCAGTAATATAACATCTTATTATATTGGCAAAACAAAGCGTAATTTGAGTAAAAGGATTAAAGAACATAAACATTCCATTAAATCATTGTACGGAAACACGGCATTAAAGCAACTTTTACTCGACAATAAAGAAGCCCAGCCAAAGTGGGAGGAAAGTAAAATTCTAGCAACCCCCCACACCGAATACACATTAGACATATACGAAAAGATCATGATTTGGAAATTTGGCGATAAATGCATCAACGAGAATCAGAGTAAAGACTTAGCAACCCTATGGCAGCCTTTCTTAGAACAACAAGATAAAGCTCGGTGGCTTTCATTGACGAGACCTGATGATGTGCTAGTAAATAAGCACGAAACATGTTGTCTAACTGTTTTTTGACTTTTTAAAATTCTTTTAAATATTTTTAACGTGCCTTTTACAGCGGATTTTACTCTTTTAAATGGTGATATAGGACAAAATTTTGTATAAATGTGCATAAAGAGAATTATATTTCAGGAACCAGTATGAAATTTACAAGAATTATTTATAATAGAGATAGTCAACTGTGAAAATTTTTTTGTATGTTTAGGAGCCTCGCCTTCCCCCCCCCCCCCCTCTGGGGGAAATCCCCCCTCGAGGTGAGTAAATTTTCATGAAGGGTATCATTCAAAAGAGCTCGCCAATACTTTTAAAACGAATGGTTGAACCATCGATCTGCGATAATAAATCTATAATAATAAATGGAAAGGTTTGTCTGTCTGTCTGTCTGTCTGTCTGTTCTTTTACACGTTCAGCCCCTATTGAACGCAGAAGTACAAGAATTAACATACGGATGCTCTGGAGCCTTTCCGATGTTTTCCTCGAAACAGAATTTAAAAATCTTAATTAGTTTCGGAGATATTAATTAAAATGTTGACCCATATCGATCGCAAAAATGACCAAAAATCCATATTGCTTAAAAAGAGGCATTCTATCAGCATTAAGCAGACCTAACGGCTGTCTCTAACGGAAACAGAACATGTGAAACTCATTAATGTCACATGATCTTTAACTGGGGTTAAAAATTGCAAATTTCAAAGTGCTTCAAATTTTCTTTTTCGTACACAACACTTAATATACAACCTATTCAGCACAAAACCAATCTGCAGTTAAAATTTCATCAATTTTCATTAATAAACAAAGCAGTTACATTTTAATTGCAAATTAAAATTTTTTCCAACACGTAATCTATCTTTCAATAGATGATAGGAGTTTCCATAGCAACAAAATACATTTGAAGGAACTAAAAAATACTTTTTTCTTTTTCTTTTTACTTCCATTACCCGACTACCGTAGTATATATAGGTTTTCGGATTGTCCTGATTAGGTTTCCTTTTGTTATCTCAGCTACTAATTAAAATAATTTCATTAGCAACACATTATTTGAAAGCTTTGTTGATTTGGAAATGAACAGTAGATTACAGAAATTTCTACCGCCAGATATTTTAAAATTTCGATGTTTCAAATTCTAATTAAATTATTTTTAATACATCATTCGAAAGATATTTTAAAGTTCTTTTAAATTATCGAAAGTTTTCACCATATTTACACGTTTTGAGGTGTCCTGAATCAGTTTTTTATTTTTGTATATCAGTTATTAATTAAAAAAATTTCATAAGTAATACATCATTTGAAAGCTTATTTTAGTTGATACACATTTTAAAGTACTTTTACATTATCGAAAATAGAATTCGAGATTTTACCCGATTTACACGTTTTGAGGTCTCCTTATTAGGTTTTCTTTTGTATATCAGCTACTAATTAAAATAATTTCATAAGTAATACATCATTAGAAAGCTTTTTTGATTTGGAATCGAGCAGTGGAATACAGAAATTTCTACCGCCAGATGGCGCTGTAATATTTTAAAATTTCAATATTTCAATTTCTAATTATGATTAAATTATTTTTAGTACATCATTCGGAAGATATTTTAAAGTTCTTTTAAATTATCGAAAGTTTTCACTATATTTACACGTTTTGAGGTCTCCTGAATCAGTTTTTATTTTTTGTATACCAGTTATTAATTAAAAAAATTTCATAAGTAATACATCATTTGAAAGCTTATTTTAGTTGAAACACATTTTAAAGTACTTTTACATTATCGAAAATGGAATTTGGGATTTCACCCGATTTACACGTTTTGAGGTCTCTTGATTAGGTTTTCTTTTGTATATCAGCGACTAATTATTTTCATAAGTAATACATCATTAGAAAGCTTTTTTGATTTGGAATCGAACAGTGGAATACAGAAATTTGTACCGCCAAATGGCGCTGTAATATTTTAAAATTTCAATATTTCAATTTCTAATTATGATTAAATTAATTTTAATACATCATTCGAAAGATATTTTAAAGTTCTTTTAAATTATCGAAAGTTTCCACCAGATTTACACGTTTTGAGGTCTCCTGAATCAGTTTTCTTTTATATCTCAGTTATTAATTAAAAAAATTTCATAAGTAATACATCATTTGAAAGCTTTGTTGAGTTGATACGCATTTTAAAGTACTTTTACAATATCGAAAATGGAATTCGGGATTTCACCCGATTTACACGTTTTGAGGTCTCCTGATTAGGTTTTCTTTTGTATATCAGCTACTAATTAAAATATTTTCACAATTAGAAAGCTTTTTTGATTTGGAATTAAACAGTTGATTACAGAAATTTCTACCGCCAGATGGCGCTGTAATATTTTAAAATTTCAATATTTCAATTTCTAATTATGATTAAATTATTTTTAATACATCATTCGAAAGATATTTTTAAGTTTTTTTATATTATCGAAAGTTTTCACCAGATTTACACGTTTTGAGGTCTCCTGAATTAGTTTTCTTTTGTATCTCAGCTACTAATTAAAATAATTTCATAAGTAATACATCATGAGAAAGCTTTTTTGATTTGGAGTCGAACAGTGGAATACAGAAATTTGTACCGAAAGATGGCGCTGTAATATTTTAAAATTTCAATATTTCAATTTCTAATTATGATTAAATTATTTTTAATACATCATTCGGAAGATATTTTAAAGTTCTTTTAAATTATCGAAAGTTTTCACCAGATTTACACGTTTTGAGGTGTCCTGAATCAGTTTTTTATTTTTTTTGTATATCAGTTATTAATTAAAAAAATTTCATAAGTAATACATCATTTGAAAGCTTATTTTAGTTGATACACATTTTAAAGTACTTTTACATTATCGAAAATGGAATTCGGGATTTCACCCGATTTACACGTTTTGAGGTGTCCTGATTAGGTTTTCTTTTGTATCTCATCTACTAATTAAAATAATTTCATGAGTCACATCATTTGAAAGCTTTGTTGATCTGGAATGGAACAATAGATTACAGAAATTTCTACCACCAGATGGCGCTGTAATTTTTTTAAATTTAAATATTTCAAATTCTAATTATGATTAAATTATTTCTAATACATCATTCGAAAGATATTTTAAAGTTCTTTTATATTATCGAAAGTGGAATTCGAGATTTCATCTGATTTACAAATTTAAGGTGTCCTGATCAGGTTTTCTTTTGCATCTCAGCTAATTGAGTAAGACCGTCCAAAATTGGTATATGTAAGTTAATTAGGAGGGGCTGGAAGGGTGGGGAAGGAAGAGGCGCGCAGCGCGCATGGGTTGGGACCCGGTGCGAGTTTTTCCCCGATGATAAAAGATTTTTTTTAAATTTTAATTTCTTAATAATAAAAGTTTGAGTTGAGAAGGAATATGCGTGTACAGCGCATGCATATCCTCAAACGTGCGCGCGCAGCGCGCATGGGTCTGCGCTGCCGAAGGCAGTGGGGTCCCAGTGTGAGTTTTTGACAGATGCTAAATGATATATTTTTTAATTCCTTTTCTTAAGAATGAAATTTTATGAGTAATAACGTGGAATTTTGAGAAGTCATAAGGATGGTGAAGGAGTACGTGCGCGCAGCGCACGGGTCTACGCTGCCGAAGGCAGTGGGGACCCGGTGTGACATTTTTCCCGATGAGAAATTTTTTTTCTTTTCTTTTATCACATGATAAAAATTAATGCAATTTTGATAATTCATTAATTATTGTGATTCATTTAAAAATAGTGACCAGCGAAGCGGGCGTAGCCTGCTAGTTTAAAATAAAGTTATCGATTTTTTTCATTTTTAACCAAAAAAAAAAAATTTTTTTTTTTTTAAATGTAATATTGAGAATAAAATTGACTTTTTTAGATATTTAATGTTATACTTACTACTTCTCTAATATAGAAATCGTCTGCATTATCATGGAAGATAATTTTTTTAAATAATAATTTTAATAAATTATTTTTACTGAGTGAATTTGTATAGGAAAATATAGAAGAAAGTCATATTGTGGCCACGACATATTACTTTTTGTTGTTGTTGTTGGAATGAAGAGGTGATTCAAGGCTATTTCTTTTTTTTTTTTTTATCTGCAATATCTGAATGTATGTAGCGTACGCTTTTGCAGAAAATAAATCCAATTCTTTTCGTTTTGAAGAAGCCCTTTAAAAAAGGAAAATAAATAATTTTAAGAAGTTAAATGCAATTAAATTTTAAGAAAGAATATGTGGTTTTCTATATCACAAGATATCCGTAAAATTTTTTCTTTAAAACACAACTAACACAAATATCTAAAAACCAATTTTTGGAATTTTAGAAATTCGGTTCCCTAAGGGGGGAAAGGAGGCAAAACGTGATTTCGCATGCGCAAAACGTGGTTTCACATAATCCTATATATCTCAAACAAAAAAACAGATATACGGAAAATGTTTTTTCTAATATGTAGCTAATACAACTACCTAAAAACCAAGTTCTGCAATTTTAGAAATTCAGCCCCCAAGATGGGGGGCAGGGGGCAAAACGTGATTTGAAATAATCCTTTATATCGTAAACAGAAAAAAGATATCTGTGAGATTTTTGCTCTAAAATATAGCTCCCACAAACACCTAAAAACTAATTTCTTTAATTATAGAAGTTTGTCACAGGTGGGGCGGGAGAGGGAGGGGCTATGGGGCATATATATATATATATATATATACAGTTAAACAGTTCAAAATTGATACAAATAGGTTTCAGAGGCCCGCAAGTCGAATGAGGATATTTTTGAAAGTATAAAGTTATTAGGAGGGGGCGGGAAGGGGTGGCGCGGGGAGACAAAAAATAAATAAATAAAATAAAATAAAAATAGAGTTAAATCGTTCAAAATTGATACAGAGCGGTTGTTTGATACTTGCAAATCGATTGCGGATATTTTCGATTTTGTAAAGTTATTAGGATGGGCGGGAAGGGTGGGCGGAGGGGTTAAAAAATATAAATAGATCATTCAAAATTGGTACATAGAGGTTTTTGATACCTACAAATCGATTGTGGATATTTTAAAATTTCTAAAATTATTAGGAAATAAGGGAAGGAGAGGAGCGAAGGGCAAAAATATAGGAATAAGAGTTAGAGCGTTGAAAATTGGTATTTTTGGGTTTTAAGGCCAGGTAAATCGATTACGGATATTTTCAAAAGTGTTAAATTATTACGAGGGGCGGACGCAGAGGCAAAAATAATGAAATTTTCATAGAACGTTGGAAATTAGTATTATTATGTTTAAAAGCCAGAGGAAACGATTGAGGATACTTTTGAAAGTGTTAAATAATTAGGAGAGGCGGGTACGGTAGGCGAAGGTACAAGCGAACAGTCCTCCCATGTATATGATGCTGCAGTCAGTGGAGGCCCGGACCGATTATTCCACCGATGAGAGAAGGATTTTATTTTTTATTTTATTTTTTGTATTTTATATTTATGTTTTTCCTTTACGATAATATAGTGATTCATTAAGAGTGTTGAATATGAATGCGCGTTCGCAGCGTACAATGGCCTTCGCTGCCGAAGGCAGTGGGGACTCGGTGAGTCATTTTTCCCGATCAGAATTTTTATTTCTGTTTTTTCACATGATGAAAATTAGTTCAATTTTGAGAATTCATTAACTATATTGATTCATTTAAAAGTAGTGACCAGCGAAGCGGGCTTAGCCTGCTAGTATACAAATAAAAACTGTACACCTAATTCTATGTGACTCATATATATTTGTACCAAATATAACTTCTATTGGATGATTGTATAACGTTATCGGAATGTTCTCTTGTGGTTCTGTCTATAATTATTAAGTCAATGTACATCTTTTTCCAAAGAAAACATGCTTTTATGCGTTTTAATAATGTGTGTCAGTTTCATAATGATAAATGCAGCGTAACCACATTAAAATGCGCTTAAGAAAAATTATTTCTATAGACCATAGTGATGAGAAATAATTTGGTGTGTCCCTGTAAACGAACCATGAACACTATAGACACTAAAAATTATACAGCTATTTTTGTATAGCACCTGAATGTGTGTACCCATTTGCAAGTCAATCAGATGA